>JANXHW010000002.1:5545690-6998190 GCA_026170595.1 Plestiodon gilberti rubricaudatus | reverse complement strand
AGGCCAAAGACCATCTAGTTCAGCATCCTGTTTTCCACAGTGGGCCACCAGCTGCCTCTTGGAAGCCTACAAGCAGGAGAAAAAGTCATCCTTGCTCCATTGCTCACTTACAATTTACAGTGCAGTCCTGTGCATGTCTACTTAGAAGTAAGTCCCCTTGTACTCCTAGGAAAGTGTGTGCAGTATCAGATTGCAGGCTCAGAGGCATACTGCCACTGAAATTAGAGTGGCACAGACATAGCCCTCATGACTGGTACAGATTGATTGACCTCGACTCCTCAGAAGCAAGCCCCATTGTGTTCAGTGGGGCTTGCTTCTGAGTAGACATGCCTAGGATTGTGCTCTAAGGTTTAACCAGCTACATCTGCCCACATTCCTAAAAGTCTAGCACTCTGTCCCGGTTGGAGATCTGGTAAGCCTACTAAATGGGCCTCCTCAAATGCGTGCCAGCTATGAAGCTGGCGCACAACCAGGGAAGCCATGTAAGGCTGGCTTGGCCAGGGAAGGGACTTGGGATATCAGTGCAACCGAGTGCAAATATCCCCACCCCCTCTCAGACTGGGCCGGCCAATGGCCTTCTCCCCCGCCTTCCTGCCGCCCAGCACAGGACTCACCTCTGCTCAGTGGCGTGGAGTCTGGCGGACGGCCAAGGAAGCGATGCCAGCCTCTGCGCTGGCGCCGCTTACTCACTGGGTGCAATGAAAGTGCTTTACGGCTCTTTTGCGACACCCAACGGCGGCGGAACAGGAGCTCTGCCAGCATTAATCTGCGCACTTAACCTCTCAACCAACAGCACTCACACAAGGAGGACAAGACAGAGGAACTAAGTGTGTTGTCAATTTGACTGCAAGCGAGACGCAGAAGATCGATGGGATTTCATGGGTTGCTGAAGACAAAGCTGACCTACCTGTGTTTGCTAAGGCCAGCTGGGAGCATTGCAGAGACTGTGGGGCCTCGGGTGCCAAGACACAGCCATCTCCTGGTTCGAAGGTGGGGAGAAAGGCCGAAAAGGGCTGGAAAAGCAAACCAAGAGGAGCCAGCCAGACGTAGCTGCATGCACACAGCAGGCAGGCGCTCTTGGCCAAGGATCCCCTTTCTGGATACCCCTGAGGCCCCAGCAGCTTGTTAAGTAGAACACTTTGTGGTTGGCTACCCCCAACACCTGTGTTGCTTCCCTCCATTGGTAGAGCATGAAGGAAAGGAAATCAAAAGTGCAGGCATTCATGACATGGCGCTCCTGCATAACCAGCCATTTGGGAGCCTCAACAAGAAAGCTGAGATGGCTCAATATAGCAGAGATCACCTGTGATTTGACTCAAATGTAAACGCTCGGCTGCCGGCCAGACATCCATTCATTCAGCTTGACAAATGGCTGGGATACCCCCTGCGCTCCAGCACTTAAGGAAGAAAACACATTGTGATCCGTTTGTCAGTCTCCGGCATTTTGTAAACTGATTCATCCTCCAGCCTTTTGATTACAGCAAAGGGGGGGGGGGGAATGATTTCAGAATATTTAGATGTGAACTTCCAGTGCTGCCCAGAGGACTGTATTCCTTGTCTTGGATCCTCAGAACTGGAAATGAAATGGGGGTTTCCTGCATCCTCTTCCCCACTGTGGTGTTTTGCATGCTGAAAAACCACCACTTAGGCGGAGGGTCAAGGGCATCTCTCCAATAGTAAATGATGCAGCATTGGGGGGGGGGGTTGCAGCAGAAGGATCAGCAGAACTATATTACCCCCTTTGCACAAACATAAGTGTCTTTTGGTGGTAGAGAGAATACTTTGGACCCAGGCCAATGGTAATGTTGTACATTTATTATTATTATTATTATTATTATTATTATTATTATTATTATTATTATTATTATTATTATTATTATTATTATTAACCCCTGCTAACTGGGCAAGAGGCACTTTTGAGATCAACTGTCCCTTTTGGGACAGGGAGCCATTTACCTGGCCAGCCCCTGGCATCACTCCTGGGCAGAACCCACCCACCTCAGAAATGTTGCCAGTCTTCTTATTGGCATTCTTTTTGCTTCCATCGACCGTTCTTCAGTGTTTCTCCTTAGCAGGAGCATCCAATTCCCCTGGTCCTTTTTAGGTGAAATTTGGTTATCAACCTAGATCCTATAAGAGCTCAAAAGAATTGTGAAAGCAACAGAGACTAGATTTGGGCTGTTTTGAAGCATTATTTGAGGCACAGTTGTGGCCTTTCGTATCTTCTGGCTCTTTTTAAAAACATTGCAGACATTTCTTTGCTGGAGCAGTTGGATAATCACCCGAGGAAATTTCTTTATAGTTCAGTAGCTTTCCCATGTTAATCTTATGGAGTCTTTGAGATGTGATATGCAATAGATCTTGGCTGTGGCAGTAATGGACTCTCCAGATGTTATCCACAAGAAGTCTAGGCCAATGAGATCTTGCTGCGGACCCTCTGAAATCCCATTTAGTAAACTGAATTTATCTCTACTGAGAAGGAACCAGCTGTTTAATTAGGATAAAAGATTTCAGGAGAAAATAAAGCAACCGACTGGGCAAGAGATTTATTTTTTTCCCAGCAAAAAATTGTACACAGGATGTCAAGGGCTCAAAAGCATCTCAAGCAAAGTACTGCTATCATACTAAATTGCCCGGCTCTGCTCGCCATGAATAAACAGGGAGAAACTCTTTCTTCACTGGAGCTGAGCTACAACAATCAGAGGCCCTCTAGTTCTTGGAAGCCATTCCAGTTGAGGAATGGACCACTTTGCAGTGACAAGGAGCAATTTCCCTCCATACCACAGGATTTACATGAATATCATGGCTGAGGTTTCAGATGAGGGCAGAGGACAGATGAGCAACTGGATGCGGATTCTAAACTAAGGCTTGGAGAAGCTATCTGACATTGTCCAGAGCAGGCTAAATGATGGCAGCCTCAGTAGTGAGTCCTTTTTGGGACAGGCATTGCCTGCCATTCCTTCCCATGTTTATATTTGTAGATACATCTCTTTGCGTTGTTCATCATAAGCCACCCTAAGCCTGAAGTGCTTTTTCCTCTGGCATGATTCTTGCACAAGTGTTGCGATAGTGTCTTGCCTTCTTCTGCATCGTCCCTCTCCTCCTTCATTCACCGATGTCCTTGCTATGCTTCGTTTTCCTCCTCCTCTGTGGCTTTCTCCTTCAGTGGCGTTGTTAGGGGGGTGGAGGGTGGGCCCCAGGGCGGCGGGGGTGTCGAATGGTGGGAGGACACACTTTTGCCACGCCACTGCTGAATTTCAGCGACGCGGAAGCAACACCCCCCACCCAGGCATTTTCGCAGCCTTTTTTAGACCACACGGAGGGTGGGCGGATCTGCCCTCCCACCCTCCCTGGCTCCGTACATCCCAGAAAAGGCTGCAAAAACAGCATGAGGGGGGTGCTTTCGCGCTGCGCAACTGCCAAAATGCGGCGGCAGCGTGGTGAAATTGATGTCACAGCCCCTGGGGCTTGCGATGTCACATGATGGGTGTCGCGTTGACGCCCCCCCACGGGGTTATCACGACGCCTCTGTTCTCCTTCATCAGCCTCTTTCTCTCCATCTCTGGCCTCCTTGCTTCCTCTGTGGCAGCCCCTTTTGAGGGATGATCCCATCTCCCTGCTGCCATAGATCTTGGTTGATGGGCAGTGGGAGGTGTCAGTCAGCCCTGCTTCCATGGCGTCCAGTGATGATGTCATCATTGAGTGCCTCCAAGTTAAGCTATAGAGAGTCTTGGCATTGTAAGGCTTGTGCAGCACAGTAGGGGTCAGGGGCACCCGCCACATGGGGTCAGAAAAGGGAAACAAGGAAGCAATAAAGGACCACTTCAAGTCTCCTGTTGAATTGGCGTTTGAAAGAATTTTTTTCTGAGGATAGTGGAAACAAGAGTTCTTTACTCTTGCACATAAGCATACAAATGAAAGCCTGGAGCAGCTGGTCAGGGTCACACCAGATGAATCACTCCTGCACGCATTTAGGCTCACACTTGCAAGAAGCTTATGGATGTAGACCTAAACACATGCAGCATCCGATTCATATGTGATATTGGGTCTTTCGTTTTCTAGGGTCCTAGGTAGCACATACAGGAGCCCAGGTACATTTGGGCAGACCTGTAGGGGTTCTTTGCTGACATGAGACTGGAGCATGTCAAAACTGGAAGTAAACAACCAGCTCAGTGTGTGTTTGCTTGCAGGCACATTCCCTGATGAAGTTCCATACAAATGGAACGAAACGTAGGAAATGAATTTTATTTCTTTGAGACCATGGTCTTTGACCCCAGAAATTTTGAGTTTGTTTATCTCTGCCGGCCATGAAAGTCTTCAATCGCAAAATTGGAGGTGTTTGTGGGACAATCTTGATCCACTCCAGTAGATGCTCACATGTGAACAGATCAGCCAGTGTGAAGTGCAAAGGATTTGAGCCATACTGGGTGGTGCAGCAGCAAACGTGCCGAAGCTGAGCAGTGCCAGCGCTGCACTTCCTGGAAGAAAGGCTGTGTACAGATTAAATAAAGAAGCAATCACTTACCTTGCGTCAATAACAGAACCAACCCTCCCTCCAAATATTCCAAACTATATCCAAAGGCCAAGAAAGGAGGGACTACTCCTTGCCACAGGATGTGATGATGGCACCTGGCCTAGATGCCTTTAAAAGGGGATTGGACAGATTTATGGAGGAGAAGTCCATCACAGGTTACAAACCATGATGGGGATAATAAGCAGCCTCCTGGTCTTAGTAATACATAGGCTATCTCTTAATGCCAGATGCAAGGGAGTGGCAACAGGATACAGGTTATCTTGTTGGTTGTGTGCTCCCTGAGGCATCTGGCGGGGCCACAGTTAGATACAGGAAGCTGAACTAGATGGGCCTTTGGCCTGATCCAGCAGGGCTCTTCTTATGTTCTTATGTACTATGCAGTTCTGAAATTTAAGTCCAAGTAATGGCACAAATATGTCTTCCTCCACTGAGAAACAGATACTTTCGTTAGCATGATACTGTAACTGCAGGCAGAAAGAGGCACTTTATATGGGGCGGGGGAAATAATATCAATCGAATACGAACCTTCCTGGAAACGGCTCCTTTCTCTTAATGCAGCAGAAGCTTTTCATTAAGTTGCTGATAGTTGGCTCATTAAAGCCAGAGTATAGTTTTGGTTCTAAACATTTAATCAAGTAATACTGGATAAGACTCAAGACAATCTGGGAAAATGTCCAGTGACTCTTTCCCAGCGACAGCCATTGCAGGCGTTTGCTTTTAATAGCTTCGGCACATTCAAGAGGTGACCGCGCACATGCTGGACACTGATGAGAGCACTGATGGTGCTTTTCATAGTAGGCCCGTTTCAAAATTTGCAAGAGGATTCTGTTTTATGATTTGGGTATCTTCCCAATGTTATCTTCCCAACCATGACGTGATTATAATAACCGGTGGCCAGCAGGAGAACCCAGCCCACCAAAGATCAATGGCTGTTTGCAGGGATGCTGCTGGGGATTCTACCAGTACTGCAGCCCAAAATGTTGACTTTAGTTTCCAAGGGAGAGTTGAATACAAGAAACAAGGCCAGTTCCTCAGATATGCTGCTAGAAAATAAAATAAAATATTTCTTTACCCAGCGTGTAATTCATCTGTGGAACTCCTTGCCACAGGATGTGGTGATGGCACCTGGCCTAGATGCCTTTAAAAGGGGTTTAGATAGATTCATGGAGGAAAAGACCATCACAGGTTACAAACCATAAGCAACCTCCTGGCTTTAGAAGTAGGTTTTCTCTGTGCCAGGTACAAGGGAGTGACAACAGGAAACAGGTTATCTTGTTGGCTGTGTACTCCCTGAAGCACCTGGTGGGGCCACTGTGAGATACAGGAAGCTGGACTAGATGGGCCTTTGGCCTGATCCAACAGGGCTCTTCTTATGTTTTTATGTTCTTATGTTAAGGTTCATTAGGCACCTTTGAGGAAAATTGGACAAAACACAAAATCGCAAAAAAGTGGATTTGGGTATACTGAACTTGAACCTCTCGTTTGCCAAACTCTATTCGAAAAAATCCTCAAAAAGCAAAATGGCCACCAACCAAAAATGCTGATGGCCATAATTTCTAAACGGAGACTACTTATGATCCTCACCATCCATGCTCAGGAATGCACATTGCATGGAGAAGCATAATCACCAGTGTTCCATGGACATCCTTTCCCTCCGTTTTCTGTTTCTCTAGAAATAGTCCTGTAATCACGGAAACTGCAGTTACAGTCAACATCCAGTATCTGGCGAATATTAACATTGAATCCTGACAATCCCAGACAAATGCTAACTCTCAGATAGACCAGTGAATGCTGACAACATCCTATATATGTGATTGTAACCGTTCATTTCAGCACTTCTGAAAAATTGGGGAGTCATCAGATTCAGCATTCATCATTGACGGTCATCATTTACCAGGGATGTGGATCAAGACTCTGACTCCTAGTCTTGAGTCAAGTCCCAAGTCTTTGCCCCCGAGTCTTTGGTTGCGAGTCCCTATCTATTTAATGGGGAAAACGAGTTTAAACCTGAATAAAATTCGACTTGTCATAAAAGGCTCCAAGTCACGAGTCGAGTCTTTCGAGTCTTTTACAATCGACTTGACTTGTCATAAAAGGCTCCAAGTCACGAGTCGAGTCTTTCGAGTCTTTTACAATTGACACGACTTGAGTCCGACTTGAGTATGATTCAATAGACTCAAGTCTATATCATTGTCATTTACCAACATGTGGACAATCCATGGGTCCATGCAGTACAATTCTCCACATACCCCCAGGGAACACTCCAGAGGACCCAGTGGAGGCTACTCAGCTGTGTGAACCAACCCAATCATTCCAGAATGTGGTTGTGGTTGTTTTGTCAAAGCAAATCCAGATCTGAGAGCCCAAAATGGACTCTATGATCAAATTCAACCAAGTTTAGCATTTGTGCCACGCTTCCTGCCTGAACAGAAAATCTCACAAACAACAGATGGTGAGAAGCTTGTCCTGAAAACAGCTCTGAACAAATGATCGGTCTGGCCTTACGACATGCAGCTCTTAGATTTTTTAATACTGACTACTAAACCTGCCCTTGTGTATTGTCAGAGTCTGGAAAAAAGAGGAAAGCCAAATACTAATGGTCAAAAGCCACAGATGTTAAAACACTAACAGTCCAATAAATCTTTGGGAAGTAGTCTTATCATTTCACACCACACAGCAGTTGTGCATATTTTTTGGGATACATTTATGGCAGGAAATTGGCATCTGTAGGAACATTCCAGATGACAGGATTTATTAGCGCAAAACACTATTGCAATTAACAAGAAATTGGGGGAAATGTTGAAAAGAACTCACTTGTATCATAACCTTTTCATTATAAGGGAATGGCATAATAATTAGGGGGGAAATTGATTTTTCCACTTGTAACGGCAACGCAGACGTCGGATGGTATTATGCCATGGGCCATCCATCTCTTAAGCTCAGTTAAGATATGATTGCTGTTGTCCCCACAGTAGTTTCCATTTGTTAGGACTGGGCCATGGCCACCACAGTAATAGGAGCAGAAGCAGGCCCCAAGGTATCATGACTGCAACCCAGCAGAAGCGAGGCAGATGACCGCTGGAGGGAGTGATGGGGCAGGTTTTCAGGAGCAGCAAGATGAAGGTAGAACTGGCTCTGAGGTAGTTCCTTAGGATACCAAATGATGGATGTTGCATTTGTGAATGTAAGAACATTACAAAAGTTCTACTCAATACCTGTTTCCTGCAGTGACCAGCCAGCTGCATCCATGACAGCTACAGCCAGCACGACGGCAAGAGACCTCTTCCCATGGCTGGTATTCATGGGCATACAGCCTCTGAAGATGGAGGTCCCAGTTGGCCATCATGGCTAATAGTCATTGTTATGGAAAGTGTTGAATAGCCTAAGGCAGTGTTTCTCAAACTGTGGGTCGGGTGCACCCACTTGGTACGTAGCGACCTGATTTCTGGTGGGTGAGTCTCAGGTGATAGAAAGATCACATAAGTAGTTGCCACAAGCCCTGAGGCTATTCAAAAATCAGATAGTAGCTATCTGATTTTCCCCTTCAAAGAGCTGAGCTCCTGCAGTTTGCAAGATAGCTGCTAATTACCCTGGAAGCAGCTGAACTCTTCACTTTTTTTAAAGTCTCGTAAATCTAGGTGGGTCCCAATAGAGTGTCATTTTAAAAAGTGGGTCGTCCAGGTATTAAAAAGTTTGAGAACCCACCACTGGCCTGAGGAATGCTAGCACTTGACCAGAAACTATTTCTGGCTGAAGCAAAATCCAGCACTGTTTAGAATGTTGCAACACTGGTTTTATTCCCGCTTCTCTGGGGATCTGCCTAACTCACTGTGTCCTTGAGATGATGAAAGCCGCACTCGCCACAGGCTGAAAACCGTGTGCCGGTTAGTCCTCCACAGTGTTCCGAAGCTAATGTAAAGCTTCTCAGAGGCAGTCCTGCCAGCATGGAGCTTTCTGCCATAAAACACTCCTGCAGCTATAAAAGGTGGGAAGAACGAAGAAGCAACACGGGGAACACATAACAGGGAAGAGGGTTGGTGCCTTCTAGTCCTGCTTGTAAACTTCTGAGGCGCATCTGTTGTCTGCTGCTGGAAACAGATGACTAAACGAGGTGGACCTTGCGTATGATCCAGAAAGTTATTAACTCCTTAAATAAACAGATTGTTCACGAAGATGCCTTCAGCCTCTGGTGTGTACTGCTCCAAAAGAAACGGATGTTGGCAACGCTCGCCTGTCCCGAAAGCCTTTCCACTTGGGGAAAATGCAACAAAATACACTTCACTTTCAATGTTTACAGAGAAGCTTCAGCTTCTTTTGCTCTGAAGAGAAAAATAATTTGGGTTGCTAAGGAGCCCTGGTCTTTTTTTTTCCTGTCTCTATCAGCTCCCACAAGTAATTATAACACAGGGAGGATGTGTAAGTTTACAACGTTGCAGATGTGTGTTGATTAATGTGCACAGAGCTTCTGCCTCTGCATTTAAGACAGATATTTTTTTCTTCTTTCCCAGCATCTTTGCAACTTAGCAATTTATTTGCTGAACCAAGCACTTAGAAGTGCAGGCACAGATCCTCCATCCTTTTTTTCTGTTGGCAGAGCCGTTCCTTTCAATGCATTTACTCTTTGTTTATACTCCACGGGGATCCACCATGTTACAAAAATACGTTCTTGGGAGAGCTATAGTACCAGTAGGGGTATGCATGCATTTCCACTCCTGAGCTGCGTAGGGACACAAGTGTTGATTTCAAAAGTAATATAGTTTTCTAATTACGCTCTCTCTAAAATTACCTTTGGGAAAGCAAACAAGAAATAAAAGTTTCCTTTTAATTACTGGATGGGAAGGGAAGTATATACCCTCTAATTACATGGCTACAAATAAATGTGTTCTTTTCCAGTTTCTGTGGTTTGCATTGGAGGTCTGCAGCACAAAGAAAGTCAATGTTCTATATTAGCCTCGCAAAGAGCAGTGTTTTAAATATCTCCTAAATACCACCTTGGGAGCAGGCACTAGAAGCCACCTTTCACGTTTGCTAGTTTAGAATCGCACGAAAGCAACACAATAAAATTGAACAGGGCACAGTGGAAAATGTGACACACATGGCAGAAGAGCATGTAACGATGGCATGACTTGAGAATGCAGACAGAGGGCCATCAAATGCAGCATTTTGTCTCCAGCAGCCAGATAGATGCTTCTAGGAAGCCAAAAAGTAGGGGTTCAAAATGACAGCCTTTCCATGCTGCTATTCAGAGGTATATGGTCCCTCTAAATGGAGGCTCAATTTACAACTTTCAAGGTTAAGCCCTCCCGTTGTGTAACCTCTAAGACACATGTAACATGCGCACATGGGGGGAATCGGTTAGGTGGGCAGGGACCAAGCCCCGTGGCTCATGGCGCGACTCCATGGACCGCCATGAAATGTGGAAGCAGGCAAAGTCATGGGTGCAACGATATACAGCTTTTATTGTGGTGAGAAATAGACAGCAACAGGCAGGGGAATAAAAAAGGACACAATGCAATATTCACATCATAAGCAATCGCTCACACAACTAGGCCCTGAGCGCCAGTGGTTTCTAGGCAGGAGAATGGAGAGAGAAAATCCTCACAAGGAGAAGGGGGTGTGCAATGGTGCAAATGGGGGAGGGGAGAAAGGAGAGGGATATTAACATCTTAGGGAAGTCAGGGGATTACCCAGGGGGAACACGGGTTGAAGAAACAGGGGTTATGCAGTAAGCAGGAGGGGGAGGGGAAAGAAGAATGACGGGGGAAAGAAGGCACCAAGGTTCCAGGTCTTTGTTCTCTGTAGCTGGAAGCAGGGCCACAGGTAAGGAGTGAGCCCCTTGGGGGGGGACACACTCTCTTTTGGTGGGGATGCTTGCAGCAGCGGAAGCCATTCGTACATTTTGTGGCAGTCAGTTCTATTCTGTTTAATTCGGTTCTTGGCCAGGAATCGAGCAATTCAAAAGCCTCCAGCCACATAGGCGCTCAGCGCGACTGGAGGCTTCTGAGTCACCCGATTCCAGGCCGAGAACCGAGCGACTGCACAGGCTCGGAGAAAAAGAAAGATAGATCCGGCACAGGCACAGAGGCTGAAGAAAAAGATGTGGCGGTTGCAGCCATTTTAATTTTTTAAAATAACTGGACTGGGAGCAGCAGGGGGTGCCCCGGACCCCCCAGGACAATGCCCCCCAAACCAGGACTGTCCCGGAAAATCCAGGACGTCTGGTAAACCTAGGTAAAGGTAAAGGTATCCCTTGACATTTAAGTCCAGGCGTGTCTGACTCTAGGGTGCGGTGCTCATCCCCGTTATGAGGCCGTAGAGCCAGCGCTGTCTGCAGTGGCGTCTAAATATATGGGGTTCTGGTGTGCTGCACCCCAGGCGCGAGCAGGCATGCTACTTCCAGGGGCACCCGCTCGCGCCTCCTGTTCTTGGAAAAAAGTGCAGCCGAGCGCTCCCGAGCCGACTGCCGCTGTGCTGCGCGCTCCTCCTCGTCATCTCCCTCCTTCCGGCAGCCTCCGTCATAAGCAGTGCTGCGCCAGCCAGCTGATCTGCCACTGGCCTGGCTGCCCGCGCGCCCACGACTGCGGGTGAGCTCCTCCCTCGTTGTAATGTCTCCCTCCCTCCCGGACAGCCGGCAGATCAGCTGGCTGGCGCTGAAGTCGGCTCGGCTTCAGGCTGAAGCCGAGCCGACTTCAGCGCCAGCCAGCTGATCTGCCGGCTGCCGCCCGCTATTGTGGGCACACCTTCGAGTCCAGCCCTGGGGTCCCTCCCGAGTCCGACTCGTTTTATAATGTCTCCCTCCCTCCCGGCAGCCGGCAGATCAGCTGGCTGGCGCTGAAGCCGACCCGAGTTCACCGCCAGCCAGCTGATCATCTGCCGGCTGCAGGGAGGGAGGGAGGGAGTTCTCCACGATCATGCACTGGAGGAGAGTCACTCTCCTCCAGTGCATGATCGCAGACATCCCCGGCCGGCTGACCAGTGCGACCACGAAGAGTTGCACAAGAATATTGAGACACAAATAAAAACACAGGACCTAAGATCTGTACAAACCAATATCGGTTCTCTATCAATTTAACTATCATGGCTTCCCCCAAAAATCCTTAGCATGGCAGCTTGAGGAGATTGTGAGCAATTCAGTTTTTCTCACAGTACCATGAAGAAGTAAGTTATGCACTAACAACAAAAAAAAAACCCCAAAACCACAATAAAATTATAAAGTTAATTATATCTGTGTGTGCATGATATTATATGTCATGAGTTGTTGGGACTCAGGGTGTGTGTGTGCGGGAAATAGTTAGGATCTACTAAATGTCCCACTATTTCTGGCCTCAATGTATTATTCAATATACAGGGCAAAATGAGGTCATTTGGATTAAGAAGCAGCTGCCGCTGGAGGGGCGATGCTGCAGCCATTAAAGAAAGCAAAAAAGTGCAGGAAAAAGTCAAAAAGAAGGTAAAAAAAAGTGTGGGCAAAGCGGCAGGGAGTATAGGGGGAAAAATAAATAATTAAACCCGATTTTTACACCCCCCCAAAAAAAAAATTTGCGCGACGCCTTCGGCGGCGCAAAGGAGTATAAGGGGCACAAATTCAAGATTGAACCCCCACTAGATTTTGGGCTAGCTACTCCACTGGCTGTCTGAAGACGTTTCCATGGTCATGTGATGGCATGACTCTTCTTGCTGCAGCGCGTTGTGTGCGGCTGGAACACGGAGCGCTGTTTACCTTCCCGCAAGCGGTACCTATTTATCTACTCACATTAACATGCTTTGGAACTGCTAGGTTGGCAGGAGCTGGCCAAGCAACGAGAGCTCACCCCGTCGCGGATTCGGACTGCCGACCTTTCGATCGACAGCTCATGGTTCAGTGGTTTAACCCACTGCGCCACCCCGCGGCCATTTATCAATTAGCCTATGGTAAAATTGGTTTCATTATACAGTAAGTCATTTTGCTTAAAGGTGCAGTTTCCAAGAAGAACCTATCGACAACTTTAAGTGCAGACTTGCTGTATTATTCCACGCATGACACGAGTCCCTAATTTAGGGCAGAGTCCACTCTAGCCTGGAACAGCGGCTACAGGCAAGGAGGGAGCCCTCCGGGAGCCGTTAGACAACACACTACTCAGTCCAGTGAGCAGGGGACAAGCTCCATCCTCACCTTTTAGAAATGAGTCCAATACATTTCTGTTTCACTGAGCATGTGGAAGGTGGTGGATAGTTGGTGCGGGGCTAAGCATTTTATCTGTCCTCTTTTAAAAGGATGTGGATTCTCCTGGATATGTTTGATGCTCCTTCACATACTGTACATTAAAATGACCCTCTTGTGCATATGCAGTATAGAGAGGGTGAAGAGGTACTATGCAGGCTGGCCACACACCCCAGTGTGGACGTTCTCCTGACTCACTTTTAGGGTTACCATATCCCTGTCCCCCAAATCGGGAGAACCTCATTTGCATCTTGCAAAAACAAACCATGGCTATTTTTCTGCTCCAAATTGCCCACCACAGATGTTGCTTTGCAATAAGGAAACCGGCCACACTTTTGCACACAATGTGTAATTGAACTCTCAAAGGTAAAATAAAACTGAGACAATTTTATCCTGTTGGAAGTCTCTACTATGTTAACCCTCAACATGCTTGCACAGCCTGCAGCTTATCGTAATCGTAATCTGTGCTTATGCGTGTGAATCTTGGCCATTTGGGGGTTGGGTGACGTGGCCATGAAGGTGATGGACCCAGAGTGCCACCAGTACCCATCGCCGCCTCAGGTAGCCCACCTCAGCTCATTTCATGGCTGAGCCACTCTACTCCTACTTCGGACCACTTTGCAAGCCACACTCCCTCCACCATTATATATTGTCGAAGGCCTTTCACTGCCTGGCTATATGCTGTGTTCATTGATCCTGCAATAGTTTGTCCTCCACTGATCTAAAAGCAAAGAGGGTCATTATTCTTTTGGTGAAAGAAACATTAGACATTATTGTCCTGCTCGTAATAAATTACCCCCAGTTCAAAACATACTTCAGCAGTTGCAATGTGTCTGTGAAACGGAAGACTGTCCACTGCAAGATGCCTTGGTGTTCATGTGCACACGTTTATGTGGATGTAGAGACAAGGTGTGTCCACTTCCCAGTTACAGATTCAACTTCTGGAGACCTGGGGGTGGAGCTGAGCCATAAGGAATGACCTCTCTAGGCACTCATACTAGCAAAATATTTGGTATCCCCCAATAGCCAAAACCAGGGAAAGTCCGTTGCCAGGGGCAGAGAGCAGGAAGTAAAGGACTGTCTCTGGTGAATAGCTGGAGCGCTTGCTCTGATGGTACTGTAGAAAAAAATAAAGTCCCTAAAAATGTTACACAGACTTGTCTCTATCCATTTTAAAATAAAGAGATTTGTTTCTTCTTGTGTTTTTAGAGTTGGTAGTCAGGAGGGGAAACAGAATCTGGAATGAGAAGGGGGAGGGAAAAGGTTATATGAAATGAGTCAGACCACTGTCAATCAGGCCAGGACTCAGGGCTGGCCCATTCTTGAGGCCAACTGAAGTGGTTGCCTGAGGCAGCCCACTTCTCACCTCCCGCCCACTTCCACTCCTCCTCCTCCTCTCTGCCTTCTCCTCCCAATCTCTTTATTGGAAAAGGAAGAGAGACAAAATGGAGGTGTGGAGGAGAGCAGCAGGTGAGGGTGTCAGAGAAGTAGAGGCTGGAACATCCACAGGTAAGAGGGGCAGCAGCATTTGACAAGCCCCCTCAGACACCTGGAGAACTTGGGTCAGCCCTTGCAGTACTGCACACTGACCGGCAGCAGCTCTCAGCGAGCTGTAAGCCTCTTGCTCCGCAATGGGTCTCCTTGGACCAGCGCTTTAGCTGGCGCATGTCTGAGGAGACAGAAGGGGCATGGCTGCTTGATCTGTAGGGGATAGCATGCGCACAAGTTGCCCGTGCCAGGTACCACCCTCTTCCACTTCCAACACTCCTCCTGCCCTCGTCCGTTACACCCCATTATGCCCTCCCCCACCCCGTTATGCCTCCACTGCCAACTCACCATCATCAGCAGGTACTCCTGTTCTTGTTGTCGCGTGATGGGCTACTGCACCCTTTCCAGTGGAAGTCATGTTCTATATTGGGTGTTTTGGCTGGAAACTCAAACCAGCCTCAGTCCCCCTTCTAAGCTCAGAGGCGTCGCTACGGTGGGGTCGGTACTGTCAGTTCCGTGCAGTCCTAGTCCCTGTTTACTTCCTGGTATGAGGTGGCCCCGCCCCCTCGCCATCAGAGCCATTCAGGACGGTGAAGGCAATGGGCAGGAGACTCCCTGCCCATTGCGTTCGCCGCACTGAATGGCTCCGATGGCGAGGGGGAGGGGTCACTTCGTACCGGGGAGTAAACGGGGACTACGACAACGAGAAACTTACAGTACTGCCCGCATCGTAGCGATGCCTCTGTCTAAGCTGCAATATAAATAGTGGGCCACATTGCAGGGCTGTGCTAAGCATCATAGCATCATAGCCCCTTCCCACAGCATGCAAAATGGGGATAAATAACTATCTGTACCGGCACTGGTAGGGCAATTTTAAAAACTCCCCTCTCACATTCTTCACACAAAACCGGACCATGAATAAGTGTCCACAAATATCCCGAATCCCCGTCTATGCTGCTACCTTTTGATGGGTGGCAAACCTCTGCCCCATCACACCCCTACTAACATGCTTGCTTGCTTTCTTGCTTTTGGTGGGCAATTCGGACTCCACTGATTTTTTTTCAGTGATTTGATTTGTTTTTAGATTTTATTTTTTATTTACTTTTTTAATGAATCTTGGTAAGCTGCTTACCCCAGTGCAAGGGCATAAATGTCCCCTTACTCTGAGGAGACCTCCAGCAGCCAAAAATCCACTATAGAATGCAGCATAGCCCATGCTAGCACCACTGCATCACCGCACGAGGACTTTGATCTGATCGGGCGGCTAGATTATCTTTTCCTATTTGTTTGTTTGTTTGTGGTTGTAGTCCACACTGAGGATCCATTGGGCTATACTGGCAGGATACAAATCCTTTCTGCCAATCAGAAAATAAGAAATGTGCCTAATAAATTCTGCATGGCGTGAGCATGACAATATTATTTATTTATTTATTTCTGTATTTTTTATATACCGCCTTTCTTATCCTCAGATTGCTCTTCAGATGTTATTCAAGGCGGTTTACATAGGCAGGCTTATCTAGATCCGATAAGGATCTTTACAATATTGTTCTGTATAGAACCCTACAATTCTAGCTGGTTTCCTCCATGAGGTAGTCATCTTCACTAGCTGCTGAACACAAGCCTCAAGCTCTCTGCAGGACGCCACAGATCATGCTGAACAGGGAAACATTTTTCCAGTTGTCATCGCTCTGTCACTGACATTCTCAGCATTCCAGTCTGTTCTCTCACCTCACCACGCAACAGCGACACCTCTCTGCCACCGAGGGTCATGACAGCTTATCAGTGACTTCCTGGTCGCCCTTCCAGCACGAAAACTGACTGTTCCTGCTTAGCTTCCAGCAGTCTTCAGGCAGTTCAACCTCAGGACCACACCTCCTGCCCCCTCGGGACCACACCTCCTGCCTCCTCGGGACCATACCTCCTGCCGATGTGCATATTCCCATCTACTTTGCACAAGGTCTGAGAAAGACTCACCCATACTTTGTATCGAATGCCTCGTGGCATGTGCACGGTGATGAAGCATTTTCAAATGGGGCGCATGCATGCAATCTCTGTGTGCATAATTCCCACCCCACCAAGAAAAAAACCCAGAAAAGCCTGCAAGCTGCGCATTGATGACATCTGTAAGCAGTTTTAGTACCCAAATATCTTCTATCCAAACCAAAGTCAGCATAGTTATTTTCTATTAGGTAGGAAATGTTTATTCATAAAACGGAAAGTCCCACAAATATTAAACCAAAGCTCATCATTTCTTCCTTGCAGGATTAAGTGGTCCATATATTTTGTGTTCATCTGAAAAGCAATCCACTGCTGTAAATTTGCAAAGTAAACACTGTAAATCTGTACGGGAGTAAATCTATTGGTAACTAATGCTGGGTTATTTCTTTTTTAAAAGTTAGAGATTTGGATAGCTACAGGGGAAAAAAATGACTCCATGTAAAATTAACAGAACAGGCCATAACAGATGGTGATTCTTGAATTCATTCCTTCAAAAACTCTTTTAGCCCAACTTTCTCGTCGGTAGCAACCCAAGGTGGCTTACAAAATAAAGCAGAACATCATTCATAAAACCAAACAATTTAAACAAGTGAAAAGGCAGCAGAAAAGATACCAAAATCCACACTGAAAAGGACAATGTCTGTCAGACACCCACTGTCAGACGTCAGCTTCCATTTCCCTCTAAACACAGAACAGAAAACCCAGGTTTTTACATATCTCCTGGAGCAGTACAAGGAAAGTCTTCCTTTTGCTTTGGATAACTGAACGCTTGACTACATTCAGTTTCAAAACATTGGGCAATTTCTTTTTAATCGTGAAGCATGACAACTAGAAAGGGATAGAGTTAATTACATTTACTATGAAAAACTCTTCTCCCCAGCCAGCTCGTTGCTGTAAAATTTGTAGCTTTTTAAAAAAAAAAAATCCAGCACTTTCCAAATTCTCATAGGTCTTTGACATTATTGAACCTCTTTTCCAGATTTTTCTGCCCAGCAAATGATTGTTGGGACATGACCGGCTCATCTATGTGGTGGACTGAGGCTGTCACCTCCAGTAGCAGATTGGTGAAGAATGTTGCATGATAATTTATTTTAATGCACACAGGAAGCATGCATGCTCACACATGTAGTATTATTTGTCTGGACCCAGACTTGCCCATCCTCCGGCACGGCGAAGCTCCGCCTGGGCTGACGGGGGTGGCCGGGCCTCCTGGTCCTGACCAGGTGAGTCAGCAGAAGGCAGATGACACGACGGCTGCACCAGGGGGGTGGGGAAACCCTGCAACTGTCCCAAACCGGGGCATAGGGCAGCCACTGACACCTCCAGCGGAGGCCTGGGCCTGGGACCGGCTGCCACCGGACAGAACAAGCAAGGGAATAGGGGGTGGGGAGAAACGGCCAATCCACGTCTCTCTGGGCAAGAGCCTGACAGCTGGCCATCTCCGAGGCTGTAACCCCAGGGAAGGGGCGGGGAACAGGAAGGGGAGGGACCCGACAAACCCACAGTGGCTTCTTAAAGAGGGTATGGCCAAGAATGAGGGGCCAGTCGCCACGGTCCTGAGGGCTGGACAGGAGGGCTGGGGCTGGCTGTCCTCTGTTTTGACTCCAGTCCAAGATGGGAACCTGCTGGCTTAGCAGCGGAGGGCATAGGTGTTGTCAACCTCTTCGGCCATTGCCTGCAGGAGTCTTTCTCTCTTCCTCTGCCAACTGAACTAGCCAACTTTCCTGCCCTTTCCTTCCTTCCCTACACCCTAAAACCCTGACTTCCCTAACTCCAGGTCTCTCTGGGAAGATTCAGTTGGAAAGGATAACTATTTTCCTTGCAGCTATTCATCCCAACCACAGAAGATTCAGAGAATTCGAGTTTTGGGAGCTTTTGTTTGATTGTCGTATAGGGAGAATCGAAATTAAGGAAGGGAGGTGGGTTTAAAAAAAAATGGAGTCAATTTTCGAGGAATACATATCGTATGTCTTACTTAATGTGCCTTGGATTGTCTCCCTGTCCTCCTATGTCCTGGACTTTGAAATTATTTGCATGAGATAACTGCTGTCAATCAGATTTATTATACTAATTTCTTAAGGTCTGGAACTTGACCATAATCTACAATAAGAGACATTAGTTCTGGAGTTGCAGAAACAGGATTAGACAAGAACAGTACAAATGTCATCTGCAATTAGATTTAATAAATGATAGTGATGTTTTGAATGAACTGACTGGACGTATTAGCTAGGGTTTCCTGGAAAGCACACGGAGAAATGGAAATAGGAGACAGCCCTGATTTAGTCCTCATATCAAGCACATTTCAGCAGAATCTATGTTGTTGATAGGGCCCATCACAAGAATCCAAGACCAACATTAATTTTATCCAATAATTCTACCCAATTAAGTAGGCAGGACCACTCCAATCTGTCAAAGGCATTGTGGGAATCCATGCAGAGAGAGTAACAACTGGAGACCAACAGCCCAATCCTACCCCCCACCAGCCTGTTTGAGGCAGTGGTGCCAACCAGATGGCCCTGGAGAGGTAAGTAAATCATTTATACTTACTTCCCTGTAAGCCCCCTGGCCGCTGAAGGGTCTCTTTGGGCCTATACCAGCTAAGTCTGAGGAGCCTCAGGGGGTCATGTTGGGCTGGGTAAAGGGGATATTGGCAGGCCCTGCTGCCGCAGAGATACTCCCTCTCCGAATTGCCCCTGAACTACCCCCACTGCCACCTTAACAGCTGTGGCGGGGCATCTGGGAGCCCCTGGCAGGTGCGTGGACCCTTTGGCTGTTTGAACTAGCAGCTCCAGTGTGCATGACGGCAGCACAGTTTTCACACCGCTGGAACGGGGCTTACAGCAGTGAATCGCAAGGTCCACTTCCATAGGCTCTGAATAAGATTGGGCCATTAGTTGTATTACTATGAAACAATACCAGAGCATAATTAGGAGCCAAATTGGATCTTCTTACATCCCTAACGCAATTAGAGATAAGTGGTTAGGTAGGCAAGTATTTTATTAAAGATATTTCATCAAAGGTTCTAATTCACCTTTGATAAATTCTGAGCTAGAGTGAATTCTGAGCTACCACTCTGTGGCATAACACTTGCTTTGTATTTGAGACAACCGTTACAAGCAGCTGAAATTCACATTCCAACCCAAGGAATGCAAATGTATATTGTGTTCACATAGGAATCGTTTGTTCCTAATTGCTATTGCCTGATGTTTGATTTTCTAACATTTAAAACAATTTATTTCATTTCTTCCTGTCAAGTATTTTGATAATCATCTCCAAATGCATTTCTTCCTGATGGAACAAGTTTGAATTCATCTCTCTTTATGTTTTAAATGAGACTCCTGAAAAAGCACCGTTCGATCTCTGCCTAATCCAATCCCCCACCACATTATAGCATTCAGTTATGCCAACAGAGCTGTGCCAATTGGGAAGCCTGCAAGAGGTAGGTATTTTTTTTTACTAACCTCCTCGTAGGCTGCCCAATCATCTATGGCTGTCCTCAGACCTGCGCCAGCCTTTTTGCTGTTCGTGTGTGTGTGTGTGTGTGTGTGTGTGTGTGTGTGTGTGTGTGTGTGTGTGTCAGGATATGGCGAAAGTCACTGCCCATGGATCCACCCTTTCTTGCCCTCGACGCGCCCCTGATTTTCCTCCCCCTCTATGCCTGTTACTCCCCCTGTCCTCCCCCTCCCCACCAACCTACCTTTCCTGGCACCACCCGGGGTCACTGGCGTCGCTTTGGTTGGGGCGGGGCTGTAAGTAACGCTCCGTCGTAGTCTCTTTACCGAGCGAGCAGGAGGCAGCCCCGCCCCCTCACTGTCGGAGCCTTTCCCGTGTGGAGAAAGCAGCAGGCAAGAGACCCTGCCTGCTGCTTTCTCCGCAGGGGACTGGCTCCGACAGTGAGGGGGCGGGGCTGCCTCCTGCTCGCTTGGTAAAGAGACTACGACGGAACGTTACTTACAGCCCCGCCCCAACCGAAGCGACGCCACTGCCCGGGGTTTGCGGCGGCAATCTTCACACCATCACAGAGCCTTTTATGCCAGTGGAATACTTGGGCTATAATAATACTGCCAGGAACATTTGTCCCAATGAAAGATAATAATAAAACAATAATACTGTTAGTTTTATTGTTTAGTGAACTCGATTAAGTTGGGCTCTTGCTTCCTGCACTTTGCAATATGAAACCACTGTGACAAGCTCCCTATAGAAAACCGGTCAAGTGTCCTTTACCCTGTTCTTCTACTTATCCAGGTCACGAGCACTCATATTTCTGTGAATAGAAATGTGGAGCCCAGGGGTGTGTGTGTGTGTGTGTGTGTGTGTGTGTGTGTGTGTGTGTGTGTGTGTGTGTGTGTGTGTGTGTGTGTAGATTTTTATTCCAGTGACCCTGATGTCACCAACTAACACTGCTGTTTCTCCTGGAGTCAGAACTGGACCTTTGTTGTCAGTGGCTAATAAGCAACGTAAGATGAGTGACTGCTGTATGATGCCAGCGTGTAATTCATCTGTGGAACTCCTTGCCACAGGATGTGGTGATGGCACCTGGCCTAGATGCCTTTAAAAGGGGATTGGACAGATTCATGGAGGAAAAGACCATCACAGGTTACAAGCCATAAGCAACCTCCTGGTTTTAGAAGTAGGTTTTCTCTGTGCCAGGTGCAAGGGAGTGACAACGGGAAACAGGTTATCTTGTTGTCTTGTGCTCCCTGAGGCATCTGGTGGGGCCACTGTGTGATACAGGAAGCTGAACTAGATGAGCTTTTGGCCTGATCCAGCAGGGCTCTTCTTATGTTCTTATGTTCTTATGCCATTAGGACATCAAGTACTTTAGCTTTACATGGAACATGCTGATATTTTCCTGTATTTTCCTTCCAATTATCTGGACAAAAGCACGGGGAAGAAGAGTGACATGGCAAAGGACCACACGATTCACTTCTCCCACTTGCTTCCTTCATACATATGTAACCAGAAGGAAGTGGGAAGAAATATGGGGTAGAAGCATAGAATAATAATAACAATAATTAATTATTATTATTATTATTAATAGTAATAATTAATAATAATGCATGAATCAACCATATGCATCATGCTGTGAGACTGCTAACCATCTCCATGGCTTGTATATCTATCTATCACCGAAGATTCATGGTTCTTTCATTGGTTCTTCCTGGCAGAAGACAATGGGCAGCATTTCCTGTTTTCTGGAGTCGTTCGACCCCTTCTCTGTCCACATAGGCTTGTCGTAATTTAATTATTTAATGTTCCCTTTGCTGATGTAGAGTAGTAATGGGGACTGGAGCCCTGTTTCAAGCACTTTCCTGCAAAAATTCCTTTGAATAGTTATGAATATTTCATACACCTGTCAGTTTTGGGAAAATGGCACCATTAAACCCGCAGCCAACTGTCACACGACACACACATTTCCCAAAACAAATGGTAGCAGCTCCTTGAATGGTTGTCCCAGGTGGAGTCCAATAATATGTACTGGACAGAGAAGGATCAAAATCCACCCCCCTCATCGTACTAGCTAGCATGTAAGATTAGCCCAACAAGGAAAGAATGGAGGATATAATCTGCCTGAATTTTTAGAACGAAATGGTGCACATCTGCTCAGAGCAGAGTAACTGGTCCCAGAACAGAGCACAGGAGGAATATAATCCTCTAACAGAGTAAAATGACAAGCAAAGGAGAAACTGGGCAAAGAACAGCATCCTATTCGCCCTTTACTTCCAGGCATCAAATGAGTGACCTCAAAGTGGTAGGAACAGGATTATAGGATGGGAACTGTGGAGATTTTGTCAGGCAGAGCACACAGAAGAAAAAAAAATAGGAATATCACAAAAGTCTTAACTCCTTGCCAAAGAGGAGGGCATTTTTCATGTCCTTGCTGGCAGCGCCGTAACTACGGCGGAGCGCGTGGAGCAGGAGCTCCAGGAGCTCGATTGCGGGAGGGTGGCGAACTCACAGCAGCCAGCGTCGTTGTTTGGGCCCGCCCGCCCTCCCTGGAGCCGTTTGGCTCCGAAATGGGAGCAAAACGGGCGGGGGGCGCGTCTACGGCGCGTCGACATGACACGATGCTGGCCCCGCCCCCTCACGCCCGGGCGCCCTCCTGGCACCTGACGCCTCTGCTTGCTGGTGACACTTCACTTTTTGGGCTTTGAGGGAGTGGATGTTGCATTCAGTGGCAGATACTCCTAGTGCAGGTGTTTCAGGATCAAACTAAACTACACTTTTTAGGAGTCACAGGATTCGTGCTTGTCAACTTGGCTTGTGTGTGTGTGTGTGTGTGTGTGTCTGTGTCTGTGTCTGTGTCTGTGTCTGTGTCTGTGTCTGTGTCTGTGTGTTTTAAAGATAAATAGTAGCCAGACTGGACCCCATCATGGATTCAGATTGTGGCAGTTGGGAGGAAGGCTATAACTCCGCCCCCCACCATGGTCCCAGTCTGGATCACCCACTGAAGGAACGGCTATATGTCAAGTAAACAACAACACTTATTGGGACCGATGGGACTACCCTGGGTTAAAGCCCCTCTCACCTCCATGGCTCTGATTCACAGTATAAACAAAATGGAAGCACTAACCACACACTGTAGATACTCATCTATTAGTTGATCTCATAGATAAGTTGAGTGCAAGTTTTGAACCCAATAAATCACAGAATTTGCTATGACCCGTTGATAAGTTGATAATGATACTTAACTGGAGTGATGGTTGGTACAGAGAAGTGTTGCAACCGAGTGCCAGGGTGATGGGCACCGCCTCTTTCACCGCCTGGTATCAGGGGTCACAGCAGAACAGCATTGGCCGGAGCTCGGCTCACTCGCTCCTGCTTGGAGGCGGGCAGGGCTGACGCAGAGAAATCTGAAGCAGCCTTCGAATCGTAGAACATTAGAGCTGGAAGAGAGCTTTGGTCCATTGACTTGTGGCTAAGTAAACCCAGGTTTCCAGGGTTAATTTTAAGACCAACATTTCTCGACTTATACACGAGTATGTACAGTGTACTTTCTGGAATGTGTGGCTTGACACCAAGGCTGCTGAACATTCAGGGTGTGGGAGCAGAAGCAGGCAGGAAGCATGTCATCTGCTGTCTAGCCAACTGGGAGAGGGGGATCGCAATTGCGTCCTTCCGTAACTGTGCGTTCCTCCTTCCTAGACTGGTCTGCTCATGCAGGAACATATGAAGCTGCCGTCCCCTGAAGGCACTAGCACTGACTGGCACTCTTTGTGACTTGTGGAGTCAAAGACAAACCAGGAGACCTGGATTGTGGCCTGCCAGGTGCTCAACGGCCACCTGATTTACAGTCTTGAGAAGACAGCGAAATCAGAGGTTTACTGTGCCTTTGGCGGCATTTTGTTTGCTGCCTCTGTTCCCTGAGTCCGTGGTAGGGGTCCAGACACCCTGTTATTGTTGGTGGGTTTTGTTCAGCTTGGTCAGGCACTAGATGCGCTGGGGTGCTGAGTCACTTGGCTTTCGAGTCACTTGACACCATTCTGATTAGCCCTCCTGTGGTGTAACATCCCTGTGGAGAGGTCACGTTACTGATCTTCTCCAACAAAGGAGAAGAAATATCATTAACATAATCTTGGCTGTTCTAATCAATGTCATGTCCTATGTAAATAAAGCTGAAACTGGAAGTATCGTATTGGTCTGAGTATAAGACTCACTTTTTTCTCCTAATTTAAGTTTTTAAACTAGGGGTGCGTCTTATAATCAGGCTGTTGCAATTTAATGCCAGTGATTTAATTAAATTGTTTTAATAGCACCAAACTTTAAGGGTGCGTCTTATAATCAGGTGCGTCTTATACTCGGGACAATACGGGGTAAATGCTTCAAATAATTGCATCCATATTTTCTTATTACCGCTATTGCCATGATTGGGATTATAGTTCATTGAAACGTTGTGCTTCAATGACAACAAGCAAGAATGCAGGCAAGCATTTCGTGGATGAATGCCACATCTTGCTTAGAGTTCTGTTTGCAACAAGACAACAGCATATCAAGCACAGTGGCGGTGAAATTTCACTCTGGGAACCCGTTTTCCTTTCCGGGCAAGTGGTCCGTCATGAACGGCTTCTCAAGGGCCATCCAAAAGGTGCCTTGGAAGATACCGCATTGTCCCGAGTATAAGACGCACCTGATTATAAGACGCACCCTTAAAGTTTGGTGCTATTAAAAAAATTTAATTAAATCACTGGCATTAAATTGCAACAGCCTGATTATAAGACGCACCCCTAGTTTAAAAACTTAAATTGGGAGAAAAAAGTGAGTCTTATACTCAGACCAATACGGTATTTTTTCTATCGACAGACATTATGAAAGGTTCTACCAATATGAAGGTTCCTCTCATTGGCATAGATCAGATTACAATGTCACGAGCAGAAGTTCTGCCACCAATGCTTGCAAGCTCCTGTCGGGCATTCAGTATACATCTTTATGCTTGGCTGCCAAAGGCAAAACTGTTGTTCAATTCCCGGGACACGAATGAATTCCCAAAATGCACCTCCCATGCTATCTCAGGCTCTCAATTGGGCAGCCCAATCCTGTGTACAATACGGTGGCTGGCCTGAAGGGTCGGCTGCCATATCGTATCCAGGTCCTGGGCTTCCCCAGGGACAGCCCAGGTGCACCACAAAGGAAGGAGACAATCGTCCCCTTTCCCGGGTGCAAGTGGATGGAAGCCCAATGGGCCTCCTCAAATGTACGCAAGCTCTGGAGCTCACGGACATTCGAGCCCTCCGTGTAAGGCCGCGCCAGACCTGGAGAGGGCTTTGGATATCGACGTATCTCACCGCCGATATCCCCGCCCTCTCCAAGCCCGGCGGAGCCTATGGCCGCCCTCCCTCACCACTTGGTCCGCCCTCCCTCTGCCCCTGCCCCAGCTGGTGTAGGCCTTACCTGCTCTGGTGAGCACAGGGCCAGGTAGGACCTGGGGTAAGGGCTTGCGGGCACTGTGCCGGGGGTCCTTACTCCCCGTATGCTGTCAACGTATTTTATGGCGCATATACGACACCCTGTGCTGGGGTAGTGCATGCTCCCCCGGCGCACAGTTGCGCAAGATTGCGCCATGAATACTATGTGGACCGTACATCTACTGATGCCTGTTAGCCATTTTAGTTAGAGAACATCCCTATTCAGAGACAGTCTACCTCTGAGCACCAGATAATTGGGACAAACTGAAGGGGATGTCCATCAGCTTCAAGGTCTACTCATGAGTTTCCAAGGGCATCAAGCTCATCACTGCAGAATGCTGGTCTAGACAGGCTTTGGACTAATTCAGCAAGGTACTTCTTACGTGCCTCAGTACTGAAGCATGACATTACACCACCAGACTGTGCAAAACTGTATTCTCTCTCTCTCTCTCTCTCTCTCTCTCTCTCTCTCTCTCACACACACACACACACACACACACACACACACACACACACACACACACACACACACACTTTTGATTGCTGACTTCATTATGGATTCCAGCCAAGCACACACTTTATCCCTCCAGTTCACTTGCTGGCCCTTGATTTTCTTTTTTCGGTTGTGGTTCAGCAGAATTGCACCCTCTCCACCAGTCACACTATTTTGTATGCTGTCGTGCTGGTGTCTGTCAAAAATTCCTGGCTAATATCTGCTGCTCCAAATCCCAGGACTGGAACAGAAAATGAAGGAGTATGAAAGAGGTGCAGGAGAATAAACTGTGGATGAAAGGTGCTGCATTGAAGGTTAGCATGTCAATGTGACTGATTCTCATATCTATAGGGATGAAAATTGAAGCCTGTCTCCATCAGACAGATAGTCCGTCTGGTCCACCGCTGTACCAACACCGCTGTACCGACACCGCTGTACTGACACCGCTGTACTGACACTGCATGTATATGGTCAGGCTGCCACAAATAATTCACTAGCTGCGTATTTGTGGATAGGTGTCGCAAACGGGCAACAGGCTTGAGAGTATTATCAATGGGTCTGAAAATAAAAATAATAATAAGTTGGTAACTGGATGCATAATTAATCTAACTGCCAATAGGAATGTATTGTGTGATGTACTGCAATGTTTCAGACCAGCAATTCAACATCCTCTACTGTGTTTGGTCTCAAACAGGCAGTAGGTCTCATGAGAAAGAGTGGCAGTTGGATTAATTATGCTTCAGCTTGTCCGTTTGCAGGTAGGACCTTGCATGCAGTACTGATTCAGAACTGCACTGTTTGATGTGCAGACCAATTCCATGCATGTTTACTTGGAAGTAAGTTGATGGAGTTCAATGAACCTTACTGTGACAATCCCCGTGCGGTGATGCCGCAGCACCGGCACGACTACCACTGTATACCATGGGGGATTTTCAGCTGCTGGAAGTCTCCTTGGGGCAAATGGACATTTCACCCCTTGCCCCTAGGTAAGCCCCAGCAGCCGCTATGGGTCAACTCAGACCTGCACCAACTTGTATAGGATACAGGGCCTGGGAAGGGGCATGGGGTTTGGCAGGCACCACCGATCCCAACCCCTCCTGGGCCTGATCCACCCTCCTCACTGCCCCCTCACTGCCCTGTTCCATCTACCCCTTCCCCCGTTCCGCCCATCCTCCACCCTGTTCATCCCCTTCTCCGCCTCCTTCCAACCCCTTGTGCAGGCTTACCTGCTCCGGTGGGTCTTTGTGGGCCCACAGGTATGCAGGGGGCTGCACTGCCCCCCCCACCAGTGGACCTGCAACGTGCATCAGCAGAGGCTGCTTTGCAACTGCCGTAAAGCCGCCTCCGCAGGTGCAACGCTAGTTGCGCCAGTGGGGGAGGGGGATAGGCTTGGACCGTAAGTGTGCCTAGCACTGAAGCTTTAGAAGGCTCTCAGTAAATGGGAAGAATGATGTGCCATTAAGGCAATTGCAGATAATATCTCTACAATGTGCAACAATAGTCTCAAACCGGCAGCACGTTTGAGAACATTATTGTCAGATCTGCCAAAAAGTAGAGTGGAGACTGAATGAGGAAGCTGATCTACAACGAAGCAAATTGTGATGCACAAAAAGGATTCACATCTGCATGCAGAAGCCTCACTTTTTCAGTAAGTATCCCAAGCCATCTCACAGAAAAGTGGAAGCATACATAGAAATAATGATTTTACACATTGCTAGTATGCAAGGTTCATTTTCTAACTTCCATCACTATCTCCATCACTTTGAGGTGGGGGGAGCGAACTGTGAGTGGTATGGGCAGGCAAAATCAGCAATGTCACTGAATACTGGCTCAAAAATGGCAAACGTTCGTGGCAAATTTGCAGCTCTGCCGATGACACAACTGCACTCAAAGTGGCCAGAGACTTCTTGGGATCTGTCACAGTCCAGTGAGTCACCTTTTGGCCAGTAATAGGACTCACTGCATATGTGCACTTGTACTGCATAAGCTCCTGGGGAGGCCACATCTGCTGGATTCCTGCTCTTTTCCTCTTCTCCCTCCCAACTTGTCAAGGAGGGGGGAGGGGAGGTTCGTGCCTTGCAGCAGGATGTAGGTGGGGTTGGGTGCTCTGGTCGCGTGCAGATGTCCCACCTGTCTGAACCATTTCCTCGGCCGTTACACTGCCTCCACTTATTGCCAGCTACTTAGCTGACGGAAATCCAAGGAGGCCCATTGGGCCGTCCCAGCTCTACACCGGGGGAAGAGGACGAATATCTTTTTTCCCTGAGTAGACCTCCGGACCGCTCCAGAGCAGCCTGGAGCAATCATGGGATCTGGCAGGCGGCCCTGGGCCGCACACCAGATAGTTACATAGGATTGGGCTGCCCCTTTGGTTTTGGTGGCGGTTGTGTGTTGCTTGTTGTATAAGAGCCAGGATGGTGTAGTGGTTTGGGAGTTGGACTTAGACCTGGAAGATCCAGGTTCAAATCCCCGCTCAGCCACGAAGCTTCCTGAGTGACCTTGGGCCAGTCACTATCTCTCAGCCCCACCTACCTCACAGGGTTATTGTGAGGACAAAAAGGAGGGGAGGAAATATGTACACCACTCTGAGCTCCTTGGAGGAAGGGCGGTATAAAAATGTGAAAAATAAATAAATAAATAAATGTTGTATATGCTGTGTTGGTTTTGTTCTCGATCCTATTGTTGCTTTATAAATTTCAGAAAGGAATGGTGTAAGTTTTAAAATAACAACTCCAACAAATTCCAAAATAAATAAATAAATTAAGCAAGACAAATTAAGACAAATTAAATTAATTAAGACAAATGATAAATTAAGCAAGAGAGGGTGGACCTCTGGCATGCAGTACAGAAGTGGACAAACATTTGGATGAAAATTCTGAGTCCCTCAAACCTCTTCTGGAGTACAACCAAGTAGACAAAATGTCTATGCCCTGTTGCTACAAATTATATTTAATGCTTAGCTAAACATCTATTTAGAGTATTTCTTTTTCTGAATGATGGGACTGTTCCCATACTGAGAGTCTGCAGGAACACCTTGGAAGGTGACGAGAGACGCGCTCAGAGTGCTCGGACAACTGCTGGCAAGTGGTCCTCTTCATCTGAAGAACTGAAGTATGGAGTCAAAGATAAATATGTTCAGGACCAAAAAAGAAGGAGAAAAAACTGCGGAGGAAAGAGGCTTAATGTGGCTTGAAAGTGCTTTCACCATCTGTCTGCCGTGATAAGGTCACGTCCCTGAAACAACCTAGATGTGGTTGGCTAGCGCTGAAAACCGACACAACAAGTATCAAGACAACAGATGCCCCTAAGGGTCACGGATTTTTTTTGTTTGGCAGCTGAGCTTGTGTGTTATAAATAGCTAGGGGCCTCACGCACATCATGCACCCCCAAAATGGAAAAGATAGAAAAATACTGCATTTCTGCATTCTGCTGATCTTTCCACAGTTAGATATGCTCTGGTACTCCTAGATTAGACTACTGTAATGAACTCTACATGGGGCTGCCCTTGAAAAGTGTCTGGAAACTATCGTTGATACAAAATGCAGCAGTTAGACTGCTAGAGGGAGCCCATTGAGTTGATCATGTTGCGATTTAGACTTACTAATCATTGTCATTGTGTTGTTTTATTATTTCTACTTTTGTAAAAGCCAAACCCTATCCTCAAGACACGCCGGCATATTTCTAGGTACGCTGGTGCAATGACAGCCTCGCTTGTGTTGAAGTCTGACCGCTGATGGATGCCAGTGTAATGTTGGAAAAACGCCACACTGGCATAACTGGGATGGATGCCGGTGGAACTCTGCCAGGGGAGAGGCCAACACAGGAACAACATGGAGGTGTGACATGGGAGGGATGTAGGCAGTATGAGGATAATCAATGTACACCACCAGATCCTAACCCCCCCCCTTCAGACAACGCGGCTGATGCCCGAAAAATGCTATGCCAGCAACAGAGCTGAGAAAGGTAGGAAAACAGTAGAACACATAAGGAACAATGAGAAAGGGGAAAATAGCAGAAAATTGAAACTCCTGTCACCCCCTACCCTGCCCACTTCCCCACAAGGGAGCATAGGATGCAGACTACATTTGGCAGTCAACCACAACATACCAAAGCCAATATATAACCCCCCTCCCCTGCCTGGGTGACCACAGCTCAGATGATAAGATGTGCGACATGGGCCCATGCCTTGCTGGTCTCCCAAAGGGGAACGGTGTTGGTGGGAACTATGGTGAAAGGGCACTTGGTACATAAAGGGAGCACTTGGCACAAACAGTCACATGCCACTCACAACATATATGGCAAGCAAGGTACTTTGATAAAAACTTACAGCCCAGTCCTGTCTAACTATAGACCGGCGAACTGACCATTCCACCGGTCTAGGGAGTCTCAAACATGATGTACGGCATGTTTGTGGCAGCCGGTGAGTAGGTGGCATCAGCAGACAGGCTTGCGCTGCTGCTCTGGCACCGCAGAGCAGAGTTCCACTGCGGCGGGAAGGTAAGTCCCTGCCGAGCAGTGGAGGGGCATGAGGAAGGTGGAACAGGGCATTCCAAGAGGGGTGGAATTGGTCAACCAGGCCCAGGAAGGGGGAGGGATTGGCGGCCTCCTCCACCATATCCTATCCCCCTCCCCGGGCCTGGCCACCATTACAAGTTGCCCCAGCAAAATAGTTGGTGCACACCTGAGTAGCCCCATCAAGGCGGGTGGTGCATTACCCGGGTCATGGGACAAATGTCCCTTGATTCCGAGGAGGCCACCGGCTCTGGCGGGGCAGGCCCAATCCTGAATAGGATGTGCGCCGCTGCACCCTGCTTGACAGGATTGGGCTGTTAATCTCAAAATTCTTTTTGCAGGTAGTCTGCCCCATGCAAATGCCCAACTGGAAACTCTATTGCACCACCTCAGTAGGGGAAGCAAGCACAAGGCAAGCACACGCACACAGGTGAGCAAAGGGGAGAGGGAGTTGTCGGAATAGGGGGAGGGGGTAGCTATTCATCGCTCCGTTCTCCTCTCCTCCTCTGTTACTCCCCACCCACATGGCAGACTTGCTTAGCTTACTTGGCTAGATAAAACACACTAGGCATAGTTGATTGAAGTTGCAAAAAGAAGTTTACTCACGGTTTCATGCATATGTACAGCGTCTGATTAGGATCAGAGGATACACTAAACTTGAAAGGACAGAACCCGCCTAAAGCTAGGGCTCTCTGAGTGAAGGCATGCTGGAAGATGGCGCTGGGCTGCTGGAGGCAGCTTGCCACGTCTTCCCTGGTCAGTAGTCAGAAGCAGAAGAGATTAGTGAGAAGGTGAAGGAGAAGGAAAATGGGTCTGGGGTCACGCCCCTTCCTTAAGACAATGAGGGGTCAAAGACAAGAGGTCCACTTAGCTAATCACATAATACAATCCCCCCCCCCAGTGTCCAGCAGACGGAAGTTGCCCACTTTTCCAACAGGAGTTTAGTGCAGTAGTGTTGCTGCTACTGGAGGAGGTGTGGCCTTGCAAACTGGTGTAATGTGGTGGCTCTGGAGGCGAGTGGGAGGGGCCGTGTGACACCAGTTTACAAGGTGCAGTGCAGCTCCTTGCACCACTTACAATGCCGCCCCCCCTCCAGCGACACCACTGGTTTAGTGCCACAATGTACTGATGCTGCATCTCTGTCTCATGTCTCTACCCTCTGTCTCCTGACCACTCAGGATTGTCTCATGTGTCTCTTCTCTCAACTGTGTTGCCTACCCAGTTGTTCCTTTTGCAACATCTAAAAGTAGGGAGTGTCTGCTCTATCTTGGTGAATAATGCCATATACTCCAACCACTGGTACTACTGACCAAACTCTTATCAGAATTCTTTTTGTTTTACAGTACTGCACAATTGCCATAGGGGGCTGAAAAGTGATTCTTCCCAGAGTTCCACTGCATCCCCCTCTCCGGGAGAGGGAAAGGCCACCCAAGCCACCGTACTCTCACCCCCTAACAGGGCACCACTGCATGGACACACTAGTGGCATCACTCTCCCTCACAAACACCGAGCATGCATCACAATTCTGAAAACATGTGTATTTCTCCTTGCACCCCATGGTTGAGGTGGTGACTGTGGCTGTGTTATTCATTCCTAGTTGCTGGCGGGGGGGGGGGGGGTCCACAGCAGTGGCTGCTTATTGAGCGTTCTCACTCTGTGCGCTCTTGGGTTCTGAGGGCAGGTTGCTCCTCAGATTTCAGTGGCCCCTTGTCCTCTACTGCCATGCTATATGGTGGACAGTGGCAAAGGGAGGGGGTAGCATTCTGACAGCCACACTAGCAGGTGCCACCGATGCAGCAAAGGACATGGGGTGTGCGTGGTTGTGGCTAGCTGGGCAGGCCGTTGCCCTGTGTCACATGCAAGCAGAAGCATAGCAAGGTCATTTGACACTCGGGGTCCATACTTTTTTTGCACACACATCCATACAAAAATATTGTTTTCAGTAATAGCCATGACATGAAATGAATAATAATAATGGCCAGGAAATAAATGCTACATAAGGCAATTGTGTTTTCCAGTTCCATTTTTTTTTTGTCTATAACTTTTGATAGTACATAGAAAACTTGATATGGTTTGTTCCATTACATTCTGCAGTGGAATACGCATCTAATGATATATAACCAAGGTTTCAACCATTTTGGCCACCAGTGGTGTCACCCTCCCCAGAATTCTGGCACCCAGGGCCCCCCTCTAGCTACGTCACTGCTAAGTCCAACGATTGGCCGATGCAGTGCTCTCTTTGATAGGTCCGTGTGCTACAGCCTCCCAGTTTGTACCTATTTCCGGTGATGCAAAGTGTTAAATGCTGGATGAGGTGCATGATGCTTGCCTTCTGCTGTGGCTGGGTGCTTAGTGAGTGTTTTGTGGAGTGGCCGATGGAGCTCCAGACCAACTTCCTTCTCTTTGTTTGTTTGAGTTTCTTTGGTTCAGGGTTGGAGTTGCCCCTCCTGCCACCCCCCGTCCCTAACACTCACCCAGACCTCCAGTTCACTTCTGCACCCTTTCAGCATCTCACATTCTCTGCCTGGGTCAATGTTCTCCTCTTTGTCTTTATGGCGCACTAAAGCACCAATCTGGGTTGATGGCTATAACAGATGTAGCCCCCTGTGTTTTAGAAAAACAGCACCTAATTCTTCTTTGTGGCCAAGTCTAACATAAAGAGAGATTTATCTGTCTGCTAACAATATCTATTATGGGCTTTAGCGGAGGGGGCAGGGAAGAGCTGCTTGCTTGCTCAGTGAGACGTTATCGCCAGCAGAGTGCTGACACCTTCGATAAAAGCGGGCAGCTGTATCTCTATAAAATCTTCCCTTTTAAAACCACCAGGTTTATATCAGCAGTTAGATGAAGAAAGCTGGAGACATTTGTCTTGCTGGACCTTGCTGTCATTTCTTATCCTCCTGTGGGTTTTTTAATTGAGATTGTCAGAGAGGAGGAAATCTTGACGTTAATACAGTTTTTAGACCAAAAGCTGTTTTGGAATGCCGTTGGTCAGGTTTGGGCTCTTCCTGCAGCCTATTCACAAAGCTACATCAGCACAGTAAAACCATGTGCAACCATGCTGCCTCAACTGCAACATAAGCATACGCCAGCCCTACTGTAACTGTTCACTTGTTGGGTTAGAGCATATGCATATACATGTGCCTGTGTGCATGCGTATGCATTTTCATGTGTATGACCAGACATGCATTCATTTTAAAAATCAGGACAGGCATTAATCTGCTCTTCCGGATAACTCTGTATAAAAGTTTGGCTTGAATAGAAGTGGGACCTCTCCTTAAATTGCCAACCTTTTGCAAAAACAGGCAAGGGCCAGATGTGTTTGTGGTAAGGAGAGCATTTGTTGCTTTTTGTAAGAACAACCCAGTTTCCAGCACAATCCTGCGAAACTTGAGGCCGGCGGAGCAAGTGCTCAACTAGCCTAGGGTGTCGTGAAAAGCACTTTTGCGGCACCCTGGGAGTAAGCGGCACTGGTGCCACTCACTCCGCTACTGGCCTACACCCATGTCACTGGACACATGTAAGACCTGTGCCAGGCGGCAGGAGGGCAGGCCAGAGTGGCAGGGGAGGGGCGGTGATTGGTCAGCCAAGCTAGGGAGTGGGTGGGGATATTGGCGGAGCGCTCTACCGATATCCTAACTCCCTTCCTGGGCCTGTCCAGCCTTACACGGCTTACCTGGATGTGTGCCAGCATAATAGCTGGTGCAGGTCCAAGGAATCCCATCGGGGTCGCTGGGGCTGACACCAGGGGAAAGGGACAGATGTCCCCTGAAGTGTGCCCTGGCTCCGCCGGCGTGGGCCACATCCTTCTTAGGATGCAGTGGTTCGTCATTTAGGCCGATTGGTGCATCCTACACAGGATTGGGCTTGTCAGTTAAGTTTTACTTTATGGTAGAAACATTTCGCACCTACGATTAACATGGACTAGGCCTGTTGTATTCTACGTTATCTGTACATATGAAGTAGGTTGCTAAGGAAAAAAATGTTGTAAATCCCATGTGAATAGACTCTACTTGTGGAAATAATTTTTTAAAAGTCAATACCGGGACGGACTCCTAAGAAAATGCAGAGTACATGTGGAGTTGTCCTACTGTTGTTGTTGTTCAGTCGTTAAGTCGCGTCCGACCCTTCGTGATCCCATGAACCATATCCCGCCAGGCCTTTGGACACCTTCCGACCTGAGGGGCTCATCTTCCGGCGTCATATCTTTTAGCCTTTTGGTACTGTTCATGGGATTTTCTTGGCAAGGTTACTGGAGTGGGTTGCCATTTCCTTCTCCAGTGGATCACTTTTAGTCAGAACTCTCTGCTACGACCTGTCCGTCTTGGGTGTCCCTGCACGGCATAGCTCATGGCTTCATTGAGTTACGCAAGCCCCTTCGCCATGACAAGGCAATGATCCATGAAGGAGTGTCCTACTGTATACATGTTGAATGTAACACTTGAAGAACTGAGATCGCTTGAAGCAGAGATTCTGGGGGTGGCACCAGTGTCCTTTGGTATGCAAGACACACACCTTGCTGCAGAGCCATCGGCCCAGTTTGGCACTTTTCGAAGCTGTCACAGATTTGGCCTAAAGCAAAACTCAGAGTGAATTTACAGGTTCCTCCTCCGGCAAAATATCAGAGAAAGTTCAAAGGAAATCAGAAAGTTTTGATCATCAGGCGAGTGAAACGTCAGGGGTGGGGGTGCCCACAAATTTTGTAATCAATTCATTCCAGATCTTCATCCATCAATGAAATGCCAATGAGCAAAGGAGGGATGGAGCCATTTCCCATTACAATCTAAAAACGATGCAATAGCACATCTGAGGAGATAATTATGCATAGCCTCTAGTCTAGACACGCGAAATTGAACAGGGCTTTCCTTTTGCATTACTCATACCATTTCTACTGTTAAACTAGACGTAAATCCTGTGCTTTTGGCTCAGAAAGAAATTACAATTAATGCAACACCTTTCATAACTTGCAATACAACATGCAAATACAGGGCCACGATCCCAAATTTTGCAGCAACATTTCTAAGTATTATTCCACATTTCTTGAACTGTCTGCCTCATTATGTAGGATGTGGGCTTTTTCCCCCTTTTCATTTTGTACTCAAGCTCTGCAGCTCTGACATGATGAATTGCTACCTTTGGTCTCAGCATGGATAATTTTTCTCTTAGCTACTCACACAGCTTCTGGTATCACACACAGGAAGAATGCGAAAGTTGGACTAGCTTAAAAACAATACACATACAAAAGGAAAAGGGAAAGGTTGTGTTGGCTCAACAGGCGTCCAAATTGGAAGGAGACTGATAAAATCCCCAGTTAGAGGGTACAACGCGATAACTGTGAATCCTGGCTGGTTATCATGCTCTGAAGAAGAAGAGCTTACACCAGGTAGGGCAGGCAGGCAGGCAAGGCAGGCAGGCAGGCAGGCAGGCAGGCAGGCACGCACACACACACACACACACACACACACTTTCCTCCTGTGAATGAAAAGAACTTCCCAATTTGTACAGGCAAATTAATCATTGACTGTGCAGATTCAGCAATGGGGCACCTCATCTTGATTTCTGTCTGTCTCAGCCGCCATCTGTAGGTCTCCTTCTCAAAGCATCACATGCTAGGGCAGCCCTGTGTAGACTGAGAGCGTGAGGGACGGGATCCAAAAGAAGAGATGCTAACATTGCTCCAAGCACTGTGAAAGCGAAGTTGAAGAAGTCCTAAAGAGTTAGCTTGGAAAGAGAAAAAAAATCATAATGGACAGGGAAGAAGCATATGTGCATGACCAGGGTTGCAATCCTATCCACACTTACCTGGGAACAGATGCCATTGAACTCAATGAGACTTACTTCTGAGTAGAAATCCATTGATCCCACCCCTTGCGGGACCTGATCCACCCCCGCACCTGTCAACACCCCTGCCGAGCTCACCCGGCCCACACCACCAGTGGCAGGGTTATTCTGGAATAAGAGAGCCAATCCGTGGTTCCCCACTGCCCCCCCAGCAAATCGAAAGAGGAAGGGGGAGGGATGAAATCCCTGTGGAAGCCCCCCAGAAGGATCCTCACTTCCCCCCAGCATTACCCACAGCAGCTATTTTGGATCCCATAAGTTGTCGCGACCCCTCAAATGAGGCTTCGCAACCCAAGGTTGAAGAACAGTGAAATAGGGATGGGACCTTTTCGGATGTGGAGCCTCGCATCTGGAAAGCCAGCCATCCCTTTGCCCATTCACCTGGTTTGCTCTTTGATTGGCCTCCAGATGGCCATTGAAGACGTTGCTGCTATCTTAGGCTTGTAAACAAATGTAGTTTGTAATCTGGGTTCTGTTTTATATCGGCTTTGCTGCTCTTGTTTTAACCATTTTAATTTTTGTTTTGAGACTGTGTGTTTTTGTTGTTCTGGACATTGTTGTTTTTAACTCATCTCCTAAGCTACCTCAAAACATGCCATAAAGAGGCAAGATATAAATATTTTGAACAAATTAATTAAACATTTTAACACCGTGAAACAAGCTTCCCATTTCTCTTTTGGAAATATTTGGATTTGTTTTAAATGGTTTTCAAGTGTTCATTATTTTTGAATTTTTCAGCACTATGTTTTATTGCTCACTTTTCTATAAAAATATAATATTTTCATTAGAATTTGTTGGCGGCCTTGATCATTGTTTATGGAAAGGCTATCTATCTATCTATCTATCTATCCATCTATCTATATAACTTACTAACTAACTAATAAACAAAGAAATCATACAGCAGTTTTTCAGCACATCAGGCACATTTCCTGAGATCCTTTGACTGGAGTCTTCCCTCTTCATGTGTATTATGTGGAACAAATATTATCTTGCCAGCAATGGTACAACCAGGTAGGAAACTGTTCAATTACCTGCACATTGTTGACAATAATGTGGTTAGTGCAATGAATTTATTGGAAGGAAATGAAAGTTTCAGCCTTTTGAGGAACTGTAGCCAGCTTTTCAAGATTAACTGACAAGAAAATATATTGAGTGCTACTAATGGGAGATGCATCCTGACTCACTGCTATTGGAACTGCCATGCAAAAAAAATGAAAGTTTTTGCAAAATGTGCCCACGATGTAATTTATAAGGAACCAACACGTGTAGCGAGTGACCTATGATTCTCTAATGTATCCTGTAAGCTCGTTAGTTGCGTCCAGGGTGGGAAACATTCAGACAGATGTCCTGGGACCCATGATGGAGGAAGAAATGGTTGTGCAGACAGAGCGTTGCAGGCAGCTGTCTGAGAGGGCTGCAGAATTCCACTGTGTCAAATGTGGATTTGTATGCGTGTCTTGATCCAAAAATTTATTGTAGGCACGGGAAAAACCCAGCACTCATGTGGAACTCTATGACCCTTAAGGATTTGGTCAACAACTAGTTTTTTTCCAGATGGGAGTGGAGGTTGACTAACAAACCTGCATCCCAGCCTGCCAGCAAATTCCATTGCCCAAACCACTACACCCTCCACCCTTCAGGGTTGGCAACTAGAAGGCCAGGCATGCTGCACCCCTCAGGGGACCAGATTTGGCTAATGGGTGACTAGCTGAAGATCATAGCAGTAGGTATGTCTCATTAATTTCAAAGGAAGTCTCCATTCACTCATATGCAAAGAGTCTGTACTACATAGTGAGCCAAGTGCACATAAACCTTGGAAATGTAGTTTTTCCAAGGGCCACTGAAATCCATGGACTCCCTGAGGCTACCATGGATGTCAGTAGCTCATAAGAAATCCTACATTTCCCTAGTCTAGGTGCACGTGGTGCACAAGGCACTGAGAAGGGGAGAGATCTCCCTTCCTTCCTTCTTTCCTTCCACTTGCTGCCAGATAAGCAGCCAGGTAAGACAGCAGGTAAGACTATAATGGGGGGAGCTGGTGTGCTGCACCCCAGGCGCCGAGTGGACGCAGTGCTTCTGGGGGGCGCGGCAGCCAGGCTTGGGGCTGCACGGCACGGCACGGCACTGGAGCCCGACTGCCACGCCCCCTGGAAGCAGCACGCCCACTCGGCGCGTCACCAGCTTCCGGAGGCTCCGCTCCGAGGCTGGGACAAGGCCTCAGAGCGACCGCCCAGTTCGGTGGTCCAGGGCCTTCTGAGAAGGTCCAATGCGTCAACGCGGCATTTATTCATTTTTTCGCGCATGAGCAGAACCTTTCTGAGGGCAAATGGGCAGCCCCTGGATTTTGCAAAAGAGAGAGATTTTGCAAAAGAGAGAGAGAGAGAGAGAGAGAGAGAGAGAGAGAGAGAGAGAGAGAGAGGAGCAAAAGTTCCCAGCAGGCTTCAAGCACCCCAAATTTTGAGTGATAATTGATTGATTAAAGACATCGCTGTCATTTGAGAAGTTATCACATCCCTGCTCAGTCGTCTCTTTCCAGCAGCAATTAAATCTTTTCCCCCACCATGCTCAAAATTGCCAAATAAATTGAAAGAGAAAAGAAAAAAAAAGACCTGGAATTCCGATCAAAGAAATATGTGTAACTAATTACTCAAATCTGGCTCTTCCACTCCTCTTGTGCAGGAGGCTAATGTCATGAAACAGATGCAGGGAATTGAGATCAAAAGCGTTTTACCTGGATGTGTTGCATCCCTTCCAAACTCCAACTGCTCAGAATAGCCCAATTTCTCTCTGGTCTTTTGCTTTTCAGCAGCAATTGTATATCAATTATTCTTTTTCGTCTCTACAATTTTCCCCTCACTTCATGGCACCTCCCTACCCAAATTCAGGATGGGGAAGACACAGGAAAAATACATACATCTCTGTCCCTAAACAATTTGAAACTCTTTGCCTGTCACACATACATAAATTGAATTATTAATATTATATCCAACATACCTGGGGTAAAATCCTATCATTGGCTTACCCTGGAAACATTTTAAACCTTCAAAATGTGGAGCTGTGGCTTGATTTAAATATTGCACTTATCACAGGGTTTGGCATGACAGATAGAGCAGGTAGACCAGGTCAGATGTACCCTGGGACTTGAACGGAAGAGATCAACTCGTCCTAGCGTTTCAGATGACAGATGAATAAGCTTAAAGGTTGGAGTGCTGGATAAGGAGAAAGATCCAGCTTCAAATCTCAACCCAGCTATGAAGCTCACAAGGTGAACTTGAGTCAACGACCTTTTCTTAGTCTTTTCTTGTGTGGGGGGTTTCAAAATGGAGGGGGGGGAATCACATGTGCTGCCCTGAGCTCTTTGGAGGCAGCGTATGAAAAAAGTGTAAAAAATAGCATATGTCTGGCCAGTTCATTGGAACGGAACCCCCGTGGATACGGAGGGCCAACTGTCTAATCATGAATCTTCTTGCTGGTAAATTTTGCTAACATTTATGTAAAGAGCTTTGTGAAGTACTTTTTCTTGAAAAGCTGTGTGTGTTTGTGTGTGCACATGCATGTGTGCGTTTTTGTGTGTGCGCATGTGTGCATAGATGGATATCCCTTGGGGCAGTGGTTCCCAAACTGGGAGGCGTGGCTCCCAGGGGAGACGCGGATACCTACCAGTGGTCCAGGGAGCTGCAGAGTGCCATGGAATCCTCTGCATTACATTGCATTTAGTGAAATGCCAATTGGCAGGCACCAACATAATGTAACGGGGAGCCGCGGCCAATGGTCGCCAATGGACAAGGGAGTTGCAGGTTGAAAACGTTTGGGAAACACGGCCTTGGGGCATTGTTTATTCTTGAATATCAATTATTAGCCCTAAATGCTACATCCATAAATACTCAATAGTAATCTCATCCCACCCGTTCAACAAATAGACCATTCAAATATTTCTTCATTTACTATCTACAGGTTCCTTGATGGCACAATCCTGTCCAAAGAAGTGCTGGTGGAGCGCCAGCTCCGCCGGCACTGGGTGTCGTAAATGTGCCATACGGCACATTTTTGACACCCGGAGAGTAAGCAGTGCCAGGGGAGAGCCGGCGCCACTCACTCTTCACCAGACCTGGAACTGTGCCCGCCAGGGAAGGTACGTTTTCTGCCAGTCGGGACGGAGGGAGGGCGGAACGGGGCATTCCGAGGGGACGGATCGGGAGGGGAAAGGAATCATTGTTGGCGTGCTCTGATGAATCCTCCCCCCGACCTGGGCCTTACACCAGCTCCTTGGATTTATGCCGGCAATTTTGCCAGTGCATATCCGAGGAGGCCCATTGGGCCTTCTAGGGCTCTACCTGGGAGAATGGGACAAATGTCCATTTCTCCCAAGGTGCGCTCGATTGGGATCAACCTGTTCTTGGGAGGTTATCTAGAGATTCTGTTCCCTCTCACACCCAGGCAGACTGCTAAGCTTAGCTAAATAAACACACGAGGAATAGGCTGAGTTGAGTTGCAAAAGAAAGAAGTTTACTCACGGTTCAGCTCATATATACAGCGCCTCCTGCATGGTAGTGTGCTCGGATCATGGTCGCCATTCATCAGTGCTCAGGCATGCCACGTCCTCTCTCGTTGGCATCAGGAGAAGTAAGAGAACGCATGGGAGAAGGAGAAGGAGGAAATGGGGCAGGGGTCACGCCCCTTCCTTAGAACAAAGAGAGGTCAAGGAAAAAGGTCTTTTCCAGGTGACCACACAAGTCAGTGCCCCCAGTGTTCTGCAGACGAAAGCTGCTCCATCTCCAACACGCTCCACCTTTGCCAGCGTGGCACATGCTGTGGCAGCCCTTGACAGGATTGGGCTGTTAATACCCAAATACGGATTTTTTTTTCCCTGTCATTGGCCATCTACCCTCTCTGCTTGTTTCATCACTTCATCTGGATTTTGCTCACTCTTACCTAACAGTGCAGGCCTATGTAAAAACCCCACCACTAGATGCATAGCGCACACACCCCTTGGCACAGCTGCATTGGAGAGCTAGGATTGGGCTCTCGGTCTTTGCTCCGCTATCTGTATTGTCATTACTAGATCTTGTTTCGAATCAGCATGTTGGTGATCTAGTTTCTGAAATTCTACCTTTAATAACTTGGCATGTCCTCAAACAACAATACATTTATCCTTCATCACATTTTCAGAGCGCTTCTTAGGTTGTCTACCTGCCATTTCTTATAAATTTCAGCATGTCCTCTGTTTCGATTTCTAGATTCTCAAACTAGCATCAGTTAAATTATATAGCTCATACATTGATCGTTACATTAAATCAATTCATTAACTCAATGCAAAGATCTTATCCGGGGAAATTATTCAATCGGAATCCACTTATCGGTTATCAATTGATCAAACACGTAAGTGCATTAGCGTCATACAAAATGTATTTTCCAAACAGTTCATTCAACTAGGTGAATATCAATCAATTATTCAAAAATTAACTTCATCAAAGTGTCTCACAAAGTTTTTTTTTCTGTTGAGTTCATTCCACAAAGTAGAGGATTAATTAGTTAATCACAGAAACAATCCACAAGAATATCAGTAGAGTCCTTTTCCCCGCAAAAGGAGGAGAGTAATCAATTTCTCCAAAAGTTAAGTTCTTTCTATTCCAGAAGATTTATTCAGTGGGATGAAGTCTTTCCCATAAAACAGTCAATAATAGCACACTCCTATGCATGTCTACTCAGAGGTAAGACACATTTTGTTCAACAAGGCTTACTCCCAGGAAAGTGTTATTGGTTTGAAGTCTAACTGCTCAATCCAACGTAAATCCCCACTGCTTCATGGGCCCTCATGAGATTTGAGCACAGCCATCTTGGATCTTGCGAGATTTCATGAGATCCAAGATGGCCGACAGGAAAACCTTTTACCTTTTTAAAATCGGCAGTGAAGCAGCTGGAGCAGCGGCGGTGGTAGGGGCAGGAGGGGGTGGACAACCACATGCTATTCTAGCTGGTCCGAGCAGCTGGCCAGCCAGGAATCGGATGGCAGCGGCAGGACGGGCAGCAGCAGCAAAAAAAAAAAAAAAAGTCAAGTGGGGGCAAAATGGGGTGAAAATGGGGGTGTTAAATAATTAATTAAATTGGAAAAATTCACCCACCCTAATGGGCGGCGAGCAAGCGCTTCACGCCCAAGAAAAAAACAAAAAAAAAACCTGGGGGAAAAATATTTTTAAAAAAACACTGTAGGGGAAAAACGTTTGGGGGGGGTTGTCTTGGTTTGGGCACCTCAAAATATGGTAAACCTATCTATGTTCTACCAGCATAGGCCCTTCTTAAGATTGGGCTGTAAGACCTTTAAAGCAGGAAGTTGTGACCTTTCAAATTAACCTTTACTCTGAGATATTTCAAACTCCTTGTTTGTATTTTTCTCAGTTTCAGTATGGGAAGAATAATACCTTATAGGATTGTTGGAAGGACATCAGGATAATGCATGTGAAGCTCTTTGCACATTCAGAAAGCGTGATACAGATGTTAAGCATTATTAGGTACATCACCCGTCTCTTTGTGCAAACTGAGTTGTGCAATTCTTCAATCCTACACTCGGGATGGATGGGTTGTAGTTCTGCCGTAGACCAGAGGTTCTCAATCTGTGGTACGTGTACCCTTAGGGGTACATGGGCCACAGGTCAGGGGTACACGAAATGCTCCCCCACATACCCCGCGTACCCCCTCCCCAAATTCCCCCCGGAAGCTGAAAAAAGCGCTTTTTCGGTCTGCGGCGCGGCTGAGTAGGTCCTCCGGCTCGTGCCACAAGTAGGAGGGAAAGGCTAATGCCCTGCCGATTTGCCTGGGCTGTAGCTTCTCCCTCCGGCTTGCAGCGCGAGCCGGAGGACCTGCTCGGCCGCGCCGCAGGCCGGAATAGTCCCCCGTAGCTCTTCCTACCTTTGCTTGCAACCGCCGCCATATTGGATCTCCCGAAGTCTCGCGAGATCCAAGATCGCGGCATGAGATTTGGGAGCCGCGATCTTGGATCTCGCGAGACATCGGGAGATCCAACATGGTGGTGGCTGCAAGCAAAGGTAGGGAGAGCTACGGGGGATTATTCCAGCCTGCGGTGCAGCCGAGCGGGTCCTCCAGGTACACGGGGGTACGCGGGGCTTGGGGGGTCAGGGGGTGCTTGGGGGACCAGACCAAGGGGTACCTGGGCCAAAAAAGGTTGAGGCACCCTGCCGTAGACCATGTGCTTTGTACGCAGAAGGGTCTGGTTACAATCCCAGGTAGGACTGGGAAAGAGGACTACCAGAAACCCTGCAGAGCTGCTGCGTGAACAAGCATTGCTGACGGCAGGTTGCTGGAGGCGCTGGGACAAATCCCGGCACTGTCAGCAGCCTCTACATCTTGTGGGTGGCGGCAATGGGGAAACGTTTTCAGCCGTTCTACCAGGGGAGTGAGCCAGCAGGAACTTACGTGTCCATGGAACACATGGGGGGGGGGGTAGAATGCAAAAGAGCTTAGAACAAAATTGGAGAAGCCAAGATATTTCCTGTGAAGTCTCCACCTCCAACCCATAGGTGTTCCCTCCCAGTCCACACCTACGTTTCAGTGTCTCTGGCTGCAACTGCTCCTCATTAAATTCCTTGAACCACAACTTCCCCTTTCTGCCACTAAAAGCTCTGGTGCTTTGCCTCCTCTGAAGCTCATAACAACGGAGCCATTAAATTGATGCCCTGAAGGCTTCTTTCATTAGCTTCTTTTGAACTTCAGAATGATTTCCTTGGGATTTTGGCTGCTTATGGACTGACACTTCCCTGGCAGTCTTTTGATGTAAACTTTTATGCCACTGTTACTATGACAATGGAGGGATGCCATGGTGGTTTAATTGGATTTTTTGATTATTTCCTTTTTGTTCAGAAGGCTCAATATGTTTTAATAACTGGCTCAGATGTTTCTCATATAATTGCTCACAGCTATAATCTTCTGCTTTATTTTTTTTTTCTTTAGGATTTGGGGATCTGAATCCAAGCTGAATTGAATCTTTGACCAAGGTTCATTCTCTCTCTCTCTCTCTCTCTCTCTCTCTCTCTCTCTCTCTCTCTCTCTCTCTCTCTCTCTCTGGCTCAAACTACATACTACTTATTTTGTTTATTCATATTTGTAGGTGTGATGTACTCCTCATGCCTCCTGCTGGCCAAAATAGTGCACTAGCATTTTGCACTTCTTGAAGCTTCCAAATGATCTCCAAGGACAGCCCCACATAGAATGTGTTACAATAATCCAAAAGTGATGGAACCATAATCAGGTCTGACTGACTCAACTCATGCAGTTGGCACACCTGTCTGAACTGAGCAAAAACTACCTGTGTCACAGGTGACATCTGGGCATCCAGGTGCCACACATGTCTAGGAGTGCCCCCCCCCAAATGCAAACCTGTTCCTTTGAGGGGAGTGCTGCCCCATCCATAGCAGGCTGACAAGCCATAATTTGGGTTGCAAATCTCACAACTAATAGCACCTCTGTCATATCTAATTTAATATTACCTTGTTCGCCCTCATCCAGCCCAGTACCAACTCCCGACAGTGATTCAGAACTTCCTCAGCCTCCCTGTTACCAGATGGAATGGAGATATAGAGGTAGGTGTCATCCACATATTAGGGACACCCTACCCACAACCTCTCAATAACTTTTCCCAGCAGTTTCATGTGGAAAAAAAAGCAATAAACAGTATGGGGAACAAGACTGAACCCTGTGGAATGCAAATGCCAATGGTCACAGCATTGAGCAGAAGTCCCCCCGTCCCACGTTCTGGAATCTACCCTTCGGGAAGGACTAGGACCCCAATAACATAGTACTCCAAAGTTCTATCCTAACCAAGCATTCCAGAAGGAAACCATGGTTGATGGTATCAAAAACAGCTCAATAATATCCGCACACACACTCACACACACACACACACCAGTGATGTAGACTTTAGTCTATTGACTCGGACTTGACTCAGCGATTGTAAAAGACTTGAAAGACTCGACTCGAGACTTGGAGCCTTTTACGACAAGTTCAATTTTATTCAGGTTTAAACCCATTTCCCCCATTAAACAGATAGGGACTCACAACCAAATACTCGGGACTTGGGGTCAAATACTTGGGACTTGACTCGAGACTTGGAATCAGAGACTTGATCCACATCCCTCCCTCCCTCCCTCCCTCCCTCCCTCCCTCTCTCTCTCTCTCTCTCTCTCTCTCTCTCTCTCACACACACACACACACACACACACACACACACACACACACAAACCACTGATGTAGCTGCACTAAGGAGGCTTGTGCAGTTAAGGAGGGGCACAGATTGGGAGGCCTGGGAGTGGTAAAGGAAAATATTTTTCCTTACCTCCCTGTAAGCCTCCCGCTCACCAATGGGTCTCCTTCTGGTTCTGAGGAGAGAAAGAGGGCATGCCGGCTGCTAATGGAGGGGATAGCATCCTGGAGCAAGTTGCTTGCACTGGGTGCCAACCCCTCCCACCTCCATCACACACACACCCTCCCCTGTTGCGCTTCATTCTGCTCTACTCCTGTCCCATTCTGCCCTCCCCATCAACCCACCTTTGTCAGCAGACCTCTGTTTGCCGCTGCTGCACGTGGGGCCGCCCCTGCCTCTCCGCCAGCATTCCGGAAGTGTGCAGGTTCACATGGTGCTGGAGTGCGTTTACAACTGCCGTATGGCAGGATCCGCTGCTGGAATGCTAGTCCTGGCATCGGAGAAACCCAATAGGATTGGGCTGTAATAACGTTTCAGTTGGTTGACGGTCGAATGGCTACCCTAACTATACAACACTGTAAGGGAATCCCTCCTCCAATTTCCTTGGACCAAAATTCCTGCCCTGTTCTGACAAATCCCTGTCACTTGTCTGTTACATTTGCTAATAATGTTCACCCTGTGGCACTCAAACATGAAGGCAAACAGAAAACACAGCTCCGAAAACTGCAAATCCCCTAAATAGTAGTAGTAGTAGTAGTAGTAATTGCATAGTAGGCTCATTAAAGGGTGTCCGCTAAAGGGATTAGACCTGCCTAAAGGGATTAGACCTGCCTAGGAGGGCTGTGAAAATCAGTTGGCAACAGAGAACTCCAGATGGACACCTCCAAGACATTGGCTACAATCCAGCCTAGAGAAGTGCACATAAATTATGTGCACTTCTCCAGGCTGGCTTGTAGCCAATGTCTTCAAGGTGTCCATCCAACCCATTGATTGAAGTGGTCTTCAACAATCGTAACTAGCGGTTTGGCCTGCAAGACCAGTTCTACGTTTGGGAGAAAGCAGATGAGGACCTTGGAACACATAATGGGCATCTTCTGCCACAAAGATAATATGAAACTTTATCCAAAAGTTCTCAGCAGAGAACTTTCAACTTGAATTTGGGGGCTAAGGGGACAAAAGGACGAGAACATGCCCCAACTCCTACACACAAGTGGCAGCGTTCTGGTGGCAATTCTCTGGGAATGTTGCTTCATAATAACATCCTGCCTCCCTCCCCAAACAGCCCCCCTGGCACTAGTGTTCCAAGCCCCCCCCCCTATTTTCATTCTGGTTTTAGGAGTCCCTGTGCCTCTTGCCAAAGCCTTCAAGACCATTTCAAATGCCATTTGCATCTCCAAGGGCTCCCTAGTTGAGCAACATATTTCAGCCCGGAATAATGGGATAGCCAGGAAATCGTAAAAACATACACTTGACTTCAGCAATAGGAAGGGTAGGAGAATTATTAATAAGAAAAGAGATGGCAAAACATTTCAAAAATGCATAATTTATTAAGGGACAGCCAAGATGGGTTCATAAAAATAGACATGCATGTGCTGTGTTTACGTACATTAGGAGGGGCAGGAGGGGCAGGAGGGCGCAGGAGGGTGCAGGAAGCAGCCTGCTACAAATGCGAATGAAGAGAGCTTTGGACTTTACAGAGCTACCCTGAGCCATCAGTTCTTTTGATAAGTATGGGACATGAATGTAGGCATTTTTGCATAATCAGATTCTTAAACTGTCTTTGGCTCTCTTCAGCACAAGACATTTATTTCATTTCCTCGCAGGACTGTGGCTTGCATCCAAATAAAATAATGTAAAGTGAAAAGCACTGGCTCAATCCTGCATATTGCAGCCGTTGTGTCCCGTGGAGGAGCTGGCTCAGACAGTCGGTGTCCCCAGGTTATTTTGCTGGGTTGCAAGTTTTCCAGTAGCCTGACATGCTCAACAAAAAGATCTCATGAGGGTAGGCAAGCAATGGAACCAGGTTCGTGATAAGGAACTAGCTTGCTTCAAGGCTGTGACAGACCGCATGCCGAGGCGAACGAGCGAGCACCGAGACGAGCGAGCGCGAGAGGCTGGCCACCGACCTGCTTGTCTTTAGGAGTGTCTTCCCGCAAATAGTCCCTCCTTTTGTCCCGCCTTCTTAAGAAAGTGATTGGCTACAGTTTACACCTGATTGGCAGATAGCCACTCTCCTCCCCCTCTCATCTGATTGGTGGCTCCAGTAGCTCCGCTGTGCGGCCCCCTCAAACATGGCCCAGGAGGATTTTCGATCGTGCCGGAAATTGGGAGACCGCTCGCTTCCGCTGTGGTAACCAGATACCCCAGCATGCCTTGGCTAAGCTCCTCAGGCATCCGGGACGAGCCGAGATTCGTGCGGTCTGTCACGGCCTTTACTGTCTTGCTCTGTAGGAGTAGAGTTGAGCTATCAAAACTGAATGAGAGAGGATCTATATTTCGACGCTTTTCCTTGAGAAAGAAAATATGGCCTCCAACTATTAAGAAATTATTTGTGATACCTTTTAGATATACTGTACCTGCAAACTACGAGCACAGCAAAAATGCAATGATGAAGTTGAACTCAAAATCAGATAAAGTTTGCACTTTCTTTCTTGAATTTGAATATAGACATATATACAGTATATATACAGTATATACCGGTATATAACCCTGATCAATACTGGATGACAGGTCTGGGGAGCCCAATTTAAATTCAAGACCTCTGGATCTTCAATTGCCTCCATGTCAAGATACAGAAAAGTTGCTCCTTTTGATTGCTGAGTGTAAAAACAGCCCATCCAAGACGATTCCTTCCGCTGATGCTGTTTTCTTCCAACCATATCTTGTGTCTCTGCTACTTAACGATTCAATCCAGATCATCAGAAAGGAAGAATCTAATTTTCATTTTAATGGTAACTGACACACTCCCTCGGTTTTATATTCTTATCACAGGGTGCTCGTTTGGTCACAAAGACTAGAGCTGTTTTGAATTCTTGATTTGATATATGAAATGTATGGGGAAAAAAAGTCTTTTTTATGTGTGAATCATTTTAACACCCTAAACATATTTTTCACTCCAGAAATTCTATATTCGAAAGTCTCCAATTCAACTGGTATATAACATTATTAGTTTTAAAACTATCTGGGTTTATTCAGTCACCCATAACTGCTAGAGAGGGAGGGATTGCTCCAATGGTGGCTGGCTCTGAAGACATAAGCTGGGTCCAGCTCTTTGCTCTAATTTTTGGACTTTTACTCTGGAAGGATTGGATAAGAAATTGCCTGTAGTGTTTCGGCCCTCTATAGCTGTCAAAAACTGTACAGAAGAGAAATCAACCTAGAGGTTGGAGGAAGGGCCAAGAGACATCAGTCTTCCCCTTCCCCCACACATTGGTACTGCCACATTTGAACCACTTAACATGGTTACTTTTTCCATCTTTATATTTGGATGGAAGATGAGACTGTGTCCTGATTCCCCCAAACTGGTGCTCCTAGATGACACTAATTTGAGTGCTACCAGTGCAAAACCATAGATTTGCTGCTGTAGATAAGTATCTGAACAGCCAGTGGGGTCAGGATATTGTTAGATATGCAAAGAAAAGCTGTGCGTATATGTACAAGCTGTTACATGATTGAGCCAAATGCATATGCGATGCACATCAATGATTCAAACCTATATTTTGCTGCTCAGAAAGAGGATGGTTGTTCTTTTGAATGAGAAACACAATATGCAGTGAAGTCTCTCTAATAATGCAAAGCAGGTGTGCATTGCATTGTCCAACCTGCAAATCCACTTTTGCGTACCAAATACGCAATGCCAGCATGGAGGGAGCCTGAAATAGCCACAGGAATAAAAGGAGGTGCTTTGCACAGGTACTCAGACATGATGAGCAAGTCCTAAAACAGTTCTTTGGGGTCGCCCTCAGATCTCTCATCACCCAGCGGTTTTATTCTACCTTCTGCACTGTGGTGTGTGACTTGATTCATCACCCTAACAGAGTCTAATGCCTGTTCCTTAATAACAAAGAATGCTGGGCACAGCACCACTGTTCATTAAGCCTACGCTCAGCCTCTCCTCAAGACAGTTGTTAGCAATTGTGTATAGTATGGAAGAGCTGACCTTGATCTCAGACCCTTGTAGAAAACCTCACTCTATCTTGCTCAATGGAACGGACATCTCTGGATCATGTGGAGGTCCCAGAAGTAGTAATTAGTGATGACCAAGCTACTAAAGGTCTGTAGGGCTCTCTGTAAACCTTGGGTGGCCTAGATACATTCCATCAATCAATATGAGATCCAATATTTTTGTTCTTTCCAGATTCCCAGCCCCATTAAGTCGGAGGTGAGCTGCTAATCTCATAAATGTAGTTATGCTTGTGTGTCGTCTTAGCATTGTCTGTTCATCATCAAATGTGGGTTGTAGCCGAATGAAATACCTTCATCATGTTCCTGAGGACTCGGCAGTAGCCAGATATGTATTGTTCAAGCAGTTTGAACTAATTTAATTTGATCAATAAGATCTACCTTCATTTTGCACATACTGTGGCTGCGTTTGTTTTTCAACTTGGAAATAGCAGGAAGTGACATTCCTAGCATGCTTGAATATCGCTGCTACTGGGGCTCGCAAAATGAACGGAAATGACCAAAAATCAGAATGGCTGCTGTTGCTCCTCGTCCCTCGCACTATATCTCCCAAGGTCCTTTGCAGCCAAGCAGACTTCCTATTGGTGCATGAGGCCGCCATCTTTTCTAGCTTCGGGCTCGCAGTTGAAACTTCTAGCGTGGTGAGCTGGCTGGAAGGAGGGGGAAAAAAACATGACCCGAGCGTGCTAGAAGGTGAAAAAAAAAACAGCTCTCAAGCTCCCCTAGCGCTAGAAGTTGAAAAACAAACGCAGCCTGATTATCAGTGCTCGCCTTGTCTGAATCCCTTGAGAGCTGCTGCCAGACAGTGCCAGCAACCTTGTTGAACTAATTGTCTGATTGAGATAAAAGGCAGCTTCTGATATATTCAGATATACATGACATCGGGAAACCACTGGATGAAATCCAAGAACTGGGAACCAGAAGTCAGGTATAGCAGATACTGGTGCCCCCTGGATGCAGAGGTAGCCATTTTGGCATCACTGAATCGGTGGGGAGTGAAAGGATAGGTTTGGGTTGCCAGTTTGTTAGGCATTTAGTGCTTTCATTTGTGTTTCTAGTTGTGTTCTCATGTTTATTGTTTCTGATTTTATACTATTGTATGCTTCTTTGAATGGCTCATGGAAATTATTATTATGATACTTGAACACATCCTATGCAAGTATACAGTACTGGACTGGTTATGTTCTGCAGTTTGGATATTATTATTGTTATTGTTGAATTTAGATTTGCAGTTTTATTTCTTGCTATGGAAAGGGTTAGGGAGGAGAAGAGTAAAACGAGAGCATTGATGCATTTATTTAATCAAAAACATTTTATCTTTTATCTTTTATTCCATGAAGAAATTGGAAATGATTAAGAGCACAGAGTCCCGAACAATCAAGACAATATCAACGTCCAACTACAGTCAGAAGGGCTGGCTCGTGGGTATTTGCCACACTCGAAGTGGGCCTCCAGTGTCCCCTGTGGCAACACAAAAGATATCACTGTGAATTCACAGTTATAACGGGAAGCAGAACATACTAGAAGCAGTGTTTCACACATGGTGACATACAGGTGGTTGGATCTTCCAACAGCAACAACAACAACAGGCATTGCTTCCTTGCAAGGAGATGGGAGAAGCACATGTTTGTGCTATCTGTTGCTTTGCAACCATGCACATTGAGCATGAAGAAGCAGGCAGACACCCAAACAGGCAGCACTAGTCTAGCGGACAGCATCACTTCCTTAAAGTAACTGATATGCTCCTGGAGCCCCCCCCCCCTGCCTGCTCCCATAAAGACTCCTGGTAAGCAGCTACAGAAACTCTGACTTCTATCTCCTATTCATCTCCAATCCCCTTCTGAATATGAGAGATATGCTATAGCTAGTAGCTACCAAACATCTATGTTCATTGAGGCAACATCTCTTAGCCATCAAAAGCCACTGAGAAATTGCCTTCAGCTAGCTTTAGAAATGGCAGCATCAGCATTACCCAAGCAATTGAGTTATGCAGAACAGGGCAATCTTCACTAGGCTTTTAACAAAGAATCTGTGGAATTCTCCAGCCCGTGATGTGATGATGGCCACTAGTCCAGTCAAAAAGAATAGAGATATTACTTTGTAGGGTTCTATACAGAACAATATTGTAAAGATCCTTATCGGATCTAGATAAGCCTGCCTATGTAAACTGCCTTGAATAACATCTGAAGAGCAATCTGAGGATAATCCTCCTGGGACGCGTTTAGCGTCCCGGGAGAGCTTGCCCTGCCTCCGGGGGGGAGAGCGCCAGCAACGGCTGCTCTCCGTGATTCCGGCCAGCCGATTGGCTGGCCGGGTCACGTGCCTCTGAGCGCCGACGCGAGGGAGCCGCGTGTTATCGCGGCTCCCTCAGTCGGCGTTCGGAAAGCGACCGGAGAGGACGCATCGGCCGGAGCGCTCTTGGCTAGGCCCGGCGTCCCCTCCACGAGGCTCTCCACGCGGCTAGGCCGCTCGGCGTCGACCTTCCGCGCGTGTGCGCGCACTTGGGGGCAGTGAGCTCGGCCCGCTCCCACAGGGGTGGCCGAGCCTTCGAGGGACTTCAGACGCGGTTTTCTTCTGGGGTTTCTCCCCACCCCCGCTCATCAAAGAGCTCATCTGGGAGCGGCGGTGACCCTCCCCACCTCTTCTCAGCGCGGGAGTCGCGCAGGACAGGGGGGGTGTGGCACACAGCCCCCCCCCGCGGGTGATATTGGTGAAATCAAGACACACACGACATACACCCTCCCCCTGGTTGAAATTAAGACACACACGACATACACCCTCCCCCTTTTGTCCTTCTTTTACAAATGGGTAAAAGGTCACAAAAACGTGGGGGGCGGGCCCCGAAACGGCCGGCTCGGCACCCACTCCCGGAGTCTTCCTCTTCAGATGAGGAGGACTTAGCCTCCAAATACAATGCGGTAATTGCGCGCTTGGAGGCTTTAGAGCGGGAAAAAGCCGAGAGAGATGCGGGTTTGGGTGACGGGGGCAGCACTTCGGCGGCGCTTGAGCCCGCACGACGCTCCACCCGCAAGGGGAGAGGGTCTAAAATGCTCTTATCATCCTCCTCTAGGTCAAGGGCCCCCAGCACCCAGGCAGCAGGGACAGTCCCGGCGCCCCCGGTTGGGGGGGCCGTTGCACCCCCCAGTTTTGTGTCGCCCGAGGACCCGCCCTTCGATTTAGAAGCGGCTGTAGCAGGTGAGGCTTCGCCGCTTTCTTCCTCGGGTTTGGGGGAAGTGTGGGGTGGACCTGGAGGGTCCGGAGGGGCCAGTAATGCGGCCTGGTTTGCCCTTTTCTCGAGCTTACTTGCTCGCTCGGGCGGCTCGGACACGGGGGCCCAGCCCGCCGCTCCAGCCGACCCAAGCCATAGCACCTCTGTGGCCCCCCCGGAGAGCACAGCACAGCCACCTTGGCCCCCGTGGACTCAGCTCAACGGGTCATACGGCGGGACGCAAGGGCCTGCTGGATGGCCCCCGGCGCCTCCTGCGAATTTGGGCTTTCATCCGGACCCGGAGGACGACCTGCCTCGCCGCGCTTACGGCGATATGGGTTGGCCTCTCGGGTGGCATCTCGCACTCGCCGTAAAGGAGAAAATTTGGCGAGGCGAGTATGTGGACATCTTCAGCCTCCTGCAGAAGGAGCCGGAGCCTGTCCAGCGGGTTGGGGAGCCCCTCAGGGACCAGGACGTCGTCCGCAGACGGAAGGTGGACAGGACGTGGGCGAACTGGCTTTCTGGCTACTCCATTTATATGGCAGTGGTGCTGCAAATGCACCCCAAGAAAGCTCAGGCCCTGGTCAAGCATCTGGACACCGTCCACAAGGCTTCCAGGGAATACGGAGGGGCTGGCTGGCTGGCGTATGACGAAGGCGTACGCCTGCGCTCGGCTCACGACCCCTCCGTGGACTGGAGAGTCCCCCAGTGGGAAATCTGGAACCATTCTGTGGTTCCGGGGGGGGGCGACCAAGGGCGACAGGTCCGACAGCGGACACCTGATTGCTCGCGTGCAGGGCGGCCAGGCCAAACCAGGCACTGGCCAACAGTGGGTTCAACCCCCGCGGCCCTGCTTCGAGTACAACACGGCGGGCCGCTGCGGCAGGCAGGGATGTTCCTTTTCTCACGCCTGCGCGCTCTGCGGGGCCAAGCATGCTCTCAAAGGTTGCGCTCGGCTGTCCGGGCAGCGGCCCGGCGGCCGGGGTCAATCGGGCGACAAGAGAGGGGGGGGTCCCAGTGCAGCAGGGGGACAGCAGGGTAAAGGGTCCAACGCCGATTAAGCTTGGCCCTTTGCTGAAGATCCTTCGGCGCTACCCGGACAGGAAGGCAGCACGCCTCCTGGCCTCGGGTTTCTCCGAAGGCTTCAGAATTCCTTCCCCCCACCCGTCGTCTCCGTCCTGGGCCAAGAATCTCCGATCCGTGACTGGGATGGAGGCTGTTGTGCGGGCTAAATTGGGGAAGGAGCTGGCTGCGGGAAGAATAGCTGGCCCCTTCAAGGCCCTCCCCATACCCAACCTGAGAGTGTCCCCTCTTGGTTTGGTGCCGAAAAAAGCCCGGGGTGAATACAGGCTGATTCACCACCTGTCTTTTCCACACGGCACCTCTGTCAATGACGGGATACCGGAAGAGCTAGCTTCCGTAAAGTACATGTCCCTGGATGAAGCCATCGTTATCCTGCGGGCCTGCGGGAGAGGGGCATTGATGGCTAAGGCGGACATCGAGTCCGCCTTCCGTCTGCTGCCTATTCACCCGGATGATTTTTGCCTGTTGGGCATTCAGTTTGAGGGGCATTATTACTTTGACCGGAATCTTCCGATGGGCCTTTCTTTATCGTGCTCGCTTTTTGAGGCGTTCTCCACGATGCTGGAGCACGTCACCAAAGAGCGGGCTGGGATATGGTCGGCAGTACATTATCTTGACGACTTTCTTTTTATGGGAAGAAAGGATTCAAGCGAATGTCAGCAGCTCCTGGATGCTTTTTTATCGCTCTGTCGGGAGCTGGGCGTCCCTTTGGCCCAGAGCAAGATGGAGGGTCCCACCAACAAGCTGACCTTCCTGGGAGTCGAGCTGGACTCCGTGGAAGAGTGCAGCCGGCTTCCTGCGGACAAGCTACACAAGCTGACCGGGCTGCTGGATCAGGCAGTCCGGGCACGCAGGCTGTCCCTTCGTGAACTGCAGGTTTTGGTGGGCCATCTGAATTTTGCATGCCGGGTGGTCGCTCCAGGCCGGGCCTTCCTCCGGCGCTTGTGTGACGCCTTGGGGGGGGCTCGGCGCCCTCATTTCAAACTCCGGGTGACCGGCTCCATGCGGGAAGATCTGCGCATGTGGCTGGCCTTCCTGAATGATTTTAACGGCATTTCCTTCTGGCGCTCAGAACGGGTCCTGAACGCCACGTTGGAAGTGCATTCGGACGCGGCCGGGGGAGCAGGGTTTGGTTTGTATTTCAAGGGCCGTTGGTGTGCGGCCCCTTGGCCGGCGGCCTGGGCCGGGAGCGCTTTAGTACGGGACTTGACCTTCCTGGAATTGTTTCCCATTGTGGTGGCTGTCCACATCTGGGCGGACGATTTCAGGAACACCACGGTTCGTTTCTGGTGTGACAACCAAGCGGTGGTTTTTGTTGTCAACCAGCAAACGTCGCGCTCCCACCGGGTTGTGCGGTTGGTCAGGGCGTTTGTCCTGCAATGCTTGCGGATCAACGCCCTGTTCTGCGCACAACACATCGCCGGCTTAGCCAACTCTGCAGCGGATGCCTTGTCTCGTTTCCAGGTGGAGCGCTTCCGGGAGTTGGTACCCGACGCCTGCCTGGAACCAGAGATGATGCCTCAGTGGCTCTGGCAGCTGGGCTTACCAGAGCCACCCAGCTGATGTGGTCCGCCTTGGCCCCGTCTTCCCGCATCAGTTATGTCGGTAAGATCAGGGCCTTTAGAGATTTCAGGTTGGATTTTCCTCTGCCGGACCTGTGGCCGGTGCCTTCGGAGCACCTCATCTGCTTTATCCTGCATTTGTGGGATTGCGGCCTGGCGGTGAGATCTATCTCGATATACCTGGCCGCTATTGGGTTCTACTCCAGGGCTGCGGGAGTAGGTGAGTTTACTGGGGATTTTCGGGTACGCAAAACCCTCGAGGGCCTGCGCAGGGCGGCGCCGTCTGTGCCGGACTGGAGGCGCCCGATTACCCCGGCAATTTTGGGGGGTTGAGCAGTGCTTTTGGTACATGCTGTGGGTCGGTCTATGAGGCGGCCCTTTTCAGAGCAGTGGCTCTCACCATGTTCTTTGGTGCCTTCCGCCCCAGCGAAGTACTGGCGTGTTCCAAACGTGACACGTCGGGGAGGGCGTTCCAATTCCAAGATCTGAGGCTCGCGCCAGCCGGGGCACGGCTTTCCCTCCGCCGGTCTAAGACGGACCAGCGGGCCAAGGGTCAGGTGATTCACCTGAGCCGGGCCCCGGGGCTCCTCCTCTGCCCAGTGGCTGCACTCGAATCTTACGTACAGCTTCGGGGCAGTCACGTGGGTTGGCTGTTCCAACACGCCGACGCCTCCCCATTGACCCTATTTCAGTTTAGGGCAATCTTGTTCAGGGCTTTGTCCCTTTTGGGCCTGGAGCAGGGGGAGTTTGGTCTCCACTCCTTCAGGATTGGTGCGGCTTCGGCCGCGGCCTCCCTGGGGCTCCCGGCATCGACCATTCAGCGGATTGGCCGATGGCGGTCTGGGGCCTTCAAGGGCTACATTCGACACTGAGGGCCGGGCGGTGGAGCCCTGTTTGTGGCCGCAGTGTTGGCCCCTCCCCCCGCTTGGTGCCTGGGGGCTCGGTGGGGGCCTATAACCCAGAGTGGGGGAGGTTATAGCGCTGTAAGCGCTTGGCCTGTGCGCCCGTGGTGGGGCTTTGTATATGTGTGTGTGTTGGTGGGGACAGTTAGGGAACTCACCTTGTTCTGTTGTTGTAGATGTTTACAGCCCGGCTCCTGCGAGGATCCTGCTGCTGGGGCACTCCATCTTGTTCTGGGCCAGGAAATGGGCCACGGCCTCCACCGTTGGCGACCAGCTGGGGCTGGGCAGTATCGCATCTGTATGGTGGGCCGCTAGACGAGGACTGCTCTGCGGCCAACTACTGCCTTTGTTACTTCAATTTTTGGAAGTTCATCCCCCGCCCCAGGTTATACTGCTGCACCTAGGTGAGAACGATCTGGGCCAGAGGTCTTCTAAGGCCTTGAGGCTCCAGATCCGCAGGGACATGCACACTATCAGGGGTTGGATACCGGGAGTTCGCCTCCTGTGGTCCAACATGTTACCCCGTAGGGTTTGGAGGGGGGCTTTGCGCCCTAGGGCGGTGGACCTAGCCCGCCGCAAGGTGAACGCATACCTGGGGCGGGTTGTGTTGCAGTTGGAAGGAGCTATCGTTCCTCACCGGCGCATCCGTTTTGATGATGTTTGGTTGTATCGGGGGGATGGAGTTCACCTTTCCCCCTTTGGGACTGATTTATTTTTAGAAGACCTGCAGAGGGTGTTGTTTAATTGCCTGGTCCGGTGGGGCTGGGTGATCAAGCGCTAGGCTGATCACCCGATGTGGCAGGTGGCGTGCGGAAATGGGTAGGCAGGGTGATAGGAACTAGGCGGGCACCTGGAGTGCGGCAAGGCCAGGTGGTAAGCCAGAACCGCTCATCACGACACTGTTACCCTCGGGTCGGTGAGGCTGGCTGGCAAACCACCTGGCTGGGGGCAGGGAGGTACCATCAATGGCGTAGCTGGTATGGTACCTGCACTGCCCAGCTGTCTTCACCTTTAAAGGTGGGCTGTGATAGGCCCCTTCGGGCAGAGACCGAAGGGGCCTGGAGCCTGGGTGCTTACGTCAGAGGATTAGGGGGAGGTAATTGGATGGCGCCAATTTCCCCCGACCAGTTTCCGCACGCCAAAAGGGGGGTTGGTTAGATGCCCCTAGTTAACTGTTACCTTTGCAGGTCTTATTTTCAATAAAGTGACCATTCAATCCAAGCAACGTTGTCTGGCGTGTTTATTTCCGGGGTGTAAGGGTAAGAGAGGCAGTATATAAATACAGAAATAAATAAATTGGTGCGGGATTAATAGCCCACAGCTATTACTGTGGACTCAGTGGGCCTTTGATCTCCTCCAGGAGGCATCTTCTTCTGAGCAACAATAATATTCTTTGATGCCCCTTGAATGTTGCTGCCCCAAACATCTCCCAATTCTGCTTGCATGGTTAAGCCATCCTGAGGAGGAGATGTCACACTGGCTACTGTACTAGGGTTATTATGGACCTGGGGCTCCCCCCCCCCATAGGGTGGATTTTACTATCTTATTCTTCCACCAAAGCAAATCTGCAAAGACTTTCCCGAGAACAAACTTGAAAACAGTTTCAAGTAAATGTATGCGTTCACTTAGTAGGGGATACATCTCCGAAATATATATGGTACATGCTTACAAAATGTTGTGATGCATTTATTATAGGAGATCTTTTCATTCTGGTAATTAGTACAAACTTCCAACTCCTTAGACTTGCCGCTGTGCACTGCAGCAGTGCTGGCCATGATTCATGCTTTTTGTCATTTCCTCTAATGATGATTATAATTCTCAACTTCGAATTTGGGTTTTATGAGGCTATACACTGTTAGCAATTTATTGATCGTGCCATGACTATTATGCTACTGGGGAGCACCCGTTTGTTCAAATGCCACATTTTTTTTTAAACGAAGAAAAGATATTTATGGGAGAACCCTGGTTTATGCTTCAGCTTCATAATTTCCATAATTACCTTTGAGGACTCACACACACACAAAAAGGTTGCACTGTACTAGGTGATTCTTGAATCAGCATGTACATTATGCTGGTGATTCCCAAATGGGGGTCTCAACGCACAAGAGGCTCCCAGTGGACCAAGCATTAGGCATATATAAAGCTGCTTTTTACTGAATCAGATCATTGGTCCATCAAGGCCAGAGCTGTTTGCTCTGTCTGGTGGGGGCTCTCTAGGTTCTTGCATTGTGGTCTTTCCCAGCCTTGCTGCTGAGATCTTTTGAATGGAGATGATGCTCATTGGACCTGGGACCTTCTGCATGCAGAACATTTTCTAACCCTGAACTATGGATCTTCTCCCCCTCCAAAAGTACCGGGTGTCACAGACCCATACAATGGGAGCCGAGTTTCAAATCCAGGATGACCTATGCTATTCTGCATGACCTACATATGACCTACATATGACCTACGCTATATGACATATAGCATGACCTACACTAATAGCGTAGGTCATCCAGCATGACCTACACTATTCTTTCCTGCTCCCAGGCGAAAGAGAATGTATGTATGAGAAAAGTGCAACAAATGCAAAGAGAGTCTTCTAGCGCAGTTCACATGCATGGATGGAAAGTCTCCCCTTCACACCTGGAATTCTGAGAAGGGAACTTCCTCTACCAGTTCCTTGCCCCTCCCATGACGTGTAAAACCAGAACAGATTGTGCAGAACCAATTACGCAAAGTAGGATGCATATTTGCTCCAGGTGCATAATTCGTGCAAGTTACAGATTTCAGATTTTCTTGGCACAGAATTTGGATTGCCTGGGTGAAGAATTCTCAGTTATGGTTTAGTGGGGAGTCCCACAACACTGTTTACTGGGGGCTGTGCGTGTCTTCCAGACTTCCTAGTTGTAATTTAAAAAAATGAGCCCACTGTGATTTGCAAAAAAGAGAAGGAAAAAAATCATCTCACCAACAGATGTTGGGGGATGAAAAATCGCTAAGGTGATAGTAATTTATTATTTATTTATGGGGCCACCATCTGTTGTTGATGTAGGCTTTAAACATGCAGAGGGAGCTCTTCTTCATCAGACAGCCCTAAAAAGACATTTTACTGTACCTGTTTATGCATCTTCCTTTTTCCCTGCAGCCAACTCGACGACGACGACGACGACGGCACGGATCAAGCAAAGAACATTGATCCCATCAGAGGTGTTACCACCATGTCTTCTGTTTCCCTCACAATACAGCTATGCATTTTTCAGCAATCAGTTGAAGTCACGGCATTCTGTGCACCAGCCCTCGTCCTCCTTCCCCTCCTTCGAAAGGCATAATAATCACAAGGATAATAATAATAATAATAATAATAATAATAATAATAATAATAATAATAATAATAATACGTCTTGTGCACCTTTGAGGTGTTCTGCTTGTTTCTATATGAATTTAAGAACAGACTTCTAAGTGCTGTGAGTGCTTTTTGCTCATGTCTGGATCCCATCCCTCAAGTGAGGGGTCCACTAGGGGTCCCAAGCTGAGCAAATGGGTGAATGAGAGGAGGTGTCTTTGGGCATCTGAAACATTCGCACATTTATTTCAGCAGCAGTTTCCTTGGGCTTCATCATCATTTGTTTCATCAGATGCATCAGATCTTCAAATTCAGTAGGCAGTAGTGCCTGTGTGTACACACAAACACACAAAACTGAAACCAGGAGTGTCATATGGCTGGAAATGAAAGTCTCTTGATAAGCTTCAGTAAACAGGATAAGCATCATGAGAATTCAGGATGGGGAAGACTGAGAAACTGGATGAATGTTTTGAGCCTGGCAAAACCTATTTTAGAAGGCAAAACTGCCCTCATTGAGAGGGCAATAACTAGTTTGTTGAACACGAAAAAAGGAGTTTCGCAGCAGCCCTACTTACCTGCAGCAAACAGCATTCCTCAGGTGAGAGAGGTGAGCTGATTCTGCTAAAATTCTATCAAAAATCATGTTTGCCTTTAAAAAACTTAATAATGAAAAATAAGGAAGCATGGAAGGGACGTGTTTGGAAGGAGGTTTAGAAGCGTGATATGCTTGAAGAGAAAAGGGCACAGACTGGTGCCAATGAAAGGCCAGGTGTCTGGGGATTTGGGGAGAAAATTCTTCATGTTGACGGTAATTGATTTCTGAAATGGACAAAGAGAGTCTGCATATGGGAAAGAATTTAACAAACACTTAGAAAGGAAGGTAAAGCACTGGAGAGACTTTCTCTAGATTAGAAGGTGCTATAGTTTAAGGACTCTTTTCTGATAGATTGGTGGCCACTCAGCAGATAACAAAAAGGCCCTAAATTGAGATGGGATACTGGTCTGGATGAAATGTGCTGGATGAAATAAGAAGCATTTGGGAAAGTGCAAAACCATTGCTGATGTTTAAGTGGATTACTTTATTGCAGGGGTGGCCAAACTATGGCTCCTGAGCCACATGCGGCTCTTTGACATATAATATGTGACTCTCAGAAATATGTTGGCTGAGCTCCTTTTTTGCATCACAGTTAATATGAAAGGTAAATAAGAATTTTTCAAGCTTTATAATTATTTGCCAAGTATAAACTGAGAGTCCATTAGATTAGAACATAAGTTTAATGTTCATGGTGAGTAAATATATTTCAGAATTTAAATGCTTCTTAAATATTGTGGCTCTCAAACATCTGAAGTTTATCATATGTGGCTCTTACATTAAGCATGTTGGACAACCCCTGGTATAGATCCTGCAGTTATAGATCCTGCAGATGGGCAAAAAGGCCCTATTTATTTGAAAGAAATAAAACTTGTTTTCTTAGTAGGTATGCGTTGGATTGCGCTGCAAGTGTCTTTGTTTTCAGTTTTGCATTATTGCAAAAGCTGAAAACAATTTTTTTCACTACCATGGTATGGCTCACAGGAATAAAAAAAAAACATCCTGGCTTGGAACCTGTTGTTTGGTTTGGCAAGACATTAGCCAGACATCCTCAATAGAGACAGTAGAGTTTTATAAAATATTGTATTTCTTCAATTCTAAGACGCATGTTTTTTCCCAATTAAGCATTTCAAAAAATGGGGTGCGTCTTAGAATCGAAGGTCTCCAAAAAGCACCCCAAAATGCTATCCTCTTACTTACTGGGGCTTGGGGGAGCTTCAGGGAGACCCTCTGCAGGCCTCCCCGATCTTCAGTTCGGCAAAACCCGGTGATTTTCAGCCATTTCCGGTTTTTGCGAAAACCAGAAATGGCCAAAAATCGCTGTTTTTCGCTGAACTGAAGATCAGGGAGGCCTGCAGAGGGTTGCGCAGGCTTCCCTGAAGCTCCCCCAAGCCTTTGTAACGAAGGAAATGGCAGTTTCTGGCAGGGCCAGAAATGCTATGCAAAGGCAGTGCACTCAGTCATCCTCAGCTGCAGGAGACATGCTGGGGAGAGTTGGTGCTGAGCGGGTAGATTCAATGAAGGGATGTGAGTCTTACAATCATTTTTTTTTCCCCTGCTGGTGGTACTGAAAGTAAAGGTGCGCCTTAGAATCGATGGCGCCTTAGACTCGAAGAAATACGGTAATGCATGGTGTGAAGGCAGCAGATAGAGATTTTTTTTCTCTTGTACATATGGTAATATTCCAATCCAGAACATCCCTGGAAAATAGAGACAGTTGAAGCTCCTGGAAGCCCCTCCTCATTAGCTCCTTCCTGCTGGGCATCAGAATTTGGAAGGAAGGACATCACATATAGGCAGGTTACAAATGGTGCTTCAGTTTAAGGGGGATGTCAAACTTATGTGTCCTCTTCTATAGCACCTTCTGACCCACCCAGCCAAACAAAGCCCACCAGCCACGTAATTTGTTGGACCATCTTTGCAGTCACAGACAGACCAGCAGCAAAAATAGTACGTTTATGGAGCCCTTCGTGAACAATGTTCAGCATTGCCTCTCAGGGGACAGAGCGGATCATACCCGTCAGTCACAGGTATGTTTGTATTGATGAGGAAAAAAAAAACATTTTTCACCATTGAAAACCAAGACACTCACAGCGAAATCCTATGTATGTCTACTCAGAAGTAATTACCGATATTATTTATTATTTAGAGTAGTAATCATTATTTCAGATGAATTTCATGTATTACTCTCAGGTCAGTGGGTATAGGATGCAGCCTCAGTAGCATTCCAGAAAGCCTCATTAGTACGCCTTGTGAGCAACCGCCTATTAGAAACTTGCAAGTATCAATCATACCTGAATTTCCTGGTTTCCGCACACAGAGAGAGAGAGAGAGAGAGAGAGAGAGAGAGAGAGAGAGAGAGAGAGCGGAGGTCCCATTATACAGATAGGTAATTTCCTGGCTGAAATTGGAGCAGGTATTTTTAATTGAATGAGCGAACTCAGGAAGATAGTGGAGGACAGGAAGGCCTGGCGGGATATGGTTCATGGGATCACGAAGGGTCGGACACGACTTAACGACTGAACAACAACAAATTTTTAATTGTCCCCCAGGGCAGAAGGGTGAGCTGCTCATGGAAATCAGTGAAGAAATCCAGGATTTGATGTCACTGCAGTTGGGCACCATGGCTCTCTTGAAATGAGAGAGATGGCTCCCTGCCTTCCTTGAAATGAAATGCATCATCAAAGAGATGTATACCTGTACTTTTTATAGCAGAACGCATTTAGTGCTTATCATCATCATCATCATCATCATCATCATCATCATCATCATCATCATCATCATCATCATCATCATCTCTATACAGCACCCCTATAGGCAATGGCAAGAAGAATGAACAAGAAGTTCAGCCTCTGTCACTTACACCAGCTTTATGGGTGTACAGACAGCCCTATGAAGCAGATACAGACATGAGAGATATGTGCTATCCCAAACAGGGGATCAACAAACATCAGATTCATATCATAAGAACATCAGAAGAGCCTTGCTGGATCAGGCCAAAGGCCCATCTAGTCCAGCTTCCTGTATCTCACAGTGGCCCCACCAGATGCCTCAGGCAAGATATCAGGCAAGATAAAGGTGCACTACTAGCCCATTAGACTACTAGAGAGTGGCCACTACAGTTTAGTCAGTCTTACTGTGTGACAATCCCATCCCACCCATCTGCCAAGCAAAGGCTGTCAAGATGAAAATTACTCACAAAGAAGAGCTTTGCTTACATTAAAAGTGCAAAAAGTGTCCAAGTAAAACAATAGACAATAGACAAACCTCCATACGACATTTAAGACAATAGAGTGCAGGGATATGGATCAAGTCTCTGACTCCAAGTCTCAAGTCAAGTTCCAAGTCTTTGCCCCCAAGTCTTTGGTTGCCATTTGCAAGTCCCTATCTATTTAATGGGGAAAACGGGTTTAAACCTGAATAAAATTTGCCTTGTCGTAAAAGACTCCAAGTCTCGAGCTGAGTCTTTCGAGTCAAGTCCGAGTCGAGTCATTGATGTGACTTGAGTCCGAGTCAAGTCCAAGTCAATAGACTCAAGTCTACATCACTGATAGAGTGCCATCTCTCCTTCATTGGTCAACGTTGCTCTACAATGAATTCCATATCCAGCAGGTTCGTCCATAATTTTATTGGCAAGTCCTCCCTTCAGGGCTTGTTAATGGGATCAGCCGTATCGAAGGCAGCTTCAGAAACTGCAGCCCATTCTTTTCCTGCATGAAGAAATAGTTGTGCCATCATCTCATAAAGCCAGCAATGGAGACTGGTCTAAATTGAGTTCTAGTATCCATCTAATCAAGTGCTTTCAAAACTAAGGAGTGAGGAGAGCTGAAATTCGGTGTTTCGTTATCCATGCCCTGAGAATATCCAGGTTGGGTTGCTGAATTTTACTTTCCATGCTATGAAGACTGTTTGGGAATTTCAGTAGGTGTCAGGCCTCCGCCACAGTGTGGTTGCCAAGACACAGGGGAGGAGTCTGCCGGCCCTGAGGCCAGAGGCGAAGAATGCGATGCAAGCAAAGTTGGGTTCCAGAGTGAGCAAAAAAAATCAGCATCCGTCCCAGGGGCGAGAGACAAGGGTATCAGCAGAGCCAGATCACTGGTCACATTCCCAAGAAGGTGGCAGTCAGGATGGGACCAGGTGGTGTAGGGTGAGCTGAATCACCAGCTGTCTATACTGCTGCTCATAGCAATGATGAGCAATGATGTTCAGAGTGATGAGTGGGCTCGGACGCCTGGTGGAGCAGAGACTGACCCCTGCAGACAGCGGAGTTTTCTCAGTTACAGCAGCCAAGATGGCAAACTTCGTCATCTCCTAGGTTGCCCTTAAAACGGCCACTGTGCCAGAGGATTGGAGGATAGCTAATGTCATGCCAATCTTTAAAAAAGGAAGGAGGGGGGACCCGGGAAACTACAGGCCGGTCAGCCTAACATCTGTTCCGGGGAAGACGGTAGAAAGTCTCATTAAGGATAAAATCTTAAAATACATAGATGAACAAGCTCTGCTGAGGGAGAGTCAGCATGGCTTCTGCAAAGGGAAGTCTTGCCTCACAAACCTGTTAGAATTTTTTGAAAAGGTCAACAGGCATGTGGATGGGAGCGAACCCATGGATATTATATATCTGGATTTTCAGAAGGCGTTTGACACGGTCCCTCATGAAAGGGTCCTGAGAAAACTCCACAGTCAGGGAATAGGAGGGCAGGTCCTCTTGTGTATTAGGAACAGGTTGAAGACCAGGAAACAGCGAGTGGGAGTCAATGGGCAATTTTCACAATGGCGAGAGGTGAAAAGCGGTGTGCCCCAAGGATCGGTCTTGGGACCGGTGCTTTTCAACTTGTTCATAAATGACCTGGAGTTGGGGATAAGCAGCGAGGTGGCCAAGTTTGCGGACCTTTCCGGGTGGTGAAGACCAGCAGGGATTGTGAAGAGCTCCAGAAGGATCTCTCCAAACTGGGAGAATGGGCAGCAAAATGGCAGATGCGCTTCAATGTAAGTAAGTGCAAAGTGATGCACATTGGGGCAAGAAACCAAAATTTCACATATACGCTAATGGGTTCTGAGTTGTCTGTAACGGATCAAGAGAGAGATCTTGGGGTGCTGGTGGACAGGTCGATGAAAGTGTTGACCCAGTGTGCGGCGGCTGTGAAGAAGGCCAATTCCATGCTCGGGATCATTAAAAAAGGGATTGAGAATAAAACGGCCAATATCATTCTGCCTTTGTACAAATCGATGGTAAGGCCACATCTGGAGTATTGTGTCCAGTTCTGGTCACCACACCTCAAAAAGGATATAGTTGAATTGGGAAAAGTTCAGAAAAGAGCGACCAGATTGATTTGTGGGCTGGAGCACCTCCCTTATGAGGAAAGACTACAGCTTATTTGGCTTTTCAGCCTAGAAAAAAGGCACCTGAGGGGGGACATGATTGAGACTTATAAAATTATGCATGGGATGGAGAGAGTGGATAAACTTCTTCTCCCTCTCGCACAACACCAGAACCAGGGGACACGCACTAAAATTGAGTGGAGGGAGAGTTAGAACAGACAAAAGAAAATATTTCTTTACCCAGCGTGTAATTCATCTGTGGAACTCCTTGCCACAGGATGTGGTGATGGCATCTGGCCTAGATGCCTTTAAAAGGGGTTTGGACAGATTCATGGAGGAAAAGACCATCACAGGTTACAAGCCATAAGCAACCTCCTGGTTTTAGAAGTGGGATTTCTCTGTGCCAGGTGCAAGGGAGTCACAACGGGAAACAGGTTATCTTGTTGTCTTGTGCTCCCTGAGGCATCTGGTGGGGCCACTATGTGATACAAGAAGCTGGACTAGATGGGCTTTTGGCCTGATCCAGCAGGGCTGTTCTTATGTTCTTATGTTCTTAGGTTTGTTGCAGAGGCAGTGTACCAGCAGTGCAGGAGTTAAGGCACCAGGAGCCCTGGCCTGAAACCACCATCACTCTCTATCCGCTTACAGTTGGGTCAGAATACAATGCTGAGGCTATCTCAGGGAGATTTTAGACCTATGCAACCATTATTAATTCTGGGGGAGGGTCAATGCATGAGGGGGCAAATGGGGGCATACCAGCTAGCTACACCCCATGCTCCAATGTGTTCCCAGACCCTCCTCTGAGGATTCGATGGATGTATCTGTAGAGGACTAGCCCTGCACATTCCTTTAAAAGGGGCCCGCAGGTGCATCCGCAGTTGGGCTCCCAGGTGCAGGGTGTGGGGGTGCACGGGTTGCCGCTTCCGTGGCAATTCAGCGGCTTTTGCGCCACTGTTTTGTGGCAGCGGCAGCACGAAAGTGACACCCCTGCCCTCAAAGGGCGGGGCTTGTGACATCACGCCCCAGGGGGCGGTGCTTGTGGCATCATGGGGGTGCAAGGTGAGTGGGGCCCCCACTAGGGGTGTATCTGAGTCTGTGAATGAGAATGAGACCAAAGGCGGTGGTATTTGGTCACTGACTCCCTGGTATGCAGGTTATTGCATGGAAATACATTTTCCTACAGGAATTCCTAGAAATCTGAAGTGCCCAGTGATTCACGTCTCCTGATTCACCTTGAAATGCCTTATTTTTGTCTTTTTTTCCCAGCCTAAGTGGTTTGCTTGAAGAACCTTTAAAAACGTGTTGCTGGAATGAATTAATGTTTAAGGTAAAGAGAGATTACTAATAAAATGTCAGCATCGTGTTTTCTTGTGTTTTATTTTATTAAGCAGCATTTCGATACCATCATTTCCTCTTCCATGTGCTGTGTGGAATAAAAGAGGGTGGGCTCCCCCCTGCTCTGTTTTTTTTTTTTTTTTTTGAATCCTACTGTATAAAAATTTAATGAAGGCAAAGACCTTGAAAGTGTCATCGGGATTGCAAGCCAAATGCATATTTCTTTGATAGACTATGCAGAATAAAATAGCTAGCAGTTAAAATCCAGTGGAACGGTAATAATGTGAGCTTGTAATTCTATTTCTCATTCCCCTGATTACTGTCTGATGTTTTTGTTTATCACTGAATCACACGCCGGTCCCTTCATTTGCAGCCCGTTGTGGGCAAACAACTCACGTTCCATCATGGAAAACACAAAAGGCCAGGAGAATAAATTGAACAATGTCCCTTCTTCTGCTACTTAAAGCTGCAATGATTTCATCTTTTTCATTCATTCCTTTCCCCCCCCAATGCAAATGCCATTATTTGAAGAATCTGATAGTCTAATCCTCCCTAAATTACATTAAAGCACCTGTTTTCTGCAATTATTCTTTTTTGCAGGACTTCAAATGAACATTACTTGTTTAAATTAATGAGCTTGTGCAGAACCTGTCTTGTGGGAACCGAGCATGTAATTAAGATGTGGAAAGCATGTGCTTTTATTAGGCTGTGTTGGGAAGGTGTGAAATGCATCTTTTTAGTGTTCAGCTTTACACTGAGGCCTGGCGCACACATGCTTGTGCCAATTCAGAGCAACCAGCCCCCCATCCCTGTGATGGAGGGGAAATTGCCAGGAAGATACATCCTGCTCCCTTCCCTTGCACTTCAGAACAATGCTTAATCACATGTGGGGGGAGGGGTTGTCTGTCCCATCCCTCCGCACACAGGTCAATCGTGCGTGGCAATGATTGGGCATGAGCAGAGGGGGTAGGATTAGGATATGCATGCTTCTACCTGTATATCTCAAGGGCAAGGGCTAGTTGGCAAAGCATCATCTGAACAAGCAGTGACAATTCGGGGGGGCGCCGATGCGACACCCCCACGTGACCCAGGCGTGACGTCAGCTTCACGCGCACGTGGGGCTCCAGTCATGCCCCCCCCCGCTATTTTGCTGACTATTTTGGAGCCAAACGCACGCCAGGGCGGGCGGGAGGGCCTAGCACCAAGCCGAGCCAGGCGAAGGAGACGCATCCCGGAGGCAAGTACGCCCCTCCGCAGCCATGTCTGCCCCCTGCCCTGGGGCCCACAGCCCCCCCTACCCTGACGACACTTCTGTGAACAGGCCCCCAGTTTCAGCACGACTGTATGTTAGATCTCTATTAAGAACATAAGAAGAGCCCTGCTGGATCAGGCCAAAGGCCCATCTAGTCCAGCTTCCTGTATCACACAGTGGCCCCACCAGATGCCACCAGATGCCTCACGCATTAAGTTCAATACATGTGCAATCTGTCTATCTTCCTTCATCCTGCACTTGTGCCTCTGATGTCTTGTTCCTACATGCAAGACTAAACATTCCCTATGGGGGGAAAAAGCGGGATATAAATCCAATAAATAATATCTAAACAACCTACATTCATAATAACACTGCATTGCGAGTGCAGGAGGAATCAAGATTTGGGAGAAGGTAGAATAAGTGCTAAATGTTTGCTTCTCCTAGAATAGTTATGGTCCAAGAAGCCAGCTTCATGCATATCACAGTGATAAGGCAGCAGCAAATCATTTATCGCCACTGATGAAGATTGGCCGGATTCCTCAGGCTATGAATAAGCCCTGAAGACTTGGCATAATGTTCTCAGTCAAGCCTGAAAGACAACTGAGCAATCAAAATACTGCATGAATGACAACAGCAACCAACTTAATTAGGGCACGATCTAATTAGTGATGGTGGAAATACTGTAGTTATATTCGCTCTTTGGCTGTTACCCTTCACCGAGTTACATCACAATCCTAAACATGTTTCTTTGGAAGCAAGTCCCACTACGTTCAATGGGGCTTACTCCCAGGTAAGTGTGCACAGGGTTGCAGCCTTAGCATAGCAAAAGTAGGCAAAGAACCTGAGTGATGGACCACGGAATCCCTGTTCAAATATGCAATGATGTCGTCATCACGCATTCACTTGGAATGTATGAAGATGCCTTATATTGAGTCTGAGCATTGGTGCTCTAGCCCAGAGACTGACTGACAGTCCCTCTTCAAGGTCTCAGGCAGAGGTACCTAACCCATCACCTTTTATCAGAAGCTTTTAGTGGGAGAGGCTAAGGATGAAACCTGGGACATTCTGCAATCAAAGCATATGCTCTATCATTGACCTCTGGTCTCTCCACTTTCTCCAGCCTTGCTCCATGTCATTTGCTGCTGCTTGGAGGGCAGCGAAACTCATCGCATGACTTCTCAGCTCTTCCTGAGGCCTATACCAGAACGCAGCTCAGCCTACACTGCAATGCAAGCGAGCTTCGTTTTACGTTGTAGGTCTCCCTGATTCTTTCTTCAGGTGGTTCTTCCTCTTTGTTGTCTTATAATTATTTGTAGTGTTTCCATAGGGCAAGCTCACTCTCTTCTTTTCCCCTTCTCTATTGAGATCCCTTAGGGATCTTCTTGGCACTCTGCTAGTCTCGCCTTAAGCACTGTTCCTGAGTTGTTTCATACAACCGTATTGTGTTCAACCCCATCTATACAGTGATGACATCCTACCTGTATGGCAGCAGGGCTTGAGCCCCTTACTCCCTGTGGCACCAAGACAAGCAGAGGGAACTACTGGCTTGACCTTTGCTGTGCCTCAGCAACACCACCGAGGTCAGCAATTTTTAACCAGTGTGCCGTGAAAGGTCTGCAGGTGTGCCACGGGAATTTGGAACACAACAGTTGAAAATGGCTGAAAAACTCTTCCAGGTTCTGCAGCTCTGTTTCTAGGGCAACTGTCGCAGAACCCGGAAGAGTCTCCCAGAAGCCAAAAGTGGCATCACACGAAGCAAAGGCCATACAGAAGACCATAGAGGTCAGTGTGCCATGAGAAGAAAAAGATTGAAGATCACTGACCTAGGTAATGGCCAGAGACAGTGGCGTCACTCTAGGTGGGGTGGAATGCTAAGTTCCGCCCCACTTTGAACCCTCCGTTACTCTCCGGCACGAGGCGCCCCGCCCCATCGTCGTCGGAACCATTCAGTGGAGCAAAGACAACACACAGGGAGTATCCTGTGCATTGCCTTCACTCCACTGAATGGCTCCGACGATGAGGGGATGGGGCGCCTCGTACCGGAGAGTAACGGAGGGTTCAGAGCGGGGCAGAACTTAGCATTCCACCCCACCTAGAGTGATGCCAGTGGCCAGAGAAGGCACTGCAGCTCCTCTGTCCAACTGAGTCATGTGATCTGTGGAGCCAATAGGGTCTGGCAGACATTAAATAATTGTAGCTTCAGGTTTGGCTCTTCAGTCTGAACTGCTTGTCAATGTGATGAGCTGTGGAGATACCCCTAGAGCCCCAACAACCATCTTATCTAGACTGTGTACCTACCGTGTACCTACCTACCTTCAGCCCAGCTCTGACCGTGTACCTACCGCAGGTAGAGGCACCTTGCATGAATGGCTGCTCTTTTTTTTTTTTTAGTCTAAATGCATCTTTTGTAGTTAGACTTATCCTATTTGTTCCAAAACTCTCTTCCTTCCACTGACTGTAGTTGAAAACCATTTGCCATATTTATGGCACTGCCCATTTCAAAACAATTATGGGGAGCCACGGTAACAACCAGGGCCTTAAGCCGACCTACACTGATATTTAAATTGGCAGTCTGTGCCCAGCATTCAACTCTGGAGCAGGTACAAGCTTTGTAGCTGAGGGCCATGTAAAACGAGAAGATATGCGTGACATGAAAAGTTGTACCTACCTTTTTTTTTTCGTTCATGAAGAATTTATCTTCTCAGTCATGCTCAGTATCATTTTTCACAAATGAATGGCTTTCTCCTATTTTTACACTGTGCTGTTCCTGGCTATCAAAATGAATAATGTTTTGGGAGAAATACTATATTAAAAAGAAGAGAGGGACAGAAGGAGGGTGTGTGGCTTCTACAATGGTGGTGGGGGGGAAGATGTGGTGTGTTTTACTCACAATTTGTCCAGTTTACATCTTGGCCATATTAATGGCAGATTCCCCAAAATGTGCTGTTTCAAAAAGACATCAGCATTGGTGGTTTCCATCCTTGTTTGCATCAAACTGCAGATGTCTCATTAGTTACAATGGTATAAAGTCCAGAATAAGGTTTGATTCACACTTGAATTCTCATATCTTGTTAAGAAATGGCTCAATTGAAATGTCTTACATTTGCAGTGGCACCTGGCAATTTGTACACGCTATTTCTGGTGTCATGTGTGTTACAGTCATCAAATGATTAATGTGCATGGTAGACAAGGATGTGGATCAAGTCTCTAACTCCAAGTCTCGAGTCAAGTCCCAAGTCTTTGCCCCCAAGTCCCGTCTTTGGTTGCGAATTGCGAGTCCCTGTCTATTTAATGGAGAAAACGGGTTTAAACCTGAATAAAATTGGACTTGTCGTAAAAGGCTCCAAGTCCTGAGTCAAGTCTTTCATGTCTTTTACAATCGCCAACTCAAATCCGAGTCAAGTCATTGACGCGACTTGAGACCGACTTGAGTTTGAGCCAACAGACTCCCGTCTACATCACTGATGGCTGCCCAGTCCTATTGGGGTGCCCCAGTGGCAGAATGAGTGTTCTGCCAGCACTGACTGCCTTATGGGAGTCGTAAATATCACTTCGGCAGCACGTACAGGGAAGGCTGAAGACTGGGGAGGTGGGACAGGGTGGGGGAGGGTGGAACGGGGCAGGGGAGGGCAAAATGAGGTGGCGACAGGGACAGGGCAGAATGCAGAAGCGACGGGACGAGAGACGGGTGGATTGGGTCCAGGAAGGGGGTGGGTTCAGCAGCAGTGGCCGCTGAATCCTAGTCCCCATCCCAGACCCAATCCCATGGTGTGGGTCCACGCGGACCTGCGCCAGCAAATTCACTAGTATGGTTCCGAGTAGACCTCTCCACACTGCAGAGGCTTACCCTTGGGTAAGGGAACAAATGTTTCCTTATCCAGAGGAGACCTCTGCATCTGTCCTCTTCCTCCCCCCCCCCCCTGGATGCAACAGTAGCCTTTTTGGTGTTGCTGACTCTCAGCGGGAGGTGATGGAAAGAACTGAGCTCTGAAAGAATCATCCAGGTGTTTGGGAGCAAAGCAAGAATAGCAAACGTGGTCCATGGATCACCCCCCAAAACACAACTATAAAAGAACCCTAAAGTTCTTACCAAATGTTAACTGAGGACTGGTAACATGTTTTGCTCACATTTGTGAAGAAAAGAAGCCATGTCGAAGCCCATCCAAGCCCATAGGGAGGACCCAAAGCAGCAGAGCACGTTCTTTGATTGCAGACGGTCTCACTTTTAATCTCTAGCATCCCATTTAGAAGGAAACATTGCTGTGCAGAAAGGTGAGTCTCAAGTTTTTGAATGGCCTTTGGATTTAAACACGATTTAGTCAACATGGGATGTGTATGCTGTTTGCTCCAGGGGATGCTAATCAATCAAGAGTATTTGCTAATTATTGTTCTTTGAGTTGAGGGTTTCCTATGAATTCAGGCATATCCTCTTAATTTAAATTCATAGTTTTTAATTAATATATAACCAAACACAATTTAAATTTGAATAAGTCTCTTGAAAGCTCACTCATGTACTCCAGACAAGACTATAAGCAGGTGTAAAAACATGAGAAGGAATAATCCATTCCTCCCCTCTGGTAATGAATCCTCTTGAACCAAGTTCATAAAGTTTTACTCATAGCACCGAAAGACTATGGTCAAGTTTTCATAGAAGAGGGGAGCTTCCTCTCTGGCATCTGGGCTGCTCTTGCTTATTTATTTATTTATTTATTTATTTATTTATTTATTTATTTTTCACATTTTTATACTGCCCTTCCTCCAAGGAGCTCAGAGTGGTGTACATATTTCCTCCCCTCCTTTTTGTCCTCACAACAACCCTGTGAGGTAGGTGGGGCTGAGAGATAGAGACTAGCCCAAGGTCACCCAGGAAGCTTCGTGGCTGAGAGGGGATTTGAATCTGGATCTTCCAGGTCTAAGTCCGACTCCCAAACCACTACACCTTCCTGGCTTAGAGAGTGTGTATTTACATCAGGTTGAACTGCAGACTGGAAGGTCGGTAGGAGAGCAGTTTGAAACCCGGGTGACGGAGTGAGTTCCAGTTTCCTGTCCCAGCTGTTGCCAACCTAGCAGCTCCAAAGCAAGAAATTGCAAGTAGATAAATAGGTACCACTGCGGCGGGAAGGTAACTGCGTTCCGTTAGTCATGTGGGCCACATGACCATGGAAGCGTCTTTGGACAGTGCTGGCTCTTCGGACTTAGAAACAGAGATGAGCAACGCACCCTAGAATCGGACCTGACCGGCTTTCGAGAAGGGGAGACCTTTACCTATTATAAGTGTGATCAATGTCTGTATTTGTGATCAGGTATTACTAGAACTTCACAACACTCCACCCTCTCCTCCCCAGGAACGTCCTACTGCTTGGGAAAACGGCATAGCACAAAACAAGACATAATTGGACAACACCTTCAACAGGGAGGTTTGCTTATCTCAGCCCGGACTCGTCCTGCCTCTATCACATCATCAGGGCTTTGGTGGTCTCATCTGATTATTCCAGGGTCAAGGCAGTTCTGAGAAAAACAGAAACAGAGCAAATTAAGATGTACATGAGATTAAAGTGCTCAGGTTAATTGAGTTTTCATTTTCTCAACAGAAAACTCAGATGCTACTTAAAAAGAAAAAAAAGGCACAGCCCTTCCTATAGATATTAGTATAATAAGGAATTTTGCTCAACCAGAGCTAACGTTGTGTAGCCAGCACAAGGCGACAGCAAGGATGCCGCGGGATACTCCCAAAGCTTTATTATTTCTTTGCTTCCGGTCTTGAGGTGGTGGGCTTTCTGCATTCCTGGTGGTGTACAAAAATCACGTAAATAAGAAGCACACACACACACTAATGTCCCCTTACCCAGAATAAAGTCCCTGCCTCCGCAATGGCGGGTACAGATCTGATGGCGGGTGCAGGCAGAAAAGTCTTGGGAGGGGGTATAGGATTCAGCACACACCAGCACCACCAATCCCACCACCTTCCCAGGTCTGACCTGCCCCGTCTCCACCTTCCTCCTCCCCCATTACAACCCTCCCTGCCCTACTCCGACCTCTGCGCCATTCAGAGCAAACCTTACCTGCTCTGGCACATGGCGCTCCTGGCTGCTACCGGCAGGACAGCGTAGGCCTTACCGCCGGTGCCCGCTTCCTCTCTGGGTGTTGCAACATGGCACATTTGCGACACCGTAGGCCAGCACAGAGGTCGCTGCGCCAGCCTAAGCCAGCCATCGGATTGTGTCCTGAGATTCTCATCTTAGGCATCTCTCATGAGTTCATGAGAGCGGCCATCTTTGAAGCAGGACCTTGGTCCATCACAGGTTAGGGTTAGGCCACCCTAATGTCTGCCTCACCTGGTCCTCTGTGGCCGACTTGGACCTTAACTCCTCCCAGTCTTGGCCTCTGCACCTTCCCCTCTGATGCCTGGTCTCAAGCTCTGGAACTTGACCTCTGTCTGTTTTGGACCCAGCACCCACCTGAGCCAGCTCTTCTGGCCCCAGCATGTGCAGAAACCCCTCTGAAATGGCCTTTTGATACCATTTTATGGCTTCTCTTGAAAGTTCTCAGAAAAGTCCTCCAGGAGAATCCTGACATTTCTTTCGAAGTTCACTGTTTGCAGTTTCACCTGCCAGCCTCCCTGGAACCCGGCACCATACAGTCTGACCCCTGTTTTGACCTGAGAAGAAGAGATTCATTCCCTGTGCTACCAAATCCTCCCCCATACAGACACACACTCTCGAATGCAGCCAGAATCCGGTTTCTCTGAACGTCTGGCATCGTTTACGTTGCTGCCAGGCTGTCAGGAAAATAAAATGAGTCTTCTACTCATCTCCTCGATCCCATGCAGCCTTTGTTTGTGCTAGCTATTATGCTACGCTGTCCATAGGCATTCAATCCTAACTTAATTAAGTTGGCAAGCCTCAACATTGCACTGTCGGGGCCTGTTATATTTGTGAACCTGCTGGGTATCAAGTATTCGTCAACTGCCTGCCTTAACTTTTGATCCGCATGACATGCAATAAATCTGGGCTGCCACCCCGCAGAGTTTGATTCTATAACCTCGACACTGTTAAGGTGAACTCTGCATCGTCAAGTCAAAGCTTCTCTCTCCCCCACTCCTCGCCTTCCCCCACCCCGATCTGGGTTTTGCTCCTATTTGATTGATCTGCCAATCTCTTCAGAAGGACTGAAGTACATTCAAAGCTATAAACCTAAAATGATCTGTACGCACCAGTTCCTAGGACGACGAGGCAGGCAAACCTGCCAAGTGTCGACCAGGCAGACATGCTGTCAGGGTCTGGAACCAGAAATCTACTGCTCTGTGTGCGGCTGCCCCATATGATGAGCTGCAAGTTGGAGCATCTCTCTCGGCAGTACACGGTACCCAGATGCTGGCGTGACTTCATCCCCCTGCCCTCCCAGACTGGTAGTTAGCTCACCTCAACTGGAAGGACTATGAAGGTTCAGAGGCATTCTTACACCCTCCATGGGGGGACGCCGACGCGACACCCCCATGTGACACAGCAAGCCCCACCCCCTTGGGGGCGTGATGTCATTTTGGTGGTGGCATGGCTTCAATCACACACCACCACCCCGCCATTTTGCAAGGCTATTAGGAGCTAAATGGCTCTAGGGTGGGCAGGAGGGTAAAAACAGAGGCCAGAACCGCGGGAAACGAAAGAAACGAAGACGGGAGTGGCGGTGGAGGGAGAATAGCAGAAGTGATGTCACCACCACCTCTGCACATCCCAAGGGAGACGCAGGGTGGGACAAACCCATCACCGTTGCTCCCGTGGCCAAAACAGAGCAGTTGTCATTGCCTGCTTTGTCACCCCCACGTGTCGCCCGGGGATGGATCACCTCCGACCCCCTGGCAACGCTTCTGTGGGCAGGACTTATTTATTTATTTATTTATTTAAAGAATTTATACCCCTCCTTTCTCCCGAGGGCACTCAAGGCGGCTTACAACACAATATTAAAATACATATATACACATTAAAATAATTAATTAAAACAATTTAAAATAAACAACCCCAGTGGGTCACCTGAATTTACACATGTTCAAAGCCATTTGTTAAAAGGTCAGCCCACCATGTCAGACATCAAAAGCTGTCCTAAATAAAAATGTCTTAAGGCCCCGCCGAAAGGTCTCTAAAGAGGGAGTCGTTCTTAATTCCAGGGGGAGGGAATTCCATAATTGGGGCGCCACAGCCGAGAAGGCCCTATTCCGTGCCGACTTATGGATGGAGGCAGCCCTTTCAGTAGTATGAACCCAAACTATTGAGGCCTTTAAAGGTGTTGACCACCACCTTAAATGGTGGCTGGAAAGGAACCAGGATCCAGCGAAGACCTTGGTGCAACAATGGAGTTACATGCACTCATCCCTCTCCCAACTGCTAAGAAAAATGACTTCCGACTTCCCTGAGTTTGTCAATGATTCCTCTCCCACCTCCTCTGTGGGATTCTTCTGAATTATCAGCAGTCAAAGCCTGGTTTACTGTTGCTGCTTCTGACAAGACAGATACAACCCCGTGGCCAGGCTCTGAACTGGGAGGCTTTGCATATCCCCAAAGGCAGCACACAGACTAGATTCTTGGCGGAAATGCAGCTTGGAAGCAATTGCTCAGACTGCATTTAACACTTGTGTCTTAACTCAGGTCCCAGCAGCATCCCTACTGAATTGGCTGTGCTCCACAGAATCCGGCCAGCCTGTTCTAAGAGGCAACCCGTGTCTTACAACACATGAGACCCAGCCCGTACGTTCCTCGCACTGCAACTCTTTAATAAGCTAACTCAACTTTTTTTTTTTTTTTGCTCTTCTGCAATTAATTTTTATGGGGTTGAATTTATAGCCAGAGAGCACATAAATGAATCCATATATCAAACAGCCATGCTGTAATCCTGACAACAAAATCATTTGACAGTAAAATACCAAATATCCTTTTAAACACTTTAAAGCACGCCAGAGGTGACTTTGAACGCAACTGAGCAAACAACTTTTCCCTTCCTGGTTACAAGCATTCGTTTCATTCAAGTTTGTTGGCAAGACGTTTATGTAAGTGGATCATGCCCGTAAGGTGCCACTGTTTGCGCTAAACCTGCCTAGCTGGAAGAACAGGCCATGGAGCTGGAAACCTCGAGGCACTGTGGGTTCCCGCCGTCTGGCTCCTCCCCTTCCTCCTCCTCGGCCAGAAGAGCAAAGGGAAGGAAAGAGGGTCAATGGAAGAAGCAGCAGCTTTTCCCACCTCCACCTGCAGTGCATGAAGGGATTGGGGCTGGTGTCAAAAGAGGCCAGTCCCGGGAACAGCATCCATCCGGGCAGGACTGCACTTCAGCAAGCTCAGCCTCTCCAGATGCCAGCAGAGTTGCTAACCTGGCCAGTGCAAGGCTCCTGCTTCAGGTCAATACATCTTCTCCATAAGCTCAAGGTGGGGGTGGATTTCAACAGCTGTTACCCTGAAACAGACAGTGGGACGGGGGGGGGGGGAGCTGCCTGACTGATAAGCAGTGGTGGTGCATGCCCCTACGCTGCCCAACCCCTCCCCCAAATACCACCACTGCATAATTCATGCACAGTGCTCCCCACAGATGAGGTGCTTATGATTATGAAGCACCAAGTGGGTAGAGAGAGCCCGCCCATCCCTTTCCCTTCCCTTAGTCTACTGTACTTACCAGGAGTACAGCTTGCAGCCGCTCTCCTGCACGCCCGAAATCCTGCACACCAGTGGGGAATAGGATTGGGCCGTCAGTCACTTCCTGTTATTCCCTGTGCAAACGTTCAGCAGAATTATCTTGGAGAATTCTGCCCTTTCTCTCAGCATGAGACACTGCTCCAGCCTCCACTTCAGTCAGGCGGTATGGTTAGATCAGTGATTCGTGCAGATAATTGGAGGCACATCCAAAGGATGGGCAATTCTTATTTGAAGATCAATATTGAAGGTCCAACTATTGTTGGTTTGAGAATCACCGGGCAAGTGAGGTTGGGGCTAAAATTGTGAACATTTCAGGATTCCTCCCAAGGGAGAACATTTTAGAATTTATGAGGGAAGCCACATTTTCTTCTCACCCTTTTGTAGTGAAAGAAATACAATCAACATAAAAGAAAAACAAAGACAAAAGAAATGAAAGGGAAAAAGGAACGAGCACACACACACACACACACACACACACACACACACACACACACACACACACACACACATTAATAGTAGAGGAAGTCCTCACTTAAAGTTGTAGATAGGTTTTTGGAAACTACAACTTTAAGTGAAACAACTTAGAACGAAACCGATTTTACCATAGGCTAACATACATAAACAAGAGTTAGGATCCTATGACATATTTCTGGTCACAAAAACGTCACCAAACTTCTAAATAAAGACCCAAAACACTTCTAATAATACACTTTTTCTCTTTTTGTGGGGGTACAGACATCAGGGGGGCATGGTGCACATTTACCACTCATTGCAGCTGCCAGCAAGGTTAAATCAAAGATTTATCAACAACTTTCAAGTGGCAAGCTCATAACTTGCAAGTTGCAGGATCAATATCATAATTTCCAGTGTTCCTGGAGCTGGAGGGGTTAATTGGCTTCAGCTTCATTGCTTTAGCTGTAGGGCTTTTGTGTTCAGCAGCCTGCTAGAGATAAGAGCAATAATTGTTTTCAGAGCCTGGGGCTCCGTTGTTTTTAGCACGAAAACAATGCTGATTAAGTGATTGCAGCTTGAAGAATGTTAAAACGAAAGGATGTGTAGCGAAACAACAGTAAGCGAGGACTTACTGTACATATAAAAGTACAGAGAAAATTTGCAGCAATCTACACTATAAATCTTAATTCATAAGCAGTAGTTACACTATGCATATATATCTAAAAATGGATTCCAAATGTCCAGAAATATATCCATTCATAATTGTTGTCTATAAACCATTTGTTCAAATGTTGATAACATTAAAAGATTCTCAATTCAAGAGGCCACGTATTCTTCCAATGTTTTAATATAATTCATTTAGCTCCAATAAGAGCACTGAGAGTCCATTTTCGCTGTTAACTTCCGCAATACAGGTAGATATTTCAAAAGGACATATCAAGAAATATCAAGAATTGTTGCAATATAACATTCATACAATTCATAACTTCCTCCCAGAAAATTGTATTCCTAAAGAAGACCACACATTACAAAGCTAGCATTTAGATTCTTTAATTAGCCCTTTACTATAAAGATGTTGTGGTGTCCAATAAACTTTGAAAGTATTTTTTGTTGAATTATGTGCAATAAAAGATTCATAGACATTACAGGTATACACTGGCGTCGCTGGAGTGCGGCGGGAAGGGCGGACCGCCTGGGGGCGACGCGCGCAAAGAGTGACGCACCCGCCGTCGCGCGCAGGCAGTCCGTCCTTCCCGCCGTGCTCCAGCGACGCCTCGGAGGCCTCAGCGACGCCTCGGAGGAGGCCTCGGAGCATCTGCCCTCGGCGGAGCTCCAAGGCCTTCTGAGGGAGACCCGATGTGCAACGTCATATTTATAAGGTTTCACGCATGCGCAGAACGTTTGAGGACAAATTTGCCCTCTGAAACGTACTGCGCATGAGCGAAACCTTATAAATATGACATCACGCATAGGCCTTGGAGCTCCGCCGAGGGCGGACGCTCTGAGGCCTCCTCCTACCCAAGACAGCCGGCCGGCGAGGATGTTTCCGGAGCCGGCAGCAGCGGAGGGTCAGCTGCTGCCGGCTCCGGTGACATCCTCGCTGGCCGGCTGTTGGGCGGCACGGGGGTTATTAGGGCAGCGAGGGCGGCGCGCGCCTTAGTGACGCCGCTGCAGGTATGTTATTTAACATCACTTTCCATTGATTAAACAAAATAGTATAGTCCAGTTCTGCATTCCATATTAGTATAGGAGTATCATATTTATTAAGTGACATCAAATATTTACAAAGGAAGCCGCATTAGTTTCTGCAGGTCAAGTCACATTTCTTAGCAGGGTTGGTACTGAAATTTTGAAAACATGAAATTTGAAGCAAATTAAAAGGTGAAAGCACCTGAGACTCTCTTCAGTGGAAGCCAAATCAGTTTCAGGAAAACAAACAAACTTTCCTTCCAATGGATTTCCTTTCCTATAACTGGGTTGGACTAGAAGGCCTCCAGGGTCCCCTCCATCTCTGTGATTCTCAGGGGTTCTGCCCCTCCTATAACCCCCTCCTTACATCCACTTGGCATCTGCCCAGTCATTTTCGTTATGCCGAATCCGACCTGACCTTTGCAATTCTGCGCTTTGCTGAATCAGGCCCCAAGTTCTTTGCTGACTAATTCAATTAGTTTTCCTTTGACAAGAAGAGATGAGCAGGCGATTGATTTTGTAAAGGTTAATATTTCACATTGCCGTGTCATCAGACTTGTTAATAACCGTTTCGTGTTCCATTTGAACTATTTAAGTCACCTAATTTTAAGGCTGCAAATTATATATTTAGGAAGCAGAACCATCCATCTTGGCGAAAAGAGGGGCTTCGCTTCATTCAATGCAAATCATGTCCCATTCAGCTATACTGGAAATGGGATCCTTTTGCCCCGGCAAGGGCCAACAACTGCCTTGATAATTGCCTATTCTTATTGCGGTTTGACTGCTTTGGAAATAAAGAAGCTTGATTAGAATTCAGAGGATAATCTGATCATTATGTGGAGGTGTGTGGAGGGGGGACCTGCCAAGACTAGCCTCTGACATTCAAACCCAGATCAATACTTTTCACAGAACATTTGAACATCTCAGGTATTACTGCTGGACCCCAGTCATTTGCGTCACGGAAAAAAATCTCATTAGGGATGCAGCCGGAGGAGTAGAGAATTTGCACTATCATTACTCATGACTGTACTTTTACCCATCCACCCACACAAAACTATCGATTATGTGGGTATATGTATTATGCTTTCATTCTCCGCCTTTTTTTCCTCTCTTTTCAAGAGGATGAAAAACTGAAGATGGGGACAAGGGAAGTATTTTTCATCTCCTGTCAAATCCTGAACCCCCTCAAATCCATGTTCCATAAGAGAGGACCAAGAAAGTGGTTTTTGTTGTTGTCGTTTATTTTATGCTGAATTGAAATACTTTCTGTCATTTCCAAAAGATATCGGAACAGATTTGGACAAGTAGGGTATACTGTACCAGCTGCCACTTAAAGTGACCATTGGAACACAAACCGACCCCCCTCCCTCGAGTCCATAGCATGTGGCTGCATCAATAGAGCTTGTGCTGCATACCATGGGAGGTGATGTCCCATACTGTGTTACTGTTTTTAATTTATTTTATGCATTGTTTAAATTATGTATTTTTATCTTTGTTGTAAGCCACCTTGGGGATTTGTCTTGGCATGGGATAAGGCGGGGTATAATTTTTTAAATAAAATAAATAAATACATGTAAGGGGTCATTCCGTGTCAAATCAACCAATAAAAAATACATTTTGGAACTTGATGTCACGGATTTTGCTCATTTTCGGTACATTTGTAGCTTACCATGAGATGTTTAAAATTTATTTTTTTTCAGATTTTTTTGTCCATCCGTTTTTGAAATATTGAATGTTCAAAATTGCCAAAAAAAGGCCAAAATTCACTTGTCACCATACCTTCAAACGCCAGTTACAGGATAACAATGAACGCTACAGACATGGGACAGGTGTCGTTTTAACGCTTATGAATAGGGCTTTCATGTGATATACAACATGACAAAATTGTAAATTTTCATGAAATTCAAAAATATTCAAATAATATTAATTTTGAAATTTTGGAAAATTGAACTTTTTTAAAATTTTCAAAAAAACTCACACTTAAAGGTATATGTCTTGTAGTCAATCATTCAAAATTTCAAGATGGTATCTCAATGGTATCATACAAAAATTAAATATTCTTGTTGGCAGTGACCAGGAATTAAACCCCTCAAGTCCATTTTTCTACAGTTTACATTGATAAAATTAGGTGGTAAACTGAAATGAATCCAAAAATTTATAACAGGACTTATAGAGATAGATTTATAGAGAATTAATTCACTTTCTATTCTTTTACAGGATCAGCTTTTTGGTAAAACTATCAAAATCATGAGCTTTTTACTTCTGTTCGTAGTTTTAAATTTTTCCTTTAGATGCTGAATAATTTCTGAATCAGCACAGTGACATTTTTCCTCATCTAAATCATCTTCAGAAGTAAAAAAAAAATTCTTTGTAGGTCCTTTTAATCTTCTCCATCTTTTCTTTGCACTTTAGATACTTTCTTCTTGACTCACCAAGGGAGGTCAAAGAGGCATTTAAGTGGCTTAAAGCTGTATCAGGGTCCAAATACTCAGACTCCTTCATATGACTAAGACCAGGAATCTCATAATTCTCAGGAGGAATTTCCTTTTCAAGTATATTGTTTTCCATCTGACAAGGCTTCTATTCATGTGTGGTTTGATTTCACTATTTAGTGAAACCATCCAATCAGTTACATTCCTCAAGTCTTTACTAACCCAGTGCCCCCTTTTTTTAAAAGGGCTGCAACAGTTTTTTGACCACTTATTCTCCTCCATATTTCAAATCATGTAATTATCAAACAGTTAATGAATTAAACTTAATAAAGACTAATAAAGCAGCTTCACAACAAAAATGTCCTAGAAACCTTCACTAAAAATACACTGTCCAAACCCACTTAAATGCCTCTTTGACCTCCCTTGGTGAGTCTCCGGTGTGCAAGATTAATTAACATTAATTGAATGTGTTAAGAACATAAGAACATAAGAAGAGCCCTGCTGGATCAGGCCAAAAGCCCATCTAGTCCAGCTTCCTGTGTCACACAGTGGCCCCACCAGATGCCTCAGGGAGCACACGAGACAACAAGATACCTGTGTCCAGTCGCCACTCCCTTGCACCTGGCACAGAGAAAACCCACTTCTAAAAAAAAAAAAAAAAACCAGGAGGTTGCTTATGGCTTGTAACCTGTGATGGTCTTTTCCTCCATGAATTTGTCCAAACCCCTTTTAAAGGCATCTAGGCCAGGTGCCATCACCACATCCTGTGGCAAGGAGTTCCACAGATGAATCACACGCTGGGTAAAGAAATATTTTCTTTTGTCTGTTCTAACTCTCCCTCCACTCAATTTTAGTGCGTGTCCCCTAGTTCTGGTGTTGTGCGAGAGGGAGAAGAATTTCCCTCTATCCACTCTCTCCATCCCATGCATAATTTTATAAGTCTCAATCATGTCCCCCCTCAGGCGCCTTTTTTCTAGGCTGAAAAGCCCCAGACGCTGTAGCCTTTCCTCGTAAGGGAGGTGCTCCAGCCCACAAATCATTCTAGTCGCTCTTTTCTGCACCTTTTCCAATTCAACTATATCCTTTTTGAGGTATGGTGACCAGAACTGGACACAATACTCCAGATGTGGCCTTACCATCGATTTGTACAAAGGCATAATGATATTGGCCGTTTTATTCTCAATCCCCTTTTTAATGATCCCGAGCATGGAATTGGCCTTCTTCACAGCCGCCGCACACTGGGTCGACACTTTCATCGACCTGTCCACCAGCACCCCAAGATCTCTCTTATGTTAGTGAGATGCTCAACATGGTGATCATGTTTGATATCTTCAACAGAGCTCTGTTTTTCAGGCAGTGCGCAGACTATTTCAGCATGCAAATAGGGGAGACAGAAGAGCATGAGGATTCATCTCCTGCTTGCGGATGTCGTAATGGTCCTTCACTCCGCGTTGAGAAAGGCTTTATTTCTTACTCCCGCTTGTGAGCCATGTGCTACACGAAAGGCCACAGATTCCCTAAACACAATTTACTACCTTACCTCTTAGGGTGTTGGCTTTACCACTCAGGAAGAGTAGGTTGGGAGACAAATACACTCGTCGGCATAAGAACATAAGAAGAGCCCTGCTGGATCAGGCCAAAGGCCCATCTAGTCCAGCTTCCTGTATCAGACAGTGGCCCCACCAGATGCCTCAGGGAGCACAAGACAACAAGATACTTGTATCCTGTCACCACTCCCTTGCATCTGGGATTAAGAGATCGCCTATTACTAAGACCAGAAGGTTGCTTACCCCCATCATGGCTTGTAAGCTATGATGGACTTTTCCTCCATAAATCTGTCCAATCCCCTTTTAAAGGCATCCAGGCCAGGTGCCATCACCACCTCCTGTGGCAAGGAGTTCCACAAACCAATTACACGCTGGGTAAAGAAATATTTTCTTTTGTCTGTTTTAATCCTCCCTCCACTCAATTTGAGTGGATGTCCCCTAGTTCTAGTGTTATGTGAGTGTTATGTGTTATATAATGGAAGATTACACAACCCAACACACATTTTGATACCTTAAAAGTTAGACCTATTATTGGGTATATTTGGGGTGCTGATTCCAAAAAGGGCATCAGTTTTGCCCTATCAGCTCTAGTTTTGGAGATATGGCATAGCCACCTTATATGCTTATTGGGCAAGAGGCACTTTTTCAATTGGTTGCTCCTCTTATATTGAGCGAGGGGGGGGAGAGTAACTGTCCCCCTTTCACTCCAGCACAGTGTCTTTTCTGGTGGCTGCTGGTGTTGTTCTGCATCTTTTTTAGATTGTGAGCCCTTTTGGGACAAGGAGCCATTTAATCATTTGATTTTGTCTGTAAACTGCTTTGTGAACTTTTTTGTTGAAAAGCTGTTGTTGTTGTTGTTGTTGTTGTTGTTGTTGTTGTTGTTGTTGTTGTTGTTGTTGTTGTTAATAATAATAATAATAATATGCTGATTCAGGAAGCTCCCTCATGTGGAAGCCGATGTCAAGGCCCTCATTAGGAAGCTGATTGAATCAGCATATATGGTGGCTATGCCATATCTCCCAAACTAGAGTTGGTAGGGCAACATTGATGCCATTTTTTGAATCAGCATCCCAAATATACCCAAGAATAGGTCTGACTTGCAAAGCACCAGAAAAAAAAAACATTCTTTTTTTGTTGGGCTTTGTGAACTTTGGTGCTCATTTTGGACTCTTGTCCAGCTCATGCCCCTAGGAAGGGTGCTCTTTATTGTCCTATCTTATTGACATGAGAATGAACTCAGGGCTTTCTAAATACAAACCCTTCCTTTATGAGTGAGCAATGGGCCCTCTACAAATTAAATATATTGTCAGATAGGCATTGACGTTGTCAGATAGTCAGGATTCTGTTGTTGACCAAATCCGAAGAAATGAGTGTTGGGATGAAGTCAAACAATGTATCCACTAGTAAAATATGACAGCAAAGTGAAAAACTAGGTGTTTTTTTTTTCTTCCATAAATACGTGGAAACTTTGGGAGCATTGGGGTATAATTGGAGCAGCTTCCTAGAATTTACTGCTTTGCTGATAATGGGAAAAGGGCTGGTGACGGCCATGCTTTCTAGACATTGAACAGATTCCCATTGCATTAAATATTACGGAGTCTTGCAGTGCTAAGATAATACACTGAATGTATCCATTCGGTCTCTGCGTACCATTAAACTAAATAGAATCGTTTTTCATGCATGATTTCCACCCGGTTGTTCAACAGTGGGTCCGAGAAGGTAGAGGGTAAAAGAGGAAATAAAACATCTTTTTTGTCAGCTGGCATTTCCCTATGATTTTAAATGCCTTATTAAGCCACCCTTAAGGATGCACCACTCTGATGAGCTGGGCATATTAAGAGATGTTTCTGCCCTTGCTGTTGTTAATTCAGACATTTGTATCCTGACCAATGCAAAGAGAGTCATTAAGATCCTCTACAAATAACATAAAGAGCCATATGTTTGCTAATAAACAAAGTTTTTCAAGTGCTTCTGATGCAAACCAGCGTTGGCTGAGCAATCAGTCAAAACAACAACAACAGCCCAGGAACTAATGGCAGGCTGTGGATATTGGACAAAACAGTGGAAAAACTTTAAAGGTGGTGAAGCGTCGTCATCTAGCTGAACGCTAACTGAGCACAACTCAGAGTTCAAATCTAGTGCACTCACAATGCCCACGGCAATACACGACACGTGCACGCGCGCGCGCGCGCGCGCACACACACACACACACACACACACACACACACACACACACACACACACACACACACTGCAATCCTGAGTGATCTTCTCCACATTTCTCAGATTAAAATCTCAGATTTTAATCCATGCCAGAAAGGAATCTGGGTCTCCCAACAAAAAAAAGGTTCTGAAAGCAGAAACGTTCCACTCACTCTCAACAGAGAAGCATAGCAACAAATATTAAGTGGGTACTCAATTTGACTTTGCAGGAGACAAAGACAACGAAAAGAACAAGGTGACCGATCCTGATTCTGCAAGGCATGAGAACATTGAGTTGCAGGGGACACAGCAGCAATTGGCCAACCAGGTGGTCTTTCCTGGACAAAGAGGAGTCTCAGAGAAAGAAAGAGGGTGATGCCCTTAACATGGAATAGGGCAGTAGCCTGTAAGGGAGGAGGGCAAGCGAGATGAGCGACCTTTCTTGGGAGGAACATGCAGAGAGAGAGAGAGAGAAAGAGAGAGAGAGAGAGAGAGAGAGAGAGAGAGAGAGAGTCACAAGGTTGGCTGACCAGCCTGTGCTGGCTCAGTGGCTTCGGTTACACAGTGGTTCATGGATGGAGGATGGAATGGGGGTGACTTGACACAGCACCAGAGGGTTAATATAGGATTGGGCTCTAAGAGACCTTGATCTTTTTCATATATGGTGCCGCCAAGCCAGGTTCATGTTCCACAAATGCCCCATAAAAACCCATGGTTCTTAGGTTGCATTATTCAATCAGGGGATCCTTTATTGCTGACTGCTGCTGGGGTTCTGCATTTGTTTTCCACCCTAGTTGAGGTTCTGGAACCAAACCAGGCGGCAATGCAGACTGAGCAACATTGGAGTCAGACGGTCCGAATGATGGGCCCTCGTGAACTGCCTGGCAGCAGCATTCAATGCCAAGTGACGCTGGTATCCACAGGAAGAGCATGAGTGACCGGGGTCGGATCCTGCCTTATCCCTGTTGGTCTGAACTAGGGCATTCACACAAACCAGTGGGAACTGGGCCTCGGATTTACTATGGGCAGTTTGAAAATCTTAGAGGCCTGAGTTGAGGAAAAAGGCAGAGCAGTAGGTCATTCCCCCAGGGTGCATGAAGGCAGTAGTATTTTACCGTAGTAGCATTGGCATTTTCAAACTTTTGCTTTTGTTTCAAATGTAGGGATGCATTTAATGTGTTTACACCATAAAGCTTCCCCTGCCCTTTTCAAAATGCTTTGCACAGCATCACTTTATCTCTCCTGAACAGTGCAGGATTTATAGCTTTCCGAGGCTGGCAAAGGTTCCCTTCTTCTCATTTCCTTTTGTACTTGCAATATTAACAAATCATTTAAGCGCAATTCCCATACAGCCCTGGTGCACTTTACAAAGTAATAGAACAATATAACACAGTAATACTGTCCTGGATAGCCCCACAAATTAGACAAAAATACAATCAGTCAGCTTCCCAGAGTCAACTGATACGAGGACAACAACCCAGTCTTTATTTCTTTGGTGCGGCTAAACGCCGGCAAAAGAGGCACCCGACAAATGTTGCCTGCAAGTCTTCTCCCTGTGCAGAATAATACTGGGTTGCAAGTGATGTTCCACATGTGGAGGAGAAGCATGAGCAACCCGAAGGCTGGCATCCATGCTGCACTGAACCTGGTATCCACATGAAGAGCATGTGCGACCATGGTCGGATCTGCCATATCCAGCAAAGCCCTGGCTACACCAGTGATTCTCAAAGTTCCCTCCACGAGGCAGGGAGAAATTTGAGTCTGGGCGGGGGCGTGGATCCTGGAGATCACCACCGGTGGGAAGAAAAGGTACTTTTTGAACTTACCACAGGCCTCCCCTGCAGCCAAAGACATGGGCGCCCCAGTGTTCCGGCGGCCACGTCTTCAGCCTCCCTTCACCGCGTAAGGACCCCTGATAAGTTCAAAAAGTACTTTTTTCTGCTAGCACTGATCCCCAGGATCAATGCCGCTGTCATGCTGTCCCTGCCCCGGTGTCAGGTGACAGTTCTCCGGTGGGTTGCAACCCACCAATTTGCGAACCAATGGGCTGCACTCATGGCGGGGGAGAGGCTGGTGCACTGGCGTCGCTCGAGGTGGGGCGGAAAGCTAAGTTCTGCAGCTTTCCACCCTACAGTTACTCTCTGGTACGGGGCGCCCCACCCCCTCGTCGTAGGAGCCCATCAGCGGAGAGAAAGCAAAGTGAAGGGACTCTCCTGCGTGTTGCTTTCTCTCCACTGATGGGCTCCTATGACGAGGGGGCGGGGCGCCTCGTGCAGGAGAGTAACGGTGGGGCGGAAAGCTGCCGAACGTAGCTTTCCGCCCCACCTCGAGCGACGCCAGTGGGCAGGTGCCATGTGGCCCTGGAGCTCAACAACTCTTGACCTACTGCTGTGTGCATCATCCTTTGCAGGTAGCACAGGCCCAAAGAGACCCATTGCAGAGTGGGAGGCTTACAGAGGGATAAGGGGATTTAAAACCCCTTTCCCTGGCGCTTCTTGATCTACACCCCCCCTCCTTTGCTGGATACAGCATGCTAGTTTTCAGCATGGCTGCGTCTGCAGGATTTCAAGTTCCTCCCCCCTCTCTCTCGGGTCTGAGGTGGGTAGTAGATCGACTGCTTCGGAGGGGTGCCTGTTGCTTGCCTCTGCTTGTGCACTATTTGCATATTTGTGACTCAAGCAATTTAAAAAAAAAATCTCCAAAGGAAACACAATCCAGGAAGGCTGCCTAGGGAAGTGGGGAGTGTGCAGCGGGACGTTTCTCAGATGAAGTTAATCTTTTGTCCGTGTTGGATGGCCCAGCAGAACAATGCTTTGGAAATTGTCTGGGGAATGTTTGGGTTCTACAGAAGCCGACCAGGACAGGGTAGAGAGATGGTAGGGAAGCTTCCCTGAAAGACAGGCCCTTTACCTGTCACATGAACCCACAGTGTTCAGTATCTTATACATGCCTCACAAGCCACAGAGCATCCATGGCAGGTGTGCAGGTTTCTTTCCAGATGTGTCCATGTGAAAAGCAATTCTGGAAGGTAGGATTTTGAAAATTTGTGCTCTACTGCAGAGGTTCCCAAACTTTGGAGGCCCATGTATCACTGGGAGAAAGTGCTGATGACGTCATCGGCATTTTCTTGGAGGGGGGGGAAGTCTGCTGGCGGCCGCATCTTCCTGAATGCGATCGCGGCAAGGAGAAGACGAAGATGCGGGTGCCCCAGTGTTCCGGTGGCCGCGTCTCCAGCTTCTTTTCGCCACGATCGGGGAAGTGAAGTCGAAGACGCAGCCACCAGAACACTGGAGCGGCCGCGTCTTCAGCTTTTCTTCCCCAATCGTGGTGAAGAGAAGCTGAAGACGAGGTGCTGTGCGGCCGAGATACCAGCCACCATTGTGGCCACTGGCAGCCCATGTACCACCAGCCTGTGGTACACGTACCACCAGTGGTCCACGTGCCACAGGTTGCGAACCTCTTGTCTTCTACAGCATAATTGATGATGCATGCACCTTTGCGATAAGTTGCAATCATATGTGTTCCATTTGCCAGAGATTAAGTCCCACTAATTACAGGAAGACTGATCACCCAATACGCATGGATTATCAGATTGCCAGAGGGCGATGAACAAAAAGAAATGTAACAGGTGGCAATAGCACTGGGGTGGAGGGTGTCATTGCACCTTGGTTAAGAGAGAAATTGTCGTGGTAGGAATGCCGGTCCTCTGTTGCCCTCTGGATTGTGTGTTTTTCTAAGGCTATCCACCGTGGACAGGAGCCTGTCTTACAACCGCGACATTATCCGCTCACGGAAGGCATCGTTATCATCAGGGTATGCCACTGTTTGATGAGGAGTAAATGCGCATTCCCTCTGTCCAGTACACATGCCGCCAGCAGCCCCTCTTTGAAGTTCTCATCTGTATGCATTAGAGCTGAGAGCCAAGACGGTGCACTCCCTGCTCCAGCCCACCGCGTGTCACCGTGGCAGCACCTAGGAAATTCATGAATATTTATGGGTGGGAAGAAAGCATCCATGTGTATTTGTTCAATCTCTCTCTCCCCCCCTTCCTTCCCTCCCTTCAATCATGCACCCATTTCCCCCCTGTTCTGAGAGAAAGAGGATCACTGGATCACAGAGAGAAGACTACCTCTGAGACATTACTGAAAACTGCACACAGTTTTCCATTTGACTTTCAGTATCTCTTTATTTTGATGGGATTTGAGTAGAGGCGTGTGTGTGTGTGTGTGTGTGTGTGTGTGTGTGTGTGTGTGTGTGTGTGTGTGCGCACGTGTGCGTGCGCACGCATGCGTGTCTGCATGTGCACACATATGTGCTTATTAGTGGCTTTTACAGCATATTTGTCAGACCTTTTCTGACCTAGAATTGCCACCCAAGGCAGGAAGAGGAAGTGTCTTCATTTCTCCAGCAAAGAACCATAAGTCTTTTTTTTTTTTAGTCACGCTCACAGCAATCCATCCTTTCCAAAGACTTCCTTGCAATCCTGGAGACTATAAACATATGGAGAAGAAAAAAATAATGACACAGGGTGGGTGGACCCCTTCCTCTGCACAGCAGCCGTTCTTCAGTGATAGGCTGGACAACAGACGCAGTGTGTGACCTGATAAAACCTCGGGCTGAAGATGTCATATGTATATCCATATGGAAATATGTGATGGAGGTATCTTAACCTCCGAGGTCCTCCCCCACCCAGGCAGACTTGCTTTGCCACTTAGCTAGATAAAAACACGGGGCACAGGCTGATTGAAGTTGCAAAAAGAAGAGAAAAGTTTACTCACAGTTTCATGTTCATTTGTACAGCATCTGATTAAGATCAGAGGTTACTCTAACTTGAAAGGATGAAGCTGGGGGGGCTTCCTAGAGCTGGGGGCTTCCTGATTGAGGTCTGCTTGGATCATGGCCGCCATTCATCAGAGCTCAGGCATGCCACGTCCTCTCTAGTCAGTAGTCAGAAGGGGGGAGTTAGAGAAGGGTGGAGAAGAAGGAAACTGGGTCAAGGGGCCACGCCCCTCCCTTTGGACAAAGAGGGGTCAAAAGCAAGAAGGTCTACTCAGTTGACCTGATGATACATCCCCCCCCAGTGTCCAGCATGTGGAAGTTGCCCCATTCCAACAATATCTATGCCCACCTGGGCTGCTTTGACTGCCACTTGCCCTGGACAGGTGGAGCTTCAATGCCTAATCCCAGCAGGAGTTTGGGTTCGGATTTGGTGTCTGAACTGGACACACAACATGAAGACAAGCCAGTGGCGTTGCTGACAGAGGGCGTGGGCGGGGCAATGATGCAATTTGCATCATTACCCTGCCCCCGCGTCACTACATCGCTCCTGGAAAGACTCCATTTGGAGCCCAACAGGGGCGAGGGCAGGTGGGGGGGGCGCATAGCCCAGCCTATATAGCTGTGAAAACTAAAGACGCTGCAGCCGCTCCTCATGAAGAGACTACTAGTGGCACCTGGGGCACAACACACACAAACACACACTCCAGCCCCAGCTTAGCTACGCAACTGAGACAAGCAGTCCACAATCTGGCCTCGCTACCCTGCGGCATGGCTTCACTTCAATGGCGCTGAATTCAAAGGCTCAGAGCTACTGCAGCAGGGTGTCTCAACAGACATTGCAGAAGAGTCTGGGGCTTAGAAGGGTCCAAAATTAGGGACAAGTAGAAAAAAAAATCAGTTATTTATTACTACACTGAGTCTCCAAAGAAAGCAGGTCCCTGCCCCTGAGGAGTTTACAATGTAACTTTGACATAGCAGAGAAAACAGAGAAGGGGGGGTGGAAACAGGGCAAGCATATGCAATTGTTTCAGTTGCAAATACTTAGGCGTATCATATCTAGTAAGATACGGGGACGCAGTGGTTAGCCCTCAGTACCAGGCAGAAGCCCCAGATGTCAGGACCTGGGCTGCTCCTTGACAGAGTGCGAAAAAAGATCTTCTTAAGTAGTAAAAGATCACCAGCTGAAAAGGATTGCAGTGTAGATGTCAATACCCAGTACAGTTTTCTGCCCTGAAGGTAGAGGGCTAGGAAGCAGAAAAGCTGCCTAACAAGATTTGACAGCCCTCTCTTCGGGGCAGAGCAAAGAACAAATAATCCCTCCTCACACTCACGTCGTATGCTCCCTTCTTTCATCCTTAATTTTCTCAACTTCTTTTTCTACCTCTTTCCATTTGAGGGAATCTTTATATCAGGGATCATTAGTATGACAAACAGAAAATGATGGAGCTCATCTAAAGAAGGGGAAATGGCAGCAGCATTTACACTTCAAAAGTGAAGCTCTTCCTTGGGCAAGGCACTGTTGTCACGATTATCCCAATGAAAGGAAAATCGCAAAAGTGGCGTTTGTTCTCTCTCTTTTTAAGCTTGTGCACCCTGTGAAGAACAAGGTAAAATCTCTGGCTTAAGTCTGGCTCCATCTTGCAGGGTAGGCAGCCATTTTGCAGCAGCTGTGGGAATAGCGCTAGTTAGAAGGCTAAGGAGAAGCGCTTCAGTGAGAAGAGCCACTTTGGCCGGCCGAGAGGCCTAATAACAGGGTCTCGGTAATTGGGAATGTTTTGCAGCTGTGAATCTCTAGTTTGGGGCTGGGGAAGAGTGAGTGACCACCAGTATCCTCAGGTGATGAGATTGTTTTCTAGAAGCTTCGACAGGTCTGAATCTCTGGCTGTCTAAGAGCTACCGATAACTTTAATAGCCCTGGAGATGGGAGGGGGTCTTTGCCATTCCAGCATGGACGTCTGTTCGTATTAGTCATGGTATGGCGGGTAGAAGATCTACCCTTTGCTTATGCTCAGAAGTTGGAAAGATCCAGGTGGGCAGAAGGGATAAGTAAGCTTAGGAGCCTGGCTATATTGTTTTAGCATTGTGTCTGTGATATACCGTATTGGTCTGAGTATAAGACTCACTTTTTTCTCCTAATTTAAGTTTTTTAACTAGGGGTGCGTCTTATAATCAGGCTGTTGCAATTTAATGCCAGTGATTTAATTAGATTTTTTAATAGCACCAAACTTTAAGGGTGCGTCTTATAATCAGGTGCGTCTTATACTCGGGACAATACGGTATTTATTCTCTCATATTCCTAAATGCCTTTCAAAGTAGCTTGTAGCCTTGATTCTATTCTTTAAATGTCATTATATTATTCCAGGCTTGTGTCAGTGTGAGTACAAAGGAACTGGGTTCATCTAAGGAGGCAGGAGGTCTGGCTCAGTGGTAGAGCTGCCATCTCATATGCCTGAAGATCTGAGGACGTCAGTTCGCGACACCGTGAGCTGTCGAGAGCTTTCGACACGCTGCTGACGATCTGCAGAAGCCCTCGGTGAAAGTGAAGGAAATGTAGAACACTCCAAGTGCCGTCAGTCGAGCGTGGGAGGCGAATGCCAGAGAGAAGACTGTGAAGGAAACCATCTGGAATGTAGTGTTCTATGAAAGATTAGAACTTTGTATTGTATTTGTAAAAAACAAAACCATAAGAACATAAGAAGAGCCCTGCTGGATCAGGCCAAAGGCCCATCTAGTCCAGCTTCCTATATCACACAGGTTGCTTATATTTCAAGCTTATTTATGTATGCCTAGTCTTTGTCTTCCAAATCACATTCAGGAGTTTGCAAATACAAGCATCACCCCAGCCCCAAGCCCTTGATAGGGTGCACCATCAATATAAATGAGTGTTGTAAAGAGCCGAAAGGAAGGAGTGAGGCTGCAGTTCAACAGTAGAAAATATGTGCTGCATGCCAAGGTCCAAGCCCGATCCCTGGCATCTCTAGCTAAGGGATCTCAGATTGCAGGAAAGGTTAAGACCTCGGCCTGGGACCTTGGAAGCCTTTGCCAGTCACAGGGGTCGATCGGGGTTTAGATGGACCAATGGTCTGACTTGAGGAAAGGCAGCTTCATGTGTTCCTTGGGAGAAAAGTATTTCCTCTCTCCGTTTGCTCAGAGAGGCAGCAGGAGTTCATTGGTATTCCATGGGCTGCACACTTAAGCATTTCTCCTAGAACAGCAGACAGCTTTGCATGGCTATGGAGGCAGAGCAGATGCTGAATGCCAGTTGTCAGGCCCTGGTGGTTAGTTTGAATTGCCCCTTTCCACCTCTTTGAGAAAGGCGAGACGGAAGCTCGGCAAAAGCGCTTGCTGTAAGTTGCACAGCGATCTCTGAGTTTGTTGTCCTGCCAGCAATGCGGATATTCAAGGGAGACTCCAGACGTCTATTTGCTTCTGACACAGCCCTGTGAGTTATAAAGGGGAAGGCGGTTAAGGGGCAAGCAAAGAGTTGTATGGCTTAATTGCAGAAATGCAAGCTGTGAAGCTTTTACTAGACTTGCGATCCTGACTAGAGGAGCTCCGACACTTTGTCAGACAGCCAAGGACCCTCTGCAGGCTTCAGAAGCAGACCTGACCTGACCGCCTACTGTACGCAGCCAATTTGTCATTCCTGGCTTTTCCATTCATGCCACCGAAAGAGTTCAGAAAAGAGGGGAACAAAAACAGGCTATAGGAACTTCGGAAGCATCCCTTCCTCGATCTGGTCTCGGTGTCAGATGTCCGGCTGAATACCAGCAACCTATTTTATCTTGTGCCCAGCTCATACGTTAACCTGGTTAGGCTAACCAGATCTCCAACCGAGACAGAGTGCTAGACCCTTAAGAGAGGGAATGTGGGCAGGTGTAGCTTGTCAAACCATAGAGCCCAATCCTAGGCATGTCTACTCAGAAGCAAGCCCAATTGTGTTCAGTGGGGCTTGCTTCTGAATAGACATGCCTAGGATTGTGCTCTAAGGTTTAACAAGCTACACCTGCCCACATTCCTTCTCCTAAAGGTCTAGCACTCTGTCCCGGTTGGAGATCTGGTAAGCCTGGACTGTGAATCCTCTTTCTACAATGGAGAAGATACCGAGTCAGGAAAGGTTCCTGTACCTGTCAGTCCTGGCCTACACTGGAAGCCTTTATAGTGCTGCCCCCTTACCCAATGAGGTGCCAACCTCTGCTCCTCCTACCCTTCAATGCTGTGGATCAGCACTCCCCTCCCCTCCACATTTCCTCTTCCTTTCCGTCCCCCTTTTTTCTAATCCAGGGAGTGGAAGGAGAAGCAGGAGCAGTGAAGGCACGTTGGACAGAGATGGGAGCCCCCCCCCCCAATCTGTTGCCTGACTCTGACTGACAATCTGTTGCCTGACTGTGACTACAGGAAACATGGGCATTTGGCCTGATCCAGCAAGGCTCTTCTTATGTTTCTCACCTTTACGAATTTGGGGGTCTCTTGCCTGCTGCTTTCTTCGCACGGGAAAGGCTCCGACAGTGAGGGGGCGGGGCCGCCTCCTGCTCTCTCGGTAAAGGGTCTAGGACGGAGCGATACTTACGGCCCCGCCCCTACCAGAGCGACGCCACGGGGGTGAATCCTCTCAACATGGAACTACTTGCGTGGGGCAGTTTTGCACATTCAGAAAACACTACACAAATGTTGTACTACACAATATTATCTATAATCAGTGAAACTAATTGGCATGAAATTTGAGGTTGACGAAAGGAGGTGGGTCCCCCCTACGTGCGAGAAAAGTGGGATAAAATCCATGGTGGTGGTGGTGGATGATGATGATGATAATAATAATAATAATAATAATTATTATTATTATTATTATTATTATTATTATTATTATTATTTACCCCTGCTAACTGGGCAAGAGGCACTTACCCCTGCTAACTGGGCAAGAGGCACTTTTTCAATGGGTGCTCCTCTTATATTTAGCAGGGGGAGAGTAACTGCCCCCCTTTCACCCCAGCACAGTCTCTTTTCTGGTGGCTGTTTGCTGGTGGTGGTCTACATCTTTTTAGATTGTGAGCCCTTTTGGGACAGGGAGACATTTAATCATTTCATTTTTGTCTGTAAACCGCTTTGTGAACTTTTTGTTGAAAAGCGGTATATTAAATACTGTTAATAATTAATAATACTTGTACTCATATCTGAGGTTGCAATTGGGCCTGTGTTGATACAGAGTTTTCTGGCCTGAGAAGAGGCTGCAATGCTTTACTAGGTACTGTGTTCATTCATTAAATACAATGATACAGTACCTAGAAATTGAAGATATAGAGTAACAAAGCAAAACCTGAAGATGTTCAGCTCCAGTGCAATGTCAGTACTGATATATAGGATGTGAAAACCGGAGGTCACATGCAGGGTGCTGTATTTTGCCAGGAGATGAATCAGGATAAGTGAGAAAAAAACAAAAGCATCAAAGAGAAAAGGATAAAATGCAAAAGTATGTACTTTCCCAAGGGGCTGAAAACAAGAATGTTGAACCAAAAGTGTTTCCTTCATCTCATTTCTAGTTTATCTCTTTCTGTTCTTATGAGATGCTACAAAGGGGCACTGACAACCACCTTGATGGACATCAGATATGCAAGTCAAAGGACTTCCCGTCACATTAATCAAAACAAACCCAGCCACAACTGAGCAGGTCTTCTTCCCCCTTGGCATCAAAGGGGGTCTTTCCAATAGACTGTATGCATTCTTTTGTTGAAATGAGTTTCTGACCCCTTTAGTGACACCTTTCTCACATGTACCGATTTCTCACAGATGTGTACAGACAGATAGCAGAAAATGAGACCCAGTTCAAATGCCATTACGAATGAACTATTTTAAGAGCTATATGGAGGCAACTCAGCACACTGCTCATCCATTAATTAATTAACAGTGCAATCCTGTGTAACTCTTGCACCAGTGTAACAGTAGATCCACCGGTATAAATGCACTTATGCCAATGTAACTTGTCATATGCCGACATACACAGGATGGACACCAGCGTAACCCCCCTTGGACGGCATACATGTGCAGTTCGAACACAGGACAGATGCCAGTGCAACTCTGCCGGTGCAGGGGGCATTCCGGGGGTGTTCAGACACCCCTGGAATGTCCCCTGTGCCGGCGGAGTTGCGCTGGAGTCTGTTCTGAGTCCAAACTGTGAATGTGCGGTGTCCGAGGGGGGTTAAGCTGGTGTCCATCCTGTGTATGTCGGCGTATGGCAAGTTACACTGGCATAAGTGCACTTACACTGGTGGATCTACTGTTACACCGGTGCAAGAGTTACACAGGATTGTGCTGTAAGAGCATGACATGGGCCCATGCTACACTTCAACGTCCCTTAAAAGCAACAGACTTCACAGTATGTTTATGATCTGTCTCCGTAGGACAATCGATCTATCTAAATCAGTTAGTAATTACAGTCAGGATGGAAAAATACAGTGTGCAGAGCCCAATGCAGGATGAATTGGGCAAAAGCAAAACTGGCCTTCCACAATGGAGAAGATGCCACTGTTAACACAGAGAGAAAAGAGTCTGGCATGAGATTCGATTGAAAGCTTAGGAAAAGAATGGTTGTTTCTTCTGAACTGGATGCCATTAAAGTAGTTGGTAGTGGCTCAACTAACAATGGACAATTACATAAAACAATAATTAACAATCGAGAAAGACAATGATTGAAGACAATAAAGAACATACAGTATCTGCGCTGATGTTATCATCAGATTTCCAACGTGTGAGCTCATAATTTGTTGCGAAATGTTTCATGGCCAGCAGTCACTCCAAAATGTATCGGATATACGGGCAAAGACGCCATGTCGAAAAAGAAAAAAAAACTCTTTGAAGTTCAACGAACCTTCAAAACCAAGCGCGGGTTTCCTATACAGGCAGCCGCACGCGGGCTGAAACATTAAAATCCAAAGGTAAAGTAGCACCCCAAGGTTTCGTTCCGTTTTACACTCGGAACCTCTTCATGGGAGATCATACAGATGAAGATGGTATAGCTGAGTCCGTACTGTCTAAGCTTTATTTTAAATGATAAAAGCGCGGGAAAACCGGTCTTTCGTAACAGGCGGAAGTAACCTACTGACCTAGATCTGTCAACGGAGTAACACCACTTTCTCCCGTTTTTCTTTCATCCTGCTGTGACTTACGGATGATAGGGAGCCAAATCTTGTTGGTGAATACCAGGTCCTGTTGCCTGTTAATAAGACCTCCTTGGATGTTTTTACTAATCTCCAACGATTCCAAATGTCGGAGAATCTTAAAATTGTCTTCTTTTTGTAGGCACTTGGTATCCTCGAATCGGATCTTATGCCCTGTGGACAACGCATGTTCAGCAACAGATGATTGTTCTGGATGAAGAAGCCTCAAAGATCGTTCATGCGCCTTCAACCTTGTTCTTATAGCCCTGCAAGTCATTCCGATGTAATTTTTTTGACATTCGCAAGGAATTGAGTAAATGCCAGCATTTGACAGTTCCGGTCTTTTATCCTTGGGATTCCCCACTGCTTGTTGTACTTTTATAGTCGGTTTAAAAATAGTTTTTATGTTTCCCCGTTGTAAAATTCGCGCTATTTTATCTGTTGTCCCTTTAATAAATGGTAAGTACACCCACAGTTTTTCTTCTTTTGTTGTTTCCTTATTTTCGTTATCTTTACTAATCAACCCTAGTCTTTTATTTCTGATCTTCCTTTCTTGTTGTGTCCAACATCTACTGACTTGAGCACCTGTATATCCATTAGCCATTAGGGATTGAAACACTATTTCTTTTTCCTTAGCCAAGGATTCTTGATCACAAATATTGATGGCTCTATAGATGAGGGAGGTCATTAAAAAAATTTTTTGTGAAGGATGATGGTTTGAATCATGGTTTAAATATCTATTGGTATGTGTCGGTTTTCTATACACCTGTGTGCCTAACGTTAGATCATTTTTCCTAGTGATTAAAACATCTAGGAATGGAAGAGCATTATTTACTTCCTTCTTTACTGTGAATTGAATTTCAGTATATTGGCTGTTCAAATGTTGAACAAATTTGTCCAATTCAATGTCTCCATGGTTCCACACAATTAGCACATCATCCACATATCTAATCCACACCTCTGGTTTTAACACTGCTGTGGCTAATGCTTGACACTCGAAGGTTTCCATAAATAAATTGGAAACTACCGGACTCATAGGATTTCCCATGGCCACCCCTTCCTTCTGCTCCCTAAATTCCCCATTTTATCATTTAAAATAAAGCTTAGACAGTACGGACTCAGCTATACCATCTTCATCTGTATGATCTCCCATGAAGAGGTTCCGAGTGTAAAACGGAACGAAACCTTGGGGTGCTACTTTACCTTTGGATTTTAATGTTTCAGCCCGCGCGCGGCTGCCTGTATAGGAAACCTGCGCTTGGTTTTGAAGGTTCGTTGAACTTCAAAGAGTTTTTTTTCTTTTTCGACATGGCGTCTTTGCCCGTATATCCGATACATTTTGGTGTGAGCTCATAATTTGAACTCAGCATTTGAATTTGGAAACATTTTCAACATTCTACTGTATTTTACTTTTCCTCGTCAGGTCAGTACATTTGAGGTCAGGAGGGGAGATTCTTGGGAAGTCTGAGTACGTTTTCCTTTTCTTTTTGCAAGGGTCTGGGGTTAAACCAGTACAGTTTTAAGTGTATGTTACATTCTAACTATATATAAATTAATTTTGAATCAGATATTTGGGATATATCAAAGCCTCTGTATCCTGTTGCCATTCCCTTGCACAGTAGCGTCACTAGGACGCGCGTCACCCTGGGGCAGGGGGCGCGCGTCACCCTAGTGACGCAATGATATCGCGGCGCGGGGGGGTGACCTGGCTCCCCCCCCCCGCGTCGCCCTCCGGACACTCCGAGGCCGGCCCGGGAGCCGGCCTCGGAGCGTCCGACCCCGTCGGCGCTCCAGGGCCTTCTGAAAGAAGGCCCAGGCAGCGCGTCCATCCGGGTATTTTTCGGATTTTCGCGCATGCGCAGACCCGTTTTGAGGGCAAAAAGCCCTCAAAACGGGTCTGGCAATGCGCGAAAATCCGAAAAATACCCGGATGGACGCGCTGCCTGGGCTTTCTTTCAGAAGGCCCTGGAGCGCCAACGGGGTCGGACGCTCCGAGGCTGGCTCCCGGGCCGGCCTCGGAGCGTCCGAAGGGTGTCGCGCGTCACGGAGGTGTCGCGTGCGGGGTGCGCGCGTCACCCCGTGGCGCGCATCACCCGGGGCACCCCGCCCACCCCGCCACGCTCCAGTGACGCCCCTGCCCTTGCACCTGGCACACAGAGAAAACCTACTTCTAAAACCAGGAGTTTGCTTATGGCTTGTAATGCCCCCTGCAAGTAGATAACTAGCACAAAGGGGCCAGGCCCTCTCTCTTTTGTATACTAAGGTGTGTGTTTCTAATTATTTGCAGGGAGATTTTGCATGGAGGGGGACACTCAGTCCAAACTGGTTCCACCCACTCTACCACCTGAAGATTCAACTTCAGGGATGGCTAGTCATGTGGTACTGCCCAGACACAGGGCATGTGTCTGGGCTGTACCACTTCAGATTGCAGGTAGGTGCACACATGGTTTGAATACTCCTCCATAAAACAAATCCCTGTACATACCGGTAGATAACTACATGTCAGATGGAGAGAGTGGATAGAGGGAAATTCTGTGTGGAACTCCTTGCCACAGGATGTGTAATTCATCTGTGGAACTCCTCCTGGCCACAGGATGTGGTGATGGCACCTGGCCTAGATGCCTTTAAAAGGGGTTTGGACAGATTCATGGAGGAAAAGACCATCACAGGTTACAAGCCATAAGCAACCTCCTGGTTTTAGAAGTAGGTTTTCTCTGTGCCAGGTGCAGGGGAGTGGCAGCAGGAAACAGGTGATCTTGTTGGCTGTGTGCTCCCTGAGGCATCTGGTGGAGCCACTGTGTGATACAGGAAGCTGGACTAGATGGGCCTTTTGGCCTGATCCAGCAGGGCTCTTCTTATGTTCTTATGTCAAGGCGATGACTAAGCTAGAACTCTTCCTTTTGACAGCAAGTTTACTGGCTTAATGTCTCCATGCTAACTTTTAGCCTTGGCTACCTGCAGCCTTTGGTTCCTTGTTATCTCAGCCTGACCCCTTGCCTGTCTCTGCTGTAGCCTCCTGGAGTCCGACACGTTTCTGCTGCCTACTGGGCATCAACCATGAGTTGGAGAAGGACACAGAAAGTGGACAGAAATCCTTGACAGAAGTCCTTCCTCTGCTGAGTAGAATGGCATCGCTCGATGTGGGAGCACATGCTTGGCTTGCAGAAGGTCCAAAATCCAGGCCCTGCTATCTCCAGTTATCAAGTGTCCAGATAGCTGGGCTGTGAAACGGACCCAGAGAGCCACTGCCAGCCCAAGTCTAGCCAAGATGGACCAACAGTCTACAAGGCTGCTTCATCTCATTTTACAACGTAGAGTGACTGGAGAGAAGCTAATCCTAAGCAAGTGACTAGCCCTCTGCACCTAAATGTATGCCCATCCAAACTGCTCCATACGTGTTCAAGCAGCTAGCGATCACTTGCATGCGCTAATGACTGGCTGCATATCTAACACCACCAACAGACTCTCATCTCCCCTGATGTCACTTGAAGCATAAAACCTTTTCAAGTGCTGTCGGTTCACAGACTCTCAGCCAGCGTTCCGTAAGACATCAGATGAGACGCGGACTGATGAGCTCATCACTTTACCCATTGAATTAAATCTGCTCTTCCCCTCTCTCTCTCCAGCCCTGGCTTCAGGGCTGTATAATAAATGCTTATTTGTATTTTTTATTTTCCCCTTGCACCTTCATCGTCGCTGAATTAATTTTTCTCCCTCATGGCCACTCTCTTTTCCTTGGTAACACAGTTGTGGTTCAGCAGTGAAATTTCCATGGAAACATCAGGGACCGTCTGGAGGATGGAGGTGAAGGCGACGTCTCTCCTGTGAGATAAAAGGTTGTGCAGGTCATGTCCCCCCTGAACAGCTTGATTCAAGGCTTCTACCATTCACGAGCAGACTGTCTCTTAAGCTGCACTGAGTATGTGTGTCCATCCATAAAACATGGTGTGTGTGTGTGTGTGTGTGTGTGTGTGTGTGTGTGTGTGTGTGTGTGTGTGTGTGTGTGTGTGTGCGCGTGGAGGCTTCTAAAGGAGAAAAGGTGAAAGTAGACAAAAACGCAGGTAGCCATGTCGGTCCATTACAAACATCCCAAAAGTAACAATAAGATTGTCCAGTTTTTTATTAAGACTAATTGTACGGTCACAAGAAAGTGCACAAGTTTTGGGGGTATATCAAAACTGGTCCCGGCAGATGTTCTGATGCAGGTGATAGCAACCTGGCTAAAGCTAAGCAGGTTTGTGTCTGGTCTGTACCTGGATATGAAGCCCCCTGGGAACTCTCTGTATCTAAGGGATGAGGTTGTATAGTTCAGTGGTAGAATACAGGTTTTGCATGCAAAAGGTCCACCATTCAGTCCCTGTATTTCTAGTAAAAAAATCATCTCAAAACTGACCTTTTCTGGAGGCCCTGGAGAGCTTCTGTCAGTCAGAGTTCATGGACCAATCACCTGACTCAGTTGGACAGCTACTTATTGTGCTCCTTTGAGGTACATCATGGAAGAAAAATAGAATAAAGGAAAAAAATTGTAATAAATATGTAGAAAAAAAAAAAACTCGCCTCTCGCCATCAGGATAGGTGTTAAGGCAAGCAGCGCAGACAGATTTAAGACCGAAAGCATAATCCTATGCTTCTTTGCTTGGAAGTCAGTTCTCCTGCCACTTAGCATGCGCAAATGTGTTTAAAATGCCAGGGGTTATGCAATTTTCCCACCTCTCACTCCCAGGCGTACGCACACCACTTCCACATATGGTAAAAGGGATCCTGGCTGTGTGAAGTTTTCTAGGAAAGTCTTCCTTCAGCCCTCTTCCTATGTATCTAGCCTGAGAGCCAAGGTAACTTCCTGGGCGGGTGCAGGCAAGTGTTGATCATTTATCCCCTTTTTATGGATTAATCAACCTCAGCAGCCCACCCTCGCCAATGCACAAGCCCCCAAGTGCATTGAGGGCCAAGTGCTTTTCTGTTCAACAAAATAAGGCACGCATCCAAACATATATCCCCATACGTCCTAACAGTCAAACGCATTCGAGAAAAGCCTTTTTGACTTGATAATTTTGCTGGTTTTGATGTGCAACACATATTGTAAAGTGGCTTAGGTGTTCACAACCTAATAATTTTGCCAGTTTGTGAAATGAGCTATCAGGTCTTTTGTGATACACAATGACTCTTGTTTTATTTGTCAATAAAAGCAGCGAATGGAACTACAAAACTTCATTGTCGAGCACATCTCTGGGGTTCAGCTTGCCACGATTTCAGCACATGCGCACCTGGGGCTTCAGCATCTATTGTAGGAATGCGCAAGCAAACGGTTGCTTGGAGGTGAAACGAGAACATAAGAATCACCTTGCTGGATTTGGTCAAGGTCTTTCTAATCCAATTTTTTTTTTTTTCATGTAAAACCCGGGGTTTATTCAGTGGGTATAAAACAGAGGGGGTCAGCACTGGAAGAATGAGGGCCATGGGGTCAGGGGGATGGGGGAAAGGATGCATCAGGACTCCATGGGGGCAATCCCCATCATGATGACCTGGAGGCTGGCTTGGGCTGTCACTAACATGCCCAGGAGTTGCTCCAGCAGTGCCAGGATGGCGCCCACCCAGGCCAGTGGGCGGCTCTGGTGGTTTGGAGGGTCCGGCGGGTGGCGTGGTCACTCAAGAAATATGAAGTGGCGGAGTATGCTCTGGTGCTGACCCAGGGCCAACTGGACCTGCCCATGGAGCCACAGAATGCTGCCGTAACATGTAGGCTCAGTGCGGAACCTTCAAACAGAAGGGGGGAGGTGGGGGTGAGAGCAATGTCTCCACCCCACCCCCATCCCCACTGTGCCGTGCCTGCCTATGACAACATCCATGACCGTGTGGCTTGGTTACAGGCACGCCCTCAGGGGGGCTGTCTGATGTTATGCGGTGTTACACCGGCATATCTCATGAATAGGATCAGGTCTTAAGAAGCACGACCACCATTTAACCAGAGGCATCGCTACGGTGGGGGCAGTACTGTAAGTTGTGCCCCGTCCTAGTCCCATTTACAAGCCAGCACGAGGCAGCCCTGCCCCTTCGCTGTTGGAGCCATTCCGTTGGAGAAGGCAGCGGGCAGGGAGTCTCCACCCCCCCCACCGTAGCAACGCCTCTGCATTTAACTCCTTCCTCAAGTGACTTTGATGTCACTCCCTGGAATAACTTTACACTTCATCTGCGAGCAAAACGTTCCGTCTCTGGCGAGTGCCACTGAACCAAAACCATGACCGCTTCGGAGGGTTCATCATCCGCTTTCCTCTCCCTGTATGGTGAAGTATATGTGGTTCGTAGACCTCCGCAACCAAGTCAAAATCAAAGATGATTTGAACAAAATCAAATTATTTTTCAAAGATGAAAGTTATTTAGTACATGATTATAGGAAGACTGCAAAACAAGCAAGCAAAATCATTTAATTTCACAAGCTCATCAGCAAAGAAAAATGAGCGTACATATTACAAAGCTTCTCCTGTCCGACGTCCTGAATCTTACATATGCTTAGATGTTTCAACAAGGAAGTTCCCTTTACCTTAGCTCAGTGTTTCCCAAACTTTTTGGACCTGCGGCTCCCTTGACCATTGGTGACCATTGGCCGCAGCTCCCCATTACATGATGTTGATGCCTGCCGATTGGCATTGCACTGTTTTGCGAGAGGATTCCGTTGCACTCCGTGGCTCCCCTGGCTGGTATCCGCAGCTCCCCTGGCTGGTATCCGTGGCTCCCCTGGCTGGTATCTGCAGCTCCCCTGGCTGGTATCCGTGGCTCCCCTGGCTGGTATCCACGGCTCCCCTGGGAGCCATGCCTCGCAGTTTGGGAACCACTGCCGTAGCGTCATGTTCAGGGGCTGATGCTGAAAAACCTTGACCAGTCTCCGGATAACCTGAATGTTTCTCTCCATTCCTGTGGAATCTCAGGAAGTTCCCTGTCCAAGCAGGTGCATCGCTACGTTATCTCTTTTCCTCCAATATCTTGTCTCTAGATTCTACTTCTCCACCTGGAAGGTTCTTGTACCTTCCCTCAGTGGAAGTTTCCAGAAAGGGTCCAATATTGCACCTGTGTCCTCAAGTCAAGTAGCCCTTTATAATGACAATAAGCCAAGTCATTTGCGTCTCAAATGTTTTCTTGCCTGTGCTCCAGATTGGTGAGGTCACCTGAATTTCAACTGCTGGGAAAACTAGTACCAGAGCACAGACAGAGTGCAAACCAAAACTTTGGAAATAACACAAACAAAAATTCCCCAATTACCTATAGGGTGAAAGCCATTTTATCACACACCATTCTCTCTCAAGCCCATTTTAGACCTATATGCACTCTGTAATGTATGTTAGACTGAGGTATGTGAATCTGAATCTGGGTCGCCCCAGTCCTCTAACCACTACATCATACAAGCACAATATCCTTTTTGACACTGGGTTATGGCAAAAGTTGGCCTCATCACACAGGATGCTCCTGAAAACTCAGAGATATAGTCCATTTATAACATGATAAATGTAATACAGGGACGACTTCCGCGTTTAATAAGGTCTGTGGCTAATTTAGCAGATTGTGCTCTGCATCAGTTGATGTCAAGCCCTTAACAGAGTGGAATGAATCATTCAGAGAACAGTTTGAGGTTAGTGAATTGTAATGAATGAACAAGTCACAGACCTGACTTCAAAGTTCTCTTCTGATAGAATCTTTTCAGAATCAACGTTCTAGAACTTGACTCGTTTTGCCCTGTTAATTCACAGTTGGCTACCAACCTCTTCAGGTTGATTAAGTGGAGGGAGATTTAGAGTGGAGGGTTAGAATGGACAAAAGAAAATATGTCTTTACCCAGGGTGTAATTCTTCTGTGGAACTCCTTGCCACAGGATGTGGTGATGGCACCTGGCCTAGATGCCTTTAAAAGGGGTTTGGACAGATTCATGGAGGAAAAGACCATCACAGGTTACAAGTCATAAGCAACCTCCTGGTTTTAGAAGTGGGTTTTCTCTGTGCCAGGTGCAAGGGAGTGTCAACGGGAAACAGGTTGTCTTGTTGGCTGTGTGCTCCCTGAGGCATCTGGTGGGGCCACTGTGTGACACAGGAAGCTGGACTAGATGGGCCTTTGGCCTGATCCAGCAAGGCTCTTCTTATGTTTTTATGTTCTTATGTTAAGGTTCATTAGGCACCTTTGAGGAAAATTGGACAAAACACAAAATCCTTTGCCTCCCTTGTTCCCCAACATCACTCCTGGCTCCGTAGATGCTCAACAGGTGCAGACGCTCTTCCCTACTGTTCGTCAAGCCTTTGCTGTGAACCAGGGTCTACGTGCTTCATGCCTACAGAAGCAGGCAGGCACTGCTCTGCAGTCCACCCCCCAAAAGCCTCTGGCTCCCATTATTGCCTTTATTTCTTTTTTGGTTGCAATGGCTTCTATCCTGTCTTTCCCTGCCTGTGGTGTCCTGCTCTGCCTCTTACATCTCACCTCCTCCTCGAGGGAGGAGGGGCTCCGCCACCCAGTTATGGAAGACGAACCCATCTCCAAACTCTGATCACTGTGAATCAGGCTCTCTAAAGTCATTAGCAGACTGTTTGCACTCGTAAAGAGCTAAACCAGTGTTCCGAATACCACTCTAGATTAAAACAAGATGAAAGTGATAATATCTCATCTTTCATTCTGAGGATGTTAATTGCTTTGAAGCTGTAATCTCTACGACAAATGGAAAAAAACACAAACAATCAAGAAGGAGCCCCGTGTTTAGTTAAAAGCGACTTTTCCCTCTGTTACTCCTTTCTTCCCTCCTTAAATAGCATCTCAACTGTCAGCCCTCCTTACTTAGAAACCCTAAACCCCAAGAGGTCCTCCTTACATGAGTAAATTAATTATTTAGTGAGTGATGGATTACATGACACAGAAGTAGCTGAAATGCCCCAAGGAGATGATGAAAGCGTCAGATCTGAGATTCCGGCTTGGCATGGGGAGAGTCGAAAAAGAGGCAAGTCGCTTCTTAGTTATGATGAGACATGAATGGAAGAATTGAGCATTATGTTCGTGTGGTGTCGGCAGCAGGAACTTATATGGATTTGTCCTGATGAAAGAACCATCGAGTCCGACGAGGCCTTAAGGGTGAACTAGTCTTCTGAATCCCCTGGCTCCTGTAGGATTCTTGAAGCCTAACTTTTTGCCAGGGCCTCAGGCATTGAATTCACAGAAGGGGCTTCACACATAACCTATTTTGAGGCCAAACTAAATGTTACAGAGGCAGACTGCAATCCTATACATGCTTAAAGGTGTAAAGGTGACCCCTGACAATTAAGTCCAGTCGTGTCCGACTCTAGGGTGTGGTGCTCATCCCCATTTCAAAGCCGAAGAGCTAGTGTTGTCCGAAGACGCCTCCGTGGTCACGTGGCCGGCATGACTCTCCTTGCTGCAGCGCGTAGCATGCGGCTGGAACACGGAGCGCTGTTTACCTTCCCGCAAGCGGTACCTATTTATCTACTCGCATTAACATGCTTTGGAACTGCTAGGTTGGCAGGAGCTGGCCAAGCAACGAGAGCTCGCCCCCTCGCGGATTCAAACAGCCGACCTTTTGATCGACAGCTCATGGTTCAGCGGTTTAACCCACTGCGCCACCCGCTGGCCTTACATGCTTACTTGGGAGTAATTCCCATTGGAGTCAATGAAATAGACTTCTGAGTAGACATGCATAGGATTGCACTGTTTGCTGTTTATGCATCAGCCCCATTCTGGTAGCCCCATCAAGGTAAGAATGCTGATTTTTTTATATCAAAAGGGAAAGAACTGAACCATTGCCTGAAGACGGTTCTAACCAAGGAGAAAGCCCACTGGCAGGACAGGAAGGTTTTAGTGCTATTATTATTATTATTATTATTATTATTATTATTATTATTATTATTATTATTATTATTATTAATTATACCACTTTTCAACAAAAAGTTCACAAAGCGGTTTACAGACAAAATCAAATGATTGAATGGCTCCCTGTCCCAAAAGGGCTCACAATCTACAAAAGATGCAGAACCAGCAAACAGCCACCAGAAAAGACCAGCAAACAGCCACCAGAAAAGAGACTGTGCTGGGGTGAAAGGGGGGCAGTTTAAGTTACTCTCCCCCTGCTAAATAAAAGAGGAGCACCCATTGAAAAAGTACCTCTTGCCCAGTTAGCTAGGTCTATCAATGGCTATTAGCAATGATAACAGTCTGTTCTCACCATGCTCCATTGCTAGACGCACTTTTCAACCACTTTTCTGGCTCCCACACCAGAGGTGAGCAAGCCTGTGGAGAAAACGTCCTGAGGAAATGGGGCACAGGAAAGAGGGGGGAGGGATCAGATTCCCTCACTTCTCTGTACTTTCTGTTGCAAAAGTTAGATCTTTTGTGTTCTATATAAGTGAAAGAGGCAGAAATCTGAATAAATATTGGCCTCAGTGGCGTCGCTGTAGGTGGGGGGAATGTTAAGTTCTGCAGTGCGCTGACCCTCCGTTACTCACCGGCACAAGGCAGCCCCTCACCTTCGGAGCCATTCAGTGGGACGAAGGCAACGCGCAGGGAGTCTCCTGAGTGGCTCCAAAGGCGAGGGGGTGGGGCCACCACGTGCCGGTGAGTAACGGAGGTCAGCGTGCTGTGGAACTTAGCATTCCACCCCACCTACAGCGACGCCACTGATTGGCCTTTAGGTGTACTCTTAAGATTCGGGAGTGCGTGCAATATGTTGCTTCAGCTCCTCACTCAGCCCAGCAGATCCCTGGACGGCTTCAGGCTGATCACTATCTCTCAGCCCACTCTCAGCCCTGCCTAAGCTTCTCCAGTCTGTTATAGACACCCTCTTTTTCTGAACACTTGTGCAGTCTCAGTAAAAAGGTAAAGCAGTGGTTCCCTAACTCGGGCGTCGCGACGCCCCAGCCGGGAAGAAAGGGTTGCTATGCCCTTAAGGGGTATGGCAACCCGCGGTGACGACAACGGCGTGCCTGGGATCGCGCCGCCGCTGCCACCGCTGTGCCCGGGATCGCCGTTTTTACCTTCATTGGTGGGCAGTGGGTGTCCCTCGTGGGTTGCGGGGAGCCTGCGGACCCCTCCGCAGGCCTCCCCAAGCGTCGGAGCAGCGCTCCAACGCGATCGCAACTGACTTCAGGTTTTACGCGAAACCGGAAGTCAGTTGCGATCGCGTTGGAGCGCTGCTCCGACGCTTGGGGAGGCCTGCAGAGGGGTCTGCAGGCTCCCCGCAACCCCCGAGGGACACCCACTGCCCACCAATGAAGGTAAAAACGGCGATCCCGGGTGCAGCGGTGGCGGCGGCGGTGCGATCCCAGGCGTGTCATCGCCACTCCTGGGAAGGCCCCGCTGCTACTTAGAGCAGCGTAAGGCCTTCCCAGGAGTTAGGGAACCTCTGAGGTAAAGGTATCCCCTGACAATTAAGTCCAGCCGTGTCCGACTCTAGGGTGTGGTGCTCATCCCCATTTCAAAGCCGAAGAGCCAGCGTTGTCCGAAGATGCCTCCGTGGTCATGTGGCTGGCATGACTCTCCTTGCCGCAGCGCGTAGCATGCAGCTGGAACACGGAGCGCTGTTTACCTTCCCGTAAGCGGTACCTATTTATCTACTTGTATTGACATGCTTTGGAACTGCTAGGTTGGCAGGAGCTGGCCAAGCAACGAGCGCTCACCCCGTTGCGGGAATCGAACTGCCGACCTTTCGATCGACAGCTTATGGTTCAGCGGTTTAACCCGCTGGTTTCTGGCTGGCACCCATGGGAGCCAGGCAGGACTTCACTCTAGAAGGGGCTGAGATCAGGCTGAACTCTTAGGAGAGGCCATGCCAATTAAGGGCCATTGAGTGTAAGGAAAGTTGTATCTGTGTGTCTCTTTGCCTCCAATGTCCTGCAAATTTGGGTGCCCTGATAGATTTTTGCTGCAAGCAAAAGTCCTGCTGCATAATAAATCAAGTTCTAGCTGCCCAGGGGCCAGACAATCTTTTCAGTTTCCTATGCCAAGACGTCTCTTCCATCAACAACCAGAGCCTGGGTGCAGCACACACTCTGCCTTGCCTTTTGCCCCTCAGGAACTTCTCCAATTGGGAAGCAATCAAGCCTTTTGGCGCTCCTGGAAGAACAGGAAATCTGTCCTGAATACCCAAAGAGTAGTTCAAAGCTTCTTTGTCCGCCCAGAAATGCTTTTCTTTCCTTTGTGCAAAGTCCTATAACTTCCCCTGCTCTGGAAGCAGAACTTTGTCATCTCTTTTCCCCAACAGAGATGTCCACATTGAGTGTTTTTGTCACTTCTAAACTCTCTGGAAGTGTCCATGCTGTGTGTCTGATGGTCTCTCTTCCCCATGGAGACCCCCCTCCATTTTGGTGGTGCTTTCTTCCCTGCTGAAAGCCTCCATGTTTTCCACTTGGCAACAGTGTCTTGCGGCCAGGAAGCCTCTTGCCGAGTCCTCTTGCTCTGGTAGCTGCCCTCCCCCTCGGAGAAGCTACCTTTTTGACTCAAGGAGCACCTTACATGAGAAGGGTAATACGGGTGAAGATGGCATGTCAGGAAAATAGCCTGGAAAAAAATGATGGAAAAAAAGTCTCCAAAGAACAGCTGGCAGTCGCGATCGGGATGATAAAATTAAAATCCAAGGTTTATTGCTGTCAATCCAATGTTTCGTTCTAAAAGTCGGAACTTCTTCAAAGGAAATCCCGAAGGATTCAAGATGAAATTGGAGCACCTGTTTGCTGTATTTTTCTCCCCTGGAATCGTGCAGCCCTGCTCTGGCTGCTTAGACAAACTTTGTACTCAAAACCTGCCCAGCAGAATAGGATTGGTATTCTCTCTTGCCCCCCCTTCTTTAAATCCCCATAACAGTTTCTCCTCCCCCCTCCTAAAGGCCTCCATTCTCTTGTCCATTGCTTTCTTACCTGTCTCTTTCCAGTTAACTCCACTTCTTTCACTTTCTTTCACTTGCAACCATAACTGATCTCCTAAGCAAAGTAACTGAATGTAAACAGGTCTTCTTTTGAAAAGCACAGTCTCATGGTTAATGGTAGCCTAATTTTGAGGCACTTTGAGGTTGTTTGCACTGCTTACCCACATCAATGATCCCAACACTGTCAGGCAACATTGCTAAATGTGACATCTCGCTCTACAAGTATTGCTAATTCAACCGATTTGGTTCAATTTGAGTTATTCTCTGTGTGTGTGTGTGTGCGCGCGCGCACGTGCGCACACGCGCATATGCACACGTGTGCGAGCGCATGACATGAGTAGGAAGACATGTGTACGTATGAATGAGCAGTGTTGACAATGCTCTCAGAATGCCACGGGTGGGAGGCCACATGCAAGCTGCATATCTCTGACCCTACTCTCGGTTTGCTAGGTACCAGTTAGGTTCCCAGTCTAGTCCCATGCCCACATCCATGGGCAGGGGGCATTAACAACAAGAACAACTGCACTTACCACGCAAAATGTGATGGAGTGATGTCATCAATCTGCTACTTGCCCATCTGTTCATTTCTGCAACATGACCAACCAATGAAATAGTTAAACCTGCCAAATATCCATCTGTTGCAACCAGATAAAGGTCCACGGAATATCTACCGGTACCCCTGGAATTTGGCCACCCACATATCCCCCTTTGCCCAGATTAGCAACCTGATCACATGGAAACATTGGGTCAGGTGTAATCAAAACTGGACCCCCCCCCATGATTGTTATTCCAGACTTTACATGCAGCCCCATAAATTGTCAGCTGAAGCTTTGAGTATGTCATTATTTATTATCTCTTTAAGTTTGCATCTGTTTTTGAATTTTGACTATTGGAGTTGTGACTTGACTTGGCAATTACCAAGAATTTCAGATGACAGGAATAAATATGCAGATTAAAAACAAACCAACATCTGTTTTGGAGGAATGAGAAGATGCCTCCGCATAGCATCTTTAGAAATAACAAGAACATACGAAGAAACTGCCTGAGACAGTGTCAGACCATTGGTCCATCCTGCTCTGCAAGGGCGACTCCAGCTCGCTACAGCTCTCCCAGGTCTCAGCTGGAGGTTCTTTCTGAACTCTGCTAATTGAGATGCTTTTAGCTGATAACCTTAAGGCGATAGCACCTGGCCTAGATGCCTTTAAAAGGGGGTTGGATAGATTCATGGAGGAAAAGACCATCACAGGTTACAAGCCATAAGCAACCTCCTGGCTTTAGAAGTAGGTTTTCTCTGTGCCAGGTGCAAGCAAGTGACAACAAGAAACAGGTTATCTTGTTGGCTGTGTGCTCTCGGAGGCAACTGGTGGGACCACTGTGAGAGGAGAGAACACCATTGGGGACTGGTGCGGATGCATGCTGGGGCGGAGCTTCGGCACGGAAACAAGAAACTTTTAAAATTTAGGACAGTCAGCTGCTGATCGCAGCTGATAAGGGAGAGGCTCTGGCGTACCCTCAGCCGTTGGTCTGCGTACCCCTAGGGGTACGCATACCACAGGTTGAGAACCCCTGATGTAGAGCCTCGGTGGTTCGGTGGTAGCATACCTCTGAATACCTGCTACCCTCTGTGTGTGTGTGTGTGTGTGTGTGTGTGTGTGTGTGCATGTGTGTAGTAGGGGAAGGTTATTGCTTTCAAGCCTTGTTTGTGAACTTCGAAGGGGTCTCCTGGTCACCCACTGTGGGAAACAGGATGCTGGGCTGGCTGGACTGTGGGTCTCCTCCAGAAAGCCTCTTCTTTTCTTAGCAAAGGTAAAGAAAAAAAGGACAGAATGAAGACATCTCTAGGTCCACAATTACCCTGGATTGCTAATTAGCTTGCAAGCGCTGTCACGCTGGTCGATACCCTTTGCTCTGCTGAAGACAGCGTTATTGTCTGATTCATGTTTTGACTCATCCCCTTGTCCCGTTCCGTTAATCGTCTGCTGTTGATAGCCATTTAACTAAATGCGTCTAGGGAAATAGGGTGAATAACAGTAATGGGAAAGACAAGGATTATGGCCATTATACCCATAAAGAGCATAAGGGATTTTTCACATGTTCCAAAGAGATGAGCCTGTTCTCGTCTTCAGAGGGGTGGAAGAAAGCCTGACCTCTATACTACTTCCAGTCTTGGCAGCATAAATTTCAGTGAAATAAAGTATTGCCTGGTTGCGCAATTGCCACAGTGCTGTTATTGCTCCATTACTTGAATGCCAGCAGAAAGCACCATAAAACGGAAGAGGAGGATGAAAGGGAAACAATTGGCCGACTCCAAATTTGTACTTTAACTGTTTCTAATCTTTATGGCAAAGGTGTTTTCGGTTTTGTTGCTTAGATCAGACCTATTTAGAAACTGGCGATGTGAGTTTCCCCACTTCAGAGGAATCAAAGTTCACGCTTTCTGCCGCTCAGTCCTGAGAGTTGTGGTTTATGTTTGCAGTTAGAAGCTGGGCCCTGACCTCAGCATTGCCCTTAGAAAAGGGTTTTCAGCAACAGTCAGCACCATAGTGCAGAGAACAGCACATGTAATTGGACCCAGATCCAGTTTGTAACACCGAGAGCCAGTTTGCCGAATGGATAAGACATGAGTGGCTAGACCCGTCTTATCAGGGACTGGGGCTCTGAACGAAGCATTCTACTGGGGTCCCCTCTCTATCATGCTTCTCTCTATTGTGGTTTACCTGAGAAAGAAGCTGAACACCTGATCTCTCTTGTGCTTTAGCACTACCACTGAAGGTGGTCAGAAGGTGGTATTGCAACTACCAACTTACTTCTTGAATTACGGGGGGGGGGGGGGGAGATACGGAGCCCTTAATGAAATTCACAAGATCCACCTTTAATATCACCAATTTTAGCCAAATCATTCCACCCTCCCCCACAGACTTCTACAAGAGTGGCTAAAGGACCATCATGAAAGGTAAGGAGGGCAGGACCCCTCTGCCCCCCCCATTCGAGAACTCTACCAAATCAGCAGGAATCTGGTGACAAAAAGGCCCAATATAATTCTACCCTAGATCAATGCTGACTATCCATCTCTACCTGACCGCCTGTGTAACTGCTTGATTTCTTCTAGGTCCAGCGACCGGACATATTCATGTGGTTGCAGTAATGTCACCCATTCTCCAACAGTGTGGGACTGCAACTCACATACTCACATACAACTCACATACTCACAAGCAACTCACATACCATAGTGTGGTGTGGCAAGTGAAATGGTGCTATAGGATATTGCTCATCTTGCCGTGCATTATAGTACATATACATCCCACCCTCCCACATATGTGTGTGTGTGTGTGTGTGTGTGTGTGTACGTGTGTTTTCCCACGGCCAACAAGCTTACTTAGTTGCAGGCAAAAGCACAGGAGAACCTAGAATGTCAGCCAGACTATGCCATACTCTGGTCCTCCAGAGCTTCCTGTGCAGGTGTGCTACCACCTTACCTGCCTATGCCAGTAGTAGCTTGCATTTATGCTAACTGTTGGGCTGTGTTCAAGCGCAGGGGGTTAATGATGCCCAGTGTCCAGCTTTCACCTCTCTCTGTTCCCTTGGACTAGAAGAAACACTGTTGCAGGCTTGGGAGCTATATGTAACTTTACACAGTATATACCATAGGTGGCCAACCCACGGCACGGGTGCCACTTAGTGGCACGGTGAGCCTTTTGAAGTGGCACGCGCCACAGTTTCTGCCAGAGCTGAGCGCTGAAGTCCCTCTCTCGACCCCAGCGCACCTTTCCAAGCCTGTGGCACTAGGGGAGGTCTCTGTACCCCGCTGCGCCTCATTCTTCTTGCACTGTCACGGTGCTTTAAATATTTTCATTACCTTGGAAATATTTATTTATGTATTTATTTATTTATTAAAGTGGCACACTTAAGATTATCTACATAAAATGTGGTTTTGGTTTTGGGCTTATTTTTGTACTTTGGAAAATGTACTTTGGTGGGGTGGGGGAGGGAGGAGCTGATTTTGGGAAGTGTGACTTGGAGAAAAAAAGAGATCCTTGCATGTGTGTGTCTCCCCTCTCCCCCCCACACAGTTAAACAAGACATTTTTTTCACATTTAAAATTGTTTTAGTACTTTTTATTTAATGATTAATTACCTAATTAATTGATTGATTAATCAAATTAATTAGCAGCTAATTATCAGAGGGTACTTCAGAAAATTGGACCGTGATAGGGGGTACCCAGGCCTCGAAAGGTTGAGAACCCCTGATCTAGCCCAATTCAACCCCAACCACTAGACAAGAAAAGTGAATGCAAATCTGAAACTCCAGGCATAATTATACTACCATCGTCAGTATATTTTCCAAGGCACCATATTTTCCCTTTTGTCTCTGTGACTCCCGTTCTTGCTCCCAAAGCTCGTTACTCAACATGAAGAGGTGTTGTTAAATATCTCTGGTTTTCTCCTTCCACTTTTTATTTATGCTCAAGCTATATATGAAACAGCCATTTGTATTCGCGCGGTGGCAGTGCTCTGACGTGGCCTGTAACTCACAGCCTGAAATATTATATTTCTTCTGTAATTGTATTTCTATATATATCAATTAAAAGGAAGTTTAAAGGGGAAGCAAAGTTCCTTCTTGAGACGCGAGGGTTCAGACATTGTCTCGACTTCCAGTCTCCAAGCACCACAGGGACGTGACGTTGGAGAATTGCACATGGCAAACAAGAGGTTGCCAACAAAGATGGCAGCCTCATGTCACATTGTCATTGCCACAGTCTTCCACAGCCACATGCATTGCTCTCCACTAGCAACAGCTAATGACGTGAAGAAGGGTTAGGGTTTTAAATCATTTTAAATGTGATCTTTAAAAAAACATTAAGTGAAATGTCCATTTCAGAAATATAGAGCTGAGAAGCCCTATTCACAGGTTTTACCCCACATAATCAGTGGGGTACGTCCTGATGTCCCTGAGTTCTGTGCATTCAGCAGAAGTAAGCTTGAGTAGAGAGGCCTTTGCATGTGCAGCTGTATGTGCATAACCCCCCCCCGCCCCCGAAGCTTATGCTGTACACATGGAAGTCAAAGGGCATTTCTCTTGGGAGTGCTGATAATGGAAGAAGGGCTAGTGATGTGATTCTGCTCCCGGACCATGTATTTGGTGAGTACATTGAGCAGAACTTGTGAGCAGTGCGTATGGGTTTCAACCTTGACCAGTTCTACTCTAGTAAAGATATCTAGTCAAGTGGACCCATAATATCTGGGGAAGAGTCTGGAAGAGGAGGATTCCAGAAGGCATCCATCCTGTAAAACCCACATTTGCCATCGCGTCACTGGGTTGTCACTTTTGAAATCCACTTGCAAAATATCCTGCTGCCGTCGTCTCCAGAAAACGTGCTGGATTGCACTGTAGCCCTACAATGAAAAGAAGCTAAAATGAAGACCATGAACTTTGCTTGGGAGCCCAAAGTGGCTAACAGAATGCCTCTTCCCCTGACAGAAATGTTTATGACTTAGCAGCAAGCAAGAAAAAAAAAAACCTGATCCTAAATTAAGAGAATTCTTCCGTTTGTGAAAACTCTCATGCAAGATTGTACACAACTGCTTTTCAACCGCTTTTATGGCCTCTGGGATTGATCACCTATCACCTATCTCTTCCTTCTTTACTAGGTTTGTCATGCTGGAATGCAAGCCCTGATGCACTAAGAACATAAGAAGAGCCCTGCTGGTTCAGGCCAAAGGCCCATCTAGTCCAGCTTCCAGTATCACACAGTAGCTCCACCAGATGCTTCAGGGAGCACTTGGGTGCTAGAGCCTGTGGAAGAATTCACAGAACAACGCTGAGTTATTCTGGAGAACCAGCATGATGGCCTAGACCAGGGAGACCTGGGGCCAATTTCCCACTCAGCTACGAGGCTCACCACCAGTCACTCCCTTGGCTTAGTCACTCCCTCTCAGTCTAAAGTACCTTGAAGGGTTACTGTGAAAATAAATGGGGGTTATCCCTCTGGAAGCCAAGCATAATTCCTTGACATTTCCAAAACTTGCCAACAGTCATCGTTCTGAACACCACAGCAACTTCTGGATTCCATTTGTGACCCTCATTATCGCTGTACATCGGTAATAGCAAGCCCAGCACATAGATAATTGGCTCCGCGACACAATGATAAACATGTCAGGCTATAACTTCTGCCGTTGCTTAGGACATAAAATGGAGATTGGAATGTCAGTGGGTGTTTTATATCAAATAAAAGCACAGACAAATGGATGGAAGGGCCCGAGCCTGGGCCTCCTGGAACCGAACCATTAACTTTGGAGTGGGTCCTATCAAGGAAATAAAACGAAAAGGGTCAGACAAATGTTTTTTTCTGTAGCTTTCATGGCCCGTTAGTACATACCAGTGTTTCACAAATACGGGATTAGATGCCATGTAGAATGCTTGAAAGGTTTAATGAAATTCAAAAACCGCAACGGATTTCCCAAAGGGCAGCCGCTCGCAGCACAAATACATCAAACAAATCAAAGGATGGTAAACAGCCCAACGTTTCGTTCTGGATCTCAGAACATCTTCCAGGGGTACACAATCACAACGGATTGTAGATAGAAGTTGTCAAAACCTCCTCTTAGTCCGTATAAAAACATTAAAGCGCGGGAATCCCCAGTTCTTCGAAAACCGGAAATGACCCGAGATGACCGCTTCAGCTGTCAAAAATTGCAATCAGTTGCGCTCCACTCTCCTCTCCTGTCCCGATCTCCTTTTTGGTGTAAAATTGGAAGCCAGATGCGGTTGGAGAGTGTCAAATCCTGCTGGTGATTCAAAAGTCTGCCAGATTCTAGATGATTCTAGATGCCAGATTCAGCAAGCTGAATTGTGCCTGCTGCCCTGAATTCAAGCCAGAAATTTCTCAGGGAGAATTCTTGGCTCGCCACTAGTCTAACCACAGTGGTTGCTTTTATTGTCAAATAGGCCTGTCAACCTATTGTAGTAGAGGTGCTATATTTCTGATTGACAGATGCTGGAGTCAAACAAAAGGGAGCGGTCTTTTGCATCCTGCCCCGCCTCCAAGGGCTCCTGTGGGCAGACTCGCCAACATCCACAAACAACAGTGGGGAGAAACTGCCCTGTCCTGTCAACAATGGCAAGTCCACACGGATGTCTGAGTTTGGAGAAGTCTGTCGGGATCCTAGAATAGCTCCATGCTAACAAGTTGCTCCTGTAATGGCTGCAGGTCATCAGTCCCCTTAAGTACTTCCCTGGCCCAACTCCCACTCCCATGCTCCACCCTGTCCCTCTGTGTGTGTGTGTGTGTGTGTGTGTGTGTGTGTGTGTGTGTGTGCATGTGATGTGATTCTTAAGGGGGCAGGTCCCTGATCTGGAGTCTGGTACTCCTCCTGCCTAGTGTGCTGCCTGCAGTAACAAGCAGGCCCTGGAGCAGTGGCGTGCGTAGACCCCCTGTGGGGCATGTGATGTTAGCGTAGTGCACCGTGGTGGCACAGAAACACACACACACACACCGGTGTTTTTTGACTCCTTTTTGGAGCCAAACGGCACCAGGGAGGGTGGAAGGGCCGAACTCTCAGCCATTCTCGGCTGCGAGGAGGAAGCACCAATTCTGCTGCTTGGGGCCCACCACCCCTCCCACACCAACCGTGACAATGCCTCTGCCCTGGAGAGTGTGAAGAGGAGGTCAGACCATTGTGGGAGACAAGTGTAGTGGCCGTAGCTGCTGTGGGTCCCAGCTCAGGGGCCTCTAGCTTGAAGGACTCCTCAGTTTCCGGTTCTGGCTTGGGTTCAGGTTCATGCGCAGAGTTAGGTGGCTGGGCCAGCTGGTGTTGCTGACCTGGGACGGGAACACAAACCTTGAAGAATGACATTTACAGGAACTCACATGATATTTTTAACAAGATATTCAAAATAGGCATAAACGTGGGACAGTGGCTGACCAAAAACTAAGCAGGGACAGTTGCACTGACTGCTATATGAACACTGCTGCAAGCCAAATAATGGATGAGGCGGATCTTGGCCTGATTCAGCGTGGCCCTTCTCTCGTTCTCAGTGATACATTTATTAACACTGGATTTGCATTGACCCCAAATCAATAGCCTTCAGAACCATTCAGAATAAATAGAATGTGCATATATTTCACAAGTCCATGCAAACTCAGAGTGAGTGAAAGAAAGAAAGAAAGAAAGAAAGAAAGAAAGAAAGAAAGAAAGAAAGAAAGAAAGAAAGAAAGAAAGAAAGAAAGAAAGAAAGAAAGAAAGAAAGGTTTTGCTTAATCTGTTGATGAGCAAGGATGGCAGACTATATTCTTGGCCATTTCTCTGAAGGAGGCAGCCAACCCGTCAGATCAAGAAGAATGAGCAAGCACGCCTGGTTTGTCTGAAAGATGCACAGCACTGACTTTATTTGTCAAACCTCTTGTCTGGGTGACCATTTTTATTAACTCCCCCATCCAGCCTCATAGGCAATGCAGTAAATGTCTTTGGAATCATGACTAATGAACAGACAAGATTCATTTGCGAAAGGAAGGGAGAAATGCTTTCAGGCACTGAAGGGCATCCAATAATTCCTGGGCATTAAGGAAGGAGTTGAGGGCTGAAGTTCAAGACCGAGAGCCTCAACTTTGGGGGATGAAGGAAGCCCTCTGGTCTGGGGTAGGTGGCAGAGAGGAGGGAAGGGCACTTTGCAAAATCTTCCGCCTTGTCAAGCTCTTTTGAGCAATGATGCTAAGGACCATTCTAGACGTCACCATTCCTTAGGCAGGAGTTAGATAGTAGGAGAACAGACACCACCCAAATCAGCAGCCCTTGATCTTCTCCCTGTCTCTCCTCTAACACTTACAGCACAATCCTGTGTAACCTTGCACCGGTGTAATAGTAGATGCACCAGTGTAAGTTACACCGGTGCAAGGTTACACAGGATTGCGCTGTGTATCATGATTCATCACACTGTGTTTCTTCATCCGTGCATCACAGGCAGCCAATGAAGCAGCGCACAGTGGGGAAGCAGCGCATGGGGACGTCATGCCATGACATTTGCATTTCACGATGCTACAGGAAAGAGGGGGAGGAGAAGGTGGCAGTCATGCATCCTCCTTAATGCGCTCAGAGTGGCTCCACTCTTCTTGTCGTAGTCGCATTTGTGGGTAAAATGGTGTCACACAGATATTTCCCTCAGCAAGCAGCCATGTGAAGACACTTTCATTTTCCTAGGCTTCTTAGCATCCAGTGAAACTGGTTTTCATGCTGCTGTCGCACCTTTGGTTTTTATTCTTGATCGGTTGTTTCAGTGTATTGATGTTATTGTTTGTTTGATTGTATTTAGGATCATTTGCCACCCTAGAAAATGTAGTGTTGAAGGGCAGGGGGAAAAGCGGTATAATACAATCAAGTAAACAGCCATGTATGTTGCCCCCAGTTGTTCTGCTTCAACTGTAGTTCCCCAACGATAGTTAAGGACGCTCTCTGCTGTTCTCAGTTTACATGTTTGCTGCAGGAAACCACACAATGTACTTGTGTACAGCATCGTATGGAGCTCCACTCACAGTAGGAAAAGCATGAATATTAGAGCCCAGTTTGCTTCAACTGTGAGTACAGGAAGTCCTCACTTAAAGTTGTAGATAGATTCCTGGAAGCTGCAACTTTAAGTGAAACAATTTATAACGAAACCAATTTTACCATAGGCCAGCATATGTAAACAAGAGTTAGATTCCTATGACATATTTCTGGTCACAAAAACATCACCAAACTTCTAAATAAAGACCCAAAACACTTCTAATAATACACTTTTTCCTCTTTTTTGTGGGGGCACAGACATCGGGGGGGCATGGTGCACATTTACCGCTCATTGCAGCAGGGTTAAATCAAAGATTTATCAACAATGACAAGTGGCAGGCTCACCAACTTTCAAGTGGCAAGCTCACAACTTGCAAGTTGCAGGATCAATATCATAGTTTCCACAGTGTTCCTGGAGCTGGAGGGGTTAATCGGCTTCAGCTTTGTTGCTTTAGCTGTAGGGCTTTTGTGTTCAGCAGCTTTTAGAGATAAGAGGCTGGAGCAATACTGTATTTTTCGCTCCATAGGACGCATCGCACCATAGGACGCATGCATCCTATGGAGCTAAAAATTGGGGGGAAAAAGTTTTGACTTTCCGGGGGCTTCTGGGGGCTTCTGGGAGGCCTGTGCGATGGTCTGCAGGCCTCCCTGAACGTCATTTCGGCTCTAAATGGCCATTTTCGGCCATTTCCGGTTTTCCGCAGAGGGTCCGCAGGCCTCCCCAAAGCCCCGGTAAGTAATTTTTTTTAATTTTTTTTCATCTTCGCTCCATAAGACGCACGCTTCCCCCCCTATTTTTTTGGGGGGAAAGTGCGTCTTATAGAGCGAAAAATATGGTAATTGTTTTCAAAGCGAGTGCCTGGGGCTCCATTGTTTTTAGCGTGAAAACCATGTGGAAGTGATTAAGTGATTGCAGCTTGAAGAACAACGTTAAAGCGAAATGACATGTAGCGAAATGATGGTAAGCGAGGACTTACTGTATATCGATTGGACATCTGCAGAGGCATCGTTAGGGGTGGCGATGGGCATTGGGCCCCTGGGCAGCGGGGCGACATGTGTCGAGGGTTGCACTTGCCGCCATGTTTTTCTGGCCCTGTGCGGCTGCGGGATTCACCCTCCCACCCTCCTGGGCGGTCAAAAACCCACCAGAGGGGATGGATTTTTGGTGAGCCGCTGCCAAATTGCCGTTGACAGGGGTGGGGTTTGTGACGTCACACTCCGGGGGTGGGGCTTGTGACGTCACAGGGGGTGTCATGCCAGTGTAGCGACACCACTGGGCATCTGATAGGCGTAGTGTCTGTCCAATTTATGTACATGCTGGAAAAATAAATACTCAGGCTACAGTTCAGATGTTACAATAGACACACTTCTCCCCAAAGATAAATCTCTGTAGTTTCAATGCATGAAACAACCTTGCATATGCTTTTGGGGGGAGGAGAAACCTATATTTGTTTAGTAAATATGCATATAGGAAATGAAGCATACAACGAGAAATTAAAAGGACTGTCTCTAGAAACAAATGTTAATATTTGTTAACTATTAAAATACTTAATAGTATGAGCACCATCATACTGCCTGAGGAACAGACAGGTGAAGAATGGCCTCATCTGAAGCATTGTCTACTGTCTGGTCTATGGCATCTTTGCAGAAACAGCACTGGCATTTTCTGCTTTTGAAAACTAGCCACATTCACGATACCTTTTCAGGTAAATGCTGGAGTAGATGAACCTGAGATGTACTGCATGCAAGGTGGACCCTCCCCACAAAATGACGCTGACCTATTTTGTAGACCTGTTGTAAGGTAGGATAACTGAGATAATGTATGCAGTACATTATTTGGAATGTTCTATCTATAAATGCACAGTATGGTTCTTTTTGAAAGCTGTTCCGGGGCCACGCCCTGGTGAGTCTGGGCTCCCGTTCAGCCCTGGTTGCCACCTGCTGAGGGCAAGGCTGTTAAATTGTTTCCTTGCTGAAGAGCCACACCAAGAAATATTGCAGCCTGTCGGCACTCGCTGGCTTTGCTGAAAGTTGAAGAGAGGATTTTCTTTATGTCCTTGTCACGCTGGCCTTGAGACCCGAGAGATGTGGAACACCTTCCTTAAAACGTAGCATGATGGATAAATGGCCACAACAGCTACTTTAAACTATTGGTGCTGAAACCTCTCCGTAAACTAGAGATTGATGTGTGAGCAGCCTTGGGAAGATACTGACATGGCTCCCAATAGCCTCCTTACAAATACATGTCACAGCGATGCTTTTTTTCTGTTGAGACAAATATACCAGTTTGGGGATATCCAAATTTCTTGCTAACCCCCACACTCAGGGGAAAGAATTGGATTGCTCCAAATCCCCTGTTCATAGTATTGTGGATCGGGGGGGGGAGGGTTGGGAGGATGCATACAAGAATTTTTTTTAAAAAAAAAAATGCCCTCCCCACTTGTAATTTACAGAACAGCATTCAGAGAACATCGGCTGCCAGACAGAGAATGTCCTGTTCTGGACATCAATAAACGCAATGACCAAATGTCAGAATATCCAGCCGTAATTTCTGGGGGAGTTTATTGGGCTGTATGCGCTACCTGTTGAATGCGTTCCATGTGCTGTGGGTCAGTGGTGATGATGATGGACTTGGATCCAGGAACACTGCGTAATAAAAGTGGCAATTACTGTAGAGGCATCCCTTCTCTAACAGTGCTGTAATGGCAAGCGATAAATATCCTTTATCACACCTCACCGTTTATTGCAGTGGTATCACTTCACAGATACACATACAGTAATATACGCAGAGATTGAAAGAGAGATGCCACGTTCCAGCAAATGAATCTTTGCGTTTAATGCAAAGGTACAAGAAGGACAGAAATCCGTGCTCCGCCTCTTTTTCAGATAATGAAGCTCGCTCAGAACAAAAACGTTTAAAAAGCAGTGAAAATATGAGTGGAAACCTGATGGGGAGGCGAGCCATGCTCAGAAAGAAAATCTGTATGAAATCATATCATGAAGCTCATGCACGTAAAATATAGGACAACAGGGGTGTCACTAGGGTTGGGGACACCCAGGGCAAGATCTCATAGTGTCCCCCCCATGGACCTCCTCCCATCCCAGATTACACGATGTGGAGGCCTCCTGGGAAATGTGATCCCTGTGTGAGTCACAGCAGGGATCGAGGGAAAAAAACACTTTCTATCAGTGATGTGTTTTCGCACCACCGATAACAAATAGAATAGAAAGTCATTTTGGTGTCACCACTCCCTCGGGTGACACCCGGGGTAGTCTGCCCCCAGCGGTGCCCCTGCAGAACAATGTATTATTAATTATAGGACTTCACAGCAATGAACTTGGTATGCTCTATTTTACTTTGAAAATGTGTACAGTAGGGCCCCGGTATCCGCGGAGGACTGGTTTCTGCTCCCCCCTGTGGATATTGGGAACCCACAGATGGGGTGAATGCTATCGTACACGCCCCACACCCATTACCTTATTTAAATTCATCTCGCTGGCGCCAAGCATGCGCAGGTCTTGTTTAAACCAAGCGCTATAAGTAGACTTACCATCCGTTCTGGAAAGCCTGGGACAGTCCTGGGTTCTGGGCTCCGGTCCCGGGTCGGTCCCAGGCTTTCCGGGCCCGGTGAAGCCTCCGCTGCCACTTTTAAAATTTAAAAAGCTTACCTTTTTCCGGTGGCGCCATCTTGGATCTCATGAGATCCAAGATGGTGATGGCCAAATCTCATGAGGGCACACCTCGTGAGGGCACATGAGGCAGTAGTCCATGAGATTTGGGTGCCGCCATCTTGGATCTCGTGAGATTTTGTGAGATCCAAGACGGCGCCGCCGGAAAAAAAGGCACAGTTTAAAAGCACCGACGGCAGAGACTTCGGGGCAGCTGGAGTGCTCCTGAAGAGTCTGGCAGCGGCAGCCGCCACCACCACTGTAAAGATGATGACGTGGATGAGATGGCAGCAAAGGTGGCAGTGGCCACAGCTGTGGCCGCAAAGATGAAAAAGGTGGCGGCGACGTTGTGGATGGTGGCGGCGGGGGGACAGGTGAGTAAAACAATTAATTAATTCATTAGAAAATAAATACAAATGTTGGCCCTTATAATTCGTGGAGCCTGAAGAGCAATGCCTTGGCCCAGCTCCATTGACATGGTGCCTGTTTAGCCTTCCCTCCAGCTCACGTATTCTGGAGGGAAAAGCAAGTGCAACAGCCACTGAGCCAGTGTTATTTGCAAGTGCTAATCAGGGATGAGATAAGAAGACCCAGGAACTGCTGGAGCCCCTGAATCTCTGTGCTGGTGGCACAACAGCTTTGTGGGGAATGTCTTTCCTTGGCTTTGCAGAATCCGCTCTGGCCGCTGAGATGCTGACCTGCTTCCTGCCTTGTGTCTATTCCCACTGCTGCTCTTCTCTGCCCAGGCCACATGGGAGTGCGGGAGAAGCACATTCAGCGGGAGGATGAGCTCATATGATGACCACTGAAGGCCCTTGATTATTCTTGTCTTGGCACAGCTCTGCCATTGCACAGGTGCCATTTCACAGTTCTGTCATTGCACATTGCACATTTGGGTTTGATCCCCAAATCTGATCTAACCTCCACGTTTTCCCAGCCCAATTGTATAATTGGTTCTGTGGATATCCAAGGCAGGTGAGAAGCATTAACACAAGCATTCCACGTAGGTGGGAATGGCAGTACAAGTGTTGAAAACTCCAAAGCAGAAATAAGATACTAAGGAAATCGATATTTACTATGCAATGCAAAGGCTGCTAATTAGCCAGGAGGACATCAATTGGACAGGAGGAGAAGAGTATTCTTTATCAGATGCTCTGCCCTTTTCCCATCCTCCTGGTAATTTCAGGGGAAGTTTCCATTTCCAATCTCAATTGAAAATGATTTTTGCAATAGCAGTGAAACTAGAGTAATTTAAGATCAGCATTTACCTTTGGTGTTTTAATGTACATTATTAATTCGCACATCTCTGTGTGATTCAGTGCTGTGGCCTTTTCACCATCCAGAAGAAATGGATCCCATCTCCACTGGAAGTAGATCATTCTATCCTGACTCTGCATCATACGTGATTCAATGGTTTAATCGCTCCTGATGCAGGAATGTAGCAGAGAGACTCATGCTCAGAAAAGGCATCTCTCCAAGAGACCTTGCTCTGGCATGGTCTCCTTCCATCAAAGGGGCGTGCCCCTGTGTAGGGCGGGGGGCAATTCCTACTCTGAACGTCAACCACTGGAAGAGCACCTATTATAAGTGAAGATGCCTCCCATTTTAACACAGAGAAAGTTTATCTCAACTAGCCGAAGTTTGAGAAACATGAGAGTACAGTAGGTCACTCGCAGTGACTCCCTCCCCAGCCATTATGAAGGTGAAGAAGCAAACCAACCTCCTGGCATTCTGACTCAATTTGTTCGTGTTTACAGTATTGCTTTGCATGCAATAAAAGGAAGCAAAAAATGCCCTCTACCTAGGGAGCTCTTCTGAACTGGGGAAACATTAGCTTTACAGCTAATCTGATTAAGCATATTTCTAGACAGACATATGGGCCACTAGTGGCTCATAACATATTTATTAGCAAAGTTTATATGGCAGCTTCAAGAAAAAAAAAGAGAAGGTTATACAAAGCAGCTTGGAGAAGGAAGCAGCAGCATTGCTCTGTAGACAAAAAAAAAAAACCCTTCATATATATATCCCCGTTGCGGATTCGAACAGCCGACCTTTCGATCGACAGCTCATGGCTCAGCAGTTTAACCCACTGCGCCACCCGCTGGCCTTATATATATATATAAGGTGGCGCAGGTGGCTGTGGCGCAGGTGGCTGCGGGTGGCGCAGTGGGTTAAACCGCTGAACCATGAGCTGTCAGTCGAAAGGTTGGCAGTTTGAATCCGCGACGGGGTGAGCTCTCGTTGCTTGGCCAGCTCCTGCCAACCTAGCAGTTCCAAAGCAGGTTAATGCGAGTAGATAAATAGGTACCGCTTGCGGGAAGGTAAACAGTGCTCCGTGTTCCAGCCGCATGCTACGCGCTGCGGCAAGGAGAGTCATGCCGGCCACATGACCACGGAGGCGTCTTCGGACAACGCTGGCTCTTCGGCTTTGAAATGGGGATGAGCACCACACCCTAGAGTCGGACACGACTGGACTTAATTGTCAGGGGTCACCTTTACCATTATATATAGTGGCAAGGCAACACTAGTCAGAAGTCAAGCCAGGACAAGAACATGTTGGGATATAGGTGAAACCTGACAGAGACAGAGTCTTTTTAAATTGTGATCTCTCTCTCCCTTTGAAAACAAACCAGGACAGCTTAGAAATAAGAAGCAACTACATTAAAGCAGGAAAAAAAATAACATCCTACTTTGCTATTGAAAATGAAAAGAAAATAGGAATGTGAGGAAATCAGTAATTGAAGCCTGCTACCTTCCCACCCCCACCCTTGTGGGAACAGAAATTGACATAGGGAAAGACAAACTATTCATCTCTAAGTCCCCAGCTATGATCAACAGGTAGCAATAAAATGGGCAGGACCTGCAAAGAGGAAACTTTGAACTCTAGGCACTGGAGCCTTGAAAATTCACTACAATGGTTTGCCTGTCCATGGACAAGGTGAGTGTTGCATTTCATTGCCAATAAATAAATAAATCATCCCCAGTCGGGTTGGAAAACACATGGGAGCACCACACAAAGAGATTCGCTTTGAAAGGGAGGAAGGTGCCCAGAAAAGGACTCGTGTGAAAGCAGCCCACGCCAGCTCCATAAGTTTATCTGGCTTTGCTCTGGGATCAGTGAAGCTCATGTCAGATCTCCCCCCTGACAAGCTTGCATCCCTTTACACATTCACATTTGTGATTTCCTGATCCAGTAGGAGAGAGACATATGTGATTTCCTTCGGAGGAAGATAAATTTTTCCCAGGCGACATAGAATTCGTCAAGTTTGTCATTAATCTTAGAAGTAAGAAGCCTGTACCAAGGCAATTTTGGCCATGTCATACTCCTCATCATTTTAAACCAGCACATAGAAGCTTTCTGAGGATCAAGGACTTTGGACCGTCAAGGGCATTGCAACTATTTTTTAACAGGCTCTTGTATTGAAGAACAAGCCTTACAGTATATGGCTATTTATGATGTTCTTTCCTTTTTAGAGCATTTGAACTCAATGGGTGTGGAATTCTTTCCCCTTGAAACATTGTCGTGCATGATTGGGTTTTTTTTTTTTCTACAGAAGTGTACGATAGTCAAGCATTCCCCAAACTGTGGGTCGCGACCCGGTTTCTAGTGGGTCCTGAGCAGAGCCTACAATGAAAACACTGGTGATGGAAAGATAAGATAACTAATTGCCTCAAGCCCTGAGGTTATTCAAAAATCAGATGGTTGCTAATTGCCCTGCAAAGAGCTGAGCTCCTGCAGTTTGCAAGCTTGTGTAAATATAGGGAAATAAAGGTTTGAGGCATCTTTGATGCATTTTTTTTGTCTGTCATTGACAGGTAGTGGGGGCAGGTGAAAGCTTGGTCACATAAGTAAGACCCTCAAGTCTTGAGGTTATTCATTAGGGCTACCTCATTATGAGAAATGGAACATGGTTTGGGTTTTTTTTGTGTGTAAATAAATAAAGAAATAATTATTATTACTTGTAAAAAAAATTATTTCTTTCTACATTTTTTTTTAAGTTTCCTAAAGCTAGGTGGGTCCTGATAGAGTGTCATTTTAAAAAATGGGTCCTGATGCTAAAACATTTGGGAACCGCTGCAATAGTCTATGAAAACAAAAAACAAAAAATCACGTGCACTAAGGTGATATCCCTGGGATTCTTTGGAGAGTCCTTTATCTCTGGGATTCTGTCCTCTCTAAAATAGCCACAGAATCAACTGCCAACACCTAGAATCATAGAGTCAAGAATGTGAGAGTTGGGAGGAAGCTTGGAGGTCATTTGTGGCCCAATGTTATCTAACAATAGTGCTGGCGGAATGCGCATTCCACTAGCGTAGGCTGCCGGTAAGCAGCTACAGTATAAAGTGCTTTGAAGCAGTGCAAGCTCCTGGCGCGCTGGCAGAAACTACGGAATATGTTGTTGGAGAAAGTCAGGAGGCCACCAGAGGAAGACAAATCAGGTCAGGGAAGGGGGCAGGTAGCATCCACCGAATCCAAACCCCCTTCCCGGATCTGATCCTGCAGCCCGGGTTCATGAGGACCTGTGCCAACAATTTCACTGGCGCAGTTCAGAATAGACCACTCCGCGCCTTGGAGGCTTACCCCCCCCGGTAAGCGAACAAATGTTCTCTTACCCAGAGGAGACCACCACAACTCCCCCCCCCCCGCAGAATGCAGTGCAAACCTTTTTGGCATGGCTGCATTGGCGGGGGGGAAGCACATGATTGGGCTGTCAGTCTTCTTTTCTTCAGGATAAATCTACCCAGCTCTTTTCACTGTTCCTTCTAGGACTTGGTTTCTAGATCCCTCACCATCTTCACTGTCTTCCTCTGAACCCATTCCAGCTTATCAATGTCCGGCTTAAAATGTGGTGCCCCAAACTGGATGCCGTGTATTGCAAACCTACTAAGTCAGCGTTTCCCAAACTTTTTCAACTTGTGGCTCCCTTAACCATTGGTGACCATTGGCCGCAGCTCCCCATTGTATTATGTTGATGCATGCCAGTTGCCTTTGCACTGTTTTCCACGAGGATTCCATGGTACTCCATGGCTCCTGTGGCTGGTTTCCATGGCTCCCCTGGGAGCCACGCCTCCCAGTTTGGGAACCACTGTTAACTAAGTTACCAGAGCCGTAAGACTTTTAAATATTCTCTTTGGGGAGATTTAATGTAACAGGTTACAACTCTGCCTGCTTCCATTCTCTTCCCACTCACTTCAATAAAGGGTAACACACACTTTTGCAGGAGCTGCAAAAAATAGTTGATTGCCTTTATTTCTTGTTGATGCTCCCAGCTCTCACTTTGAATTCTTAACTGCGATTGTTCCTTGTTCGCTGCCTTTGTTTTTCTTCTGTTGTAGTTCTTAATCGTATCCTTTGCTGTTTTTGTGCCATTGTAAAGATATTGTCTACACTGGTGGTTAGTCACCTGGAGAGTGCCTTAAATGGGATGAAAGGTTGCAGGTTATGAATATTTTAAATAAATTAATAAATAAATAATTTTGGGTCTTTTGAGGGGCAGGGCACCCCTGTTTCATTTCTTTTGCCGTGCAAGCTTGTTGTTGAACATATATATATGTATGTTGTTGAAAAGCTGCATATGTATATATGTATTTTCAGTCATAACCATTGTCACACTATAGCTCTAGGACATGGGCTAACTTAATTGTTCCTACCAATTATCACACAGGGCCAAACTAGAACAGTGTTAAAGGTGTCATCATCTAGTTTGTGTTCTAATATTGTTTAATAAGAACAGCCATTGAGTTCCAATCTGAAGTGGGACTGTGGCACAAAGGCTGAGGCTGCCTTTCCCATCAAAGATCCCCTCCCCCTAGAAGTAGCATTTCTTTCATGGACCCTTAGCAGCTTCAGAGTGGGAGGTTGGTGGCCTGGCACAAGTCTCATTCCCCCTCTTTCCAGCCACGTGAGGATGATATTTTTCCCTGAAAGTAACCCCCAAACTAGACAATGATGCATCAAAAGTCTCATGTACTTTGACCCTCAGTTTGCATTACAGTGAATTGGCCAGGACGTAAGGTGAGGAATTAGACCCTGAGGAATAAGCACAGGAACACGGGAGCAGTTCCCCCCTGGCCTCTCTCAATGCCCCCCCTACTCAGGTTTTGTTCTATCTTTCTTTGTACTGAGCAGATCATTTCACAATCAAGAATCGCCAGTCCTAACGTGCTCCCTGAGTTGCATTCCCTCGGAAGATCGAGTCTGCGACGTAGAGCCTGACCAGCTCGCCTCCCTAATTTATGGCCCAGGGTTCTGCAAAGTTCCCCCTTAATTTATTCAGTAAATTTCACATCCTTTCGACAAGACGTATTGAATCCCAGCCACTTGGGGTTGATTGATCCCAGTAGTAAGGGTAATATGTTATCTTGTTGCAGCAATACCTGACAGGCGTTTATTATAGATTTTTTTAAGGGCTGCACACAACAGACACCAAAGTTTGCGAAATCCCAAAAGGTCATTTCCACCCCAAAAAAGGACAAAGCCGCTTTGATGTAAAAAATGATCTGCCCTAGGTCTTCAACTATATTGGAGTCCAAGGGTGGGGGGGGGGATGATGGCGTGGTCTTCCCTAGTCCTGAGTGCTAGCCTAAATCTCTAGCCTAATCCTAGCTATGTGGTAAAGGTAAAGGTATCCCCTGACAATTAAGTCCAGTCGTGTCCGACTCTAGGGTGTGGTGCTCATCCCCATTTCAAAGCCGAAGAGCCAGCGTTGTCCGAAGACGCCTCCGTGGTCATGTGGCCGGCATGACTCTCCTTGCCGCAGCGCGTAGCATGCAGCTGGAACACGGAGCGCTGTTTACCTTCCCGCAAGCAGTACCTATTTATCTACTCGCATTAACATGCTTTGGAACTGCTAGGTTGGCAGGAGCTGGCCAAGCAACGAGAGCTCACGCCGTCGCAGATTCGAACTGCCGACTTTTCGATTGACAGCTCATGGTTCAGCGGTTTAACCCACTGCGCCACCCGCTGGCCTATTAGCTATGTTTACTCAGAAGAAAATACCACTGCCTTTAATAGTGCTGGCTGCTCCCAAGTCAGTGTGCATAGGATTGCAGCGTTAAGAACCTAGGAGCACATGAATGTTCTTGCTGGATCAGACCAATGTCCATCTAATCCATCATTTTCTTTCCACAGGGGGCTAGTCAAAAACTTCTGAGAAGAATGTGGTTGTGTTTTGTTTTTTTTAATAATTTGAATCAGGATCAGCAAGTGGTGCAATGAAGAGCCATTCATTTCCTTTACAAGGGAAGAGGGAACCAGGATTCGAACAGGACTGGATCCCCTGCTTACTGCCATCACAACCACTGCCTGTTTCTTCTTTACTCACTGCCCAACTACATATTCTGAACAAGCTGGGCAGGAGGAAGCTGGGAGTTTGGAAGAAGCAGCAGGTACTGGGGGTGAAGTGCAGGGGGGTTGGAGCATGTGCACACTTTAAAAAGGGAGGGCAGACACATTATGGTGACATTTAGGGCTTGGCTGGGCCTGGTTGCTCTAGGTCAGGACTAACTGAATATCTTCACATCAATGCATGCCCCTTACGGTCCAGAGATACAGAATTTGTCTGCCAGCGGGGAGACATTTGTCCACGATGGTTTCAAGCACACCTACCAACCAAAGAGTTCCACGACACAAGTTGCTTTTTTCTCAGGCACAAATTTTTCCTTGTGTTTTGTTTTTATAAAAGTAGGCTTCCAGTCCACAAGGTGAAACACATGTTCTCTTTTCTTGTGATGCCAAAAAAAACCCTGAAAGTTTAAAAAGGGATAAGTGAATAAAATGAAACTCAAATTTATAATTCAAACTGTTTGTCTCTCTCGCTTTCTCACTTGGTTTTTTTAAAATTATTATTTGAGGTGTAACTGAACAGAGCTAGAGCAGGGGTTCTCAACCGGTGCTACATGTACCATCAGTGGTACTTTTTGGTACCTCTGGTGGTACTTGGTCTGCTGCCCCAAACCTTGCCGGGACACCCAACCCCCTGCAAAAACGCGGTACTTTGGGGGCTGTGTTTTTGCTTCCTAGAGGCTCCTGCCTTCTCTTGGCAGCCCACCCACCCACCTGGAGCCTCTTACCGGCATCTGACAGCCTGCTGCACCAAAAAACGGGCCGAAAATCCAGAAGTTAGTGGAGATGATGTCATCACTGCTTATTTCTGGTGATATTCGGCGTGGCGGCAGCCATGTAGGTGGTATGCCATGCCGAGTACATTGAGAACCCCTGAGCTAGAGTGAAAGCTCTCACCTGAGAACATTCATCTCACATTTAGGGAGATCAGATGTGACAGATGAGCTGTGCCCATCAAAACTTTTGGACATGAGGGGGCAAAATTTATGGTGGGGATGAAGCTTGCCTCTGAGGAACATTTCTCCTGGAAGCCAGAGTTCTTTTTTTTTCCCAGAACTCTGCAAAATGGCTTCTCATTATGGAGGACTATTCTGAAGGGGGCTCCTGGTGAACAAAGAGGCCTGTACTACCAGCTGACGGATGCCATACAACTCCCAGAACCCCCCCCCCCCTTTAGAGTGATCTACATCATCCCATAGTGTCGTTCTGGGGAAGAAAATGGCAGCACTCTCGCCCAGCTGCCAGGAGGAGAACACCTCAGAGCTGTATTTTGCTTGTCCTGAAGTGGGGCTGTGAATGTGTGTGGAGGGAGATAGGAGGAGAGCACTAGTGTAGTGTCATCAACCAGTCCTCTGCTCCAAGTGAGTCTCTACCACTTCAGCCAGTTCCCATCTAAAAGGATGGCCCTGTGGTTGTAGGGAACTTTTATCCATGTTACAATTTATTTTAATTGTAGGGAAACAATAAATCATCACTTAAAAAACAAAACCAGGGTGATAACAGGAATGCAATGGATTGGAGGATGCCTGGATTCTCAGGAGCAAACAACTGGTGAATGGGGTCAATATGGGAGACAGCAGCTACTGTGGAAGCGCCCCCCCCCGCGACAGTCTTTGCTTAACCATAATCACAGAGCCCTTCCCTGATTAACAGATCGAATCCAATTAGCACAAAGTAATCAGAAAAGCAGTGAGAGGACTCTGCCTTATACTTCACACAATCTAAGAGCTTGAAAAAAAAAAACTTCAGAGGAAGAAAATGTAACCTGTATACAAAAAAAAAAAAATGATGGTGCAAGTTGAAAGAGCTCTGTTGTGTTCTAAATAGAAACTGCAGAAGAGGACTTAGCTGAACGTTTTGGAGAAAACATTTTCAGGGGCAAAAAAGAGGGATTTTTTTAGGTCCCCAAAATGATCTCCAAAACCCCCCCCTAAACCACGTTTTTGTATTATTTCATTTCTGTGCATCTTTAAGACAGCTTCTTTTTCTTTTAAAAAAAGAAACGGGGGGGGGGGGAATGACGACTTCTTGCGGAATGGTCTCTATGATCTAACCAATCAGGGATCATGCAGCTGTCCAGACAAACAGAGGTCATTCTTCTAATGTGATGAAGTCACAGCATCAGGTAACCAACTTGACATCACGAAACCCAACCAGGGTGAGAGCAAATCATTACGCCCTCACTCTGAAGTGAAAGCGTATATTAATCCCATTTCTTCCTGTGCATATTATCTATGGAATGAGAGGTGCGTTTCACAGGGTGATTTTTCCTTTTAAATGCCCCCCCCCCCTTTCAGTTCAGCTCTGCTGAGGATACTGAGTGGCCCAGGTTTCACTTAAGTGTAAATGACAGTAAAACCAGGAAACGGTCTGAATTTCAATTGGAAATGGGACTTTGCTTCTCTTGCCTTCACTCGTGGAAGGACCGTCAATCTGCTTAGAGCACGTCTGGGGTGAAGACTAGCACACAGCTCCTTTGAACTACAAGCAAGATGTTTGTCACGGCAGTGGAACACTGCAACAGAGGAGTTCACTTGAGAGAGCAAAACAGAGTTCTAGGGAGAGTTTGGGTACCAGCCCACAGTGGAAGCTAAAGGGGTGACAACAAAAGCACCAAGATCAGGGGAATTCATGTCTTTCTTCTACAGGAATCAAGGATGCCGAGTAGGAAAGAAGGGGGGAGGAGAAAGTGGGTCAATGCACATTTTGCACAGTGGGAAAAGCACAGAGCAGAGAATGTGTTCTGCTTGCCTTTGATGTTGTGGTACATCAAAGGAACCCAACGATAAACGGAAACTTCCAGGGAATCATTCAGCAAAGCTGAAGGGGTGGTTTTCTCCCCCCCCCCCCCATGCACGGCTGGCTGGTAAAATCTCTAAAAATCTCTACGCTTTGACACAGTGGGATTTTCTGTTGGATGGAATGGGCACTGAGGTGATACCATTTATGTTTGTTCCCTTGGTTTAATACAGTGGTTCCCAACCTAGGGGTTGGGACCCCAAGGGGGTCGCGAAGCGGTTTCTGGGGGTCGCGGGATGTCGGCTGGATGGCCACACCCAAGATGGCAGCTCACTCACCCCCCCCCCCACTGCAGAGAAACAAGTGTCTGATGCTCTCTTGGGACGATTTTTGCTCACCTTGTGTTACTTTCTGCTTGCCTTTTAGCATCTCTGTTAATAATAGGTCACTAACCCGCCCCCCCAAAAAATGGGGTTGCTTATGAGTACAACTTTAAAAATGTGATTTATTTTTAAAAGTGTGATTACAGTGTAATTTATTTTTTAAAAAAACAATGACATCACTTGGGGCCCTAGGTCTTAGGGGGGTTCCGACAGATTGTCATTCTACAAAAGGGGGTCCCAGTGCTAAAAAGGTTGGGAACCACTGGTTTAATATAATGTCTTCCTCTTTGTGTATTCCCCATGGGCTCAAGGTGGCTTCCGGATTCACAAGCAAAGTCACAAGTATAGATTTCTTTGGACAAGAAAGGAATAATAATAATAATAATAATAATAATAATAATAATAATAATAATAATTTGCTTCCGGCTCACTAGTATGTCCTCATACACCCATTTGTCCCTGAAAAATCTCTGTCATAACGCATGCTTTGTTGAAGATCTGCTCATTTCCCTCCTGCCACAAGCCCTAAATCCTTCTACACCAGCTTCACTAGTAGCATCTGAAATGGCAGGGATGACACTGAGGGTACAGTCAGCATTGGTGGAAGGAAAGGTAAATGCTGATGCCATGGTGCTAGCAGATCTGAATGGAGACCTTGGATTTTCTTTTCCAGTATCCCAGAGCTCCTTTTTTGCCAATTTCCAATACATTAGCTTTCTTTCCAGCTCCAATTCCGTTGCCTCCAACCCCAAGAAGTCTTTCATCCACGTATCAATATAGTTGCTGGCAATTCATAAACAGGATATAAATGTTCAGGGCTGCACCAGAGAATTGCAGCAGGATTTGAAGCTGAGCCCTGTTGAAGACTTGATCAAGCTAAGCCCTAATGGAAAATATTAGGAATATATGGAATATATACATTCCATATATAACAAATGCTTCAAAGTGCATTGTGCAGGACCATTTAACATCCTCAGGAAATAGGGCTGCTGGGCAGAGGTAGAGCCGGTGGAATGAGTGAATGACAGATGAAAATCTGTTTAATTTCCTCCTTTCCCTGCAATCTCTCAGGGACTCCTGGGCACCCATAGAACGAAGTGTCAGGGAAGTGTCATGGCAAAGAGCATCTTGGGAAATGTCATTTGCCAGAATCTTTTCTCCTGCTCCCCGCGAACATCAAGGGGCCGCGAGTGAGAGGAGTTATTGCAACGGTCTTGAAAGGTTTGTCCATGCTTTGAAGTTCTTAAAACTACCTTCCTGCCCTCCATTATTGAAAGTTCTCCAGAGAGAGGAAGATTATGAAAGGTCTGGGAGAGGACGATAAACAAGGTCAAAAGAGACTCGAAGAGGGCTCTGCTACTAGGGTTCATTTCCATTTAGATCTCCCAGGGATTGCAACATGAAAAGGTCACAGAATTTATAGGACGGCTTTATTTGCATTATCTCCAAGGTAGTTATCCAGGTTATAAATAAACTAAACAATACAACTTTTACAGGGTCTTCAAGAACCATCTCTCTCTCTCTCTCTCTCTCTCTCTCTCTCTCAGATCTATTTTAATGGCATCCATTCATCTGACTTGTATTTTTTTTCCTTCCTTCTGGGGATTGTTCTAGCTAATAAATTACATGTAGTCATAGCAATATTCTCCATTTAAAATTTTCAAAGATTTCTGCCAGAGCTGTACTGTCCCAAGCAGCCAGTCTTGCCCTGGGTAACAAGATTTATTTTCCGTGTGTTCCAGCCGCCAAGCCAACCTGAAGACAGTGTTAATAGAAAAGGTCACAGGCTGATAAACTGACATGCCTCAAATCTTTTTGGACAAATCCAGGGGCGGGGGGGATTGCAATGGTTTCCCGGTGGTTGGGGGCAAGGAAGTTAAATGTTACTGATATAACGGAATGGCAGCAAAACATGTTTGGCCTGCAAAGGAGCTTTTGGCAACAGCCCTGTCAAGAATGTTCGAGAGCTAATGGATGTTTTTAAAAGGCACGTAGAAATGCTACAAACATGCTCTGGGGAGGAAACGAGATTTGTAGCAGGTGTGTGTGTGTGTGTGGGGAGAAATCAGCCAGAAAGAAAGTGACTTTATTTTGAAAGGTAGCAACATTATATAGAAAGAGCTGGATGGGAGGGTTTTTTTCCTGCTCTCCTCAGAGTGTTTGTAGAGTGTTTGATTTGTCCAATAGCTCTAGGCTTACCAGATCTCCAACCAGGACAGAGTGCTAGACCTTTAGGAGAAGGAATGTGGGCAGGTGTAGCTTGTTAAGTCCTAGAGCAGAATCCTAGGCATGTCTACTCAGAAGCAAGCCCCACTGAACACAATGTGGCTTGCTTCTGAGTATATATGCCTAGGATTCTGCTCTAACGTTTAACCAGCTACACCTGCCCACACTCCTTCTCCTAAAGGTCTAGCACTCTGCCCCGGTTGGAGATCTGGTAAGCCTAAATACCTCCATCTGTTTCTGGAATCAGACAATGCAGGAGTTCACACACCCAAACGGGCTGAAGGGTTTCATGATCAAATCAGGAGCTCAGCCTTACCACTTTCAATGCCAAAGTTTGGTCCTGGAAGATGTGGGATAAAGATGAGAGTTCATTTGAACTTAGGCAGCTGGTATCCCTCTGCCCACTCAATGACTATAACCCCCCCCCCCAATGATGGATGAACTCCCTCAGCAATTCCCCTGAGGAATTGGCTTCAGAATTACAAGCTTTTTCTGTGTTTGGCCAAAAAACGGTGGAAAAAGTAAGTTGATTTAATTCCGAGCGGCCCAGCTCCTGAAAATTGTATCCAAGTTTTTGAAGGGTTCTCAACACAAAGAGAAAACAATCTTTGCATTCTCCTTATTAATCAAATATTTACAAGAATAGTCAAACAGGGAATCATGGCCTATTTGATGACTGCATCTCTCTCTCTCTCTCTCTCTCTCTCTCTCTCTCACACACACACACACACACACACAGAGCACAATCCTGTTTAACTTTGCACCGGTGTAACAGTAGATGTTACTTTAGATGTTACAGTAGATGTTACACCGGTGCAAAGTTACACAGGATTCCGCTGACACACACCCTCAGTGTTTCTTAGAAGGTCTTTTGCTAACGTTTTCTCTTGGGTGTGATTCTTGTGGGAGGAAGTGCTTTGGTCTGTGAAATGAGGGCATCTCAATCAGAATTGCTTTGCATCCTCATGTGTCTGTTATAACAGATTAACTAAGCGAATGAACTCAATTTATGTGAAGCAACGTATCCTACATTTGTCTCAGCTGGGTCACCCAGCATGTTTTGCTGCTGTGTCAGAACTCTGGTAATCAGGATGTAGCAAGCAAACAGACACTTTTAAAAGTGGCACAGTGCTAGAAAGCAAAACAATTTAAAGAAAGGAATTATACAGGGAAGAAGATACCGGGGTTTGCATCTCACTTTTGGTGTGTTATTTATTTTTTCATCAGCCCCCATCAGCGTCCTGAGCCTCTTTCTTTCCCGTAGCTTGATCACTGCAAACTAGCCAAGGGGCTTCTTTGAAACTCAAGAAATCTTTACCTTGAAGAGAGGAGAAGCCTCTCATTCTGATAAAGACATCAAATTCCCAAACAAAAAGGATCAAACCTGCGGCTCTACAAAAAGAAAAGTGCCAGATACACTTTAAGACCAATTATAAGAAACCCTGAAGCCTGCAATCCTGGTTGTACTTAGTCGAAGAGGATCCCACTGAAAAGAACAGGACATGGGGGCACTGGCTTCGCTGCAGGGGGGCGGAGCTCTAAGTTCCGCCGCGGTCCGACCCTCCATTACACCGGTGCACAGGGTGTGTTGTTTTCACTGCCTTGAATGGTTCCAAAGGCGAGGGGGCGGGGCCACTTCGTGCACCGGTGCAACGGAGGGTTGGACCGCAGCGGAACTTAGAGCTCCGCCCCCCCTGCAGCAACATGAGTGCATGGGGGCCTCTCCATACTTTGCCAGTTGAGATGCAGCTCTAAATACGTAGAACATCATTTCCTCGTTCAAACTAGTTTTGATGTTTTCTGAATTAAAAGTGGAGGCATACTTGTCCCTTCAAGAGGACACTTTCAGAACAGGCAAATGAGGATCCAGAGGGCCGGAGGCAGATAGCAGAGTCTGGCAGCCCAATCCTGTGTAACTCTTGCACCGATGTAACAGTAGATCTCCTGGTGTAAGAGCACTTATGCCAGTGTAACTTGCTGTATGGCGACGGATGCAGGACAGACACCGGCGTAACCCACCTCGGACGCCTCACACAAACAGTTCAGATGCAGAACGGATGCTGGTGCAACTCTGCCAGCTCAGGGGGCATTCCAAGGGCATTCAGATGCCCCCGGAATGCCCCCTACGCCGGCGGAGTTGCGCCGGCGTCTGTTCCATGTCTGAGCTGCACATAAGTTACACTGGCATAAGTGCTCTTACACCGGGAGATCTACTGTTACACTGGTGCAAGAGTTACACAGGATTGGGCTGCCAGACTCTGCTATCTGCCTCCGGCCCTGGTACAATCTCAAGTAGGGGAAGAATTGGAGTGGGACCATAGGAAGCATTGGCTTTTTCTCCTTACCTGATATTCCTGATGTAAATGTTTCCATCTACAAGCTACATGTTTTTCCCAGTGGGGCAAATAGCTTCAGGGGAGGGGTATTTACACGGGGAAAATGGCAGGAGGGAAAGGCTTGAAGGGCTCACTACCACAGTCCTAACTCACCCCCCCCATGGATGTTTTTAAATGCAATTTAAAGTAACAGGAAATTACCCGTGCACCCCCCAAATAAGCATGCTAGACAGAGGCTTGGGTTAAAGGGCCAAATTTTATTAAATATAAACAGAACCTGCAGCATAATAAAATACTTTAACTAGCCCTTAGAGCGTGCGGGCCCTAAATGGGGGAAACGGACCTAGCTGTCTTCCTCCCCCGTTAATCCCCCCAGGGCATGACAACCTGACTCAAGCCTCCCAGTGGTCGAAGACCACGTGAGCTATCATGGCCAACCCCGCAGGGTCGAGGCAGCTGGAAGCGTCAACCCCAGCGGCCCTGCCGTGATATGGGTTAACGCGTTCCAGCCAAGGGGCTTGCCAGCCAGCCTCATGGACCCGGGCGGTGTCACTAGAGCGGTCCTGGGTTACCCCTTATTTATTTATTTATTTATTTATTTATTTATAGAATTTTTACCCCGCCTTTCTCCCACCAGGGCAACCAAGGCGGCTTACAACAAAAATATTAAAATACATGAATACATTTAAAATCAAGAATTAAAATAATTAAAAACAATTAAAACAATTAAAACAAACAACCCCAGTGGGTCATCCACATTTACATTTGTTAAAAGCGATTTGTTAAAAAGCCAGCCCGCCATGTCAGACATCAAATGCTGATCTAAATAAAAATGTCTTGAGGCCCCGCCGAAAGGTCTCTAAGGAGGGAGCCGTTCTTAATTCCAGGGGGAGGGAATTCCATAATTGGGGTGCCACTGCCGAGAAGGCCCTATTCCGCAACCCCTTGACCTTGCTAACCTCAGGCTGACGCTGGATCCCAGTTTCCTGGCTACCCGGCCTGCACGCCACCTGCCATAATAAAAACAGCCATATATAAACAAAATTAACAACGCCACACACCCACCCTAACCCAGTCTGGGGTAGGCGAAAAAACTGCCAACCCAAAGCCAATCAGGGTGGCAGCCAAAAATTATTGTTGTTGTTGTTCAGTCGTTAAGTCGTGTCCGACCCTTCGTGATCCCATGAACCACATCCCGCCAGGCCTTCCTGTCCTCCACTATCTTCCTGAGTTCGCTCATTTTCATGTTCGTTGCATCGGTGATGCTGTCTAACCATCTCATCCTTGGCCGCCCCCTTCTCCTTTTGCCTTCAATCTTTCCCAGCATCAGAGTCTTCTCCAGAGAGTCCTCTCTTCGCATTAGGTGGCCAAAATATTTGAGCTTCAGCCTCAGTACCTGTCCTTCCAGGGAACAGTCAGGGTTGATTTCATTTAGGATTGACTGATTTGATCTCCTAGCAGTCCAAGGGACTCTCAGGAGTCTTCTCCAGCACCACAGTTCGAAAGCATCTATTCTTCGGCGCTCAGCCTTCCTTATGGTCCAACTCTCGCAACCATACATTGCTACTGGGAACACCATCGCCCTGACTATGCGAACTTTTGTTGGCATGGTGACATCTCTGCTTATGCTGTCTTCTCTGCATATTATGCTGTCTAAGTTTGCCATAGCTTTCCTTCCAAGGAGTAAGCGTCTTTTAATTTCATGGCTGCTGTCTCCGTCTGCAGTGATCTTGGAGCCCAGAAAAGTAAAATCTGTTACTGCTTCCATTTCTGCCCCTTCTATTTGCCAGGAATTGATGGGCCCAGATGCCATGATCTTAGTTTTATTAATGTTGAGTTTCAAGCCAACTTTTGCACTCTCCTCTTTCACCCTCATCAAGAGGCTCTTTAGTTCTTCTTCACTTTCTGCCATTACCAAAAATTATTACCCGGCCCTCAAAAGAGCGACCAGCTAGACTCAGACTGTAATAAGGGAGGGCAGGCAGGGCTCGCAAAACCGGCTTGGACTGAGGAGACGGAGAGAACGCGCTCCCGTCTCCCAGCCGAGCCACGCCCCCAACTGGCCCAACAGCCAATCGCTGCTCTCCCCCCGACGTGCCTCTGCCCAGCGTGCGGGGGAGGGGGCCTGGCAATGGGCGGTGATGGGGCAAGTCCCGTCACCGGCCTTCAGTCACAAATCTCCCAAGGCTTGTCTACTTTGATTGAGCAGAAGACTGATGTGGTGCTACTCTAGCTGGACTGTACCATTTCAGACTGCAATGGGGGAGGGGGTCACATGTCTGCATGCTCTCCCATGCAAACTAAACTTCCTGCACTCAGTAAACTAGTATGTAAGGGAGAAAACGTCTAACACTCCTTGTGTCTGTTTTCAATATCCAGGGAGTTTGGTGTATAGAAACAAGCTATTTCACATCCTTAGTCGGAAGTGGTACAGTCCAAAGTACTACGCCGTAAGCTTGCTAATCGTGTAGCTTCACTCTAAACAAGTATGGTGACCACAAAAATCCTTGGACCTAATTTAAGTCCATTAGATTCCAACTGTGAGTGGATTGCAACCGTGACCACGCGACAAGAAAAGTTGTTGAAATTCACGCTTACAAGATTTACAAGCGAACACATGTAGGGTTACATGGTAACGTCCACTAATGGTTTGCAGGGAAGACTTAATGGCAAATTTATATTACCTCCCTCGATATTCACTGCAATAACATTTATCATGTTGAGGTAGTCTGGTATTCATGGGGCCGTCAGATGCAATTCCATAGGAATTACGGTTAGAATGAACGCCCACTAAATTACAATGGAATTAATGTGGAATTAGATATTACAGTTACATTATTATCAAAAGAGAACCAGGTGATGGATGTGCTATTCAAATGAGGATACCAAAAGAATTAAAGTCAGACCTGATTAATCCAAATCAGTTTCCAGGCTCCATTTTCATGCAGATTAAAATCCGTTATCCAGCTGATAAATCCACAAGTGGAACCAGCTGAGCGATACAATCAAAGGCAAGTTGTCCAGACAATCTTGTATGTATTGTATATTCAAAACCCGTCTGCTCTGTAGGAGTTCTAAAAACTGTAGAATAAGTTGCTGTTTCATAGAGCATGGACTCCATTGCAAAAACCATCTCTCTGCTGTATCTTCTTAGTTCACTCTTCAGATGATGGACTGAAGTGGTCAAGAAGAAAAAGAAATAATATTTCTGAATCTCATTAATTCCAGCTGGGCACCACCACTGACAAATGCAACAGATGTGGAGTTGCCAGTGGTAGGGTCTTTTCAGTGGTGGCTACGGAATGCTCCTCCCAGAGACACGCGGCTGGTGTCACGTTCGAATTCTTATTAGCTCCTGCTAAAAAACATGCTAGTCTCCTGAGTTTTTAACCTTCACTTTTTTTTGTTTCAGGGATGATTCCGTACCCCAGGAGTGTGATTTATTTATTTATTTGCAAAAAACAAAACGCTTAAAACTTAGTGGCTCCAGCACTTGGTCCTTTCAGGACATCATCATTGACTGCTTAGCACAGGGGTTCTTAACCCTTTTTACGATTACAGACCCCCAATGGACTGCCCAATATTTCCCCTTGCCCTTTCACCAGACAATCAAAATGATCATCACCGCCAGTCCTTTGAGGTAACAGTATGACTTCAAAAGATGTCAAAAGCTTGGTTTTAATTTACATATCGATGTTAGGAACAAAATGCCTCAATCCATATTGATAATGGTGATAGTTAATAATCTAAAATCTATCAAGGATTTTTCAGAGATCGAGTCCCCCAAGAAAATTGAATTACTGCTAGCCATTTCCTTCTTATTAGCAACATGTGTCTGGGGTACAACATTACCTCAGAAATGAATTATGGCTGCAATCCTGTACACAATTACCTGGAAGTAGGTCTCATTGAAGTCAATAGTACAGCACAATCCACTGTAAGGATCTGGCCGGCGGCCCAGGGCCGCCCGCTGGATCCTGTGCACGGGCTGCCCAGTGCATGCCGGGCTGTAGGTCTACTCAGGGAAGGGGACGCTCATCCCCTTCCCCGAGTGTAACTCCAGGCCAGCCCAATCGGCCTCCTTGGATTTCCACCAATGAAATAGCTGGCGGAAGAAGGCCATGTAACAGTATGGCCGGCCCAGCGGGGACGGGGATATGGCCGACGCCATCCACTGCCCCCTCCCAGGCCAGCTAGGCCAATGGCCCCCCTCTCTCGCCCGGCCAGACCACGCACGCGGCTGGCGACGGAGCACTTACCTTCCACTGCCGTCTGTGTCCTGGTCCGGCGCTGGCCTCCCTTACTCCCGAGGCATCGCAAACGTGCTTTACGGCACTTTGCAACGTCATCCGGTGACGGAACGCTCGTTCTGTCACCGGCGTTTCTTCCAGGATTGCGCCCTTGCTCTGAGCAGACATACAGGATTGGGCGGTACATTTCCCATTGCATTAAAAGCCATTAGCGCAGCAGGAACATACGAATTGCCTCTAGCAAAAAAAAAGCAAATGATAGTCTGTGCTATAACCTTGGCTGAATTTATCACCACTTTACGACGATAGCTTTTATATGGGAACCCTGTCTGGATGTCGGATTTTGATTGTACAATTGAGAGAGTCCAGGCGATGTTTCTTCGTAAAATCCAAGGCGTGCCAGGATGTGTAGCACACGCAACCCTTTGCCTTGAATCGGGACATCTTAGATTGGAGACCTTGGCCTGGTTAAGGTTTTTTAGATTTTGGTTGAGAATGCTTTTCCATTCGGAGCAGGATAGTTTACTCAGGAGTCTTTTGTTAGACTCTTCACCTCTTCCTGGGTTAGCTCTATTTATTAAAAAGACCCACTCTATGGGGATGGCACCAGATCTTTTAAGTGCATTGTCCTCTAATCAAGCATTTAGAGCCTTGAAGGTCAGGCTTCTTGATATCGAACAGCAAGACTTGCATGGTAAGGCCCTGAAGACCTGCTCTCCACTGTTTTTCCAGCTTTCGGTTGTGGCCGGAAGGAGGCCTGACTATTTATACTCCTTGGAACTACCCCAGGAGCAAAGGGCGTTTACCCTCGCGAGATGTAATGTCATCCCCTCAGAGTTGTTGTCTGGCCAGTTTAGAGGGACACCAGCTAGTGAGAGATTCTGTTCATGTAGGCTGAGGTGTGTAGAAACACTCCAGCACATGCTATTCTATTGTCTATTCTATCGGGATTTACCTATCTAACCCCGATTTTGGCTACTTATTCAGGTTGGAATGATCTGGACAAAGTTTCTTGCGGTAGCTTTCATGGCCCGCCAGTAGTCCACAGTGTTTCAAAAATACGGGATTCGATGTAAAAGATGTAAAAGAGGGACATTCAATTTGCTTCAGTGAAACCAAGTGCTTACAAAATGAGAGTAATCCAAAAATCTTACGTCACTTAGAATCTCTAGAAATTAGTAAACGCTTGAAGACAGGAGAACTTTTGAATCGCCAACAGGATCTGACATTTTCCAATCGTATTTGGCTGCCAATTCTGCACAGAGAAGAAGATCGGGGGAAAAAACCCGAGAGCGCAGTTTGCCTGATTGAGTGACTGACAGCCGGTGCGTTCATGTCAGCTCACTTCCGCTTTCGAATAACAGCACTTTCCCGCGCTTTTTTCAATTTATACGGACTGTAGGTGAACTCAGGACATTTCCACCTACAATCCTTGTGATTGTTTCCCTTGGACGATGTTCTAAGATACTACAACGAAACGTTGGGCTGCTTTTTTCCTTGGATTTTTGATGTTATTTTTTTCCCGTGTGCGGCTGCCTGATCGGGAAACCCGCTGTGGTTTGGATTCATTAAATAATCTTAAGTCTATACTACATGGCATCAAATCCCGTATTTTTGAAACACTGTGGATCTGGACAAAATACGATACATTCTTAGAGGTACGGATGAGGGGCTAACAGAGATGGTGGCAAAGTATATAAAGCTGATTGTAAGGAGACTTAATTCATCGGTGACACCCAATGGCTGAGACTCAGTTATGATTAGTGGTCTCTAATGTAGGTTAGGGAGGGCGGAGCCCCTTTTATGTATTTTATGTTATGTATTATTGAATTATGTATTGAACTGAATTATGCCAATAAAGGTTCTGATGATGACGATGATGACATTTCCCATTGGGGTCACTTTATGACCTGGCTAAGGGCCCAATCCTTTCGGAATTGGGCCCGTAGCCAGGTTATAAAGCGAAACGTTGCAATGTTTGATGGTTTTAATTTTTAACGTGTTATTTTAAGTGTGTTGTGTTTGTGTTTTTAATATTTTTATATTTTAAACGACTATTTTTTTTAAGCTGCATTTAAGTTTTCCTCGTTTTTATTGATACCATTTTAAAAAACGTTTTGGCCATGGCTCTATACCCGTTTGCTCCAGTAAACTCAAGAATTATTGCGGGCCATGAAAACTTAAAATCGTTTTTGGCCCAATCCTATCCATTAGTTTATCCCTGGCGTTTATTTTGCCCCTCCAGCTGGTTTCTCCACCCAAGCCATGCCATTTGAGAAAACTCTTGACTATATAGCCAAGGCAGTCAGACAGATGGAGGGGGAGTGAGGGGGCGGAAGATTTGGGGTGTCTACTCTACGTCTGTTGACACTGCCGCCACCTCCAGCCTGCCACGGACACAAGCCGTGTTGATCCGCTCCCCCAGGGCCGGCCCGTCTATGCAGCAGCCTGAAGCGGCTGCATCAGCAGCAGATTATGAGGGGTTCAAGGCAGCAGTGAACCTGGGTGCCTTTTCACCCCACGTCTGGTACTGCTGCTACCTCCCTCCAATGTCCGCCGTCTCCCTTATTCAAAAATGATTTGCAAACTGTTCTTCCTTACCTCCTGCAGACTGTCCGGTCACACACACACACACACACACACACACACACACACACACACACAGGTGCAGCATGTGGCTTTTTGGCGCGGCTGCATCAGCTCTGGTGGTGAGGGATAAGATTGGGGCCCCAGTGTGTCTTCACTTCTTGGCCCTTTAAAATAAAAGCTTGCTTTGCAGCCCTTGCTATTGAACACACACCCTCAAAGTTGTTGCAATAAGCTCATTCCTTCTCCTTCTATGCCAAATTTACAGCGCTATGATAACAAAGTCAGATAGGAAGCTAATCTTTGAGAGAATTATAACTCCTTCCCTCCTACACACCAAGAGACATTTTCATTCCAGGCGGGAAGATATTTCATGGTGAAACTCTGAAGAACAAGCTCTGACTCAGTGATGGGGGAGGATTAGGACATTGGTACCTAACTTAGCCACTGTGCGCCCTAGGTGACATATTAAAACTGCATCTCAACTCACAATGAGCAGACACCCACACGCCCACATCTGCGCTGGAAATAATATGTGTGTGTGTGGGGGGGGGACTGGATTACATGGCAGAATGTTCTCCATGAATTCAGCAAGCCCCCTGCCTTCGGCCTGGTATGGAGGGTGGCACGGCGGCTCTATTAACACTGCAGTAAGCATGCACAGCAGCATCCCAGGCTGCCAGGAATTATGGGATATGTAGTTTCCATGTTTCTCAGAAGCCCTAGATCTTAGGACTGCCATGAGTTCTATCAGGATACCAGGATACAGGCTCAGTTTAGATGTTACATGGTGTCACACACGGTCAATATTTCATTCCTGTTTATTTCTGTGTGATGCAAGGCATGAAGGGATCCTGCCTTAACATATGTGTACTTGGTGCTGAGCGCCTGTCTGGGGCGCAAAGGGCCAGACCAGTAATGTGCCTACTAGAAGGATTGTTGGTATGAAGCCACAGATCCTCTGGCCAGGAAGGCCACACTCTGATCTTGAGCCATGTCATCAAACCCCTCCCCTCTCCTTAATTATGCCGGAAATGCAATGCTCCAGACCTGCTGTATAGTGTAGAGCACCTGCATGATTTGTGAATCATCCCATTGCATGATGTGTGAGTCAACCTGTTATAGCAATTCACCACATGAGTGGTGGTTTTCCCCCAAGCATGCCTGGTTGTAAGTATCTTGTTGTCTTGTGCTCCCTGAGGCATCTGGTGGGGCCACTGTGTGAAACAGGAAGCTGGACGAGATGGGCCTTTGGCCTGATCCAGCAGGGCTCGTCTTACGTTCTTATGTTCTTATGCCATTTATTTCTTTTTTGTTCTGTTGGCATTGTGAAAATGATTCCACGTGCTGCTGCTTCTCACAAATTGAGGAATGGAAGAAAGAGCCCCGAAAGTCCAGGGAAAGTGCTCTCCCCCCCCCTCCCCAGCTGTTAGGAAGGAGAAATGACTGGATCCATTCTCCGTGCATTCCTGGCACATTATCGAGTTTACCCCACACTTAGCATCTTTATAAACTGTAAACAAGACATAATGGTTGCACAGCAATGCCTTGTGTAATGGCAGCGTCAATAATGCTAAATGGTAACTGAATAAACTCTCTGCATTAATACCAAAATAACTCACCACAAATGAACATCATTAAAGAAAGGAAAGTGGTCGGGGGAGACAAACTCGATGGAGGTAACAAGGACTCTTTTTTGAAAGTGTTATGGGTAAATCTTTACATGCCATTATCCTGGAAGAAAGGGAATGTATTGGCTAGGGGTGGGATTTCTTTCTCAATCCTCCCCCCCCCCGTTTATGTTCAGGGGAATACAGATTCAACATGGCACATCATAGGCCTTCTATTGGAAGGAGAGGATGATCTGGGTTGGAACATGAACACCACAAGAGCCCTGCTGGATGAGGCCTAAGTCTGGGCCTCTGAGAGGAATTTTATCAAGGGGGTACAAAGTTTCTTTTGGACCCCTTCTCAAAAGGGAAGGGGGCAAAACAGGATTGGGGGAGGGCAGCAATAGCCAGAAAATTCTTCGGAGCCCAGGTCTACCAGGCTTCCCAATGGGCGCCCAGGCCTACCCTCCCGATAGACCTGGTCTGGCCACCGTCTTTCACTCTCCATGAGGCCAACTGAGATCCCAGGAAATGTCTGTAGGCCCTCCTTTGGCTCCTGGGCCCCCTTTTTGACCCTGGACCCAGGTACAATTTACCCTTTTTACCCCCTCTCATGGGCCCTGGCCCCATCTAGCCCAGCGTCCTGCATCCCACAGTGGCCAATGAGATGCCTCCAGGAAGCTCACCTGGAGACACTGATGGCAACAGCCTTCCTTTGTCCCTCAGCAGGTGGTACTTTGTAAAAGGGTCAAAATCTGCTGGCTCCGCTGCTGGCATGAAGACAGAGCCAGACCAAAAGAAGGTCCTTGAAAGTCTCCGTCCTGGTTACATGGCTCATCATCCCCCAGAAATCTGGGTTGTAGCCTAGGCTGTATCCTGTAGCCCAGGAGCATGAGGGGGAGGCGGCTTCGATTGAGTTCATTCACCCATAGACAGGTAAGGAGATAAAATGTAAAAAGTGCTATTGAAAATAAAAACGGGGAGGGGGGATAAAAGAAACAGGTTTGGAAAATAGCTTGGGCCCTGGAAGTGCAAAAAATACAAGGAGGTGATGATAGGCAAAACGAAAAGCAAAATAGTTCCTGGATGCCTTCAGCACTGTTTCCTAACTGTACTTACTCCAAGGTCAGCTTGAAGAGTCCACCACACTTTGCTGATCCCGAAGAGGCGGGCAAGAGCTAAGCATGAAAGAGCATGCCTTGCATGGGGGGCTCCAAGGCCCAGCCCCTGCAAACCCCCCCCCCTTCAGGGATCTCATGGGGCTGGCCTGGGAAAGACCTTTGCTTGAGACCTTGGAGAGTAGACAATCTTGGGCGAGGTGGGCCAAGAGTCTGACGGTAGAAGTCAGCTTCCTATGTTCTAACTGTGAACACGTATTTCATGCTCATCAATTGCCAGATGAAGGGACGGCAGCACCATTTTAGAATAAGTGCATTGTGTGTCCAGGCAGCATCACGAAACCCGTAGCAGCTGCATCTCTGCCTTGGACCACTCCACCATCAAGATCATGAAACCAGGATTAAGCCTGTATCATCCCATGTCGTTGCCGATGCTGTTTATCCCCCCCCCCATCATTTTCTCAAATGCCTTTTAATTTCACTCAAAATTAATCTACCATAGTGCTCGCCTCTGTTCAGTTTCAGCTATTTTCCCCAGTCCATCTGTACTTTTGGATGGATTAAATAGCCCGTTACCCCATAACTGGTTTGCAGTCCGCTGAGAGACCAAAGGGAGGAGAAACGACTGCAGCATCCATCAGTCTGACTCTGTTTCTTCCCCTTAGGTTGCAATTTACTCCATTTAGCCACAAGTTCAAAGAATGTCAATTTGGAAGGGGCTGGAACCTCAACCTCGGAGCCAAATCAGCCTTTGGACCGACAGTATCCACCCTTCAAGGCTGTTGGGCTGTACAGACAACCGTCTAAGGTGGCACCATGAACGTGGAACCTTCTGTGAAATGCTCCAGTGGGACGTCAGAGCAGACCAGCCAAAAACATCCGGAGGGAGCTGGGGCACTATGCCGGGTCAGTTAAATGGGAAGACTTCATTTTATGGTTCTCCCGTATTACCTATGGCAGTGGCTCTCTACCTTTCTAACTAAAATAACAACAACAACAACAACAACCTGGTCTCCTCGGACATACACTACCTATACACCACCTGTTTTGGTGGCCTATGTCCGGGGAGGAAAAGGGGATGTAGAGGTTTACAAAAGAGGGGATAGCATCTGGCAGGCACCACTGCCACCAGATCGACCCCTCCCACATCTTCCCCACCCCTGGTTCATCCCCCCTCCCCACCCAGATACACTTGCATTCCTTCCACTGCCCACCACCGCCAATTAACCGGCGCCAACAGATAGTGCCCTCTCCGCCACCCTGTGCGCACAGCCTCCAGCCTATGCTCTGGTGACCTCATTTTGCTCACTGGCAGAACATCACTTCCGCCAGCATACTCTCACTTCCTCCAGTGGATAGAATTGGGCTGTAAGTATGGTTTAATTTTAGTCTACATCTTGGACATTTTAAAAACAATTGGCTTTAGATGCAATGGCCGGCCCCTTAGGCCAGCCGCCGCATCTTAGGCAGGATCAGGCTGCCCATATAGTACTGTACATACAACCAACATTACAAGTTAATTTGGAACTCTCCAGAAAAAAAATAGAGGGTTTTTTTTTTCCTTGAGTTCCCAAGCAATACTTTCAATTTGTGATCCCTCTCTGAATTCAGCTCAGATCAGTTCATCCATCCCTACTTTTAGCATCTTGTAGGAACTCTCTCTCTCTCTCTCTCTCTCTCTCTCTCTCTCTCTCTCTCTCTCTCTCTCTCTCTCCTCCCTCCCTCCCTCCCTGGGAGGACTTCTTTTGGTCTTTCCATCTTAAGAAAACATTTTTGATTTCTTTCGAGATTGTCCCTCTGCAGTAACCAATGACAAATGGCATGGCTGGGGATTGTCACCAAGATAAATGCCACATGGACATATGGATTCATAATTGGCTACCGAAGACCGAACTGTCAGGAAGCTGATTGTATTCTTGACTATGGAAAAATAGAACTCATAAGATCAGCCCCATCTATTTAACATGCATTGTGCTGTTGTTATTATGGGAGCGATTGAGCGAGCGAAAGAGAGACGTGGGGAAATCAGTGCTGCTTCATAACTGCTTCTCATCTTCTGGGATGCTGGCAGGTGATGCTGTTGCTTCTGGATGTTTCCGTGTCATGTATTCCTCAGATAATCTGGAAGCTTTCCAGCTTTCTGGAGTGTAATATTATGTCAGGAACACATTATGAATGAAATAAACAGCTCAGCATGCTGGGTTTTGCTTGTAGAAGGTTTTGCAAGAGGCTACATTGTTGGGACAGTTTGTGTCCAATGAGCTGCAAACAGTTGACACCCCGCCCTGATGTGTTTTGAGAAGGCTCTTTCCTAGAAAGCCTTTTTGGAAGACCAGGTAAGACCTTCTTGTTAGGAAACCCAAAGAACCATTGTGGAGACAGAACACAATTGACAGTGCAATCCTATGTAACTATCTGGCAGGCTGCCCAGGGCTGCCCGCTGGACGCTATCCCCATTCCAGGCCGCTCTGCAGTGGCCCAGAGGTCTAGTCGGGGAATGGGCCTCCTCGGATTTCCACCAGCTATTTAGCTGGCGGAAGTCGGAGGAGGCCATGTAATGGCCACGCCAGCCAGAGACGGGGATATGGCAGACACCATCCCCGCCCCCTCCCGGGCTGGCCAATGGCCCCCCTCGCTCACCACCTGGACCGCCCATGCAGCCCTTACCTTCCTCCGGTGGCCGCATGGAGATCCAGCAGCAGAGTAAGGGCTTCCAGCCTAGTGCTGGCGGCCCTTACTCTAGAGTCGTCGCAAACGTGCCAATAGCTTAGGGTGGAGATGCACTCGCTCTGCTGCCCTAAAGTTGGGCAGGATTGCACTGCCCGTCTTCTGCATTTTGCATTGATTGAACTGAATTGACTCATTGTCAATCAAGTTTATGTTCTGTTTATGGCTTAATTTGTAGTGTTTCAGAATACAACTCGCATTGCAAGTTGAGTTGCTCTCCCATCTCTACACTCCAGTACCTTGTCTTGCAAATAAACCAAGCTAGCCTATCCCTGAAAGGCACATATGTCACTGTTCACAGGGAAAGAATGCTGTTTGTGGGTCTTTCCCCTGGGCCTGTATTTTATCATATCCCTGGAAAGGGAGCGCATGGCAGAGCAAAACTTCACAAAGCCGCGGAGAGAAAGAAATGATAATAACCGTTCAGCTCAAACTCCTAGGGTTTTAAAGTCTGCCGAGGTAAAATTAACTTGGCAATTAGCAGTGTGAATCAGTTCTCTAATGAGCTCCAGTCCTATAAAGCTCTGGAAGAAAAAAGATGGCTAATTATAATGGATGGGGTGGAGTTCCTCCGCAACCTGCTCTCTCAGGGACTTAGCCCTGAAACATGAAGAGTCTTTGAGAGCTGGGTTTGGGCTGGAAATTGATGCAATCAGACAAGGGAGAAGTCAGTGAGCTGTGAGTAAATGAACTCCTGATTCTGGTAGCAGGTGATTACATCTCAAGTACCTGTTCTCGACCAGGTAATGATGGCGATTATTCCCAAATCCTCTTTGAGCAGCAGCAATAACAGTAGCAGTGAAGGACTTGAGGCAGGGTCCGCCAGGAACCTCTCTTGCATGGCTCCCATGGAAATGAAAAGGTTCTGGCACCCCGGACTCACCAGCGCATCCGTTTGCTAACCAGGCCAGGGGACAAGCAGTTTCAGACCTGGTGATCTCAGGGCACAGTGGGGATATAAACCCAGGTCTCAGAAGATACAACTCTGCAATACTGGACAATTGAGGGTTGCCACCTGAATAATGTTTTATAGTGTATTCATCTGTATATGAATTCATCTGTATATAGCATATTCGTCTGTATATGGCTCCCTGCTAACTGGGCAAGAGGCACTTTTTCCATTGGTGCTCCTCTTATATTTAGCAGGGGGAGAGCAACTGCCCCCCTTTCACCCCAGCACAGTGCCTTTTCTGGTGGCTGTTGCTGATGTTCTTCTGCATCTTTTTTAGATTGTGAGCCCTTTTGGGACAGGGAACCATTCAATCATTTGATTTTGTCTGTAAACCGCTTTGTGAACTTTTTGTTGAAAAGCGGTATATAAATACTGTTGTTGATGATAATAATAATAATAATAATAATAATAATAATAATAATAATAATGCTCATTTTTGTATCTTATTGTAAACTACACAGGGAGCTTTACTACATGGGCAGCGCTGATGGTGAATGAATGGATAAAGAAATAAATAAGGGTTGCATCCTTTTTCTTGATTGATCAGATTGATTCAAAATCTGCAAACAGACTAAAAAAGCATCTTTGATTCATTGGGCAACACATATTAAAGTCTTGATTATTTTTTAATATAGTAATGGTATAAGCTGCAAGGTGCAGGTACCATTCTCGCCCTCTTCCAAGGTGGCACCGGCTGCAGCATAGACAAACACAACCTAAAAACCATGGAAGGCTGGTTTGTTTCCCCTTCAAAGTCATTGTTTTAGCCATATGCCAATTTATGAAGATTTAATCTTAATCAACGCTATTTGATTAATTGGCTAAGGTTTCTGTAACTGTGTCACAGCCCCAAAATAAATCATTAAGGAATGAATGAAATATGTATCTATTTCTATTTAGCTATTTGTTATTTATTTATGTGAGCCCTTTCATCCCAGCTTTCTATAAAAAAAAAACAAACATTGAGGTAGCAAATATGCATACATTAAAGCCGTAGAACCAAATAAACAGATGAAAATTGCTTTAAATCAGCATAAAAATTAAAATTTGTGCCAACAGGAGGAGTCAGAATTTAAAGGGCCAGACTAAACGTGGCCTGGATGGAACTTACTGCGCCCCCGGAGTGACATCACGTGACGTCACTTCTGGGTTAGTGGTGCGGGCTCCCTGAAAACATGGAGACCACATCACTGTTTCCCGAGCATTGGAGCAGGCGGGGGAGGGTCTTCAAACAGTGGACAGAACTGGATTCCATATCCATGCATCACAAATCTTGTTCAATAATTCTCCCTTATTCATCCCTTCTAGTTTTCTAAAAGCTTGGGTCTAAGTGCATGGATAACTCTGTTTTGGATTGCAGCCTAGATGTTTAACCAGTCAGTTTAGAGAGGATGTCAGGCTGAGAACACAGGGAAGCCTAAGAACAACTCACGTTAACAAGTTTATCAAGCTACATTGCCCTTAAGAGTCTCTTAGGGCTCAGTCCAGCCCAACTCAGCCCAACTCAGGCACAATTGAGGCCCAATAGTGGCACAATTGTGGCCCAAAACAGGACCGAGTTAGGCTGCAACTGTGCCTGACTTAGGCAGGAGGCAAGAGCAGTGGGCCAGGATCGAGGCAACACTTACCACAGAGGCAGGCAGGCCCCTGTGGGGAGGTGTCCGTCTTGTGGAAGCGAAGAGCCCCCTCCTGAGCTCGTCTGTGTGTACCTACCACAGCTGCTGCAGCGTTCACAGCAGATGGGCAGCCACAGGTGGGCCTGCAGGCACTGGGCGTGCGACAGGCAGCTGAAGGACTGAGGTTGTGCCAGTGCCAGCTGCCCCAGGGCACCCTGGGCATTAGCCACCTGCCGCAGGGGGGAGTGCCACTGCCCTCCTACCTGCAGAAGGCGATGCCACCCCCAAGCCATGGTGAGGCTGCACGTGGGAGTCATGGGGGGGTGAGCGGGGGAGAAAAGGGAAGGAGGGGGTGGGAACGGCACGCACAAGGGGGGTCTCATGAGGTCTGGAACCGCCTCCGCCATGACATGCCCGTGCGCTGCCTGAAGCCCTGGACCACCAGGGCCGTGGCTATGCCCACAAAGAAGGCATCCCAGCATGCCTTCTGCTCCATGCCCCGGCCAAGACCGAGAGATGCCTTGGGCTTGTCTGCTGCGAGCGGGAAGGGCTCACGCAGCTCATCACACCCCCAGATGGGGCAATGTCAGCACCTCGCGGCAGGCGCTCTGGCGGGGTGGGGGGTGCCAGTGTCCATCATCAGGGAGTGGGAGGGGAGGCAGGCACACAGGCAGGCGGACAGGGGGTGCTGGGGAGGGACACGGGTGGGTCAGAAACAGACAGACAACAAGGCTGGTGGGAGAGGGATACAGGGAGAGGGGTCTGCAGAGACCAATAGGGACACAGGGGTCACTTCGCAGATGGAGGCAATGCAGGAACGGGTGCCTCTCATGCACACGGACCAAGGGCGGAAACGGACGCCGTTGACGGGCGGACTGAGGGCGGAAACGGACGCCGTTGACGGGCTGACACGGACGCCGTTGACGGGCGGACCGAGGGTGGGTGAGAGCCCCGGTTGCTGAAAGGGCTCTTTACGGACGTGGCGGATGTGCGCCATGTCGCCTGTCAGTGGTTGCCTGCCTGAGAGGCCCCCCAACTCTCCCCTCCCCTCTGAGCCCTGAGGGTCTGGCAGCCCCCCTGCTGTGTCCTCCCTGGGCTGGCTGTGGCAGGCCCTGGTTGGGATTCATGCAGGGCCTTGTGTGCTGGGCGCTGTCTCTGTGTGTGTGGGTCAGTGCTTGTGTAACATTGGGGTCATGTTGTTCAAGGAGCCTTTGCCCAAGGGGCATCTTTATTGTTCTGGAACATTGGCAGAGATGGCCAGGCGAGGCTGCTAGGGGTAGGCACAGCAGCCACTCAGAACGTAGCAGCAGCAGCAGCAGGCGTGCCCCATGGACCTGGAGACACAGGCTCTTCCCCTGTGGAACCACAGCCTGCTCCATAGAAAGGGGAGGGACAGCAAGTAGGCAGCCAGGGAGGTGGAGCAGCAGCAGCAGCTGAGGAGGGTTGCAGGGCAGGCTCCCAGACCTCTGGCAGCATCGAGGCAGACGACCATGGGTCGTCAGATAGGCAACCAGACTGCGGGCCCAGGGGTGCTCCCCAGAAGGTAGGTGGTGGTGGACATTCCTGGGGAGACATAAATCACGGGGGTGTTCCATGGCAGCTGCTGCGTGGTAGCAATCGCCATTGAAGGAATGCCAGTGTGCCGGTTGCAAAGGCCTGCAGGGAGAGAAATCAAATACAGCTGAGTGGTGTGTGACACATAGCATGGTCTGCACTCCTTCCCTGGGTGTAAGGTGAGCATGATCCTGTAAGGGAAAGGGGTCAAAGAGAGAGACAACAACACAACTTGGGGGTCACAACCATGGCAATCCGAGCAATACTGACCTGTCAGTAGACCCTGTGGAGAAAAGAGGGGGGGGGACAGCTGGTGTCTACATATGGGTTACAGTTCCACACTCATGGCATTGTGTGCTCACATTAATACAGGCAGCTATGAGACAAGACATTGGTAAAGAGGCATATCATGGCAGGCATTGCAGGCAGACATGAGACAAGACATTGGTAAAGAGGCATATCATGGCAGGCATTGCAGGCAGACATGAGACAAGACATTGGTATAGAGGCATATCATGGCAGGCATTGCAGGCAGCTATGAGACAAGACATTGGTAAAGAGGCATATCATTGCAGGCTATGCAGGCAGCTATGAGACAAGACATTGGTATAGAGGCATATCATGGCAGGCTATGCAGGCAGCTATGAGACAAGACATTGGTATAGAGGCATGTATCCTACCTATATTTCTCTATGCAAAGAGGCAGTAGTCAGACCACATGTCAGCACGAACCCTGCTCTTACCTGCACTTACCTGCTGGTGTTGTTGCCTGTGGGGGGGGGAGAGAGGGGCTGGGAGAAAGACATGGGTTAGCAAACACTTGCATGGAGACAGCTGCCCAGGCACAGCAGTAAACAGTTTGGCCACAGGCAGAACAGCCCTCTCTGCCCTAGAGGGGGGCAGAGAGGAGAGAGGAGAAGAGAAGAGAGAAGTGGGGTGTTAGAAAAGTTTTCAAAGTCCCGCTTTGTGGCTGCTGGGGGACAGAACCCCACGCCACGTGCTCAGAGAGAGAGTTAGTGGAGGGCTGGGGCTGGGCTTTTGTGGGAAAGAGGCTGGGTGGGGCTGGGTGCTGATAGGGTAACTATTTGGGTCCGTGTTCAGAGTTAGGCCACAACTGTTCCGTCCTAACTCAGGCACAACTTGGGCCCAGGGTGTTAGTACTTTTCAGGAGAGGGCAGGTGTGGGTAAGGTAAAATGGCTCCTATGGGTCTCCTCACATTTTGGTTCACCCTTTTTGTTGACCCAAATTTTGTGCCTGAGTTGGGCTCGAGGGGGCGTGTCGGGGGCTCTCCAGCGTCTGGAACCGGACCAAAATTCGTAACCACCCCCGTCACGCCCCCGACACGCCCCTGACACGCCCACTTTTAGGCCGCAATTGTGCCTGAATTGTGCAGTTGTGCCTGAATTGTGCCGGAACCCAATTCAGTCACAATTGCAGCACAAATTCGGCCTCTCCAGCACAATTCAGGCACAACTCGAGCCTAAAGCGCTTAGGCTGCAATTGTGCCTGAATTGTGCCGCTGAGGCCTTGGGCTGGACTGGGCTGTTAATGCTTATTTTATGCCTGGAGAAGAGACAGCAGTAGGCAGAACCATTTGTAATTAGCGTATGGTTTATAAGATGACCGGCAAAAGGCCAAGAGCCTCCGATAAGACCGTCGAGTGCCTTTGGCTTCGTGGACGTAGGCATAAGCTAGACAGAGAGATTAAAATGGTGTCCTGCACATGATGGTGGATAAGGAATCCACAAATTCTCTCTGATGACGTCATTAGTTCAGGCTGGTTCTAGGAGCTGTGGTGGCTCCAGCCTTTCGTTATTTTTTTTTGGGGGGGGTCTGCGGCAAAAGCTCTATGAGGGGCCCCATGGCATGCTCCTGTATGCTTTGAAAAGCATGTTCGTATACCAGACACCCACCACCACAACGGTGTCCAAGAACCAAGCAGTGGGCAGTCAGCAATCCTGCTTCACCGCTGCTGCTGCTGCTGCTGCTGCTACAGGTGGTAGCGAGGTGAGGTTTCGTGTCCATTCCTGTCCCCTGCTCCCCAGGGCCTCCTGCTAAGCCTCCTCATTGGGCCCTGGGTCTCTGGCTGGCTTAGTGGGCAATAGTGAGGAGGAGCAGCAGAAGCAGGGTCTGTGCTGTGGGGAGAGGAGGACAATCTGTTGCTGCCACTGTTCCCCATAGTCTCTGGGGCCCTGGACAGAGGCCATGACCTGGTATCGTAGCCCCAATGGTCGATGGAGAACAGGAGGAGTGGTAGCATTTAATGAGGAATCTGATCAGAGAGATGCACATCACCTAAACAATTTGTGCTAACGGGCGCTCTCCCCGCCACAAGTGCTGCCCCACTGATTTTGAAGGTGCCCCATGACCCACGTGCACCTACCCCTGTGTACCTGTATTTGTTTTCTCCATTGAATGAATGGACCACCAGCCCCTGAACCTTTAAGCCATTGCTTTATGTGTGCACTGGACAGCAGGTGGGGTTTCAAACTGTGGGGACATCATGTGTAAACCACAGACGGTCAGGGCAGCCTTCGTAGTTGGTCCAACGGTGTGTTTGCTTCTTCCACGTCCAACTGTGGAGGGAACGGAAGGTGTGCCGTAGCTCAGATATCATTCCCCGTGTTTCTCGAGGGCAATTTTCAAGTGGAAAGGGGGAAAAAAAAGAAAGTCTCCTTTCTATCAGTAGGTGATAAAAACATAAATTAGAGCCTGTAACCCATTCCTCAGATATTAATAAACATTTGGCTGCTTTATAAATAGAATTCATAATGAGTGATTTTAAAACACTGATTTCTACAAAAGAGAGCAGAATGGAACCTTAGAAAACGTACAATGGGTCTCTCCGGTAGCGTAACTCAGTCCGGCTCCATGGGAAGCAAGTTTGACATGAGGGTTTCCGTCGTGCCAGGATCTGTCTCCTTCAGCAGGAGGAGGAGGAGGAGGCAAAGATCTTTAAATGAATCGCTCTCTTGTCACAGAGCAGTGATATACCCAGCAGTCCTCTTAGCATAGAGAACATTCATAATTACAGCTGTGCAATCACCTTCTAGACTTTTAATAGCTTAATAAGATTTTTTAACGACTATCCTTCAAAATGAGAAATCCTGCTGGGCAAAAAGAGGCTTATAAAACATTACCCAGCTGTGCAGGGTCCTCGAAGACCGAGGAGGGAGCTGGAGTTAAATGCCGGCTTCTTTCGGGGTCTGCAGGAGGACAGCTGCATTGCTCCCCCTCAAACCTGCTCGACAATTTCAGGTGTGTCTTTTGCTTAGGCTTAAAATCAGATTGTTGGCCAACACCATGGAGGGCAGTGTTGTTGCATGATGCTGTGATGTAGCTCAGAAGAGACCTTGACATTTAAATTTGCATAGTATTTTAATTTTCCAGAGTGAATGATGCCTATTAGACCTCGATGGACCACCAAAGACTGTTGTGCTATGCTAGCTTGGATTTTTTAAAAAATGAATCAATAAAGCTAAACTAACTTTGAGGGAGCCAATCAACTGCCTTTCCACATCTCCCCCTCCCGCAAAAAGAGTGCAATTTTTGCAAGATTTTGGATTCACATGGTGCAGTCCAATTGGCTGCCTCGGCTTGGGGCAGGAGGGTGAGAACCAAAAAGCTCCGAAATGAAAGCAAAGATGGTTGTTAGCCCTGCACCCTCCACTACAGGTGAAGCAACATCACTGCCCGTCAATCCTACTGACCTGACAATGACCCCTAACACTGGCTTTATTTTGAATACCTTACCCTAAGACAAAGCGTTAGATCTTAGAAGACACACCCTCTAAGACACCCTCTATACCACAGGTTCAGGAGTTGCCAGGTCAGAGACATCTCAAAACCTGAGATTCAGGAGGTAAGACGCCATGATGGGGTGGGGCCTGGTGATGTCAGAAGGCGGAGCCTGAAGAAGTCACCCCACAGTCAGGCCTCTCCTGTGTCAGGTTCTTACGTGTGGAATTCTTTATAGACACTGGTCTTCATTTCTCAAAAATCACTTACCAAATCCACGATCCTGTTTTGCGTGATATGTCATTGCGACGGCGCTGCAGTCAGAAAGCCCTGCGCCGCCAGCAGTGGGTCATACAGATCACCTGCTGGAGCAGGTAAGGTGATGGTGGAGGAGGTTCAGGGGAGACCGGGGCAGGGATTGTGCTGGGCTGGGGGAAGGAGGGGGAGGATCCCAGCGGCAGCCATGCAAGCCAAGAGTCTATCTCCCTTTCACTGCCCCGAACCGCCCCACCCCCGAGTCTCCTCTCACCTATGTCAGCTAAATAGCTGGCGCAGGACCAAGGAGACCCATTGGAGGCCAAGCGGCTATGGGGAGGTAGGTAAAAAAGGTTTTTACTTCCCTCTTCTGGGCGGTCTGGTTTCCCCTCCCCCCCATAGCATGCACTGCGCACTCGGTCAATGGCACTGCATGGTTTGGGCTGACAGGGGATAGGATTGGTCTGAAACTTGCCCTATGGTCCAAGGGCAATGATCCCTTTACGATAATACAGCAAATATGTCAGGTCTGTTGATTGTAAAGCATCAATAGTCACACTCATCCCTATAACTTAGTGATAACATTAGGTACAGGTAAAGGTGACCCCTGACAATTAAGTCCAGTCGTGTCCGACTCTAGGGTGTGGTGCTCATCCCCATTTCAAAGCCGAAGAGCCAGCGTTGTCCGAAGACGCTTCCGTGGTCATGTGGCCGGCATGACTCTCCTTGCCGCAGCGCGTAGCATGCGGATGGAACACGGAGCGCTGTTTACCTTCCCGCAAGCGGTACCTATTTATCTACTCGCATTCACATGCTTTGGAACTGCTAGGTTGGCAGGAGCTGGCCAAGCAACGAGAGCTCACCCCGTCGTGGATTCGAACTGCCGACCTTTCGATCGACAGCTCATGGTTCAGCGGTTTAACCCACTGCGCCACCCGCTGGCCTAGTGATAACATTAGCAATTAATTTCAGCACTAGTAGTTGTTTAAGGTAAATATGCAAAACATGTAGGTTTCCCCTTAAATATCAAAGACCAGGTCCTGTTGGAATGCGGTCTGTCATCTCAAGGCATTTTGCCTAGAAGGAAAAAAAAATACAAAATAAAATATAGCTGATGTTATAAACTGTTAATTATGGTTTATAATAGTAATAATCCCAGAGATTTTGATCATTACAGTGGTTAATGACCAGTTTGTTATGGGTTTAATAGCTTTCAGCTCCATCTAGGGATGCCCAATTAGCAAACCAGTCGTTAAATACTAGTAATGACTAATTATTTGAGGATTAAAAGATTCAGTATAAATAAAAGTGAGATTGAAGCCCTTAACGTTAGTGCTTTAATGCATAATGTTAGTGCTCTCTGCAATGCGTTCTACGTGCTTCTGCAATACAGATTTTCTATAGAGGGTTTGTTTTGCCCACGTGAGCTTCTATTCTCCATCTCTTCCAAATATTAAATTCTCATTCCTGTGGGCCACCGCATTGTAACTCTTTGTTCATCCACCTACCATGTGGGACCTGTTCAACCCTCCCACCAAAGGCCCATGATGGGTGAACATAAGAAGAGCCTTGCTGGATCAGGCCAAAAGCCCATCTAGTCCAGCTTCCTGTATCTCACAGTGGCCCCACCAGATGCCTCTGTGAGCACACAGCTAACAAGATCACCTGTTTCCTGTTGTCACTCCCTTGCACCTGGCACAGAGAAAACCTACTTCTAAAGCCAGGAGGTTACTTATGGCTTGTAACCTGTTATGGTCTTTTCCTCCATTAATCTATCCAAACCCCCTTTAAAGGTATCTAGACCAGGTGCCATCACCACATCTTGTGGCAAGGAGTTCCACAGATGAATTACACGCTGGGTAAAGAAATGTCTGTTCTAACTCTCCCTGGTGTGTTTTTGACATTCTGATGACTGCCTGTGGGAAGAACATAAGAACATAAGAAGAGCCCTGCTGGATCAGGCCAAAGGCGCATCTAATCCAGCTTCCTGTATCACACAGTGGCCCCACCAGATGCCTCAGGGAGCACACAGCCAACAAGATACTAGTATCCTGTCGCCACTCCCTTGCACCTGGCACAAAGAAAACCTACTCCTACAACCAGGAGGTTGCTTATCCCCATCATATAAGAACATAAGAAGGAGAGAGGGGGCAGGATTTGGTGGTTGGTTCTGCTCCCAATCAGTGAGCTTTCATGGTAACATCTGTACAGAGCTCTCATGCACACCACTGTCTCATGTGCTCCCTCTGCTTTCCCAGAGCTCTGTTGTCACTATCCCAGTCACCTCACACTTTAGAGTAGGTAGAGGGTCAATTTTCTGTAGGAGGACTGTGGATTTCAGAGTTCAGATTCTAAAGCCCTAGAAACTGTCACTCAAATGGCTGAGCCAAGACATTTTGGTACCTGACGTCACGACGTGGAAAATCCAAATGATTTCTTCCTGGTTGCCTTTCTGCTTCTTTTAAAAACAATCCGAGAGGGGGGGGGGCTGGGAGTGACTTCACATCCGGGGTACCACCAGGTACCTGTAGCTACGCTACTATCTCTGGCACTGAGGCACAACCATCCCTTTTTCTTTCTTTCTTTCTTTCTTTCTTTCTTTCTTTCTTTCTTTCTTTCTTTCTTTCTTTCTTTCTAGTTTATGAAATTTTAAATATAAACAAACAATGGCCAGTGCTGCAACTGCAATGGCGGTGGAGGCCGAGGCGGCTCATTGGGCACCATATGTGGTTCCTGACTGGTTAACTCCTCCCAGGTTGTCAGTGGTCCATGCATGCACCAGGGCAGCCAATCAGTGCAATGCTAACAACACAAAGGGGAAACAAACAGCCATCTCTCACTTTTCATTGCATCTGGAGGAGGGAGAAGGGAGATGGCGCACTTCTACCCTCTTCGGTTGCCAGCTTCACCAATTAATCAAGAGCCGAATGAAATTAAAGCTTCAGTTGATTAATCACAGTGATTCCCCAGCTAATGCCTTCAGCCCTATTCTTTATCACAGTACAAGTGCACACATCCAGAATGAGATTCTGGCTGATTCTTTCCCTGTGCTCATTGTTTTCAAACTGTGGAAAACCAGGGAGCTCTTTGACAGCTCATCAGAGATTTTGCAGTGAGAAGATCAGTAGTGGAAGATAAGCTTCTGTGAAAGGCAGCTTGTTCACTACTAAATAGTACGTAATTTATGATATGAAGCTTCTGGGAGGGATGACCCAGAGTTTTGGGTTTGAGTGTCATCGTTTTTTCGATGAGATCCAGCTCTATTTTTCTGTAAGCAACCAAGAGGAGCTCTTGTTGCTTTAGAGAAGGGGTGGCCAACCTTCCACCATGGGGGCTACTGTGTTCTTAAGAGTTGTGGAGAAGACAGAATCTTGGCAACTGCAAATGCTGATGGTGCTGCTAAAGTAGCTGCACCTATGCAACCATTTTAAAGGGCCAGCATTCATGTTGAAAGGTGGGCCAACACTGCTCTAGAACTCATGGTGAACTAGATGAGGCTTCAGAATCTGAATCTCAGTCCAAACAGGGTCATGATGATCCAGTACTGGTGGTTGGGAAATGAGCGGTTCTGTTGGAACCTGTAGTGGATGATTTTAAAGTGTTCCTTTGTTCAGATTAGACCCCAAGAGATTTTCACTAAGAGCCCTGCTACCGGTAGGAGTGGTTTCCTTTTGAAAGGTGAAATTGTCAACAATAAGGACAGGGCCTTCTTGGTTGTTTCCCCAGCTTTGTGAGATGATTGGCTACCAAAGGTCCGTGGATATTCCTTCCTCTTGACCTTTGGATACCTCTAGCGTGAAAAACGTTATAAATTACATATCGCCGCATTAGGCCTCTTCATTAGGCCTCGGACAGCCGGAAGGGGGGGTAGGTCCTTCGCGCTGCCGAAAATTTTGAGGGGGGGAACGGGCGGTCACTAGGGAGGCACGCGCACCCCGCTTTGGGGCGGCACGCGCCTAGTGATGCGACTGTCCAGGATCCAAAGCATGAGTGGCTGTTACATAAGAACATAAGAAGAGCCTTGCTGGATCAGGCCAAAGGCCCATCTAGTCCAGCTTCCTGTATCTCACAGTGGCCCCACCAGATGCCTCCGAGAGCACACAGCCAACAAGATCACCTGTTTCCTGTTGCCACTCCCTTGCACCTGGCACAGATAACCTGTTTCCTGTTGTCACTCCCTTGCATCTGGCACAGAGAAAACTGACTTCTAAAGCCAGGAGGTTGCTTATGGCTTGTAACCTGTGATAATCTATCCAAACCCCTTTTAAAGGCATCTAGGCCAGGTTTCTTATAAGAGCATAAGAAGTTCCTCTTGAGCATGGGGGATTTGAAACTCCCGCCTTCAAGCAGCAGCCCCCCTTGCCCCCCAAAGGCCCCTCTCAATACAGTATTCTAAGCCAGGGGTTCCCAACCTGTGGTACTAGTACCACCAGTAGTACTTCAGCCAACTGCTGGTGGTACTTGGAGCGCTGGACCACTGGAACCCCACTCCGACGTGGCACTTTTGAATCTAAACCTTCCAGAAGGCACAAGAAGCTGCCATCAAAAGCACTTTCTGCTTGTGCAAAGTTGAAGGGGAGTTGAATGTCACCCAGGATGTCCCCCACCCTCTGCGATTCTTTCACGGTAAAGCATTTTGGAAGCACAGAGATGACTTCTGGAACAGAAATGGCCAGTTTGAAACCCCTTGTTGAAAGAAGAAGGGTTGGAGACTAGGAAAAATGCAGCTTTATGTTGCTTTCTGTTTCTGCTTGGCAGGGATTATTGCTTAACATTTGTCACATCTCTAGCAAAGGAAGGGATGTTAAGAAAATAAAAGAACTAAATGTGTGATTTCCGCACATACGGTATTTTGCGAACAGTCACCAAAAGCCTGCGAAGAGGTACTGCTGCTCCTGGAGCAGACAGAAGCGGATCTTTGCTGTTGAGTTACTCAACAGTGCCACCTGGTGTCTGAAGGTCTAGGATGTGGAGATGTCCAAATCCTGGAGACAGAACATGGTGCAAGAGCCACACATCGTCGCTGACTTTATTTGCACTTCCAGCCTAAAATAGAACTTTTTTCTTACTCTGATATCAAGTATTAGCTTTAACCCTTGTGATCCCAGCCAGGGGATTGAGTGGTACCACTCTGTGCCTGTAGAGAATCACAGCCCATGGTGACTTTCCATGGTTACCAGAACTGCAAGCTGTGTGTGTCACTCTAGTCTTTTCCTCTAGTTACAGTTTCACTTCGATTCCAACTGGTTGAATATATTTCTCTCCATATCTATAGAAGAAAAAACATTTGGAGAGAGTCTGGATTGCAAACAATAAACATTTCCCTTAGCAAGGATAGACAAAGGGTTTTTCTCCCCAGATGAAAGCAGAATAATTCCAAACCGTTATGTGGCACCAAAATGTCCAGGTTTGGCAGAGTTCACCAGCAATTCTAACCCAACCTATGCCCAACTGTCTATCTACTAGGCCACGCTGTCTCCAAAGCAGGCTCCCAAATGTCTGTGATCTGCAGGAGTCGGGGCGTCACAAGCTTTGCTTTTCAGCATGATATAAAAATCCATAGCAATTCTGAGCTCTGCCTAATCATAACCCAATCTAATGTACATGATGTAAGATTCATGAGCTAACAGCATTCAGATATACAGCCGACTATTTGGAAAGGAATAATTTACACAATTTCTGCCAGGGAGGTTTTACAGCCAGGGCTAATCCTCCATTACAGGCAACCTAAGCAGGATCATTCATGATTCATACATACCTGTGGTGATGTTGTTGCTAGCAGTAAGCAGGTGAGTATCATGTTGCATTTTTCAAGACCAGTGTGCGGGGTAAGAAAATTACATAGCCAAGGGATGAGTGGCAATTGAAACTGTGCAGGTAAACGGCTTTCAGTTTGCTCCTAACCATGTGCAGAGTTAGAACGGACAAAAGAAAAAAATTCTTCACCCAGCGTGTAATTCATCTGAGGAACTCTTTGCCACAGGATGTGGTGATGACACCTGGCCTAGATGCCTATAAAAGGGGTTTGGATAGATTCATGGAGGAAAAGACCATCACAGGTTACAAGCCATAAGCAACCTCCTGGCTTTAGAAGTAGATTTTCTCTGTGCCAGGTGCAAGGGAGTGACAACAGGAAACAGATTATCTTTGCCAGGTGCAAGGGAGTGACAACAGGAATCAGGTTATCATGTTGTCTCATGTGCTCCCTGAGGCATCTGGTGGGGCCACTGTGAGATACAGGAAGCTGGACTAGATGGGCCTTTGGCCTGATCCAGCAAGGCTCTTCTTATGTTCTTATGTGTATTCAAAAGTCAGTCAATGAGACTTACATCTGAGTAAGCATGTTCCAACTTACTGTCTTGGAAGATTCCTACTTGTCAAGATCAGTGGTGTTTATTGCTGGTGTTCTACCAAAGAATCACTAGACATCATGGTAACCATACATGCTACAAAGGATTTGGTGTATGTTCAGTGGTTTGTTGACTTTGTGTTGCCAAAAAGAAGAGTGCTTCCAGCCACTTGCGTCACTACAGGGGGGGGCGGAGCTGTAAGTTCTTCCGTGATCGGAGCCTCCGTTACACAGAAGAACGAAGCGCCCCGCCCCCGCGCCTTCCGACCCAGTCAAAGCGGTGAAAACAACGCGCATTCACCGCTTTGACTGGGTCGGAAGGCACGGGGGCGGGGCGCTTCGTTCTTCCGTGTAACGGAGGCTCCGATCACAGAAGAACTTACAGCTCCGCCCCCCTCCCTGTAGTGACGCAAGTGCTTCCAGCCTCTGACCCTTCCTCACCAACTCCCTTGCTAGTTTAGTCCTTTAGTAGTTGAGTTTTGGGGTCCAAGGGCAATCATAAGGGCTTCCACCTAAGGGTTAAGAAGGTGAAGCAAAATGGAGGGGCAGAAGAGGGAGGAGAACAGATGACAGTCAAGATTGGACCAGATGGTTTAAATTTTGGTGCTCAAGAAGGAAGCAAAGCCTTGTGCAGAGAGAAAGGAGCCTTAGCAAAAAATCAACAGTGGAAAAAAGGCACCCAGGATTCTTAGTGTTGACGTGAAGTAGAGACGTGCAGTAGTGTTGTTTGGCAGAGGAGGGGGAGGAGAGAATGCAGGAGTTGCACACATTCGAAAGGAAGCTAAAATCACTCTGATCAGCAGGATTCCAGCTTCCTGCTGTTGGATCAGGCAGAGGAATCGCATGCACAACTCCTGTTTATGCATGCAATTCCCTGGCCAGCTTCAGCTATTATTACACCTGAATATATCTAGGCTCTGTACTTAGATTTTTTTTAAAAAAAACAAAAACGATAAAGTCTCTGCCCCAATGCGGACAATCTAAGTATCAAACCACACATAACTTTGTGTGGTTTGACCTGTCATTTCCCCCTTTTTTTGTAAATAGCACACAGGGACTCCTGCAACTGTATCACACCTCAGCGAGGGGGTAAAGTCAATGTTCAACAAAGGTCAACAAAGGGTCTTTTAGGGGCTGAGCGTAGACAGTGGCATCACTAGAGGTGCAGGGGGGCTGGACTGCGTCACTAGGGGTGCAGGGGGGCTGGACCGCACCAGGTGACACCCTCAGGGGTGGGGGGTTGACACCACTAGTGGCCAAAATTGTGAAAACTTTGTCTTTATGATTAATATCATCATGTTATGTGTAATTTCCTGCAGAATGCAATGAAACAAACCGTTTTGAATTATCTGTATTCTACCAAATGTTATGGCCAAATAACCAGAAAAATAAAAACACAACTGCCTTATGTAACAAAAAGTGGATTTCCTTAACTCAAAATAGACCAATGAGACTGATTGTTCCGAGAGCCGAGTTGGTTACTGATTTGTTGGGTGACCTGTACTGTTATATATAAAAAATAAATAAAGGTAATGGGGGTGACATCATGAGTTACCAGACCGGGTGACACCAACTCTAGTGATACCACTGATGAGGAGTAATCTGCAGAAATAATACATAGCCCTGCCTGATGGGCATCTTTTGTAGAACCCAGCATAGCCCAACCTTTTGTCTCCCTATTCACCTCTGGGGTCCATCATGGGGGTGACACGCTGAGCTCCCACACTGGGTGACGCAAACCCTAGCAACGCCTCTGAGCGTGGACACCACACTTCAGGAGCAGTAAATTGATTATGTTAAACTTTTTGCAGCATAGGTGTCATTGGTTAAAGTGAAACAAGTCTAGGTCTTTTTCTTCTCGGAATCTGAAACAACATCAAGTTAGCAAAGCAAACTAAACAATCCCTACAAGTAATACACACACTCTCTTGAATGTGACTCGGGTGTGTAGCAAGCATAACGGAAGGCTGGAGAAGCTGACGGTACCTTGCAGCCTTACTCTTGGTTGCTCCTTGTAGCCACCTCTCACTGGCTTGGATCTTGCATACCATTTTTTATAGTCCTTTTGACACTGTTTTAGGAATGGAGGCTTTTTCTAGTTGTGGGCAGTGACATTGTTTTAGGAATGGAGGCTTTTTCTAGTTGTGGGCAAGTTCAGCCTTCCAAAAGCCAATTCAGTGGAAGCCATTTTCACTCGTTCCACACACATACAGTACGAAAGAAAGGTAATTTATTTATTTATTTTATTTCTGTATTTATATACCACCTTTCTTATCCTCAGATTGCTCTTCAGATGTTATTCAAGGCGGTTTACATAGGCAGGCTTATCTAGATCCGATAAGGATCTTTACAATATTGTTCTGTATAAAAAGTAAAGGTAAAGGTATCCCTTGACAATTAAGTCCAGTCGTGTCCAACTCTAGGGAGCGGTGCTCATCTCCGTTTCAAAGCCAGCGCTGTCCGAAGACGTTTCCATGGTCATGTGGCCAGCATGACTCAACACCGAGGCACATGGAACACTGTTATCGTCCCGCTGACGCGGTACCTATTAATCTACTTGCAATTTCTTGCTTTTGAACTGCTAGGTTGGCAGGAGCCGTCGTACGGATTCGAACTGCCGGCAGCTCATGGTTCAGTGGTTTAACTAGAACCCTACAATTCTAGCTGGTTTCCTCCATGAGGTAGTTATCTTCACTAGCTGCTGAACACAAGCCTCAAGCTCTCTGCAGGATGCCACAGATCATGCTGAACAGGGAAACATTTTTCCAGTTGTCATCGCTCTGTCACTGACATTCTTAGCATTCCAGGCTGTTCTCTCACCTCACCACACAACAGCGACACCTCTCTGCCACCGAGAGTCATGACAGCTTATCAGTGACTTCCTGGTCTCCCTTCCAGCATGAAAACTGACTGTTCCTGCTTAGCTTCCAGCAGTCTTCAGGAAGTTCAACCTCGAGACCACACCTCCTGATGCACCTAATTCCTGCATTAAAGCAAGAGTAAGTCATTGCATTCTTTATTGATGTAATACATACATTTATACCCTGCCTTTCTCCCACAGTGGGGGCGCCCAAGGCAGCTAACAAAATATAGAAATACAAAATCACCCCAAAAACGTATAAGGAGGCAAATAGGCAAGCCAATGGAGTGCCCCATGCTACCTCACCAAAGCCAACATTGTGTGCAGATCCCTGTTGCTGAATATAACCTCCAGCTGGATCAGGGCTTTAGGATGTATGCAGCTCGATTCTGGAACATCTCCATTTTCTCTGAATTTTTGTCATCAATCTCTCTGCAAAAGCTGCTGATGCCTTGGCTTCTTTGGCAGTGGAGAAGGCCATTCCTGAACATTTCTTCAGAATCTCTAATGGATGCACTGTCATGAGTTTATTTTCTTTCTTTCAAGAGAGAGAGATGGGAGGTCTGTAGTGCTAATTCTCTCCCGTGAGCTATTATATGTCTGCAGTTATTATTAGTATCCCGTTAAGCTATAGAATTGTACTATTAAATAATTAAAAGAATGAACCATTTTGAATACAATTTAAACATTCTTATTTTCGAAGAAACCCACCAGAGAGTGAAGAAAGAGATAATTGTGAATCAATATATTTCTTAGCTTGCAGCTCTGAGTTCTAGTTCATCTGCAGAGTGCTTATTTTACTGAATCCACACTAGGAAAAGCAAAACAGTAATTATGGACCAATTATCACTGGAACAGTTTTTTTTGAATTATGCAGTAGAATAATGATTTGTCTCTCAACACCAGTACAAAGGGTACCAAGGTGGCAGGTCACAGGGCAACGGGAAGCTAGTGGTCAGAGCTTCCTGTGAATTTGGACTCTAGAGGGTCACCCTACCTGGGGTGGGGAACGGTAAGTCTTGCACAGCGGTAACCGCACCGTTCCATGGTGGCCCCGCCCACTCGCCGTCGGAACCAGTCGAGCGGAGAAGGCAAAGTGAAGGAGACTCCCTGTACGTTGCCTTCGCCGCTCGACTGGTTCCGACGGCAAGTGGGCGGGGCCACCATGAAACGGAGCGGTTACCACTGTGCAAGACTTACCGTTCCACCTCACCTCTAGCAATGCCAATGCTTGCAACGGTGTAACTGTAGATTCACCGGTGTAAGTGCACTTATGCCAGTGTAATTGAACTTACACTGGTGCATCTGCTGTTACACTGGTGCATCTACTGTTACACTGGTGCAAGGTTACACAGGATTGCGCTGTAAGTCAAGCAAGAAGACAGAAATCATTAGATCATTGGCTAGCTTTATTGGGAGGGTGGGAAGCCCATTCCGCCCCACCTCTAGCAACGCCAGCGGGTGCAAGGTTACACAGGATTGCGCTGTTAGACTTGCTTTACTAAATGGTTTCTTCAGTACATGCATTTCTGGAGTGCAGTCCCTGCTCCTTGTGGGCTTCTGCTCAAAGCCTTAACTCAAGACAGGTCCGAGCCCTGGAACCTGCTTTCAGTTACAGACTTTGCCCTTGGAATGCCTGAGGTCAATCGAGAGTGCTTCTGAGCACCTGCTGCAGAATGCCATTCCATCACTAGGGAGTGACCACAACTAGCCTCCATTCACAGGGCCAACCCAAGACCTCCATGTGCCTGAAGAGACACGCCAAATGCCTTTCTATGCCATGCCATGCCATGTCAAATGCCGCCCCTTATCCAGTGGCCTGCCAGTTGCCTCTGCCCCTTCCTGTTCTCCTCCTGCTCCCTAGATTTGAATCCAGTGTGTGAGAGGAGCAGCCGCAGCAGCAGCAGCCGTGGCAGGTGCCCCTACCAAGCCACCTGAGGTTGCCGCAGCAAGCTTGAACTCCAGAACATGTCCTAAACACGCACACGCACACACACACACACACACACACACACACACACACACACCTGATGTACTCCCAGGCTTCCTCCAAGTGGCTTTGCCTTACTCCTTGCCCATCATCCTCGCATCCACCTGGTGCAGTAAGCTGGGCTGAGAGAGATGGGCCCAAGGCCACACAGCTTTGTGATGGAGTAGACTTAGAGCATCCTATTCTTTACGTGCTCAACTAGCTGCCTCTGGGGAGAAAGGGATACTTCTCTCCCACTGTTGCTCCCCTGCAACTGGTATACAGAGGCTTTATGCTGTTGAACCTGGAGGTAGTGCGTGGAACCATGGCTAGTAGCCATCGGTAGACCTGTCCTATATGACTTTGTCCAATCCAAATTTGAAGCCATCCAAACGAGTGACCTTCACTGCATCTTGCGCCAAGGAATTCAACAGACCAATTATGCGCTGTGTGAGGAAGCCCCTCCTTTTGTCCATCTTAAATCTCCTGCTAATCGGTTCCATTGCATGACCCTCATCCTAGGATTGTCAGAGAGGGAGAAAAACTTCTCTCTCTCCACATCTTGCATAACTCTCAAGTTCCTAGGCTGATCACGTGCTCAGTGGCAAGCTCATCTTGTTTCAGTTCATGTACATCAGAGTTCTGGTAAAAAAAAAAAAAGAACAAGCAAAAGGCAGGTTCTTCCAGCCTGATTTCTGACCATAACCGTCATTTGAAATTTGCACCTTCAGATATACAGTGAAATCCGATGCCTGTAGCTTTCTAACAGTTTACCACCAATCTGACAAGAAGCCAATACCCTTTTTCTTTTTATTAGCCACCTCGCCAAACAATACAACAGATGATCTAATCTGCACCTGTTTGTCCTGCTTAGCTTGATACAACTGCGAGGGAGGTGGGGGGGACTGCAATGGTGCATCTCTGCAAACTATTGACTGTGGTAACAATGATGTATTGATTCCACACACTAGAGAAGGAACTCAGCAGTAGTCAATAGCTTCTCCCAAGAGCTGCTGAACAAGGAAGCATGAAAGGGATGCAGTTTGAGAAACAAGATTAAGTTGTAATGGTCGCCAAACTTTCTGTAACGGGAAACCCAGACGCTGTTTTGCATGGTTTCATTCCACCGGAGTTGTCCAGGTTGGCATTAAACAATATGAGATTAAGGATTTGTCAGACAAACTAATGAGTTTTGGATTGATTTCTGTCTTTAGCAATGTTACCAGCGTTTCTGACAGCTATGATTTATAGGACGTTCTTTAGGCCTATTCAGGAGCGGAGCTGTTCATTTTGGTTGATGGACATGGCAACTCACGTTTCTACAGATGGCAGGCAGGACAGTAATCGTTGAGGTCATCTCTCAACGTCAAGGGTGTGTGTATGTGTGATTCTTATCAATTAGTAATCTCAGTCTCAGGCAATGAGTGCTGGAATCTTGCTTCCCAAATGGGTTTGGTGAACTTTGGTCAACTCTGTGGTCTCTGGGGGGGAAAGTAGACCTGGTAGTGGAGCTTATAGAGAAATCACCTTCTCACACCAAATTTGTAGGACAGTTCAGTATTATTGTCTCCACATTCCAGAACAACATGGGGCTATATGCAGATGAAGGGTTGGAACAGGTAAAGCCTGACCCACACGTCAGTGGCTCCTGTGGAGCCCAATGGACAAAGTAAATGGATTGATAATTCTGTCATGCACTTCCATGCATGGAGGAAACGAAAGAGCTGGATTCGGACTCACTGTTGCTGTAGGGCAATGCCTACCTGCCATTTATGACACTGGGAGTCTCAGCTTCCACCAAAAAAGGACCCCGTGGGGAGAAATGTCATAAGAACATAAGAACATCAGAAGAGCCTTGCTGCTGGATCAGGCCAAAGGCCCACCTAGTCCAGCTTCCTGTATCTCACAGTGGCCCCACCAGATGCCTCAGGGAGCATGCAAGACAGCAAGATACCTGTACCCTGTCACCACTCCCTTGTACCTGGCACAGAGAAAACCTACTCCTACAACCAGGAGGTTGCTTATCCCCATCATGGCTTGTAAGCTGTGATGGACTTTTCCTCCATAAATCTGTCCAATCCCCTTTTAAAGGCATCCAAGCCAGGTGCCATCACCACATCCTGTGGCAAGGAGTTCCACAAACCAATTACACACTGGGTAAAGAAATATTTTCTTTTGTCTGGCAATGCAGAATACATGTGGAGAGACACATTGTCTTCCCCCTGAGTCAGGACAGCCCTGTTCAGTTCAACATGCCCATGGGCTCTGTTCAGAAAGAATCATGGACTGAACTATACATTTAATTATTTTCCAGCAGAAACGAATACTGTGCCAGAGAAAAGCCTGGGGGTTCCTCAGTCTTCACTGGAGCCCACTGCTGGCTGCTTCCTATCCCCCTTTCCCTGAGGGAGGAGTTTTGTCCTTGGGACAGAGAGGCAGCATAGCAGCTGGTGAAGGGCTTTGGTACACTCAGAGTAGTAGGGCATTCGGCCAGCTGGAGGTGGGTTATGCTCATCAAGCTTCTACTGGCAACTGTTCTTGAGAACTGCTGCTTCAATTTCTCACTCCATCCATAGTTCTATCCTATTTTTATGATCTCCCCTGGGAATCGTTAGTTGCAAATAGTTGTGAAGGGTGGCATAGAAAACGACAAATAAATAAATGCAGCTGAAACAAATCGAGCTTTCTTCTCAGTCCACTAATAAATGTTGCGCGTTCAGCTCCTTTGATATTCAAATGTGTCTGTACATCTTAGGAGAGCTTCAGTGGTGATGCTTGCTCTGATTCAAATCAGTGCCTCTCTGTTTAGTTCAGTTCTGTGTAATTTGCCTTAATTTGTCCAATTTGTTATGTTTTGTTTAATCTTTCTTTGCGAAAATTGAAGCACAAACAGTCATAAACTAGCATAGCTGTTTGTTAAGAACACATTACGTTTCTTCCTGAAGCAACTTTCTAGACATGCAAAAGAGGAGGGGGGAGGCTGGGAAAAGCAGCGGTTGGCTGACAGCCTGCTGACTTTACAACCATCACAATACACAGCCATTTGAGAAGAGGGGAATGTTGGAATTTGGATGCAGTGCCGCCTGCAGGACTCTGGAGGGCAGCGTAGTGTCCAGTCACCTGAGACCTCTTCACCTGCCCCCTCTATGGTTCTGGACCTTAACATGATTTCCTTCCGCCCTTCCTTCTCACATCCTCTCTTCCTTCCAGACCACTGGAGAACGAGTATGTGCTCTGCCCGGGCTCCCTGCCCGCCAGGCCCATCCTCACCAGACTTCCACACAAAGGGGATAGCTCTGGGGTCCTCTGTTTCAACGTTGTAGGACCTCTGATCACTTCAGAAGATGCACGTACACAACTATGAACTGTGAGTCTTTTCTTATGAAACCTCCACCAAGCCTCTGCTCCTCCTGTGTATGTTTATTGATAGCCAACTAGGTGGGAGTTCTTACCATAGGAAGTGGTGTGGGAGATCTTACCACAGGAAGGGGGTGCTTTCTCTGATTACTCTGCTTCCCCCCTCCCTTCCAAAAGGAAACTGGACACAGATGCCCATCGCAGGCATCACAGTCTTTGTTGATCCAGGAATGTGATGTCCACACCAGGCCAAAGGGGCTTCCTCTGTCAAAAGGCTGGTGTTGCTGCCACCACAATGCCGACACTTGAAACTGTGATTTGAGAGGCTGATAAAAGGGATGGCACCAAATTTCTGAACATGTAACTTCAGAAGTGTACATTTGGTTTTCTTACAGAATTCCTAGGAGAATGCCAAACCTGACTTGCCTTGAGTGACTCCGTACTTTCCCTAGTACTGAAAAGAAAGGAAAAGATCCTGGACTCATTCACTGCAACAAAGACCCGTATGCCAAATGTGTGGATAGCATTAGCAGTCTTCTTTCCCTTTAGGCAGGACTCAGCAGGGGTCCTGGATTGAAAGGCCTTGAGCAGGGGTTCTCAACCTGTGGTACGCGTACCCCGAGGGGTACACAGACCAACGGCTGGGGGTACACCAGAGCCTCTCCCTTATCAGCTGTGATCAGCAGCTGATTGCCCAGAATTTTTAAAGTTACTTGTTTCTGCGCCGAAGTTCCGCCCAGCAGCGAAAGAGCCTTATCTCCCTGGATCAGCTGAACATCGGCGAGCCAAGTATTTTCAAATTCAAACTGCTCTGCAGTTTCACTTTCATTTTCAGTTCAGAGCATCAGAAGGAGAGCCCCAGAGCATGGGTCGGCATGGGGCAACCTAGGGCCTGTGGGCCTGATCTGGCCCAACACCCAAGGTCATCCAGTCTGTGCAGAGCTCGGCTTGGGTGGCTTCACCTCCTGCCCAATTTGTCATGCTCCGGACAGAGAATGACAGTGCCACCTGCCCCGGCTCGCGAAGTCTCTGTGCCGTTGCAAAGCCTCCCAAGCCAAGCTCCATGCTGCCATTTCCGGGAGTGAAGCAACCCGGAAGTTCAGCGATGACAAGATGAAAGGGGAGGTAGAACTCATGAGGCCCGGACTCATTGTGGTGCATTCTCATTTTAAAAAAAAATCCATGGTCTAAGGCTGTGGTCTCTTGTTTCACCTGGACCAGGTCACAGTCTCAGGCATGATACTGTACATTTGTGATGGATTCCATCGTTCATGCTTCTCAGGGTCTTGAGACCATATTGCTCTAGTAACAGTCGTTAAGAAAATCATGTAGGATGAGCCGATAACACAGGAAGCTTCCATATCAGTATCTGTCCCGGACCTCTCCTGGGGGGCAACAACATTTATGGGTGATCTGCCAACCCCCCACATGAGTTCATTACCTTGCCAGTGTGGTGTGGCAGTACCATATGAATCAGTCCTCCGATTGAAAAAAACTCCCATTTTGCTGGCTCCCAATAGCTAACAATGATATTTTGCCTTGTCTTGATTTTAACAGCCCCCAAAATGGGTAATCCATGTCTTTTCCCAGAATTAGATCTGCAGTTTGGAGAGTCACCCCCATAACGTGAAAGAAAAAGAAAAACACACACACCTTCGGGATAAACTATTTTATGAGCTCCTGAAGTGCTAACTACCAGGGTCAGTAGATTTCCCCATTCGTGCCATCGTGGGGGTGTGAAACACTACACAGTCCATTTCTCATTACTGCTTTTCCCTAGTTCTCCTCTGTTCCGAACAGAAGCTATTTTGCTTCCTTTTCGACCCCTGCAGGTTAAGAAGGCAGGTGGATTTAGGTGAAATAGTGTTCTGTGTCACCTAGCATTGCAAGCTGAGTTTATGGGGATGGATTGCCAAGGGTCTAAGGTGGCAAAAGATTTGTGTGTACTGTTGGTTGGGGGCTTTTTGTTTTTGCTTTTGAGCGTATCCAAAGATTTTTTGCTTCATTGCTGAGAACAGAGGAAAGATAGTCTGGAAGAAAGACCACTCTTGACAACATACTGATTGTCATCAATAACAGAAAACAACCTATTTGAACAAGGCTACAGCAAACTCCTTTTTAATGGGTGTAAGAAACAACCGCTGCCTGTCACACGCTCTCTCTCTCTGTTAACATGTCATGTGCTTTCCTGTTCCTGTTTCACATCTTGCGGGGGTGGGGCAGCGGCGGAACGAGGGCGGAGCGCATGGAGCAGCAGCTCCGGGCGAGGGCGGGGGCGGCGCGCTCGTCATCCTTACCGCGATCTCCTTCGTCAGTTGTCCTGGTTTGGGCCCTCCCACTCTCCCTGGAGCCCGTTTGGCTCCAAAATGACCAGGAAACCGGTGGGGTGTGTGTGTGTGGAGTTGCGCTGGGCGCGTCGACATCACAGGCCCCACCCCTTGGTCTGGGTGCCAGGAGGGCTAGCCTCCCCGCTGGGTGGGGGAACACTTGCAAGGGGTGGCAAATGTGCAGATGTCACAAGATTTTACAAGTAAGTGAAGCTTCATGCCACAGGGAAAGAGGGGGAAACACATACACACAGAGGCTATTTTTTTCCTGGCCCCTGTGTCTGCTATAACATGTTTGGCTCTGAGAGGAGGCTGGTCAGGCTTTGCAAAGGGCCAGGATCGGAGGCCAAAGCCTCACGGATGTTTCAACCTGCATCTACAGCCCATCCTGGACAATGACACTTCTCTCTCACAGACCTTGATTGCTGGGCCTATCCTGACTTACAGAAATAGGAATATTTGTGCAGTTCTCCCAGTGGGTAGCAGGAAAAACCCAAGTAGGTGCACCCCACATAGAGCAGAAGCTCACATGCCTTCGGCGACCCAGACAACAGGCGACGCCAGGGGTGAGGTTGTGCGGGTTGCGTCAGCGAGAGATTGCCGGGGGTTAGAGGGCAGCAGATTGGGGGTCCCCTTCACCCCAAGTCTGCTGCCTCCATCAACTCCCTCCAGCCTGCCAGCCACAGATACAACCTGCACGGATCCACTTTCCACCCACTAAAAGCAAGTGGAAATTGGAGCACCCACCTCCTTCCCTTGCTCCTCGCACAGTTTCTTCAGCTGCGAAAGTGCAGGACTTCCAGTTTACAGGGACTGCACGAATGGAGCTCTGCCATTTGCATGGTGCCTTTACATCAAATGTGGAAGTCCCTCCCACCCTTCCGCAACTGAAGAAATTGTGCAAGGAGCACAGGAAGCAGCTGCTTTTGGGTCATTGAACAGAGACAGCAGACCTGAGACAGCATCAGGCAGCATCCCATAAGAACATCAGAAGAGCCAGGCTGCTGGATCAGACCAAAAAGGCCTATCTAATTCAGCTTCCTGTATCCCACAGTGGCCCCACCAGATGCCTCCGAGAGCACACAGCCAACAAGATAACCTGTATCCTGTTGTCACTCCCTTGCACCTGGCACAGATAACCTGTTTCTTGTGGTCACTCCCTTGCACCTGGCACAAAGAAAACCTACCTCTAAAGCCAGGAGGTTGCTTATGGCTTGTAACCTGTCATGGTCTTTTCCTCCATGAATCTATCCAAACCCCTTTTATAGGCATCTAGGCCAGGTGCCATCACCACATCCTGTGGCAGGGAGTTCCACAGATGAATTACACGCTGGGTGAAGAAATATTTTCTTTTGTCCGTTCTAACTCTCCCTCCACTCAATTCCGAGTTGCACCGCCACTGGGTGATGCTCTATGCTCCAAAAGTGCAATGGATTGCAAAGCATACTGATTTAATTTTTAAAACAGGATTAAATGTTACATAAGAAAAAAAATACTGTTCTTAAAGTTGGTTAGACACTATGTTTCATCCATTAACCATGGACCTCTTCAGCTGTAAGCACAGCAACGGACCTGCTGGGATGTAAAAGCAGTGTGAGCTGTGCAGCCGTTATTAAAGAGATATCGCAACTGCAAGTACAATCCAAATAGTGCCAGAAGACTCAGCACACGTTGAAAATCGACAATGACTGCAAAGCTTAGACTTCGTCTGCACTGGTGAGCAAGTGACCTACTTTGAAAGTGTTCTGAACTCTCAGGCTGCAATCCTATGCTATGTTTCATGAGAGTAAGCCCCATTGAACATAATGGGACTTACTTCTGAGTAGACATACTCAGATTGTGCTGTCAATTGCAGAAGGTAAGGCAAGTTTTAGCAGAAATTTAATCAACTCTCCCCTGTTAAATATTTATCCAATTACATGAGTGACAAGCGGAAAATGAATGAATCCCTTTTAACGTAATATAGAATAGCATACAGCAGAAGGGGAATTTTTATCATTAAAGATATAATGAGATCATGAACAGCACCAAAGGGGCAAGTTAATCAAATAAGACCCTTCTATGACAAGCAGCCTGTCAGGGGGGGAAAGAAATCTATTTGCTACAGCCTGGTAGTTGTCCTGGAGTTAATATATGAGCTACGGAGCCCCACTCCCCAAACTTGTTTAGAAGACATCACAGTGGTGTCGCTCCGGCCCCACGTGGGGGGGACCGCCGACGCGACGCCGCCCCCATGTGATGCGACGCCGCCCCCACATGATGCGGGCATGTGACGTCATGCCCCGCCTGCAAACACCCCCCGCACCATTTTCACTTCATTTCAGAAGCGCTCGGAGGCAAGGGAGGGCTGGCCGAAATGCGGCCCGAGGAAGGTATATTTTCACCTTCCTCAGCCCGCGATTCTGCCCCTTCAGTGGTCTGCACCTGGGGGCCCTGGGCACCAAGGCTCCCCCCTACGACGCTTCTGAGACATCACATTTGAATGTCGTGGTTGAAAAGGGAATTCCCAGGATGTAAATTGTCAGTGAACAGAATGAGAGGTTTCATTTGGGGCAGCTTCAAATGTAGCTTTTCCATCCCCAAGTTACGAACATACGAGCGAGTGTCTAGAAAAGGGCACTGCACGTGCATCTTCAGAACTTGGGAACAGACAGAATGGAATCTTTGTAGACACTCTCTTCTTCCTGGTCAGGCCTGCACGCTGTGTGACCCCCCAGCCTGAAGGCAGCGGCAGCTCATCTGCCAGATGCTCAACAACCCCCTTTGTTTCTGCAGTCTTAGGAAGGCGGCAGAAGTGTATCAGTCCCTTGGGGGGCTCAGGATATATGCCTGGTGGGCTGCAGTCTGTTCACAGGGTCTGACGTTGTGCAGATCTGGCCTGGGAGAAGTTCCTAAAAGGATTCACTTGACTGTTCCCATATTCCAAGGATACCTGCGTTCAGTGATGTAGACTTGAGTCTATTGACTCAGACTCGACTCGGACTCTGGTCGCGTCAATGGCTCGACTCGGACTTGACTCGGCGATTGTAAAAGACTTGAAAGACTCGACTCGAGACTTGGAGCCTTTTACGGCGAGTTGAATTTTATTCAGGTTTAAACCCATTTTTCCCCATTAAATAGATAGGGACTTGGAACTCGCAACCAAAGACTCGGGACTTGGGGGCAAAGGGGACTTGGGGGGGGGAAAGACTTGGGACTTGACTTGAGACTTGGAGTCAGAGACTTGCTCCACATCCCTGGCTGCTTTGCAGCAGGAAGCAAGTGCTTTCGTCAGCCGGAATGGCGCCAAAGGCAAGGGGGCGGGGCCGCTTTCTCCCGTCGTGTAATGGAGGGTCAGAGCCTGGCGGAACTTGGAGCTCCGCCCCCCCTGCAGTGACGCTGCTGCTGCTTTGCAGGGTCAGTGACTAAGGATACCTGCACACCCTGAGGATACCTGCACACCAAGGACATTTATTCTCCGACTCTGTTCCCTTGTGGAACTTCTCATCTTCTGCTGGAGCGTCTATCTTTATCTGGTTGTGGATTGGCAGTGGCATGAAATGCGTATGTGCCCTGGAGAAGAGACTTACCTCCTTACTTGGATGTTCTGGGTTTGGAGGTTATTATCCTGGGGTTTTTAACATCTGCAGCACCAGAGGGGATTATCCTCTGAGCGACAAGGGGAGGGCCCTGTTCTTCTCAGTCTCTGTAACCCTGGTGAGAGTGGGGTGAGGAGTAGTGGGAGGTATAGGGGGCAGCGGGACTCCTTCTGGACTTGGGGTTGGTGAGAGCGCCTCTTGTCTGGGTGATTTCCTGGTTGTTTTTCCCTACCCCTTAAACTGCTATAGAGACACTGGAGGCAGTGTTACTGTCTTGTGTTGGGGTTATATTTGTTTAAGTGTGTGTTTGTGTTGTGTGAGCCCTTTCCGGGAAGATGTGTTGGGATATTCGAGGGAGTAGTGGCGCCACCATAAAAAGTGTAACAGGCCGAGGGCGATATGGCGGTGGGGGCTGGCCTGGCCGTTCCAGGAGAAGGTGGGATGGTCATAGGCAGACCATCCCTCTTTCTAGGCCTTCCCCCCCGGAGCCTGGGGAGCGCCTGGGAGAAACCCCTGTGGCCTTAAACTGCTGCTATTAAATGCCAGGTCAGTTAATAACAAGATCTCCCTCATTCGGGATTTAATCCTGGAGGAGGGTGCCGACCTGGCTTGCATCACGGAGACCTGGTTGGATGCGGCTGGGGGTGTGAACCTTTCCCAGCTGTGTCCGCCGGGATACCGGGTGATGCAGCAGCCGCGGCTACAAGGGCGAGGGGGTGGTGTTGCTGTGGTCTATCGAGATTACATCTCCCTCACCGGATACCCTGTCCCACAGTGTGCCGGGTTTGAGTGTCTCCGCATCGTGCTACAGGGGCGAGACAGGATGGGATTGCTATTGGTGTACCGTCCACCTGGTTGCCCATCGGCTTCCCTACCTGAGCTGACCAGGGTGATCTCGGCGGTGGCACTGGAGTCCCCCCGCCTGTTAGTGCTGGGGGACTTCAATGTTCATGCCGAGGCCCCTGTGACAGCGGCGGCTCAGGACTTCATGGCCGCCATGGCGACCATGGGCCTGTCTCAATGGATCAAGGACCCAACGCATGGTGCGGGGCACACATTGGACTTGGTGTTCACTGGTGGGTATGGGGATGGTGATCTGCCCATGGAGGAGATTAAGATCACTCCTCTGTCTTGGACGGATCACTATCTGGTGAGTTTTAGACTGGCAACGTTTAATCACCCCTGCAGAGCTGGGAGACCGAATTGTATGGTCCGCCCTCGGAGACTGATGGATCCGGATGGTTTCCTGAGGGCTCTGGGGGAATTCCCAGCTTCCCGAGTCAGTGATTCATCTGATGCTCTGGCTGCCCTGTGGTATGGGGAGGCAGCTAGAGCATTGGATCAGATCGCTCCCGAACGGCCACGGCCTTGTCGTCGAGCCAAGGCGGCTCCTTGGTTTACTGAGGAGCTGCAGGCAATGAAACGACTGGGCAGACGCCTAGAGCGACGGTGGAGGAAAACTTGTGATGAATCTGACCGAACACGGGCTAGAGCCCATTTCAGGGCCTACTCCGTGGCAGTGATGGCAGCGAAGAAGGCGTTTTTCTCTGCCACCATTGCGTCTGCGAGTAGCCGGCCAGCGGAGCTCTTTCGAGTTGTCCGGGATCTGCTCCACTCGGCTCCTGTAGCGAGTGAGTTGGAGTGTTCGACGGACCGCTGCAATGAGATCGCACGGCACTTCGCAGATAAAATCGCTCAGATTCGCCACGACTTGGACTCTGGTTTAACAGTTCCAGAAGTTGTCCCTACGGCATCTGTCAATTCCATCGTTTTGGATTCTTTTCACCTTATACAGCCTGAGGATGTGGATAGGGTCCTCTGTAGTTTGAGATCGTCTTCCTGCCCGCTTGACCCTTGCCCAGCTTGGCTATTACGATCTGCGCGGGTTGGGCTGGCCGACTGGGTGGAACCTATTGTGAATTCATCATTGCGGGAGGGAGTGATGCCTAGCATCCTGAAGACTGCAATTGTGCGGCCCCTCCTGAAAAAACCATCTCTGGATTCCTCCAATTTAAATAACTATCGGCCAGTTTCCAATCTGCCTTTTTTGGGTAAGGTGATTGAGCGGGTGGTGGCGTCTCAGCTCCAGGGGATACTAGATGAAACGGAGTATCTGGACCCTTTTCAGTCTGGCTTCAGGCGGGGCTTTGGGACGGAGACAGCCTTGGTCGCCCTGCTGGATGATCTTCGCCGAGGACTGGACAGGGGGAGTGCATCCCTGCTGGTCCTTTTGGACCTCTCAGCGGCTTTCGATACCATCGACCATGGTATCCTTCTGGGCCGATTGGCCAAGTTGGGACTAGGGGGCACTGCTTTGCAGTGGTTCCATTCCTACTTGGCTGACAGGTCCCAGATGGTGATGCTGGGAGATACCTGTTCGGCGCCCTGCCCTTTACAGTGTGGGGTGCCACAGGGTTCTATTCTGTCTCCCATACTTTTCAACATCTACATGAAACCGTTGGGAGAGATCATCTGGGGATTTGGAGTTGGGTGTCACCAATATGCTGATGACACCCAACTCTACCTCTCCTTGCCATCTCGCTCCAGGGAGGCTGTGGAAGTCCTAGAGCGCTGCCTGGAGGCGGTTGGGGTCTGGATGAGGGCTAATAGGTTGAGATTGAATCCAGAAAAGACAGAGGTCCTACTGGTCAGGAAAGCTTCGATGCAGGTACTGAGTCATCTGCCTGTTCTGAATGGGGTTGCACTCCCCCTGCAGGAACAGGTGCGCAGCTTGGGAGTACTTCTGGATTCACAGCTCTCCCTGGAAAGCCAGGTGGCGGCTGTGGCCAGGGGTGCGTTTGCCCAGCTTCGGCTGGTGCGCCAGCTGCGGCCATACTTAAGTCGATCGGACCTGACCACGGTGGTCCACGCCTTAGTGACTTCAAGATTGGACTACTGCAACGCGCTCTACGTGGGGCTGCCCTTGAAGACGGTTCGGAAGCTGCAGTTAGTGCAGAATGCGGCGGCCCGGGTGGTCGCTGGAGCTAGGCGATTTGACTCTGTTGAGCCGCTGCTTCAGCGGCTGCACTGGCTGCCCATTCGTTTCCGGGCCCAATTCAAGGTGCTGGTAATGACCTTTAAAGCCCTTCACGGTTTGGGTCCAGGATATCTGAGGGACCGCCTTCTCCCATACATTCCGGCCCGCTCTCTTAGGTCATCTGAGGGGGCTCTCCTGCGTGTACCACCTCTATCGAAAGTTAGGGGAGTGGCAACACGTGGGCGGGCTTTCTCCGCTGTGGCGCCACAACTGTGGAACTCCCTTCCAGGGGATCTGAGAACCACCCCCTCCCTCATGACTTTTCGGCGAGGGCTCAAAACATTTTTGTTTCATCTTGCGTTTGGGTGATGGGTTGTAGCCTGCCTCCTGTGTCTCAAGATGCTCTGCCATGCTGCTTTTGTGCTCCCTACTGTTGCCCCCCCAGTGGTTTTTATTGATATTATTGTTTTTATTTTTTTTAAATTATGTATTTAAACTTTCTGTATTTTAAACTGTTTTTAATTTTTGTTGTAAGCCGCCTTGGGCATTTGCCTTGGCATGGGATAAGGCGGGATATAAATTTTTTTAAATAAATAAATAAGGGAGAAATCTATGCCTGCTTTGGAGGAAGAAAAAAATGGCTTGTGGTAAGAAGAAAGGGATAGGTTGGGCTTCCCACCTCCTGTACTGGAACAGTTTTTCTGGCCCCTGAAGGTTTTCTTTTCCTACTCAGTCCAGATTGCAACTCAATCTGGATTCATGCAGGTGCATTTGCTTCTCCTCTGGTTTCACAGAGCGGAGCCGACCTTCTCTCCTGATAGGAGTGACATTGAGTCATGACACCTCCACCCACAATCCTGGGAGCTTTCTCAATGTGCTGCATCACCTGAACCCGGAGTAATGAGAAAACTCTGTTATCGTTAAATTGATTAGCAATCTCTGCCACCTGTGGAACCAATTACCTAAGTGCTTTTGAAATGGGTTTAATTTTATTTAAGTCACTCTTATCACCAGATTTGTGCAGAGACATCAGCTGGACAAGCACCACCTGCCCCTGTGCAACAGAGCACAGGTCATTATTTAGCTATTGGAAAGAACAAATCCTACCCGTAGATAGAGGGGTTTTTCTCCTCAACATATGGTAAGGATGGCTTGGATGTTTGTCAGTTTTCCTGGAAAGAAAACAATCTGAGCTGTCGGTGGGTGGCTCCAAATATCACCGTAGAGCTCTGTATGGTAGATATTTTGCTTTTTTCCTCCCCATCCCCCACGTACTTAATGAAACAGAGCAGGGATTCTCAACCAGTAGTACTAGTACCACCAGTGGTACTTTGGCGTTCGGCCAACTGCTGGTGGTACTCGGACTGCCGGAACCTTGCTCCAACGCGGTGATTTCAGCGGCACATTTTCACACCCGGGAGGCTCCTGCCTTTGGCCGAGCCTCTTGAGAATGCTGAGAAGGGCCCTCCCACCTGCCCAGAGCTTCCTATCTGCATTTCCTGGCCTCTGAAACCCTGGAAGTTGCTGGTGATGATGTCGTCGCCAGTCACTTCCGGTGGTATGCAGCAGGAGAGTGGCGCTGGACGTGGTACTTGGCAGGAAAGGGGTTGAGAACCCCTGAAATAGAGGAAAAGGAGAAGAAATCTCAAGATGAATAAATGCTGGAACAATCTTGGATGTTCCTTTATATCAGGGGAGGGGAACCTCCGGCCCGCGTGGTCATCGGCTCCGGCCCCCGGGGAGATTGCCGGGAGGCCGCCCAACCGGCCCCCGGAGGCTCCGCCGGGTCCGCGCGGAGCCTCCGGAGGCCAGGAGAGGGCCTCCGCACGTCCTCTTGGGCCACCGGCTCGGCCCGTTCTGACCAGGCCCTCGTCTGCCCTCATCGGCCTTGTACGCATGTGCAAAATCGCCGACGAGGGCCTGGTCAGAACGGGCCGACCGGCGAGCGAGGAGGACGTGCAGGGGCCCTCTCCTGGCCTCCGGAGGCTTTGGACGGTGAGCGCGGAGCCTCCGGAGGCCGATGGGGGGGGCGGGGGGCCCTAAATGAAATAATTAATTTAAAAATGGCGGACGGCCTAGCGGACGGCCCGCGAACAAAATTTAAATATTTAAATGGCCCTCAGCGGGGAAAAGGTTCCCCACCCCTGCTTTATATAATTTGTCAGGGCAATTCTTATCTTCTTCTGAGCAAAAAGTTCATCAGTCTGGCGTATGGGGGTGAAGTGGGGAAAGGTACTTCTTTGGGAGGGGAAAGGGGCAAAGCTATGCTTACTTTTTAAAATGGACCGCCCATTTCCCCAAGCCAGGTGTAGTCTTCACTGCGAACGAAGACTGCTCCTGTCTGCAGAGCCCCCCTTCCTACTTCATCTTCATAGCTCCATTCTGGGTCATATTTGATTATGCTCATGCCCACATACAGACATTTTATTTTTTTTGGGGGGGGGAGTCCAGGAAATACTGTGAGGAGAAAATGTGACAGCCTGCTATATATTTCTCATACCCTCCGCATCCCTCTCCAGGAGACTCCTGAAAGCAATCCTGGAGATTTTAACAGGGCCTCCCTGGCAGTATCGTCGCTAGGGGTCGCGTCACCCTGGAGCGGGGGCGTGCGTGTCACCCCTGCCCTAGGGTGAGACTTACCCCCGGCTCTAACAGCGACCGCCCCATCCGGCGGTCCGGGGCCTTCTGAGAAGGCCCAATGCATCAACGCGGCATTTATTAGCTTTTTCGCGCATGCGCAGACAGTTTCTGAGGGCAAGGGCTGCCCTTTTGCCCTCAGAAACGGTCTGTGCATGCGCGAAAAAGCTAATAAATGCTGTGGCGATGCATTGGGTGTTCTCAGAAGGCCCCGGACCACCGGACGGGGCAGATGCTCCAAGGCCTTCTTCCGGCCTCGGAGCCTCCGCGTGGAACGGGGGCAACACGCACGGGTGTGCGACCCATACGGCCCGGCCCGCCCGGCCCGCTACAGTGACGTGACTGCTCCCTGGTTTAATGACATGACATCATGCTGGGGAAAAAAGACCTCTTCAGTCAGAATTGGCAACCCTACAAGTCCACATCTGTAGAGACAGGGATTCAAGTGGACTCAATACCTCCACATCTGCTGCTAGTCGTGGTTTTTCCACTTTGTTGGAGGAAGGGTCAGCGACAGTCCTTTCGCACTAACCCTCCACTGTTCACTTACTGGATGTTCACTTAGTGGACCAGTTCACTTACTGGTCTAATTGGGTTTAATGGGGAATCAGTAGTATGCTGCTGCAATATATAAGTATACAAGGCTAGGAAGTCCGGACAGAAAGAGGCCACTTTGGAAAAACACCTGTCCCGGGATAATTAAGAAGCTCCGGAAATCCAAGGGATCACTGTTGAAACCAAACAGCAGTGAAGCAGGATCGAGACGTTCCCCAGATGGTACTTTGCCAGTGATGTAGACTTGAGTCTGTTGGCTCGGACTCGACTTGGACTCAAGTCGCGTCAATGACTTGACTCGGATTTGACTCGGCGATTGTACAAGACTTGAAAGACTCGACTCGAGACTTGGAGCCTTTTACGACAAGTTTAATTTTATTCAGGTTTAAACCCGTTTTCCCAATTAAATAGATAGGGACTCACAACTCGCAACCAAAGACTCGGGACTTGAGGGCAAAGACTTCAGATTTGACTTGAGACTTGGACCCAGAGACTTGGGACTTGGAGACTTGGAGACTTGGAGTCAGAGACCTGATCCACATCCCTGTACTTTGCATGCTTTTTTTCCCATCGATGGGTTGAGTTTCAGGTTAAAAGAAGGAAAAGGCAGTGATCTGACTGCTAAAGTCTTAAACCACAGCAAAGGTGTTGAAAATCTGTTCTACTTATCACAGACTGGAAGGGCTTCCAAAAAGCCAATGGAAATGGATTCCTTCTTGGCAACTGGCCTGGTTTGTTTCAACAGAGACATTTTAAACAATCTTGGAGAGTTTTAGTCCTCCTGAGGGGTGGTTTGTTTCTTTGGTGATTTACTGTGTTTCAGTTCGACTTTTGAATGCACTTTGATGAAATAAAAGTCTTCGAATGGGATTGCTGTCCAGAACCTTGACATGGATTAATAAGGATTGTCGAGGACTGTTTCTTTTGCAAGAGTATTGTGGAAATGGGTACATTTAAATTCCATCTCTTCTGTGCTTTTATTTTCCTATATTCTTTGTGACTATATATTCATTTCAAAGAAGCACACAGGTGTTTTGGCATCGTGCTGCGTTCCAGCCACAGGGCTTTCATTCTTGTGCTGTAGAAAAAGAAAATCCCACACCAAGAGGCTCAAGAAAACAGGGAATGCAAAAGGATCAGTATAATTAAGCAGTGTGAGATGGAGTCCTTCAGACCGAGAAGAAAAGCTATTTATGACACCAGCTCAAAGTGGCTTCAAGGTTTTGCAGGCCCTTAGACAAGGCATAAGAAGAGCCCTACCGTATCACGGCAAGAATCCATCTAGTCCATGGTGGTCCAACACGCGGCCCATGGTCCGCATGCGGCCCCCAGGGGCTTCTCCCAGAGGCTTCTTCCTTCCCCCTCCCTCCCCCCAGCAAAGGTACTAAGTGCCGACCTCTGCCGAGGCAGCCAGCCCAATCCGCTCTCTTCCTTCCCCCCCCCTCTCTCTCTCTCTCTGTGTCTGTCTGTCTGTCCTTTTTAGTGCATTGTAGTGGTGGTTGCTGCTGCTGAGGATCTGCTCCTGCAGATCCAGGTTGGTGCCAGGTTTAAAAAAATTTTCTCCTGATGTTTGCCAGAAAGGGGGAGGGGAGAGAAAAGAACAGGGGATTTTGCTTTTCTGTGACCAAAGGGGCTTTGTTTGAGGGGAGGGGAGGATCAAAGCACGCAGGGCGGCTCTTCCAAAAGCCCGCGTCGGTCCATCAAGTGCAGTAATCTTTTCCCCAAAATGCTTCTGCAAAGCTGTCTGACATAATGCTGCTCTGGGGTGATGCTATGTCAGGGGACTGGCCCACGGCCTTCTGGGGCAACAGGGCCTCCACTCCATCAGTGCCACCTGCACTGACAGCAACGAGTGCTTGTTACTGCTGCTGCTGCTGCTGCTGCTGCTGCTGCTGCTGCTGCTGCTGCTGCTGCAACCTGCTGCCACTGCCCAGTAAGCCCACCCAGGTAGCCCACAAGTGCTCTTCAATCTCAGTGCCAGCATTGCAGCTCAAGTGGGCCCAGCTTAAACCCACACATAGCCCAATCCTATCTAACCCCCCCACCAATGCAGTCATGCCACCAGAGTGTGTGCTGCATCCTGCGGGGGTGGCAGAAGCGGAGGTCTCATTTGTTCCCTTTCCCAGGGGTAAACCGCTGCCCAAATGAGTCTATTTGGACCTGTGCCAGCAATTTTGCTGGCGCACATCTGAGTGGACCCAGGAAGGCAGATCAAGGCCAGGAAGGGGGGATAGGATACCTGCTGCCACTTATACCACCCAGCCTCAACAAATGCTCTGCTTCATTTGTACCCCTCCCCATTATGCCAGGCCCCCCCATGCCAATGTACCACTGCCAGGGCTTTTCCTGGGGCCGCTGGCACAGGGCAGTGGCCCAGCTGTGCAGAATGGTCTGTCGCCTTTTGCAACTGCCATAAAGCATGCTGCACTGCCAGAACGCAGGTTCTGGTGGCACAGTATGCCCATAGGATTGGGCCTTTAGTTTGGGTTTTTTTTTTTAAGGGGGTATGAATGGGGAGAAGGAATAGGGGCCCGGGAAGCACTTTGCCCAAGCAAGCTCAGCAACAAACAAAATGAGAGTCCTGAAAATGAACAAGGTTCTTAAAGGTATATATTGTCTTCCATGCACACACCCGTTCTAGTTCAAGGTATTGACATGATGCCCTGCCTTCGGAGAGCAGTTTTGTCTACAGCTCTTTGCTGTGTTATACGTCTGTATCAGTCATGGGACCTGTGTAACCCATCTCAGACCTTCAGCCAGAAAGTCCACAACTGGTTGTGTGTTTCTTTGACTGCATTTTTCTTTGACTTTAGTCTCCCTTCCATGTAACTATTGCACACCATTCTCAGTGCGTAAAGATTGTTTTGTTCAATTGCATCAACATAGATCTTGCCAACGATACATATTGTGACTAACGGTTGAAGTTGGAATTAATGAACAATAATCTAGTTGTGTACAAAAGAACATAAGGTTGGGAGTGTGGAAAAAACCACAATTTAATTATCAGAGTGTCTGGTGGGAGTTTATTTCACAGAACTATTATAATTATGTTGACAGCCATTTGACAGTCGACACTTTTTATTTGGGGGATTTTCATTGTTCAGAGAGAGGAAGGGGTTGTGGTGCTGGTTTTGTTTTTCAAAATTAGGATGGGATGAATCAATGAGAAATTGCGTTATTTTTGCCACAACATGTGCTCTTTTGGAGGTTCAAAAGCTACGCTCCGATGAATAATGCAAAAGATGAGGGTTTTTTTATCTTCTTTCTCGAGTTTTATGGTGGAGCATTAGTCTGCATGTGAAGCAGTGTTAGGGTATTGCAGTAAAAATTCACTGAGTCGGGATGTGGAGGGAATGTGTTAACCCTCAAAGTAGACATGACAAGCTCTCCTTAAATTGACCGCTGTTTTCACAGCAGCCTGTCGAGATGCACCTGCCAGATGCCACTCGGAGGCAATCAAGGTGGGAGGGCAGTTCCTTCCTGGAAGCTCTTGGAGGCCTGCATGAAAGGGGAGGCACCTCACACCTGACTCAACGCCATGCAAAGTATGGCTGCTGCCTTAGATGGATGCCCTCACTGCACCAGTCCAGGCAGCGAACTGCACCCCACCTGCACTAAGAACATAAGAGCATCAGAAGAGCCTTGCTGGATCAGGCCAAAGGCCCACCTAGTCCAGCTTCCTGTATCACACAGTGGCCCCACCAGATGCCTCAGGGAGCACACAGCCAACAAGATCACCTATTTCCTGTTGTCACTCCCTTGCACCTGGCACAGAGAAAAACCTGCCGTATTTTTCGCACTATAAGACGCACTTTTTTCCCCAAAAAACATAGGGGGGGAAGTGTGCATCCTATGGTGCGAAGCCTAAAAAAACCCTGCTTCAAGGGCGCTTTGGGGAGGCCTGTGGGGGCTTTGGGGAGGCCTGCGGAAGCCTCTGCAGGCCTCCCCGATGTTCAGTTCGGCCGAAAACAGCGATTTTCGGCCATTTCCGGAAATGGCCGAAAATCGTTGCTTTTGGCCGAACTGAACATCGGGGAGGCCTGCAGAGGCTCGCACAGGCCTCCCCGAAGCCCCCACAGGCCTCCCCAAAGCACCCCCAAGCCCAGGTAAGTAAAAAACTTTTTTTTCTATATTTTATGCTCCTTTGGACCGATGCGTCCTATGGAGCGTAAAATACGGTACTTATAAAGCCAGGAGGTTGCTTATGGCTTGTAACCTGTGATAGACAGACTTTTCCTCCATGAATCTATCCTCCCAGTGATTACAGGTAAGGGTGGGAATTCCCCTCCATTGTCCCACAGTGCTGTCTGGTGGCCAATGGAGTCACCAGCAAGTTGCGAGAGATGTTGCAATGTGCTGTGTAAGCGGCCTGTCCCACCAGCCATTGGAACCATTTGGGGGCAGACTCCTTGAGCTCCTATGCGTTGCTGTTGTCTGCCCTGAATGGCTCTGACGGCAAGTGGGAGGGGCCGCTTACACAGAGCATTGCAGCTTCTCGCGCAACTTCCTCCTCTGCACCCCTCTGGCAACGTTGCTGCTGGTGGCTCTGACTAGTGAACCGCCTCATGAACTACCACTATTTTTTTTTTCAGCATGTGTTCCATCTAGACTTGATTGCCAAATTCCATCTGAAGAAAAGGTTGTGGTGGGTTTGTAGTGTCCTGCTCAGGCAAAACATGAATAAGAATTTTTCGGAGTGAGGCATATGAAGGCAGGGATAACACGTCTCTAGAACCAATCTATGTCCCTTAGGCAGAGGACAAGAGTCAGTGCTCTTTTTCCAATCTTATCTGGTGGTTAAAACGCCAGAACACACATTCCAGAATCTGTGACTGGTCGGGTCCACACGACAACAGACTAGAGACGCCCACTGCTGCAGTTAAGGCCATGTAGGCGGGTTGGAGGGAGGCGGGGAGGGGAGGGGAGGGGTGGATCAGGGTGGGGATTGGGCGGAATGGGGAGGTTTGTACAAGTCATTTTCTCAAGGCTTGCACAAGGCAGACAAGGCTCCCTAATTAAATGAGCAGACTTCAGTTTCTTCAGTTGCTTTGCTTTGATGGTCTTTCTGAAGATTTCATTGGTGGAATAACATACAAGGCCACCAACAGGCTGATATCAAGCTTCTTTCCGGCCCTTCTCACTTCCATTTTTCTTCTTTCCTGTGCTGCCCTTTTGAAAAACAAAAAGACTTGTTTGCTTCAAATCCCTGGTGAACATAAGGAGAAAAATGAAGCTACACAGTGCATCCCTCCCAGAAACAGTCCATATCATCTCAAGCATAGATATTAACCTTTCAGATCTATTTTAATTCAACATGTGTCCAGGTTAGCAATCGCATATAATTGCTTTAAGTTCCACTTATTTTCAGCTTCATTTTCCCTTTGGGCCAAGTGCTCCAAAGGATTTTTTTTTAAACAAGTTTGCCCAAGGTCACTGCACAGGGGAGGCAGTTCCCCAGTTATGATGCAAATCAGGGGTTTTGCAGCTCAGCCACAACAATACATGAATAAGGCCGTTAAATATATTGCCCCTTTCTTTACAGACTGAAGGTCACCCTGGAGTCCTTTTATAGCAAGGGGAGAAGAGGAAACTGAGCTTTGGATTCACGTGACGACATTTGCTCCTGTGCATCCTCAGAGTTTCAGATCCTAGAGGCATAGAAGTTAAGGGCAGATAAAGACTTTCCATGCAGTTGAAATGCCATCTGCTCTGGATGCATGAGGGAGGGGGAGTCATGCCCTCTGCCCTGACTTCCAACCTCCTGGTATTTGTAGGTTCTCTATGCCAGAAGTGCTAATACTTTTTAGTGCGGAAAAATGAGAGCTGGAAATTGGGGGGGGGGGGATTGCATTAATCTGATACTGGCCAGCCCATACAGGAAGTCAACTGAAATGGGCACCTTAGGCAGCAAATTGGGGGGGGGGGGTCGTCTTCGGTCTCTCTTCCTCCTCCCCGCACTCTCTGGATTGTAAAAGGAAGAGGGGGTGGAGTGAAAGAAAATGTGTGGAGAAGAGAAGAGTGGGGGGGGGCTAGAGAGTCTCTCCTCTCCTTTGATGCAGAAAATATTATTCTTGGTTTTGTTCTGGTAATATTCTTGTTGTTACACACTTCCATATCTGCCTCCCCAAGTCACAAGGGGGAAATCTCACATTTGGCAACCTCCTTTTGTTTTCTCCTCTCAGTAGAAACACACACATTAGGCTGGTTCTGGGGGAAAGGGAGGCTAACTCAATCAAGTCTAACTAATTCAATCAAGTCTCCCAGGACTCAATGATCGAACCATCAAGGACCATCTAGAAATCTTCTACCCAGCTCAGCCCACTATTGCTCCCATTCTCTTCTGTAAAATGTAAATCCAAAGTCCCATTGTGTTTCTGTATGACTCTGTAACTATGCACATTCTCAGAAACCCTGTGATGTTCTGCTTGGAAATGTATAAAAACTGTGCTCACATGGAGCAAAGGGTCAGCTCCCCAACTGGGGGCTGTCCATTGCGCTGCGTAACAAATAAACCCATACTTTTTCCTTGTTCACCAGTCTTCCTGGTCCTATTAATTCTCATGTGCTTAAAATTCCGCTACACCTTCAAGCTTCCACTTGGTCCCCCTCTACGTTTCACGATCCAGGAACAGAGATTGGCACATCACCAGATAAGGGAGAGTATTTGGCATGCATGCCATCTCAGGCGTCAGAATGTCTTGGCTGGTCCTACACCAGACGCACTCCCACCCACACATACTCATGATAGGGCAGCCAAGCCATGCCCCATGTCATTGGCCTCGCAGTAGAAAGGCGCTCTAAGACTTTCCTGGAAGGCTCTCCTTTTCTGCCTCCTGCTTCCATCTCCAACCACTATCTCTGCAAGAGCTGTCATGGCTAGAAAGCATTCAGGGAGGGGATTTTATCCATCAGTGCTTTCATCCACATTTATTTACCCATCCATTTATGCATGCGCTTTTAACTCTCCGACTGAAATCAAAGTGTTTTGCTATAAATGGATCAGGCCACAACTTCCCTTCACTTTAGTGTTTATTATGAACCAAAGCTCTGTTAAACAAGAATGTAAGGCCTGACCCCAAACATGTTTACTCTAAAGTTAATCAGTAGTAGTAAATCAGTAGTAGGACTGCTCCTGTGTGCTGGTATCTTTACCATCACTCAGCCCCTGAATCTACTTGAAGCTTCTTCTGCCTCCTTCTCCTGGAACCTGGACAATGCCATTAACTGCCAGGGATCAGAAGATCCCTGATACACCTTGACACACACAGCATATTCCCTAATTATACTGATTTTTGGATTGTGTCCACTTGGGGAGCCAATCTTGAGTATAACTATAATACACAAACAAGCAAATAAATAATGCACAACTTCTAGAGAACCCCAAGGGATTTACTTCCTGGCAAAGATGATTAGGTTTGCAGCCACTTTCATCCTATTCCCTTTAGTTCCTGGGAAGTGAACTGGTTAAAATCCAAAAGCATTCAGATAACTCGCTGGCGGATAGAGCTGACTGACAAGGCCACTCTAAGCATATCTTTTGCTGTTTAAGCAGCTCTGCTTCCTTTGTGTGATCTCCCTTTGAAATTATAAAAAATTAGAGAGGAAAGAAAATATAAAAAGTGTCTTTATAATAGCTGGTGAGGGTTAAATATTCCATTAAAAGGTGCATTATGCTGACTAAAAAGAAGGAACAGCTTCCTTGGAGTCTATTTACTCAGTGGGTCTATTGCTGGGAAGTGCTGAAAACAGCAGTGTGATCTATTTCATTAGTAGCTATCTTCATACTTTGCAATCGGACGCACAAGAGACACAAAGCAAAGAACCTGGCATTGTCGGCTGGAAGTGATTCAGTTTCTGAGAGTGTGAAAAGCATTGGAGATGTACAGTGTTTGCTACTTACCAGTGATGACGACCTGACACCCAACTCCCAGATCCATTCCACTGTTGTCCCAACATTCCGATATCTCTTGGGTTCTGCGCCCTGTGGAATTCTGGTCAGAATTCTGGATTTCAGAATGTTGGTAACAGTTTTTGCGAAATCCCTCACCATCTGCATTCCAATGGAAAATTGGGGATTTGTACTGTACAGCGGGTGGCGCAGTGGGTTAAACCGCTGAACCATGAGCTGTCAATCGAAAGGTTGGCAGTTCGAATCCACGACGGGGTGAGCTCTCGTTGCTTGGCTAGCTCCTGCCAACCTAGCAGTTCCAAAGCATGTTAATGCGAGTAGATAAATAGGTACCGCTTGTGGGAAGCATGGGCGTCGACAGGGGGAAGCGCGGGGGGCGGGCCGCCGGGGGGTGTCACGCGCATAGGGGTGACGCGCGACCCCCCCACTTACAGTTTGGTGAAGGAGGTGGGCCCGCCCACCCTCCCCTGTGTCCGTTTGGCTCCAAAATGAGCCGAAAACGGAGCGGCTTTGAAATGGGGATGAGCACCACACCCTAGAGTCGGACACGACTGGACTTAATTGTCAGGGGTCACCTTTACCTTTACCTTTACTTACTGTACATATATTTTTAAAAGTTCAAAGAACGTTATTCCCAGCTTTTTAGTCATTAAACAATGTACAATGGCAACTGCGCAATTGTGAAATCATGCAATTAAAAAATGAGTTGGATTGCCTTTTGAGAGCAAAGGTTTCTTGTCATTTACTGTTGGTATATTATTGACTGGAAAAAGATGAAAGGGGAGCAGCAATCCCTCATCACCTCCAGATGAATAATGGCTTCCAATATTTTGTGTTCCTTTCTATTAACATTTCCAGTAAAGCAGAACTTTGAAAGGTGGAATGCCTGTGCCTATCAGTTTACGAACCAGCCTCTCTGCTCCAGAAACAAGAAGGTTCCAAACACTCATTGTTCATCAGAACTTGGACATGGGCCCTGAATGCGGAATGTGAATGACGTCGAGCCGTGATTTACCTGTACTGTGCACCCCAAGTTGTGTTGGTCAAAGGAGGGAACTGCTACAGTGAATCCAGCCAGGCTAGCCAAGACGTGTTGCAATAGCAATAGGCCAGAATGGGATATGTGATACTCAACTGCCACAACACGAAAAGCAGGGCTGCAAAGCAATTGCTATTTTCTTTCTGCCTCGTCCCATTCTCATTACGATCTTTGTCAGGTGTATGGATTTATGCACCATTATTGTCTGCATCCATTACTATGTTTGTCAGGCTAATGAATGGTGCGAGGAATCTGCATCTTCAATATGAGCAGCAAATTATATCAGGCACTCATTATGGGTGCTGCAATCGGTGTGATTCCTCCCTGCCCCCCCACCCCATCCCAAGGGCTTCATAGCCAGCAATCACTTCACTTCCACTATCCATTTATCTAGTGAGTCATTCAGGATAGGTCAGCAGGGCCAGCCAACCACACTGTGGCATACTGGAAGACACGAACCCCTCACAGCTCAGTAATTCACTCAAGTTAATTCCCAGCCCCTCATTCTCTTGACAAATGAGGAAGGAAAATGGCATGAAATTAATCGGCAACACTTTATTATAAGTGACAAATGGTTATTAATTTCTACGATGCTCATTACAATAACATTAATCATGGCAAACCCTTTTTGGTCTTGCAGCACGGCCATGAAGATGCCGTTCCATACAAATTCTGGTCTCATTTTGCATTAATAAATGTCCACTTACTTTAACACCTTGCTATATTAATCTGTTTTCTCTGACAGAAGGTGGAACAAAGAGAAGGGATTTAAAGCACGCACGCACACACAAAGGCCATGATCCAGTATAAGGACAGGGGCATGTATGCCCATTGCCTTCAGTGGGTTTTGTACACCTAACTTTTACACCTAACGTATAACACTAACTGTGATTAACTATGCTCAAAGCCCGATCCTGCCTAAGATATGGCAGCCGGCCTAAAGGGCTAGCCGCTGCATCGAAGTCAGGATGTGGGCTGCGCAGGCACAACCAGGGCTCACCTCCCTCTGTTGGTCAGTGTAAAAAAGAGTAAAGGAAGCAGCTACAAGCAGGCAGAGTTTTGGGTTAGCAACTTCTTGCAGACAGAGACTGATTTGATCTGAGACAGGACAAAGACTAGCCTGGCATGGACTCTCGAGGTGAAAGTGCTGCTCTCTCTAGACTCTGCTGGGGCGGAGCTTTGGGCAGAAACAAGTAACTTTTAAAATTTAGGACAAGCAGCTGCTGATCGCAGCTGATAAGGGAGAGGCTCTGGCGTACCCCCAGCCGTTGTTCCGCGTACCCCTAGGGGTACACGTACCACAGGTTGAGAACGCCTGCTCTAGAGAACCATCTGTTGCTGTTTGTAAGGAGCGCTCTGTAAAGGAAATACTACAAAGACTTTGTACATCTCCAGTGATCTCTAAAGGAAGTCAGAACCCAGGTAGCATTGTGCTGCTGACACACCTCAGCATTCTGGGGAGTGGTACAGGTGTGATCCACTTTCGACATAGTGTTAGGGATTCTCTGATCAGAAGATTGGTGATGCTGGACACGATTCCTTGGAAAAAAACACGTCCTGGAGAATGCTGTGTACAGTAATGAGCCCCGAAAGACCGGGTCAACTCTTCATATAAACTGTTACTCTAGATCAGGGGTGTCAAACCCGTTTCGTACAGTGGGCAGAACAGCATTCATAGCGCCTGCTCAGGGCCAGAAGTGATGTCATTAAGCAGGAACTGACATCTTAAGCAGGTGCTGACCAGAAATAAGCACTTTTTCCCCCTCACTTAGGGACTCATCAGTGGCAAATGACAGAAGAGAAAATATGCAAACCTTGGTCATATTTTCAAGATATGGGAGAGCCCAATGATCACCTGGGCCGCCCTTTCAGCAGCGCTGCTTTTGCCAATGTTTCACATCACAGCTCAGCAACTGAGAGGTGCTCTGTAAAGTGATGTCTCAGCAAATGTGGCGCTGCTGAAAGGGAAGCTCTTTATCTGGCCCAGGTGATCATTGGGCTCTCCCAGCACCTTGGCAGCTTTTCCCTTCTTCCTTGGTCTGCCTCTGCCCCCATACAGTTCCTCGCCTTCTGAGGCCTCCATCTGTCTCTCCATCCCAGCACCTTGGCAGAAGCTGCTGAAAGGGCAGTGCTGGGAGAGCCCAATGATCACATGGGCCAGATAAAGAGCTTCCATGGGCCACATGCAGCCTGCTGACCTTATGTTTGACACCCCTACACTAGAACATGGCCCCAAAACATCTGCCATGCATGGGAGGGCTGTAGTAGTCAAGGAGGGTTCCTCAGCAGATGAGTCCCTACGGAAAGCATTCTCTGAAGACTTTTACGGCACAATCCTGTCTAATGCAGGACCGGCGGAGCAAGCGCTCCTTGGCAGCACTCCTTTGTTCAGGGTGTCACAAACGTGCCGTAAAGCACATTTGTGGCACCTGGAGAGTAAGCGACACTGGCGCCAAGGCTGGTATCGTTCTCTCCACACTGAGAACAGTGCTGCGAGGAGAGGGTGGGGAAGGGGCGTTCTAGACCCCCCCCTCGAATTGGCCCACTGGGTCTGGGAGGGGGGAGGGATCAGCAGCACGCTCCGCCAAATTCTATCTCCTTTCCCGGGCCTTTACCCCTGACATGAGGCTCCTCGGATTTGTGCCAGCCATTTTGCCAGTGCACATCCAAGGAGACCCATAGGGGCAGCTGGGGCATGAAATGGGGTAAACGTCCCCTCACTCCACAGAGACCTCCAGCAGCGTTTTGTCCAGAACAGGATATGGTGCAGTGTGCTTTTCACACTGCGGTGCTGCTGGACAAGACTGGGTTGTTAATCAACTCTTCCAACCCATGAAGCCAACGTAAAATAGAGCAACTGAGATAGAAGCCATAGTGTTTTGTGTACATGGACAGAATCAGAGCTGGGGAGTACCAGCAGAACACTGAAATCAAAGGCAGCCATTCGGAGATAAGTTGTTAGGAGTTCCACGGGGCGAAGCAAAATTGTTTGTTCCAAGTTGTTTATGCAGTTTTTAACTGGAAAAGTGGGGTATAAATTCATCAAATAAAGATGTCAAACTCCTGTTGCATCATTTTGCAAAGTCTGCAACGGAAAATGTTACAGATATCACTGGGAGACAAAGAAAAAAAGGTGCTACATTTTTCTAAATGCTTTTCATTTCTTAATGTTCCTTCTACCCTTAGGATAGATTAAAAAAAAATCAGAGTTGGGGAAAATATTCAATAGATCTTCAATAAATCTTCAAGCTAGAGAGAGACTTTTTCCCCTTTCTTCTTTTTGCCCCAAAGTGTTTCATTCTTCTTTTACTTTCCAACTCGCATTTAGATTTCAGAATGAGAAGCTTGCTAGGTCAGAGGCTGGCACAGAGAACATACAAGCATCCTTTGAGGTTAGCTTGACAATCCTTGCCCAAGGGGATCCCAGCCAGCCAGCAGCCTTGAGGAGGACAACCTCTGGAGATCAGTCCTGGGCCTTCCTTGACCAATCCACTTGTCTCAGTGTGGACTAGGATGGAGAAACCCAAGCTGTAACATGGAGGACAAAATGGTGAAGGAAGAGCAGGAGCTAGGAAAAATGTAAGTACCGAAATGGACGGATGAAAGGTCAAGGCTTTGTAGAAGTAATAATACCTCCTGACAAAATTGCTGTTTTGGGACCCAAAAAATAAAAAAGGGAAAATGGTCACTACTACAACCCTCATTTAGTGTAGAGCGCAGTGGGTTAAACTACTGAACCATGAGCTGTCGATCGAAAGGTCGGCAGTTCGAATCCGCGCAACGGCGTGAGCTCTCGTCGCTTGGCCCAGCTCCTGCCAACTTAGCAGTTCGAAAGCATGTTAATGCGAGTAGATAAATAGGTACCGCTTGCGGGAAGGTAAACAGCATTTCGTATTGTCATACTGACCACATGACCACGGAAGCGTCTTCGGACAGCACTGGCTCTTCGGCTTCGAAACGGGGATGAGCACTGCACCCTAGAGTCGGACACGACTAGACTTAGTTGTCAAGGGACACCTTTACCTTTTAGTCATGATGAAGTGCCTCTGAAAACCGCTGTCTTCCTGAAAACAGCTGTGCCTACTCATCTCTTATCCTAACTCTTTATAGCTACATCCAGATGTATTTTAAGCCGGGGCTTATCCAGACTTTGACCCAGAAACCATGTTCAAGTGCCAGAGCACACAAAATAATAATACAGAAGTTTCCTCAGCACATGTGCAGAGTGCCTTGCAGTCCGCAAAGAATAACCACACAAATCTCTCACGCTCCTAGAGGTAGAAAGTGTCATACCAACACCCAAGAACTCTCATGTGAAGTTGCTTCAATGGGCACGTTTGCACACAAATAGCATATTTTGCTTCTAAGCTCTTGGAAAGCCCAGGTTTAAGAAGGCAGTTCAGAAAAGCATGGCTAATCTTTTTCAGAAGTGAGAGCGCTATCGCTACTGGTTTTTATTTTAACAGGGGAGAAGATAAAACCATTCCCTATTTGAAGGGAGCACCATTATTAATAGCCCTCCTTATGCTGCCTGGCTGTCTGGATCCAGCTTGTATCATTCAACAGCTGGATTTCCCAGCAGCTTCATCTAATATTCACAGCCGATTGTCCCTGCTGATTCCGGCGCAGGTGAAAGAAAATTGACAGCATGAATTATCTCCTTGGTGTTTGCTTCTGCGCTTTGACAAAGATATTGGGCAATTATTTGTCTGCTGCTCACTAAAGGGAATGACATGGAAGTACAAAAATGAGGCGGGAACTATTAGGATTGCATTTTTGGTGTCTCAACCTTCCTTCATAGAGCTCAAATTAGAAGTGAGGGTTACTTCCTCCAAATCTCGTGGGGCACTTATTAGGTTGAGTTAGAGTCCAGCTGTACATTACATTTAGTTGTGTGATCTTTTTTTTTTGCCCACGGGCTTTTTAAAAGGAAAAACACTTGCAGGAGGCTGAACTTTTGAGCAGGGGCATGAGAAAAGGCTGCTTCGCCCTGGCCCTGCCAGCCATTTGTCAACTTAGGATCCCCATAAGAACATAAGAAGAGCCCTGCTGGATCAGGCCAAAGGGGGCCCATCTAGTCCAGCTTCCTGTATCACACAGTGGCCCCACCAGATGCCTCCGAGAGCACACAATCATCAAGATAACTTGTTTCCTGCTGTCACTCCCTTGCACCTGGCACAGAGAAAACCTACTTCTAAAACCAGGAGGTTGCTTGTGGCTTGTAACCTGTGATGGTCTTTTCCTCCATGAATCTGTCCAAACCCCTTTTAAAGGCATCTTTCTCACTTAGACCCACACTGCAAAGTTCTCCCTGCTGGGACGCGCCGATCACCGCCTTCTCTGGGACTTGAAAGCTGGAGCCGCGCGCCCGCCTGCAGCTCGCAGCCACCCCTCAGAATCAGCAGCTGGTTGCCGCGTTATCGGCGTCCCCCGGAAGCGGCGTGCCCTTGGCGCCTGGGGCCCCCAGCTGCTTTTCTCTCTTTGGGCAGAAGATTTAGGAATCTGTGTCATCCGAGGCAAGGCCCTGCACTGGGGACCCCTGGCACCCCCTCATCCCCTGATGGCACATGGGGAAGTACCAGTGCCACCGCCGGAACGGAGGGTTCAGGGGAACTAAGCATTCTAAAGAACTAAGGGGAACCAGAGGTTGTGGGTCCAGTGCTTGATCTTACCAACCCCAGACACACACACCCCTGTGTATCATTTTCCCCACAGTGAAAAGGCAGCTTTGGGGTGTGGTTTTGAGGAAGGGGCTCCGCTCTCTTCTCCCTCTGAACTGGTTCTCCAGTCTTCAGTGGGTGTGTTTCCTACTAAAACGTATCCCACAGCTACAGTTAATATGCCATTTAGCCCATAGTAATAGACCGAAGATCACCCACCAAGCTTCTTGATTAAGTAGGGAGTTGAACCCAGTCCAAACACACACACACACACACACACACACACAGAGAGAGAGAGAGAGAGAGAGAGAGAGAGAGAGAGAGAGAGAGAGGCTTTCATAATGTAGCTTTATCAGTTCTTTATTTTTTTTGCTCTTTATTAGCCATGATGGCCATCCGCATTGTGACTACAGATGCTCTGGTGAAGAGGGGATTGGACTAGCTGGCCTCAAAGGTTATTTCCAACTCTATGATTCTATGTGCAGGGACACACATCCACAGACACTCAAGTCATGCATATTTTTAGCAATATTTATTGCTTTATTACTGGTCATGGCGCAGGCACTTTTGGACTGGTATGAGGAAGAGCATGGAGAGGATTAGTACGTTAGTTCAAGGCAGAAACAGTCCAAGAATGAGAGCCCATTACTATCCAACTTTTCAGCGCTAATGCAGCTGCGCCCTGCGCAGTGGCGTCAGGAGCCGGCACGTCACCCCTGGTGGGAGGTCGGCCGGCTCGGCACATCACCCAACTCCCCACTGCCGCGTCAAACTCCCCCACTGCTGCGTCAACCCCCCCCCAGTTCACACCGCTCACGCCGGTGTTACCCAGTGTCCTTTCAAAATGAGAACTGTTGCCAAAAGACTGTGATGTGTGATGCCAATGGGTTGTGAGCAAGAGTGGAACATGTGCCAGGCACAATGCGAGGGCCACACCGCTTGTGTTCCTGTGCCAAGAGTCAGGCTGTAAAAGGATGTCCCCAGAAGCCAAGAAGCATGAGGGAAGAATCTGAGCAGCCTTCCACATTTCTGATGCCATGACCCCAACGGCTCCCAAGCACGTAGGCAAAATTCCATTACCTCCCCTCCTCTCTGCAAAGACTTGCTAAGTGACTAGCCTGCCAGGAAGAAGACACACAAAAGATATGCTAACAACAACGTCTGACTCCAAGAAGGCCAAATCCACATCTGCAGCAGCCATCTGCCCTCTCCCTCCTCCCTTTCCCCATTATGTGTGTCTCCACCCACAGGTGTACCTCTAGCCCAAATTAGGTATTTCCTTTTTGCAGCATAAGAGCCAAATCTCCTCCTCTGTGCATATGGCATAAGAAGGCAGGCTGCCAGTTTGGCTCTCTCTTTCTGGACCCCCTTGCCTCCTGAACTCTTCTTCTATGTGTGCCCTCTGGCACCAACCCCCTCCCTCTTCCCCCTTGCCCCACTCTTAACTTGACTTCTCAGTCACTCTACAGACTGCTGAGTTCAGAGCCAATTTGTTTCTTCCTCCTTTTCATTCACTGCTCCAGCATTGCAGCCAATGTCAACTCTCCAGGAATGGTAAATATAACCCATGTACAAATCAAGAAACCTGCTAAACCTCTATACTTCTACCTACGTTTCCTAGATCTGAATGCTGTGAGTGTGATTGAATTGTTGTATATTGAATTGGTGAATATGTATGAATCTGACTATCTAGTAAATATTGGAAAGTAACACGTGTGTCCTCAATATTATTTAAAACGGAATTCTGTGAAGCCCAACTCTGGTATACAAAGGTATCAAGATCATGAACGTTCCGAATTGCCATATTTAAAGCTATTTCCCCACAATAACAAAGGCAATTTCGGTAACACTGGGAGGGGGTGACGTGCCAGGAGGGTGACGCGCCCAAGGCCCGCTCGGCGAGCCTCGTCTTCTTCTGCGGCTCAGCCATGTCTAACAAGGCCAGGCAAAGCTGAGTGCAGCATGCGCACAACGCCGCTTGAACCCTTGCCCTCAGAAGGGCTGAACAAAGACACGATTGGGTCTTCATTCGACTCTTCTGAAGGCAAGGCTTCAAACGGCATTGTGCACATACTGCATTCAGCTTTGCCTGGCCTTGTTAGAAGCGGCCAAGCTGCCAAAGAAAACACGGCTCGCCATGTGGGCCTCAGACGCGTCACCCTCCGAGTCCTGGGGCTGACGCGCCGGGAGGGTGACGTGCTGGGAGTCCCGGCGCATCACCCTCCTAGCGTGTCACCCGTTCCCAAAGTGTCACCCCCTGCGTTCCGCCCCCTGCCACGCCCTAGCGACGCCACTGGCCCTGAGGTAAACTTGAGGAGGCCTCTGTGACTGCCCCCCCCCAGGATGCAGTGCATACCCCATTGGCATGGCTGCATTGGCGCTGGAAAGTTGGATAGGATTGGGCCCTGAGTTTTTTATTGAAGGAAAGGAATACACATGGAGAATAGCTTATCACCTTAAAAGTGCAAATGACTATGCTGAGTTTTGTTGCCCATCACATTTTTTTTACACTGATGCTTGACATGTTTGTTTGCACCTGTATGTGGTGTTGGGGGGGGGGGCGGTTTGCCTGCCAAGACAGCATGACTCAGCCACGTCAGTCTCATGGCACTTGAATTGGACTGATGGCAAAAGGCCTCCAGTCCCACAGGCCTCAAGAAAGGCCCAAACGTACTCCGGTCGGCTAGCTAGAGAGAAACCTTCCTGCCCAGTGTGACTGGCCATCGCTCGCTGCAGCATCCCTGGAGCCTCACGCTACCACGGCTCACTGGGACTGACCCTGGAGATGCTTGTTGGCACTCAGTGACATCACCGCCACACCCCTCTTGCCCAGGACTGAGCGACAGCTCCCTCACTGGTCGCCAACCAGGATGGCTCTCAGCTGGGACCCAGCACCAGTCTTCAAAGGAAGCTGGGGCAAGTGAGGACTAGAAAGGAGGGGACGAAAAAGGACGAGAAGAGGGGAAAGAAACAGGCAGAGGAACAGAGGGAAAAAATGGGTGAAGCTGAGAAGGGGCCAAGCAGAGAAGCAGGAAGGTCGGGGGGGGGTGTATCCAGGACCCTTGAGAGGAAAGAGTGAGGGAAAGGAGAAACCCTGGAGGAAAACATCCTTCTAACTCCTTTGCAAGGCAGGGTCTTTGCAAATCCCACTTTAAATTTGAAGGCCCACAGTGGGCTTTTGGAATGCTGGCTGTCTGCATCAATGGGTTGCACTGGTATCAACAGGGGCTTCTGGGTCATCATGCAGCACTTATTCCATGCCATCACTGGGGTGCATGGACTCCGTGGTGTGCAGGAGAAGGCCCACATGAACTGAATGAAAGTCACCATCGAATTTGGGGATACAGTGCTTGGTTTGAGTCAGCTCCTCCACCTCCTGACCCCGTCTTCCTGGGGAGCATCTGCAAAGTGCGACAGATGACCCTTTTGTAGTCCTTTTGTACCCTTCCTCCCCATGCAATAGTCCGCCCTGTATTTTCACAAACACCCAGTCCCTCCTTTGCCACAGCCTTGCAACCATCTCCCTCCTTCGATGAGCCACATACTTCATGGATGGTCCCGATCCTGTGAAGGACTGGGAGGGAGTTTGCCCCAGGAAGCCCATAGACTTGTGCTACCAAAGTATTCTTGGGGTCCGTCCGTTTCAGTAGCATTGTTGCCATTCAGGCCTGCTAAGGACACTCGACACGGACTCCCCGGGTTCCTTGAAACTGCATGAGGTAGTGGAAATACAGTAATTTCTTCAAATGAAAGTCATGTTGGAATGCATTATTCATAGGTAGTAAGGTGGGGTGCGGGGAATGTTGATGTTCTCTGGAAGTTAAGCTTCATTTGGCTACCCAGAGCTCGGCTTATTACCTGCAGGGAAGAGTTACAATGTTGCAAGCTGTACACCCAAAATGTAATTTATTGTGATTAAGTGTCGAGAGAGACATCCACAGATCTACCACTGGGATCTTAGTTCTTTTCTTATAGCATAGCAAAAACTGGGTATGTTCACCAAGGGGATTTTTTTTTCTTCAGTCTTATGGTGTGTTTAATGACTGTATTTGTTTTTTTTACCCTTCGTGATCACCTCATCCTTTTCTCCCCACTCAGTATTATATTGTGTCTTTCAGCATGACACATCAAAAGAGTGTTACAAGTGGAAAAATAAAAATAAGTGATATTCATGCGTAACATCTCTAATTCCCTAATTTATGTACATAGGCAAATTATCTGTTGAGTAGGGCTGTCAGGAGATGAGTGCATTGACTGTCCTGGATCCCTCCCCGAAAGGATCGGGCTCACACCCACTAGCGTCGCTGCAGGGGGGGCGGAGCTCTAAGTTCCACCGCGGTCCGACCCTCCATTACACAGGTTACACAAAGCGGCCCCGCCCCCTCGCCTTCGGAACCATTCAAGTCGGTGAAAGCAACGCGCAGGGAGTCTCCTGCGCGTTGCTTTCACCGACTTGAATGGTTCCGAAGGCGAGGGGGCGGGGCCGCTTCATGGACCCGTGTAACGGAGGGTCGGACCGCGGCAGAACTTAGAGCTCCGCCCCCCCCCTGCAGCAACGCCACTGCTCACACCTTGTGCATTTTCCTGGCCTCTGCATTGCTCTGCATTGCTGCTGGACTGTCTGGTTGCAGCCAAGACCAGAAGTGCCTTGGTCAGGAGGTCCGGCTCAGCTGGTAGAGTTGCCGCCTTGTAAGCCTGAAGATCAGTGAACGGCCTTTTCTTTTCTTCCCCTGCCCAAATCCCCTCTTCGGCATAGCTATTTGTAAGGCTCCCACCCCGGCCTCGCTCATGGGGTTGGAATAAGCCTCAGACAAGGCAGGAGAGGGGGTAAGCAAAGGCGTCGCTCCAGTAGGGGTGGGGCCGTAAGTTTCGCTTGTCCTAGTCCCGTTTACCAAGCGAGCAGGAGGCGGCCCCACCCCCTCACTGTCGGAGCCATTCCCCTGCGGAGAAAGCAGCAGACAGGGTCTCTTGCCTGCTGCTTTCTCCTCAGGGGAAAGGCTCCGACAGTGAGGGGGCGGGGCCCCCTCCTGCTCGCTCGGTAAACGGGACTAGGATGAGCGAAACGTACAGCCCCACCCCTACCGGAGTGACGCCTCTGGGGGTAAGTACAAGCACGGTCCCCCTCCTGCCCAAGGTCTCTTGCTCCTGGTCTTCGGCAGCCAGGGAGCTCCTCCCTCTCTGAGAGCCTCTCAGGTACTGAACCTCCTCATTGGCTTCCCCTGACCCCTTTTAAGGTTGTCTAATTCTGCTGCTCTGCCCTATTCCCAGCACTTGGAGGGCTCAGGGGTGAGATCCTGCCGGCACTCGGAGGACTCGGGCTGGGCTGGGCAGGGGGTAGTGGCAGCGGCTTCAGCCGCCTCTAGCCGAAGCGGGGTCCCTGGGGCAGGGTCCCTGGGGTCCCTGAAGGGGTCCCTGGGGCAGGGGCAACATGGGGGGATGGAGCCGCCGGCAACAGGCCCTGGAGGGGCATGGCGGAGGTGAGTCGGGGGGCGACGGAGGCAGCGGATCCCTGGCACTATGGGGGAACCTTGTGTGCATTTCTATTAAAGGCACAAGGACCCAGGTGTGTTTCACCTGGGAACACTAATCTGCAATACTCATGGGCAAGGAACTCTCCTGTTAAAGGCCAAGGCTTGTGGAGGACGGACCCACTGCTAACTGTAGAGGTAGGTCAAGTGACTACCTTAAGGCTGCAGCCCTATACACACTTACTTGGGATTAAGTCCTATTGAATTTAATGGTGCTTACCTATGAGTAGACATACATAGGATTGTGCTATAAGTCCAGGCAATAGATGGACTGCAAAATCAGTGGCCCTTCTTCAACGTATTATGTCACCCACTCTAAAGACATACTTTGCTACTTATATTGAAAAAGCAACCTGTAACCTGCTTAGCCAAGATGCTTTAATTTTACTGCTTGTACTGCAAGGAAAAAAAAGTATTTACAATCGAATCTTTATAGATCTTTGAATGCTAAATCTAGTAAAGTTATCTTATTCCTGTAATAAGAAGGTCACTAGTTACCTAGGGCGCTTCTCATCCATCTTGGCATTTAGTAAATCAAGCATTAGTTACAACTCAGAGTAGGAAATTAAATGAGCACAGCAGCCCCACGTCTCAGCTTGAAGGTTGAAAGTTTAAATACCGTTTGGGGTGAAAACCTGGCAGGATTTCTTATGTCAGGGCCTTAACATGGTAAACTGGGGCATTCTGCTAGCATGCACTAGACAACACACACACACAGAAGCAAACAGATATTAATCTGGATTGGAACCCTGTTTAATAGGGGGAACAATTTCATTTATTAGCCTCCATCACTATAAAGAGAGCCTCCTTAAGGCAAAAGAATACAGTATTCATTAGGGAAGAGAGATCCATTTGTTTGGGTCAGCTGTCAGGTCAAAACAGGATGATCATCGGTGCCTTTATGCCCTATTTATGAACTTCCAGACTGGCACCCGGCTGGCCACCATTGGAAACAGAATACTGGGCTAGTTCGGTCTTGGGTTGTTTCCACGCACCAGATCTTATATTGCCCAGCATGCAAGTTTTGTGGATGAGACCTGCTTTCATCTCTGATGGAAAGCTGTGAATTGAGAAAAGGGACAGAATAGCAGAATAGCAGAGGGAGGAAAAGGTGTTTATAGAAAATCACCAGGTGGATATTTAGCTGCTGTTCTTTTGGCATGCAAAAGTATTTCAGCCTGGAGAGACTTATGCATAAGGTAAAATGCTTTGTGGAACCCCAGTGGGATCAGCCACTAACTACCTACTTTACAACACTCTGTAGTCCCAGGGGCGGTCACCTGATGGTGTTAAAAAGGAAAGTGGTGCACACTGGATGCAATTAGAATGGGGTTTGCAGAGGAAAATAAAGTGGCTAAAAAGGGTAGAGCTGTTGGAATTAATTGTTGGTAACATGCATGAGCGACGATGATACCTGTTTTTATATCTGTTTCCAGAGGCTTGTGTATCACTTTTTCTTTTTAATTAAAAATACCCCCCCCCCAACTAGCTAATATGCAGGGAGGTGTTTCACTTCCTCTGTTCTTGCATCTAAATCAGCAAGTAACTCCATAAGATCTTGACCACTTTACAGAGGACGGCATGCCTGCCAAGCGCTTAACCCCATGACCAGAAACTCCTGTTGTCAGAGGTATTGATCTTTTGCATATCCTGTATCCTCCTTCTTTTGGGGTTTGCAACTAGAAGGCCAGACAGTGATAATCAGGGGGGGGGTGAATTTGGCTCTGGGGTCTTCGGCCACTGAGCCCCCACCCCACCTCATTTTGTGGCATCTGGCTATGTCAGCAGCCATTTTGTAGGCAGCGTGGACTTCCCCAACAATACTGGCCATTGAGGAAGGCAATACAATGTGGCATCATGCCTTGAGCCAGTCTCTGGGGATGAGTAAACATGCATAGGAGAGGGCTGCACGTCTCCAATCCTGTATGCACTGGCTTAGGAGTAAGCCCTATGGTACTAAACAGGACTTCCTTCTGAGTAAACATGCATGAGAGCAGGGTACAAGCAATGTTGCCAGCTCTTGAAATCCGAGGTGACAGTACAGTACCTGTATGGGGCTTAGACTTAGAGCAGGCTTGGTGGTGGAGCAAGGGCTGGAATCTAGTTGGTTTTGACAGGTCTGGGGTGGGCCCTCAACAGTTCTTTTTGCACCTGAGGTGGACAGCTCAAAGCTAAGTAGGAAAAACTGGCTGCGCTCCTTCCTCTTCTGCTATGTAGCCCCCAAACAGAAAAAAGCTGGCCAGAGCTTCACCCCACCACCACTTGGCACACCTAACTGTAAGGTTGCAAACCCAATATTCAATGATTACGGTACTTATTATAGAGTAATTCCCATTTATTTATTAGCATTTCACCCCACCCTTCACCATAGGACAGCTTAGGTGAGTAAAGCTAGGCTGAATACTAAGTCACAGCCCAGTCCAACGTAACTCCTTGTGCGGCGATGCAGCTGCACCAACGTGGCTCACGCTGTATCCCGCGGGGCAGTTTCAGCCTCTGGAGGCCTCCTTGGGGTAAGGGAACATTTGTTCCCTTGCCCTGGGGTAAGCCCATCCCGGCGCACTGGGCTTATTCGGACCTGCACCAGCTATATCGCTGTTTTTGAACTTTTCCCGCCAACCCTAGACTGGGAAGAAACCACAAGGAATCAAGTCCCGTGCTGTTGTGGCACTGTTTGAACTCCCTCTTTCGGTGGCAGCCCTGATTAAACACATTCCAGAATGTGTGGCATGCATCACACTCACTCTGTGCGACTGAATCGGAAGGGGGATGAAGAGCACCCGGGTGGAACCACTGCATTGTCCATTAAGTTGTTAGAGATCTCTATTTCAGTGCGGTTCATCTTTCTGTTTAGAGCCTCACAGCGATTCCAGACCCACACAGTAAGAACAACATGCATTCAGTAATTAATTTTCTAATTGAGCTGCAAGCTACAATTCTCGTGCATAGCTCCCCTCGTTCCATGCCTCACTCTACGTGTTGCTGTTGGAATTAAGGTTTCCGTTCTTTAAGACTAATCTTCCCTGTTTACTCCAAAGCAGTTGGCTGTCATCTTTTTTTATGGCTCTGCGTCAGGATTATGTATAATTCAATCAATACCTTGGGGCAAACCATTTGATGATTACAATAAAAAAAATCTCATTTTGCTGTACTTTGTCGAGGAGGTTTCATTATTGTATGTCACTCTGTTACAAGACTTTATGGAACTGTAAGCCCCATAGGACATCTTAAAACATACGTTTTTTATGTCGATTAAACTCCAAGATAAACGAAAACATTAAAATAAGGTATTGGGCTCATTTCCTTTTGTCTTTGATGGATATGAATGGGTGATATAAAAGGGAAAAATAACAGGCCCCACCACCACCTGTGAAAACTAATGTGTTACAGGGAGACAAGTCACTCTGCTTTCCCTGGTGGGTTATGATTGATTGGTGGCAAAGGAGCCATAGCAAAGTTGAAACACCCCGAACGATAAAACGTTGGCAGGAATATAGAATACGGGCAAACTTGCAACAACAAACATTATAGATCCCTTTCAATCTGGTTTCAGGCCGGGCTTTGGGACGGAAACGGCCATGGTCGCCTTGGTGGATGATCTACGCCGAGGACTGGACAGGGGGAGTGTGTCCCTGTTGGTTCTGCTGGACCTCTCAGCGGCTTTCGACACCATCGACCATGGTGTCCTTCTGGGCTGACTGGCCAAGCTGGGGGTTGGGGGCACCATTTTGCGGTGGTTCCGTTCCTGCTTGGCAGATAGGTCCCAGATGGTGGTGCTGGGGGACGCCTGTTCGGCATCCTGGCCCTTGAGGTGTGGGGTGCCACAGGATTCCATCTTGTTCCCCATGCTATTTAACATCTACATGAAACCGCTGGGAGAGGTCATCCGGGGATTTGGAGTTGGGTGCTATCAATATGCTGATAACACCCAGCTCTATCTCTTCTTTCCAACTGATTCCAGGGTGGCTGTTGAGGTTCTGGAGCGCTGCCTGGAGGTGGTTGGGACCTGGATGAGGGCTAATAAGCTGAAACTAAACCCGGACAAGACAGAGGTTCTCCTGGTCCGGAAATCCATGATGCAGGTGCCAGAGTATCATCCTGCTCTGAAGGGGGTTGCACTCCCTCTGAAGGAGCAGGTCCGCAGCTTGGGGGTCTGCCTGGATCCGCAGCTGCTCCTGGATTCCCAGGTGGCAGCTGTGGACAGGGGGGCCTTTGCCCAGCTTCGGCTGGTGCGCCAGCTGCGACCGTACTTGGATCGTGCAGACCTGACCACAGTGATCCATGCCACGGTGACATCGCAACTAGATTATTGTAATGTGCTCTACGTGGGGCTGCCCTTGAAGACGGTTCGGAAACTGCAATTAGTGCAGAATGTGGCAGCCCGTGTAGTCACTGGAGGTAGGTGGTTCGACTCTGTCGGGCCGCTCCCCCGACAGCTGCACTGGCTGCCGATTCATTTCCGGGTCCAATTCAAAGTGCTGGTTTTGACCTTTAAAGCCCTATACGGCTTGGGGCCAGGATATTTGAGAGACCGCCTACTTCTATATAGTCTGGCCCATCTCCTTAGATCATCAGATAAGGCCCTTTTGCGGGTACCGTCGCCCAGGGAGGTGCGAGGGGCGGCGGCCAGAAATAGGGCCTTCTCAGTAGTGGCACCAACCTTATGGAATTCCCTCCCCTTTGACTTACGAACTGCTCCCTCCTTGGACACTTTCCGACGAGGCCTAAAAACTGTCTTGTTCAAAGAAGCCTTCTGAGTCCTTGCCTTTTTTTTAACATTCTGCTGGTACAGGTGGGGCACTGCTGTTTTTATGATCTGTTTTAATTGTAATAATTTTTAAATTATTAGTTTTTGTTAACTGTTTTTTATTGTTTTGAAACTAACTATTTATGTATGTATTTTTTTGGTATTGTATTTTTCTCTGTTGTAAGCCGCCTTGGGTCCCTTCGGGGAGAAAGGCGGGATAGAAATATTGTAAGTAAGTAAGTAAGTAAGTAAATAAATAAATAAATAAATAAATCACCTTGATCCATCTAATTCGTTACTCTGATTGACTTATTATGACTTATTATGCCTGAATATACTACTTCCTACAATCTTTCTATTATAAGGGATATTTTGTGGGCTCCTTTCGGAGTGCTGTGCTGAACTTAATTGTACACAAGCCTCAGAAATGAATGGGAGACGTCAACCCTCTGGAGGTTTATCAAAGTGGGTAATAATAAAAGCACTGCGTAAGAGAAACAGAAGTGCAGTCGCTGACAAAAAAATTGCAATGTAAGTGGCACAAAGGTGGACATGTTCATTACACAAAGAGTAAAGTTAATACAAAATGATTATAACCAGGCACAAGGGGCTTCTGGAAATCCCCCACCCCATCTGAATTTCTCTGAGTTGTGAATCTTCCATTCTTAGAGAGAGAGAGAGATTTCCAAATCTTGTACAAAACACTGAGCAGGGTGAGCTAGCTGCAGTTTTTGGTCCCTTTGGTTCATTTGCTTACGGCCCAAACCTCTCCAGAATTGGGCCAGTGCGCAAAGGCATTTACAACAGCAGCAGGGATAGGGTGGGTGGGAAGAGGGTGGTACAGGAACGAGATGGGGTGGAGAGAGGGCAAATCAAGGCCTGGAACCGGGGGGGGGGTATTGGCAGCAGCAGTGCTTCCAATAATATCCTATCCCCCTTCCCAGCCTCGAGCCTTCTTCCTGGGTCCACTTGGACTTGCGCTATCAAAGTAGCTGGTGCAGATCCAAGTAGACCTGTGCAGGCAGCAAAGTCTTACCCACAGGCAAGGCAACAAATGTTCCCTTACCCAGAGGAGACCTCTGGGGCCTGAAGCTCCCTTGCGGATGCAGTGTGCGCCACATTGGCGCAGCTGCATCAGCACAAGGAGAGTTGGGTTCGATTGGGCTGCCCGTTTTTCTTCCTTCAGGATGAGTTGTGAGCGTCTTGGAGTCTAGGACTCCCTGGTCTATCTTTCATCAGTTAAGAGGAACCCCACCACAAGAGAAGGAAATCTCTCAGGGCCCTCCGAGCGGCTCACTCACTCCTTACCAGTAGCCCTGGTTCCAGCTACTGAGAATGCAGACTCTTGTGCTGCTGCTGCAGCTGGGACCTGGGTGCCTTCTGGCTGCTTCTCCATCATTTCCACTTCCCCTCCTGCTATCGCATAACCCCCAGGTCTTCAGCCCATATCCCCCTGACTTCCCTAAGATGCTAACGCCCTGCTCCCCCTCCTTTCTCCCCGCCTCCATTTGCGCCATTGCACATCCCCTTCTCCTTGTAAGGATTTCCTCTTTTTCTTTCTTCCTACCTAGAAACTGCAGGTGTTCAGGGTGCAGTTGTGTGAATGATTGTTTGTGTACATTGCATTGTGTGCAATCAAAAAGATGATTCCCCTTCCCAGTTATTGTATTCTTATCCTCACAATAAAAACGATCCATTATTGAACCTATAACTTCCTCCTCATTGTTTGTCTTTCTATTGAGTTCCTGCACCTGGTTCCTGCACATGCAAAAGATTTTCCCCATGCGCGCGCATGTTACAGTGTTTCTCAAACTGTGGGTTGGGACCCACTTGGTGGGTCGCTGATCTGATTTCTGGTGGGTCCCTAATTGCCAAGACCTGAGGCTATTCAAAATCAGATAGCTGCTAATTGCCCTGAAAACAGCTGTGCTCCTGCAGTTTGCAAGGAGCTGAGTTCCTGTATTTTGCAAGCCTGTGTAAATATATGGAGAGAGATGTTTGAGCCTCAATGACAGTTAGTGAGGGCAAGTGAAGACTGTGTCACATAACTAAGCCCCTCAAGCCTTGAAGCTATTCATTAGGGCTGCCCCATTATGAGAAATGGATTGCGTTTTTTGCAAATGAATAATTACTTGTAAATAAATAAATATTATTTCTTCCTAGATCACCTTTTTTTAAAAAAAGTTTCGTAAAGCTAGGTGGGTCCCAATAGAGTGTCGTTTTATAAAGTGGGTCCCAGTGCTAAAAAGTTTGAGAACCACTGTCTTGGAGCATGCCAAGTAACAGCACTTTTGTGCAAGCAGTGAAACATCGCACAAAAAGAATCTTGAAGATCATATTTATGATTAGATCAGTGCTGCAGTGTTTGAGCAATGCACCTGTCCACGCTAGGAACACAAAGGGAGGCACACATTGTATGGTTTATTCCAAAATATTTTTAATTGTACAATGTGCCCTTTTCCCCCCACAGATTTGACTCACCGTAGGAGAAAGGCGGGATATAAATTCTTTAAATAAATAAACTAAACCAAAATATCACCCACATTCTATTCATTAAATCCGCATATCATCACATCGTTCTTCTCCCTCTGTCTTAAAAAAAATCAATAAATGGTTTCCAATTATTCACAAAAAGGTTAACTGATTTTTCCTTAATTAAAATGGTAAGTTTATCCATTTCAGCATAATCCAAAACTTTCAGCCACCAATCTTCCAGCGAAGGTATCTCTGAATTCTTCCAATATTAAATATTCTTCCAATATTGTGCTTATAAAATTCTTGCCGCACATCATATATAAAACATTTGTCATGTTTTTATCACATACTGTACGACCTTAGTGGAGAAGCAATTCATAAAAATGAGAATCAAAAAACGAAGCCAATAAAACATCAGTAGACAAAAGTAAGCACACAAATTCACATACGGAGCAAGACCAGGTAAGTGAAACCCAGCCATTGCCTTTCCTTCCCGTTAAAATGGGCTACAGTGGATCAGGCCTCTCAGTATCTGATTCAGGGAGCAGACAATTGACAGCTGCCTTTCACCAAGGTCTCCTGGCACATTACAGCACCAACAGGTTAGACTGCCTCTCTGCGGGATACAAAGGCCTGGCAGTGCCCATTTCATGGCTGTGTGGCTAGGAGATCAGCATGAATTTGTCTCCAATTTGTTTTCATTGCTCTGCTCAAGGGTACTCGGAAAAAAGGAAACACAAATTGTAAGTTTAGCCCCTGGCGGAATCTGTTATGCAGAGCGGACACCTAGCAGTGCCACTATAGGCAGTAATTGTTTTTTCATGGTGGCGGCGGCCATTTTCCTTACCCACACTGCCCCATGTACCACTGTGTGCTGGTATCCTATGGGTTCAAAAAATGGCCTTCACCAGAGGCTGCTGCAGGTTGGAGCTTGTACCAAAAGATACAGTTACAAGAAAGAGTTTCCTTTTATTTTTGACTCCCCCCCCAAAAAAATAAATAAATAAAAGGGTTTCCAAAAAATAGACCTCCATTCAAAAATAGACCTCCTTTGTTCCATTCATTCTGGAACAAACAGAACCCGATAGAGATAAGGCGCTTTCGTACTGGACTCCATTTGTTCCAAAAACAATGCATACCCTTGTTGGGAGATGAAAAGTATAAGTGCAGAAAGAATGACTTAGTGCTGCAAGGCTAAACCTTGCAAACTTGAGTTCACGTACAGAAGACTCATGCAAGAACTTTCGGAAAGAAGGACACAGCTTGAGACAAATGTGGCTGTTTACAGCTGTTGCTGAATTAACACGGGAGCACCAAGCCGGTTTTGCCACCCAGATAAGCAGGAGAGAGCAGTTAAATGCACATCCGTTTTGCAGTAAAATTGTCAAATAGGCTTTCGTGCTTTCAATCAATCCCAGGATGCTTGTTTTATGGGTGAGAAAAAAGGGTATCTATTCCCTCTTTGACCTTATTAAAAGGCCTTATTAAAACTCTGCTTAAAGAGTTTAATTAATTATTTTTGTAGCTGGAAAAGGAGGTGGGGGCCTAGAGAATGAAAGCTCAATTTAGCAAATAGCATCATCGTACATTTTCAGCTTTAATATTCCTTCCTTATCTGCCCCCCCCCCCAGCACTCCAACATGCGAAGCAATAATGAGGCTTTAACGATCAATAAGTCCCTAATGAGAGAAGCTGGTAGAAGGACCACAATAATCATCTTTTGGCAAATCAATAGAGAAAGCAATGGGAAAACCATTTGATGAGTTTTGACCTCCTCTGTTTTCATCTCTAGTAATATTCTCTTCCTCCTCCTCCTCCTTCCACAGATTGGGAGGATATTTCCATCGTGTAAGATAATTGCATAATTAAGATGTATGAAATGTGTCCTGTGTATGACATGTGAGATGCAAACAGAACGAAATGGGTGCAGCATGCGCGATGCGTCTTCCCAGCCTGAGTAATTGTGTGCAGGGCCCATAAACAATACCATAATCAGGAAAAAAGAAGGAGAGTTGATCGGTTTGCTACAGAAAATAAAAAGATAACGGCAACAGCAGAGGGGTGTGAGAAGCCAATGGCCTGATGATCCAAAGTACCAGGGGAGAGACAAAAAGCTGCACAAGTGTTACAGGCCGGATGCTGCCCTAGCCGTTGTACCTCATCTATTGATCTGGGGCACAAAGATTCCTGGACCTCTATGCACATGTGAAACACACACACACACACACACACACACACACACACACACACACACACACAGGAGTGGCTTGGTGGCGACTCAAGTGGCAGTTCCTCGGATCCTTCACTCCCTGGCATGCTCCAGGCAATGGTGGAAATCTTGCCACCACTAGAGCACCAAGCTGCATTGGCCTCTGGCATGGGAGGGAAAAGTGCTTGGTCATACTAACCCCCCCCCCCAAAAAAAAAGTTAACATGGATTTTCTCAGGGGTCCTAGAGAGTTCCATCCTGGAAGACTCTCATTGGCTACTGTGGGGATTGCAGTAGCTTCAAAGTAGGTTTGCTTGGACTGCTAGGAGATCAAATCAGTCCATCCTAAATGAAATCAACCCTGACTGTTCCCTGGAAGGACAGGTACTGAGGCTGAAGCTCAAATATTTTGGCCACCTAATGCAAAGAGAGGACTCTCTGGAGAAGACTCTGATGCTGGGAAAGATTGAAGGCAAAAGGAGAAGGGGAAGGCAAAGGATGAGATGGTTAGACAGCATCACCGATGCAACGAACATGAAAATGAGCAAACTCAGGAAGATAGTGGAGGACAGGAAGGCCTGGCGGGATATGGTTCATGGGATCACGTAGGGTCGGACACAACTTAACGACTGAACAACAACAACAACAAAAGGTTTGCTTAATTCTCTGTGTGAGCTGTGCCTCAAGTTCAGACAAGCGAGAGTCTTGAATGACTCTTGATTGTCCCAAGTGGATTTTGAGCCTGCTGAGACTCCTGCAGCAGCCAAGGAGGGGACAGGGTGGTCAGGGGAATTGGGGACCCTCAGCACGTGCCCAGTGAGGCCCACCCTCTGTAACTGGCCCTGTCGTTCATTCACAGTAGACACCATCTGCAGGCACCATCACTCCTGCGTTCAGCTTAAACTAGCCAGAAGAACACATACTCATGCACTCCCTAGCTGTGCCCCCAACACCCATGCATTCAGTGCCCATCAACTGTGCCCTTAGGACCTCTCCCCATCTTCAGGAATTCCTGACTGTGGGGGTGTCTTGGGCTTGGCCAGGGAATGTATTGCTACAGATATCTATCAGTAGCGATTAGCCATACTAGCTAAATGGAACCTCCATGTGCAAGGGAAGGATACCTGAGGACAAACAAGAAGGGAGGGACATCACTTTTGTGCCCTGCTTGTGATCTCAGGGGCATCAAGCTGGGGTACCGTTGGAAACAAAGCTGAAGGAGACAGACCTTGGCTGATCCACCCAGGGAATTCTGTCCTTCTGATTGTAATGATAAATACACTTTAGAAAGTTAACTGAGAGATTTGGGGGCCAGATGAAATTAAAAAAAACACGTGCAGAAGTGAAAAGGGTCAATTAGACCTTGCCTGTTACTGGGACAGGAAAGATCGGATGAGAAACAGTCATTCTGTCAAATTGGGTGTTCCCCGCTTTAGTCCTTCTTCTCTACTTTAGCATCAAGATGTCTTGGTCTTGAAATGAAGTGTCAAATATCATTTGGCTCTGGATGGGTAAGATATATGGCTGCCCTTGGCAGGAGTTGATAACTCAGCGCTCTCCATGTCAAATGCGTAGCTACCTGCTAGCGCCTTCCATAAAAATCTTACCTTGCTCTTTCCCTCGACTTCATAAAAACAGCCAGGCTGCAATTTTCACAAATAGACCCATTTGGAAGGTGGAAGAAACGTTCACCCCTTCCCTGAAAGGCAAAATTGCTTATTGGGAGTTGGGCTCTGGGTTGAAGCTTCAGTGCAATGTCTTTCATGATTAGCATAATGTGCAAAAGAAGATAGTTATCACATCACTCTGAGTGCCCTGCTACAGCACGGCACATTATGCTAAGCTACGTTTCCCACTTCCTTGCAGATTGTAGTTTTGCTGGGGTGTGTGTTCTAGCACACATTGCAATCATGTAGGGCCCTTAGCTGAATTGGGACACGGGAGCACGTGTGCCTCGCTCATTTGTATCTAGGGTTGAGCGGAAATTCTCTCCCTGAATTTCATTGTCCCATTTGCAGGTGTAAATTTTTGAGGCAATTTAAGGGGATGAAATGGGGACAAGAGAAGGAGGCTTACCTGAGGCAGTAGCACGTGACCAGGTGACTGACAGAAACCATTTTTATTTCCCCAAATGTTCCCCAGAAACCGCTGTCTCTCTCAGGAACTGCTGGAAAAAAGGTGCCTGCTAGCTACCTAGATAAGCACCACTGCTGCTGAGAATCTGGAAGTGGAAGCAAATATAGGTGAGCTGGGGGTAGTTTTCTCCCCGTTTTTCCTCACTCCAGACTCCTGAACTGTAAGGCAAAAGTTGTCGTGAGAACTGTTGGCTCAACCTTAATTATATAATTTGATCATTTGCGGCTGAATCCGTAAACTCAATCTACTAAAAAACCCAAACCCAAACACAACCACCGTTACATTTAAGACCATAAAAAAGTGATCGGTAAATTCTATCTCTGGTTTAAATGTGCAATGGTTCATTTAAACGTGCATTTTATGTGCAGAAACCACCTGAGAAATTACACTTGTCTTATATGAGCTCATTTGACTGTCCTTGAAAAATCTCAAGTGTTATCTGTGCATTCCCATGGTCGACTAGAGCAGGGGGTTCTCAACCTGTGGTACAGGTACCCCAAGGGCAGTGGTTCCCTAACTGGGGCGTCGCGACGCCCCAGCCGGGAACAAAGGGTTGCTATGCCCTTAAGGGGCATGGCAACCCGCGGTGACGTCGATCGTCCTTGTTACCTTCATTGGTGGGCAGTGGGTGTCCGGCGGGGGTTGTGGGGAGCCTGCGGACCCCTCCGCAGGCCTCCCCAAGCATCGGAGCAGTGCTCCGACGCGATTGCAACCCACTTCCGGTTTTACGCGAAACCGGAAGTGAGTTGCGATCGCGTCGGAGCGCTGCTCCGACACTTGGGGAGGCCTGTGGAGGGGTCCGCAGGCTCCCCACAACCCCCGCCAGACACCCACTGCCCACCAATGAAGGTAAAAAGGGCGATCCCGGGCGCGGCGGTGGTGGCGGCGGCGCGATCCCGGGTGCGTCATCGCGACCCCTGGGAAGGCCCCGCTGCTACTTAGAGCAGCGGAGGGCCTTCCCAGGAGTTAGTGAACCTCTGCCCTAGGGGTATGTGGACCTCTTGCTGGGGGTACGCCAAGCCCTGCCCCTTATCTGCCCTATCAGTAGCTAATTAAGTGTTAATTAACATGGATTTTAAATTGTAATTATTTTCAGAGCCCTTCTGTCTCTGATTTTGTTTTTGGGCTTATTTTTGTACTTTGGAAAATGTACTTTGGTGGGCTCGGGGAGGGAGGAGCCGATTTTGGGAAGTGTGACTTGGAGAAAAAAAGAGATCCTTGCATGTCTGTCTGTCTGTCTGTCTGTCTCTGTCTCTGTCTCTGTCTCTGTCTCTCTGTCTCTCTCTCTCTCTCTCTCACACACACACACACACACACACACACACACACACACAGAGTTAAATAAGATATTTTTTCACAATTAAAATTGTTTTATTACTTTTTAACGATTAATCACCTAATCAATTAATTATTAATCAAATTAATTAGTAGTTAATTAGCAGGGGGTACTTCAGAAAATTGGACCGTGATAGGGGGTACCCGGGCCTCCAAAGGTTGAGAACCCCTGATCTAGAGGCATCACTGCAAACTCTGTCACTTTGTTCCTCTGTCAGGAAAATAGAAGATTCCCTTATACCTCTTGCAGAGTGCAGTTTCTTTCAGACCTTGCTGGCTTTGAAAAGTCTGCAACAGTTACTGCTGAAGACCCCATAAATACGCATGCAATATACCTGTCAGTCACCCAAGATGAAAAATATGACAAATGCCTGAATAAAAGATTGTAGGGTGGTGCACCTGTTCAGAGATAAGGGTGCTGCCTGATGCTTGGGTGTATTTCACAAGCAGCGAGTCATAAGTTTTGTTCCTGGGTCTAGACAATTTTCGTCCACTGGGTTAACCCATCAGTACTATCCATCAGTCACCTGCAAGTAGAAGAGCACCTGAAAGAGAAGAGAAATTAACACAATGAAGTTTTAAAACTGTAGAGAAGGAAGCTTTTTTGCAGCTGCAGCAGCCATTATTGTCCGAAAGCAGTTACTGCCGCAGAATTTAGTGTTGACTATTGACCAAGGTGCATCCTGAATTAAACGAGAATAGCCAGATTAGTTTTCTGGACCTCTTCCAGACGGCTGGAAAAAAAAAATCGTTTAGATTTGGAATTATTTGGATCTAGAGGGAGTTGGGCCTCTAGGGCAGTGATTCCCAAACTGTGAGCTGTGGCTCCCTAGGGAGCCGTGGAAACCAGCCAGGGGAGCCGTGGAATCCTCACAAAAAAACCTACCACCCTATACAATGTAGCCCTAGTGGGGAGTAGGCTACGGGAGCCGCCAGTCAAAAACATTTGGGAACCACTGCTCTAGGGGATACTATTGTCATGTGTCAGGGTCTAGAGGGGTCTCAGTTCTTTCTTCAGTGTTCCGGGAGCTGTTGCCTCAGGTGCGGGAGAGGGCTCCAGAGCATGCCATGGTACGGACGACTGAAGTCCTGGAAGCTGCTACATATCTGCAGGCAACATTGTTCCTCTGGCTTTCTTGTGGGTGGAATAAGGACTAAGTGGTTCTTCTTTATTTATTTACTGCTTATGCACCACCCTTTTGCCAATGCACCACCTTTCTGTTTAACGTTCTGATTGTAATGATAAATACACTTTAGAAAGCTAACTGAGCGATCTGGGGGCCAGGTGACATTTTTAAAAAGTGCAGAAGCAAAAAGGGTTCATTCAAGGTATACTTTCCCTGTTCTTCCAATAATGTTACACTGCATAGTGCTAAAGAGGGTTAGGGTGTCTTTCTTTCTCCTAACAGCATCTGCCTTCAGAGCACTGGAACAAAATATTAAGGTATTGGAGCCATGAGCACACATGACTAATGTGTGGCTCAGCATCAGCATTTTTTTTTCCTTTATCAGGATGTGCCTTCCCAACCCCGGGTTACCCAGGCAACCATGGCTGCATGGCCTTCTGCTTATCAGCATCAATTATGCCTGAGGGTTCAGCCCATGACAGTGAATAGTTTGCCAGCATTTTCATAACAATGGCTGTTCAGGGCAGTTAGGAGACACATAGCAGACCAAAGAGTCATCTGTGGTCTTGTGAGACACCAGGAGAGTCCAGGAGAGGCAATTTTGTAGCCCACACTTTCTCTTCTCCATTTCTTTTCACTCCATTCTATTATGAAGAGGCAGCTCTCCAGCAGGGAAGAGGTACGTTTAGACTGGAAAGTCCTGATTTGGCCTAGTCTGAGTGCCGTGTCGCACCATCTTCCTGCCTTTCCACACAATCCAATCTGTGACAAAGAAGAAAAGACTGATTAGCAAGCCATAATATTTCATGCTCCTCACTTTCTCTTGCATATACATTAAATTAAAGTAATCAAAGGCCGTGATCCGAAACAATGTTCAGCATAGGTAACCTCATTGTGAATCTAACACAGACTGTGGCCAGTGTCTTTAAAATTTGAAAATACCAAAACACACACACACACACACACACACACACACACACACACAAAAACCCATAAAGAACTTTCTCTAAACCAACCCAACTGCAAGGAAGTAAACACCATTAAGATCAAACAAAGCATAAACAAGCAGCGGTAAACCATCTCCTAAAATCCAAACCCATCTCCTAGAATCCAAAGCTGGTGCAGACAGAATGTCAGCTTTCCTGGAGATTGTAAAGATATACGGAGTGGGCCTATATATCTTTGAGCCATTCATTCCTCCGCAGCCCCTTGGGCCATTGCAGAAAAGGCCCCGCTGCATCCATTTCCGCTGCATGCCATTTCTAATGGCTTTGATGCAGAACCCCGGTGGGGGACCTTTGCAAGTGGGACTGTCTAACATCTTCCATGAGCACAGCTTGATACTGGGTGGGCTTTTCAGAACAGGGGCTAACATGTGCACATGGGGAACAGATATTGAACAATGGTGCACACACATCACAACACTGAGAACCCCTTCCGACAAAGGTAAGTTGGTGGGGGAGGGGTGACGGGTGGGGGAGGTTGGAATGAGGGCAGAATGAGAGTGGAATGGGGCAGGTAAAGCAGGGTGGCAATGGGGGCAGGGGGAGGGCAGATCAGTTCTGGGGAGGAGACCTCCCAAACTGCCCCCCCCTTGCAGGATGCAGCACTAGCCATCTTGGCGTGCCTGCATCAGCAGGGGGTTGAAGCATGGGACTGGGCCATTAGTTTCCTTGTGAGGTTGGTTAGGACTATTGAAGGTGTGAAGCCTGTCCTTTGTCTTTCAAAAGTTGTTTTTCCCAAACTCAAAAGACCAGGGAAGTGGCTAGGGTCATAAACTATTAAATATGCTGTTTCAGCAGGATTTCATCTCCATTTTGGAAGTGTGAAAACTGCAATAGCATTTAAGCGCTCAGGAAGCCCTGTTCAAATCTAGAGCGTTAGGTAGGCTTACCAGATCTCCAACCGGGACAGAGTGCTAGACCTTTAGGAGCAGGAATGTGGGCAGGTGTAGCTTGTTAAGTCCTAGAGCACAATCTTAGGCATGTCTACTCAGAAGCAAGCCCCACTGTGTAGATTGTGCTCTAAGGGTTTAACAACCCTTACACCTGCCCACATTCCGTCTCTTAAAGATCTAGCACTCCCGGTTGGAGATCTGGTAAGCCTACCTTGGATCAATTAAAGGGGAGGGGTATTAACATTGTAATGAGAGATAAAAATGTGGCTTCTTGTCAGCAGCCCTTCTAATAGTTATGTCACTGGTCTGGCCGTTTGCTCTCCAGGAAGGTCTCTCCTGCTGCACCAAGTACAAATGTTTAAATGTGTGTCTCTTGCACACCTTGAATTAAGCTGAAATAAAGTATTCACCATTCACAGGTTGGAGCCCAGTGATTTGTGGCAGATGTGGGGCAGCAGAGTGAACCAGCACTAATATAAAGAGGACCAACACATGATGGACTCCATCATGGCCAATAATTGACATGTACAACGATTGCTTAAAAATGGGTTTAAAAGTCATGTAAAAAGTTTTTTTTTAAATTTTATGTATTAAAAACAAGAATCAAACCAAGTTTAAAACACACACTGGGTTCACTATGTTTCTTTCAATTTCCATGAACTTCATCAGGTGCAGAGATGTTAACCCATACAAGCAACCCGCAGCACATATAGAGAGAAGCCAGCAAGCAGCAGGCAACAAGTGCCAGCAATTAAGCAATTAATTATTAAGCAGAGAGTGCTTCATACTAGCTGGCCATGAAAGCTTCAGGTCATAATTTTGGGACAGGCTCTGAGAATTTAATGTGATCAGCCCCCTTTGCCTTGTGCGTTGGGTAAGAAAATGAGTTTCTGCTTGAATCTAAATGCATTGTAGCTGCAAAGTACCATGAATACTGAAGTATGAGGTATTATTTATTTATTTATTTATTTATAGAATTTTTACCCCGCCTTTCTCCCACCAGGGCAACCAAGGCGGCTTACAACAAAGATATTAAAATACATGAATAGGTAGTGTGAGGTAGGGGAAATCCCATTAGACTGAATCTATCAAAGGGAAGGTCAAGTATGCAAGCAGAGGAACTCTCAGAGACAAGAGAGTATTCAGTTGGCTGACTTGAGGAAAATCCTATGCATGACTACTCAGAATCAAGTCCCACTGAGTGCAATGGGGCATACTCCCAGGTAAGTGGGTATAGGATTGTAGCCTCAGTCTGTCTGTCTGTCTGTCTGTGGCATCTCCACCTAAGCTACCTTACAGGCTTGCTGGGAGGGTATCGTGGGTATAGAAGCCCCTTGTATCTGCCTTGAGCTTCTTGGAGGAAGGACATTACACACATGTGAGAGGTGGGTGGATGAACGGTCACCAACATGAGCACCCAACCTAACCACCATGTATTCTGGCCTGTCGGATGCTCAATAGCTGTCCTCCAGACTCCCTTATTCCTGCAGTCTCCTGTGCTCTGTGATACATCAGCTGCCCTACTGATGGCTTTCAGTATTTCCTTCACACCCCCAACCACATGTTTAGATGGAGAAGAGGAATGTTCCCCTATGACAGCTCAGCACAGATGGTTCAGGGTCAAGGCTGGCTTGTTGCTCAGAGTTTCTATGACTACTGCCAGATGGATGCCTCACTCAAGGGTCAACCTGGCTTTGTTCCAGCTAGGGGGGCTTTAAAGGGGTCATGCTCCTTCTGGGTTGATTTCTGTGGTTGCTGTGTGCCTGTTTCTGAATAAAGTCTATTGTTTCATTATGGGGAATAATGTGGAATGACAGAATTTCTGAGCCAGTTCCTTCTAAAAGGAAGTCATCATATGCTTTAGAAAAATGCAACTTAGCTTCATCATGCAGAATTTTACATAACCAAATTGCTCCTTGAAATCAAAGTCAAATCTAGCATCCTCTGCCATACGTATCTCCATACTATTTCAGATCCAGTACAGAAAACTTTCCTCTCTCTCTCTCTCTCTCTCACACACACACACACACACACACACACACACACACACACCATAAAACTCCCCCCGAGAGTCTAAGTCCCCCCCCCGAAATTATTTTTACACAGAATGGATATGAGCAGCTGCGAAAACAGGCAGCTGGTGGGAAAAAACCTGAGACACACTGAGGGGAGAAGTAAGCGCATGTTAAACCCCCAGTCAATCCAGGCTCCTTCCCCTCGAACGCACTCAACAGGGTGCCAGCATTAGCTGCTCTTGCCTTGCATGATGGCAGGGGGGGGCAGGGCAAACTCCCCAACCCCTACAAGGGCAGCAGTGGGCGGTATTCTGGAGTAGGCCCCCAAGTAGTGGAATTAGGTGGGCTCTCATAGTCCATTCAAATGTTCAGGCAAGGTTTGTGTTCTGAATGTGACAGTGGGGAAGTGCTATTGCTGAGTGGTGGAGCGTTTGCTTCCTTGCAGAAGAGTCCAGCCTTCGACCCCAGTATTTCCACGACAAAGTGCTAGGAAGGAACCACTACCAAACAGTAGGAGCAGGATTCTTCTCCTGAGTTCTGTCTTTCTCCCTTACCCTGACCACTCTGAAGCACCCCATCACCTCCAGAGGCTCTCCTCTTTCTCCTGCCCCCTTCTTAGTCCTCCTCCCCCAGCCACACCCTTGGCCTTGAAACTCCCAGCTCTGGAAGGGCTGCCAGGTTTCCTGCTCTGACAACGCTCTGGATGTTTGTAGTGCTGTTCTGGAACATTCTGGGGAAATGCCTAAATGGTTTGCAGCAAGTCAAATCGATGCATTTGCCTGGAACTACTCAACTCTGCACAATTTCACAGCTCTTCTACTTGTTATATCCTTCTGGGGAAGAAGCCTTACAATGGGCCGCTCTTTAAATCCAAAACAACCGTAAAACCTCTGGGGTAGGCAATCACCCAAAAGGCAACTGTGCAATCAGTTTCCTTGCAGAAAAAGGAACGGCGAGATTTCTGCTACAATTCTTCCTCAATACATGGTTTTATACTGATGTAACCTGAGTGGAATTACATCTCGCCGCCTCACCAGGGGAAAGTGAGATTAGAAGTGTGCAGAGACTAAAGGGAGCCCAGGTTGATTAAAAGTAGTAAATAAACTCCAATGCCAATTCTCTCCCCCTCCCTAGAAATCTCGTCCTTCATTCTACTTTTTTTTTGGTGCAAGTAGGAGATTAAGGATCCCCACTATTTAATTGCATGGGAGAAAGGCAAGGGCTATGAACTCCTTTCACTGTGGCAAGAGTCAACTAACAAAGAAGAAAAGAAATGTAGGTACCATCAGTGTGTGAGCTGCTACGGTCCTAGCACTGTAGGGAACCTCTACATCAAGTGGACGGAGTTATTTATGAAGAAAGACAAACTAAAGGAAAGGGGTGCGATTGGGGGAAAACTTAGGTCTGCACCAGCCAGCTCTCAATCCCCCATCTTTTCATCAAGTTGTTTTACAGAAGTCCTGTTTTTGGACCTTGAGAAATTGAACTCACGTCTCCACTTTAATGAGAAGTAAGAGCTTAACTATCATTTTCAGGATCTCTTAGGAGGAATGTCAGAAGACAAAGAGTAACATAGTGTTTTAGAGACTAACAGCCCAATCCTATTAAAAGGGTTCCACTGGCGGAACGTGTGTTCCACCGGCAGAGGTGGCAGGATGCTGGTGCACGATGTGCAATGTCATACTTGCTGACACCACCAGCGAGTGCAACAAGGCCACCGGCACACTGCTAGCGGCCATGCATGCTCTCTCTTCACCGTCCATTGGCGCCAGGTAAGGCAGTGGTTGGGGCAGGCAGTGGAAGGGACAGGGGAGAGGAAAGGGGACGTACTGGGCAGGGAGGGAGGCAGAATGGGGGATGGATGGGGTGGGATTGGCAGCACTTGTGTGCAGTGGGATGTTATCTGCCTCCCTCCACCAGTTTCTTCAACGCAAATAGTCCCAACTGAGTTTCCCGCCTTCTAATAAAGCTCAACGCTGATTGGCTGAAACACAAGTGTGTTCCGATTGGCTGAAAACTCCCTCATCCCATTGGTCTAACAATTAGCTCCGCGTCCTGCCCTCTCAAATCATGAGCATGGTCCATGGCCGATCGCAACGGAACTCGGGAGAGCGTGGCTCTCCCACGTTCCGATGTGATCAGATAACATGGAAGCTACACCGGAATTCGTGCGTTGGAGGTCAGACTTAAACCAGCACTTTATGTTGAGCCCGGTAGAAGCAAATGGGCAGCCTACCTGGCTGAAATAAGACTGGAGCGATCGGCTCTGAGTAATGGCTACCAGCCTTGCTGCCATTTCTGGACCAGCTGAAGTTTCCAAGCTGGTTTTAAAAGCAACCATGTAGACTCCAGCTTTCAATCCCTGGCAGCAACTCCACTTAGGGGAGGGAGAGACCCTGCCTAAAAAATTGCTGCCAGTCAGTTTAGACCTACTGAGCTAGATGGTCAGGGGTCTGACCCCGCAGAAAGCAGCTTCTTTGGCTTCTTTGGCTCTTCCCATTCATTCATGGATAATTGATTTTGGTTCCATCTTCTCTAAGAAAGGCCTCAACTGCCAAATCAGCCAAGAGTGGTACAAATATTTAAATGCATGCAAGACACTACCCTCCACTTTTGAAAAACTTCCAGGCTGGCTTGCAAACCAAAGCACATACTGTATAAAACCAGAAAGAAAAATGAAACTATGTATCTTAGGAGGTTTTGATAAAGTGCACCACTGTTGCTGGGACGAACCGGATGAATATCCAGTCAAGCAAACCAGATCCTGCTATTGGTGACGCTGCTGACGCCGCCGCCACCTTGCAAATGAAGTTATGCTCCGTTAATGTTATACCTACAAACTGTCCAATTGCTTCTGGCTGTATAAGCTTTACTACTAAGATTCACCCAGATGGGGCACAAATCACACCCAGTCAGTTTGTATCCTCTTAATAATTTTGATGTTAATGCCAATTTTTTGGCCATTCAAAGTGGGTTTTTTTTGTGTGTGTTTTTATGGGTACCTATTTGATGCTTATTTACACACAATAAAGAAGTCATGGAAACGACTTGTGCAGTAATTAAGTTCCATCTCGCCTGTCCATTCTTGGAAGGTGAAGATAATTGCCTTCAGCCCTTATAAATTGTCAGCCAAATTCCACCAAGCAATAAACACAGTACTGTATCTTGGTAATTGTCTATTGACTGCACTTTCCAGTATGAATTAATTTTCAATTACAAAACTTACTTTCTTCCTGGATCAGGCCAGGAGTTTTCTAATTGAACTGACAAGTATCTGGCGGCACAACGTGTTCCTCATCAACCTTGTCGCTTGGAAGGGCAGCCGTTGCTTCCCCTCCTGGGCAAAGTGGGGCCAAGAGAGTGTGACTGACCACGGAGGAGCCGTGGGCCAGAGGAGGTTGTGTAACCCTCTCTCTTACGCCAGCCTCTGCTCTGGGAAGTCCTTCCTAGAGTTGCTTCCCACCCCCCATAGTTCCAGACCAGTGTTTCCATCTGATGGGGAAGAGCAGCTTGGTTCCTCCAACCATTGCTAAGGCAACTCCAAATCCTAAATCCCTCTGGCAAAACAGCATCTGGGCTCTAAAATTTATTTGGGGGGAAAAACAACCAGCAGTCTATCCCACTTTATCACCCAGAAAAGCACCAAAAGAGCTAACAAGAAGAAAATTAAAACAATAAAACATCAGAACCCCCTCCCTCCCCGTAAACTAAATAAATAACCAGCAGCAATAAAAGTAGAGATGGATGCCCCCCCCCCTTTGAGAGTACACGTTGCTCACCTGAAAAGCCTTGACTGGAACACTTGAAAAGCCCCAGTTAGGCGGCGCCTCCCCAGGGCTGATTTGGGGAAAGGAAAAATGGAGTCGGAGGGGGAGGCCCCAGCAGAGGAAGAGGAGGAGGCTCCCATAGATACGTAAAGTATCTTTTCCCAGCAGGGATGCTAGGATTGGCTGCATAAAAGACACTCTGTATACCCGTAGGACTGCCTGCCATGGCTGTCTCCTCCTCGGCCTTCTCCAAGTTGAGGGGTTTTCGTTTCTGCCTTGAGGAAGGGGAACGTGAGAGGAAGGGCGTGACCAGAGTCAAGGCCTGTTGAAGGCGGGCTGTACCACCTCAGTTCTGCGTGGGGTGGTTGACAGGGCAGCAAGGCCCTGTGAGGCGTGGTGAGATGGGCCACCTTGAGTGGTGGATGGGCGCACCCATCAACCACCTCCACGGCCACTTCACCTGGCCTCCGTTTGCTCCCTTACTTCTTCCTCCTCACTCCGCCTTCTGAGGCAAAATGGGGTGAAACAAGGAAGCTGGGGGAAGCACCGCCCCAGTTTCGCTTCTCCCAGCTCCCTTCTTCTGTCCTCAATTTGCTGCTCTCTTTCAAAACAAAGAGCTGCAGAGCTTCTACACTGAAGCAGAAGGTAGACTACCGGGGGGGGGGATGCCCAGGGACAGCAGCAGCTGCAATGGTGACACACACACACACACACACACACACACACACACACACACACACACACACACACACACACACTTTCCACAGCGCTTCAGCCATCATTTCCCATTGAGCTAGGCTTGGTGGTCAGATATTGAGTACCCCAGATCAAATGATTGTCCCATCTCTAAATAAACAAAAACCATCCACACAGGGCCACAAAGAGCCACAGGCAGTAAAAATCAGAAAAAAAAAACCCAAACCATTGGCACAAAAGTCACAACATAGCAACAAATCAAGAGCATCTAGGAATCTTCAGCTGGTCACATCAGCTTCACAAAAATGCCACCATTTAACACTGGGTTGGCACACATTTAACGAGGGGTCCAAATGGGTTTCCTTAAATAGGACCCTCCAAAGAATTAGCAGTGCTACAGAGAAGGCCCAGCTCTGCATAACCACTTGCCGAACTTCAGCTGATGCAGAAATACGGAGCAGGGCCTTGGATATTGTGTGAAGTGAAGTGAAAAGTGCGTGCGTGCGTGCGAGCGTGCGTGCGTGCGTGCGTGCGTGCGTGTCTGTCTGTCTGTCTGTCTGTCTCTGTGTGTGTGTGTGTGGGGTACATCCAGAAGCGTCTTGTCCTTGAGCTAACCATAGTCCAAGACATTTAGGACTTTAAAGATTAAAACCAGCACCATAATCTGAGCCCAGAAATGATCGGTCACTGCTGTAGATTAGACGACACAGAGGTCATATGTTTCAAACACCTAGCCCCAGTCAAAGCCTGTTGCAAATTCAGTTTGCTTTTCAAGGTATTCCCCTTACTATGACTCATTGCTGAACTCGCTACTCCTCCACCTTCTGCATTGGTTTATACGCGATTCTTTTACTGATTTAAAAGCCAGGTGGGTGTTCATTCTTCTCTGGTTAAATATATAGTAGACAAAACACAGACAGTAGGGACAATTGGACTATAGGGGAGAAGGATGAGGTGCAAACGTGATTAAGACGTCAATAAAAGAACAGGAGAAACCATGCTGTTTTCCCATCTGCAGCCTAAATCGGTATCATGTGGCAAGCTGCCTCTATCTGTTTTTAGCAAGAACTTACTGTGCAATCCTATGCATGTCTACCCTGAAAGAAGTCCTATTGAGTTGAATGGGATGTTCTCCCAGGTCCGTGAGTATAGGATTGCAGGCGTAGTCTGAGGAGTATGACTTGTAGGCTTACCATAGTCCCGGATATGGCTGGGACAATCCCGGTTCGGGAGCCTAAATCACGGGCTCCCAGCCGGTCTCCTTATTGTCCCGGCCAGCTGGGACATTCCCCAGACGCAGCGCTAATGCGCTGTGTCTGCTTCCAGCCCTGCTCGAGACTGGAAGCACTTTGAAAATGTCTGAGTTCACTCGGATGTTTTCAAGCCCTTCCAGCCTCGTCACGTACTCGCGCAAGGCTGGGACAAAGTCCCCGCCCCCATCCCGGCCGACAACACTTCCACCCCCCCTTGCATCGGGGGGGGGGATTTGGTAAGCCTAAGTATGAGGAACACAAGACTTTGCCAATGTTTCAACCAGCCATAGTTACTGCGTCTTCTCGGTCTGCAGACATTAGCAGAAGATCGTGTTTACCTCCTTGCCATGAAAAGTTTTACCTGTTGGTTTCTGCAGATCAAGTAGGCCAAGCTGTTTTCCTGATCAATTGTCAATCCTAAAACTGGTATTAAAAATGAGACTTGGAAACAAAACAGATTTAAAAAAAGAAAAAGAAATCCTGGATGAAGACTTTCAATGAAATCTCAATAACATCCAATGCAAATCAAAAGACTGATCCGCCGTTTGAGATTGTCTAAAGGAGATACATTTTTCATAGACTTCTGAATTATTACCTCCCCCCCAAATTACAAAAAAATGAAACATTAGATCAGCTAAGTGCATCACTTTGATAAAGGCTATGCAAATCTTTATATACAGACTCCATCTATAACTCTGACAGTTCAGATAAAGTATTTGATTCCAGCTTCAAAGAGAGGCTCCTAGTACTTTACGTAAACGAAAGCAATTTTTTTAAAGCAAAGCATTCTGCCTTTCCTCTGCTCTTTCTGACAGTTACAAATTGCGTATATTATTGACTGTGCTTCTTTCCACCTCCCTGAAATAATTAATGCTGTAATAAGACAATGGCTAGAAATAAATTCTTTTTCTTTCTCAGGGTTTGGGGGAGCAAGACAAAGAATACAACTATATTCCACTTTTGGCTTTCATAATGTACTTCCTACCCATCTTAAAATTTGGACTCTTAGCTTGGGAGAAATACTATTGAGTCAGAAGATTTGTCGCAGAACTTCCCAATGAAATGCCTAATATAGGAGAACCAAAGAAAGCAGGTGATCTTTGTGCGTATAGGGGACAAATGAGTGACTCCAGAGGTAGCTCTCTTTGTAATGATAGCAAAGAGAGGTTAGAAATACTGTAAATGTGCTGCTGAAAATGTGGCTTGATGTTATGGGGAGCATCTTATTTAATGTGTACAGGCTGGGACTCCTTGCCTGATGATTGAATTGTCTAACTTCGGGAACTTTATAGCTGCTTTTTCTGTTCACATTTGGATATTGTGCATTGTGTAATCTATTGCAAGTCTAGAATTTGTTTCCTTTGGTATTTTGCAAATCAGTAATATGGGCTGGGGTTGCAATTGTATGCACACTTGTCTGGAGGAGTAAGATGTATTTCTAAGTATACAAGACTCCTGGGTTCCTGTAGTATGTCTCTCTGAATACAAGTTGCACAGGAACAACGGTAGGAGAACAACATGCCTTTTCTCTCTTGCCTGGGGCGTCCCAGAGGTGACTGGTGGGCTGTTGCAGGAAACAGAATGCTGGACTACATGGGCCTTTCCTTGGCCTGATACAGCAGAGCTTATAAACAGCATTGTGTTGTAGCCGATGCCATTATTATGTCCACACTAGTGCAACAAATTTTTGTTCTTTTCTAACATTTTCAAAGCAAAAATAAAAAAAAATGATAGTAAATGATAGATGTGTATTTAAAATGTTTTTATTGCATTTTTAAATAGATGACTTTTAAAGGTTTTTATTCACGTATATGATTTTAAAAAGACTTACACAGTCGAATTGTTGATAATACAGATTGTAACATTTTTAAAATTGTTTGTGCTTTTATGACCACGATCCCGAGGATGCTTCGTTCGTGTTACAAAAATGATAGGTTTTTGGTTTTTTTTAGATAGAAGACAAAGAGTGGGCAGATGTCTCCATTGGGAGAGCTAGATTAGGCTGGACTTCGATGTTACCGGAAAAGATGCTGACACAAGCTGCAGTCCCTCTCTTCTCTCTTGGTGCTATATACACAAACAGAAGATGTGATATGATGTCATCACACTCTGAGTTTCACACCTCTGCTACACTTCATGGGCTGCCACTTGTCAGGGCAGGAAAACTCTGAGCACAATGACATCGCAACTTCTAATCTATACATTACCGGACTGATTATACAACTGATCAAGTTTTATTGGTTTTCGGTACACTGAGCCACCCTCCACCAGTGTCCCATCTTCCAAAGAATATTGATTATGCAATTAATTTCTCCTGCAGGGAATGTATCATCTTGCATCAGCTCCTCCAGCTAATTTGGTTGTCCTCCTGAGCACCTGGTTTCCCCTCTGAAGAACGGGGCTCTTCTGCAACTTGGCGACCTTTCCCTGCATTACCACAATTAGCTTGGCTCATACAGCTGGGTACAGTGTTGAAATGACTTCTGCACAGAGAGGTTCTACTCTGCTAGCAAGCCCTTCCATCATTTTGAAGGAGATAAAAAAAGCTCCACTCAGTGCTATGTCCTTAAGCAGTACCACCAGCTTAGGCGAAATCATCAGTTTTATTGATGGGGTCGGGCGAAGATAAAAGAGGTGGTTGGACATCACATTTCATAGATCCTACACTGCACCCCCCTCAGCTTTCAGTTAGGGCCAGACTGTTCAAAATGCCTCTGTTGTCACTTTGCTCGCATCCCTCCTTGATATTCCCCTCTCCAAATTTATACAGGTGGGCCCCCATATCCACTGATTCGCTATCCACGGTTTCAGTTATCCACGGATCGTGGGGATCCCCCCAGGCTTTTACTTTTTTCCCAGTAAGCTTCGTTTCTTCCTTAAACAAACAGGAGAAGCAGCCTCTGGCTGCTTATTACAAGCAAGTAGAATGAGACTAAGTACTAGAGAGGCTCTGCAAGGTTAACAGAAACCTTGCAGAGCCTCTCTAGGACTTAGTCTCGTTCTACTTGCCTGCAATGGAGGCTGCTTCTCTGTTTGATTTAAGGAAGAAACAAAGCTTGCTGAAAGAAAAATAAGAGCTGGGGGGGGGCAAGCATGCCTGCCTGCAGGGGAGGCAGGGTGGGGGGGCCCTCAGGAAACCATGGAGGGGGTTTTCGCTCTTATCCACGGTTTCAAGTATCCACGGAGGGGCCTGGAACATATCCCCAGAGGATATGGGGGCCCACCTGTATTTGGGTTCAATTTTTTCTTTTCATGGAGGTTTCCTACAAAGCCTGGGTCTAAGGTAGTGAACACAGCTGAAGTACATAGATATGCTGGGGGGGTTGGGGTTGGTGCAGGGGGCTCTTGGCACCTCACTTTCGACCCGGCATCAATGTGCCTTCCCACATGAGTGTCACCTGGCTTGGAGAAAGGGCAACACGGGATTTGGCCTGGCCCCATCCCTGTGCAACATCCATGCACAGATTACTGGAGCAATGTAGCGGGGGAACTGCTTTTCGTGCTACTGCCACTACGCATGAATTGCTTGTTCGAGTCTGACGAGGCTCCCAAATACAAAACAGCCAAACACAGCAGGCTGCTACTTCTCAGCCTCTCTTTCCAGCCACGAAGATGGGAAGAGCCAAACTCGTCAGGGGGAACTCGCATGGCCGGATTCGCTCTATCGAACGTTCAGCATGTGCTGAAGAAGTCCTGTGAGTCACTATATTGCTTTGCATCGGGGATAAAAATGATCAGGATTCAGCTGTACGAGTAAACACAAAAGAACAGCATTTTGATGAGGGTGTCAGAGGAGAAGGATGGTTTTTGCATGGAAATTGGAAGTGCAATTCCATCCTTCATCCTCTTCTCCTGCTGTCAAGACACTGTGTGCCTCTGGGATTTCACTAATGCTCAGAAGGAAGAAGTCACATGAATAGCTAGTTTCATGTTGGGGGTGGATAGCACTCTGCTTTTAATATACAAGGGCTTTTGATTCCACATATTATTTCATCCACTGAAATAATTATGCACACATTGTATAAAACGCATTGTGGGGGTGGCCATGAGATGATCAAGTCACCTTATTCAAGTATTCGTTTGTCACCTATTATGTCATGAACTTGGTTCAAACATAACATTTTTCAGCAAGCCAAGTTCCAGACAGTTGCCGACCTTGTTGGCTATATTTATACTATATGATTTGTATGAGAGACTTGCTGAATTTTCCTTTTCCATACAAGTTAATTTTGATCAAATCAAAGAACAGTGCCTTGTCTTGTCCAGATATCAGCATTGCACATGGTGCGCACTTCCTGAAGGCCCAGAGCTGCCTCAGATGTGTAGAACATTTAATTCATATTCATCATGATAGCATTTTTCAAAGCACAAAACATGTCTTGTTTTATCAGTTTAGAAATGTTCCCAATCAGCTATGTGCTTTTTTTGTCTTTCTTCGTGATTAAAGCATTCATTGATTGAAGCCTGAAGCCTTAACAGTGTGTGTGTACCAATTAGGTCTTGTTAATATGGATGGAGACAAGAATGTTTCAGGGAATCTGCACCATCTCTGTTCTCCTTCCAGGTAGTTGGTGAACCAAAGGACATGATCAGCAGCCTTCTGTGATGTATTGATAACTGAAATGTACCACTTCGGATGATAGAGATAGATGTTGAACATTCTCTCTTCCTTGAAAAAAAACACACTGCACATAAAGTCAAAACACCCCTCTGTGTATGTAACACAAAAGAGGTAAGTTCTTTTCCCTCTTGTAAACACCAGAATCAGGGGACATTGCTAAAATTGACTGATGGGAGAGAGCAATAATAGACAAAAGGAAATATTTTACTCGGCACATAATTAATCTGTGGAACTCCTTACCACAGGATGTTGTGATGGCACTTGGCCTAGATGACTCTAAAAGGAGATTGGACAGACTGATAGTTTCGGCCAATAGTTGGGCCAATGTTACCCCTGCTAACTGGGCAAGAGGTACTTTTTCAATTGGTGCTCCTCTTTTATTTAGCAGGGTGAGAGTAACTGCCCCCCCTTTCACCCCAGCACAGTGTCTTTTCTGGTGGCTGTTTGCTGGTGGTGTTCTGCATCTTTTTTTTTAAGATTGTGAGCCCTTTTGGGACAAGGAGCCATTTAATCATTTGATTTTGTCTGTAAACCGCTTTGTGAACCTTTTGTTGAAAAGCGGTATATAAATACTGTTAAATAATAAGTTTCCTAGTTCTCATTTTGGTGGCAAGCTTGCTCACATTGAGAGCAGAAGTTGGTTAAAGTAGTTGCTTTGCATCCGATACGACATATAACAAAATAAAATTGTAGCCCAGAGTTCAACTCAACTATTGTGTTCATTCCATTGCATACCCCACTATTTTCCTTGAATAAAGAAAGCCAAACAATCACTGCTGTCTATAAAAGGTGAGAAACTGGTCATTTTGATTCCCAAGTTTACTCTGATGGCAGAAGGCCCTCTAGAATTTCTGTCTGTGTTTTTATCTTTGCAAGAAACCGTGGGTTGGGGGAAGTACGAGAGCCTTTCTTGCAATTATAACCTCTTCGGAGGCAGGAACTTTTGAATTGGCTGGTGCTGCTGAAAACAGCAATATTGCTATATATAGCCCAGGAGAACAATTTAATTTTATGTTTTTCACTTCCCCTAAAGATAACATGTTTTCCACACTGGAGAAAATAAGAATGGTGCAAAGGTGAATGTGACATTCGGATAAAAGGGAGAAAGCTTGGAAGGGCAGATCCTGCATAGTTTTATTAAAACAAAGTATTTTGACTCAGTATTGAACTAGAAGTTTCAAAGAATACAGGGCCAGCCTCCGGATTCCTAGAGGATGAATCTTAGTCATAGAATTTCCCTGTCTGGCTAAAAACGTGAGTTCATTTAGATAAGAGTTGAAACATGTCCTTTTTTCTACGCAAGTTCATTTGTTCAGCTAGGCCTCCATTTTGAGCACTAAAATAAATCTTTTTTTTTCCTTCTTCACCTCCATTTTCCTTTCCCGCCAAATTATACATCCGTGCCCTTGGCCGCTACACAGGATCCCTGCACAATTCCCCCCCACGCACACACACGTGTGTGTGTGCATGTTACATGTGTTTTAAGAAGCACTCAGCATAATCTCATCAGCATAATGAACCTCCTTCCACTGAAAATTAAGTAGAAAAAAAGTCTTTGTGAAGATCTATTTTGCCCTGCCTTTCTTCCAAAGAGCTCAGTGTGTGTGTGTGTGTGTGTGTGTGTGTGTGTGTGTGTGTGTGTGTGTGTGTGTGTGTGTGTGTGTGTGTGTGTGTGTGTGTGAGTGAGAGAGAGAGAGAGAGAGAGAGAGAGAGAGTGAGTGAGTCTGAGACAGACGTTTTTTTAACCCGGACTTCCATTATATAGCCTAACCACTACACCACACAAGCACTTGCAATCACACACATATGTGCAAGTAATGTGGAAATTAGAGAGATTTCTCACTGCATGGCAATATCTCTGTAAAAGACAGTGGTGCAAATATTATTCCACCTGGGACAGAAAAGATTACACAAGTTTAAGAACCTCGCCCTAAGAGTGCAGAGCTGAGAAAGACAAAAGAAGCCACTGAAATTAAGGTTGCATCAAAATTTTATTATATTTAGAATATTTGGTCAATGTACATAATTCACTATAAAGAGAGCAAAAAATACAGGAACTCACTCTCTCTCTCTCTGAGGGATTTTAAAGACCATCGCTGATCTATTTTTATTCTGTCTCATCATTGGTAGACTTTCACTGGCACATTGTAAACCATCTTCTACTTACAGGTAGCACCAGGTAATTGCTTTCTCCAAATCCTATCGATGAATCCAAAACTTCAATCCCAAGGCTGCAAAGCATCAACAATACTTTCTCTTTCAGTAAAGGAAAACGCTATAATTTATGCATCTACAGGCATGAGACAGGTCTGTCAAGTGCAGTGATAAGCTTCAGCCCCTCAGTCCAAGGATACAAAAATATCGGGTGTATAAAATACACCTAGACCCTTAAGGCGTTTTTTCTTCTGAGAGCCACCCTCTTGCCATTGTTGGTTTGAATGACGCTGCTTGTTTTCCAAACTTCATGGCCAAAATATCTAGACAAGGAAACATGCTCTTGACTCGATTTTAACTGAAACTCAGAGGATGTTAACTATGCAAGCGACCAAAAGGTTCAGTCCACTCCCTTGGGTGCCATCTTGAGTCACTTATGCAACAACCACCTTGTGGGTGAATTTTTGCCATCAGAAGCGGGGTTCATTTTCTCCAGTACTAGGTGGGGAAAAACAAAGACAATTTTTGTGTGTTCAACGTGCTCCATATACATTGTTTTCTTGTAATTCACAAAACAACCCTGTATGGTAGGCCTGCACTATTACCATATTTCAGATGACTGTATGTGTCCCTAACATACACACAATGACCGGGGGGGGGGGGGCTTGCTAAAGACCACTCATGGCAGAGGCAATGTTTGACTTCGGGACTTTGGCTATTTGTAGCTCAAGACGTCTAACTGCTATCTGAGAAGTGTATTGGAGTGTATCATAAGAAACCGCCAAGCTCAACGCAACGCAACTTCAGTTTCTTCCCTACTCATCACAGGGCTTTTTGAGTCTGTTACAATTCTTTTAATTTGGATTTTGCTACAATTCTACAGGGTGTCTACAAATGATTGGAGCAGTTTCACGATTTCATTGTAGGTATATTTGACATGATCACAAAACATTACAACAACATATAACACACAATGTTTTTTGGGGGTTTATTACAGGTGCTCGATATGCGCCCCTTGATATTCTGCAAATATCAACTTTGTAAATTCCTCCCGCACACGAGTTAGAATGTCTTTATCAATGTGAACAAAGACACTGATGATGCGAGCCCGCAGTTCTAGATCGGCTGGTAAAGGTGACACAAACACCGAGTCTTTCACATAACCCAACACGAAAAAATTGCAGGGGGTTAAGCTGAAAGTGTCGTTACACTGTTGTCACAGAATGACTAGCATGAAATTTGAGGACAGCAAACGCTCTCTCGCTGTTTGAACCCATCTTGCCAACTAAAAAAAACTACTGGCCTCTCGCGGCGCCCAAAGCAAACTTTGAGCAATGCGTGTCTCATAACATCCAACTCGCGCTGCATATCTTACAGCCATTAAAAAATCACGAAAATGCTCCAATCGTTTGTAGACACCCTGTATATGGTAAAACTGGACCTAAAGACCAACTTAGACACAATTCTCATTACACCCTGTTCAACCTGATGATCTAGAGATGCAATAGATATATTTTTTAAAAGTCATTCATTTGGGAATGGTAAACTCAGATTGAGCAGTTTCCACACAATGGAACTGTGGAACGTAGTCCTGAGATGAACACTCGAACATGCAGCCAACCATTTCCCCACAGTGGTCACTTAAAAGGATGACTGGGTCAATATAACATTGTGAATATGTCATTTGCAAGCATCCTCATATAGCGGAGGCTGGTATTCTCATTTTTAAGTGGCCACCCTGGTAAGGTAAATGCCAGCTCTTGCTGTGCAAGGGGCAAACAAATCTTCTCTACACAAGTCGCATCATGTAGTCTTGTCCATATTCAAAAGGATCGCCTAAAGTTCATCTGGTTTGGAGGGCCTCCGTTCTGGGTGCCCTCACCTTTCGAGGTGGGTCAGCAGGAAGAGGGCCTTTTCAGGGGCCAGGTTTCGGTCACAGAAGCCCCCCCCCCCCCGGTTGACTTCAGTAGTTCACAGTCTCTGTTTTTAATCGGGCTCCAAATTGTGTATTGCTGCTGCTTTAGCTCTTTTATTGAGCATTTTCTTGTAAACCATTTCTGTTATTTCACTACAAGAGTGGGCCCTAAATATTCTTAAAAGACTCTCAGAGCGCAGTCCTGAGAGCTCAGCCGACGACGGAATGAGCGTTCCGTTGCCGGCAGTAGTCGCAAACATGCCGTAAAGCACGTTTGCGACTATTCATGAGCAAGGAAGGCCGGCGCAGAGGCCGGGCTCCCTTGCTCCGCTGACGGAGCCCTTGCCTGGCTGCCGCCAGACCCAGGTAAAGATCCGGCGGGTGGCGGGGGTGGTTTGCCGGGCGGGGGATGGGGCCCATTGGCCCAGCCGCCCCAGGAGGGGGCGGGGGATGGCCGTGACCATATCCTATCCCCCGCCAGGTGCCTGGGCCGTTACACGACCTCCTCCAACTTCCGCCAACTTGTTCGCTGGCGGAAATCCGAGGAGGCCGATTGGGCCTGCCCCGGTTCACAGTTGTAAACCCCGGTTTACACTTGTGTGTGTGTGTGTGTGTGTGTGTGTGTGTGTGTGTGTGTGTGTGTGTGTGTGTGTGTAAGGAGCATGCTTCTATTTGCCCCTGGGTAACTTTCTTCCTGGGGTACACAGAGCCACAGGGGTACGGAAAACTGAATCAGGACCATGATGGGACAAAAGGTTAACCCCCCCTCCCCCCAGGTTATGGTCCTGATCTAGATCAATCCCCCTGCAGCTCCTAATTAGTACAGAAACGTTAGGCACATCAACTCTAAAGACCATGCTAACATGTAGTTTGTCCCTACAAGGCCAATGCATTCAGATCACTTGGGCTTGCACGTTTTCAGGAGTTACTTGTTCCGTGCAAAGGAAAACAGTTTTTTCCATTTCCCTCCAAGTACTCTAATTAGCACCATAAAGTCTAAAAGCAAACTTTGCTGGCTTTTTCACTGTTTGGGCGTCGGGGAGAGATTTGGATTTTTACCCTACAGAGGAGACCTGTGGTCTTTCTCCTCTGTGGCTAACAGTTTTGGGGTGGGGAACGGAACACAAGTCAGGCAAACGACATAGGGTAGAAAGACCCTCCTTCTCAGCCATGGCCCCATTCTAACCTGGCGTTGCTTTTAAGCAAGAGAAAGGGCATGGAGATATTTGAGGGTCTCCCACACTGTGTCACTGTTAGTTCTCAGGGAGAATTGGAAGGAGCCATTTAAAAAGTTTGCTTGAACTACATTACATGGAGAACTCAGCTGTCACTGTAGTTGCAAGCAAACTATATTTCTGCATTGATAATCTTGGCATGGGAACAAATGATTGCCGTATTTGGGGCAGGTCATGACAACTGCCATGAGAAACAGTTATAGCCACTGGCTTAGAAGGGTTTAAGAGGAAATTAGACAAATTCACACAAAGCAGCTCTATCGATGGCTAGCAGGTCAATGCTATAATCTCAGTGGAACCTTTGAATCAGAGGCAACGTACCTCTGAACAGGAAAACCCCTGGAAACAGGCCGAATCGTATGTTTTTACCTGAGCAAACTTGTGGATCTGCTCCACCACGGCTGCAAAGAGAGCATGAACACTTTCGTCAATTAGACTCTGCATGTAGTGCACGGCTTCTTCATCGGAAAGGTCCAGGCGGAACTTGTCTTGCACCTGGAACAAACAAGAGGACAACAGGTGTAGCTCTGACTCTCTCACACACATGCTCTGTACCAATAAATGGCATGCCAACTCTGTGCATTCTGCAGCAGAAAACTTTTTTTTTTCTTGCACTAAGTTTCAATTCTGCAAGATGATTCTTGCAGGAGACAACTTCAGCAAAGAATGGCAAGCATTGTGACCTGGGCTGAATGCACCTGCCTGTAGCACCTAGCTACCGGAATATACAGGTGAGGCGATGGAGTTGCCTCCATGGAGTTACTCTAGTGCGTCTGCTAATTTCATAAACAGAAGATCATTTTCTGGATCATTTCAGGAAGCTTCTTGCGATATAAAAAGCCAGGAATGCTTCCTGTCCTCATTTTGGAGCCTTCTGGGGAAAAAAAATGGCAGCCATAAGCCAGTGAAACCACAGCTGATGTCAATTTGCCCCAGCTCCAAAATGGTTGAAATACCCGACCTTACTCACATTCTGCGAACACAATGACAAAGTTGGACATTTTGGTTGAGCCTTAAGGGAAGAGACAATAACACGGAATACACAGCAGCAGATGCAGTTTACACACAGTTAGGCTTCATTTCAGTTGGGAACAAGGAATGAAGAGTTAAATGGAAGGATGATCAGGCCGAGAATACTCCAGAGCTGCTTAGTATTTTGAATAAACTGCCTTTTGGTAACCCTACGGCAATTTAAGGCAGGAGTGTGGAAGCAGCACAACAGATGACAACAGCAGCTCTGTCAGGGCCATCTCTGTACGGTAGCCAAGAATTCGATTAACATGGGATTGCATTCTTCAATCTGTGAATTAGTTAGCAGGAGAGGACGCGCCATTTGTTCCACCGCTTCCTTTGACAGCCGGGTGCTTTAAACACTGTGCAGTAAAGCCTTGTGCTGCGTTTCAATAGGAAACAGGTTATCTTGTCTTGTGCTCCCTGAGGCATCTGGTGGGGCCACTGTGTGATACAGGAAGCTGGACTAGATGGGTTTTTGGCCTGATCCAAAACGCTCAGAGGAACCATGTCATGCGTTTAAAGTTGCATCTCAGTTGCCTCGCATGGACTCAAAGCAAAAGCTTCATGGGCAGAGGAGGGAAATCTGCACCTGAGCTATACCGCTTCAAACGGGGGGGGGGGGGGGGCTCACACGACTGAATGCTTCTCCTTCCAAGAAAATCCCCTCCACACAGAAAACTAGCATGTCAAGGAAAAGAGTTACAGCCTAGCCTTTGCTGCAGTGTGCTGGTTCTCAATGCAAGGGGATTTCATTTTATTGATTTTGCATGACGGAACATTTAGCTATGCAAGCCCACACTGGCAGCCAGAGACGATCCAGCCCAGATCTAGTTTTACCTAGTTCTTACTGGGTACTCTATGGGTACTCTAGTTCTTACTCAGCAAGAAGCAGGCTTTAGCCTTGTGAGCTACCTGGGCTGTGGGGGCTCAGGACTCAGAATCAGATCTGGCCCAGGAGGGCCTGTCTTCATTGCTCTTCAGCCGCTCCCTCCTTGTGCACATCACTCTCTGCATGCACAAGTGTGTGTGTGTGCGTGTGCGTGTGCGTGTGCGTGTGCGTGTGCGTGTGCGTGTGCGTGTGCGTGTGCGTGTGCGTGTGCGTGTGCCAGTTAATATGAGCCAAATGGAGACTAGACAGAAATACCAGACATTGTGCAGAATGGGCACAAAAGGAGGACAAACGCCTCAATAGACAATACTGACCAGACCTGACCTTCTGTTAGATACCTTCTGGTCCAAAGGCAGGATTGCCCAGTCACAATGCACATTCTCCACCTGGGCACTCAGCTTGCCAATCAGTCAGTAAATGAAACCCTCACATCCTCCAACGTCGCTTGGAGCTTAGAGCTTATTAACCGGGCCATAGACACAGCCCTCTATTTGTTATGCACACACGGGCAGCTTCTCCATTGCTTCTGGTGGGTTGTGCACAATGGCCAATGCACATGTTCTCCAACCAACTCACACAGAGCAGGGAGGGGCCATAGTTCAGTGGCTGTGCACATGCTTTGCATGTCCTGTTCTTGACCATGAACAGGAACCCACAAGTGGCATCAGTAGGGCAGACCGAAGTGGCAGAACCTCCACTAGCTCCAAATGAACTTTTTATGTTTTGTGGCCCTCACTAGCCTTCCCAGGCTCTCCCCCACTGCACCTCTCCAATACTTCTTGCCTGACCGTTCCCTGTCAGTCAGAGGATGCTGGGGAATGGGAAAGTTCAGGGGGGGGGAAAGACCCTCTGGCTCAGGAGGAATGGTCTCCGGGAGTCTGAGACCGAGGGGCTTGGATTCCAGTTCCTCCTGCCTACATTATGTAAACATAAACGTTCTGCACCTCTGCAGCCAGTACCACTGACATGGATCTGACCAACCCTTCTTTCTGCATCCAAGTCCTGGCTGTTACCCAAGGATAGGAGAATGGGGACTTGCATACTGAAGGTCCCAGGTCCATTTCCCAGTTAAAAGGGCTGGAAAGATCTGTGCTTGGTGCCAGCCAGCCAGAGTAGACAACGCTGATTTGGGTGTACCAACAAGTCCAACTCAGGACCAGGTTCATAATATCTCGCTCCATAATTTAGGATCAAAATGCAGTTGACCTGAAAACGTTGCTTCTTCCATGCATATAGTATGACGCTTTCACTGTCTGGTCCCAACCCAGGCGTCACTTGTCAGATGGCTATTGGCTGTGAGGGCTAAGGGGGAGGTCCTTCCGGCTGCATTCCGGCACAGAGGCCTCCTTTTGCCCTTCTGGTTGAACCCCAGACTTGAATTGTGATGTCTGCCTTAGTGGTTACCTGGCTCAGGGTAGGCAGAGCAATTCAGCTTCCTTGACCATCTTCGAAGGGGTCAGCTGTGAAGAACCTGGGTGAGCTATGAGGTGATCCTGGGTTTCGGAGCCAGGTTGTTCTGCCCAATGGAGGGCTTTGACAGGTCAACTGTCTTCTCCCATTTAGGGAGGATCCGCTGCATTCACTCGTTGCTGTCTGTCTATTCAATAAGCATGGCCCTGTTTTTCTCCAAAACTTGTGTCGCGCATGATTTGTGGGGACAAGCAGATACCCCAAGATACCTGGACAAGCAGGGCGCATATAAAATCAGTGGCCAGCAGAGACCTCATATGACAAGCTTTGGATCTTTCAATGAAACAGAACAGAGAGATCACTGAAAACTAGAGGGGGGGGGAAGGTGATAAAATTATTTCTTAGGGTCATTGTAGGAACAAGATTAATGAGGGTGAAAGAGGAGAGTGCAAAAGTTGGCTTGAAACTCAACATTAATAAAACTAAGATCATGGCATCCGGTCCCATCAATTCCTGGCAAATAGAAGGGGCAGAAATGGAAGCAGTAACAGATTTTACTTTTCTGGGCTCCAAGATCACTGCAGACGGAGACAGCAGCCATGAAATTAAAAGACGCTTACTCCTTGGAAGGAAAGCTATGGCAAACTTAGATAGCATAATAAAAAGCAGAGATATCACCATGCCAACAAACGTTCGCATAGTCAGGGCGATGGTGTTCCCAGTAGCAATGTATGGTTGCGAGAGTTGGACCATAAGGAAGGCTGAGCTCTGAAGAATAGATGCTTTTGAACTGCGGTGCTGGAGAAGACTCCTGAGAGTCCCTTGGACTGCTAGGAGATCAAATCAGTCAATCCTAAATGAAATCAACCCTGACTGTTCCCTGGAAGGACAGGTACTGAGGCGGAAGCTCAAATATTTTGGCCACCTAATGCGAGGAGAGGACTCTCTGGAGAAGACTCTGATGCTGGGAAAGATTGAAGGCAAAAGGAGAAGGGGAAGGCAAAGGATGAGATGGTTAGACAGCATCACCAATGCAACGAACATGAAAATGAGCGAACTCAGGAAGATAGTGGAGGACAGGAAGGCCTTGCGGGATATGGTTCATGGGATCACGAAGGGTCGGACACGACTTAACAACTGAACAACAACAAGGAACAAGATTAATGACCGCCAACTCCTGCTTGCAAAGTAATCCACGTTTCTCAAATACCCATCGGTCAGGTGGGAGAGATATTAGTGCTAAGGGCGGAAAAATAAAGCTAATCTTGTTTTAAGTCTTTGTAAAATAATTGTCGCTGAAACAAACAAAAATACGAAAGCAAATGGATACTCCCCACTCTCTCCCTTCGTTTGCATGTAGGCATTTGCATGTAATGTTTGAACTTCTATTAGAAAAAAGCCCTTGTTTATTTAATCATTAAGATTATTAACGCCTGCCTAGGAAACTGTATCTTTAGATGCAAAAGATAGGGAATATAAATTGAGATGCAATTTCTTGCTTCTATAGTGGTTCTTAAAAATTATCTTTCCTCCTGCATCTAATTAAATATAGATTTTAGAATATCCATAAGTCCTGGAATTAAAGTAGAAAGTGGGAGGGGTGGAATGGGATGGGGGACAACACAAGAATAAAAGTTATTATTCTAATATTGGTCCCAGAACTCGAAGAGATGAATACATGATAATACAAGGTCTTTTGCTGGACTGAATTCTGTGGCCAGAAACGTATGCGAGACTTTTCATTAGCTCCTTACTACCTTTTCATTCCAAATATGGAGTTAGGTGTAATTCAAAGGTATTCAGGTACTTAAAGCAGTTTCCCCAAAGTTTTCATACTTTTTCCTGGGTTCAAATTGGAGGCATGCTCTACTCATAATTCAAGAGCTTTCTAAATCAGTTCCCTAGACAATGAGCCGCCAAATGTGGAAGAAACCAGTTCCAGTTGCCTCCTCACATCCCCCTCTCCTTTTCATCAATCTGTCAGGGCTCAGGGATGGAGCGATGCTATGCTGAGGCTTCTGGGATTCTCCTTCACGCATGAGCTGTAGCACTGGTTGCATCAGAGAACCTCTCATATGTCCTCCCTCCCTCCATTGGACAGATATTGCCGCCATGACATTTTAGCAAAGCAACAGGGGATCAATACTGGGAAGGAGCTGGGGCTCAGTGCCGGACCGCATTCCTGGGCTGCAAAGTCCCCAGGTTCAGTTTCCCACATCTCCACTAAAGCTATTTCACGGAGCAGAGCTGAAAAGTCTGGCATCTGGACCCTTGGATAACAGCCGTCGGTCAAAGGAGGCAATAAGAGGTTAGAGACAAACCAATGGTCTGGCTCAGAAGAAGGCAGCTTCACGCACTTGATACTGTATGGAAAGTTCCCGCTACAATGGGCCTAGAGAAGTGGATGCCTGCGCTTCTCATGCCATCTTAGCTTGCTCCAACACATCATCTGCACTATACCATCTTGCCAATCTTTCTCTTTTAAAAAGCAGTGAGCACAGGATTACACCAGTCCTGAATGAAAATAATTGTCACAACAAAAGGAGTTGTTGCCCCACATTTTTTCCTTCCTCCAAGAAGGACCAAGTGACACACAGGAGTTCCCAAGGTGTCCCCCGCCCCACAAAAACTGGCTAGGTCGAGACTGGTATTGCTCCAGAGATTAACATACATACAGGAGATGCCTTTACGCATACGACTACTACCCTGTTTCCCTGAAAATAAGACCTCCCCTGAAAATAGGACCGACTGTGCTTTTTGGGAGCTAAAATTAATATAAGACCCCGTCTTATTTTCGGGGAAACAGGGTAGTAGCAGTCATAACCCCACACCTTGGCCCAGTCCATACATGATGCAGCAATGGGGAAGCTTCTTCACATCTGGTAGTATCCGGGTGAAGAACCCAGAGTGGATGGGGCAGTTCCGTCTCATATGAAGCTGCTGGTCCCCAGTGAGGGCAATGCGTGTGGGCAGGGATGGAAACATGTCCATGTCTCCACCATGCGGTTCCCCCATCTACACTTTGCTGGAGTGCCATGTGGAACGGACCAAGGGGACACTGCTCCCCTGTTGCTGTGCAGTCCACGAATTAGGTCTGGGATTCTGACCTCTGTCACCACCAAAAGGCCTCCTTCACACTTGCAACCAAATGACAAGAGGAGAAGAGAGCTTTTTCTAAAAAAGTGACTTTTCTAGGCTTTACATGGATTTAGAAAATGCAGGAACGGTGAAGACAGTTCTTAACAGATACTCATCAAAACTCATTCCATCAGTGTCAGACCACACCAAAGATTCCCTTCAGCAGCTCCGGAGCTCATAGATAAAGTAGCTTCCTCCTTGGCTGGGGAAGGATTTTCTGAGACTCTCTCTCTCTCTTTAAACTCTTACCACAAAATAAACCTTTGACAAAATTTGACCTTTATCTACCATTAAACCGCTCGGAATGTAAACAGAACTGAATCAGGGCAGGTCATGAAACGGATTTGAGGTTTCATCCACAAAATAGAAGCCGTTTCATCTACACAGTCACTTTCCTGGTATTCTGACTGCTCATCCTTCACCTTTTCTATGAAGTTCTAGGCTGGACACTTGGAGGCAGGGTTTGCATATCTTAACTTACGAACATGAAGGAGCCTGGGCTGCTGCAGATCAGACCAAAAGCCACCGAGACCAGCGCTGGACATCCTGCAGCAGGGACCAGCTTGATGCTTCTATGGTTAGTTAAAACACTGCTGCCCATTTCAATTGTTTTATATCCCAATTTGATCAAGTCACCGTTCCCTGAGTTTTGAAGGAACCAGGAATTGTGTTTCGTTCATAAGGGAAAGCAAACATTTTCAGTCTCCTTGTCAGGTGCATGAAGGAAGAGGAGCGGGAGCAGTGCGCAAGCCCAAGGCTCATTCAGGGCCCTTATAATAATGACCTTGGTCCTCCAAGGTCTCAGGTAGGGATTTTCCCAGGGTTCTTTTCACGTGCAGATGACCTTTAGGACCTTTCCAGATGGTCAACATGTGGCTTCACACCACACAATAGCAGCCAAAGAAAGATAAACATCTCAAAGAAGAGATGAGATATGATCATGCTTATCACTGGGAAAACTACCTGCACAGCAAGATTTCAGTCAATTTCCAAGGGTTATCCAACCAAGCCCAGGCAAGGAGCTCAGGTCTTTAGGCTTCAGACTGAGGTTGCCCACAAGGCAGTAACCTGCCAGGGAAAATAATGGATGAAGAGACAAGGGCGTGAAGTTCAGGCCCAGCATTTTCCAGGCAAAGGCTAACAATGCTTGCATCAGCTCCTCGGGGCAATTTGGTATCAATGTTTAATGACCACACGTCATGCGTTCAGAGTTAAGTACAAAAAAGGAGAGAATTCTCCCACCAAGTCCACAGCTTCCATGACAAGCCTCTTCTATAAATGCTCTCTCCCCCTGGATACTTCATTCACAAGACTAATTGCAAGTCAATCACTCCAAAAATTACCTGTTGCTCCAGTAATCTGCCTCCAGCAAGGTTAATAGGCATGGCTGATTCTTGCTATGATGAATGAGCAAACTGCTTAATAGAAATTTCATCGCTTTGCCTGTTTTCAAGCCAGCAAAGCAACGTTTCAGAAAGGCAGCAGGCGCTCGACTTCATCACGGCAGAAGAGAGGCGGGAGTTTTCTTCCCTCTTCCTTGGGACCAAAGCTCTTTGGAGATCTGTGTTCCCTAGGCCTCACGGAGATGCCTCGATACCGAGGCAGACCATGGGGCCATCTAGTCCCAACACTCCTCTACTCTGACTGCAGCGCCTTTACTACCCAGGATCCCTTTTGGTAACTGGGGACAGAGGGTGGGACTTTCTGCATGATCATCACGTGCTCTACCACTGAGGGAGGGACTTTAGCACAGTTAGCACAGATAATCTACTCCACATTTGGGGAGGTACTGTATCTCCAGTTTTTGGAAAACCCAAAAATCTTCTCCCAGAATCAGGATTCCTGAAATCCACTCCCTCCCTCCCTCACTCACCCACCCACCCACCAGCAAATGTTGCTTTGCCATTTGGAAGAGACAGATGAGATCTAAATGGGAATTGTCACTAGACCTTGGGTGTCAGAAGCACAAATCAGCATATTCGGACAGAAGCAACCTTTGATTTCCAACTCTTGTGGGTTGCTCCGTGACCTTTGCATATGGGGAGAGAGAGACTCCCAATTTCCTATATTTCGGTAGCCGGAAATCACCGTGTTTATTGAGGAGGAGGGGAAAAAAGAGGGAATTTGAAGTTCTGACCAGACACTGTGTGGTGTGTGTGTGGTGTGGTGTGTGTGTGAGACTCCTAAGCCCATCAGAATGCTGGACTGGGAGTCAATTTGAAAGCTTCTGCTTCCCAGTTCTTCTGTGCTGGTTAAGGCGACTGCCACCGGACCCAAAGATCCCGATTCTGATCTGGAGGGGAGTGACCAACGAGCAACATGAACTTCTGACCTGCCCCATTTAAAGTTTCACAGGCTGCTTAATTCTTCTGTCTCCTGGCCCAAGAAGCTTTGTTGAGGGGGGGGGGGGGACTGGCAGGGGATCAATGTCAACCCCCCCCTTCTTTTTCCTGCCCAGCTCTTCAAAATCTGCTCTTTCAAAGTGCAAAGATGACAAGTTAAATTTTTGCGTGGAGATTTGAATAAAGCATTCGGTAAATGCTAAGCATCACTTTATCCTACGGGAAGACAACTGCTCTGTCCCTTCAGGGCCACTCAAACCTAGCCGTTGTCTTCTGTCAGGGATGCTTTCAACAGCTACAACAGTTAAAAGACCAGACATTGCAAGCTCAGAACGAAACAAATAGCTGGCCTTTATCAACAGCCATGCTCCTGAAGCCTGTTTTATATAAAGAAAGAAAAAAACGATGCAGCAGCGCCCCCTGCTGTAGGACCAGGAAAGCTTGGAGAAGGAGAGAGTTTAGCCGGTTATTGTGTTTCTAAAGAGTGGCTGAGCTTCTTTTGTCAGGCAAAGAATCATTGGTCCCAGATGCTCTCTCATTCAAAGGTCATGTTTGCTATGAAAGACACACACTGAACTATGAGGCAGGCAACACAGTTTAAGGGGAAAAAATGGAACAATGGACAAAGTCACATGCATCCAATGTTATTTGGAGAGTAAGATCGCTAAGGCTACAACCTTATACACGCATACCTGAGAGTAAGCCTCAATGGACACAGTGAGACTTACTTCCGAGTAAACGTGTACAAGATTGTGCTGGGACACCTCAACCTGTCCTCTTCTCCAAAAGGTGGCTTTGAGACGACTCCACCATTCTTGCTATTAGAGAGATGATGGAACTGCATCTTTGGAAGAGCATGCATACGTGCGTAGAAACTCAGAAGACAGGGGCACCAACTTCTTCCCCCTTTCCCGCTCCTAAGCAGTGTTGGTTGGAAAATGGGCATCAATGAAGTTGCTACAAAAAATGAACAGTTGTCGTATACAGACAACGCAAATACCCACCCAGTCATTTGGGGCAATCGGAAAACTTGGAGGGAGTGCAAGGATTTATTGAATAAAATGTTCATAGGCTGCCTCCCATATAGGATGGGTTCCAGCACAGAAAACGGCACATCCAACGAACAGACCAACACTGACAAGTAAGTACAGGGCCATATAGATGACCGGCTGCCTTACAGGGTCGTTGTAAGGGGGAAAAAAAGAGAAAGATTATAAAAGCCATTGTGTAATTTAGATGCAATATAACTATCATCATCTTCACAGTAACAGGCAAATTTAGGCCTCGTCAATTTCCACATCCCTCTGGCAACAACGGCTTTTAGTGTGTCGCTGCTGCTCTTGATCGTAACAATCACGGGAAACCGAGAGTTCTAATTTATTCACGATCTTTACTCTGTTGGTGTTTAAAGCGACGGGTTGGAGGATTTCAAATGCCTGGTGTAGAAAAGCATTCCTCCTTTTTGTGTGTCATCTTCCAGCCTTTATCTATTTAAACAGACCAATTTACACCCACTGATATTTAATGGTGATGTGGGGCTTTTGTCTACCAAAATATTTCTCTGTGTTGGATCACTATAGCAACTGTACTCTTCATTAAAAATAATCAAAGCACATACAGTAAGCCGCCACACACAGTGCATCGGATTTCTTAAAAAAGCAACAACAAAAAAACCACACTGCCATCTTCTCATCACACGCCATATCATTCATTTCTAAAAATAATTAAAAGGAAATCCAGTGTGTTTAAGTGGGGAAGGGGGGGGGATGGATTTTTGCTTTGGCCTTACCCTTATACTTACAGGGAACTGATTAGAACTTTTGATGGCTATTTGCCATAATGGCTAAATGGAACCTCCATATTCAGGGGCAGTGTACCTCTGAATACTAAAAACTGGAGACAAACAACATCAGGGAAGGGTTGTTGCCAGTCAAACACTTCATGAAGCCCACAAACAGGCCAACAGCCTGATCCAGCAGGGCTCTTCTTGCATTCTTATGAGCCCTGAAACTTTTTTTGAATTTTCCTCCAGTCATTCTGCAGCGAGCAGCAACTTGTCTCAGACTTGCTACAGCTATATTCCCTTGCATTCAACCGACAGGCAATCTAGACCTCTGCTCACAAAATCCTTCCCACATTCAGTACACAAAAGGAACGAGGGTCTGCTGGCCATACCCCCATGCCAAGCCCCTCCAGCAGCCATACGCTTGACTTTCATGGGAAACGGGCTGTACTGCATACACAACGGAGCAGGAACTTGGATTCCAATCCTGCTGTGCACTGCTGTGCTTTTAAGGAGGCGGGAGGGCACTTGGCTCACCACGTTCCAAGGGATTAAGCTTGTGCTTCTGGACAACAGGAACAAGCAGGAAGGTAGATGGGGTAGAGCAGTGTTTCCCAAACTTTTATGACCTGCGGCTCCCTTGACCATTGGCGACCATTGGCTGCAGCTCCCCATTACGTTATGTTGATGCCTGCCGATTGGCATTGTTATCCGAGAGGATTCCGCGGCTCCCCTGGCTGGTTTCCACGGGTCCCTTGGGAGCTGCGCCTCCCAGCTTGGGAACCACTGGGGTAGAATGACGTGATCAGAAACTGATGAACAAGAACTGGGGGAAGGGGGGAGAGGCCCATTATGGTCTCTAGGTCCCCAGCACAGGCTTTTCGAGGCCACTTGCATCGGGGCAGAAGGACCTAGACGTCAAGTGCATCTGCATAAAGCAAACAGCCCAAACTGGCCTTGTTGCTAGGCAAACATATCACACTTTACGAGCCTTTACCCTCAAGCCTCTCATGAAAGTGATACTATGGTTGAAATTAGGCTATTGACTTCATTCAGGCACCAAAAGGTAATTTAATTTTACAGGTCAAGGCAAAACGGATCCTTATCTTATTTGAGTTTCTCGAAACATATATGGATTTCTTGTTTAAAGCTTTGAGAACGGGGGTGGACGAAAAAAAAATCAATCAAGACAGTGAAAACATCTATTTAATTCTCCTCACTGAACGTACAGTATTATCTTGTTAAATGAGTTTGAGCAAACTCGCCACTCAAGCCAAGAGAAGTTTAAGACAGCTTGAGAAGTAGTAAACATCTTTCTGAAGCCATTTTTTTGCAATGCTCCAACACAACTACCCTATTGCATGCAAGAACACAGATCGACTGACTGTGGTCCAAATGGGATGCCTGCAGGTTAGAACGGAAGCAAAGGGTGAAAATTAGGGAGACACCCGTCACATGATGGCTGCCTCATCAAGGGATGGCTCGCATGCTTGAGGCTCCACAGACAAAGTCTTTTCATAACTGCTTCAGTACAAGAGACTTTCCAATCTGGAAGTTCAGCAACACAGTCTCAACACAGTCACGTTGAGTACTTGAGGCATGAGCGAGAGTACTTGTGTCGCCATTGATCCCAAGAGAGACAGGGCTATCAGCTTTGTATATGGGCCACACAAGAAGCTTACACCAAGTCAGACCAGTGGTCTGTTTTCACAAGCTGTGTCTTCTCTGGCTGGTATCAGCTCTGCAAGATCTCAGGGTTACCTGAGAGGCTGCGGGTGGAAACTGGGACCACCTGCATGCAAAACGGGAGATCTACCCTGGAGATGTGCCATGGGGAATGAACAAATATGAACGTGTGTGTGTGTGTGTGTGTGTGTGTGTGTTTTCTGTAATAATGAGTCACATTGTCACCATTGTCTTTAAAAAACCCACAAGTGGAGCATGGGGTTTACTGTATTACATCTACATTAAAACCGGTGAGTTAGCAGACGAGTGACAGCCTGTCACCATCTTTCAGTCTTATTTCACAGGGTTGTTGGGAGGATAAAACGGAGGTGGTAGGGAGGAAGTCATGTACGCCACCCTGAGTTCTTTGATGGAAGTGCAGGATCACACACACACACACACACACACACACACACACACACACACACACACACACACACACACACAAAACCCTTACAACTATCCATCTGCCTTACACAGGATGGGGTCCCTATCTGCAATCAGTCCCCTAACTCCTTCTACCCCTCCTGCATCTGCACAGGGCGGGGCTTTCTATGGTGCAACTGGGTCATCCTGCAATCCCATGCAGATGCAAGGGCTAGCCTCCTAGGACTAGGGTTGGTCCAAGGCCACACAACGTGTCAGACATGTTATTTGCAGAACCTGGAAGGATCAACCTCATCAGATACACTGGTTATTTGTTAACAAAGAATCCCAACTGAGACCTAGCCCTGCAACAGAGGCATCTGCTTCATGCAAACTGATGTTCCGAGAATGGAGAATTTTCTCCTGTGTCGGAAAACTACTACTACGAAAAACAGTGCCAATGCTAGCTTTAGACAAAAAGACACTTTTCCTCCCCAATAGGTCAGAAACACAGAAACTTTCCCATGGCAACACAAAAGCAAAAACGAAGTACCCACAGTCTTCTGAACGATCTGGCAATTTTATGAAGCGCAATAAGTTAGCGTAGCAAGGCATTCTCCAATACCAGTCACCCCCAAGAAGAGGGGAGGTGTCACTCAGAGACCCTGGTACTTGAACTCGGAACCCTAAAGGTCTGGATCAAAGAGCTAGCCTGGTGAACTTCCATGGACTGTATTTGCTCCACCCTTAGAGCTCTTTTCAGGCACAAGGAGGGGGGGGCGGTGCCTGTCCCTCCATGGATAGGCAGTGTGAAGCCTGTGGACTGGACAGGCCTACAATTGAGTCCAGGAGCCTAAACTTCCTGCTTTTGCCTGGGGGCCCCTGAGCTGGACAAGGCCCTCTCCTGACCTGTGGCATCAGCCGCCCCCCTGTGAACTTATGAGCTGCTATAACCCAGCAATTAGTTAGTTATATAGACAGACAGACCGACAGACAGACCAACCCAAGGCCTCCATCTAATGGTCTGATGTCATATGGGCCATCAGTTCTGAACAGACGCCATATAACAAATGTTGGAGTTGAAAAAGCAAACAGGAACCAACAGAGTCTGGGAAAGAAAGGTCTTCTGGTGCCGTATATTACCTGTCTTGGTATTAAAAGATCCCCCACTCCTCTCTTAGCAGCCTCCAATGTTTCCTTCAAATTCTCCAGTCCCCGTTCACATTGAGTGTCTGACATAGATGGCGAGCCATCAGATAACTCCCGTTTTTGGTAAAATTGCTGTAACCCACATTGAGCCCATGGGAGAATAAAAGAGAGTCTTTGAGACTTGCCTCTTTTTTTTGGGGGGGGGGCTTTCCAGACTGAATTTATCCTTCTACCGATCACTTCTTTTGCTGAGCTTTATCACTCCCTATCATACCTCCATTCCCCTGCGTGTCTGTGGCATCTATTCGATTACGGACCTTTCAAGCAGAGTCCTTTTGGGGGGGTTGTATTTGTCTAATTGCAAAGCCCCTAGATGTAGGCACCAGGTAGATTAAATATGAATCCTCACTTGATTGGCTCCCTTTTATTATATTTGCCTACATTTTAATAAAGTGAGTTGATTAGAGTACATCTGTGTGTGTCGTTAGAAAAAACACTTTATGAGCATATTACAGGGCTGTATCCCTTTTCTGCAGAGTGTTTGGTAGACTATATCAATTAATAACAGCATGAATTTAGTATTCCTTCCAGACATTCAGTCTTTTATCAAGACAAAGTATTATAACGCAAGATCATGAACAATGCATTGTTCCAAACAGAAATTGATGACTTAACTTTCACAGACACTGTAAGACAACAAAACTGATTCCCCCCACCCACCCCCTCAAAGCTCCCCCCCCCAAATCAGGGCACACCGAGACTTCAGGAAATACAAAAGGGACATTACAGCTGCGAAGGGTAATCTGAATAGCCAGAAAAATAAATGGCAAGCAGCCGTATAGGTACGACAGTTTTATAATGGAGCAGGTCTTTACAAGATCAGCAAAACTCAAAGAAGCTGCTCCATTCAAAAGACGCAGAGATATACTTCTTAAATGAGGGGAGAATTCAAGAAAGAAATTGGGATGCATTGTTCACTCTGAACTCGTGGACAGACAGGCGTGGGATGGGACACCCACCCACGCGAAACATGTAGCTGTTGACCACGTATTAATAATGAGCCATTAAACGGTGCCTTAATTGGCAGGAAAACACAAACACGGAGACGCTGCTTGATAAAGGAAAAATGTCAGGCTGCTCGCAAGACGGCGGCCAAGGCGAATACAAACACCATCACGTCAAGCAACAGTGAGCTCCTGACAGAGACGAATGGGATTAAACTAAGTGGTAAGTCAGAACTTGAAGGCTGCAGATTGGGGGGGGGGGGGAGGAGAGAGAGAGCAGCAAGATTCCTGAAATCGAGAACAATTGCCAATTCTGTTCTTTGATGGCCAAGCGTTATACCAATTATATATCCTTGACAACTGCACTTCAGTCAACGACAAGGGGAAAAAACAAGACCCTCTGCAACAGAAATCCAAAATATTCTGAAAAGTGGCAGTTTTCTCCATTTAAATGAAAATAGACCTGAGTGAATTATGCACTGATAGGGCTGCTTTTGTCTGGCAGAGGTCCACTCTTTTACTTTTATAGATTGTTTTTTTTCCCTGTAGGACACTTACAGGTTGCTGCAAACTTTACACTTCTCTCTTTGGGTCAATTTGCACGGCTACGTTCCTCTGTCGATTGTATACATGCACACAACTATGTGAAGAATGGTTAGGCTTACCATCATCCCGGAATCGAGCTGTGCTTCGGCCTAGAAAAGACCCGAGCCGCTCCCAAGAGTGCACCGCGACTGCCCAATGTGAGCCGCGGCTTCCGGTAAACGAGGTGACTGCGTTGGCCAGTCGCGGTGCACACTTGGGAGCGGCTCGGGTCTTTTCTAGGCTGAAGCATAGCTCGATTCCAGGACGATGGTAAGCCTAAGAATGGTTATGTGTAGTCTTATGAGGATGTCTGATCAAATGCATTAAGGAGAGCAGTTTAGGCTGCACTGGAATTGGTGCTTGCCTGGAAGCCTCAGTTCAGAGAGCTCAACGGATGAAGGTCAATCTGCGTCCATCTGTAGACTTCAAAGGAGAAGCACGCAGACACGGAGGTTTCGGCTCTATGTACATAGATCGTTATCCAAACGTGATCCCCATAGCCTGCATGGAGGGTCAGAAAGGCCCTGGGGCGAATGCTGAAGGGGCAGCGCATGAAGGGAGCTGGCAACCATTTATCTAGTGACAGTTGTTTAAAAAATGCAGCCATCAACACAGAATGGCTGTTGACTCACTGGTGCACGTAATCCGGGGAAATAACCTTTCTCCACTCGGTTGTGTGAGCACATGGAGGAAGTCAGCAGCGCGAATCAGCACACGTTTCCAATATTCACCTGCATACCACAGCGTCATGAGATTACAGGGTCCACGCTGCTCTGGGAATGTGCAAAAGGCGGCCTAACAGGCAAATGCTCCTGTTTGCCCTCATAGTGGCCCATTCGTGCTTCCCGTTTTTAATTACCGTATTTATTGGCGTATAAGACGCACTTTTTTGTCTACATTTGTGACCCAAAATAGTAGGGTGCATTTCGCCAATACTAAAAAATCCCTTTCCCCCCCTTGCCCGTTTTAAAGCATTTTCGGGCTTACCGTGTTTTTGCGGAGCCTGAGAGCTCCCTTGTGCTTTCTTCCCTAACTAATCTATCCAATCTACAGCTGTTTGTCGGGTTTAATTTATGCACGTGCATGAGTTGAGCTTCTCAGCAGCCAGCAGAGGGCGCTGTGCTCAGTTCAGTTCAGCTGAGCTGCTGAGGGCCTGCTCTTCCGGATGCAGCATGGGTAAGCTTCTGAACTGGGCGTAGTTGGGAGGCTTTGGAAACTGCATAGGTGGGGTGGGGGAAAAGAGTTGAGTCTGGGGGTTTTGTATTTGGGATTTATGTTGTTTAAGAGTTGGTAAGAGTTGAGTCTGGGGGTGGTAAAGAGTTGAGTCTTTTTTTTTGTACTTTTATGTTTTTTTACTGTGGAAACTGCAGGGGTGGGGTGGGGTGGGGTGGGGTGGAAAGAGTTGAGTCTGGGGGTTTTGTATTTGGGATTGTTTACTTTGGAAACTGTGCATGGGTGGGTTGGGGGGAAGAGTTGAGTCTGGGGGTTTTTGTACTTGGGGTAAATGTTTTTTTTTTACTTTGGAAACCGTGCATTGGGTGGGTTGGGGGAAAAAAGAGTTGAGTCCGGGGGTTTTTTGTACTTGGGATTTATGTTCTGGTGCATTTTGTTCATGTGTCTTATTGCTGTGTGTTTTAAAAGAGATCCTGGTATTTTTGTGCAATTTATGTAAATTAGCTAATTAAGCAGCCAAGCAGTAAGTGGCCAAGTGGCCCAAAAAGGCTTTAAATCTTTTTTTCTTGAAACCCAGGGCCAAAAGGAAGGTGCGTCTTATACGCCGGTGCATTTTATACGCTGATAAATACGGTACGTGAAAAATAGAATCTACTTCTGAGCTTCCCTGGGAGAGGGAAGGGCACATGCCATTGCTTAAATTTTGAAGAACATTTAATTTTTTTAAATAAATAATTAATAAATAAATAAGTCAACTTCTGCACCTTCGGAATCACTTTATTTGCCACTTGACTGAGGGCTCAAACTTGCCGGCAGTCCTCCCCTGCACACCAATGGCCCATTGGCATCATCTAGCACTGGGTTCCACAGCAACACGTGCATTCCACAGACCATGTGCATTAAAATAGCACATGTGCATCAACTTGAGGGCTGAGGGACAAATGTGCTTCCGAAACATCTACCCAAGCCACGGATCAGCACTTGTCTTTTGTCTTTCCAGAATCCTCCTGAGGCAGGAATAATTCAAAGTATGTTGCTTCTTTTTCTTACAAGTGAAACTGTGAGAAAGTTGTTAACACACCTCAACCACAACCTGGGAGGGCAACCAGGGGGGAAGGGGGAGACGCAGTTACTTCAGATATCTGATTTGCCAACTGATGTTTGGCAACCCCTTCTCGTTGGGAAACTACATTCCCTTCTCGTGACAAGAAACTTGGTTCTTACCTTTTTTACAGTCTTGTCTGGTTCAAGAGCAATATCTGGAATGTTGGCATCAACCATGAGGGAAAACAAGTTTAAAATCAGGTTGGAATACCTATGAAGAGGAAGACAAAGCAAGAAAACATTTAATTTTGGAAACTGCTGAATACAGAGTGTACAGTTCCAAATTCAGCAAAATTCTCATGTTCAGAGAGGAAAACGAGCAGTCCTAACGTCGTTGGCAAGAAGTGCAAATGTATGAATACAAAAAGAAATACAAAAAAGTAGCTTGAGCACTCTCTGAGTTTTCTTACTTAACTTCATAGGCTAGAGCAGTGGTTCCCAAACTGGGAGGTGCGGCTCCCCTGGGAGTCACAGAAACCAGTCAGGGGAGCCGCGGAGTGCCACAGAATCCTCTGGGAATACAGTGCAATGCCGCAAGCATCAACATAATTTAATGGTGAACCACGGCCAATGGTCAAGGGAGCCGCAGGTCGAAAAAGTTTGGGAAACATTGGGCTAGAGAGACTAAAGAATGGTTTTTGGAGAGGGGTGCTCTTTCGTAAAAAAAAAAAAAGGCTCTTATTGATTCGAGATAACTCTAACACCGTTCAACAAAATCTAAAACAATTTCCACCCTGGGCAATTTAAATTGTTCCATTTGAAAAGGGGAAAATGAGAATACAAAACAAAAACAAAAAATGAAGGAGAGAGACAGAGAAGGGAAAAAAAGAGATCAATGATATAAAGCAAGGGTGGGGAACAGGCGGCCCGCGGGCAGGATCCGGCCCCCGGAGCGGACCGGCCCGCGCGAGCCTGGACCCAACTCCATTCAGTCCGGCCCGCGTGGGCTTGGACCGGAGCCTCCGGAGGCCGCGTTCACCTCACCCGACTTTTCAAACCCTCCCGGCTGTTAGAGACATGCGCAGAAACAGCCTGGTTGAGAAGGAGTCACGCAACTCCTTCTCAACCCGGCTGTTCTGCGCATGTCTCTAACAGCCGGGAGGGTTTGAAAAGGGAGGGTGAGGTGAGCGCGCGCGGCCGCCGCCACCGGCGGCTGAAGAGAAAAAAAAGGTAAGGAGGAGAGCAATGGGGGTGGGTGCTTGCCAGGTGGGGGGGTGGGAGGGAGAGCGAGCGGCGGGTGGGAGCGAGCGAGCGGCGGGTGGGAGGGAGAGCGGTGGGTGGGAGGGAGGTAAATTCGCGGGGGGGAGTTAAATTTGCGGGGGGGGGGTGGAAATCGGACAGCCTACTGGCCGGCCCGTAACAAATTTTCCCTATGGGAAAATGGCCCCCCACCGCAAATAGGTTCCCCACCCCTGATATAAAGGGAAATTTGGTCCTCAAAACAACTGCAGTTAAAGTTTGTTTTACACACACACACACACACACACACACACACACACACACACACACACACACACACACACAGGGGGCTGGCGGTCGGTCGCGCCTGCCACTCGCTTCTCAACTACTGCGTACTCCAAACTGCTGCAAACAGTAAAAAAAAAAACATGAGATCAAAAGCATGACGCAAAACCGGAAATCACTTTTCACTGTGTTTGTTTTACTGTTTGCAGCAGTTTGGACTTCTTAAAAGGCACGAGGGAGTCAAGGAGTGGCTGGCACAGCTGAAAAATAAGGTACAGTACTGTGGCGCTGCCCTGCCCCCCACCGCATACTTATCACAGTTTTGGGTATCTGTGGACGTTCCGGGAACAGAACCCTCACAGATACAGAGGACCCACTCTGTGTGTATATAAATGATAAATGCTCTCTCTCTTTTATAAGTAAGTAAGTAAGTAAGTAAGTAAGTAAGTAAGTAAGTAAGTAAGTAAGTAAGTAAGTAAGTAAGGAAGTAAGGAAGGAAGGAAGGAAGGAAGGAAGGAAGGAAGGAAGGAAGGAAGGAAGGAAGGAAGGATTTATCATTTCCTTGCAAAGCCAGTCCACAAGACACAAAGCCTTCAGAGTTGAGACATTTGCCAGCTTTGCTCAGCGCTACCAAATCTGCTCGGCAATGCAATTTATTAGTATAATGCCAGAAGATAAAAAAGATGCAGAAAATGTAGAAGTAAAATTCTCTCTCCCTTTTCAGAGTTTCTCACACTAGAATATATTTTTCTTGCTTCCAGTATCTTGCTTCCAGAAACTGTTCAAAGTTACTTGCGAGACACCAAAAATGCATTCACTTTTCCTACCCATACCTGTTTAAGATGCTTTTTATAATGTAAGCATAAGGGAGACGGGGTGGTGGTGTCACCTTCCCATCGCTCTTCCCCCCATTAAACCAGCTTCTTCCACATGCCTCCCTTCCCTGAAATGAATTCAGCAGGCACACATTCCAAACACATTTCCTTCCAACGATTGCCTTTAATATTCCCCACTGTCATACATTTTATTACACATACATCATAAAGACCCAATCAAGATGACTAGCCATTTACATCCCCTTCCAGTTGAGACTTCCTGAAGACAAAGGCTACGCCGGTCACATTTTTCATCACACAGTATTAGGAGTATTTCAAAGGCAATCATGTTGCAAATGTTGGAACCCAAAATGCTTCCCCTTTTAATCTTGCTATTAATGGTTCTTTGCAAAAACATCAGAGACTCCACTCTCAATAGATTAAGTGTAAATGCAATTCTCCAACACCTAAGGCTGAATCGTAAGAAATGACACTTTCACCTTGCTCTGATCATCGCATATCTAAACTCCTACAATGTCCTCTTTGCTGGCCTGACCTCCTGCCACCCCACTCCTCTTCAGTCAATTCAAACCCTTTTGCTACACTCATCTTTTTCCTCTGGACATTATCATCACATCAGTCCTATCCGTAAGCCGGGACGGAGCCCTCCGTCATTGTCCGCATCTACTTCCAGTTCACAGACGTCACCTTCAAAGCTCTCTATTTTGTTGTTGTTGTTCAGTCGTTAAGTCGTGTCCGACCCTTTGTGATCCCATGAACCATATCCCGCCAGGCCTTCCTATCCTCCACTATCTTCCCGAGTTCGCTCATTTAAAGTTCCCACCCCCACCCTCCAGGGCCTCCTCATTCTTTTTGTTGAGAAGCACTCTTAATTAACAGGACAAGTTAAACTCTCTGTTATCTATTTTATGACTTTGCACTGCATGGGGAAAGTTAGGAAATCAATTAGTCATATTCAGGTGCTGGAGGTTATCAACCCCCACTATTTGTTTATTTCTTATTGGATAATTGTTAGCTTTTCACCTTTCCTTCACGGAGTTGTCCTTTGCAAACCCCACTCCCCACTTTGGTTTACTTTCTAAGGTGAGATATCCTGCAGTCACACCTTCCTCCCCTTCTTTTAAATGTGCATGTCAGGCCAAAGAATCTTTCGTTATTTGTCCCCGAAGAATTCCCATGCTGCATCTAAACAGATGCACGAACAAATGCAACGTGCTGGCAAAGTGTAAGAACAACTTTGCATTTTGCTCCAGTAAAATTGTCTTGATAGACATTGGAATAACACTGTCTTAATCTTATTCTCAAATGGAACTCTGGCTCATTGAAAAAAGCAGGTAAGATATCATAGTTAGTCGGGTCATCCTCAGGATTCAGTCTGAATCCAATTCTATCTGGGCCTTATAGTGGTGGATCTCGCAATTCACCACTGTAAGTCCCGGGCCGATGGGGCAAAAGCTGGTCTGCCATTTAGTGGGCTGTGGCTGCCAGTGCAAATGCCTGGAGGCCACACACAGGAGACAGCGGCCCACTGAACCATCGCCAGTAAGTCGGCAGCGGGGGCGGATCGAGGAGTGGGTTGTTCAGGGGCAGTTTGGGGGAGGATCTCAGCATGTGTGGCTGCCACCAAGATCCTAATCCCTTCCTTCCTGGCCTGGCCCTCAGAGTCTCCTCAGATGTACATCAGCAAAAGAGCTGGTGTAGGTCCGAGTAATATAAGAAGAGCCTTGCTGGATCAGGCCAAAGGCCCACCTAGTCCAGCTTCCTGTATCTCACAGTGGCTCCACCAGATGCCTCCGAGAGCACACAGCCAACAAGATAACCTGTTTCCTTTTGTCACTCCCTTGCACCTGGCACAGATAACCTGTTTCCTGGCATACAGAGATAAGGTAGTTCTAAAATCAGGAGGTTGCTTATGGCTTGTAACTTGCTTTGGATTTTTCCTCCATGAATCAGAGGAAACCCACTGGAGACCAGGCGGCCTACAGAGAGGTAAGTAAAAAAAAAAAGTCTTAACTTACCTTTCCTAGGCTATCTGGTCACCCCTAGTCCATAACATGCAGTGCACACTCTGTCGGCGGCGCTGCATGGTCTGGGTTGGACGAGGATAGGATTGGGCTCTTCGTTTAGAAGCTATACTCACCAAGGGGAATGGTATCCCTGTGGAGTCTCCGTCCCCCCATTCCCCAACCATATCACTTGGGATCATGTGAGTGGAGGCCACAATACTGTGTTCTCTGGTATAAGATGGGATGCTGTAAATGGTACAACGTTTTGTGGTTGCTGACTGATGTGTGCAGAACCCCACGTAGCTTTCAGAATTTTCTCTCATCCCAGCCACATGAAGTTACACCAAATCCCAGGTGACATTTTGAAGCAGTGCTAAGGCCTCCTTTGCCTGGGAGGCAAGTTTCAAGGAACTGCAGTTTAGCTAGAAGTGAATTGTTTTTAGTCTAGGTATTTGGGAAAAAATATTTTTTGCACAGATCTCTCGATTTAGCACATTGTTGCTTGGGACAGGCTGCATTTTTTAAAACGACACAAAAAAAGATGTCTAGCACATGTTTGATTTATATTCAATTCCAATGGTGCTAGGATCAAGATGAAAGAATATGCTGATGCTACATAAATGTATGTGCACACACAGTTATTCTGTCTTGCACGTTCTGTTCTATGATACGTGTACAATTGACCCTCTGAACGTCACCTGCACTTGTTAATCCTTTCATGGCGATTCTCTGGAGGGATGAGAGTTACTGTGCTCTTCGATTAATAACTCCACCTTGCTCTCACATTTTGCTGAACTGGGAATGGCAATACATTACCAATGACAGACTATTCTTTCTCTTTCTCTTCCCATCTCTCCTCTCAGTAAGACACAGCACCTTGTCTGCTTCCTCAGACACTGCTCTGCATTATCCCTTCTCTGCCTTTTTCAGAGTTCACCCTCCATTCAACTCATTTTCCTTTGTAGGCTTTTGGCTCTGTTACAATAAGCAGACCCCTAAGGTGTATCCAGGGGAAATTGCAGCACCTTAGGAGACATGCAGCTTCAGTACTGGGCATGCTCACACAGGAAGCCATGTGAGCAGAAGAACAGAAGAAGAGCCCTGCTGGGCCAGGACCAGGGCCCATCTAGTCCAGCTTCCTGCATCTCATAGTGGTCCACCAGATGCTTCAGGGAGCACTCAAGACAACAAGAGACCCATATCCTGTTGCCACTCCCTTGCACCTGGCATATAGTTATCGTGGTTTGTAACCTGTGATAAACGTTTCCTCCCTAAACCTGTCCAATCCCCCTTTAAAGACATCTAGGCCAGACTATTCAGACAACACTGGTTGTACACTCATCCCCTCTCATCTTATGGCCCTGCCAGCCTCTCAAAAGGTATCACTAACAACAACCTGCACAGCTAAAGTGCACAGACCAGATGCAATCAGAGGACACAGCCACCCCCCTAGATGAGACCACCATGGGGTACAAGAATGGCTCTGTAAAAATCCACCCTGGGAGACACTCATGAGCTCATTAATGGGTTGTCATGGATTAGATCAGCAGTTCTCAACCTGTGGTACATGTACCCCTAGGGGTACGTGAACCTCTTGCTGGGGGTACGCCAAGTCCTTCCCCTTATCTGCACCATCAACAGCTAATTAAATGTTAATTAACATGGAGTTTAAATTGTAATTATTTTCAGAGCCCTTCTGTCTCTCTGATTTTGGTTTTGGGCTTATTTTTGTACTTTGGAAAATGTACTTTGGTGGAGTGGGCGAGGGAGGAGCTGGTTTTGGGAAGTGTGACTTGGAGAACAAAAGAGATCCTTGCATGTCTGTCTGTCTGTCTGTCTGTCTGTCAGTCTGTGTGTGACAGACAGAGTTAAATAAGACATTTTTCACATTTAAAATTGTTTTAGTACTTTTTATTTAACGATTAATTACCTAATTAATTAATTAATTAATCAAATTAATTAGCAGTTAATTAGCAGGGGGCACTTCAGAAAATTGGACTGTGATAGGGGGTACCCGGGCCTCCAAAGGTTGAGAACCCCTGGATTAGATGAATCTGAAGCAGTTACTTATGGGGAAGGATGATCCAATCAGGGGCATGTTGCAAAAACCAGTCATCAGCTCCGCAACCCAACAGGACAGTCAAGGGCGCTCTTTGGTGCCTACCTGCGGAGGTGAAGGAAAGCCGTGTAGCACTGCTTGCGGAATTCCTGGTACTGCTCGCTCTGCGTCCCGCCCATGCCTTCCACCATCTCTTTATTCAGCTTCATTGGCGGAGGAAGAGGCTTTGGGTCACGGCCCAAAATGTAGCCAAAATCAATGTGGAAAAGCTTCCCTGCAGGAGCGGGTTGGAAGGAAATGTCACAAGCACACTTGTCAGACCGACAGTCAGTACCGCACTAGGTAAAAACATAAGAACCACCCTACTGGATCTGAACAAAGGCTCATCCAGCTTCCTGTATCTCAGAGTGGCCCACCAGATGCCTCCGGGAGCACACATGACACTAAGATACCAGTATCCTGTTGCCACTCCCTCGCGTCTGGCATTCAGAGATAACCTCTAAAACCTGGAGGTTGCAAATAGTCATCATGGCTTGTAATCTGTAATTACAAATTGCAATTTCCTCCAATGTCTGCAACTTGTAGCAAGGAAACCCTTTGTAGTACTGATGGCACACACTCGTTTTCTCTGCCTGCACATGGCCAATAGCATGACCTTGAAGGAGTACACCTGGACAGCTGTCATGGGGTTGCATAGGCAAGAGAGACTCGGAGGAGCATCACCATTGCTCAGAAAGCTCTATCCTGTCCCCAATCTCTGAATGACTAGGCATGATTACATTGGGCTAACCCACAATTACAAGAAGGTCATCTACTGGGAGCTGATGAGGACAATATTTGTTTATCCATATGTGTGGCATGCCATTTTTAATTTTATATATCAGAGAGAATGAATCTCTCAATACATCAACCAATAAGTAAACCAACAATAATATACAGTATTACAATACGAAATGTTGAGCCAATGCTAAGGACCATCTTAGAAACGTTGTAGGCAGTCAATTTGGCCCGTTAGAAAAGCCACAGTAGTGTAATACATTTCTTACGGACAAACTAAAATGTCACAAAGTAGTAAGGATTTGAGCTCCCCAGGACTGTACAGGTCAGATGCTGAGCAAAACCCAAAACCTGCCACTGTTGGCCTGGCTCCACACCCAGGCTGAAGAATCTTGCCCACAACAGTTTATCTTGGTTGTCAGCCAAAATACTGCTGCTGGCAAGACCCATCCCGTCCCTTGGGAAATGGGTGGGGTCTCGTCTCCAACATAGCTTGGGGGGCATTCCGAGCACCTCAGAAGTGCAGCATGAGGTCACGGATAATTCCAACCCCCAGTTTAGGAAGAGGGCAAGCAGTAGGGTTCATTACTGTCTGATATGTCTTGTTCCTTCCCCAAGGAGCACAGATACAAGGCTTTTTTTCTCCCCTGATCCTCACAATGACTCCATAACTGGTCTAACATCACCCAGGGACTTGAGCCCTGATCTGATGCACTTATACTGCATTGGAGGAGAGATGAAGCAATGCAACATGGACTCGCTCCAACCCATATTCTAAGCCTGATGATGGCAAAGGAGACAGGAGACGGCCTCCTCAGTATGCACGATGCTTTCAAGGTCCACAAAGATCGTCCAAAGCGCAGCATGAATCTCTTGGGGGGGGGGGGGGAGAGAGCAGGGTTCATCACAATTGCCAGAGGCAGACAGGGACTCTCATTACGGTGAGCGGATTTGTGTGCTCCGGATATCTTGAGGCACTTATACACACAAAAGCCAAAGAGTTAAAACATTTCCATACACCCTTTTACAAAGTAAATGCCTCCGTTGCTGTATCCATCCCTTCGCAAGAGAGAGACGACAAAGCCCAATGACAGACAGAGGCGGGAGGGAGGGGTGTCCACAGTGTGAAAACAGAGGAGATCTTCATTTATATTGTTAGCCGGCTGACTTGAATTATTTATGGGAGCGCACCCGCTCGGTTCTGAGCCACAAAATCTCATTCACGTACCTGGAGTTATGATTCTTTTGCATGAAGGGAACACACTCCATTCCCTGCCCAACCCCCCCAAAAAAATATTTCCCTCGCTTGCAAAGTAGGCATCTTTTCAAATGAAAAACAACCCTGACTCTTGGTTACAGGTATTTCAAAAGAGAAAACAGCCTGTGGGTTAAACGTAGCCGCTGCAAGGAAGCAGAAACAGGTGGCTGAACACGCACAGCTCTTCATTCAGAGGACCGGACTTGCAGAGCTGGGACATCCCCCAGCTTCTGCCATTTGGGGGCCTGAGGATAATACTATTAGCCAAACTTACAGAGCTGCTGCAGAGACCAAGAATATAGCTCTGTGCTTCAGAGTGCCCAATGAACCCTATATATTGTTATTTTTATTTACTTACTACAAATATTTATACACCACCCAGTTTATGACAGCTACCTTGGCCCGTAACACCTCCCCCTCTGTCAAGCTTTGTAACTACTAGGTACCACTGCTGAATTAGCCGGAGCTGTGCAAGCCACCAAGTTGGTTTCCTTGCTGTGGACACAACATACCATTAACTTACGGAATTCTCTGCCGCGGCTTGAAGGAAGACACGTTTTGTCCAGCACTGGTCCCACACGATTAAGGAATATGTGCTCATGCACATGACCTGGCCCCTCCCTTTTCTTCCAGGTGAGTTTCCTCAATTAAGTGGGGAGAGCAGTTTGTTCGATCCACCCTCTCCTCGTGATTAATACTACTGTAGAAGTAGCATTAGCAACGTATGTAGAGGAGAGTTTGGATGAACTGCCTCCCCTTAACCATGCAATTGAAGAAACTGGTCTGAGTACAAAAGTGAGGGCTAGGAAGCATGCAGGATTGATCACGTTGACCTGATCTGGACAAAACGTGTTGTCTGAACCAGTCCACTGGTTCTGTTTCACTATGCTCCTCCCCAGCTGTGTGGTTTCCTCTCTGTCTTCTGTCCACCTTAACACTGGTACAATGGGAGGATGAAACACACGCTGAGAAAACAGCACTGGTTGCCATGCCTCGGATGGAAAGCCCATGCTTGGTTGGCCTAAAGGCAATTCTTTGCTTGCCACAGGCAATCAGAAAGTATTCTTCTTCTTACCAATAAATGTATGGAGAGAGAGCAGGTCTGTCAGTCATATCACTCACGACAGCCAAATGGAGTCTCCCGGTTCAGAGGTGGTATTCCTCAGAATGCCTGTTGCTGGTGAGGTTAGGGTCAAACAGGGGATGGTGGTTACCTTCTTATCATGTTTGTGGACTTCCCAGAAACATCTGACTAGCTACTGTTGGAAGTGGGATGCTGGACTCGGTGGTCTGATCAACTGAGGTTCTTATGACGCAGAAGATTGGGGTGAATGTCCTGATCAGAAATGAAGGTCGTGGATGGCCTCAGGGTTCACTGACTGGGGAAAGACCATCACGTCTCCATGAGGATGTTCTGCCTATACCAGGGATGCACAATCAACCCCTGACATCCGTTGCCCAAAGATCTCTAGTAGAGATCTCAACAGCAAGAGAAATTCCCAGGTAAGAAGGTTGGGGTGCCTGTCACTCATCACCAGTGATGTCACAGGCATTAGCCAATAGGTGTCAACAACCATTGCATAATCACATTCCACGTGACACTCATTAGTGTAACTGAGATTCTGGAGAATGGGGGAGACTCCCATTACCGACATCATAGAGGCTGGTTTAAAGATGAGTGCGGGTAAGAAGAACACAAGTATACTTCACAAGAGCACTTGCATATTAAACTACACTGATCCTAAATTGCTTTGCATTGTGCTCACCCAAGAAATGTAAAGAATATTGCCCACTTAAAACAACACAGGCATGGAAAGATCAAAATTTCAAGGCAGGAGGGCTTTGATCTATGTCACAAAGTCAACACTATTTATTTAATTAAGAATATTTAGAAGGATTCTTCTCTACTCATTGGTTTCAAACTTGTCACAATGATGAGTCTAGAGATACATGTATTAAAAAAATCCAAGAATAAGTTTTGTGGCTCTAATTACATTTCCCATCTAGCTCTGTACATAGGGAGTAAGAGGTGTTAATTAATCTTAGCCTTATTTGCATATGTAGCTAGTACGATCTCTCTCTCTCTCTCTCTCTCTCTCTCTGAGCAACATATTTCAGAAGTCGTCAGATCAACCGAAAAAGATGGGTCCAACAATGCACAAAATTAACAGGTCTCCTAATTTTTCAATATGCATCTTGCACATTTTATGATAGTATCCCAAAATTGCAAGGCCCCCGTGACCACAAGCTGAAAAGTGGCCTGCTGGATTTTAGGGCGGTAGGGAAAAGTGTGTGCCCTGCCTTATAAATGCCAAGTTTGGTATCATGCAAAACGCTGCACTCTAAATTATGCACATTGACAGAAGGTGCCCGTTTTTCTATTGCACAGGAATAATTCTGCTCCTGCCAGCTACGAGGAGGGGGGCTGAAGCCCCACTGCCTGTCTGGTCAGCCCCACAGAGACTTGCTTTCCATATGGCTTGCTTCCGAGACCAGCTCAGAATGCTGCTTATACACATTTAAAGCCCCGGGCCACTTTCTCCTGCATACCTTTGTCGACATATTAAGATCACAGGGGGAGTCTCTGCTCCACGTCTCAATTCCACACGAGGTTCAGTTACACAGGATGGATGGATGGAGCCTTCTAAAGCAGGGGTGGCCAACCTTCCACCATTAGGGCCTCTGCGTTCTTAAGAGTTGTTTAGAAGACAGAATCTTGGCAGCTGCAAGTGCTGATGGTGCTGCTAAAGCAGCTGCACCTGCTGAAACGCCCTCACCTATGCAGCCATTTAAAGGACCAGCATTCATGTTGAAAGATTGGCGTAGTGGTGGACTCAGACCTGGAAAATCCAGGTTCAAATCCACACTGAGCCATCACGTTTTCTGGGTGACCTTGGGCCAGTCACTATCTCTCAGCCTCACCTACCTCACAGGGTTGTTGTGAGGCCAAAAAGGAGGGAAGGAACCATGTACACCACCCTGAGCTCCTTGGAGGAAGGGTGGTATAAAAATGTGAAAAATAAATAAATACCACTGTTCTAAAGCATCTGTGTCTAGGAACCACCAAGCCAGGAAGCTTGTCTCCCTCCCTCCCCCTTACTTTAGGAGACAGTCTCCCCCCCCCTTTTCTTTTGAGACAAGCTCTTAATGCTGTCTGATGCTGTGGCTTTTAGTTGCTGAGTTACCATGATATGTTTTTAATGGATTTTATTTGACTGCTTGTAAAACTGCTGGATTATTTTATTGTCTTGTGCTTCTTGGCTGAGAGTCACTTTGGGGGTCACTATGTGACTGAGCGGGTGGCGCAGTGGGTTAAACCACTGAACCAGGAGCTGTCGATCGAAAGGTTGGCAGTTTGAATCCGCGACGGGGTGAGCTCTCGTTGCTTGGCCAGCTCCTGCCAACCTAGCAGTTCCAAAGCATGTCAATGCGAGTAGATAAATAGGTAACGCTTGCGGGAAGGTAAACAGCGCTCCGTGTTCCAACCGCATGCTACGCGCTGCGGCAAGGAGAGTCATGCCAGCCACATGACCATGGAGGCGTCTTCAGACAACGCTGGCTCTTTGGCTTTGAAATGGGGATGAGCACCACACTCTAGAGTTGGACACGACCGGACTTAATTGTCAGGGGTCACCACCTATGTGACTGAACAGAGGCATCTGAAGACCAAGTTCAAAGTTTTCCGAGAGCCTGTGCAGGTCAGCACCCACAAACTGGGGCGTCGCAAGGGCCAGCAATGCTGTGATGGCCACCTATGGCAAAGTAATTCTTCAACGTCTCAATTCAAGTCTGCCCTATGCTGCTTTTCGATCCTGCAAAGCAGCTTACAACAAGTCCAACGAGGAAAGGAAGAGAGACTCCATGTGCTGCTGCAACAGCCAGCACACAGCTAGGTAGGCCAGGCCAAGAAAGACAAACAAGGGAATGGCTCAAGACAGGAAGACGGGCATGCTATGAACCTGCAAGAACACAGGAAAGAGAGAGAGGAGGAGTGAGAGGACACACAGGGCTTGGCTTCCTAGGAAACTCGGGTTTTAATCAAGAGAGAGTCCCAGTCTAATGACGGCAAAGCTAGGCTTTAAACTAGCATGTGGCCCAGTCCTTCAGAACCCAGAGTGAATGCTGAACAAGACTTTTAGCCAGTGGGGGGGGGGGGCAAAGTGGCTGCCTGCGGAGGATCTAGCCGCATGGGGTTTGGGGAGGCCAGGGTTTCCCTGTATCATGCCTGGTGATGATGTCATTCAGAGGTTCAGAACACTGCCTCACAGGTGATGGGAGATTCCTCTTCGGGAGGGAGGGAAGGAAGACTGAGGGCGGCGAAGAGAAAGGAGGCATGAAAAGGGAGAGGCTGAAGGGGAGAAGAAAGGAGACCGGAAGAACGCAGTCGGCCCCAAGAGGAGACAGAGGGTAGTAAGGCCCAGTGGGAGAAGCAAGGGGGCAGAAGAGAGTTGGACAAAGGCTGGGAAGAGAAGGAGGAAGACGGGGTGGGGGGAAGGAGCGGCAGCGCCACGAGAAGGGTGAGGCGGCTATAAAGAAGAGAACCCTGGAGTCAGCCCTGGGCCTTAAACACCTGTAGCGCCTCCCGCTTGCTCCAGCGGAACAGGCCAGCAGCACTGCCAGGCAGTGGTCCCGCCAGGGGAAGCACAGCCCAAAGAGCCGCCATGTCACGCTTTGCCCGACTCCTGAGCACGAAGTCAGCATCCAGCTGGGTTAGACTAAGGGGGATGGTAGCGGAGGGCTCTGACCCACACCTTCTGTTTGATGAAACTCCTGGCAAATACCTGACGCTGAGCAGAATCCCACCAATGTTTGGACCTGGGAAGATGTCAACACAATGTCATTCCCCAATCCTTAAAACACAAACCTTCCCCCTGGGGAGGAAGCAGAGGGGCCAGGGAGGCCACATACGGTAAGCAGGAAAAAAACACACCAAACCATTGGCCCTATCTGAACGTTTTATACAAATCACAGAATCTGGACTGCCTGCATGCAGAATAATCATAGCCCTACAAACGCACACACTGAGAAGACAGTTGAGGAAATCCAGAGGCTCTGGAAGCCTTTCACAATGGAAGGTTGCAGCGGTTGTAGAGCAGACACTTCGAACACCAGCCACATGCAGCAGAGAAGGAAACTACTAACCAGCCAATCAGACAGTCATCAGTTGGATGATAAGCACCCCACTAGCAAGTAGGTTTTCTCTGTGCCAGATGCAAGGGAGTGACAACAGGAAACAGGTTATCTTGCTGGCTGTGTGCTCTCGTAGGCATCTGGTGGGGCCACTGTGAGATACAGGAAGCTGGACTAGATGGGCCCTTTGGCCTGATCCAGCAGGGCTGTTCTTATGTTCTTATATTATGTTATGCAACTCCCCTGGGTTTTGATGGAACTTAGTTCCCACGTGGAAATCTAGTCCAGAGGGGGACCTGTGCACTTTAAGGGGTGCGGGACTCATGGTTGCTTTTTGCTTCAACCTACTAGCACAACATTGGTGTCGGCCAAAGGTTTTGCTGCCTCATCCCTGCCTGACCCCACCCAAGAGGGAGTCTCATCTCTGACATAAGGCTGAGGATCGGAGATGCTCACAGAGTAGCTCTGAGATTGCAGAGACCAGGGACTTCCCCTCCTGAACTGGGGAGGAGGGGGGCTCAGCATGGCCTCATGGTAGCTCTGGACACACTTGGCGTGCTGGAGAGACCAGTAGGACTCTCGGGAAGAGCCCCCACCTCAAAGCAGAGGAAGGGGGAGGGGTCAGCCCTGTTGCAAAAGCTTTCAAAGACCCTAAAAGCAAGATTCCTTGCTGCCTTTTGTGTCTCCAAAGCTACTGCAGGGTCAAAGAGAGCCTCCAGGAACCGGCAGGGCTTCTCACCTCATCAAAAGAGGTGCTTGCCAGAGGGGAACAGGTGAGCCTATGTAATGTTCCTATGTAATGTTCCAAGGGAACATTACATAGGAAGCTGCCTTACTCCAGCTCAGACTGTTGTAGGCAATACTCAACTAGGTGGGGGCTGGCAGTGGCTTTTCAGACTGCGGGTTTAGACTGGGTACCCCCAGTCTGGGGGTACTGGGTACCCCCAGTCCTCCCTGGAGAGGCAGCTAAGGGTTGAACCCGGGACGTTCTACATGCAAAGAGATTCTCGATTGCCGAGCTATGGACCCTCCCTTGTGTGACCACGCAACTGTGACTCTACCAAACAAGGACACACAATATTACTCTCCAGTGTATCTCCAGGTAAAATCTATCTCAGTCTGGATTGCTGCTAACAGAGCAGGCAATGCTGGACAGGATAGACCAATGGTCCGAGCATCAAAACATCAATCAAGCATCAAACAGGGTGCAATAGCCCTACTGGATGCGTGTTAAGGATCACCCTGATTATTTGCTTGATGTTTCAGAGCCCCCGACCACCTTCCTACAATGAACGCCTTTCCAAGCCCTTCCGTTCTTAACAGTCTCCCCAGATGCATATTTGCAGGGAGAGGGGTTAAGCCAGGCCACCCAAAATGCCTCGCAGCGATTTGTCCCTGTCAATTTAATCAACTGTTTCCTCCCAAGAAGGATGCTCTTTGGTGCATTTCTTATTTCGAATTTGTCAGAGTCAACAGACATGACAACGCCTGAAAAATAGCCGAAAATAAAGAAATAAGAGCGGCGTACACAAGAGAGAAAAAGAGGGAGAGACACAGCGAAGAATCAGATGGGGAAGCCAACAGTAACTCCCCAGGCAGTTGGGCTTTGTGAAAGAACAAGATAGTTGGCAGTGGTTCCCCCCCCCCCCCTTTTTGCTTTAAATCTTGCTGGAGTACATTTGATCCAAGACTTGTTCGGAGATGAGATACGGGGCAGGGTGGAAAGGGGAGATCACCCTGTGTCCTCCTGGGTTCACTCCCTGGCAGCCTCTCCGGATGAAGCTGGAAAAGACCTGTCTGAAGCTCTGGAGGGCATCTGCCAGTCAGAGTTGACAAAACGGAGCTAGATGGACTGATTGTCTGACTTTCAGGCAGCTTCATCTGCACAGAATCATATTTAACCCCTAGGAGATGGGCACCCTGATGCCTCTTCCCTCAGCCTGTAGCTAGAGAAGTGCTGTTAGTGGGAGGGGGAAAGGAGATCTCCGCGGTCCAAGGGAACTGCTCACTGGCTGACCCTGGGGCAGTCACCCTAGGGCTGGTCGCTCATTTCTCCCCTCCAAGCATGGGCCGAGGGAGCTGGCCACGCTTCGGATTGTCTTCGGGCACTGGCTACATGCATTTCACACAACTGGGAAGCCTGACTGCCCAGGGTTTCCAGTAGGATGGAGGAGCTGTACACATGCTAAATATGTGACCCTGGACCGGGGGGGGGGAGGGGAAGCAAGCGCAGTCCCATTTCTCTCCCCTATGTTCTCTCTAAATGCATAAGGCAGGGGTGGCCAACCTTCCACCATGAGGGCCTCTGCGTTCTTAAGAGTTGTGCAGAAGATAGAATCTTGGCAGCTGCAAGTGCTGACGGTGCTGCTAAAGCAGCTGCACCTGCTGAAATGCCCTCACCTATGCAACCATTAAAGGTTCAGGAGCATTCATGTTGAAAGGTTGGCCACCCCTGGCATAAGGAGACAACAGAAGAGCCCTTCGCTACCTAATCTGTCCCACGATCGGCTGGCTGCAATGTCCAAGCTCCTTGGAGGAAGACCAGGATACTGAAGGGAGAAATAAAAATGAAACCAGACCCCTTAGTTCGGCCTTGTTTTAGAAAATGTCTCTGTGTTTCCAAATGCCTCATTTTTAAAAGAACCCAATATTCTAGTCAACTAACAATCCTACATGGGTTGACGGTGTTCCGCTGACATTCCCACATAAGCCTGCACAGGACTGCAGCCTGACTAGCGAAATAAGGAGGTGCGCTACACTTCAGTGCTCAACTTATGGATGAGATTTGAGAGTCAACATCACATGTAAGCTTTCTGCAAGCAAGAGCTTATCGGATCTGTCTGATGCGGGATATGCTCTTGCCTCCGAACACTCATGCTGCCAAAATGAGAGAGTCTTAAAAAGGCTGTGGGCCTCTCCATGCTTCTTTTTGGGCTATGGCAGAGGAAAACAGCTACTTCTCAGCAACCAGCAGGAGGTGGCTCTCAGACGTCTCATGGTGATGCACTGCCCCCTGCAGGTCTCTCTGGGAGATTTCAGTGAAAAGTTGGAGTGGAGTGAAAATGCAACTGGATGCAGATTGCAGCCACACATTCTGCAGTTATAAATTCCACTGACACAGAAGTACAGAGGAAAGGGAGAATCTATCGTACATTAACATAATATCAAAACAGGCTGCAGCCCATCTGCTCCCTGGTGTACATCAACCAAAATACACAAATCAAACCGTGGTGTGCAGGCTACATCAGTGGTACCCAGGAAAGGGAGAACAAAGAGTGCTCAGATCTACACACCTCGTGTCCCCCAAGTCAGATGCAGCTCACCAGATGCTGGACATCCTCCAAATGTTATTTTTGCAGGGGCTGGCAGAAAAACCGAGGAAACTAAGAAGAGACCTTGGCAGGTGTGGAGGAACCCAACTCTTGTTCCGTGGCTGCAGTCCTGCTATAATGTACAAGGGTTGCCAGCTCTGTTGACAGGGGTGCAGTGGTTTGCAGGGGTCTCTCTCCCCGGTCCTTTCCCCATCAAGCCACTCCTACACCAGCATTCATCCAGCACAAGGCACATCCAGATGCAAGGGAGCGGCAACAGGATGCAGGTATCGTGCTGTCTTGAGCGCTCCCAGAGGCATCTGGTGGACTACTGTGAGATAGAGGAAGCTGGACTAGATGGGCCTTTGGCTCCTCTTAAGCAAGGCCTTACATGGCACAATTGCATTGGTGCAGCAGCCCCAGTAGGTCCCCATCATTCAATCCTAATAATGTAAACATTAAATAAAATATAGCATACGTAACAGACCATCTCCAGCCCCACGTCCCAACACAATGTCCAAGATCAACTGTACAAGAGCTTTTAAGTACAAGAGCACTTATAAATAAAGCAGTTATAAAGTCAGGCCCACAAGGAGGTGCAGACAGGGAGTTCTTGGCAGCTGTACCCTTGTAAATGCCTAAAATAAATAAATAGTAGTGACATCACCTAGCAAATTGAGTTTCCCCGGGTAGGCAACCAAGTGTTTGAATGGTACTATAAGCCAGTGTGTGGGGCAGGGTGAGGGAGAAGCGGAGAAACAGGAGAGCTTTCTGAAAAAGATCCCCTTGGGAGGCAGAGACAGAGACTTCTCCACATTGGGCATGTAAATGGAACGTGTGTGTGTGTGTGTGTGTGTGTGTGTGTGTGTGTGTGTGTGTGTGTGTGTGTGTGTGCGTGCGTGCGTGCGTGCGTGCGTGCGATGCACAAAGTCCAATGTGCCAAGGTCAATTTTCCAACTAAAAATCCTGGGGCTGCACATTCTGGCCTACACTGTGCAGATGCAACGGATGGTGGCAGAGAAGTACATATACCTGGCTGCCACCACTATCACAGGGGAGACCCTAAAATGGCCTCCAGTCCGTGTTCGGTCGGAGCCACTGCACGTCTTTCTCCAGTGTCTCTCCAGCCACCATCCAAGCCACCCACAGCTACCTGGCAAACCAGACAGCAGCTTGGGTGCCACCAGAAACAACCATGTCAAGCACCCTAGTGAGTCATTTCCTCATTCCAGAGGTCAACAGGGGCTTTTTGAAGAGTCGCCCATCCAAGCAAGTGGAAAACCCAAGAACTCTTGGAAAACTGAGTGGACTGATCAGATGCTGGGGGTGAACCCAGCATCTGATCAGTCTGGGGGTGAACCAGCCAAACTGGGGGTGAACCGTCCAAACTGGTTCTGGGGGTGAACTGTCCAAACTGGTCCTCCACCTCCGCAGAGAACTGCAGTAAGCTTTGAGCCCACCAGATAGTGATCTGTTCATGACAAGGAAGCAGCCAAACGTACTTGCCTGCCTTCCAATCCCTCACCTCCACATCGAGCAAAACCCAGGTCCCAGGCCACACTCTGCCACATGTGAGGGTTCAGTTCTTAGTTGGAACAGGTCCATGGATACCATGGTGTGGGACACATGAGGGGAGGAGGCATGGATGGGGGAGACGGGTTAAGGAGCAGTCAATCAGAATTCAGCACCTCCTGCTATCCCCCTCAGATGGCTCTTCAAAGAACACCACGAGAACATTCAATAGCCCACTTGTTTTAATCTTGTATAAGGAAATTCCTTTTTAGTGGTGGCGTGGGAGACTCCTACAATCATACACACACACACACACACACACACACACACACACACACACACACACACACACACACACACACACACACACACACACACACACACACAGAATTTGGAATGTAGTTGAGTATGTAATAGCTACTAAATCTGTCAAAAATCTTTAAACACACAGAGACATATAATTAACAAATCTTGAAATTGCTTTCTGATAGTGTATGCATGAATGGGACTGCCAAGTGCCAAGAAGCTGAATTATTTTATAAAAGAAACAAATTAGGACTTTTGGAAACGATGCTAGCTTTAACTCATTCATTTTATGAGGTTTCTTTTCTCTGCCAACTTCTTGGCCGTTCCAGCTCTAAGAAGTTGGCTTGAATGACTTCATAGCAATGATCAAGTTGTCACTGCAAACCTGTTCTGAATTTCTGACATCAGTTACGATCAGCTGTTTTCCGCGTTTATATTACCGTATTTATTGACTTTTTTGTCTACATTTGTGACCCAAAACAGTAGGGTGCGTTTTACACGCCAATACTAAAAAATCCCTTTTCCCCCCTTGCCCGTTTTAAAGCATTTTCGGGCTTACCACGTTTTTCCAGAGCCTGAGAGCTCCCTTGTGCTTTCTTCCCTAACTAATCTATCCGATCTACAGCTGTTTGTCGGGTTTAATTTATGCACGTGCATGAGTTGAGCTTCTCAGCAGCCAGCAGAGGGCGCTGTGCTCAGTTCAGTTCAGCTGAGCTGCCGAGGGCCTGCTCTTGAACGCAGCATGGGTAAGCTTCTGAACTGGGCCTAGTTGGGAGGCTTTGAAAACTACATAGGTGGGGTGGGGGAAAAGAGTTGAGTCTGGGGTTTTTGTATTTGGGATTTATGTTGTTTAAGAGTTGGTAAGAGTTGAGTCTGGGGGTGGTAAGGTGGTAAAGAGTTGAGTCTGGTTTTTTTTTTTGTACTTTTATGTTTTTATAGTTAGAGAAACAGGTAGTACGGGTAACGCAGCCATATCTATGTAAAAAAACAGCAATCCGACTGAGGTTTAAAAACAATGACGATTTTATCTGGGTTTAACGATGTATTCCCGGACAAACAGAAATGTTTTATGTTTTTTACTGTGGAAACTGCAGGGGTGGGGTGAGGGGGAAAAAGAGTTGAGTCTGGGGGGTTTTGTACTTGGGGTAAATATTTTCTTTACTTTGGAAACTGCATTGGGTGGGTTGGGGGAAAAAGAGTTGAGTCTGGGTGTTTTTTTTGTACTTGGGATTTAAATTCTGGTGCATTTTGTTCATGTGTCTTATTGCTGTGTGTTTTAAAAGAGATCCTGGTATTTTTGTGCAATTTATGTAAATTAGCTAATTAAGCAGCCAAGCAGTAAGTGGCCAAGTGGCCCAAAAATGCTTTAAATCTTTTTTTCTTGAAACCCAGGGCCAAAAGGAAGGTGCGTCTTATACACCAGTGCGTTTTATACGCCGATAAATATGGTATATGCACAGTAAATTTTGAGATATGAGAAAGATAGAAAACTCACTATATAAATATTTACATGTGTGTGTGTGCGCGTGTGCCGTGTGCATCTCACACACACACACACACACACACACACACACACACACACACACACAAAGGGTTATTCAAAACGATGGTGCAAAAGTAAAACTGATTTATTCTTAAATGAACAGACATATCACAACCGTCATGACATGAAAAGACAGAAAAACTGTCCAGTTTCACATGCACATTACAAATGCATCCCAGCATATCCTTGGATATCGATGACATCCTACCGGGATGTATCAATGGGATTCCAAGTATCCTTTTTTCTAGTACCATTTGTCCCAACACAGAGCATTCACTCCACATACAGAAACAGGCTTCTCTATGCACCACAAGCATGAAAAGATGCTGGGTGGATACTGGCATGCTCAGCTGTGCATGTGATGCGTGTGCACAGCTTAAGATGCGCCAGCACCAATCACCAAGGCGGGGTTCATGGGGGAAGGGCAGGCGAAAGTGGACGACTCCGTCCAGGCACTCCCTTCTCGCCTATTATGGGCTGGACCATTGCTGAACACATACTTGTAGGTGAGGAGGGGGCTCTGTTAACACAGCAGTAGGTATGCAGAGTCTAGTTGTGCCTCAAAGTTTTAAGGATTGGGACCGGTACAGATATTTATACAGCAGGCAGGGCCTTGTTCATTTTTTGCACAGCCCCAGCCACTTCCAGTGCTTTTAAAACACTATTGTTTTATATTCTAGCACAGCATTCAGGCAAATGATTTTTGCCAGTTCTCATAACTGTCCTGTCTGGAAAGGGAGTGCTAGGAAAGATGTTCTTTTAAAATTCCAAGACACAGACATGTAGCTATCACAACTGAAAACGTGCATTTTTTTACCTGTTTTGGTTAGCAGAAGGTTATCCAGATGTCTGTCTCCAACTCCGAGGATATACGTTATCACACAATATCCAGCTGCAGCAAAATGGCAAATCATCACTTTACTGCAATCCAGTTTTGCTTTTCTATATAAAATATTCATGGTGCCAACAAAGTGCCGCAATACAATTTAAAAGCACTATGTATAACAATTAAAATAATTGTATTAAAATATAAACAGACCCCTCAAAAGGAGCATCAGACAACTAATTTTATATGAGTCAGGAAGAGAAACCCCATACCCTACTAGAACCAAGCCCACATATGCATAACTGACATGAATGCACATTCCTCCCCTTTAGCTAGGCTTACCATAGTCCCAGATCCGGCCAGGACAATCCCGGTTCGGGAGCCCAAATCCTGGGCTCCCGGCCGGTCTCCTGTTTGTCCTGGCTGTCCAGGACTGCCCCCCTGCAGCACCGCTGCGTCTTCCTCTTCTTTGTTCCAGCCGCGCGCGCATGCACGCGGGGCTGGGACAAAGTCCCCGCCCCCCATGGCATCATGATTCTGGACCCCGCCCCCAGTGACGTTGCTGCCGCCCCCCCCCCTGCATCAGGGGAAATCTAGTAAGCCTACGTTTAAGCCCTGCATCCATTTCTCTCCCCTTCCTCTGTTGCCTCCTTCTTGCCTAGGATATTCTAGAGTAGAGAATAAGCCCCAAAGGCCTGGTCCTCTCATTCTTGGTCAAGTGCCAGTACAGTCACAGCTCTGCAAACGACAAGCAATGCTGGCACCCGGGGGATCTCCCCTGGGAGGGGGTTTCCGTCTAGGTGCGCCTACAGAACAGGCCCCGCCTCTTGTCTCTGCCCACTTTTCTCACAACTTCTATCATTTCCTCTCTAGCAACTCACAGGAAGTCACAGAAAAAACACCTGGGTTGTATTTCTTTTTATTTACATGCCGCTGGTAAACAAAAAGGCTCTCAAAGTGCTTCCGTTCAGGAAGGAGTAAGGCAGTTCCCTGTTCCAAAGGGACTCACAATTTGTAAACCCCCTCTGAATTAAAGTCAGAGGAGAAATCAGATGACCAAAGAAAAGGCGGCATATAAATACTGGTTATTATTAACTGTTGTTATTATTGTTAGTTATTTTTGTTATTGTTGTTGTTATTTATTAGAGACACAAGGGATTTAGGCGTTCTGTAAAGCCAAAAACATTGCAATTACTTTTATACATCAGGACCTAGCTGCTGCAACTGCAGGGGGTGGTGGTAGGTGGAAGGCTTTGGGACAAAAAACGACAAGTTTGTGTGCTCAAGCTCAGTTACAGTATGATGCAAGGCCTTTATGCCTAGTCCCTCCTCACAGAGAGGGGCCTGATGGAACCGCCCTCCTTCCTCGCTGATGTTACTGTATTTCTTCAATTCTAAGACGCATGTTTTTTCCCAATTAAGCATTTCAAAAAAATGGGGTGCATCTTAGAATTGAAGGTCTCCAAAAAGCACCCCAAAATGCTATCTTCTTACTTACTGGGGCTTGCGGGAGCTTCAGGGAGGCCTACGCAACCCTCTGCAGGCCTCCCTGGTCTTCAGTTCAGCAAAAAACGGTGATTTTCAGCCATTTCCGGTTTTCGCGAAAACCAGAAATGCCCCAAAATCGCTGTTTTTCGCCAAACTGAAGATCAGGGAGGCCTGCAGAGGGTTGCGCAGGCCTCCCTGAAGCTCCCCCAAGCCCAGTTAACGAAGGAAATGGCACTTTCTGGCGAGGCCAGAAACGCTATGCAAAGGCAGTGCACTCAGTCATCCTCAGCTGCAGGAGACATGCTGGGGAGAGTTGGTGCTGAGCGGGTAGATTCAATGAAGGGGAGGTGAGTCTTACAATCGATGGATTATTTTTTCCCCTGCTGGTGGTACTGAAAGTAAAGGTACGCCTTAGAATCGATGGCGCCTTAGACGCGAAGAAATACGGTATCTAGTCCTCCCCACCCACACCAATCTCAGGTGCAGCAGCCCACAAAGCCCTCCAGAATAAAACGGGTCTTTGCTGTTGAAAAGCCAGCAACAGCAAGGGCAGAAGGCAGTTTGCTCCAGGGGAGAATTCCAGAGCTTTGGCGCCACCCTGGAAGATGCCCTGTCTTGGGCAACCTCCTGGCATGGGGACCGAAAGCAAGACCCTTTCCCGTGGCTTTGACATCATCAAAATTTTAATTAAAAACCTATAAATAGATGATGATGATGATGATGATGATGATGATGATTAATAATAATAATAATAATAATAATAATAATAATAAATAGGTTCATACAGGAGAAAACCTTATCTCCAGCAATCCTTTGCAAGCGGACCAGGATTTACGGTGGATGCATTTCAGTATTATCCACTGTTCGTTGCTCCTCCTCATAAATAAATAGCACTATTTTTCAATTCTCCAGTTGCACTTTCAATTGTGCTTCAACACTGTCCGAATCAGGCCAGAGATGTGCAGCCATCTGCAGTCACTTACCACAGCTTTTGACATAGGTGTCCATAACCTCCGCACTTATCCCATGGGGTCCTGTTTCGCTCGGTGCGTGCTTTCGGAAGAAGTTCTGAAAAAAATCATCATTGAAATGTTTATTTCTTCCCCTCCACACCCACGCCACTCTGAAAGAGTCCCCAAGGCTAGCTGAAAATGCACACTGTATGTGGCCTCGAAAAAAAAAATCTATTACTGTATGTCTCCAAGTATCAATCTTCCTACTTAAAAGGCTCAGCGCAGAAATTGCCTATTTTTAAAACCGGCAGACAACATTAAGCAAAGAACAATCAAGCAAATTACATTTTTTTCTTTAGTGCTACATTGCAACACTTTAGTTTATATCTGCTAGAATTGTCTTAACCTCTGCAAGCAGGGAGATTTAAAATCACTTTGTATTACACACACTCAAGGGCCTCTCTTTCTTTAAAACAATCCTATCCTGTTGAATTTCAAATGCAGAGTTATTGCATAATTACTGAGAGTGTTAAATGCTTCAGAAGTAGAGATATTTCTTTTGTGCCTGGGTAGCAAAATTTAAATAGTATTAGCAATTCAAAGCAATTGTGAATGAAGATATAGGAAATGAATTGCAAATGTGTGTTAATGCACTTTATTTGTGGGATGCATGTGTGTGCTTTGGGCATTAGAACAAGAATTCCAGCAGTGAATTGGCCTAGAAAAATTATTTAGAATGTCAAAAGTGCCCTCAAACCTAGTCCATCTAGACCTAGTCCATCTGTTAGTGAAATTCTTCCGAGAAGCTGACAAATACAGCAGGAAGAAAACCGTTCTCATCAGCAACTGTTACTCAGAGATATAATGCCTTTGAACATGGAGGCTCTATTTAGTTATCATGGTGAAAGTTATCATGGTGAAAGTTGTTGATCACCACCATGAATTTGTCTATAAGAACATAAAAATATAGCATAGGGATAATGTTGATGGTGAGTTACCAGTAAATATTCTGGGTTTTGTTTTTTTAAACCTCTATATGATGTGTGCTTTAATAGTAGGCTTACCATCGTCCTGGAATTGCGCCTGGCTTCGGCCTAGAACGGGCCCGAGCCACTCCCAAGGGTGCACTGTGGCTGCCCATCAGGGTTCCAGCTTCGGTTGCGTCATTGACTGGAAGTACCGGAAGTGCACCCTTGGGAGCAGCTCGGGTCCGTTCTAGGCCGAAGCCAGGCATGATTCCGGGACGATGGTAAGCCTATTTAATAGTGATGTGAGATCATACCCTCCCCCCCCCGAGCAAGATGGATTTATTTTTCCTGGAAGCTGCTCCTCCCTTTTTTTAATAACTTAAGCTGGGCAGTGGTAGGAGAATGACACTTTTTTTTTCCAATGAAATGTAAAATATTTTATTCAGTCCTTCACACTGTGTTCTAGTACTAACCAAACTGTAATGCGATTGGAAAAAGACACCCAGAAAAATGAGACTGGATTGAGATTCCCACTTCACTTTTGCACATTCTGAAGTACTTGGCGGAGGGCGCTGAGCAGTCTTAGCTGTTGGGAACATTTTGGGCTGGTTTAGCTGGGTCAAACCTGCCAGCTCACCAATCCTTGCCAGACTACTCGTGTGAGCGGTGATTGGGACAAGCAAGGTGACAGACAGGCCATCAGAATGGTTCTTAGGTTGGATTGACACATGCAGCAGAATGGGGTGAAACCAATTTTTTTCACTTCAGAGTGCAGGTGGGACCAAAAAAACAACAAGAACACTGCACACGAACCATGATTTCCTCTGTTGAAAGCTCATCCCAAGCCGCAAAACTTAGCACAGAAGGGAGAAAAGATCTAGCCCAGTCTTCCCCCAGAAGAAGCGCTGTGAACCAAGAAGGGTCCGCTGTCCAGTTCCCTTTTAGCCTGGAATTCCCGACACTCTCTGCTCCCCTTCCTGGCTCTCTTGCCTCTTCCTTTCTGCTCTTTTCTCTTAAAGACTTTCTTACACTTGGATCAGTGTCCACAATGTTAAAGGAGGTGTTCTTTCCCTAGGCAATGCCAGCGCAAATCCGTGCCGAAGCCTGAGCCCACCCCAGGAGTACAGGCACCCAACACACACCTGTATACTTTCTTCGGTAGCAAGAACTTCTGCCACAGGCACCGACTGGATGAACTGCATGAAGCCTGAGAAAAAAGAAGGCGACGATACGGTTTCTGTCAGAAACGTCTGACACACACACACACACACACACACACACACACACACACACACACACACACACACACACACACACACACACACTACAACGAGTACCAGGAAGGATGTTAAAATTTGTCCTCCACAATAAGCGCACCATGCCCGCCCCCCCCAAAAAAGAATGTGGGATGTGCAGATGTGACCAAAAGCTCCGATAATCAAGTGCAACATACAGGTATCAAACATGTGAGATTGATGGGATTGTCTGCGGCTCCCTTTTAGGGACAGTGGCAAAATTCGGGGGGGGGGGTCAGAACACCAACTCTCTCACTCTCTTTGTGTTTGGATCTGCCCTCCATAGCCAGTCCTCCCCCCCCCCCCAGTTCAAGCACTGGCACCTCCAGTTTGGCGAAGGAGAGAACCCGCCTGAAATCGTGGAGATCAGCGAGTATCAGTGATGTCTAGTCTGGTCCTCAGATCATACACACCATCACGGATCTCCTGATATCTTCTTGCTGCTACTACTAGAAGTAGTTGCAGGACATACATCCTCCAATATGAATGGGGAATCAAAGGGTGGTTGATCACCCCGCCCCCACACACACACACCCTATCATACCTCCTGAAGCTGCTAATAGACACGGGGGGGGGGGGGGAAGAGACATGCAAAATATACACCTGCAAAAAATTGTGGTAAGCGCTCTTTAAAGACTTATTGCTTCTGCAACTACAAGGAGAGAAGCAGCCTTACCATGTTTTGTACTCGTAGCCAAGACCTTGTACGGGGTCAGCTTCAGGTCCAGGTTCTCCTTGCGTAAGAGCTGTAGGTGAAAACCAACGGTGAGTTGAGGCAAGGATGGGAGAGTTGCAAGTATATTTATACTTGGCCCTAGTTCTGATGATGAGAACATAATGCCAGGGGCTGAGCTGAAGTCTCCCCTCCCTTCACCCCCGCCGCAACGATTGCCACAGATAGTATAAACAGGGGAGCATTTCTGCAGGTCTTTGGGCAAGGGAGGCCAGAGGGTGCAAAACTCATTGGTGGCAATAGGGCTCCTTAACGACCTTACTAACTTCCCAGTGCCGATGCAGCTATGCCAATGGGGACCGCTCTGCATCCTGCGGTGGGGGGAGAGTCACAGAGGCCTCCTCAACATAAGGGAACATTTGCTTCCTTACTTCAGGTCTGCATTGCAGATGCATTGGTACTGGAATGTTGCTTAGGATTGAGCTGCGAGTTAATTAAATCCAATAAAATTTCCACGTGAATAAATACTTCTGAAGACGAAGGCATGAATGGTTTTCAGATGGTCAATGCACACTGGGCACATCTTAGGAGAGGCATTCCCCTCATGTGTCAGACAGGAAGGGAATGCCTCATCCAAGACGGCGTCCAATCCAAGAACTTAAAAAAAAACAGCTGCACGCCTGACTAATTGTGGGCACGTTTTGAGCTGATCAACAGTAGTTAAATAGACTCCTCTGACTGATTGAGACTGCAATCCTATGCACTTACTTGGGAGTAAGCCCACTGAACACACTGTAACTTGTTTCCAAGCAAATATAACATAGGATTGCACCCAAAACTAGTTTATTAGAGGTGCTTCATAAACAATAACTAACTGGAACGACTTTGGATCCCATGTGCACAGTCATGTGTCACCTTGTCCATAAGTGAAATGATCTGGAGAATTAGTTGATCCTGACGCAGATCGTCTCCATGTTTAAATATTACAGGATATTTGCCTCCATCCTCGGTCTTGAAGAATAACTGGGCCGGCATTAAGGCACTCTGATGGGGACAACAAACAAACAAACCCAAAAAGCATTGTCTGTGAATAACAGTTGACATAGATCCAGTTGCAAATCATAGATCCATAGATTTAAATCATCAAGAAAAAGCCCAATTTTCAAACCATGGATACAAAACAAGCTTCTTATTTTGTACTTCATGGATTTCCAAAGCAAACACACTTGGTAAATGGTTACAGCCCATACTTAACTGAAGAAAAACTCAGAAGTCATTTAGCTCCTGCAGATTTGCCTTCTGAACAGTTTTAAAAGGCTACAACACAGAAGCGACCCTACGCCCCCCGTGGGTGGGGGCGGCCGTGAAAACGCCCCCTACGGACGCCCCACCCCAGGGTGTGTGTGACATCATTGTAGAGCACCACCGCGGCGCGGAAACCCTGCACTTTTTGGCTCCTTTTTCAAGCCAAACGGCGCCTGGGAGGGCCGAAAACGCAGGTGTTTTTGGCTGCGAAGAAGATGCAGTGGGCCAACAGATCAGGGAGAAGGTGTGCCGGCTGCGAAGAAGACGCGGTGGGGTGATTTGGGAGAAGGCGCGCCCCCTGCGACCCGCCGCCCTGGGGTCCACCGCCCCAAGGGCCACGACGCTTCTGCTACAACAAAATAACTGCAACTGAATAGAAAAAAAGGCCTTAGTCATATTATAAAATGTAAGAAATGCTAAGGGAAGGATAACTTGAAAACAATTAGCTGTTCCTCCCTAATCCACTTAGCAAAGATGGCAGTTCTATTTAAAAAGTCCTTTCCAGAACAACCTAATTTGTTTAGTTGGCAATTTGTCCCCCATAAAAAAGGACAGGAAGAAAGTCAATTATACTGTGCAAACATGTTTATTTCTCTATTATACATTATCCAGTCTTCCCTCTCACTGCACGTTTAGCAAAAAAACCAACAGCAAGACAAAGACAGTTTGTAGGCTAGCCAGGCTACCGACCTTGGCTGCATGAAGCGGGTCGGTATCTGAACATAGATCTTTACAACGATGGCACCCACATTTTGGGTTTTTGCCACTTATTTTGGCAGGTCTTTGCCCTGCATACTTACGTCAACCGACTCGTTTCCAATTTTTGTAAGCTGTGATTTTATTTGCTAGGCTGCTTTTACGGTAGGTTAATCTATGAGGTTCTGTTGTAAGCAGTCTGTTAGACCAGAAAGGCGGCATATAGAGAACGTCCTTTATAAACAAACCGTCCCCACAAGCCTGTGCAGAAATAGATGAGGTAACACTAAGAGCACCTTCAGAAGCCCTTCTCAGGTACCCCTGTGTTCCAAGGGAGATGGGTGACAACAGGGGAAACAGCCTCCTTGATGGTGGTGCCCTACCTCTTGTCTCCTCAGAAAGGCTCACCTGCTGCCAACTTGGTGCCAGGTGAAGACTTTTAAAAACATACAGACTTTCCGCGGGCAAAAAGCTGTGAAAGCCTCCAGGAGGAGAGATAAGAGCTTCCAGCTGCGTTGGTCGAGTGTGGGAGGCGCCAGCCAGCAGAATTGTCAGACTGTAAAAAGGATACCACCTGGAAAGTAGCCGTTCATGAAAGATTGGACATTTATATATATTGTAAAAAAAAAAAACCCAAGGGGGGTTAGGACAGCCTGCCCATGTACACCGCCTTGGATTAAAGTCGGAGGAGAAAGCCAATGACCGAGAAAGGCGGTATATAAATACTGTATATTATATTATTTCCAAGTCTTGTTTTAATCCAGTGGTTCTCAAACTTACCCGCTCCACGACCCACCTTCAGCTTGGTGCTCGGAAACCCGGAAGTGCCATGATGATGTCATGACGTGACGACAGCATTGTACCACTGCTATTACTTCCGGATTGCTGGGCTTTTGCAAGTTTTTCCCACGAAAAGCCCACTGCTGGAGCCTCTGTGTGGCGGTTTTGGGCCCATTCTGGGCCTCATCGTTTTTGTCAGTGAGAACACAGCGTGACCCGGAATGGGCTGAAAACTGCCACAGGCGTAAAAATCCGGCAACCCGGAAGTATGGTCAGCAAAAATTGGGTCACGACCCCTTGTGAGTCGTGACCTACAGTTTGAGAATTGCTGTTTTAATTTGCTCTAAATGCTGCTAATTCATGCAAGAGAGATGAATGTTCTTACCTTGAACAGCGTTGCTTTCTCTGGGATTATTCCTCTAATTTTCACCTGAGGTTCTAGAGGCAGCGGGATGGGCTCAATTTCGGATAAGTTCATCTTTTCGTTGTCTGCCAGGAGTGCTTGAAGCCTCTCATTCTGGAAGTGGAGAAGGACGGGTGGAGGAAAGAAGGAAAGGAGGACGTTGAATTATGTACAAATTCAGCCACCCCCAGGATCTTTCCACTTATTAGTAGTAGCCGGTCCTCAAACTTTTTCAGCAGGGGGCCAGTTCACTGACCCTCAAAACTGCTGGGGGGCCGAACTTGGGGGGCCGGACTACAGTTGGGGGGGTGGGACTATAGTTCCCCCGGCGCATCACCCCCCGCTTGCCGCCCGGTATTAACCTCTCGCCCGCTGCTTTGAGTCCTCTGGCGGCTCGGCAGCTTCTGACTAGGGCAGGCCAAGGCAAGGCTAAAGTGGCGCATGCGCACAACGCCGCTCAAAGGACTGACTTGTTTGGCCCTTCTGAGGGCAAGGCTTCAAGCGACGTTGTGCACATGCACCGCTTTAGCCTTGCCTTGGCCTTGCCCCAGTCAGAAGTGGCTGAGCCGCCAAAGAGGACTCAAAGCAGCGGGCGAATGGTTGTAGTGGGCAAATCACCCTGCAGGCGGGCGGGCGGGCAGGGCCGGGCAAATGACCTTGGCGGGCCAAATCTGGCTCGCGAGCCGTAGTTTGAGGACCCCTGGACAGTAGATTTTTTTTACTGTAAGCACTTTCAGTGGGGGAAAGGGGGCTACTCCATGTTTTTAATTACCGTTTTTAATTACCGTTAAACTACGGCCTTAAGGGTCTCTGAGGAGACAAAAAGGCAGCATACAAATGCCTAGATAATGAAACGAAGCAATGTAGTTTTGTTTTGTTTTAAAAGGGGGGAGTAAGGGATGGGGGTAGGGAGAACTTGCCAGAGATTATAAAATGATGCATGTCATGGGGGAAGTGGAGGGACAGAAGGAGAAATACAGGACGAGGCTGAGTCCTGTGGGGTGGTCAGTAACCAACAGAATCCCTGACCTGTCCTTAATCCAACACCAGGTACAATCAGTCAAAACAGGAGCACAACTCCACAGGCATCCCAGACAGGGAGACAGAACCCCCACAAGCAACAGCAACCCCACTTCAAGTCTCTGCTGGTGCTGCAGAGAGAGCCCAGGTAGGGACAGGAAAGAGAGATGAGAGATTCACTCCTTCACCCAGGTCTCGCTAATGCAAGTCAGGCTGAGTCTCTCATCCATGATTAAACTATGGGTGGCAGCTGTCTTATTATGGGCCGGGCTGGCATTAAGCCAAAGGGCCCACCAGCTCAAGAGCAACATGGCATGGCAACTCCAGTCCCTATGGCTATGAGAGGGCCAGGAGGGCGACCCAACTCGTAGTGTGTGGCCTGGCTTCGCCTCACTGAACTAAACCCAACCTCCCAGGATGCCAAACCTCCTCCTGCTTTTGACCGCTGCACTGGAAGACCCCCCCCCTCCCCATGGCTGCCAACAATCTCTCCCAAGAACACACGAGGGCAGAGCTAAATAAATGGCTAATTAAAATGTCAAAGTGAAACATGCAATCAAAGCCCCAAGACAAATAAAGTGCAATGTGAAATCAAGAGAAGACATATTCCCCCCCCCCGAGCCAAGTTACCCCTCACCCCATGGCTGCCGCGCGTCCTAATTCCATAACTCGCACCATCCGTCACAAGGCAGCATCCCTCTCATGGAAAGAGGAACACCCTTGCACTTAACATCTCTAAGGGAAACTAAAGGCCCCCCCCCCCCCGATGACGCTGGTTACCTTTTTTTTACGATTTCCACTTTCACGCTGAACTGCTTTCATTACATGAACCAGTCGATCTACAAACGTCTGCTGGGCTGCCAGCAAAGACCGCATCACCCTGACAGACTTATCTCCCTGGGTGAATTAGAAGAAAAAGCAAAATTAGCTCTTTCTGCTGTAATTATTTTGCCTGGAGTAGGCTTGTAGCAATCATCTCTCTCAAAGTGGGTGGATAATAAACATCCTCACTCAAAAGAAATGTTGCTTGCACGCTCGCTCTTTTCCCTTCTCTCGCTGTAAAATGCAATCAAAGTAGGTAGCAGCAGGTACCTGTCTGACCTTTCAGCTTTTTTTACAACAGTGTCGACAACAATCATTCTAGAAGTGAACATTCATTGCGACACAACCAATTGCTACTGGGGGTGGGGAGAGACGAGAATGAAATCCAGTTCTGTGATGAATGGGAGCCACCTGCCCCAACCTCCTCAGTAGTTCGAATGAACGGCGGACAACTCTCATCGACGTGGGCGCGGGAATGTCTGATCTGAGCCTTACCGAGTTAACGGGAGGCAAAAACAGGATGGCGTGCCTTTGGCGGTTTTACAATGTGTGGAATTTTGGTACAGACGTAATTGTCGTCATCACCAATGGTAGCAACATTAATGCGTATAGAGCTTTACAGAAGGTAAGTCAGGTGGTTCCTGCCTCAAGGAACTTACACTCTAAAACAAGGATGGGGAACCGGCGGCCCGCGGGCCGGATCCGGCACCCGGAGCAATCCGGTCCGGCCCGCGCGAGCCTGGACCCGATTCCATTCGGTCCGGCCCGCGCAGGCTCGGACCGGAAGCTCCGGAGGCCGCGTTCACCTCACCCGACTTTTCAAACCCTCCCGGCTGTTAGAGACATGCGCAGAAACAGCCGGGTTGAGAAGAAGTCGCGCAACTCCTTCTCAACCCGGCTGTTCTGCGCATGTCTCTAACAGCCGGGAGGATTTGCGAAGGAGTTGGGCGAGGTGAGCGCGGCCCCGCACGCGCTCACCTCGCCCGACTCCTTCGCAAACCCTCCCAGCTGTTACAGAAATGCGCAGAACGCATGTCTCTAACAGCCGGGAGGATCTGAAAAGGAGCCGGGTGAGGTGAGCGCACGCGGCCGCCGGCGGCTGAAGAGAAGAAAGGTAAGGAGGAGAGCAATGGGGGTGGGCGCTTGCCGGGTGGGTGGGTGGGAGAGCGAGCGAGCGAGCAGTGGGTGGGTGGTTGGGAGGGAGAGCGGTGGGTGGGAGGGAGGTAAATTCGCAGGGGGGGTAAATTTGCGGGGGGGAATCGGCCGGCCTAACGACCAGCCCGCAACAGGTTTTCCCTATGGGAAAATGGCCCCCCACCGCAAATAGGTTCCCCACCCCTGCTCTAAAACATGAGAATATCTGCTGGAGGGGGAAAAGAGTAAAATCTCGAGCCCTGAAGTCCTGTTGGCTTCCTCAGCAGGAATTCCAGTCACTGCAGAGGATAGTTTAGTGCTCTGCAAAGTTCCTTGTCCCTCCCCTCCCCTAAGGCAGAAGAATAACATGTACAAAATAAGCCAAATCTACGCAATTTTTTGTAGTCAGACTGGAATGTCAAGCTTCTTCCTAGCATCACATTTTAACAACAATCATAACAGCCCCCTAAAAAAAGATTACCGTATTTCTTCGAGTCTAAGGCGCCATCGATTCTAAGGTGCACCTTTACTTTCAGTACCACCAGTAGGGGAAAAAAAATCAATTGATTGTAAGACTCACCGCCCTTCATTGAATCTACCCGCTCAGCACCAACTCTCCCTAGCATGTCTCCTGCAGCTGAGGATGACTGAGTGCACTGCCTTTGCATAGCATTTCTGGCCCTGCCAGAAAGTGCCATTCCTTCGTTACCTGGGCTTGGGGGAGCTTCAGGGAGGCCTGCGCAACCCTCTGCAGGCCTCCCTGATCTTCAGTTCGGCGAAAAACAGCGATTTTTGGCCATTTCTGGTTTTCGCGAAAACTGGAAATGGTTGAAAATCACCGTTTTTTGCCGAACTGAAGATCGGGGAGGCCTGCAGAGGGTCGCGCAAGTCTCCCTGAAGCTCCCCCAAGCCCCAGTAAGTAAGAAGATAGCATTTTGGGATGCTTTTTGGAGACCTTCGATTCTAAGACGCACCCCATTTTTTGAAATGCTTAATTGGGAAAAAACATGCGTCTTAGAATTGAAGAAATACAGTATTTTTCCTGGTGCTTCGGAAGTTAGATCTATTCTTGGATATATTTGGGACACTGATTCCAAAAATGGCATCGGTTTTGCCCTAACCGCTCTAGTTTTGGAGATATGGCATAGCCACCTTGTATACCGATTCAAGCAACTTCCTCATGAGGAAGCCATGGAAGTCAACTTGCAGCTTCTTGCATTATCATGCTCCTATGCACCCTAAGTCTGGATTCACACTACACGAATCCTGGCGTGTTACGGAGATGCACGGAGCTCTTTGACAGCATTTCGGAAGCAAGCGGAGCAGCTGCGCTCTCCCTTGTACAAGATGGGGAAACCCATCTTTTGAGGGGGCGGGTTCGCGGAGCTTGGGGGCGGGTTCGCGGAGCTACTGCAGCCACCAATCGTATGAGAGGGAGAGGAGCCATGCCATGCCAATCAGAACTACTTTCAATCTGTAAGCTGCGCTTTCTTAAGAAGGCGGGACAGCAGGAGGGACAACAGGCAGGAAGACACTCCCCAGCTCCAAGCGCGTAGGCAGAGGCAGAGGCATCCGCGCCTGGATTCGTGGTGTGAATCCGGCCTAACCGTGGCATAGCACAACACAAGCGGCCTTCACCTTTAACAGAGCTTGACTGAACCTTCGCATGACATTCAGGTACATATCATGAGTTCTGGGGTCTCTCTGCTGAGTGTCCTGGTCTTCACATTCCACAATCACGTACCTTTCACAAAACATAAAACATAATCCAAAACTTGGACCATCAAAAGATAAAAGTTGCACAGAACAGTAGCTGTCAGAAAGATCAAGATACATTTCTGGGCCATCGCAAGGTGCTGCTGTGTATGTTTTTAACTTATTTTGAAATGTTAAACAAAATGGAGGACCTCAAGAAGGGGAAAGGGGAGACACAAATATAGTCGATCTTCACTACCTGCGCCATTTTGAAGCTTCTCACAGCCATTTTAAAGGTATCCACGTTATTCGCAGGCACCACTTTGACAGTCTCCGCTGCATCCTGAGGGTCTCCCCTGCTGGCAGATAGGCTACCCCTCCCCCTAACCCCATTGATCTCACATGATCAACGACTCCTGTCTTTCTCAGAGCCTTATTTCGAAGGCCTTCACATCTCCAGTTTGTGTCTAAGGCTCTGTGTGTGTGTGTGTGTGTGTGTGTGTGTGTCTTTTGTCTCACCCATGGCATTGCAAATGGAATACTAGATCGCTATACATTTTCTCTTTTTCTTATTTCCAGCTCCCGTTGAGGCAGGTCAGCTGACACATGGAACTGATCAGCGGACAGAAGGATTGATATCTACGCCTGCTGGAACTGTAGCTGTGACATTCAGATTTGGACACTGAAAAATGGAGGAGCCTGGAAAGAGGGTCGGAAATAATAAATGGGTCCATTTTGTGGGTCAAGAAGGCAGAGGAAAGCGTTTCAAAGGGGCAGAAGGGAAGGCAAAGTCCCTGGTTATGGACTGGTGAAGAAAAAACGTTTGTGTCTGGCATGAAAAATTCAATCCACCTGAAGAAGAGTGGTGTCAATTTATTCTTCGCCGAGGTCTGGAAAAAGGAAATGCTATACTAGGTTAAATGAGCCATCACATAACCAGTCCTGGACTGAATTATTCTTTCCATATATGAAGAAATGCAAGTCCCGTGGACTGTTGTGGAAGCTTGCGTGCGTGCGGGAGGGGGCGGGGAGACAGGGACACAACGCCTGTACCTATGGAACTGCCCTATACTCAGCCAAACCATTTCCGGGCAGAGGCTTGGCGCATCACCTGTGACTGATCCCTTTGGCTAGAGATGGCAGGGACCAAACCTGTGACGTCCTGCCTGCAAGCTATGACCCCCCCCCCCACTGAGCTACAGCTCCTCCAGTGCTGAGCTGTCCACGTGGCACACACATGCCAGCACCTCTCTTTTTTTCTGCTTTGTACTTGTGGTACAGAATAGGCCAGTGGTTCTCAAACTGGTGGGTCGCGATCCACCACGAAAACTGGATGCAGTCACTACCCCCTGAAGGGGTGTGGCAACGTGCAGCGACGGTGGAGGCGGCACTTTCAGGCTCCTGCCACCGCCATGGAAAAATAGGTATTTTCACTTACCGGGGGTCACACTGGACCTCCAGAGCTTTCGGGAGCTACTTCGGGTTTTCGGTGAAAACTGAAAGTAGCTTCTGAGTGCAACTTGAAGCTCTTCTGAGTCGCGGGGGGGGGAGGGGTTGCTGTAGAGGCCACAGGTCCCCCAGAACCCCCAGAGGGCTGACACCACCTCCCCAATAAGTGGGAAAAAAACCCTTTTTACACGGTTACGGAACCCTGGAAGTGCCATCGCCAACGTCGCCACAGAGTCTGCGACGACTTAGAGGTTTTCTTACTTCCCTGTAGGAATTTGAGAACCACTGGAATAGGCTACTATTCCATGTTTACCAAGTGTCACAAATTCATTCTCCTTTTCCCATTTCCACCTGGGGGGGAGGCAGGTAGGCAAAGGGGAAAGTGAGATGGCAAGAGCTCCAAACACACATACCCCCCCCCCAAAGTCAAACGAGAAAGTATGTGAGCAGCACTCTATTAACCTCCGTTTCCTTTCCGGCAGTGAAAGAAGCTTCCCTCGGCTCCCTTTCCTATCTCCACAACAAGCTCTCTTTTTTTTCCCCTGCTTCCTCTGCCTTTGACTCTATCCATTTTATTGTATTTTTTTACATTTGTATCCAACTGTTCTCCCATGATGGAACTCAAGAGAGAGTACAGAACATGGGGTTCCCAGGAGATCTCCCATCCAGGTACTGGCCAGACCCAGACTGGCTTAGCTTCAGCAGTTCCTCCACATGATGCTCTGTGTCTAAATCTCCTGCATCCCATCCCCAGGTGCATCTGCTGTTGCTGCTGGTTCCCCACAGTCAGGAATTCTCTGAGCCACTTTCTCTCCCAGCAGCCTCACCTCACATCCCCCTTGGGTTGTTTCCCCTTAAGGTTCACCACCTCTGAAGCCCAGACATGGGCCTTTAGCTCTCTAATGCAGCAGGAGGCACAGCGACTGCTCAGTCCCCCACTTATCACCCTCCCATCCTCACCTGTTTTGCAGCTCAGCTAGAGAGTCGCTTGCCAGAGCAGGTGAGGGAAGACAACAGGACTGGGGCATGAATGGTCAGGAGCCTATGCGGCAGCTTTACCTCCCAGAACATATCAAGGGCACAAGTGGGACAAGAGGGGGCAACCATCTCCTCTGCAACATACGTACCAGTATAAGTAGTTAGCCAGCGTGGAATTCTTGCATGCTCGGGAGATCAAGAACGTGCAAAGGTCTTGCTGGAAGTGAAATAAAAGGCGGTGAGTTCCAGCAAAACAGACACTGTTGGCTTCAGCAGCAAAAGGACAAGAAGCATCTTTTCACATAGTGAGTGTAATGTGTAGCCTGGCTCTGGCAACCACCCTGCAAAGCAGCAAGTCGGTGCTGTTACAGCCACGCTAATGCCACGCCGTGGTTGTCTACAGTCACACCGTGCAATCATGGCTGACTTCCCAGTCACCAGCAATCAACACTGTTGAAAAGTGTTTAAAGGGTTAACTATCTTTAAAAGGTAAAGGTAAAGGTGACCCCTGACAATTAAGTCCAGTCGTGTCCGACTCTAGGGTGTGGTGCTCATCCCCATTTCAAAGCCGAAGAGCCAGCGTTGTCCGAAGACGCCTCCGTGGTCATGTGGCCGGCATGACTCTCCTTGCCACAGCGCGTAGCATGCGGCTGGAACACGGAGCGCTGTTTACCTTCCCGCAAGCGGTACCTATTTATCTACTCGCATTGACATGCTTTGGAACTGCTAGGTTGGCAGGAGCTGGCCAAGCAACGAGAGCTCACCCCGTCGCGGATTCAAACTGCCGACCTTTCGATCGACAGCTCCTGGTTCAGCGGTTTAACCCACTGCGCCACCCGCTGGCCTTTCTTTAAACAACAAGAAAAACAGCCGCCTTTGACATACCTCAAGATTTTCACTGTCGGAAGATTCCTTTGCTTTTGACACAGAAGGTGGGGAGGATACGAGGGGAAGCGGGCTCGTGATGATCTGAGAACTGGGGGAAAAATGGAGTTGGCAGAGGCATCTCATACATTGATTTAAGAGTCTCTTATATGAACTGCCTTGGACTGACCATCTGGTCATATTGGTGACCATATTGGTTCATCTGACCCAACACAGCCTACTCCTCCTATTCCTTTCCAAGGCCGGGAATTCCCCACATTATCCTTCACATGGAGAAGCCAGAAACTAAAGCTGGAGCATTTCTCATGAAAAGATTGCACACCAGCTCTGAGCTATGGCCCCTTTCTTATTAAAGGATGCACAGACTGTGCACGTACACACACGCGCACGCGCACGCGCACAGGAAAGTCTACCAGGGCAGTGTACAACAATAAGCACACACAGGAACAAAGCAGGGTAAAAACAGCAGCACTACATTGCAATTCTTCTCCGATCACCAAAATGGGAAAAGAAGAAATATATTTAATTAATTTCAGGCCCTAACTTTTTGGGGTTGAAGGGGGAGATTCAGATTTGAGAGCTCTAATTTTAGAAATGGACATTAACTAAAGAAGGTGCAAGAGTATATCAGCAAGGAGGGTAGCACGGCAAAATTGCAAGACCTTCTGCTCCTGCTTAAGACATCCAGCGATGCAAGTCTTTCATCTACCTGTCAAAGTCAGCCGTGCTGGCTGCAGATGTGGTCATGTTCTCCGACATGCTCCCCTGGCTATCTTTCTTTGTCAACTCCAACCCATTCTTGATGTCATCAAAGTTTTCATATTTCAGAGCCTGTACGAGCTGCAGCAGGTACATGAGCAGGTCCTGGGTATGAAAGAGAGGAAGGAGGGGGTGGGGGGAAATGGTTAGCAAGCCAAACGGCCAGGTTAACTTTGAACACTCAACCTGTAACCTGAAGAAAAGGGTCGATAAGGGATGGCGGCAATTGCTGGGGGGAAAGTGGTGGCACAAAGAACAGAGACGTCCCAATGAAAGTAGCTACGTGCTCCACAGAACCAGGAGGAGAAAAATAGAGGACGGGGGGGACGGGACTTATGACATGTTATGTCACAAGGGGCTCAAGGAAGCAAATGGGATCCTTTCATGGAGGTCAATGTTCCTTAACAAGCAAAAGTCGGCCTCTTTTCCCTTCTCCATACACCCTCCCCCCAAGGGCCTTTTAGGAAGACTCATCTGATCGTTCGACTGCACCCTTCTTCTCACTCACGTGCAAGCCAAAATCTTTGCCTTTGGACACGAGGTCATGCTTTTGTATTTATGTACGCACCGCTGTGAAAAACATCACAGATCTGAAGATCCTGGGGGCTGATATTGGCACACTCGGTGTGGAGGAGAGGAAGGAGGGTGCCAACACAATCCTTTTCCAGGCGTGCAAGTCAAACAGGGCTCTGCCATTTCAAATTCTGTCGTCTCCCTGCTGAAAAGTACCGTATTTTTCGCTCCATCGTATGGAGCAAAAAATAGGGAAAAATGTTTTTTTTTTACTTACCTGGGCTTGTGGGGGCTTCGGGGAGGCCTGCAGAGGGTCGCGCAGGCCTCCACAATCTTCAGTTTGGCGATAAATGGCTCTTTTCGGCCATTTCCGGTTTTCCGGAAAACCGAAAATGGCCGAAAAGAGCCACTTATCGTCGAGTATTTTTTAAACTTTTTTTAACTTCGCTCCATAAGACGCACTAACATTTCCCCCTATTGGGGGGGAAGTGCGTCTTATGGAGTGAAAAATATGGCAATGTGTGCCTTTGGCAAGCATCCCAAACACATCAGCCCATTTCACTGCCTGTAACAGACACCCTGTGTATACACCCTGTCAGCTATTCAGAGAGAGAGTCTCGTTGGGTCTGAAACACAGAGGAAGGGGACATACACCCTGCCCTAAACAGCAGCCCTGGGACGGCATACTGATGTGCCCAGTGGCGTAGCTGGGGGGGGGGGAGTCCAGGGTACCAGACGTCTGGGGGGTGACACCACTAGTGGTCAAAATTGTTGAAACCTTGGTTATATATAATCCGATGCATATTCCACTACAGAATGTAATGGAACAAACCATATCAAATTATCTGTGTACTATCAAAAGTTATAACCAAAAAACCTGGAATTGGAATGATTTTTTTGTATGGGAGGGCGCGGAATCAAAAACATTATGGGCCCCCGGTGTCAAATGACCTAGCTACACCTCTGAATGTGCCAACTTAATGCTGAGACTAGGCTCGTGAAGCTCTCCCACTACAGCAGAGGTCAAGGCAGGCCTTTCCGCACCTCGTCGTCAGCCTGCTGCAATCTGGCCACTGCGTAGCGCCGCACCGTCGGGTTGGTGAAGTGCGAGGAGAGCAGCTCCAAGGAGTCCTCCACATCCATGGGCTTCCACTTGCCCAAGAGCTCCAGGGCTTGCTTGGCCTCTTGCGGGAGGTGCCAGTTGACACACTTCAAGAATTTCGTCAACGCCTAAAACAAAAGCCACAGTCATAGGAACACAGCCACCTGCCCTAGCTCAGCCTTCAAGGCAGGCATTTGCAAAACTAAGCCTGTGGCTCAGACGGCAACTTGTAGCCATTCCAGGAGGCCATGGGAGCCACAGATTCATCCACCTGGAGCCAGTGTAACATTTAGAGAACTGGCACTGCTGCCTCCAAGGGGAGAAGGTGACACGTTAGACCGGTCTTGTACGCGGAAAGCGACACAAAGCGCGTTCAGAGGCTAAAGCACTCGCTCAGCTGCCCAGAGGCTCAAAGTTCAGATCTGTTCAATCCCTCAATTAATGGAAAAAGGGTTTTTTTTCTCTTTGCTTAGTGATCACCCCATCCAAACGTCCTGACTTCTCCAAGTCTAAACTATTTCCCGACCCCAACCCCCCCCCCCCCACACCCCTCTCTCATCTGCAGGACAGTTTTAAATTGGGAGAGGAAAGTGTGCCATCTAGGTGGAATGAAGGCAGCTTTACAGCACAATCCTATGCATGTTCACTTGTAATCAAGTCTCATATTTAATAAGGCTTACTATCAAGTAAATGTAGTACTCAACAGGGTTATTTATTGACACTGACATATAACACTGAACCCCATAGGCTTACTTTTGAGGAGACAGCAGGATTGCACTGTTAGCTTTCAAAAAGACAAAATAGATAAAAATGAACCACCAATCCTGTTCTCCCAGAAAAAGGGAAAAAAAACAACAACACATTGAGTATTCTAAAACTTTTTTAAAAAACCCAAAAACCCAAAGGGAAATAAGAAGAAACCGCATATGCTACATTTTCAAGTCTTGTTGTCTACGGCATCAGAAAAACATGAACACAGAAATATAATTTAGATGTTGACACTTGCCTTCTCCTGATGGGTGAGATACCACCGGAATTTCCACACAAGGTCTTGCTCTTCGTATGTTAGTTGCTTTGTTGGAGGATAACTCACTATGATCTAAATAAGAGGATATTTATGTGTTTCTTTGTTTCAATTTCTAACCCTCCTTCTCTCCAAAAAAAAAGCCTGACAGGGAGCTAGAACTTAAAAATGAATCCATCAAAATACTACATAGTACACACACACACACACACACACACACACACACAAGTTCCACTCCTCTTACAAGTTTAGTTTGGGCTGCCAGAATTCAGCCTGTTCTCCAACGCCAAAACCAAGGCCTTGCAATTCTTCTGGAAAATGCTCAGGCCATTTTTTTAAAAAAAGATGTTTGAGTAGGGTGGGGGGGAGGATTCCACAACTGTGGAAATTACATCATTTGCAAGGCACAATTACAATGGAAAACTCTCCTGTGCAAGTCCTACTGAAATGAAAGGAAGCTACTGAACTGCCACCATTTTCTACTTGATCTTCTGTCCCGCCCTTACTTTGGAACTCACCATAACCAACAAAAAAACAGTGGCCAACTTGACGACACTCACACAACTGAGGAAGAGTTCTAGTATGAGCTCTGATACACAAAAATGAGAGCTGACTCAGACTAACACCTTATTGGTTCCATGCTGTGTCATAACAACACCTCATTGGCTCTCAGAGCAATCAGTCTTACTGGTCAGTTTTTATTACTTAAGGTAGTTGGTGCTTTCGTTTTCTGGTTATTTGGCCATAATGTTTGATAGAATACGGATAATTCAAAATTGTTTATTCCATTACATTCTGTGTTAATGTACCTTTCCAATGATATATAGCATGATGGTATTACTCTTTCGGCATAGCTGTGCTGTCTGCTGCAATTCTGCAGAATCACAAAATGTGCTTGTTACCTGGGAATCTCAATTTTCAATTTGATCAAAAGTAAGTTTCTAACCTTTATGGATGCAAAGATATGCTTGAAAGCATACCAAAAATGCCTGCTGAAATATGAGACACCGGAGAGGTGAGTGAATAAGAGTTTCATGGTTGAGGCAGATGTTCCAACTTCCTGCCCCTTCCATGACTAGCACAAGGCGAATCAATTATGCAAAATAAATAAGGCAAATAAGATAACTTGGGCAAATGTGCATAATTTATACACGTTTGCAGAATTCAGTTTTTCTTGGCACAGAATTTAAACTCTTGATTCTCACCAAGTCTGTTGCCCGTGAACAATAACCCAGAACTTGCTTGGAAAATTAAACACCCCCACACAAAGAACACACTTACGTTAAGCTGATCTCGAGTAGCAGCGTTAGGCTTGAGATCGTGATCAGAAGGTCCACTTCTTAAACTCCGAGCAAGCTTGTGATGTTTGCTTTCTACTAAGTTCTCCTTAATAACAATAATTAAAAAAAAAAACCAAGAAGTCAGCAAATCCTATACAATGATGTAATCAAGATGGTGTCATTTCAGGTCAGATTTGACAGGACCTGAAGCAGCTCCTGGGAGTGGTTTTGTCAGCTCTAGGATCTTACGCTAAAGCGACCACAGGAACCATCTTGACTTGTACCATCACATTAGCTTACAAGTTGCCTTGAGTTGGCTCAGTGTCCAACAGGTTTTGGCAGGATAGGTCAAACCAAGAGCAGTAGGTGGAAATCTTTGAGATTGACATCTTAAGCTAAACAGTCTCTAAACAGGCAGAGACTGAACCCAGTACTTTCTGTACACAAGGCATGTGTGCTGCCCACTACACTAAGGACTATTCTGTGGCATATGTCCTCCGACATGCTACAGAGCTATGGAGGCCTTTGAGGTACATATTTTTTTGTGATATTAGTGTGCTTTTCCAAATGTTTTTGTATGCTCTCAGGGCCGTAGTTATTAGGGCTGCCCCTAAATGCCCCCCCAAAAAATTGGCCATACTATTCAAGGGGTGCAAAGAGGGGAACATTTTGGTTATGGGGGGGCTTAAAATGAGGACAAAGGGGAAGAACTGGTGGTCTTATCCATGATCCATTTCACACACACACCCTTGAACTAAGCTCTGACATTGAACTCTGACATTATAACACAACATTGTTTCCCAGGGGACGTCTGAGGGAAATAATGGCAGTGGCCACTGGGGCTGCCACTGTGAAACAGGCACTGACTAAAGATGAAAGTTGGCTTTGTCTGTCAGCCATAAAAAAAAAACACTCATAAGAACATAAGAAGAGCCCTGCTGGATCAGTCCAAAAGCCCATCTAGTCCAGCTTCCTGTATCACACAGTGGCCCCACCAGATGCCTCAGGTAGCACAAGACAAGAAGATACTAGTATCCTGTCGCCACTCCCTTGCACCTTGCACTCCCTAAAATCATTTGAACTTTCAGATCAGCCTTATATTTACTGAAGTTTAATAAACTGAGTTATCACGAATGCTCAGAAGGGCAGGTAATAATAGGATAAAAAGCACACACAACACAACTCCTTAAAAATCCAAATTGAAAGAGCCCCCCATATCACAAGTTCCAATGCAAGAAACCAGCATTGGCCTAGCCTTGGCATCTGGCAAGCAGGCCACAATAAGGTTGTCCTTCTAAAGATATGCACCTGTATGAGAGCAGGCATCCTCTAAACTGCATACCAGCAGGAAGCAGACATTCTTGAAAGTACAAGTTATAACCAACTTTTGGATTCCCATTTGTATATTAAAAATACACTCACGCAACTCCCCCCTCCCCCTTGCCATGCTATGAATTGCATTGTGCAAAAAATCACTTACCATGGACATTTGGGGATCTGGAACCTTAACGATTTCAGAGCTCGTTAAAATTGGAGACGACTCATCACCATCCTAGATGACAAAGTCATTCAGAAAGGCGCATTAAACCTTGCAGGTTATAAAGATCAGTGTGACATGTCAACGCTATTTAATGTGTTCCAGAGACAAGATTGAAAACTGAGCTATTAAGCCTTTGTGTCTTTCTGAAACAAGCAGCCAATGCCACAGCGCAGGGGGGAACGAGGTATATAAGATTTCATCCTTTTTCTTTGACACAAAATATGCACAAAACAGCAAAATAGGAAGGTATTTAAAGAAAATACATTTGGGATCCCACAAACCTCGACTTGAGCGACCTCCAAGTCAGCAACAGCTGCTTGGCACCCAGAAATTACGCAGGGGCAGCTTTCCCTTGCATGGGGGAGAGAGCAGCAGAAAGTTTTTTCCTGCTAAATTTGTGTGAGGTCAGGCTTCTGGTAGAGGCATGCAAGCAGGCCCAGTCAAAAACATGCATGTGGATGAACCAGAAATCCCAGGTTTGTTACTGGGCCGCTCCTCCTCAACTGAATACCTGTCGCCATCTGATCTCAGATCAGCTCCCAAGATAGCACACCTTCGCCCAAGGAAGGCAGGCTAAGCACAATGAACAGGATGCTAGATGCCCTTCATAAAGGAAAAGCACTCTGCAGGAGACCAGCACCCCCATTCTCATGTAAAGACTTCTTTCTCCTTGAGGAAACAAAATTCTGCACACACTTAGAGGCACTCGCACTTATGCCCTGTGTATAAACCAGAGGGTGGACCAAGTGGTCAAGGTTCGGCCTCTCACCAATTGTTGTGGAAAGGAGGAGCCTCAGACGCTCAGAATGGTGTTCTGTAAAGCTTACCCGAGCGGCTGGACTCTGGGGTCCAGTATAGAACATTTTGAAATTAGCAGAACTGTCTCCTGTTTTGGGATGTGGATTACTGTTCTATTAACAAATGTTTTCAAGTATCTGCTTTAGTCCTGGCCCAAGTCAACAGTCTACCCAAGACACCCCAATGCCTCTGAGGGTTGAAAATACTCGTCTATTTCCTCCTCCAGGAAAAGTTGCTGCAATTCTAAACAGACAAATTGGCAAGAAGGAAAGAGCGAGGCAACATACCCAGCCGCTTCTCCCCCCCCCCACAATAGCTGCTTTGCATGTAAAAACAAACACTTTGCAAGGAGGCGAGGAGAACAATCATGTAGCTTGGCCCTGAGATAACTGAACTGCAACCACTGAGCATGTCCAAAAAGCTTCAGAGTTGAACAGGTGTCCCTCTTCACCCCCTAGTCAAAGAGATAATTTTGCATTCAACATTCCTGCAGGATAAAACTTTGAGGGTGGAAATGACAAAGGAGAGACAAGACAATAAATCTAACGCTTTCTAAAATCACTTGCCCTTATTAAAATTCCGAAATCCTGAAGAGCATTACATGAATGATTGCAACCTGCAATCACACTGCACCTCCAGCACTTGATTTGCATGTAAACATGAGCAGCTGCCACCGGTCTGCATCTGTCTGCTGCTGCTGCAGGATCCTGGGAGAAAAAACATTGTCTCCGCAGAAGACCACGTACGCTTATTTGGTTTGGAGCTGTCAATTGAACAAACAAAACCAGTTGCATACCTTCTCGTAATATACAATCCCATATTCTTTGTCATCACTCTTTGCGCAGCGAAATTCAATCATCAAGTACATAAAGTTAGAACTTCGCTTCTCACTCTAAAATGTTAAAAGACAAAGAAAAACAAAAGAAGAATATTAAAGGGGTGGATATGCATATAGAAAAGCGAATGTCAACATATGGAATTTCTCTTAATGGAATGAGGAAATAACCACCTCTCTCTTCCTGCCCAGAATGTACAGATCACGTCGTCCACTACTGCAACGACAACATGGTTTCTAAACGACCCATAATTAGGGCCCATAATGTGATGCCTGTAAAAGGGCTAAAGTGGGGAGAGGCGACATCACGGCAGCAGTGTCCTCGCCTCTTCTTCCAAGAGCGCCCTCTACAGAAGGCCCAGAGAGTACGCACAGGTTCGGAGCAGAGCCTGCCACTGTGGTGAAACTCCCCAAGGTGTTCATTGCATCCACTTCAGAAGTCTAAAAAGGGCTTGCATTTTCTGTGCTTGAAGGGAAAAAAAATCAGAAAGCTGAGCAACAAAAAGATGCTTGCTGTTAGTTCAATAAATTCCCGAATTTTGCTACTGGTCTAGGGTGGCGACAGGATGGTTGCGAAGCATTTGGCAAGACACAACACGCTGGCTCTCCAAGTTCCAGACAGCTGCATCGGCGCTTTTGTGCAGACACAGTACATCCTTTGGGGCATTTTCACAAAGTCGCAATAGTGCTGGGCCGGCAAGAGAGATGCATATATTCCGACTTTCGGACAGACCTCCCGAATGGAACTGTACATATGTTGGGGACTTAGTGAACATGGTCAGTGGATTGTACTTGGCTTGACAAGTCACATGTTGTGCCGGACTGCTTTTAACAACTCCAGTCAACGTCCACCAATTTTGACTCCAGTCAACGTCCACCAATTTTGACTCCAGTCAACGTCCACCAATTCTATCTCAAGCCCCTTGCCCCGCTGTCCTGCATACACAATGACTTGAGGCATGTCCCATGTACCTAAGGCTAACATGTCGACACCTCTAGATAGTTCAGGACACTGGTTTTCAAGTTCCCTGCCTTCAAAGAATACTTTCCACATTGACTGGGCTGACAAGGAACTCCTGAGTACATACCATGTAACCTCAGTACTGTCAATGCCGCCTGCCAACCAATTCTGCATGCAAATGGTGCTCTATGCACATAGTAAGCTACAGCCCTTCCCTTAAGTATTCTGGGGAATATTCTAGTTCACCTAGAGCAGGGGTTCTCAACCTGTGGTACGGGTACCCCTAGGGATACGCGGACCTCTTGCTGGGGTTATGCCAAGCTCTGCCCCTTATCAGCCCCATCAGCAGCTAATTAAGTGTTAATTAACATGGATTTTAAATTGTAATTATTTTTAGAGCCCTTCTGTCTCTCTGATTTTGGTTTTGGGCTTATTTTTGTACTTTGGAAAATGTACTTTGGTGGGCTGGGGGAGGGAAGAGCCGATTTTGGTAAGTGTGACTTGGAGGAAAAAAAAAAGAGATCCTTGCATGTCTGTCTCTCTCACACTCTTACTCACAGAGTTAAATAAGACATTTTTTCACATTTAAAATTGTTTGAGTACTTTTTATTTAATGATTAATTACCCAATTAATTAATCGATTAACCCAATTAATTAGCAGTTAATTAGCAGGGGGTAGTTCAGAAAATTGGACCGTGATAGGGGGTACCTGGGCCTCCAAAGGTTGAGAACCCCTGATCTAGAGCATCAGGTAAGCCTACTGGGTCTCAGGCCTTAGCATGTGACCTGAGAGCGCCCCTAACACACGTCTAACACTCCCTTGCAGAATACAACCAGTAACAGGTGGGTAATACATCTTTCAGATACTGAAAGATATCTCCCCGGCACCTACTTTCAGACACTTATTTCTCACGGGGGAACCTCAAGGTTCTTCAGGACACAGTTTGAAAACCACTGGCCCAGAGGATTGAGCTGTTTTTTTTTTTTAAATGTGCCCACAGGGAAAAAAAGAAGAAATATAGGGGGGGTGCTCCCTGAATTACGGTCTCCTCGGCACGGCAAGGTTGCTCCATTAGCAAAGTCTGAAAGCTCATTAGAGGCCCGATGTGCATGCCGACCTACCTCGTTGATCATCTCGATTTCTCGAAAGGTCAGTCTGTCCAGCCAGTCTACTTTGACCATGTGACCTTGCCGGTGAGACTTGGTGAGCTGCCGTGGAGACAAATATATAGATGTATCATTTAAATTACTGCTGCTGTTGCTGCTGCTGCTGCTAAGCAGAAAGGATTTGCGGTCCTGAAGTCAACAGAAAGAGAGGATTTTTAAACTACGAGCCGACAGAACACATATTTCAAGTCCGCACAAAATAGTGAAGCATCTCTTTACTGCCAGCCGGTTCCCAAGATTCACAGCATGCTCATCACCAAAGGACGGAGCAGGTGTGGTTAACTACGGTCATTCAGAAACGGAACAGTCTGCCCAAACGAAACACTCAGCCCCATGGATTAGTTTATGAAACGAATACGCCCTTTTCCCCAAAAGTGCTCAAAGCATCTCTCAATAGAAATGATGCTCCGTTCAATCCAATACATATTTACCCAGAAATAAGCACACTTTCAATAGGACTCACGCCCTAGGGAGTTACTTACAGTGCAAACCTATCCAGCTCCTCCACCGGTGCAGTCAGTGGTGCAGCGAGAACTGGAGGCCCTGGAAAGGACAGGGAGATCCAAATCCCCTTTAATCAGGGATTCAAAGGAGATTTAAATCTTCTTTCCCCTCCAAAGACTCCCGTTCTCCTCCTCCGCTGGTTGCACCGGTGGAGGAGCTGGGTAGAACTGCACTGTTAGGCACATGCTTAATGCTCCCTTCAAAATCAATGCAACTGAAAGAGTTATTTATTGGGGCTGGATCATTCCCAAAAGGCTATTATAGCCAACCAAACTTGTCAGTACGGGAAGCAGAATTAGGGTCTATAGACGAATTGAATGGTGGAAAAGTGAGCTGAGAAGATCTTAGTCATTCATGGTGAATGGGTTGCGAGACTTGTTGGATCAGCAGACCATGTTCCATCTAGTTCAGTGTCCCGTCTGTGTTTATGAAGTGTTCATGAAGACGATGGCTTCTTCCCCTTTATCCCTAGCAACCTAAAGATGAGAGGGGTCTATCGCCTCTAAACACAGAGGCTCCATTGAGCTCATAGACTTCAACAGCTCTCTCTTCCATGAAATTTTAACACCAGTTAACAACCGAAATGCGACCAGAGTCTGGCTGCTATTCCTCCAGACCCTGATGGGTTCCTTGGCTTGAGTTGGGTAGCTGTATGTAACTCCACACAACCAAAGCAATTAATCTGGATTTCTTACAGGAGGCCTACCCTGGGACTTTCCTCTTCAAGAACCTGCAACAGCTAAGCTGTGTGCTCCGTAAAAGAGTGGGTTTCTTGGAGATTTTTGGGGGGTGAGGCCAGCTTTTTAGCATTATTTACATAGGAATTGATACTCAGCACCCTGGACAGTGCCTGAACAGAATGAGTATCTTTTTTTTTTTTTACTGTTGGTTCACAAATGGTCCAATTTTGTTTCAGTTATGTGGAAACACCTTGAAATTTTTCTAAAGAATTTCTCTCTTTATGGAGGTCCCCTGAAACTGTTGCATCAATGCAACTTCAGGACTGTTGTGCAAACGCGCCTACAGTTGAAAATGGGTGGCCGCCATTAGCCGCTATAGATGGCAGCAGGTTCCAAACGTTTGTTGTGTTCTGTTGGGGCGGGAGATTGCACAAGTTGCTTGATATTCAGAAGTGATTGGGGGGGGGGGCGCTTGTCCAACGATCATCTCCGTAAGGTTGTTGTCACCCTCTCTACCCTGTACTTTTAATATCCCCTTCCAAACGAACCACTTCCTCCCAACTTACCTCTGCATCCTTTAAACCTCTCAGAAGAACTCAGATACCATTCAGAAGAAACCAATGTGCAATGTGGAGTCGGAAGCAATTTGAGGTGGAGTCGGAGGTTCTGTGTACCAATTTCACAGCCCTGACACAAAGCTGCATAATGTGGTCAAGTAAAATTTGTGCTGCATATTAACTTCACTTTATCAATCCGCAGAGTCATGCATAATAGTAAAATTAATATGTATGATTTGCATTTTTTTTCTAAAAGTTGATTACTTAATCAAATTTATACAATCAGAAAAACTAACATAAAATGGAGTAACAGTTTGGTGCAGCACATGCAACCTCTCTGGCTCCAATCAGAAGAGCCCTAAGACAAAACAGTTGCTCAAGCACAGTAATATGAAAAGCAAACAAAGAAAGCCAGAAGTTTCCAGAAACTCTAGGGATGTCTGGAAAGACCTCCGCTCCTCCGACAGCTGCACTGGCTGCCGATTCGTTTCCGGGCCCAATTCAAATGCTGGTTTTGACCTTTAAAGCCCTATACGGCTTGGGGCCAGGATATTTGAGAGACCGCCTACTTCTATATAGTCCGGCCCGTCTCCTTAGATCATCAGAGAAGGCCCTTTTGCGGGTGCCGTCGCCCAGGGAGGTGCGAGGGGTGGCGGCCAGAAATAGGGCCTTCTCAGTAGTGGCACCAACCTTATGGAATTCCCTCCCCTTTGACTTACGAACTGCTCCCTCCTTGGACACTTTCCGGCGAGGCCTAAAAACCTTCTTGTTCAAAGAAGCCTTCTGAGCCTTTGCCTTTTTAACATCTTGCTGGTACGGGTGGGGTGCTGCTGTTTATATGATCTTGTTTTAAATGTAATTTTTTAATCAATTTTAGATGTTTTTATTAACTTTTTTGCTGTTTAAAAAGTAATTACTGTATTTATTTGTATTTTTTGTATTTTTGTATTTTATTTTTGTGTAAGCCGCCTTGGGTCCCTTTGGGGAGAAAGGCGGGATAGAAATATTGTAAATAAATAAATAAATAAATAAATAAATGACTGGGGAACACTAATTCCCAAACCATGTGCCACAAGAGGGACTGATGTGTGCCTTGGAAAACTAAGTGTGTTGTGTGTTGGATGTATCCAACATTCCACAGCCCTCAAAGTCCCACAAAAAGCCTCTCTCTGTCTCTGCTAGAGAGTCAACACAGAACCAATAACAATTCAGAGGTTTGTTCAATGAGTCCAAAGCAAAAGAATCTTGGTTGCTTTGCACTGGAACTTAACCCCTTAACACAAAACGTCAAAACCAGTTCCAAAGGAACGCAGTAATCAGGCACGCCAATTGCAACTGTAGAATTCGTGTTTTATCCTGTTGTGCGTATTTTGTTTGTAAAACATCGTTAAAAGCAAAACAAATTTTAGATAGCTCTTTCTCAAATTATATACTTACTGCATTAAATAGTTGTGAAGTCCAAGATGTACATTACAAGGAAAACAGTTTTGATATCATTCTGCACAAAATGTATCTAAATGGGTTCGATGTGTCTGGCCATTTTTCAAAGTTAGCAACTTATACTGAGGAGCCAGGGACCAGACTTGACCCTGGCTTCAGCATGTGTGAAGGGGCTGCCGTGCAGAGCTCCCAACAGCATCAAGAGGCTGAAGAGGCTCAACCCACATGGGCTCTGTATACGTGCATGCTGCCCGCAGAGATGCCCGGGGGGGGGGGGGGGGGGACGGACACACACGGCCACGGCATACCCAGGATTGGGAAAATACTCTGCACAGAACTGCACATGTTTTTAGCGAAGTGACTGTACCACAAGACCACATTAAATAGGAATCCACACCAGACAAACGGCTAAAAGACCAAGGTCATTCACACCATCAGCAACACGCATGCAACATACTTTTGGTGTCTGGTTTTAGTCAATAATATTAAAAGGCAACAAACAGGTTCTGCTTCTTTAACCCTCCTATGCTTTTGTGATCATAACTGATCCCAAAGTGGTCGTTTTAAAAGAAGCCTTTCCCCCAAATTGTTTGTCACGTCATGCTTCATGTATTCTCTTGCAAGTAAAAGAGTTGATTGTTTGGGGTCTTTCAACTCGCTCCAATTTGAGGGTTTCATTAAAATGGAACTGGGGTCAATCAAAATGAGGGAAGGTGAAACACTGCCCAAACAAGGCATTGGGGTCTTAATTACCCCAACGTGAAACTCTCAATTAGGAACACAATGCGAACCACTCTGGGTTATTTATTTGAACCAAATACTTCTAAGCGAAGACAACAAAGGTCTACCCGACGTCCTGCTTCCTGCAGAGGCCAGCCAGGATGCTCACAAGCAGGCACAAAGGCAACGCCTCCCCCCCTCGCTCTGCATCGCCTCCCAGCTGATATTCCGTGGCAGGAATATTCCGTGGCAGCTGGTCTTTGCACACGGGGGTCCCAGAGAGCCGGGGACAGACCTCTCCTCCTCCTCCTCCATCGACCAATTCCATTTAGAGCCATTTCACAGCAGCTCAAAAAAGAAAGTGTTAAGCATTCTGGTTTGGGTTTTAAATTAAATAACTCCAGGTGATTTGTGCTGAAGTGAAAAAGGTCCCATAGAAGTCACCATCCGAGGTCACTGTAGTACGCAGAAGGAATTCTGTATGGCTGCATCCCTACCCTAAACATTTATCCTCAGTACAACGTCCATGTCACTGCAAACACATGAATCACTGTCAAAATACATTTACCTTTTGGAAAATGAAAAACAACAACACCGCACTGATCAAATTGGAGTCAATCTGACCACAATGCCCTATTAGTGAAGGGGCTTTTACAAGCGTAGGAGGGTTAAGAGTCGTTAAACCAAGAGCTTTGCTTCTGAACCGCATTCTGCGCTCTATATATGCAGCACGGGGAGGGGAGGGAGAGAAGAAGCTTTCCAATTATTAGACGTTAGTCACCCCGAGGTCGCAAGCATGCGCTTGTCAAGCCAGATGCTGGCAGGCCCCAGCTCCGTGCTACTTACTTCCTCCAAATGTTCCTTGTCAGAGGCCTACATTAAAGAGACCCATTCATTAGTTGTGTGCAGAGAAGGGGCAACAGTTTCCAGATCATTAACCAAAGTCTAATACTCCATCTTCTCGGAAATTTTACACTGACCTAATTGGCCGAAGGTCACTCCCTCGGCATACCTATTAGAGTTAATGTTCCGTAGAGCGTCAACCAGATACAAAGGACATCAAAAGTGGAATGATAAACCCCCCCCCCCGCCCAGCCACATCGCCCTGGTAGCACGGAAGCCGCTACAGCCCAGCTGCTCCTTCCCACGTTGCCTGGGTATCGCCAGAAGCCCAGGGTTACACGGGAGGAAGAAATGCTGCAGCCTCTCCTCATGCCAAGATGGAGGGCCCCCCCGAAGATCCCCCCCTCCACGTGTAATTCATCTGTGGAACTCCTTGCCACAGGATGTGGTGATGGCACCTGGCCTAGATGCCTTTAAAAGGGGTTTGGACAGATTCATGGAGGAAAAGACCATCACAGGTTACAAGCCATAAGCAACCTCCTGGTTTTAGAAGTAGGTTTTCTCTGTGCCAGGTGCAGGGGAGTGTCAACGGGAAACAGGTTATCTTGTTGTCTTGTGTGCTCCCTGAGGCATCTGGTGGGGCCACTGTGTGATACAGGAAGCTGGACTAGATGGGCTTTTGGCCTGATCCAGCAGGGCTCTTGTTATGTTCTTATGTCCCAGGTCTCTCATGTTAGTTCACCACACAGAAGGAGCTATGCTGCAGCGACTTGAAAAAGCAGCTTTACATTCTGAAGTACTATACACAAGAGACATTTACACTTGACACTGTAAGAAGAGCAGTAAGACACTGTAAGATACACTACAGAAGAGCAGACCAGAGTCATCTAGTCGAGCATTCAACGTACCCAAAAGTCTCTGTAAAGCCCACAACCGAAAGAGCTCCGACAGCCCTCCCCAATTATCCTCCAGAAACTGGTACACTGTCTCTGAACATGGAAGATCCACTGAGCTCTCATGACTTCTTGAAGTAAAAAAAGAGGGCCACTTCAAACGTTACAATACAAGAGAGTTGCCGATTTTGCAGGATTTTATAGGATCTACATAGAATCGCATCTTTAATGAGGGTTAGGTTCTGAGGCCAGTGGAGGAGGCGAAAATCATGTAGACCCTTAAATCCGGCAAATACATACTGCCTCTTTAAAAACTAAACTTACACTATGAGACACAAAGGAACTGAGACGACTGAGGGAAGAGCAGCTCCGTTCTCCCATCTCACGCTCACCCCGGGGCAGGTAAAGTGCAGAATGGTGGGTGGAATCTCCTGCACTAGTTAAACGGTCATCTCTCTCTCTCTCTCTCTTTTCCTGAGCGCAAATTTTGCTCTTTTGCGCAAATACGTGAATTTGCGCAAGTTAAATGCACGTATGATACGACTCGAGTGTACAGTATATTTTTATTGTATTTATGTATTATTAGTTGGGGGGGGAGATGGAGCACAAATTGACTAAACAAATAACTTATTCTTGTACCGCTAGCAACTGACATACATTAAGCTAAGTGCAAGACAAAGAGAGCCACCAGCTGACCTATCAACCAATCATATGCGTGCACGCATCTCCGTCACCAGAAGGTCATTTCCACAATTGCAGCCAACATTTTCCAGCTGCTGTTATCTTTGGAAAAGTTAGCTGCCCCGTGGACCCCCACCCCACCCCCCGTTTGCACAAACCCTTCTCTCTCCAGTCATACCTTCCAACACTTCACCGATGGAAAGGGGGACCTGTTCCTGTGAATCTCAGCATCATGTCACACAAGACTGTGGCCTGAGCACAGACACACACCCCCATCATACACAGAAGGGCTCCATCCTCCTTCCCCCCCCCCCCACTGTATTTTTTCATTCACAGTGGCTTGTGTTCCACTGGTCCAGAAGTCAAAGGGGGGGGGATTCTGGGGCTAGAGATAGACCAGGAAAAACAACTCAACTGTCCTACTATAATCAACCATTCAAAATATGCTCAGTTACAGTAGTGAAAAGCAGGCTGGCCTATTCACTGCTTGTGTATAAACGCTAAGGCGCTCCGGGCAGATGTTCATTATGAGCTGCACAGGGACCAAACTTGGCTGAAAAGTGGGGCATAGATAAAATTCCCTGTTTACTCGGAGGTGACTGGAGAGCAAGAGCTTCTCCTGACTCAGCTGCAACCAGTGATCACAGCTACTACTTCGACAAACTCTGCTTTCCAGGGACGGTGGCGACACCTTACAGAGAATCTCAAAACCGCACACATTGATGTGGCTGACTCTATCTACCAGGAGCACCAAATAAAGCCTGTTCTCCACACAATGGAACGTTAGACCCTTTTGTTTCTGGCAAAGTTTTATTTGATGTCTGAAGCTCACCGATGCCTCCCGTTAACAAGGCCAGCCTTGTCGACCTTCAAGAGACCAGTCGGTAGATTGCAAGGGGTTGCTTGCCTTTGGAATTCAAAACAATCTCCACTCCTTTCATTTTAAAAAGGGCCCTGCTTCAGGTGGAATCCTACACCAGATAAAACTAGAACTTGGTATCCGGCCAGAACTCTATCAGACAGGAGAAAAAAACGCGTTTCACTCTCCAGCACTACGACAAAAGCTCTTAACTGCCTCAGACTCAGGCAAGCAATGCTAACCCCGGCCACTAAGGATGAAGAAATAAGTTATTTTAATTGCATCAGCATAACACTTCAATAGATTTTGGTTCAGTCCTGCTCCCCGCCTCCAAGCCCATAAGTAGGTAGAGACTGTATAGCTCAGCACCACCTAGACTGCACTGCCCTATACCTTTCAAGTGGTCATCCCTAAGGCCTAGTTCTCACTGAGGTGGTGAACTTGTGTTCGAACTGTATCCCTTCAGATTGTAGATGGGAACCCATGTGACTGAATGACTCCTCTGCACAAGAGAATGGGGGGGGGGAGTGGGCTGGATACAGTGGATAGAGGGACGTTCATTTCCCTCTCGCACAACACCAGAACCAAGGGACATCCACTAAAAATGAGTGGAGAGTTAGAGCGACCGAAGGAAATATTTCTTTACCCAGCATGCACTTAATCTGTGGAACTCCTTACCACAGGATGTGGTGATGGCACCTGGCCTAGATGCCTTTGGAAAGGGGTTGGATAGATTTATGGAGGAAATGTCCATCACAGATTACAAGCCATGATGGGTATATGCAACGTCTTGGTTTTAGAATGCAAGATGCAAGGGAGAGGCGACAGGAGACAGGTCTCTTGTTGCCTTGTGTGCTCCCGGAGGCATCTGGTGGGGCCACTGTGAGATACAGGAAGCTGGACTAGGTGGGCCTTTGGCCTGAACAGTAGGGCTCTTATGTTCTTATGGGGAGGGTTAAATAATAATAATTTCAAAAAAAAACAACCAAAGTATTTAAGATGTTGGAAATGGATGTCAGAACACTCAAATATTATACCCTGGCTTTGTACTAACACAGAATGTGAAAACAGAATGTGAGGATTATATGGCTAGAAACAGCAAGACAAACGATAAAAACACCTTTAAATACATCTAAAGCACAAAACCCGCCAGGGAGATGGTTGAACTGTTAGATAATGAGGGAATAAAAGGGAAGCTTAATAAGAGGACTGAAGAGGAGCTGAATGAATTCTTTGCATCCGTCTTCAAAAGAAGACAGAGGGCAAAATACTGAAGCCTGAACTGACCTCCTCAGAGACAGAATTGGACAGAGTCAAATTCAGGGGAAAAGGGATGAGGTTCTAGAACCTTCTGACAAATTAACAAGCCACTGGGCCCAGATGGTAGCCACTCAAGAGCTGTTAAGGAACTCAGCTGTGAAATTGCTGGCCTTAACCAAAATATGTAAGCAGCCCTTTAAACCGGTGTTTGTGCCAGAAGAATAGAAGGTAGCCAATGTGACACTGATATTTAAAAAGGGATCCAGGAGGGACCTGGGAAATGACAGGCCGATCAGCTTATTAATATCTGTTCTGGGTAAACTAGTGGAAGGCAAAATTAAAGAGAACTTGATGAAACATATAGAAGAATGAGCCTTGCGGAAGGAACATTTGTACAGTTTTTCAAAGATAAGTTCCGCTTGGTTAGTAGGCAACCAAATGGCAAATGCAGTTCAATATCAGGAAGGATAAAAAGGATGCACACCAGGGCAAAACATCTCATATACACCGATGGGCTCCTAGCTGTCGGTGATGAACCAGGAACGGGATCTAGGGGTCATGGTGGACAGAGCCATGAAAACATTGACCCAGTCTATGGCAGCTGGGAAGAAGGCAAATTCCATGCCAGGAGTCATGAGGAAAGGGAGCGAGAATAAGATTGCTCGTGTTATGTCGTCCCTATACAAATCTACAATGCAGCCATATTTGGAATATGACATACTACAGTTCTGGTCACCCCACCAAAAGGGATCTTTCAGAGCTGGAAGAGGCACAAAAGAAGGTAACCACAACAGAGGGCAGAACACTTTCCTTATGAGGTAAAGCTACAGCATTTGGGGCTTTTTGGCTTAGAAAAAAAGGAATTTAGGGGATACACGACTGAGACGTACAAAATTATGCATGTTGTGGGAAGAGTGGATAGAGAGAAGTTTTCCTCCCTCTCTCCAAACACTAGAGCCAGGGTTCATCCAATGAAACTGAGGGGGGGGGATAAGGGATGGACAAAAGGAAGTAACTTCTTCACACAGTGCTTAACGAGCCTGTGGTATTCATTGCCACAAGATATAGCGACATCCATTAGCTTAGATGGCTTTAAAAGAGGACTGGACAAATTCATGGAGGAGGAGAGGTCTGTCAATAGCTGCCAGTTGCGAGGTTATGTGCTACCACCAGCCTCTGAAGACGTCTGCCTTTCTTTCCTGCTTGTGGGCTGCCCAGAGGCAGCTGGTGGACTAGATAGGCCTTTGGCCCAACTCTACACATAATAAACTACACAAGATCGTGGTTGTGTGGCAGGAGTTTCCCCATATAGATACTGTCTGCCAGCAAGAAACAATGGCAGGAGTTGGCTGTTTGATGCTACAAACTTGACATGTATGAAAGTAGCATTTGCTCTTGGATTCAACCTTGGCTCGGAGACGGCCACCTGCTGCCTATAAACGGGTGGATTATAATGCATTTTTATTAGAATTCCAAGGTAAGCTAGCCTTATAAAGAGGTGCGTGCAGTTTCAATAGAATTTAGTTTATTGCCATAGTAAATCTCCAATAGATTAAACAGACGTATTTACAGCTCTGTTCCAGTTGTTCACTTCAATTTGCACAAAAACTGATAGTTGCCTTGAAACTTGAGAAATTTGACATCCATTAAAAGAAAAAAAAAAGTCTATTGAACGGTGTTGGAAGAGAATGGTATCAAACTGCCACACCACACGTGTGCATTGGCCAGAGAGGTGAAAGGGGAATGTTGCCTGGAATGAGGAATTCATGCCCAGCTGTCAGTCAGCACAGTATTTGCCAGGGTAGGGGCTGGCTAGTGGGGGAGTTACTACAGCTCAGAGCAGCTACAGCTTCTGCACACAAACACCCCCACCAGGCAGAAGGACAAAAGAAAGACGCTCAATGAGCAATACAGTCCATCTGCCCTGGACTCCAGCCCAAACCAACAGTCTCATCTGGGTTTTACCCCCACGAAGAATCGTCCTAAGAGGGACGCGATACCCAATCCTGTGTTCAGTTGATCTTAAATGCTGTTTTTTTTACAGTCTTTTTGATACAGTAGTGACTTCTGATGCTTCTGATGCCCCCCCTGCCTGGTGGGGGTGTTTGTGTGCAAAAGCTGTAGCTGCTCTGAGCTGTAGTAACTCCCCCACTAGCCAGCCCCTACCCTGGCAAATACTGTGCTGACGTGACAGCTGGGCATGAATTCCTCATTCCAGGCAACATTCCCCTTTCACCTCTCTGGCCAATGCACACGTGTGGTGTGGCAGTTTGATACCATTCTCTTCCAACACCGTTCAATAGACTTTTTTTTTTTCTTTTAATGGATGTCAAATTTCACAAGTTTCAAGGCAACTATCAGTTTTTGTGCAAATTGAAGTGATAAAGATGAAGTGATGAAGATAAACAAAGGTAACGGGTGCGGGGGGGTCATGGTGAACCGCGGATAAACAGATCCGTGGACAGCGGATTCATGGACACAGGGGCCCTACCGTACACTACTATTCAGTGGCTTGTCGCTTCTACGAAGCCTTGCAGTAATTCCATCAGGAATGCCCAACAGCAAAGTCACAGGTCCCCACCAGATTTGGGCCAATACAGTGGGATGGCACGGACTAGCAAACCAAGTACACTCCCTCACCTTGGCTAATCGGCTCATCTGATCTTCTGCAAGGGTACTGCTAGTCCTCCCAGGAGTCTTGGTGGGCTCCGAGCCGTCTGCTTCCACATTGGGCCAAACTTTCAGATCATGCATCCCTTGGCGAAACATCCTACAAAAGAGGTGCCACACATTAGCATACCAATATATGAAGCTGCCTGATATCAAGTCAGACCCATTGGTCCATCAAGCTCAGTATGGTCTACAACACTGACTGGCAGTGGCTCTCCGGGGTCTCAGACTGAGAAGGGTCTTTCCCAGCCCTCCTTAGAGATGTCAGTAGAAACGGAACCCAGGACCATCGCCATCCAAACCATGTGCTCTACCACTGAGCTACAGCCCTTTGCTCCAACTTTGAAGGCCTCTTGGAAACTTTAGTTCAGACTATGGCTGCTAGACTGCTAATTGGGAACAATGTTAGGGAACATACCTTGCCCGTTCCCGGACTCCTGGTCAGTTTCAAGCACAATTAAAGCCCTATACCTGCAGGGGCATGAAGGACCAACTTCTTCCACATATACCTGCCTGAGCACTGAGATCTTCACAGGAGGCAGCCTCCCCTCTAAACTTCGTGGAAGTGCAACTGGAACCAGAGTCCTGCGCAGCTTCCATCATTGCACTCTGGAGCTCGCCGATGACATCATCACCGAGGGCTCCAGAGCTGCACCTGCACAAATTACCGGGAACAGTGATAGATGGATCTTCTCCAGGTGCTGCCACCTTCCCCAAATCAGGCAGGCAGAGTCTGATGAAAAGGCTTTTGCAGCTCGGGAGGCCTGTCAATGTGACGCTTTACTCAGAGAGTCTTGCCTGGGGCCGACTCTGTGTCTTTCTGGCACCAGGCAGAGACCTTTCAATTTTCCCAGGCCTCTTGCTGATGTCAGCTGTACCAGTTTTCTTTAACCCTATTGTTTTTATGCTCCTATTCATTTGTGGATTGCTCTATTAGCTTCTCTAAGTGTTGTTAGCTGCCTTGAAAACCATCTTAAAAGGATATAAATTTTTTAAAATAATTTTGGAGAAAAAAAAATCAGAAACACAGTGCTCGCCACCCTGTTTGTCCCCAGCAGGGGGCAGCAGGCCACGGGTCTGGCAGTGAAAGGTGTGCCCTAATAGATGCCAATCAATGGAATGAAGTGTGCTGTGCTGGACTGCGACCAGGGGACAGGGCTAGTGCCTGCCCTTTGGGCGATGCAGCAGAACAATTCTCATGTCCACACATTTCTTTCCAATTCTGAAAATTGGACCTTTACCACACCCAACAAAAGTGTCCTTTCAGCAAGATTCCAAGACTTTCAGGTTGGATGTTGAGCAAAATATAGAAAAGAGCTCAAAAGCGTGCTTCCTGATGAAAGGATATTTTCACTGGACATCATAAGGTAAAGGTATCCCTTGACAATTAAGTCCAGTCGTGTCCGACTCTAGGGAGTGGTGCTCATCTCCGACTCAACACCGAGGTGCATGGAACGCTGTTACCGTCCCACTGACGAGGTACCTATTAATCTACTTGCAATTTCTTGCTTTCGAACTGCTAGGTTGGCAGGAGCCGTCGCACGGATTCGAACTGCCGACCTTTCGATCAACAGCTCATGGTTCAGTGGTTTAACCCACTGCGCCACCCGCTGGCATCATAAAGGTATTACCAAACTTTGGGTTCTGCAGTTTTCTTTTTAATGGTCCTCATTATTTTTGCAGGATTCCAACTCTACGTTCCTGTGTTCAGTTTGGCAAGGGGGGGGGGAGAGAGAGAGAGAGAGAGAGAAACATCCAAACACACCCGTACTTCCCAAAGAGCGAGACCGTCGTTCCCCCAACAGGTATGGCTTTGCCAGGTCCATAGACGTCCCATATCGTCAGGGCCACTTGAGCATTTCGGGGCAAGTCTGGGTACTTGACAGGCAGTTTTAGCCATTCATTCCAGCTGCGGAGAGAGATTCACTGTTGGGTCAGGATTATGCCCACGCCTGCTCCTTTGTACTGCTAACGTCTAGCCTCAGCACTATCTGTACCCCACCTCCAGGCCCAGTATATTCCAACCCCCCTCTCTGAATGTTCGACTTTCTTCCCCCCCCCCCAAGGCATAGTCCATCCCCTTCCAGGTGCTCAGCGTCTCCCTCCCACAGTTCTGCACACACAAGGGAGTCCCCACTAAGCTCCTCCCATTCCACCTGCCGCCAGCCCTCATCCACAGGCACTGCCAACGCAATGTGCCGACTACTGTCATTCCTGCCCCCTCACATGCAGGCCTCATCTAGACAGGGGGCAGACTGAGTAGGTAGAACCCTGGGGCTCGGGGATGAAGCGGGGGGGGGGTCCTCCACAGATGCACTGGACCTTGGAGGGCCTTGGAAATCCACCACCCCTGCAGGGACAATTCCACAGGGACAAGTTTGGAGCTGGGACTTTGGTGCTGGGAGGTGGAGGAATGGAGAGCACCTCTCTTACCAACTGCTCCAATGGCAGGGTTTGTCTTGGCACTGGGTAGCAAAGTGCTTCATTGCCGAGTGGGTCATCTCTGCAAAGAAAGCACTTGACACGTCTCAACCCCCTGGCACCAACACAGAAAGTCCCAGCCTTCCTCTTCGGCTTGGAGTTCAAGAGATGGCTGGTGATCTTCACCGCAATTCTGATGCCCTCTCAAGCTCAGCGCAACTGAGGCGATGATCCCCACTTCCTCCCCAGCTCCAAGCTGAAGAGAAAGGCTGTTCATCCCACTCGTCAAATGGAACTCCCACCAGGACGAGGGCGGCGAGTGGAATTCTGACCTGCGGCGGAGGACAACCAACTGTTCAAAGCACAGAGCAAAGAGACTTACTTCCACCTGGTGCTAAAAGCTTTGTACGATGTCCGAACCGGAAGAGCGAGGGGCTTCCCTTCTGCAAAGACCTGGCAGGTCACGTACAAGTCAGAGCACGTCTCCTGGTATAGCCCTGAGAACCGCAGCATGGGATTTTCCAGAACGGCTTTGTAGCTCCTCTGTTCTCTTTTCCCCTCCAAGCTTCCTCTGGAAAGACAACATACAAAACTAAACACTCTAACAGGTGCAGAGCCCATTTTATACAGATTTGTCCAATTATTGGTAAATTCAAAAACAGGATTTTATAATGGATATGCATGCTGGGGCAATGCTCTCCCCATGAATCTTTAAACTAGATTATCATTTACTTGAATCTTGTAAAAAAAAAAGGGGGGAAAAATATATTCCATACATTGTCAGCAGCTAATCATTGCAAAATGCAGTGCAAGTTGTATATCACTGTAGATTGCAAAGTTAACACAGATGACAACATACTGGGAAGGGTTCATCAGAAGTCCTATGGTTTAGCAATACTAAACCATTTATTGATTTATTTCTATGTAACCCACTTTGTGAACAACTCTGTTGAAAAGCAGAATAATCATAAATCCCCATAATCATAAATCCCTGAACCAAGCTGTTCAACTTCCTTGAAAAGATGGCTGGGTGCATTTGCACAATTCCTTATTTTATTAATTCGCTCCAACTTGTGTAAAATTTTAGACTGCAAGCCCCTTAGGGCAGAGACCTAACCTCTCATACTCTGCAAAGCACTACACACACTGCCCTTTGCTAAACATACAAGTAAATATGCAACCTGAACTGAGACTTTCTTGGCTGGAACTATCAGAATAAAACTTTTTCTCAGGTTTATTAAGCCAAAGATAAAAATATATATATTTTACAATTCCAAAATATGCAACTAGCTGACTACTTTTTCCACGCAGACTTTGGCACAACCCCTTAGCCAGTGCCACCATACCCTCTCACCAGGTTCAAATACTGTATTTTTTTTTAATCAAGGCATATTCCTACTCTGCTCATTTCCACCTCCATTTCCTCCCCCTACCCTTTGTTGTTGTTGTTGTTGTTGTTCAGTCATTAAGTCGTGTCCGACCCTTCGTGATCCCATCAACCATATCCCGCCAGGCCTTCCTGTCCTCCACGATCTTCCTGAGTTCACTCATTTTCATGTTCGTTGCATCGGTGATGCTGTCTAACCATCTCATCCTTTGCCTTCCCCTTCTCCTTTTGCCTTCAATCTTTCCCAGCATCAGAGTCTTCTCCAGAGAGTCCTCTCTTCGCATTAGGTGGCCAAAATATTTGAGCTTCAGCCTCCTACCCTTTGCTGCCTTTTAAATTGAAAGCCCCTTGGGGCAGGGACCTGCCCTTTTAGACAACACTACGCACATTTCATCATTGCACACATTGTTCAATGATGACAATAAGGGGGTACAGCCCTATAAGCGGGGGCTCTCCTTCTCCTGCTTCTGCTCAAGGGTGGTGCACCCCCCCCCCTTAAGCAAGCTCAAAGATCACTGCCAAGCTTTTTACATGGGGTGGGGAACACCAGACACAGACACACACACACAGGCAGCAGCGCGCGCCCCCGGCCTCAGCCCCATGGGGCGCCCCCGGCCTCAGCCCCATGGGGCGCCCCCTCCCATCCTTCTCCCCACCCCTTGGATGACTCACATCTTAAGCTGCACATTGATATCCAAGTCACAGCTGTAAACATAATAGAACTTCTCAGACTCCCCCATGGCGGCTGATCCAGGAACCCTCCCTCCGCCCCTCTCCGTCGTCCCTAGTTGCTGATGCCTGCTCGGACGCCCCTCCCACCGCTCTTGTCCGTTCCGCCAATCAGAAGCCGCCTGAATTCAGAGCGGCCGTCCGATTTGCGCTGTCGCTTGCTCCACCATCTTTCTAAAGGGCATCGTAGGGACGCTAGTAGGCTTCAGGGCTCGCTTCCTTCATAGCGGAGCGTGGGTTTTGTTGTTCCCGACTCAAAGATGGCTGCGCCCACGGGACGAAGAAGATGGTGGTGGCCGCCGCCTTTATGGTTTAAAAGGAGCCCATCTGCTCGTGTATGTAAGGACCCTGGGGAGAGAAAGATGCCAGCTGAGAATGGGGGCGGGGAGGAGTTCAGCTGCCCCCGTGTACATAGAACCAGAGAGAAATGTGCAACCCACCCCCACAAACAAACAAACCCACGATTGTAAACCACAAATCTATAAGTTTAGACTGTAAACGCATTCATGCTTATATACTGGGAAGCCAGTCCCATTGGATTCAATAGCACTTTCTCCCAGGTAAGCATGCATAAGACTGTAGCCTGACAACGCAGCCCTAAGCTAAGCTGTTTACTCTTGGAAGTTAGTTGCACTGAATAAAATGTGGTTTATTATTCATCACAGGTATGTGTGTATAAGATTGCAGTCTTGCAGCAAATGCTGTGTATGTTTGCTCGGAAGTAGCTGGGTCCCACTGTGAGTTACTTACATGATTTTTTATTATTTGTTGCATTCTTGTTTTGTTATATTGTTATGAAATATTGTTGATTTGTTCTTATGCTGAACAGTGACATCCTGTTAATATTTGCATTTTTTTGTTTGCTTTATGTTGTCATTCTCTTTGCTATGAATCACCTGGAATGTCATGCCTGTAGAAAGATGCTAAACAATTAAAGTGTCTATGATTGTATACATATTAAAATTATTTATGTGTATGTTTTGTTAGTACATTACTCCATTTGTATTAAGTATATTAATGTTTAATAGGCTTGTATTTTGGAAACAGTGTATTTTGGAAATAGTGGTGTTCCTACCCTTTTAAAGGCTCTGAGCTTTTAAGAATAGTATGACTTGCAGCCCAATCCTGCCTAAGATGCCTAAAGGGTTGGCCGCTGCATCCTAGGCCAATTGCGGGCTACGCCAGTGTGACCCAGGCTCATCGTGGGGGGAAGGAAAAGTAAATGGTGTCCATCTGGCCAGAATTTTACTCACCTGTCCAAAGCCAGGAAGATGTGAAGTCCAAAGTTTCATTTCATCTAGCATTCTGTCTCCAACAGTGCCCACCAGATGCTTCTGAGAAGCCCATAAGCAGAGCACGAAGGTGATGGTCTTTCCCATTGCTTGTCCTCAGCATCTGGCACTCTGAACACAGAGGTTACATTTAGCTATCCTGCTTGACAGACACACCATTGACAAGAAGAGGCATGCTGGATCAGACCAAATGTTCATCTAGTCCAGTATCCTGTTTCCCACAGTGCCAGCCAGATGCCTCTGGGAAGCCTGCAAGCAAGCAGTTAAAGTGATTGTCCTTTACATGAGCTTCAGTGTAAGAAAGAGATGAAATAGTCAGAGATGGGGAGAGTTTGTGTGTGTGTGTGTGTGTGAGAGAGAGAGAGAGAGAGAGAGAGAGAGAGAGAGAGAGAGAGAGAGAGAGAGATTTGCATACAGGGCTATTTGTACATATTTCTATATCCTCTGATCCTGTTTACATGGTGAAAGAGTGAGCACATCCATATCATGCACCAGGATGGTGTAGTGGTTTGGGAGTCAGACTTAGACCTGGAAGATCCAGGTTCAAATCCCCGCTCAGCCACGAAGCTTCCTGGGTGACCTTGGGCCAGTCACTATCTCTCAGCCCCACCTACCTCACAGAGTTGTTGTGAGGACAAAAAGGAGGGGAGGAAATATGTTACACCACTCTGAGCTCCTTGGAGGAAGGGCAGTATAAAAATGTGAAAAATAAAATAAAATAAATAATAAAGTTATATGTGACAACAGGGATCTGTGCACACTACTTTTGTATGATGAATTTGTACAGTTGTCCTCCATCACCTTTGGTTTTGGAGGGGGGAGGGAAAGCAGAAATTGAGACTATATGCAGCCATAGGAGTGAAAAATCTCACGTTCCATGTTACATATTTTTGTGCAACAAGGAAGAGATGCAGCGTATCCATCATGCATACACAGTCAATAGCCAGGTGAGTGTAAAGGTGCCCACAGATATTTCTTAATTTGGGCATTTTCGTCTGTTTTTACTATGCTGTGTTTTCTTCTTCAGGCTGCTATTGCCTACCCTCTTCCCAAGTCATAGGAGGTGATCAAAATAGCAATGGATGGGGAAATATGCATTCTCTCTTACCAAACAGCAATGTTGGAACAGTATACAGTATAGCCTAAGAAAAATGGAGACTGCTGCCAGCAATGTAAGGCAGCTAGGGTCTGATAAAGCTATTCTTTTGGCTGCCTGCCTGGGACTGCAAAAACAAGTCATTACAGGACCACAATGAGTGACTAGTGGACAGCAGTTAGATGGGAATGATGGGGCTGTTGCTGAATGGGAGAGTACCGGCTTTGCATGCAGAAAGACCACTTCAATCTCCGGGGGGGGGGGGGGCTCCTTCCTGAAATCTTGAAGAGTTACTGCCAGTCTGTACTGACAATATTGAGAAAGATGGGCTAATGGTGCGACTCAGTCGAAGTCGTCTTCGTTTGAGAGGTACCCCACATTTCCTCCCAGAAGCTCAGGGTGGTGTCCATGGCTCTTCATCCTCTACCTCTCATTTTATCCTCACAGGAACCCTGTGAGGTAGGTCAAGCTGATAATGCCTGGCCCAGGGTCACCCTGTGGGCCTCATGATTGAGTGGGGATTCAAACCTAGCTCCTCCCTCTGATGTTCTACCCACTACTCCGCACTAGTTGAGCATGCCTGCCCTACCTTAATAAGCACAATGAACTTAGGAGTTTGCTATATTAGGAGCACAGCCGTACAGAAATTGTATACATTTTGAGAAACATCTTTGCTTACGAATGAGACTGGGAGCTTTTGCACTCCACTTTTTAGTAGGACAGCAACTCTCCAGACTGCTTCGTATTGTCTCCTTCAGTTGTAGAGATCTATAAAGACGCAGACAAGTTAAGATCTCAAATAAAAATTCCAATTACACATTTAATGGTTCGGCGTTTGTGGCAGTGCTTGCTTGCAATAATTCACCTGTTCTGTCGTTTAGGCCCGTAGGGTTAATCGTGTGTAATTGTCTGTTCTTATCAGAATATGGTAGAAAAATGAATAATTAGTTTGTTCCAGGAATTAGGAAAGAGACTCAAGACAGATAGCAAAGCTGTTTGCCTGGCTGCATGGCCTATTAACTCATGGCCTTGTGTAGGCAAATCAGAGCTATTATTATTATTATTATTATTATTATTATTATTATTTTTATTTTATTTTATTTTATTTTATTTTATTTTATTTTATTATTTATATACTGCTTTTCAACAGAGTAGTTCACAAGATGGTTCACATAGAAATAAATCAATACAGTAAATGGTTATTGTTAACAACATCTCAGGTTGAAGAACAGCTGCACCTAGAAAATGTGGGGTGAGCCACAAAGCGATAGACTTCCACCAGTGACCTCTCCAGTCATATGAAGAACTGTCAGCAAATGGGCCATGATCAGCCTGCCTGAAGTGTGCTGGCAGCGATGTTCTGCCAGCTGTGCTGGTGTGCTTCATGGCCTTGCCCCAGCTCTCCCCACTTTCTGCAGATTGGCCAGGATTCTAGAACATGGAAAGAAACTGTCCCCGGGTTCCATTCCCACCCCTGCAGACAAGTGTGGAGTATGGGAGAGGGGGGCAGGGCTTGGCTATGGAACAAATTGGAAAAGGGTGTGAGTGGTCCCCTAGTGTGCTCCTGCTTCCCATGTCTGAATGGGGCTTGAGCTAGCATCTTTTGTTTACAAGCACCTAGGTCTAGTGACATCTGAGCTTCTGCAGAATTCCTTTTCCTTCTAGAGGGAAGGAAGAAGAGGGAAATATTTGTGGGAGGAGGAGTAGGGTAGAAAAGTAAACTAACCCTAATGATCTTCGAATTAAAAATCCGCATGTTACTGGGAAACTCCGTTGTTATAGATCAATTTATTTAAAAAAAAAATTCACAGATGTTAAAACATACTTTTGATGTTTTGGACACGTAACACTCGTGGCATCATCAGAAATCCCCTATAGTGCTCATGAGACAGCTTAAAAGACTAATGCAAGAGAAATCGGGAAGTGGGCACTTCCGTATCTGACAAGAGAAGCAATTAGCATAACCCTAATGATTTGCCAAGTGACCGCCTATTGTGGAAGGAATGCTTCCATAGAGCATGGGCCTTCGTCACTGGTACAGTATGTATGCCTCGCACGTATAAAGTTCCCAGTTGATTCTCTAGTATCCAGATGAAGGGATCAGGTGGCCGGTGCTGGAAAGCCTCCTCTGTCTGAGAAGCTGAAGAACCGTTGCCCAGTCAGAGTGGGAGGCTGAACCAATGGTCTGATTCAGTAGAAGGGCTGCTTCATTTTGTAGTCATTTTGTAGTCTGGCCCTTTTATAGTCTTCTGGATGTGCTGTGGACTTGGCATGATAATGGGTCTCGCCCCTGCCCACCTGGCCAGGATGGATGTGATAATGTTGCGGATGCCGCATTGCAGGGCCTGTGGAGAGCTATTCACCCGCGAGCAAGAGGCTCATGCTGTCGTGTGGGCTGGTGAGCTAGCGCACACTGCAGTCTTGACAAACATATCCTGCAAAATGAGTCCGTCCCAATTGCAAACCAGTTGGCGGATCATCAGGGATTGGGCTTCTCTCTCGATTCAAAAAGGCACATGCAGGACAGAGCTTGCGTAGACCCTTGGGAAACGAGATAGGTCATCCGAGGCCCTCGTCCGAGTGAACCCACCTTCAGAGGTCAGGTGGTTCAGGGGAGGGTCTTCTTAGTGGCGACACCCAAACTATGGAACTCCCTCCCAAGCCAACGGCTGCCTGGAATCTTCTTTGCTGTATCATTGCCATCCTGTTCTCTTGGGTGTTTTGTAAAAGGCTAGTTTGGGTGTGTTTTACTCCCTTTGTGCAATTGTTTTCATTGATCGTAGTTCTGTTATCTTAGTGTTTTCTAGAGGCTGTGTTTATTGTGCTTTGTGTATTTTTGTCATGATTAATTGTGTGTTTATATTGTCAGCCACCTTGATAGGAGTTTTTGATGATGTGGGATATAAATCAAAATCCCTAAAATACATGGAATTTGAAATACAGTCGGACCCTTTTATCCGCTGGGGTTATGTTCCTGGAACCACAGTGGATAAGAAAATCAATCCGGGGGTGGGGTGGGGGAGTTGGAAGCGGTGCCACATTACCTTTTTCCCAGCATCTTCGCCGCTTCCCACCTCCTGAGTTTGTTTAAACTGACTGGAAAAACAAACGCCACTACTGGAAGCAATCTGTAAATGGCGTCAGAGAGTCCCGGCTGCATTTTTCTGCAGTTTGGACACACGCAGGAGGCTGGAAGTGGCTGGCAGGCCCCCGACAATGCTGAAAAAAGAGGTAATGTAGTGCCGTTGGACTCCCTCTTCCACATTTTTGCCATCCGTGTTGAGTCAAATCCATGGATAAAAAAACCCGTGGATTAAAAGGTCCTACTGTACTGTACAAATGCAAATTTCACTCTTGCCACTAGATGGGGATAAAACATAAGAGTTGAGATCTCTGGAGTATGGGATATTTTGTGTGTGTGTGTGTGTGTGTGTGTGTGTGTGTGTGTGTGTGTGTGTGTGTGTGTGTGTGTTCGTGTGTGTTCGTGTGTGTTCGTGTGTTCGTGTGTGTTCGCGCATTTGGATTTCTTACCAAATGGGAGAAGAACAAAAAAGAAAAAAAGAAAACACCAAAACCCAGCTCTATAACTAAATCTTTTTTTCCTGCCTTTTTTTGACTTAAAAAGAAAAATGGGCATTTCAAAAATGTTCCTGATTAGATTGGAACAAAAAGATGATGCATCCTTTCCAGATGAATCACGCGGGTACGGAGCTTTCTGTCACCCTGATATAGACCTGAAATGCTTAGCTTAAATTTATGCTCCCGTCTATGAGGTACAAGACTCTGTTTACTCATATGGGAGAATTGGGTGCAGTTTCTAGCCGTTGCTCAGCATGATCTGCTACTTTATCACTTTGATGGATCCGGAAAATACAATAACTCTCCTTTCTAATCCACAGGAGCTACAGTTGATTCTTTATCAGCTCACTTTGGTTTTAATCTCATTGCTGCGGGATAAAAAGCCCCCTCCCCATCTCTCATCATCTTGACATATAGGCACATACAAAAGACACACACATGCTATGGTTAACTCCTTGAAGCAGAAGAAGCCATTTTTGCTGGCGAACCAGGGACTGGTCTTCTGCAAACCTAGCTCTAAACCTGGGGTGGCCAAACTGCAGCTCTTGAGCCACATGCGGCTCTTTGATGTGTAATGTGCGGCTCCCAGAAATATGTTGGCTGAGCTCCTTTTTGCATCACAATTAATATAAATGGTAAATAAGAAATGTTCAAGCTTTATCATTATTTACCAGGTATAAACTGAGAGTCCACTGGATTAAAACATAAGTTTAATGTTCATGGTGAGTAAATATATTTAAGAATTTTAATGCTTCTTAAATATTGTGGCTCTCAAACGTCTGAAGTTTATCGTACATGCCTCTTACATGAAGCAGGTTTGGCCACCCCTGCTCTAAACTGACACAGGATGTGACTTTTTTCAGTTTGCAGATCTGTATGTGGGCACTGGCTACCTAGAGCTGCCCACCTGACCAGGGAGTCTGGCCCAGCCCCACACTAGTCACTGCTCTTCCTTCCCCTCTTTCCGCTCAGTTTCAAAAAGACAGGCCTGGGGGTGCAGAAGAGGAAATGTGTGGGAGAGAGAAGAGTGCTGGCTGGCTAGAGTGTCTCCCAGGAGATGCTCTAGGCCACCACTCTACTTTCCTCACCGCCCTTCTTCTGCTGCTGCCTCTGCTTCTTCAAAACAGCAGGAGTGGAAGGAACAGCAGTAGTGGAGGCTGATGGGGGGCCTCCCTGCTCTAAACTGACACAGGATGTGACTTTTCAGTTTGCAGATCTGTATGTGGGCATTGCTTGGTACCTATAGCTGCCTGCTTTTGCACAGCTCCACCAACCCGAGCCCCAGATCCAGGACAAGGATAACCTAACCGTCAATGTTGTACAGTCAGAAACTGTGATCACACTACTGGAGCCCACCCTTCATCTGACATTATAGAAAACGCAGATGCTGTCACCGGCTACGGCTCCCACAAGACTGTGTTGGAAAGCTCCACCTCTACACTGACACGCTTTTAAACCATGCATTCCGCTGCTCTGCACACAAACACACAGCATTTGCTTGCAGAGACAACCCTGTACCTGGTGAGCGATTCCCGCCCGAGTTAGGAAGGGGCCCCACTAAGTGGAGGTGCCCCAACAGCAGCTGGACAACTGCCACAGCCCCCTCTGGGCTCCCACATCTCTTCCTCTCCTGGCCCCCCATCAGCCTCCACTACTGCTGTTTTGAAGAAGCAGAGGCAGCAACAGAAGAAGGGTGTTGAGGAAAGGAGAGTGGTGGCCTAGAGTATCTCCTGGGAGACACTCTAGCCAGCCAGCACTCTACTCTCTCCCACACATTTCCTCTTCCGCACCCCCAGGCCTGTCTTTTTGAAACTGAGTGGAAAGAGGGGAAGGAAGAGCAGTGACTAGTGTGGGGCTGGACCAGACTCCCAGGTCAGGTGGAGGAGGAGGAGGTAGCAAAAATGGCAAGGAAGGAAGGAAGGAAGGAAGGAATAGGGGGCATAAGGGAGGTGTCAACTACTCACGGACCTGGGTTGGATCTTCCCCTAGCTGCAGGGACTCTCCCTTTAAAAAACTGAAATCCTATTATTAATTGCTGATTTGGTGGGGAAGATTGGGAGGAGCATATGCAGGCTTCCAAACCTTCTCTTTAACAGCTGGTCCCCTTCCCCCAAGGTGAGCCTGGGCTGGGCCAACGCAGCCCATATCCTGCACAGCCCATATCCACCGCAACGTGCACAGGATTGCACTGTTAATCTCATTACTGACCCTTGCAACGATGCTGAAGGGTCCCTACAGCTTGTTCTGCTGTGTGTCCTCAAATGATTGTCCCTATTGTTATTGTACCATCAATATGCGTGGTGCTTTACAGAAGATAGGCTCCTGCCCTGAGGAGCTTGCAGTCTCAGTGGTTAGCCAGGCAAAAGGAAGGGATGGACGTGGATGCTGGGCTAAACTGAGGGGGGGGGGGAGAGAGAGAGAGAGAGAGAGAGTCAGCATTCATTTCAGTTACTATGTATCTTTGTTTCAAATAGCTTCCAACAAGATTTGATGACTTTAGAGGATGAAAATGAGCCTCTGTAATCAGAGGCAGTATGAGTTGAATACCAGTTGGTGGCGGACAACAATATGTGGGAGACTTTGTCTTCATTCTCCGCTTACAGTCATCCCACAGATATCTGGTTGGCTCCTGTGGGAGACAGGAAAACTTTTGGACTGATCCAGCAAGGCTCTTCTTATGTCCTTATTAGCTGTAACACTGGGAGTGGAACCTCCATGTCTAAAATCAGTCTACCTCAGTATACCAGGCACTGGGGATATACAACTGGGGAGGGCCGTTGCCTTCAAGCCCAGCACATGGGCTTCCCAGAAGCAGGTGACTGGGATGGACTTTTGATCCGATTCAGCTGGGCTCTTCTTATGCTCTTGTGGAAACTTTGAGAAAGAACTATGGCTAAAAGGAGCCTCCACATTCAATAGCAGTGTACCTCTGAACACCAGTTGCTGAGGGAACGAGCAGCAGGCGAGGGAGGGGTGTTGCCTTCTTCGTGACATATTTGTGGCTTCCTCAGAGGCATCTGCCTGGCTGGCTGCTGTTGGAAAGAGGGTCCTGGACGTGATGATGGACCTTTTGTCTGATCCAAGAAGGTTCTTCCTTCTCCTCTTCAAGGGCTTTCTCTCTCTCCCTTCCCCAAGATCTTCTACCAAGCCTTTCCAAAGCTGCAAGTGATTCACTGCCTTGTCCCCCTTCTGTCCCCTCCCCTCCCTCCCCCTCCCCTCCTTTTCTGTGTTTGCGCTAATGTTCTGAACATCTACGCCGCATAGCCGATGATTATTTGCAAGACAGAGCGACTTAACGCAGATTTGCAAGCTGTTCCCATTTGTTAAATGTCAGAAAAACACATGCGAGTCAGTGGCTTTAGCACTTAGCTGCCAGCTGGTTCTCCGGAAAGGAGGGGACAAATGACACTCTATCAACACAGCAGAAGAAGAGGAGACCTGTTCCAGAACTCCAATTCAGATGTGCTTTTAACAGCAGAAGCAAAACAAAGAGCAGGCCCCTGTCCCCACCGTTGCCTCCTTCTGCTATTGGCTCTTGAGACCCAGTTCTCTGCTTTTGAAATGGTGCTGGGTGGCTTAGCGCCACTGGTGTAAACAGGGCCAGCTTTAAGCCAATTGGACCAGTTGCTCTCACTTGGGCCCCGCGCTAGGGTGGTTTTATAACTACAGTCACCCCTCCCCATTATCCGCAGGTTAGCCACCCATGGATGTGGCCACCTGTGGATGGCCTCCCCACACCGGTATAACTGTGGGTGGCCTCCCAGAAGTCATGTCCAGTCACATCCAGGGGGTTTCTGAGGCACGGGGAGGCCTGCGATCCACTCCTTGGGCCTCCCAGCGCTTCAGAACACCTTCCGGACATGACAGGAAGTTGCATCCGCAAACCAGAAATAACTTCTGGTCACATCCAGGTGGAGTCCTGATGCACAGGGAGGCCCATGAAGTGGGCCCCACTCGACCTCGGGAGGGAACAGCGCAACTGTGGTGAGTCTGTGCGGTGTCATGACCCTGCCCCCCGCAGACTCCAGCATCCGCGGATTCACATTATCCGCAGGGGCAGAACCAACCATCAAGTCCCCAGAACAAGGAGAATCTCCCTTGCCAGTGGTGATCCTCTCCAGAAGCTTTGAGCAGGAGCTGCAGGTCCCTTTGGGGAGAAAGGCGGGGTAAAAATACTGTAAATAAATAAATAAGTAAATAAATTACACATATCCCTATTGGACCCGAAATATTTTTTAAAAAAATCAAGCACTTCTTACCTGTTGGAGCGGGACCCCAGAAGTGGACCCGCCCCCACCCAGCACAAAGCTCGGGCCGAGGAGGAGCTGCCGGATGAATCTGGAAGAGCCAGTCGGCCGATTGCTCCTGCAGAGGCTCTTTCAGGTTTGTCCAGCTGCGGCATCAGGCCATGCAGCGCTGCTTGGGGTCCGTGCATGGCTGTTGGCCAAAGGGAAGAGGCAGCTCCGTAACTTCAGCCAGTCACTGTGGCTCATGTTCAACGTTCCTTTCTTGCTTTCCTGACACTCCTGCATCTAGGGAGGAGAATGGAGACGAGGACAGGGCTTCGCTTGCCTGTGCCGAGTTCCCAGTCCCGGCCTTTGCTGGACCCGATGCTCTCGCCAGCCTCTCGTGCTTGTGCAATGCGAGAGTCCGTCCACCGTCCAGGCCACCCATGGCTGCCACCGCCCCCAGACCGTCCGACAGTGGGTGGTGTCTGCGAACCACCGCGAAGCCCTGGATGACATGAAGTGAGCCAGGCAGAGCTGGATATTAGGCCACGGGCGCCCTGTTGCTCCCCTTGCCTTGCCTCTGGAGCGGCCTTATCATGGCTTGGGCGGCCCCTGCTGCGGTACCCTCCCAAGAAGAAGACGCTAAGGCAGTGGCTCCTCCTCCTGCTACCCGGCGCTGCAGGAGATTGCGCTCGCCTTGACAGCACCACAACAGTGCACTGTATTCTAAATGCCCGCTTACCTCAAGTAGACCTCCAGCCAGTCCCTTCCCCGGATAGGATTCAGCATGGGCCGCCCGGCCCACGCTGAAGAGCCTGTGCCGGGGGAGGATAAGATTGGGCTGCCAGAGGTATTCCTGTCACTCTGCTTTCCACCGCACCTGCTCAGATACCTGTAGGAATGGAGCTACCTGAGATCCGTGTAGGGGGAAATCATGGCAATATCGTGTTAACCCTAGAGTAAGAGTGGGAGAGTGTTTGTGACTTACAAGACAGTTGGCTTAATTTGCAAGTATGTAAAACTAATAGTTTTGTTCTGCAAGTAATAAAAAATGAATGAAATTCCTCAGGGTGGGGGAAGCTTCCACCCACCCACGCCTCGTTTGCCAGGCCCCACAATGCCCGAAGGGAGGCAGGAAGGACAAGCCTTCCCAGGCGATTTTCAGATGTCACTTATCTGACAAAAGGCTCCATTCCAGGGAGATGCAGCTTTAGCTGAGAAAAAGACGTCTCCCGTGTACCTCATTCTCTGGCAGTGATACGAACCGCTGTGGAACACCTCTGCAGCGTGGATTTGAAATCAAGCTTCTGTTTCCGTGCTTGAAAGGGAATGTGCACATTGTGAAGTTGGCTTAATTTTTTTTCCCTCTGGACTCACACCTACTTGCTGTCATAAGAATTTCCCCCTCAAGTTTCACTCGCCTTGCCCAACATGGCCGAGCAAAGGCATTAGGGCTGCATTTGTCTTCTTCTCTTTTTAAAAGCCGAAACGCTTTCCGCCACGCCACCATCAGTTCTGGCTGCCAAAAGAGCATTTCAATAGTTTGCCTTGAGGGTCAAGTGCTTTATTTATTTTTAGTTAACTTTCTGCCGTCACCATTTTTTCCCCTGATCCTATTTATTTCCAAAGACTTAGTCTTTATGGAGCCTGTTGTTATTTTCCAGGTAAAAATACGTACAAACCCCAATTAATCATTATTTCCTGGAAAAAAAGGAGAGTGTGTTTTTGGGCAGGCCTAGTCTTGCAGTTCAGCTTATGGCTGCTCAGTACAGATGACCACTCAGGCCACCTCATTCACACGTAACACCAGCCCAGCACATTCTGCTTCCTGAAGCAAAGGATGAGATGGTAACCCCCCCCCTCCCCATGACACAGAATTAACACCATAAACGCCAGCTCATTTTTAAAAACACAAGAATAATTCAGGATTTTGCATTTTCCTCCCAATTCAATAGCACAAAGACACACTGCCAACAAATGGGGGTTTTATGGTATATCTTAAGACTTTTATTTCATTTGAAGGAAGAGTTGCACAAATCATTAATGTGCAGCAACTGATGAACAGATAGAACTAAAATCAGCAGTAATATTCTCAATTGTCATTTAAATTCAAGATATTCTTGGGAGCCTCTATAACCATTGATTTTGTCTTAACTGCAGAAGAATTATGGAAGTAAAAATCGTATTTTGCAAGTCTCACAGTCCTGTGTAGAAGTGAGTAGATCTTTGAAACTTCTGCACCAAGCCCATTTCTGCAAATGCCAATGACTTGGCTATAGGTTGTATAGCACAATCACAGAGGATGTCTTCAGCCATTCTGATGACCAGCAGGGATTGTGAAGAGCTCCAGAAGGATCTCTCCAAACTGGGAGAATGGGCAGCAAAATGGCAGATGCGCTTCAATGTAAGTAAGTGCAAAGTGATGCACATTGGGGCAAGAAACCAAAATTTCACATATACGCGAATGGGTACTGAGTTGTCTGTGACGGATCAAGAGAGAGATCTTGGGGTGCTGGTGGACAGGTCGATGAAAGTGTCGACCCAGTGTGCGGCGGCTGTAGTGTAGCAAACGATCTCCGACGATCCTCCGTGAATCACGCAGCGGGATGGCTGTTTTGCTATGCGCATGCGTGAACTCTGCAAAGTTCACGCATGCGCATAGCAAACAGCCATCACAGAGTTCACGCATGCGTGAACTCTGCGTGAACTCTGTGATGGCTGTTTGCTATGCGCATGCGTGAACTTTGCAGAGTTCACGCATGCGCATAGCAAAACAGCCATCCCGCTGCGTGATTCACGGAGGATCGTCGGAGATCGTCGGAGGACATCGTAGTCCAGCCTGGAGGCCCAATAAACAAAAGATAAGTGGCGCAAAGCACACATATTCACCTAGAAGCCCTGTTACCCCTAAAAAACCTTTTAAAAAAGCAAGGAAAAAACCGGAAAAAACGAAAAAAGAAAACGAAACCTAGGATGTCTCCCGCCCCCCGCCCCCCCTCCGCCCTGACGCCCTGGGGCCCTCCGCACCAGGGCACCACATCAGCGCCCGCCCCTGGCGGCTGTGAAGAAGGCCAATTCCATGCTCGGGATCATTAAAAAAGGGATTGAGAATAAAACGGCCAATATCATTATGCCTTTGTACAAATCGATGGTAAGGCCACATCTGGAGTATTGTGTCCAGTTCTGGTCACCACACCTCAAAAAGGATATAGTTGAATTGGAAAAGGTGCAGAAAAGAGCGACCAGAATGATTCGTGGGCTGGAGCACCTCCCTTATGAGGAAAGGCTACAGCGTCTGGGGCTTTTCAGCCTAGAAAAAAGGCGCCTGAGGGGGGACATGATTGAGACGTATAAAATTATGCATGGGATGGAGAGAGTGGATAGAGGGAAATTCTTCTCCCTCTCGCACAACACCAGAACCAGGGGACATGCACTAAAATTGAGTGGAGGGGGAGTTAGAACAGACAAAAGAAAATATTTCTTTACCCAGCGTGTAATTCATCTGTGGAACTCCTTGCGACAGGATGTGGTGATGGCACCTGGCCTAGATGTCTTTAAAAGGGGTTTGGACAGATTCATGGAGGAAAAGACCATCACAGGTTACAAGCCATAAGCAACCTCCTGGTTTTAGAAGTGGGTTTTCTCTGTGCCAGGTGCAAGGGAGTGTCAACAGGAAACAGGTTATCTTGTTGGCTGTGTGCTCCCTGAGGCATCTGGTGGGGCCACTGTGTGATACAGGAAGCTGGACTAGATGGGCTTTTGGCCTGATCCAGCAGGGCTCTTCTTATGTTCTTATGTTCTTATTATTCTCAGTAGGAGCCATATGGCTCTGGCACATTTGAAGAGGGCCAGACACTGAAAACTGTGAGAGAAGGGAATGTCCATGTTGTATCCGTCCGTGTTGCACCTTTGCTTGACCGAGGGGGAGGGATAATAGACATATTAATATTATATAGGAGAGCTTTGTTGTGGTTTTGTTTTGTTTTTTTGCTTGATAACCTTGAAGAGAAGATTTGCTCTCACATTTGGAAAGACCTGCCTTAATCTTCCAACAAAATAAAAAGTCTGGCAGTTTTCTTATGTGCTCCTTTGACCATTTTGCTTTCAGTATTGACAATTGTCTTATAAACTTGTATGTGCTGACATGAAAGAACCACACATATTGCAAGGAATAAATGCCCTGGGGAGTATACTGGGTTTTTGTTTGGTTTGGTTGTTTTTTTTAACTGTTGATTATGGGTGAAGGACACAGAATTTCTGAGAGCTTGGAAAAGAAACAAACTCTTCCTTCCTGCTGCCTGGGGGACGACCCCCACCCCCATTACTATGCCTCTCTCCTTATCATATGCATAAGTAAATGACATCGGTGATGTAAAGCTGGTGTCGTAGGGGATAGGCAGCCCAGTCCTGCGGGCAGCTGGAGACCATGCTGCGGTGGAGAGGGAATATTTTACTTACCCTCCTCCACTCCCACATGGTCCCCCAAATGGGTTTACTGGAACCTGTGCCAGCTATTTAGTTGGCGCAAGTTTGAGTAGAGCAAAGGGGGCATGTCAGGGACAAAATGAGGGTTTAGGATATTGACAGAGCTCTCCCTGGCTAGACACCCCCTGCCCATCCCCCGACACGTCCCCAATCTGCCCCCTCCCCGCCTCCACCAGTGGCTTACTCGTATTGGCAGAGTCCAGCGCTCTTCTTCCAGAGCAGCTGCCTCTTGTGGCAGCGTGTGGAAAATGGCCGCTGGCATCTTACGGCAGCAGAAAGCCTTTGCGCTTCCGTAAACGACTCTTTCTGCCAGCCAAACATTCACAGTTTGACTCCCATGATATGATACACCCTCCCCACCCCCACCCATCATGCCTTGTTGTGAAGCTTGTTAGTTCCATTCCTTTCACATTTTTCCTCCAAAACTCTTCTGGAAGAGGATAAGGCTTTCTCTTTTACGTGTACAGTATCTGTGAGATCGGTTAGGCTAAGACAGTGGTTCTCAAACGTTTTAGCACCAGGACCCACTTTTTAAAATGACATTGTATTGGGACCAACCTAGCTTTACGAAACTTTTAAAAAAGGTGATCTAGAAATAAATTAATTTATTCATTTATTAACTTATTCACTTATTCACTTATTTATTTATTTATTTATTTATTTATGTATTTACAAGTCAAGAGTTCAGCTGTTTGCAGGGTAATTAGCAGCTATCTTGCAAACTGCAGGAGCTCAGTTCTTTGAAGGGCAATTAGTAGCTATCTGATTTTTGAATAGCCTCAGGGCTTGTGGCAATTACTTATCTGATTTTTCCATCACCTGGGACCCACCAGAAATCAGGTCGTGACCCACCAAGTGGGTCCCGACCCACATTTTGAGAAACACTGGGCTAAGAGATAACAACTGGCCCAGGGTTTCAAACTCAGTTCTCCCCACTCGTAGTCTGATAACTACCACACCACACTATATCCAGAAGATGTGGCGAAATCCACGATTTCAACACCCACTGGCCAGGAATGCCGACATCAGCTGAGTTCCCCCCCCCTTGCATGAGGTTGCTATTGTGACAAGATCCGCTGTTTCTCTGCAGAGCTTGTCAAATTTGATGAATGCCTGACCAACGAGACCAACCAGACTTGCCATCCAGGGCCTTGATTTAGAGAACGGGGAAGATTTGAGGGGAGAGCAATCCCTCCGGCCGGGTGCTGTCCGCCTCCATCCCTTTCCGTTCAGGCCAGTGGTTTTTCAACCCTGGCTGAGTGACAGGTCGCTCTCCAATGACTCAGGATTACAAGCCAAAGGTTCTGACTCAGCACAGCATGGATTTCCTGGGGGGGGGGGTGAGGATGGAGCATCACCTTTCGGGAAAGAAGAGATGCTCTTTCCAGTTTTGCTTTAATCTGAGGGCATTACAGGCAAAGCTAACATGGCTGGCAGCGTTTCTTACATTTGTTACCTTGCTGAGATAACCATAAATATAAATGAGGAATTTATTTGAGAATGAACATGGGGGGGGAGGGGAGTGGGAAATCCACCAACACAACAAGCCGGGTCAGATCAAGTCAGACCTATTTTGTAGGTCGGCGTTGCACATTCTTGGCCTGCTTCACAACTCCAAACGTATCCCGCCCGTTCAAGGCGTCTGGCTGGAGCCCAGTGGCAGAGCGACTGTGTTGCATGCAGAAGGTTCTTGGTGCCTGAGGTGGGGTGCCAAATGCTGCCCCTCCTTATTTGGTGCTGTCCCATCCTCTGCTCCTCCCATGCCCTGGGTCAGAAGAGGAGGACAGAGCAGAAGAAGATGTGGAGGTGATGTGGGCGGGGGAGGTAAATTGATGGCGATGTTGTAACCTACCTCTCTGTCCCGCTCTGCCTCTTCTGATCTAGGCAGTGTGAGGAGGGGGGAGGAGGAGGAGGAGGAAGAGGAGGAGGAGGAAGAGTGGAGGCAAGTGGGCCGAGGGAGTCAGATGCCCCACATCGATCGATCTGCTGCCTGAGGAACCACCTCAGCTGGCTTCATGGATGGTCAGGTCCTGCTGGTGTCTCCAGATACGGTTCCGGCAGGCTGAAAGTCTGGACAGTTAGCATAGATGGCGCCCTGATAATCACAGTCAGGCAGGCTTGCATGACAGTAATCCTTCCCCTGGCGTTGTGTGCAGCCTTTGGATCTGGGACCGAGATCCTGCTTCCCTAAGGACCCACAGTTTGGGGAGTAGGTTGATTCATCCTGTTCCTCCTCATCTCTCAATGCTCTAACTTGAGGGCAAGCCTTGCATCTTCCCACTTTCTGTCTCAGCCCCACATGGTTTCCTCTTGCAACTTGACCATGCCTTGCCAAGCCCATCTGTTGGCGCTATGGCAGTGGGAGATGCAGCGGTGGCTCTTTGTTGATGGCCAAATGTGCCAGGCCAATGGCTCCCGCACTGGCTGTCGGGGATGGCTGGAACCTCTGTTCCCCAGCAGAGCCCAGCTCAACTCGCAGCTCAGCCCTGCAAGTTTGCAGGCTGGAAGACCGGCCTTTGTCATCAGTTCTGAAATCTATCAACCTATCCTCTGTGGTCAACATGTGTGTTTCTGGGTCTTAATGGAACTCGTGAGGAGCAGTTAACAACAGGACCTATTTTATCAGCCGGATGAACTGTACCACTTAAATGCTATTATGTTGATGGATCCTGCTGACAATGATTTAGCAGGAGACAAGGCGTCAGACAAAACAGAATGAATGTTTTATTGGAGAGGGGTGGGGGAAAGGGGGATTTAATATCATTGTTCCCTGGAACTTCCTCTTGTGCTAACACAGCACTGCAACCTTTTCACCTCGCGATGGGTGTGCGCTCCCACTTTTAAAGATGTGACACATTTGCACAAAAATCACCTGTTTTGTCATGGAAATAGAGTGAATAAATGAATCCAAAGTGAGGCATTGACAGCTCTCTAACATCAGCGTTTTCTGAATGCAGGGAATTGTTCCCCTAAAAAAGTAGCAAGGCTTGTTGTGGCTGTAACCCTCTCTAGCAACTGATTTACTCCGGAGTAGTCCTTTTCTAAACCCAATTGTTTTTATCATTATTTATGTTTTTCTCCTGTCTTAGGAACTTAAGGTAGTAATCCTCTTCATCTGACAACAAACCAGTGAGGTAGGTAGACTGAGAGAGCAAGAGGTCCAATCACTGGCGTTGCTAGAGGAGGGGCAGAATGGTAAGTCTTGCACAGCGGTAACCGCTCCGTTCCATGGTGGCCCCACCCACTCGCCGTTGGAACCAGTCGAGTGGTGAAGGCAACGCGCAGGAAACTCCATGTAGGGAGTTAGGACTGGAAACTCTATGCGCGTTGCCTTCGCCACTTGGACTGGTTCCAACGGCGAGTGGGCGGGGCCACCATGGAACAGAGCGGTTACCACTGTGCAAGACTTACCGTTCTGCCCCTCCTCTAGCAACGCCAGTGGGTCCAATTTTATCCAGTGATGGTGGAAAAAGAAATTAAACTAATACTGGATCATAAGCTCTCCAACGAGACACATTTAGGAGGGGGGCTCATTGGTAAAATAAAAAGGGGGGAAACTGCCTGAGTTCTTTCGTATTTTGAGGGTAGGGGTGATTTTTATATTCTTCCCATGTCTTTTTTGACTAAGGGGTCACCGTCACCAAGATTGTTTGGTTGGGTTTTTTGGCAGAATGCCCCTACATCATCCTTTCAAGGGGCATTCTGGGGAAAAATGGCAGTTGCCACAAAATCTCATGGCTGCAAGGGGATCATTTCCAGTTAGTCCTCTGAACCAATGGATGGCATCGAATCTGCCTCCACAGGTCCACGTGGACTTGCGCCAGCTATGGAGCTGCTGCAGGTCCAAGTAGACCCAGCAGCTCGACACAGACTTTTCCCAGGTCAAGGGAACAAATGTTCCCTTACCCCGGTAAGACCTCTGGAGGCCAAAACTCTCCTGTGGGATACAGCAGGCACCATGTTGGTGCAGCTGCATCGCCATGTAGGGAGTTAGTTAGGACTGGACTTTTAGTCTGGCCACAATCTCCAGGGCAAGTCTACTCCATACATTAAGCTCTCACCCCAAATACCTAGTAAAACAGCCTACAGTATGTCAGAGTCTGTCTCAACCAGGATACGATGACAAGGTGCAGTTCCTGCTGGATTGTGCTGGACCCGCTCCCGTACCTTTGCCATGCCAGTTTTCTGTGTGCTTCCTTAGTCGCTGCCCAGATGGGGTGGCCACCAGGCAGCTGCACCCCACATGGTTGTTGTGGGGAAGATCAAATGGGACAACCACCTCGGAGGACAAGCAGGATGCCCACCTAAGAAATAGTAGTAATAAAATCAATTTCCACAATCTTAAGGACACCCCTGGAAAGCAGGTTAGTATCGTTAACCAACATAGTACTACTAGTGGGGTGTGTGTATGTGAATCGAACTAGGCATGACATGGGACGGAAATCCGTCATCAGGTTCTCCTGTGTTTTGAAAAAATAGCAGCAGCGGCTGCTGGAGTGGACTGGGAACAGGACGGCAGTACAAGGAGAAAGGGGTGTGGGGGGGGGGAGGGGTGTACCTCTATCAGCTTTTGCTATTTTCCTGGTTAGAAATCAAGCACAAGCTGCTACTTGCCCTACGACCAGTGTTTCTCAAATTGTGGGTCGGGACCCACTTGGTGGGTCGCGACCTGATTTCTGGTGGATCCCAGGTGATGGACAGATCAAATAAGTAATTGCCACAAAACCCTGAGGCTATTCAAAAATCAGATAGCTGCCAATTGCCCTTCAAAGAGCTGAGCTCCTACAGTTTGCAAGCTTGTGTAAATATAGGGAGATAAACGTTTGAGCGTCTCGTAAAGCTAGGTGGGTCCCAATTGAGTGTCATTTTAAAAAGTGGGTCCCGGTGCTAAAAGTTTGAGATCCACTGCCCTACGACTAAAAGTTAATGGTTCCTATGGTGTCTGTAAGTTTCCTCCACTGGGCAAATAGGAGTTCGTGGGTGATTTTTTTTAAATTAAAAAAAATAGCACGAGGTGAATGACTGAAACCGCCTTCTCCCAGCACCATTGCACCAATCTGAATCAGGCCTTCTTGCAGTGACAATTAATGTATTTATTTTTTAAAGTAAAGGAAATGCTGACCACAATCTTTTGCCACACATCTGGCCTGGTCCGCTGATCCCTCCAAAGTTCACAGTAGAGAGGTAATATCTGAGAACAGGAGACACTTCCTGGTTTACAGCTCCTTCGCTGTGCCACCTCCTACCCCAGGTCTCACATTCTCACTGCGGCTTGATAAAACTAAGCGCTAATCATCAATGTCTGATTTTATGCACGTCCACGAAACTTTCCCAACTATCCAACGACCCAGTTTTCTCTATTTTTGGCTTCTACACACTTACATGGAATGTGAGGTCTATGAATCAAGGCAAGCTGGATGTGGTCAAAAATGAGATGATAAGATTGAACATTGACATCTTGGGAATCAGCGAACTAAAATGGATGGGCATGGGCGAATTTAAGTCAGGTGACCATCATATCTACTACTGTGGGCATGAATCCCTTAGAAGAAATGGAGTAGCCCTCATAGTCAATAAAAGAGTGGGAAAGGCAGTACTGGGGTGCAACCTCAAAAACGACAGAATGATTTCAGTTCGAATCCAAGGCAAACCATTCAACATTACAGTAATCCAAGTGTATGCCCCAACCACTGATGCTGAAGAAGATGAAGTTGACCGGTTCTATGAAGACCTGCAACACCTTCTAGAACTAGCACCCAAAAAAGATGTCCTTTACATCATAGGAGACTGGAATGCTAAAGTAGGAAATCAAGAAATAAACGGAACAACAGGCAAGTTTGGCCTTGGAGCGCAAAATGAAGCAGGGCAAAGGCTAACAGAGTTCTGTCACGAGAACACGCTGGTCATAGCAAACACTCTTTTCCAACAACACAAGAGGCGACTCTACACATGGACATCACCAGATGGTCAATACCGAAACCAGATAGATTATGTGCTTTGCAACCAAAGATGGAGAAGCTCTATACAATCAGTAAAAACAAGACCTGGAGCTGACTGTGGCTCAGCTCATGAGCTTCTTATTGCAAAATTCAGGCTTAAACTGAAGAATGTAGGGAACACCACTAGACCAGTCAAATATGACCTAAACCATATCCCTTATGAGTATACAGTGGAGGTGAAGAATAGATTTAGGGCATTAGACCTGGTAGACAGAGTGCCTGAAGAACTATGGACGGAAGTTCGTAACATTGTACAGGAGGCAGCAACTAAAACCATCCCAAAGAAAAAGAAATGCAAGAAAGCAAAGTGGCTGTCAGATGAGGCTTTACAAATAGCTGTGGAAAGAAGGAATGCAAAAAGCAAGGGTGAAAGGGAAAGATATAAACAACTGAATGCAGAGTTCCAGAGAATAGCAAGGAGAGATAAGAAGGCCTTCTTAAATGAACAGTGCAAGGAAATCGAGGAAAACAACAGAATGGGGAGGACTAGAGATCTCTTCAAGAAAATTGGAGATATCAAGGGAACGTTTTGTGCAAAGATGGGCATGATAAAGGATAAAAAAGGCAAGGACCTAACAGAAGCAGAAGAGATTAAGAAGAGATGGCAAGAATACACAGAAGAACTATACAAGAAAGATCTGAATGTTCCTGATAACCACGCTGGTGTGGTCACTGACCCAGAGCCGGACATCCTAGAGAGTGAAGTCAAGTGGGCCTTAGGTAGCATTACTAACAACAAAGCTAGTGGAGATGATAATATCCCAGCTGAGCTACTTAAAATCCTAAATGATGATGCTGTGAAAGTGCTGCACTCAATATGCCAACAAATTTGGAAAACTCAGCAGTAGCCAAAGGATTGGAAAAGGTCAGTTTACGTTCCAATTCCAAAGAAGGGCAGTGCCAAAGAGTGTTCAAACTACCGTACAATTGCACTCATTTCACATGCTAGCAAGGTTATGCTCAAAATCCTACAAGCTAGGCTTCAGCAGTACGTGGACCGAGAACTACCGGACGTACAAGCTGGGTTTCGAAGAGGCAGAGGAACTAGAGATCAAATTGCCAACATGCGCTGGATCATAGAGAAAGCACGAGAGTTCCAAAAAAACACCTACTTCTGCTTCATTGACTACGCAAAAGCCTTTGATTGTGTGGATCACAACAAACTGTGGCAAATTCTTAAAGAGATGGGGGTACCAGACCACCTTACCTGTCTCCTGAGAAACCTGTATGCGGGTCAAGAAGCAACAGTTCGAACCGGCCATGGAACAACTGATTGGTTCAAAATTGGGAAGGGAGTACGGCAAGGCTGTATATTGTCACCCTGCTTATTTAACTTATATGCAGAGTACATTATGAGAAATGCAGGGCTGAATGAATCACAAGCCGGAATCAAGATTGCCGGGAGAAATATCAACAACCTCAGATATGCAGACGATACCACCCTAATGGCAGAAAGTGAAGAAGAACTAAAGAGCCTCTTGATGAGGGTGAAAGAGGAGAGTGCAAAAGCTGGCTTGAAATTCAACATTAATAAAACTAAGATCATGGCATCGGGTCCCATCAATTCCTGGCAAATAGAAGGGGCAGAAATGGCAGCAGTAACAGATTTTACTTTTCTGGGCTCCAAGATCACTGCAGACGGAGACAGCAGCCATGAAATTAAAAGACGCTTACTCCTTGGGAGGAAAGCTATGGCAAACTTAGACAGCATAATAAAAAGCAGAGATATCACCATGCCAACAAAAGTTCGTATAGTCAGGGCGATGGTGTTCCCAGTAGCAATGTATGGTTGCGAGAGTTGGACCATAAGGAAGTCTGAGCGCCGAAGAATAGATGCTTTCGAACTGTGGTGCTGGAGAAGACTCCTGAGAGTCCCTTGGACTGCTAGGAGATCAAATCAGTCAATTCTAAATGAAATCAAGCCTGACTGTTCCCTGGAAGGACAGGTACTAAGGCTGAAACTCAAATATTTTGGCCACCTAATGCGAAGAGAGGACTCTCTGGAGAAGACTCTGATGCTGGGAAAGATTGAAGGCAAAAGGAGAAGGGGAAGGCCAAGTATGAGATGGTTAGACAGCATCACCGATGCAACAAACATGAAAATGAGCGAACTCAGGAAGATAGTGGAGGACAGGAAGTCCTGGCGGGATATGGTTCATGGGATCACGAAGGGTCGGACACGACTTAACGACTGAACAACAACAACAACACACTTACTTGAGAATAAGTCCCACTGAATACAGTGGGGCTTCCTTCTGAGCATACATGCATAGGATTGCATTATAAGTTTGTTAAAATTCCCTTTCCTGTATTATTTAGCCTTTTTCTGCCACAAGGATGAAAGTGCACGGTGGGGAAAAATGACGACTGCTTTGACAGAAGCTGGTTGTTGCAGGTAATTGTTGAAATATCAAGGGTATTGCGTCCTCCATTACTTAAACTTTCATTTGTGGCTTTCATGGCTTTGAAGAATGTTTATGACTGACAATCCTTTCTTTACGGCTCTATCCTTCAAGCTCCGGCTGATACCGTGGAGAATGACCGCATGAGTGCCTGATAAAATGTCAAGACGCCATCATTTCCAGGAGAGTGTTTGGGAGCAATGAGGTCCACTTCAATTTATCTCAACCAGCTGACTTTAAGGCTCCAGGATTTCACTTCCTGGGACACCGGTAAAGACACACAAATGAAGACTTCATCTCCAAGTGCCCAGCAGTAATGTTCTGGAGGTGGGTTGTAGCCACGATGCTGGCATGTGCCATGATTCAAGAAAACGCTATTTAAATAATTGCACACACAAATGAGAGTGTATCGGTGAGAAACCCTCTGACAGTTGCGGGTGTAGCAGCCCTGTGAAGAAGTTCCCTTGTCTATCTTTGCAAACACAGTTCCTGCTGCTGAGACCGTGCTAGAGAAGAACTCCCCTGCCGGACAAGAACTTCTTGCCAGTCTCTGCTCCTGCATCTCAATTCGTGCTGATCCACTTGGTCCAGACCTCCTTCTTACCTTGCCTAGTATTTGCTCCTGCTGCTTCTGCTCATGTCCTCCCACATCACTCAGAGTTGGTGGAAAAGGACAGAGAGACCTTGGGAAGTTCAGGTGGCTGCTCAGCCGTGACGCTCACTGGGCTGGTCACTCAACAAAACCGCACTGGGTTTCTGTGGGGATTAAATTGGGCGGAGAGGACCACGCTTTTTGGAGAAAAGACGTGATAAAAATGAGAGAGAGGAACACCTTGCTTGGCTGGTTCTAATGGGGAAAATGCCTTTTACGCAGCGTCACTGAGAGGCTTTTCATGGTGGCAGGGGAAGGGGGGTCTCCGTAACTGAATAACTTGCTTTTTCTTTCTGAACCTGACATCAGCCCAGTGAAATGACGAAGCTGGGCAAAGGCCAATCTTTTGCCACACATCTGGCCTGGTCCGCTGTTCCCCTCCAAAGTTCACAGTAGAGAGGTAATATCTGAGAACTGGAGACACTTCCTGGATTACAGCTCAATTGCAATGCTGTGCCACCTCCTACCCGAGGACGAGGAGGTGGCCTGAGCTATAGTCTGAAGGGTTTCTGGGACACCTTGTAAATCTGTCTCTTCTGCTCTTGCAGACAAGTCTCAGCTCCACCATCTGCCTGGCCTGTTTTGCTTCTTGTTGGTGGTATTTCAAGTGTCTTAAAATGCAGTTTTATAGTGGACTCTGTGGTTCTTCCACTTCCTGAATCTCAGTAAGGTCCTGTTTTGGAGCATTTACTAGCTCTTGCCTCTTCCCAAGAAGGGAGGAGAGACCTTGGGTTACCAGCAAGGCAATCTATCCCCAGTTCTGGGTTTGTAAGGGGCCCGCTACTAGAAGGAAGTTTTCTTCAACATACTCAACTCTCTGTTATCATCAATTACTATATACAGTAAAGACCAGTTCTCTGTGGGCTTGCCATTCTAATCATGACAACACTGACATGGAGAAGAGGACCTTCAACTCCATCAAGAGCAGAAGAATTTACTTCAGAGAAAATATGTTTAGGGTGGGAGCATTGAAATGGACTTTTACATTCTCCCCCCTCCCCAATCCAACACGTGGGGTTAACTTTCCCATCCACCCCTGAAATTAATTTTGCTCCTTCTTTCTGATCCCCCCACTGGGAGACTCGGCAATCCTATTTGCAAAGGACCGAATAGTCCAGATCAGGAGGGGGGGGGGGTCAAGCAGCTGATAGACCACAAGACATGGTCAGTGGGTCCACCAGTTGTGCTCGTCTCATTTAAACTATTTGTTCACACACACAACACATCTCTTTCCCACTACATTCTTCATCTAACCTGCCTCATTGTGTACTTCAATGTCTGCATGGATGCTGTCAGGGAAGGGAACTTCCAGGAGAAAGCAAGCTGACCAAGGGGAGTAGTGCATAGTGGTTAGTGCACAGAAACTCTTTCCTCTTTACCACTTTCTCTTTACTGGACCAGCAGCTGAATGGGTAAAAACTTTGGTAGACTTTATCTGCTACCAACATCCCAGACTATAGAGACCAGGCAGACGAAGGCCAATGGGAAAAATCCCCCTCCCAGGACAGTTCTGAATCCCAGGTGTTCTTATGAAAAATCAATTCCACAGTAGCATCTGCAGGGCCAAGAGACGTGACAACCCACTGAATTACCTGTGAACATGGACCAGGCAGAACAAAAGTCAAAATGGAACTAGTTTATTTAGAGTCTAAATAAAAGAGTTTAAAAATAATGGGAAAAGAAAGGCAGGTATTAAAAAGTACAGCCAGATGATGAAAAATGCCTGGCAGGAAAGCACAAGGAAAAGGTTTTCATCAAAAGGGTGCAATGACCATTAATGCCCAGTAGATGGAGCCGAGACGCTGCTGGATTGCCTGCCTGAAAACCAGAGATGTAAGTGTGCTGAAAAGATTGAAAATGGAGAAAATAACAGGGGAAAGCAAAACCTTACCATGATCAGTGGCATTGCTGGAGGTGGTGCGGCACCGTAAGTGGTGCAAGACGCTGCACCGCACCTTGCAAACCGGTGTAACACGGCCCCTCCCACTCACCCCCGGAGCCGTTCTGTGCATTGTCTTTGCCACTGACCATGATCGTACCTAGACAGTTCCTTATTTAATACTAATACTTAGTTTAACTTATTTGCATGGCATGGAATCACCAGTTCTTTCACGTGCAGCTAAGCAAGTGGGTGCTCCTCTATTGGCTCCCAATGAAGGAGTCACAAGTAGAGAATGACCCCCACTCTTTCCTTTGGGCTTGTAAATTTATAATATGGCTGTGATGATATCATATTACCTGATTAGGAGGACTGGAAACTACCTGGTCACTCCAACCCACCCCCTTGACCTAGATGGACAGGTTTGCTACCCAATCACAAGGTAAATCTGTTGCTAAGCAGAATAGCTGTCCCAGACAGAAGATGGACCCTGAAGCCACAGCCCCATGTGCTCTCTCTCTCTCTCTCTCTCTCTCTCTCTCTCTCTCTCTCTCTCTCTCTCTCTCTCTCTCTTAATGAAGTTTCACACAGACAATGATCAAAGGCTGCTTGCAAAGTAGCTCCCAGAAGCTGAATGATACAGAAGCTTCTGGGGAGTTAAAAACTGTCAAAAATACAGAAAAAGAGGCACAAAATAGGGGGAAACAGGGGAAAATTCAGGCGATTCATCACAGGTGCTCTTAGGCCCATGCGCGTCACTGGAGCATGGCGGGGGGGCGGACCGCCTGGGGGTGACGCGCGCAAAGGGTCACCGCCGCTCCAGGAGAAGGCCTTGGAGCGTCCGCCCTGGGCGGAGTTCTGCGGCCTTCTGACGAGGCCCAATGCGGCGCGACGTCATTTATTAGGTTTTTCGCACCTGCGCAGAACGTTTGAGGGCAAAAGGGCAGCCCTTTGCCCTCAGAAACGTACTGCGCATGCGCGAAAAACCTAAAAAAATCACGGATCGACGCATTGAGCCTTCGTCAGAAGGCCCAGGACAGCCGGCCAGAGAGGATGTCTCCGGAGCCGGCAGCAGCGGAGGTAAGACGGCGGCGCGGCAGTCAGGGGGTCATTAGGGCGGTGCACGCGCCCTAGTGACGCCAGTACTTAGACCTCTTGAGTGATTGCTTACAGTTAACAGTCCAAATTATTCCTTCCCTATATGTATGCATCACCTTACATTTGTTGACAGTGAATTATATAGAAAATCATTTGGGCTTCTTGCAAAAGTTCTGGGTAGCCATCTAGTGCCCCAAGTCAATTCCACCCACAGTAAAAGAGCACCCTTTATTCTCTGACAGCAGCCAGGACAAAGAATTTGTGTTGAATTCTGAAAACCTTGTGTTTTTGGTGAAGCTATAGCTCAGGGGTGGCCGAACTGCAGCTCCTGGGCCACATGTGGCTCTTTGACATATAATGTGCGGCTCTCAAAAATATTTTGGCCGAGCTCCTTTTTGCATCACAATTAATATAAAAGCTAAATAAGAAAGTTTCAAGCTTTATAATTATTTATGTCATCAATGTATATCGCAATTCATAAATAACCAGAAGACTGGTCTCTGTCCCCAGGGACTTATTATTAGAGTCCACTGGATTAAAATATAAGTTCAATGTTTATGGTGAGTAAATATATTTAAGAATTTAAATGCTTCTTAAATATTGCGGCTCTCAAAACACCAGAAGTTTATCATATGTGGCTCTTACATTAAGCAAGTTTGGCCACCCCTGCTATAGCTTAAACAGGAGGTGGTGGTAGAAAGTTAGAATTATGACAGTTTCACAAGACTCTCTTCTAGTGCAATGCACACCTTTTAAGTCGCAACTATTGATGCTTATCTTGAAGACTAAAATGTACATGAGCTAAGTAGGGATCCAAGTACGAAAGCAACATGGAGTCATTTTCTCAAAGGTCCTAGAACTGCTTTGCTTCAAAGGTCCATCTAGTCCCAGCTAGATGCCTGTGAGAAGAAGCAGAACACAGAGGTGATGGCCATTCCATGATGACCATTCCATTCCATGGGACCATTCTATGCCCCCAGCATCTGGCTGATAGTTCTACTGCCCACCCAATCCTATCCCCCACCAGTCCATGGCATGCACTGCCACATGCTATGGTGGGAGGGTGATCAGAAAGCCAGCAAGAGGTAAGTAAAAATACTTTTGACTTACCACCTGGTAGGCCACCCGGTCACCAATGGTCTTCCTTGGACACATGCCAGCTATATTGCTGGCATAAGTATGAGAAGAGGAAGGTGGCGGATCTGGGCTGGGAAAGGGGAATAGGATCCAGTATGTGCAACTGCCACTAAGACCCACCCTCTCTCACCCTTGAACTGCCACCTGATTTAGCCCACTCCCTGCCCCAAACTGCCCATGAATTGCCCCCTCTGCCAAATTATCTGCATTCGTGGATCATCCGGATGGTTCTGATACATGCAATGGAGCCTCTGCCCACTTCTGGCAGTGGATTGCCAGATCTGCTGCCATCAGTCGCCAATACGATTGGGACATGCCTCTGAATAGAGACGTTCTACCTAACGAATAGCTATTGATGAAGCCATGAATCTGTTATCCATAGGAAATAACATAGTGGCCAATGCTCCATGCTATGGTAGTGAATTCCACTGCATTGACTTAAATTCAAATATTTCAACTTAAATAGGTTGTGGACTGTGCTGTGTTTCATCTCTTCCAAAGGGATACTGGCGGAACTTACGACTAAACAGACAAACAAACAAAAAATCCCACCCTACCCTCCTTAACCCTTTATATCATAAATATATTGCTTTCCTAATCCCCGGGTACATTTTCTGCCTCCAACCCCAAAGTGCCTTCCAAATAAAATAACATAGCAACACAAAACCTTCCCTTATGTGAAGGAAAGTGTGGGGTAAGGAGGGAAGGGGAAGAAAGGATGAAAAAGCACTTACCTGGTCAACATTATTTCATATGGTGCCAGAGCATAAATCAGAAATGGGGCGACCTTCATAGAAATTTCAGACTTATTTACAGTAGGATGCACTGATTGCTCTATCTACCCCTGGCTCCGGTTTTCCACTCCCTTGGTGACTCATAACTAACGTGGTCCACACAACCCCCGTGTAAATAGATCCAATATTTCAAGGAAGGTCATGGTATATATTCCCTTCCTCTCTTAAGAATATATGATGGCGTACCGCGGGTCTGCTACAGCATCTGTCTTCATGAGTGAGGAGGTTGATTGTGTGTCGCTTAAGGCCAGCAGGCATGGCTAGTGGGCTCCCAAAGAGTCGGAAGCATGTGCTGTAAATGGGTCTTGAGGGAACTGAAGAAAACTTTACCATGGCGACCCAGACGTGAAAAATGATAACTTGGTATGAAATTTGAGACTTTCCTGTTTTGTGGACATTTTCTTGTTCGGCAAGGCCTTTTCCAGGTGCTGATGGTTTCAAAGATAGGCTCATAAATGTGAAGTCTTTGGCACAACCTATTAGTACTCATTCCTTGCTATAATTTATTTTATTTATTTATTTTTCACATTTTTATACCCCCCTTCCTCCAAGGAGCTCAGAGTGGTGTACATATTTCCTCCCCTCCTTTTTGTCCTCACAACAACCCTGTGAGGTAGGTGGGGCTGAGAGATAGTGACTGGCCCAAGGTCACCCAGGAAGCTTCGTGGCTGAGCGGGGATTTGAACCTGGATCTTCCAGGTCTAAGTCCAACTCCCAAACCACTACACCATCCTGCTATAACTAAGTCTATGTACATGTAATGGAAATATTTGCGTGTACTTCCCATGTTTACTTCCCTTCCGATTTTCTGTTTTCTCCCCTGTGTTGAATTTTAGATTGCAAGTCCCTGGGGACAGAGACCAGTCTTCTGGTTATTTATGAATTGCGATATACATTGATGACATAAATTACTACTACTACTACTACTACTACTACTGCTACTACTACTACTACTACGGTTTAATATCATTTTCCATCTTGAGACCAACTTACTTTGAAAGGCGCAACAAATATTTCATGGTTGAATGAAATATTTTATTGCTGCATTTGAATTTTCGTAATTTTAATCAGCGTTTCTCAAAGTTCTCCTGAACTTTGTGTGTTTGTGAGGGTGGGACCAGTGGGGACTGCCGCCGTGAAAAACGTTTTAAAATGGATTTTTTGGACTTACTGGAGCCCTCCGAAGGGTTCGGGGAGACCTGCGCTACCCTTCGCAGCCCCCCCCCCTCAAGGCTGCAGATCATCACAAAACCCAGAAGTGGTTGTAAATCATCATGGAGGGCGGATCATGCCTGGGAGGGGGGCAGGCTCGGTGGAGGAGGCCTCCGCCGAATCCCAACATGGGACTTCTCAGAGCTGCACCAACCATTTTGCTGGCGCACCTCCAAGTGGTCCACTTTCCTCAAGGAGACCTCCAGCCCCACGCTGGATGCAGCGGAGCCTGCCCCGTCACTGCTATATCCAAGCGCGGGGCTTTGAATAGGATTAGGCTGTCAGTGGCTGACCTGCTGGGCTCAGGGTTCAAATTCATGGTTTATGAGACCTCCCTTTGCTTCTCCTGTGTGCAACCCCGGGACAGGGGTTGAAATTCGGCGGGGGCCTCCTCTGCTGAACCTGCCTCCTTACCTGCCTCCAGCGGTTGCAGCGCCAACCCTGGTGGAGGCCTGCCGGTGCCGGCCACCACACCGGCGAGACAGGCCTCCATGCTGTCGCAAAATTTGGAACAGAGTGGAGCCCCGTCCTGCCAGTGACAGCCGGTATAGGATTGGACTCCCAATCAACCTTTGGCTTTCCCCCTAAGACCTGTGGGACACTGACCTTCCTTGCTCTCCGCCCATGTGAAATGCCATGAGACTGGTCTGGGACATGCTCACCTGGCATGTCCCCAGCACCATGTTCACATGTAGACAAAAGTCTCAAGCCATAATTCATAGAAAGAGCATGCCAGGCAACAAGCACTGGACTTGTTCCAATCCAACAAGTAGTGGTAGAAGCTCACCCATATCTCGTGGTGGAGCTCTGCACATGCACCAGAGCACCTCAGCAACAATGTATTGCTAGGCTGGGACAGGTATGCCTACAGATATGAGCGGCGGCATGATTAGAAATGTTTTGTAGCTGCTCTCCGTCTCTGGAGGTTGATCACATTGTGAGAAGGGTGAAACAATTCTTTTAAAATGACAAATATCCAGATGATGCCTTTGAGTCCTCCCCCCCTGCCACTAAGAATGTATTGGAAATGCCACATTTAACCAATGATTAAAGTCTACATTATGCAAATCTATCTGGGCTTTGATGGCCGCCAATAGAAGATTGTTAGCTGTAGGCACTATCAGCTCCTCTCTGCCTCCGCTTTAGGACTCTGCCTGGAAGGACTGAGAAATGTAAATACCCTTGTCGTATGCTATCCATCAATCCAAGCAGCATGTACTTTGTAGCCACCCCTGGCAACAGAGAATCAATATGTATGAATTTTTGTCACTCAGCTGGTGTTTATCTTTGAGGGAGAGAAGCAAACATCAGGGCCGTAATTCTGGCATTCAGCATCGGTGCTCGGGTCAAGGTTCTGAGATGGTGTTAGCATCACTGAGGGAAAGTGAGTTGACAGCTGGCGAGGAGAGAGGTCAGATGCTGTTGACTAGCTGGAGGTAAGGAGGAGGGAGGGAGGAAGATCAAAGGTGAGCCGCAAGCCCAGCAGGAGGGCGCCCATGACCTCCAGGTGAGAAAGGAGGAGGAAAACCGACTTAAAAGAAAGACTCATGTCCGGGACTCACCCACATGACCTCCAGAGCGTCAGCAAAGGTCCCCCCCCCCCCCTTAAATAAGCAATAACCTGGAGTTGGTAGAACAGGCAGAAACATTGTCTTCTTGTGCTCATAAGGATGAGGTTTGTTGTATGGTGCTGGTTTCAGGCCTAATTCTTCTGTTCTGTAGTTCGCTATTAACAAGATTTATATCCACTTCTTCAGCCAGTTGCCTCGCAGAGCAGCTAACAAAGACAATCATCAAAGTCTTACCAAAACAACATAAAACAGCAGCAGCAGCAGCAGCAGCAGCAGCAGGAACATAGAGCCAGATAAAATGAAACATACGACACCACCAGATCAAAGAGGTCTGGACAAACTCAGAAAGACACCAGAGTTGGTGCCAGGGTGAGTCTGCCTGCGAAGCGACATGATCCGAAGCTGGCATCATGCCCCAGTTGAGGGCATTGTGCTCTGGGTTGCTGTCTGCCTCACCTCAGAAGGTGGGGGAACCACAGCAGGGACTCCAAGGTCTCAGTAGTCAGGCAGGTCCATTGAGACCATGAAACCCCTCTGTGGCAAGGATGGGTGGATGGATGGGTGGGTGGGTGGACTTCCAGCTTGTGGGATCCATGTTACTTTTGACTAGAATCCCAAGGTCCACCATGCAGGTGAAAGATGGTGACTTGAGTGTGTCATTATTAAACAGCAGCAGGGGGACTTCACCTAAAACCAAAGCATGATGCCAGCAAGCAGAATCGGTGCATGTGGTGGGGCCCAAAGACCAGGTCCCAAGCTCTGCAGATCTTACCAGGAACCCTGGTAAGGCTATTTTCGAATAAATATTAAGGCTGTGCTTAATATCAGGGGTCGTTAAGGTCCTAGTTGGCAGTGGAGGAGGGTGTCTTCATAAGAACATAAGAAGAGCCCTGCTGGATCAGGCCAAAGGCCCATCTAGTCCAGCTTCATGTATCACACAGTGGCCCCACCAGATGCCTCAGGGAGCACACAAGACAACAAGAGACCTGTGTCCAGTCGCCACTCCCTTGCACCTGGCACAAAGAAAACCCACTCCTACAACCAGGAGGTTGCTTTTCCCCATCATGGCTTGTAAGCTGTGATGGACTTTTCCTCCATAAATCCGTCCAATCCCCGTTTAAAGGCATCCAGGCCAGGTGCCATCACCACATCCTGTGGCAAGGAGTTCCACAGATGAATTACATACTGGGTAAAGAAAATTTTTATTTTGTCTGTTTTAATACTCCCTCCACTCAGTTTGAACCTACCAGCTTCCCAGGGTCCATCAAGCTTTTGAAATGCCAGGATACCTGTGAAGCTGGAATGATTTCAACCTTCTACATTCTGGTGGTTTCTGATCCAGTTAGAAAACAGGGTGTGAAGTGAGGGACAGCAGAGCCTTTCCGGGCCTCATCCTTCACATGCACAGAGCCACCAGTGTGAAGACTGTTCAGTGCTATCATCCAAACTTCACCCTGCTGGAGGCCTCGGAGCACAGGCTTAGGATAGCTTGAGGATGTCCCCTGGATGCATCCCACTCTGTGCACTCCAGGAGTGGATAGTGGAATCTATAATGTACCCTGCAATCTGGCAAGAACTTTGAGTATAGTTAGGGTTGGTTCACGACCTCTTGACGCCTGAGGTAGCATGCCAAATTCTGCCTCCTTACCCAATGATGTGCCAGCCTCTGCTCTTCCTAATTTCCAGTGTTCTAGCTCCACACTCTTTTCCTCTCCACATTTCCTCTTCCTCTCTGTCCCCGTCTTCCTTTTCCAATCCAGCGAGGAGAAGGAGGGGCAGTGGAGACGAGTCGGCGGACCGAGATGGGCAACCCCCCCCCACCAATCTGCTGCCTGTGGTGACCACTTCCTCATGGATGGGCCGGCTCTAGGTTCAATGAACTCATCTCTTCCAGTTCTGCTAAAGGTTTATAGAACAGCTCCGAGCTGTTCCATTCTTCGAAAACCGAGTATCCACCAGCAAAACATCTTCATTCCAACTAAACGGAACATCTAGAACCGCGGGTGTTTCTCTGAATCCTGGTAACAAGGAACAGGGAGGACTGTTGACTTCACACACTGCTTGTGAACTCTGCTAGCCTTCTGGTTGGCCACTGTTGGAATCAGAAAGATGAACTAGGTGGACCACTAGGTGGACCTTTGGTGAACCTAGCAGCCAGGCTCTTCTTACATTCTGGTGTTCCCAATTCTGCAGATTTAAGTTTCCTGCTAGCTGCTCCCGATCAGCAGCACTCCTCAAGTATTTTAAAAGAGGCAATGATTTTCTTTCCTCTTTCCCCAGTAGAGAGCACATTCATCTAGGCAGATATGATTTAAATATAAAGGAGAAGTTTACTAGAATAGAATTTAAGAATATTAAGAAGGGATTTGGTTCTGAGAGAAATATTAGCAGCAGAGGCATGGATAAGGATTTTGAAGGAATTTAATTAAAATTTAATCTTCTTTCTAATTAAATTTCCTTTTAATTAAACTTAAAATTAAATTTGCTTTGTTTAATTGGAGGAATTTAAAAAGTATTACCTTGGAGTGTCAATCAATTATTTTAAATATATACTTTAAAAGGCTACTTTGGTTCACTTGGTTTGGGAGAGGAGAACATAACATAAAAACATAAGAACATAAGAAGAGCCCTGCTGGATCAGGCCAAAAGCCCATCTAGTCCAGCTTCCTGTATCACACAGTGGCCCCACCAGATGCCTCAGGGAGCACAAGACAACAAGATAACCTGTTTCCCGTTGACACTCCCTTGCATCTGGCACAGAGAAAACCCACTTCTAAAACCAGGAGGTTGCTTATGGCTTGTAACCTGTGATGGTCTTTTCCTCCATGAATCTGTCCAAACCCCTTTTAAAGGCATCTAGGCCAGGTGCCATCACCACATCCTGTGGCAAGGAGTTCCACAGATGAATTACACGCTGGGTAAAGAAATATTTTCTTTTGTCTGTTCTAACTCCCCCTCCACTCAATTTTAGTGCATGTCCCCTGGTTCTGGTGTTGTGCGAGAGGGAGAAGAATTTCCCTCTATCCACTCTCTCCATCCCATGCATAATTTTATACGTCTTAATCATGTCCCCCCTCAGGCGCCTTTTTTCTAGGCTGAAAAGCCCCAGACGCTGTAGCCTTTCCTCATAAGGGAGGTGCTCCAGCCCACGAATCATTCTGGTCGCTCTTTTCTGCACCTTTTCCAATTCAACTATATCCTTTTTGAGGTGTGGTGACCAGAACTGGACACAATACTCCAGATGCGGCCTTACCATCGATTTGTACAAAGGCATAATGATATTGGCCGTTTTATTCTCAATCCCTTTTTTAATGATCCCGAGCATGGAATTGGCCTTCTTCACAGCCACCGCACACTGGGTCGACACTTTCATCAACCTGTCCGCCAGCACCCCAAGATCTCTCTCTTGATCCGTCACAGACAACTCAGAACCCATTCGCGTATATGTGAAATTTTGGTTTCTTGCCCCAATGTGCATCACTTTGCACTTACTTACATTGAAGCGCATCTGCCATTTTGCTGCCCATTCTCCCAGTTTGGAGAGATCCTTCTGGAGCTCTTCACAATCCCTGCTGGTCTTCACCACCCGGAAAAGTTTAGTGTCATCTGCAAACTTGGCCACTTCACTGCCTATCCCCGACTCCAGGTCATTTATGAATAAGTTGAAAAGCACCGGTCCCAAGACCGATCCTTGGGGCACACCGCTTTTCACCTCTCGCCATTGTGAAAATTGCCCATTGACTCCCACTCGCTGTTTCCTGGTCTTCAACCAGTTCCTAATCCACAAGAGGACCTGCCCTCCTATTCCCTGACTGTGGAGTTTTCTCAGGAGCCTTTCATGAGGGACCGTGTCAAACGCCTTCTGAAAATCCAGATATATAATATCCACGGGTTCGCTCGCATCCACATGCCTGTTGACCTTTTCAAAAAATTCTAACAGGTTTGTGAGGCAAGACTTCCCCTTGCAGAAGCCATGCTGACTCTCCCTCAGCAGAGCTTGTTCTTCTATGTATTTTAAGATTTTATCCTTAATGAGACTTTCCACCATCTTCCCTGGAACAGATGTTAGGCTGACCGGCCTGTAGTTTCCCAGGTCCCACGTTGAGTGTTAGAAAGCTCTTCGGAATAAATAAATAAATAAATAAATAAATATAACACATCGATTTCCTGACTCTGCAGTTGTTCTTTTTTAGTTTCCCCTTCCTTGTTCAGCAAAAAGGCAAATGCTTTTGGCCCTCACAAATGGATCCATTTCTCCTGGATTGCCCCAGCTTGCTTAAGGGTCGATGCCATACAGAGCAGGGGTCTGTAGCTTGCTTGGGCTCTTTGTCTCCTTAAATAATCCCTTGTCTGCTTGCTCTGCATTTTGGCCCCACATCCAATTGTGGGAGTAAATTCCTCCCATTTGATTTGAGAGTGTCTCCCCACCCCCCGAACATCCATTGACGTAGAACCAGAAATTCCAGGTCTATTGAGTCTACTTCCCTCCACCCTTTCTCCCAAATCCAGGAGTGTTAAAGTTTTGCTTTTCCTGCCTAGCCTGCTGCATTTCCCTCTCCTTATTTCACCACCTTTAATCTGCTTTCTTTACACCACAATGTCCCAGACTAAAGGGTATTAGAGCTCTCCTCCCCTTAACAAACACCAAGGGGATTTCTCTCTCTCTCTCTCTCTCTCTCTCTCTCTCTCTCTCTCTCTCTCTCTCCTGCTCTGAAAACTCTCAAGACATCTCACCCCCCCCCCAATTGGGAGTTTTCTCATCACTCTGGTCCAGAGACTTTGGGCACATCTGTTTGCAATCCAGGGTACCTGAAGTGGGGCGAGCCAGGGATAAAGGATGGAACGTGGTTGCTTCAGTTCTGAGATTCAGGAACCAGAGCCTGGCAGATAAGGGATGGAGCCTGGCAGTGGCTTTAGGAAGAATGGGTAACTGGTGGATAAGGACAGCAGAACCCAGTTGTGACTGGTGCTTTAAGGGCGATGCCTGATGGACCACGAGGTGGACCTACCGAAGCGCTCATACCTTCTCCCTTGGCTCCCCGGGTTCTCTTGAGTTAGTGCATCCCCCTTCCTCTTGCACAAAGGCTGTAGCCAACCACATGGTACCAGTCTGACTGCAGCACAAGGAAATGCTGGTGCAACTTGCTGGGTCCAGGTCCAGATATGAGCTTCAGAGGCCTATAATAATGCTCAAGCAGAGCTGAATATAAGAAGCTATTAGAATGAGATGAATTCACCTCCTGATCAGATTAAAACCCTAGTAAGAGAAGACATTGTGGTTTAGCTCCCTCCCTCCTTCATGTTAAATTCTCTGATGGAAGGCAGCCATGGCTGCACCTTCAAAACCATTGGTGAAGAGAAAGCACTATTCCCACAGTGATGCTTGAGGCAAAAGGATTCTCCTGCTTTCAGCTCACGCAGGTCCAAGGAGACCCATTGCCGCAGCTGAGAGTTTCCCCGGGGCAAGGGGACAAATGTCTCCCTACCTCAGGGAGACCTCCAGCCTGCTCCTGTCTCCTCTGGGCAGAACTTTAGGTAGAACTCAAGGTGGCTCCCAAAACTTTATATCATCATAAATACAATATAAAATCAATAACAGACTATAAAACATTAAAATTAATGCCCAATAACCAAATTCCATAGATCATTCATAATAAATCTTAACACCCAATGTGCAGCCCATCATAAATGCATGCTTCCCCCCCCCCCCAACAAAACCAGTGGCCCAGGTGCTCTAACCCCAGTTATTGCTTCTTCGGGATTTCAAGTGTCATTGGCCTCTGTTCCTGAATATATTTTCCAAAGGAAAACTCCAGCCCCACGTGAGAAGATTAAATAAGGATGGTGCACATCTTCTCTGCAGATTTTGACACTTCTACATTCATAATTTATCGCAAGTTGTTAGAAAGGTAAATAGATTTTTATTTACTATGATTTTCCCCCCTCTCACCAGCTGGAAGCCACCTCATTTGTTTCCTCTTTGATCCTAGACAGAAAGCTAAATAAATAATTAGCCTTTTTTTTTTGCAGCAGGCTCCATCTCCTCTAACAACCCACATGTGGCAAAAGTTACTTGACTCAGGGTGAAGGCAGATGTGACGTTGAAATGGGGCTGACAGTGGCTCCTTCACCTGCAGGGCAATTTGACTACCTGCAGTTCAAATGCTGGATTCAAATATAGTTCAAATATTTTTTCACCCAGTGTGTAATTCATCTGTGGAACTCCTTGCCACAGGATGTGGTGATGGCACCTGGCCTAGATGCCTTTAAAAGGGGCTTGGATAGATTCATGGAGGAAAAGACCATCACAGGTTACAAGCCATAAGCAACCTCCTGGCTTTAGAAGTAGGTTTTCTCTGTGCCAGGTGCAAGGGAGTGACAACAGGAAACAGGTGATCTTGTTGGCTGTGTGCTCCCTGAGGCATCTGGTGGGGCCACTGTGAGATACAGGAAGCTGGACTAGATGTGCCTTTGGCCTGATCCAGCAGCAGGGCTCTTCTTATGTTCTTATGGATCGGTCCTCTGTCTTTCCCCTTGTCCATGCTTCAGGTGGGCTGTCCATCTCTAATGCTTTCTTTAAGCTAATAGCTGGATCCAACACATGCCTTGTGCAACTGCAAGAGAGGGAGGGGTGCAAGTTTGGGTGATTCTCCTTTCTCTTCAAGCCCCCAGTACCCTTGAAAACCTACTCTTAATGGGTGGGTGAGTCATGACCCTCTCAGGAGCAAAATGGTATGCGACACATGGGACTGGAGAGGGAAGAAGGTATCACCAAAAATTGCTTCCTCCCCTTCTTGCGTGAGCAAGAGGCAGCACCCATGCAAGGCAAGGTTTAGATCTAACCCAGAATGTTCATCATAAAATTAAGTTCATTCGTACAAATGTTTGCCTTTAAAAAAAAAAACCAAACATTTTAAAAAGAGCTATAAAGCTGCTACAAGGTTTGGTAGCAGGAAGAGAACACTGTGTTGGCGACAATTCAGGCACTAACCAATCAGCACCCTACACATACAGTTCTTTGTTGCCATCTTGCATGCTAACCAGTTCTCAAAGCTTCCCCTGGGTGGAGGAAAGGTACAGACACACTGTATGTGGTGAGGCCTCTTCCACACAGATTCCACTGCTTCTAAACTGCTGCTCTACGTCCACCCTCAGTCAGGTCTGGCCTTGCATGAAGCAACATGGAGCAGTTGCCTTGAGTAGCATAGCAAGTTCTGGGGGAGGTGCCATCTAAGTGGTTGTAGAAGAGGCCTTCCTTCTGGACTGAGAAAGCCTCTCCTCGGCTGTAAGTGACACACAAAACTCTCCTTCCCCATGGTATGCTTGTGTTTTATTATTGGCCTGGGAAGGTGGTGGTAGGAAGGGTGATTGACAGCTATTAGAAACACTGGCTGGGAAGCAGTGGCTCAAATTAATGCTATTTGGATCTGTTGGGTTCCATAGTACTTGTTGCAGTGGCCGACGGGAGAAGTTTTATTCATAGAATCACAGAGTTGGAACGGGTCTTCAAGGCCATCTAGCCTAACCCTCTGCTTGAAGCAGGAAAATCCTCTCTGGAGCATCTCCAAAAGGAGTCTGTGGAGCCTCTGCTTGAAGACCTCCAGCGAGGGAGAAGCCACCACGTCCCTAGAACAACAATTGGTTCTATTGTTGAAGAAACGTTTCCTGATTCGACCGAAATCTCTCCTCCTGCAACCCACATGTGGCAAAAGAAATCTCTCCGAAGTCCTCTCCTCTCCGCCCCACTCCAGTTCCCGGTGTGGGCTTCTTTCTATCTGGAATGCAAGCAGCTTTGGGAGAGATTTTTTTGCCCCTGGCCGGCTCCTTTCCCCTCTTCATGCCTTTCCCCTGCCCCGTGATGGGGACCATTTCCTCCGCTATCTTGAATGCTTCACCTCACCAGTCTTCTCTGTGGACACCGGTCCTCCTACAACTGAGGCTCCAGAAAAAGAACCACCAGAAGTTGCCCAAACACGAAACTAAGGAACCCTTTTTATTCTGCTTTGGTGGAACAAAATAACTTGCAACTTCAGCACCTAAATCCATAAAATTATCTGTCAAAAGTTGATATTTAATTCCCTAAGCTTGCATTTCCTTTGTAAGATCTTGGAACATTAGGCTACATTTACCATTAAATACTTTCTTTTTCTTTTCTTGTATATGTCAAAAATTTATCTCTGTTCCCCACAAAGTGGGGAAAAAAAACTTAAAACCGTTCCAACAGAGGCTAGTTCAAACCCGAGGATTCATGCTGTTTTCACAGAATATTCTCCACAGAATGGGCCAACCAAGAGTCCTGATTTTGCACTTATGTGTGCAAATAACTTTATTCGGGCAATGCAACTTTCTTTTTTTGCTGAGTTTCAGTGGAACTTTTCTTGAAAGAGTTCTCTTTGACTCATGTCTTTTTCAAAATAGGACAAAGTGGTCGGCATATTGGTTTCCTCCAGAGCTGAGGTAATCATGTGGGTGAGAGAGTGAATTTAGGGTTCTCCTCATTTCTCCTGAGGCAGTGAATTTGGGGTTCAGCTGCTCTATCTCAGAAGGCCCTTGACTGGACCACTGAAGTTGTTCTAAACTGGTGAGATGTGTTCCCATCAGCTGGTCCCAGTTAGCAGCCTAGCAGGCAGCTATAGTTGAATGACAGCATTTTCTGAAGGAGAGCTGGCCCAAGAGCTCTAGTACCTGAGGGGCTATGTCAAATGCTGCCCCCTAGTGCTGGAAAAGGTGCTGACACCTGGACTGGAAAAGGAAGAGGGGAATGGAGCGAAAAAGGGAGTCAAGGAGAGTGGGAGGAGAGAAGTAGGCCCTGCTCCTTCTGCTTTGGCCTGTTCTTTCTTTTCCAATCCAAGGAGTAGGACGAGGAGGAGAGTAGTGGAGGTGAGGGGGTAGGGAGAGGTGGACTCTCTCTGGAATTGGGAATATTCTGGGACCTGGGCTAGAATCTCAGACATGTGGCTGCTTGCCCCAAGCAGCTTGCTAGTCTGGTGACCCCTCCCTCCTCTCCCCTCCCCTCTCTCTTTCACTCACTCCCACTTGGGCTGTCCCTCTTTCTTGTCAAACATTCTGTCCTGAGGCAGCCTCGGGGATGAGCCTGCCTGTCCTGAACAGTCTTCCGAATTAGCCCCATGTATAACACTGAATTAAACCACTGTTGTCGATCGAAAGATCGGCAGTTCGAATCCACGCAACGGCGTGAGCTCTCGTCGCTTGGCCCAGCTCCTGCCAACCTAGCAGTTCGAAAGCATGTTAATGCGAGTAGATAAATAGGTACCGCTAGCGGGAAGGTAAACAGCATTCCGAATGGTCATGCTGGCCACATGACCACGGAAGCGTCTTCGGACAGCGCTGGCTCTTCGGCTTCGAAACAGGGGTGAGCCCCGCACCCTTGAGTCGGACACGACTGACTGGACTTAAATGTCAAGGGACACCTTTACCTTTTTATATAGCACATCTCAACAGTCCCTGTGAAATGCATTTTATAGTGACAGGGGAGGGGGCAGAGAAAGTCGGAGATATATGTCTCTGGTGCCTCAAATATAAGACAGAAAACATAACTAGATGGGGGAGCACATAGACAGACCCAGGTCATGAAATGTGAGATGACCCCGTATCACTGGAAAAGGATCTTGCACAAGGTTAAGAAACGGCAGCCATTTTGGATGGAGAATATGGCTGGGGAATGCAGCTGGAGAGAGTGGGGGGCAGGTGTGTGAATGGGCGATCCTGTTTCTTGCAGGTGACAGCACTCTTTCGACAGTCAAACGTCAGGCCCACATCTGTCCTTGGAACGGACCGGTGTTTGGTAAGCAGATCTTTCTGTTTTTTCAGCATTGCTTCACCTCTGAGGAGACTTCTGAAAAAAGAAGATTGATTTAAATGGAAATACATTCAAATAAATGGATTTTTGGTTTGAAGGTTGTTTCTGAGCAGCTTCTCCGGTGTGGGAAAAGGCCGATTTGAAAGTATGATGACTGTTCTGCAGGGGCAACGCTGTATCTTAATTTCTTCTCATTTTGAAGGGTATTTTTTATATAAAGTTTATTGAAATGTTATGCAAAGCAGGAACTGCTAGCTATAAGACAAGACAAGGAGGGAATTGGGAAGATTTGATGATTTCAGGAGCTATGTGATAGCAAAACTCATGATTTTCAGAGGTAGCGTTTATGCTGGGTTTAATCTACATGGCCGATGTGTTATTCCCCAAATGGAACACCAATGGAGGTGTTGCTGCCTATCAAAGTAAGTTCACAGCCCAAATCACTTTCTTCACAGAGGAACTAATTCCACTCAAGGTGAAGACAGAGGTAATATTTTTGCAGACATTACAGCGGGAACCGTTGTGTGATCCTGATTTCGTAAAGTTACCTTACACTGTACACATATAAGGGAGTGGCGACAGGATACAGGTCTCTTGTTGTCTCGTGTGCTCCCTGAGGCATCTGGTGGGTCCATTGTGAGATACAGGAAGCTGGACTAGGTGGGCCTTTGGCCTGATCCAGCAGGTCTCTTCTTATGTTCTTATATCCCAGCAAGTTAAATCCTTGCTGGGATATATGTGTTTTTCCTCTTTTCTGTCCTCCTTTTAACTACAAAGTGACATGTACAATGTGTGTATATGTGCGTGTGATCCTTCGCCTTAAAAAAATTGCAAACCATTTTAATGCAGTTACAAAACGTTTCCCAGGTCTGATATATCTGTGCATGTTTTGGTGATGTTACAGACACTACCCAATAGCGCTCTCACAGCCAGCTTTTCCCTTGTGTATAATGACTGATGTGATAGACTTGCAGGACTGAGGACTCCCAACATGCAAGGTATCAGGTATGATTATTTTTGTTCCCATTGTTCCTTTCTATCGTTAAATCACTCTGGTAACCCACCCACGGCTCACCAGGAGCCTCCGTGTCATTTTCTGTCCATTTCCAAGTGCTTCCTGAGCAGCCAGTAAGTATCCATTTTTTCCTTCCTTGAACACAGCAACAGGGATGGCCCGAGTTGCAGTGACTCCTGAAGCGGCACCCTCATTTCCTGCCCCCTCCATCCCTTCTGTTTTGTCTTTCTGTGTCTCAGGGTTCTGCTACCACATGCTCCTTGCCCACCTGCCCATTTACGGCAGAGTCAAAGGTAGCAGTGAGGAGGGGGAAGGGAGGGGAGTGAGTTATTTACTTCCTACTTTAGCGCCATTGTCTGCTGGTTCCTGCCACTTCTTCAAACCCAGAGGCTGGACAGAGAACTCTGCTTGGAAGGTGCCTTGCCCAGCCTAGGGACAGAGTGAGAACCAGCAGAAAGGGGAGGGGAGGGGTCATTCTGCCTGCACTCCCTTCTTGCCTGCCTGGCGGTGGAGGTGACCTGGCGGTGGCGGGATACACTCCCGCTGGGCCTCTATGACTGTTGTTTTGATTGCTGTCCTGGAAGGGGGAAATCGGGACAGAATCTCTCCTCCTTTCTCCAGCACTGGTGCTGCTGGGGGAAAGGTTAGGATCGGTGCACAAGAATAGACTCAGAGAGCAAGGCTGAAGCAGATGGGGGGAGCGGGGGGGCAGGCAGATGTGGGAGGCGAGGCACTCCTCATCAGTTCACTGCCTGTTCCAGTGGAAGCAGCAGCTTCAGGCTCTCTCACGGCTGGGTTGGCCAACATACACAGCTCCCTCTTCCGGATAATGTGCCAACCTGCACAACTCCCTCTTCCGGATAATAACCTGCTGTCCTTCATGAGTCTGGAATTGGGAACATTCTGGGACCTGGGCTAGAATCTCAGGCATGTGACTACTTGCCCCAAGCAGCTTGTTAACCTGGTGACCTCTCCCTCCCCTCCCCTCCCCTCCCTCTTTCACTCCCACTTGGGCTGCCTCCCTTTCTTGTCAAACATTCTGCCCTTTAGGGTTCAGTGTCTCCCTCCAGGAAAGAAATATTTTAAAAGGACCAAAGGACACAATGCTAGGCACACTTAAAGGTAAAGGTGACTCCTGACAATTAAGTCCAGTCATGTCCGACTCTAGGGTGTGGTGCTCATCCCCATTTCAAAGCCGAAGAGCCAGCGTTGTCCGAAGACGCCTCCGTGGTCATGTGGCTGGCATGACTCTCCTTGCCGCAGCGCGTAGAATGCAGCTGGAACACGGAGCGCTGTTTACCTTCCCACAAGCGGTACCTATTTATCTACTCGCATTAACATGCTTTGGAACTGCTAGGTTCTGGCCAAGCAACGAGCGCTCACCCCATCGCAGATTCGAACTGCCGACCTTTCGATCGACAGCTCATGGTTCAGCGGTTTAACCCACTGCGCCACCCGCTTACCTGGGAGTAAATCTCTTTGGATGCAATGGGACTTCAATATGCATAGATGGTGCTGTAAGTATCCTTACTGTTCTCTGATTACCTGTCATCACAGAGTCAAGCTCAGGCTCCATGTATGAAGCACTACTGACTTGTTGAATCACATGTAAAGTTATTTTAACATTTTATTGGGATGCTCTATATGTATTCCAGAAATCTGTTTAATATGTGCAGTCTTTGTTGTACATTTTCTGTTACTGATCTTATGCCTGTATCTATTCCTAAGGTTGGGAAACAATATAAAAGGTCCTTTTTAAAAGGACTGTAGGGCAAAGTGCTCCATAAGCATGTGCAGAGTGCTTTTGCTTTGTATAGGGCAGGGTCTTTGTCTGTCTGGAGGTGCTATTAGAATGTGTTGTCCTGCATCTCACTTCTTATCTGACCTGCTAGCCTGGCACTGTTGGCAAAGCCCTTTGTTTGCTGTTCAAAGAGCTCCTGAAATGCTTGCGATAACCCCTGAGTACATCCCTAAAGGGGTCACTCAAGCTAGACTCCAGTTGTTGTTGCAAGATGCGGGGAACAACATCTGTATGCACAGAGGAGGCTGCTTTTAAAATGCAAGAGATGCTGAGCAGCGTAAGCACGAAAGCGAGTCAAAGAAGATCGCAGCATCCGGCAAGGCCGACAGCTCAGGCTTCCCATTAATAGCCTCAGCGTGTCACTGAGTAAGGCCCAGAGGCAACTCTGCTGCCGACATAACTTGCCTGAGAAGCCTGCCAGAGAGCAGATGATACTCTGCAAAAAAACAATATTTTCTATTTGGCATCGAAGATTTTTTTTAAAAAAAAGCATTGAGGGAGGAGGGCAGTCAGTATGGATGACTGCTGTAGATGCTGAGCTTCATTTCTGCCAGAAAGTAATGCTGGAATGTCTTCTAAACACGGGGACTGAGTCTTGAGAAGTCATGTTGCAGAAGAGTGACTCAGAGCATGTACAAAGTGCTTTTGTCTCTTGGCTGAGTAACCAGATTATATTCCCTGCTTGCTTAGGGAGATGAGTAGTAGGGTGTCTCCCCTAGCTCAGGCTTAGACTTCCAAGAATGTCTTTTTTAGAAATTAATCACTGCCTCAATCACATACAGACACACACACACCCCAACTTTCATGCTAGGCATTTGCCTCGGCATGGGAAAAGGCAGGGTATACATTTTTTAAAATAAATAAAATAAAATAAAATAAAATAAATACTACCAATTTAGATGTAAGCTCTTTGGGGCAGGGACACTTCTTTCCTATTGGTTATGAAACGTATGAAATGGTACACAGCCTGATATATATTGATGGTGCTGGATAAATAATCAATTGCACAATGATAGGTATGTGATGGGGTTGATGTTGCTCCACCCTTCTCTTGAATGACAATGAAGTGAGGGGGGGTGTTAGACAATGAAGAGGGGGTTAGGCTTGGGGGGGTTAGGCAGGGCTTTATCAGGGGGCAGCAGCATCAAACAGATGTGAAGGCAGTGGAAATCCAAACTGTACCACTTTGGAATGTAGGTGGGGATCAAATGTTGTATACTTCTTCACAAGGGGGGGGGGACTCCCCATGGCTGACTTGCAAGTGCTTTACTACCGTCCAGAATTTCACCACCTCAGTCTGCAATATCTGGGTCTGGTCTATAAGTGAAGGAGAATTGAGGTGGTTGACTATAATGTGATGGTGACTCAACAGACCACTTCACTTCAGGGCTGCGGGTGGGGTTTGTGTGCTCCTCCACGCAGAAAACTCTCTGCAAGCAGAAAACTAGCACATCATAAAGAAAGGATTTGCCCCACCTAGCCTTTGTCTTTGCTACTGGTTTTCTATTTGCAAGGAGTTTAAATTAAAAAAGCACGATCTCCCACCTACTTGTAGCTAAAGTGGTTCAGTTCCCATCACCACCTCAGCAGTCTGCCATCTCCTCTGCCATGTGCAGCAGGACGTGTAGAGCCCCAGTTCCAAGTTTAGCCTCCTCAACAGCCCATCGTACCTGCAAGAAGCAGAGCTTTGAGAAGCAAACCTTTCTCTCTTCCCCCCCCCCCCCCGGTCTTCTCTTGCAACATCTGTGGCCTGCCATGGACTCAGCATTCAAGTCTGATGAGGCAAAGCAGCACAGGCGAGGAGGCTGCACAGTGACAAGTTTTGGATGCACAAAGTTGGGCCCGTAACTGGAATTAATTAAGCCTCCTTGCTGTTTCCTGCCGATAAATTCTAATAAACACGAGAAGAATGTTCTGGTACCCTTATCGTTCTGGAGGAATTAAAACACAGCAGTGTCATTTAGCAACCCAGATGGTTTATCATTGTGTGGTTTATGTCGAAGTGGATCTGACAGGGGGAGGTATATCAAGGGAGCAACAGAGACGCGGAAGCGAGGCGTGTGCCTTTGGGATTATGGATATTTATGCACCCAGCAGAAGTCCTGGTGTCTTGGAAAACAGACTGCCAGTGTCTTGGAACCTTGGCGCCTCTCTTCCCCCCCCCCCCCGCCCCAGCAACCTCAGCCCTCCCCACCCGTACTTGCTTGCTTGTCTTCTCATTCAAAGTTTAGGCGTATCGCTAGCACCTTTGTACGATATTTATGAGCTCCTGCTTTAAATGGGACCTTAATTGGTTTAGTCACTGCGCTTGTAAGACAAGAACCTAATAACCAGAAGCCACGTAAGCAGGAAAGGGGAAGATTTCAGCGTCGCCTGAACAGATACATGCGGGGCCCTGGGAGGCCTGTACTGGCATTGTGGCGCTGGCTCCGTGCAGAATGTCAGACTCCGCTACAGCTTGCCCTGTATCCCACGGCCCCAGTTCTCAGAGATCTTCAGAGCGTCAGCTCCCCACAGCTATGATTAGCCAGGAAAAAATAAATAGGTACAAATTAAAGCGACTCCTGGCTGAGGCCTCTGCGGCATGTCATGTGTGGTTGAGAGAATAGAGGGGGAGACTGGAGCGGTTGTAAGCATCCGTTCCAAGGGCAGAACGATGAAACATGACATCTATAGACGACGAATGTCACTTTTTTCACCTGGCCGACCAAAGCCCTTCCATTTTCCAAAACAGGAGCTGCAGGAAGGGGCTGTGTGGTGGGGGGAAGGTTGCTTTACAACGGTCAAAAACTGCTGGAGGAGGAGTTTTTTAGACTGCTGGCCCTGCACAGGAGCTTCTGTGGAGTTAGAAGTATCCAAAAAATAAGGAAAAATAGGCAGAAAACGGGGGGGGGGGCACAGAGGCATCGTTAGGGGGGTGGGGCCCCTAGGTGCGGGGGGGCGACACGTGGGGGGCAACACGTGGTGCGTGTGCAATTGCCGCCAATTTGGCGGCAATCTGGCGGCAATTTGGCGGCAATTCAGTGTTACGGGTGTGGCGACAGCGAAAAAAAGCACACTCACATTTTTTCGCCCACTTTTAGGCCATTTGCTTCGACAAGATTTGCCCACCCACCCTGCAAATGGCCTAGAAGTGGCCGAAAACCTCCGGGGGTGCTTTTTTCTGTTTTTCCGGTGCGGAGGGCAGGGTTGGTGATGTCATGCCCCTAGGGGCGAGGCTTGTGACAACACATGGGGGTGTCACGGCACCAGCCCCCCGGGGGGTGTAACAACACCTCTGGGGGGCAGGGCATTCATCCCAGATGTTTTTCAAATGTATCAGGGGAGGGACCATCATCACTCAATGGGAAGCATTTGTGTTTGATTGCAGGAGATTCCAGGTTGCATCCCTGGCAGCAAAGCGGCTCAGATTTCAGGTGATGTGAAAGTTCTGTGCCCTGGAGGGCTGCTGCCAGTCAGAGTAGGCCTGGGTTGGGCTGGGCAGACGTCTTCTGGCCAAGTCCTGGTTGCGCCCACCCTCTGTCCGGACCTGCCAGTACTTATGCAGTTTTCATCCCTGTGACGGCACACTTGTTGCTGTGAATACCCATCCTAACATGCGATGGGGCGAGCAACACCCAGCACTGTGGACGTCCGAGGCCACTCAGTGACCAGACCAATGGCTTTGATGAGCCGGATTTCAGGCTAATCATTGCACATGGACAGGAAAATGAAATTGGGTTCTAACCAGGATTACTGCCCTATGCAGCAGTATTCGGGAAACAAAGAGATATGCGCATTTGACCCTGAGGCTGAGAGATAATTAGTGCAAGGCAAACTATGAAAGAGATTTCTTGAAACCTGCAATTTTACTTACTATGTATTGTCAACTTATTGGGGAGCGAGATCCCAATCTTGCCAATCTGCTGCAAATTGCTCAGAGATTTACTAGTAGATCCCGGTCCACTGGACTAGATGGTTGGACTCAGCACCAAGCAGCTTCATCAAGCATAGTAAAGGTAAAGGTATCCCTTGACAATTAAGTCCAGTCGTGTCCGAATCTAGGGAGCGGTGCTCATCTCCGTTTCAAAGCCAAAGAGCCAGCGCTGTCCAAAGACGTTTCCATGGTCATGTGGCCGGCATGACTCAACACCGAGGTGCAAGGAACGCTATTACCGTCCCGCTGACGCGGTACCTATTAATCTACTTGCAAGTTCTTGCTTTCGAACTGCTAGGTTGGCAGGAGCCGTCGCACAGAGTCGAACTGCCGACCTTTCGATCGACAGCTTATGGTTCAGTGGTTTAAATACTCAGATTTAAAATAAATAATTTGGGATTGTTTGTCGATGGCATCACACCATGCTACCTTGAAGCCTAAGATATCACAATCTGTTTATGATTTCTTAACACACTGTAGCAACGGGAGCTGCAATACCAACATATCAATATGTTTCAATTTGGACGGAGTTTCTTGTCATTGCCTCCTGCTTTCCCTTTCCTCCCAGCCAATGGGTTACATGGCTTGAGATCTGAGTATCACCCCCCAGTTCATGCATGGAAAGGGAGAGAAAGTAAGAAATAATAGGTTGTCAGCTTCTTTTATGAAAGAGCTTGCACCAGGAGAGAAAATAAAAGAGCCATTGCCTTGCAAAAGAAACCTTCAAAAGCCTCCAGAATAATACCCACATCTGCTTTAATGATCCCATTTAAGCTGTCATTTTCGGCATTTACCTTGCAGCATTCAAACACAACCACACTTAACAGGAGTTTTTGGCAGACCCATTGCCAGTTCTCGCACAGAAGACAGAGAGGGTGGAGAAGGGGGAGAGAGCAAGGAAAGAAACGTATTGCATGGTACATTTCTCATGCCTCCAGACCAGAGACAAAGCTGGATCTATATGCACTCCCAGAACAAGAACTTCATTTTTTTTAGAAGAGGGGTTGGAGCTCATCCAGACGAGGTTGATCACCACCTTCCTTGGTAGATGAATCACCCACAAATAGTACCTCCTTCTTGCCTGGACTGAAGTTCCCTTGTATTTTGTACTATCCATGAGTCATGAGCACCAAATGTGCTCCTTGTGGGATGTAGTCTTTGTGGGGGAAGATCTGTTCCATAGGATCCCATTTTCTGGAGTTAGGTGGGTCACTGTGGACAATTTTGGAGATGGAAAAACTTGCACTGAACCAGAAGCGTATCAGGAGCGGATGCTTCGGGGTGGCGCCGCCCCATGTAGGGGGTGGCCCCACTCTGGGGCGGCGGCCCTGCTCTGGGGGGAGGGCGGCCCGGCTTACCGGGGCGCTCCGAGGCCTTCTCCCCCGGCCTCGGAGCCGGAGAAAGCCCAGGAGCGTCCACCACGACCAGTGGACAGGGCTTTCTGAAGGCGGAGCGCTAGTTAGCCTTTTTTGCACATGCGCAAAACATTTACGTTACGTTTACGTTGCGCATGTGCAAAAAAGGCTAACTAGCGCTCCGCCTTCAGAAAGCCCTGTCCACCGGTCATGGTGGACGCTCCTGGGCTTTCTCTGGCTCCGAGGCCGGGGAGAAGGCCTCGGAGCGCCCGCCCGCGTCACCGGATGGATGGCCGCTGCTCCATTCGCTCCAGTCTTTCCACGCCTCTGCACTGAACACTTTGTATTTCCATCTCTAATCCCTCAGAGTGACCAGAGTATCTTTGTGTGTGTGTCTCTGTGTATGCCTCTATGTTTCTGTGCTGGCAAACAAACAGTCGCCAGGACCACCTATTTTTTTCAGTGCCACAACGTTTTCATGCCTTCCCTTCCCACCCTATATAAAAGTCTGTTCCTGAATGGCATCTCAAAGGCTTCCACTTAATCTTCTTATCAGCCACTTTAATTTAGAGCTACAACTGATTGCCCATCCCATGCACCCTTGAGAAGTTCACAAAATTAGTTTCCTTTATTACTTCATTGTTCTATTTGCTGCAAATAGGATTACCTTCTTTTCTTTTCCTAGTAGAGTTCCTGTCCCTCTAATAACTGCAAATCAGGCAGAAATTCAACAGGTGCAGCTCTGCCTAATGGAGGTAAATCAGTGTGTGTGTTGTGTTGTGTTGTGTTGTGTTTTGTGTGTGTGTGTGTGTGTGTGTGTGTGTGTGTGTGTGTGTGTGTGTGTGTGTGTGTGTGTGTGAGAGAGAGAGAGAGAGAGAGAGAGAGAGAGAGAATTTGGATTGTTACCTGCCACACAATTTTTCATGGGAATGTCTCCTAGCTATGCCAGTAGAGGACGGTTTGCCTGTGTAGTATAGCCAGTGCAGTACGGATGGCACTGTGGCTTCCTGTCACAAATGCAAATCTAGGGAGGAGTTCCGACATCTCCTTGTGATCCATCAAGTCACTGAGTGATGAGACATCAAGTGGTGTATTATTATCACCTCCCACTAGGGCCGAGTCAAAAGACGGAGAAATTTTGCTAGGTTTGAGGAGCTAAAAAGGGGCCCTCTGGGGGGCTCACCTTATCTGGCCGTTGCCTTCTTTTACAGCCATAGCACTTCTGTCTGTTGGCTAGAATCTTTTCGCCTACAATTCTGCTCTGGAGCACACCATTCCAGAGTGCAGGGTGTGACGAAAAGGCACCCTTCCCCTTCCTAGAAGGCCTCCTGTATCTGTGTAAAATGGCACTGGCTTGGGTGCATCAGTAGAATTAACCTCTGCTGCCATTCTGACCTCTGTCGCCCACATGTACACTAATAGCTGATCTCCACCACACGAATTCCGGCGTGTCCCGGGCGCGTGCGGAGAGTGCGGAGCTGTGTGGCTTCCATTTTATCTGATCGCATTGGAACGCGAGAGAGCCGTGGTCTCCCGAGTTCAGTTGCGATCGGCCGTGGACCATGCTCATGATTTGAGAGGGCATTGTTTGACCAATGGGATGAGAGGGGGGTTTCAGCCAATCGGAGCACACTTGTGTTTCAGCCAATCACCATTGAGATTTATTAGAAGGCGGGACAATCAGGAGGGACTATTTGCATTGAAGAAACTGGTGGAGCCCAGGGCAGCATTTAGGGCGGGGCATCCTGTCCCCTAGCTCGCCCGCCCGCCTCCAAATGCAAGCGCAATGCAACAGGGGTAGGTGTAGATCAGCCTTAACACAGGCTGCTCAGCTAAGATGTGGACTGGGAACACCAGAGAGCCTGGCCTCTACTAGGTAAAGCAATAGGTCAGGTAGGAAATGCTCAGCACCTTACTGTATTTGGCACCCACCTTGACACTGGTCAAGTCCATCCACCTGACTATAGCCAGGGAGGAGTTCAAGGGCCTGAGCTCAGGCTTTCTGCCTCCAGGTTGACCAACCGGAACAGTAGGACTGGACTACCCCTAAAAGAAACAAGTTCATTTACATCAAAGGGCATCTTTGTTCAGGCACTCACTAACCCTGGCCACTAGCCCTCCCTGCCGGTTCCCATCAGCTTTGCAAAGGGGTCACCCACAGTGGGGCGGGCTCACGGTCTATTATTTATTTACATGCCTGCTGGCTTGTTCGTTTAAAATATTTCATCCCTGCCCTTCAGTTCAATGCCCTTCCAGGCCAGCTGACAATAAAACAAAAGGTTAAAAGACTGCTAATATTAGCATGCCCCTACACAAGTCTATAGTGTGGGCACATTTGGAATACTGTTACTGAAACTGTGTGCGGTTTTGATTGCCACACCTCAAGAAGGATATTGTACAGCTGGCAAAAGAGCAAAAGTGGGCAACCAAAACGATCAGAACTGATCAGGGCTGATCAAAATGATCAGAGGGCTGCACTAGATGGACCTTGGCCTGATGCAGCCGGGTTTTTCTTATGTTTCACACTATACCTAACTGTGTTGCAATGTGCTTGCGTTGGGAGGCGCGCGAGCGTAGGGGACAGGACGCCCCGCTCGAAACGCTGCCCTGGGCTTCACCAGTTTCTTCAAAGCAAATAGTCCCTCCTGATTGTCCCGCCTTCTAATAAAGCTCAACGCTGATTGGCTGAAACACAAGTGCACTCCGGTTGGCTGAAAACCCCCTCTCATCCCATTGGTCAAACAATTAGCTCCGTGTCCCACCCTCTCAAGTTCACGGCCAATCGTAACGGAACTCGGGAGAGCGCGGCTCTCCCACGTTCCGATGCAATCAGATAACATGGAAGCTACACAGCTGCGCACCCTCCGCACACGCCCGGGATGCGCTGGAATTTGTGCGGTGGAGATCAGCCTTAAAGTCAAGTAGGCCTGCCTATGTAGTAATCCCTCCACAATGCCAGCGACCCTCTCTCCTTCGCCAATAAGAGGTTTGTTTTTGCTTGAGCAGAGCAGGAACATGGAAGAAGTGCAAAAGTCTGGAGTTTTGCAAGGATTCCGACTGAGTGCTCAGTCAATGCCCTCGTCTTGAGGTTTCTACTCCGATGGCTCTTCAGGTGAGCAGGGCAGGGGCCGCTGGTTCTCTCGCATCAGTCGTTTCTGGATTCCTATTCAGGCAGCAAAAATAGGCTTAGCCAACCTGTGTGGGACTCCATACGTGTTAGGTGTGCAACATTTCACATGGTGCATCATAAGATGTGGAGCCCTGACAGCTCTCACACGACAACTGTCACTTAAACCCAATGTGCAAAATCACAGTTAGAGGAGAAATATCCCTTCCTCTCTGGATTTAAGTCCATCGATCATTGCTATTCATATTTAGATGAGATGGAGACATAATCCTTTCTCACAGCATTATATATATTTTTGGCTTCAAATCACCAGCATAGTAGTTTGCAAGAAAACCTTAGAATGACACCTCTGGCAAATTAAGGGATTACGTCAATCATCCAAGTCCAGTCTACCTAACAACGCAACATAGCAACGGGGCAAAAGGTTTGACGCTCTGCTGGGATGCGATAAGGGTGTGTGTGTGTGTGTGTGTGTGTGTGTGTGTGTGTGTGTGTGTGTGTGTGTGTGAATGACAAACGAGAAACACAGGCAAAGGAAATCATTACCGGAGAGATGTAAACACACTGGGAAGGAATTCAGAGAAGTGTGGCAAAAAATATTAGAGAGCAGGAGGTACTGATTTTTTTGTATGGGTGTGTTTGTGTACGTGTGTGTGTGTGTGCATGCAAACAAACAAACAAACCAAAGCAACTAAGGAAGGGCTACAGGTAATGAGCCATCTATAAAAGATCTGAAGCACCAAAGAGAAGGAAAGGAATTCAAGGAGACTCAGCATGTGGTGGTAAAGACAAAGGAGAAATGGAAAGGGGGGGGGAGGCATAAAAACAGCCAGAAAATTCCTCAAATGGAAGGCTAGAATATACTACCATGGGAAGAAATGAGTGGGGCAGTGTGTAGGATAAAGAGAACTGAGTGGTAAAACTCGAACTCCCACCGCTCTGGGGATTGCATGTTTGCATGCTTCCCTGGGGCGGGGGGGGGGGGGTACTCCCTTTATTTATTTATTTAGAATACTTATATATGCCACATTTCAAGAAACAAAACAGCACACAAACTGGTTTTCAAAAGAAATGAGAAGATTATTTCCTGTCCCAAAGGGACCCACAGTGTTGTACAAAGGAACACAAAGAAAAAAAGCAGCAATAGCAATAGCATAGAGATGTTATGCTGAACAGATCAAACATGGTTGAATAGGCCAGGGACCATTGCTCTCCCCCTAAGACAGGACACTCATGGCAGGAATTCTAATGCAGGCCCGCAACAGAACATCTCTAGATCCGAATATGAATACAAACATCTCTAGATCAAGGACAGGTTGGATGGAAACAATCTAGAGCTTGAGTTGTGTTCAAAGGGACAGTGACAGTTAATTCAATGTACCTCAATAGAAACAGTAAGAATACCAGTGTTGTATTTTTGATGGAGAATGATGGAGTAGTCATCATTGCTTGATGGAGTAGTCATTAAAGTTGAGGACATGGTACAAGGATTTCTAAGAAGAGGTCACATGAAAGATGGGCAGAAAACCTCCTGAACTGAGGAGTACCTCTGGCTCCCCATCCAATATGTAGTTCAGTGGAGAGTTAGACCCACATAGCATCAGAAAGTCTCCCCATCAATAGGGGGATGATGTTGGGCCATCTGGCCTCCTGAAACACCACCTGCAGGGCTCTGAAGGGCAGTCAGTGTATTGTCCAGATGTGTGAGACCTTTGATATGATCCTCTGTGGTACCTGTAGGAGGTGTGTCCTTCTTTATGTAACTTTCTTCCTCCCACATCTCTCTCTCTCTCTCTCTCTCTCTCTCTCTCTCTCTCTCTCTCTCTCTGTTCTTGACCATCAAAGGAGCAGCATCCAGGCTCCAGAGCTCAGTCCTCAATGGCGGGCAGCCATGGCTGAAGAGCCAGAGGCGTTGCTAGAGGGGGGCAGTGGGCCCCCAGCGACAGGGCGGCTGGGCTGTGTGCACAAATCACCACTTCGGCGGCAATTTGGCGGTGGAGGGGCGGCATGGGGGCAGCGGCAAAAATGGCTTTTTGCGACGTGGCGCCAGCAACAGGAGTCGCCCGCCCACCCGTCCACCTCTAGTGTGCTTTTTTGTGTTAAAAACACTGAGGGGGGGATTTTTCCAAGATTTTTGGGTGTGGGGGCGGGGCTTGTGATGTCACGTTTGGGTGGGTGGGGCTTTTGATGTCACTTGGGGGGTGTCACGAGGTGCGGCCCCTGTATCCGCGGGGCGTAGCTACGCCTCTGAGAAGAGCATCCCTTATTTTCACACAAAGAGAACAGCATCCAAGCTTCTCTGTTCCCTTAGTTGTAAAACCCTCCAAAGATGCATATGACCGTAAACTGTGAGTAAAGTATTCTCTTTTGAAACCTTAACTGCCTCTGTTCCTGTGTATTTATTCTATTGATAGCAGCAAACTAGCTGGGTGATGGAGTTCACTATAGGAAAAGGGTTCATCCGCTGATTGCCCTGCTTCTTAGAATCCCCCTTTCCCCACAACTTGGAGGTCTAGCTTAAAGTAGCCACTTAAAGGCCATTTCTTGTTTATTGTTGTTTCGCTTTGGCATGGCTCTCTGCAGTAATTTACAGGCATGCTTGCCGAGTTCATGCGCTCCTGAGCTCTGCACCCAATAAAACAGTGATGCTCTTTCTCTAGACTGAAGGGAGAGGTGTATATCATGATGTGTTCAGTAGGCTTCATATCAGTTTCTCTTTGGGGGTGAGGGAAAAAATTGTGGAGCTCTGTGGGTTACAGAGGAGAAGGAGAGAAGCAAGATGTCCCCAAAGACTGCATGGCGTTCTGTTGCAAGGTTTGGCGGTTTTGGTTTGATTGGCATTGACAGATTTGTGTATACTCTGGATTAAAAATTACAAATTCTGTGCCAAGCATGGTTGGTTCCAGAGGGGCTCTGTAGAGCTCTGAAGAAGCTGGGCAAAGTAATTCAGCTTACTATTGGCCATCTGAGCTTGGATCCAGGGTGTTAGTCTTGATTAATCCAGATGATAAAGGTGTGATGTTGTACAGGTAATTTTGGGAGAGAGAGGGGGCAATGTAGATGCTATGTGGGAAGTGGAACATTGCCTACACGGAATCACACTTGTGTAACATTGCCTACACGGAACCACACTTGTGCATATGCAGTAGTGACTGACTCGTGTCAATATGCACTTCCCCTAAAAGATGTTCAGGGTGCTTAGCTTAGATCAGTGGTTCTCAAACATTTTAGCACCGGGACCCACTTTTTAAAATGACACTGTATCAGGACCCACCTAGCTTTACGAGATGCTCAAACATTTATCTCTCTATATTTACACAAGCTTGCAAACTGCAGGAGCACAGCTGTTTGCATGGTATAGCAGCTATCTTGCAAACTGCAGGAGCTCAGCTCTTTGAAGGGCAATTAGCAACTATCTGGTTTTTGAATAGCCTCAGGGCTTGTGGCAATTATCTGATCTTTCTATCACCTGGGACCCACCAGAAATCAGGTTGCGACCGGTGGGTCCCGACCCACAATTTGAGAAACACGGGCTTAGATGGTGCCCATCACCTCCACATGGGTTCACCAAATGCAGGCGGCTGCTTCCTCTCTTCTCCCCAAACAAGTGATCATGCGAACCTCAGTTCCACTTTCCAGTGGGTGTGTGCATGCAGATGTTGGTGTATAATAGTGCGCACAGGATGTTCTTGGATGCAAAGATCTGTAAAGCACAGACCTGATCTCATCATCTGTGGGGTAAGTGGGCTGCGCACTGGACTGCTGCTAGAGAGAAGCTGGTGTTCAGTGGGTGACCTTGGAGAGGAGAGCTGTTCCCTTCGTGCTCTGCTTATGGGCTTCCCAGAAACAACTGGCTGGCCTCTGTTGGAAGCAACGGGCTGGACTAGATGGAACAGGGCTCTTCTGATGTGCTTATTTACTGTCTTTCAGCCTAGCCTACTTCGCAGGGATGTTATGAAGGTAAAATGGAGGGTGGCATGTTTGCCACCCTGAGCTAAATGAACAGTGGGATAAAATAATGGTATATACTGTACATCAAAATCAATGACTGATTCTGGCTGTTATCTCACTTACTCAATGTGTTTCCTTCTCTCGGTGGTTTTTAGAGTTCCCTGCTTTAGGTTTAATCCCAGACGAGTGTTACCTCATGGGGAGAACAAAATTCAAGGATTTAACTTGAAAAGTAACATCCTGAGCTTTGATTTCCCTTGTTCTCAGTTTCTTGCCAGAACTGGGCACTCAGAATGACTTACACAGAGAATGGCAGTGCAAAAGGACTGGTCTGAACGCCACAGAAAGCCACACGAGTCGTGTCCACCAAGTTCAGTGAGCTGGATATGGGGCAGCTCAAGGGCCAGGCAGCCTGACCTGAGCGCCCTCTTCAATTTTATTTTATTTTATTTATTTTTCACATTTTTATACTGCCCTTCCTCCAAGGAGCTTAGAGTGGTGTACATATTTCCTCCCCTCCTTTTGTCCTCACAACAACCCTGTGAGGTAGGTGGGGCTGAGAGATAGTGACTGGCCCAAGGTCACCCAGGGAGCTTCGTGGCTGAGCGGGGATTTGAACCTGGATCTTCCAGGTCTAAGTCCGACTCCCAAACCACTACACCATCCTGGCTGCCATTTGATCTTGGGATGACTGAAGGATGCCCTTCACCCAGTGCTCTGGTCTAGGACATCACGACCGAAGCGTGGGGGGAAGAGCGGGGGGGAGTTAAATGCTCCTCTAACATTGTCCAAAACGCACAGCTATAGCAAGGTAGGCGCAGATTCTTGTGCAGGACGGATCCTGCTCACACAAAACACCTGAAAACTTACAGCTGCTGTGAAACTCCCTTTTTCGTGTTTGACAAACTCAGTGAGGCCAATTTTGGGTTTTGCCAGTCTCAAAACATTCATCCGGTTTTTCAGTCTGTCCCATTGTCACTGTGCTTATCCTGTTTACTGAAGCCTGTCAATAGACTAAAAGGTAAAGGTTCCCCTGGCTCAAAAGCCAGTCATTACCGACTCTAGGGGCGGTGCTCATCTCTGCTTCAAAGCTGAATAGCCAGCGATGTCTGAAAGACGCTTCCGTGGTCATGTGGCCGACATGACTCAACGCCAAGGCGCACGGAATGCTGTTACCGTCACCTATTAATCTACTTGCAATTTCTTGCTTTTGAACTGCTAAGGTTGGCAGGATCTGGAGCTGAAGACCTCACACCATCACGTGGCATGTGGGTCTCGAACTGCTGTCCTACCTCCCGGTCTGCAGATCAGTGTCTTAACCACTAAGCCACTGTGGCTCCATGGTCAATAATAGACTAGGCCACTTTTATTTCCTACCCTCTGACACTCCTGGTTTCAGTTTTGTTTGTTTTTTTCGGCTACATCTGTGTGTGCATATGTGATACACATGCATGCATGCATGCATGCACGCACGCACACACACACACACACACACACACACACACACACACACACACACACACACACACACATGCAAACAGCTGCCTACTGTATCTGACAAACAGGGCTGGATTTCATGAAAGCTGCTTCTGAAATTCGTGTATGGTGTTTAAGGTGTCCCAAGATGCCTTGTGTGGCTGCAAGCTGGCACTCACGCGGTTAAGAGATTGTAGTCAGATGCATGGATTGACCAGGGAAGGACAGATGAACAGGGAGAAACCAGAGGGCAGGAAAATGGAAAATGCTGGACATTTCTAGCCATGACAGATTTGTCACATAAAAATTTGATGCAAACTTTCACCTATTTATGTATTTCTTTACATGATTTAGATCTACCGGTATTTATTTACACTTCCCTCTGAATAAACGGACTGCTCAAGGCAGCATACAACATAGAAAAAAAACAGTAACATGCAAAAAATAGAAATGAAATGCAAAATGCAATAATTGTAAACAACCAGAAGGAATATTGCAATTAAAAGCACTAAAACAATATACGGAATACAACCATAGAATCTAAAAGCAACTACGGAAACTAAGAAGGGACGGCCAGGTGGAAAAGGAAATTCTTCCGTTCTCACCAGAAGGCTAACGCAGTCAAGAGAAAGCAGTTCTTCACTGGGAGGGAGTGCCATAATAAATAAAGGCACCACCACAGAGAAGGCCCTGCTCCTTGTTGCCATCAGTCTGGCCACTGCCAGAGGCAGCACTGCTGACCTTAGGGGATGGGTCAGTTCATATGGGAGAGAAAGTGGTTCTTCAGACATCCTGATTCTGAGCCTTATAGGGTTTTATAGCACCTTAAATTGGACCCGGAAACAGATCAGCAACCAGCATAGTTGCAGGAGGAGTGGGCAGGCCGAGGCAAGTCACCTAGCCCACAAGGGCCACTGCATTCTGCACTAACTTCTGGCAGTCTTCAAGGGCAGTCCTGTAAAATATGTTGTAGTAGTCAAGTTTCAATATCATCAAGGCATGGCTGACTGTGGTCAGGTCCGATCGGCTTAAATATGGCCACAGCCAGCACTTCAGTCTGAGCTGGGCATCTAGGAGCAGTAGAGAGTCGCTGTAGACCTACTCCTGCAGACACTGGCGTCACTGCAGGGGGGGCGGAGCTCTACGTTCCGCCGTGGTCAGACCGTCCGTTACACGGGAGCACGAAGCACCCCTGCCCCCTCGCCTTTGGAGCCATCCAAGTCGGTGAAAGCATATTGTCCCTGTGCGTTGTTTTCACCGCCTTGAATGGTTCAGAAGGCGAGGGGGGGGCGCTTCGTGCTCCCATGTAACGGAGAGTCTGACCACAGCGGAAGAGCTCCGCCCCCCTGCAGTGACGCCAGTGCCTGCAGAAGGTGTGCAACCCTGTTCAGGACAGGCCAATACTGTATTCCAATATCTGCATCCTGGATTTCCGAAACAAGAAGACCTCTGTCTCTGTTGTGTCTGCATTTAATTTCAGCTTGTTAGCCCCCATCCCGTTCTTCACTGCCTCTTGTTCTCTGCTCACACGACTGACATTAGAACAGCTTCGTACAGTGAATCGACTGTGGAGCCTTAATGGCAGGGGTTGAACACAACTTCCTCCTCCTTGCCTTATGCACCTGTCACCATTTCTCAGGGCCAAGACAGATGTAACAGATTAACAGGATTCAGAGTGGCTCTTTTGTCTGCAGTGCGATTTCTGCTTCCCAGTTTGCTTTGCACACATACATTCCAGGAAGTCAGGGGCTAGGGTGGTGTGTCGTGGTTTGCGAGTTGGACTTAGACCTGGAAGATCCAGGTTCAAATGCCCAGTCATGAAGCTTCCTGGGTGACCTTGGGCCAGTCACTATCACTCACACTCACCTACCTCACAGGGTTGTTGGAAGGACAAAAGGAGGGAACTATGTATACCACCCTGAGCTCCTTGGAGAAAGGGTAGTCTAAATATGGGAAAAATAAATCAAAAATAAAGTCAGAGGCTGGTTCAGCTGTAAGTCTTTTTATTTGCAGTATTTATATCCTACTTTTCTTAACCGCTGAACCATAAGCTGTCGATCGAAAGGTCGGCAGTTTGATTCCCGCGACAGGGTGAGCGCTCGTTGCTTGGCCAGCTCCTGCCAACCTAGCAGTTCCAAAGCATGTCAATGCGAGTAGATAAATAGGTACCACTTGCGGGAAGGTAAACAGCGCTCTGTGTTCCAGCTGCATGCTACGCGCTGCGGCAAGGAGAGTCATGCCGGCCACATGACCACGGAGGCGTCTTTGGACAACGCTGGCTCTTCGGCTTTGAAATGGAGATGAGCACCACACCCTAGAGTCGGACACGACTGGACTTAATTGTCAGGGGATACCTTTACCTTTTTTTTCTTAACCGTAACGGGTAACTCAAAGTGGCCAACAATCGGGTTTGAGGAGGCTCTCATCTCCACCTTTAAAAAAATGTTTTAAATCAGTAGATCTGGTACAGCCCACCTTTTCACTATAAAGAAAAGCTTGAGGCAGTTGGCGAGGATTAAAAAGAGTAGATGATACAAGAAGAATCCAAAGGTACTTACTGTACCAACAGGATCACAGAATAAATAGTGTTCTGAAGCGAGAGGACACGTTTGGGATCACTTAACACTGATTATGCTGGGTTTTTTTTTTTTTTTTAAGAGACACCAACTGCCAAATGACTTGCATCATTCATGACATTATTATTGGATATGGCATCCTTGTTTTGTTCCCTTAAATGGCAGGTGCAGGGGGCCTGATTCAGATTGAGACTATGATGAGGGTAAGGTAAAGGTAAAGGTGACCCCTGACAATTAAGTCCAGTCATGTCCGACTCTAGGGTGTGGTGCTCATCCCCATTTCAAAGCCGAAGAGCCAGCGTTGTCCGAAGACGCCTCTGTGGTCATGTGGCCGGCATGACTCTCCTTGCTGCAGCGCGTAGCATGCAGCTGGAACATGGAGCGTTGTTTACCTTCCCGCAAGCGGTACCTATTTATCTACTCGCATTAACATGCTTTGGAACTGCTAGGTTGGCAGGAGCTGGCCAAGGAACAAGAGCTCACCCCGTTGGGGATTCAAACTGCCGACCTTTCAATCGACAGCTCATGGTTCAGTGGTTTAACCCACTGCGAGTCCCTGCTGTGGTCACACAATCCAGATCAGGCCCCCTGCCCTCCGTATGCATTTTTGCTGTGTAAATTTGAAATGTGTTGGAACCTTGAGGGTTCTAGTGAAAATAAATGGAGACTGTGCAAGATGAAATCAGGCAACACCTTGTGCTTGTGGAGCCCCCTGGTGGAGGGCGGGCGAGCCACTGGGATTTGCTATCTGGAGAAGAGAAATAGCAGGAAAGGAAAGGGTTATGTAATGTTCCTTCTCCACTACCTCTTCACTGCTCTAATTTCTCCCCTCCCAAAGCCGCACCAGGGTTCAGCTCCATGTGTGTAGATGCAACATGTGGTTAGCCCCCTTTCCACTTTGTCCATGTAACCACTAGCTAAGCTTGTCATTTGAGGAGAGTCTTATTGCCTTTAGTATCCACATTTAAAAGATGCTTACTCCTTGGAAGGAAAGCTATGGCAAACTTAGACAGCATAATAAAAAGCAGAGATATCACCATGCCAACAAAAGTTCGTATAGTCAGGGCGATGGTGTTCCCAGTAGCAATGTATGTTTGCAAGAGTTGGACCATAAGGACGGCTGAGCGCCGAAGAATAGATGCTTTCGAACTGTGGTGCTGGAGAAGACTCCTGAGAGTCCCTTGGACTGCTAGGAGATCAAATCAGTCAATCCTAAATGAAATCAACCCTGACTGTTCCCTGGAAGGACAGGTACTGAGGCTGAAGCTCAAATATTTTGGCCACCTAATGCGAAGAGAGGACTCTCTGGAGAAGACTCTGATGCTGGGAAAGACTGAAGGCAAAAGGAGAAGGGGAAGGCAAAGGATGAGATGGTTAGACAGCATCACCGATGCAACAAACATGAAAATGAGCGAACTCAGGAAGATAGTGGAGGACAGGAAGGCCTGGCGGGATATGGTTCATGGGATCACGTAGGGTCGGACACGACTTAACAACCAAACAACAAAATCCACAGATCAGCAGCAGAAGTAGAACATCCTTTTTCCACTGGCAGAATGATTCAGAGGATCCATTCTTTCCATGCTAAATCACCAGACCCATAGGTGGCCTCAGGGCTTACCAGGAGGTAAGTATAAATCATGGTGTAGGTCTTTGTTGTAGGTCTGCCCTTTGCTTCTGTATTATGCAGGAGCCCCCTTGGGTGCTGGGCCTATTCACTGGGCAGGTGAGTGAATCGCATCTCAGAGCCATCATTTGCAGAGGTCGCCTTTCACCCATAGTTTGTCCTCGCTGGGCCAGAGAATCCAGCTTGTCTTGGCAACTTTCTTTGTGAAACCATCGCTTTCAATTACCCCAAAGCTTTTTGGTGCAATTTTTCCTGTCTGTCTCCTCATCCTTTCATCAAAGGCTCACTTCAGGGAAGAAAATGGTATGGATTGACCTTTTTATTTTATTTGTTTTACTTGGTGCTTCCAGCAGATTTATCCCTTTCTGCAGATATATATTTCAACAGAACAGTGAGGTGTTTTTCTTCTTCTTCCTGAAAGCAGTGGTGTAAGTGTGCAAAGCGAAGACATAGCCAGGTCTGTGGTTAGGTAAACCTAGGGAGTGACCTAGTGTACTATTAGTAGACTGTACTATCAGTAGTAGTACCAGTAGTAGCAGTATATCCAATAGCAGTAGCAGTAATGCCACAGTCGATAACTTTATTAGGACTAAGCAAGCTTTTGATCCTCAGAAGTCTTCATCAGGCAGGCTGGCTGTCAAAAAAGGGGGGAGAGGAAGGGAGCATCTGGGCATGGCAAAAGTCCAAAAGCCTGCAGTTGTACAACTGGAGGATGGAGTGCTTCAGCTGATTTGTCCCACTAGGTGCTAGTCACTGATTTCAGAATGCAAGCAGGATTACAGGGACAGAGAGCCAATACTGGCTCTTCCCTCCCTCCCCACCACCCCATTCCCATTTTGAGTAAATACAATCTGAGCAGTCCCTTGCTTGTGTCTCCAGCACTAATCAAAACACATTGGTCCCTTGTAAAGCAGAGAACAGAACTATAGAGAAACATACTTGTCTTTATATCGGCAAAGCTGGAGATTAATTTGGGGACGTGCGCTGGGTACAGAGTCGATAGAAGCCAAACTCGGTAGTATTTGTGAACACAGCACTTTGCAGAGTCCCGCGAAGAGGACAGCGCCAGCTCCCTGCCCCAGCAGTTGACAATCTAGAATTTGACACAGGGGAGGCAGCGGAGGGCGTGGAGAAAGGTGGAGGCATAGGAGGTCAATGGGAAGCAGCAACTCTTTTTTTGCATGTAAGGGACTTTCTGCATGTAAGGCAGGGACTCTACCACTGAACTGCAGCCCCTCCTGTGGCTGGGGAGTGGAGCCTGTGAAGTGTGGGACTGTGATAAACCATTTGAGCGCGAATGATGCGTGATGAGCGATCACAAGTGATGCACCAGATCCACATCTGGAGCTCCTCAATATGCTGACTCCAGGCTACAGGGGTCTCAACAGGGGCAGCGCAACCCAGAATGCCGCCTGATCTCTGGGCCCACCATCTCTGCACTACGACAGCAAAAAGAAAACTCTGACTATGTTCCTCACATGCTGCTGCCAAACCTGGAAGTCCTGCCCTTCTTGGGCTTCACAGCAGTGTGCAGGGAGCCTGGGAAGGGGGGGGCAATGAGCTGCTTCTCGCTCGGGTAAGCAGAAGCAAATCATTGCAGCTTGCATTGGTGGCAGGTTGGAGGGAGGTGGCGGCAGCGGACTCAGGGTGAAGGGCACCCCGGGCCCAAATCCCCCCTCAGCAGAGGCGTCGTCTGATATGGGGCGGTGGTGCGGTGGGCCCCAGGGCGTAGGGGCGGAGAGGCTCGGGGGGGCGGGAGCCTCCCCAAGTTCCATGTTTTTTTTCCTTTTTTTGGTGATTTTTTGCCGATTTTAAGTAAAAAAAAAGCGGGTATTTTAAAAAGTATGTATGCTTTGCCGGCACTAACTTGAATAGGACGTTCGCTCGACGATCTTCCTGCTCCCGGGTGCTTCTCCCTGCGCCCGTGAGCGGGACTCTGTACCGCCCCCAGCAGCACTTTCTGTAGTTTGTGCATGCGCAGACCCACGGAGTCTCCAGGGATGTGCTGGGCATTCGCAAACTCCCTGGAGCGTCCCTGGAGACGCCGTGGGTCTGCGCACGCGCGGTACAGAGTCCCGCGGCTGGGCGTACGGAGGAGCTCCGACCAGGAACAGGAAGAACATCGTCGAGGGAACGTCCTATTCAAGTTAGTGCCGGCAAAGCATACATACTTTTTAAAATACCCGCTTTTTTTTTTACTTAAAATCGGCGAAACTAAAAAAAGAAAAACGGCAATAAAACTATCAAAAATAGGTTTCGGTTTTTGACAGTTTTATTGGGGGGCGTTGCGTTTTCCGCCCCAGATGGGGGGGCGCCTGGCGACGCCACTGCCCCTCAGACCCCTTGCAATCTGCTGCTGTATCAGCTGACTGCATGGGTGGGCCTCAAGATCCGTCCCGAAGAGAGAGGAAAGATGTACAGATTCCCTCTCCTTAAAAGGAATTTAATGACACCCTGCCTTTTGCAAATCACATTTCTGCCCTGGCATCTTCCCGAGGAATGAACCCAACCCTTCACACCTCGACTCTCACTGGAATGCACTGCAACCAGGCATGCTGAGGCACATCCCAAATCGAGTCAGCCAGGAGAACTCTATTAATTGATGCCTCCGCAATAATGACCCGAAGACAGGGAAGAGGCGGATATTAATTTCTTTGCAATGTGTAACATTGCTAAGTTAACACATTTAGTCGAGAACATTTACCTCGGCTCCTGCTGTGAAGACAAATGAGGCACTTTCCGAGGAGAGGAAATGCTGCAGTTTGCGCACTAGATGGCAGTTGAGGCTCAGGAATGCTGCAGGCGGCGCTGAGAAAGACACAATTCCTGCCTCTCTTTCTCTCTGCAAGATCATCCATTTCCTTTCTCTTTGTATCTCCTGTTATGGGTTTGGGGGAGATACCGAAATGGGGGAGGGCAGGATTTATAATCCATTCCCACCAGTTCCCCACTAATGATGATGATGATGATGATGTGCTACTTGAGAGAATCCACACAATGATGTCAGAAATCCTTAGAGAACCCCTAGAAGGTAGGCCAGGGTTATGGCTGTCCCATACAGAACACAGCAAGAACCCTGGGCATGGATGTCACTGAGCGTGCTCCCTGGGGGCTGTGGCAGTCCCTGCTTGGTTCCTAAGGTGCAGAGCTCGACTTGGGAGGCGAACCCGCCCAATTTGCTGTGCACCAGAAGGGAATAGCAGAGCCATCTGCCCAGGCTCTCAAAGTCCCTGAGCCTCTGTGGCAAATTGGGTGGGGGGGGGCGTTGTCTCTCCCACGCTGAGCTCTGCATGGGCCGGATGACTTTGGGTTGTGAGCTGGATGTAGGTTGCCAACCCCTGATTTAGAACTTTTTCAAGATCAAAATGAACTGAGCCCTTTTGACCTGTGCCCAGAAATGAACTGGAAGAGAATAAAGAGGGTGAGACGTGATCAATATGGCAGGCACCAGCCAGTAACGGAACCGGCTGCAGTTTCTAAGTGGTTTGTTGTAGGCAGACCCACACTGAACACAGTAATCTAACCTGGAGGTAAGCAGGCATGGATAACTGGATACCGAGGTAGTAAGAGCTCATGCTCTTAGCCACATTTATGAAATGGAAGAAAAAAAAATATGATGGATGGTGGGTTGCTTGGTGTGCACGGGGAAGATTTCATTTTCAGTTGAACGACAGGAGAAGGCAGCTAAAGCTAGGATGAGTTTACGAGCATTTGTGAATGAGACTTAGGGCCCAGTCATATGGTCGCCCATTCCGGCAGCACAGGGCGCTTTTCGGCAGTGCAAAAACCAGGCCGCTGTCTTGCGCTGCTGGGCAATGGCTGCAGATGGGCAACGGCACAGTCAGTGGAGGCATGTTGTAGGCAGGGAGGGGGAGGGCAGGGGTAGTTTGGGGTGGATCAGGGGGGAGGGCAGGGGTAGTTTGGTGGTGGATCAGGGGGAGGGCAGGAGGTAGAGAGGGAGAGAGGAGGTGGATCTCGGCAGCACTGGTGTGAGCCACACCCTGCCCCCTCTTTCCCAGGCTGCCCCACCTTTTTTTCTCACTTTGAGTGTACAGCTGCAAAATGCGTGGTGTAGGTCTGCGGTCCGATTACCACCGGCTGTCGGCCGAAATACCACTGATGGTACTAGTACCACTGGTTGAGAACCCCTGTTCTAGACCGTGGTCTTTGATGCCAAAAATGGTGAGTTTGCAAAGGAGTTTGTTTGGCACCCTTCCACCAGATCTAACACATGCCGTGAGAAAGCTGGAAGGTGCCAGATGCTTTCTCCTGCAGCAAGATACAGGATGACTCCAACCCTCAGTTGGGATGAGGGGCAGAGAGAAGCTTCGTTGTCAAAGAGCCGGAGGAGTTGCTGATTTTGTTGCAAGAGAGGAAAGGCCCACGATTATTGACACAGCTGCATCTGCCATCATCACATCAAGACAGCTTTGCAGAGGGGGTGATGAATGCAGACATGGTGGGGGAAAGGCCAGGAAAAGAAGAGAAGGAGCTGAAATAGGCGACAAATTGCACATTCACAGCATTCTGTACAACGCTTAGAAATTTTTTTAAAAAATGGCACAACTGAGGACTCCTGACTCATAGGAGCCTAGAGAAGGAAATCAGAACTCAAAAACTGGAGGAGAAATTGAAACACAGAGAATGTTGGAGAATGTCAGAATCATCTCTCTTTGAGCTATACTGCAAAAAGTGGCATGGGATTGACGCTTTGATAGTCCAGGATCATTCCTGTCTCCAATCAGCACCTTTTGTGGCATATGGATCAGGGACTCCGTGGGTGACCTGCCGGTCTCCGGGTTCAAGTCCATGGTTTACGAGACTGCCCTTTGCTTCTCCTTGCGTGCAGCAGCATGGACAGTGCTTCTTATGCTGATGTGTGCCTGTCCCTCATTCATTTGCAGTATCATTTTTCCCAGAGGGACCGAATCCTCTGCAGTCTTTCCTTCCCAACCGCACAGCCTGTGGGCCTCTCCATCACTCCTGCCTGCTTTCTGCAGAGGTGTGCGGAGAATGGCTTCAGACACAGGTGAGTCAAAGTCACACCGAAAGCTTGCCTGACTGTTTCTTTGTTGACTTTCTCAATGTCCTCCCTCCTCCGGAGCCGACAGAGCGTCTTCCCCTCACTCTCGAGACAGCTGATATTCTTCCCTGAGGGCATCGCTGGCTGCAGTATATGAGCATCTCCTATAGAGATGGAAGAGAAACATCTACAATGTTTGAGGCGCTGATACAGCTATCAGCAGAAGTACTTATCACCCTGGGTGGCATTAGTCAATTATGACAGGGAGCCCACTGGCGACACGAGACAATTGATATTAAAACATCCTCCCTCCCTCCCTCCCTCCCTCCCTCCCTTCCCCCTCCCTCTCTCTCTCTCTCTCTCTCTCTCTCTCTCTCTCTCTCTCTCTCTCTCTCTCTCTCTCTCTCTGTGCACACATGTACACCTCCCATTCCCTGGTTGAATATTTACGGCCCACCATCTAATGGAACATGTTTCCTATTCACAGATGAGCGGCTCAGTCAGTCAAGTTTCTGAGAAAAAGTGTGTAAACGCTTAAAATGGAAGCTTTTAAACAAGGCCACTTTTTGATGACTTGTCTCCATTTAGCACAAATGATCTGAAACAGAGGATCTGTAAGATTCCATCTTTTTTCAGCTGGAGAAATAACCCTTACCAGGGATTCTGGGGAACTAGTCATTGATTGATTGCAAAGAGAGCTCCTGAGACCAATCATATTGACCATACGAGCAAGATCTCTTCCGTTCATCTTTTATCTTAACATTTCTGACAACGTACTGCAATGCAATGACATATCCCTGCCCATCGCTCTCCCTTCTCCACCTGTATCCCTCTACAGAACTAGCACACGGTCAACCAGCATTAAAACTTGGATTCCTCCATTCAACATTACAAAAACGTCCATCTCAGCTGGTCAAACTCACACACTGGTCACCTCCTGCTTCCACGATTGCAACCTTTTCTCTGATCTTCTTATATTATACTTCAAACCTCTACCTAGACGTCCTCTGTCAGAACCATTCTTCTGTCTTGGCATTCAGACTATACGGCACCCCTCCTCCAACGACTTCCCACCTCCTTCCACATCCAGCACATTTTTCTGTCCTCTGCTTTGAAACAGGGTGTTTTCTCCTTTCTCTGACTCCGAATGCCAATATATCTCTGCACCATGGTTGTCACTCCTTCACCTCTTCTATTCTCAAGTCGTCCTCTCTTAAATGGCACCTTTATCCCTTGGTGCTCCTTTCCACTTACAGACAAGATCTTCTGCTCAGCCTACACTGGAAGAGCATTTATGGAGAACCTTGTGCTCATCACCCCCGGTGAGACCCAGAGCCTTGCAATTGTCTTGTGTTCTTCACTTTTGCACAGCTAGACCTGGCCTTTGGTTCTGAGCTTCGGTTTCACTAAGATGGACAGAAGTAGCTTTATCAGCATCCCGGAATCGAGGCTGGCTTTGGCCTAGAGTGGACCTGAGCCGCTCCCAAGTGTGCACCACAGCTGCCCAATGGGGTTCCGGCTTCCAGAACTTCTGGTCAACGACGCGATGGAAGCCGGAACCCCATTGGGCAACTGTGGTGCCCACTTGGGAGCGGCTCAGGTCCACTCTAGGCCAAAGCCAGCCTCGATTCCGGGACGCACATGTGGGAGTGGCTCAGGTCCGCTCTAGGCCAAAGCTAGCCTCAATTCCGGGACGCTGGTAGGGCTAGACAGATGGAAGCTGCCTTTCTCTACCCAATACTGCCAGAATTTCTCTGTTTGTGGAATTTTCTTCCAAGGGAGTCTCACCTAGCACCTATGCTAATTTTTCAAGCTTTTAAGCAGTGCTGACCTAATCCCCCCTCCATTTTGCCACCCTATTCATGAGTAAAAATTGGGGTACTTTGTGAAGTTTATGGGGGGCACCAATTTCACTGAAGGTTTTTAGTGCAGGGATGGGAAGGGTGAAATTTATTTGGGCATGTTTATTAGGGTCAATATTGATTTTTTTCCATACTGTTTCAATGCTGCAGTTTTCTTCTGTGCTTTTATGATCTTGTTGTTTCTATTTGTGTGTGTGTGTGTGTGTGTGTGTGTGTGTGTGTGTGTGTGTGTGTGTGTGTGTGTGTGTGTGTGTGTGTGTGTGTGTGTGAATCAGCCTGGTAATACCTTTTGAAGGGCGAGATACAAATGTATAAATAAATAAGATGAACAGCACACTAGTATGTCCCTGTATTAATAAAGAAAAGAGCGAAAGAGACGGAGTAGGGAGTGCAGCAGATAAGACAATGAAGGAAGAGGAGGAGGAAGAAATGGAGGAGAAGCAGCAGCTGGAATTATTGCCAATAGAACAAAGATATGCATTTCCTTTTACAGCAATGATTCCCCCCCCCCCCTTTGCAGGAAGTTGGTTAAAATTCTTTACATAAAAAAGGTCCACAGGGACTTCAAATTTCGCTTCGATTTTTAGCTGAGGCATATTTTTCCCCCTTTTATCAAACACTTGGTGCTGTAATGTGATAAGGGCCCCATGCAGACCATAAAACTAATTTATCATCTGTAAGGTGTACAAAGAAAATGGTAACTGCCTGCTTGTCTGCCTGACATATGAGGTCATTTTTGCCGCTAGCTTTCTAATACTGAGCAATTTTATCAGCTATTTATATACATTAATTGCAGGCACCCATATGCTTGCCGCTGTATTTAATAATGCAACGCGTTGAATATGCATTCCTTAAGTTTCAGCAAGCGGCGTGCATCTTTGACTTAACTGTTTGCTTTGCCTATTAAAGCCCATTACTCAGCCATGCAGTCTTACCTTCTCTCTCTCACACACACGTTTATGTTTCTTTAAATCTTCTTTGCACTGGGATGAACAAGGCCACCTTCATTGTCCCTCAGGGCACAGCAGCAAGACCAGGAAAACAGTGGCCAAGGACCACTTCCTACCACTAAGGATAAAGGATGAGTCCATGAATTCTTTTCCCCCAAGGGATCATTACGTGGTCACGCTCTATGGTACCCACATAAGAGGGTACTGTCTCAATGCATGGCTAGAATTAAAGACAGGGGCCCATCCTGCCTTTAATTCAGGCGTCTGTAACGGTGCCATTGAATCTGATGTATTTTGTTATTGCCCTTGCACCCCACACTTCCCCAGAGATACTACGCGTGAGATAGTTTCCATTTCCCAGGCAATCTCCCCATCCAAGGCAAAACGTGATTCAGTAGAACTACATCATGCCCCTTGATTAAAGTTTGATAAAGTGAAATTCCAGGTTACACATAGCTTGTGTGGCCCCAATGTGCTCATACTCAGAGGTGTAATTGCCCGCCAAGGCAGAGGCCGGGCTATCACTCAGGGGCCATTACATATCTTGGAGTTTGTCCCTGCGATATCCCCAAGCATTACCCTTTCAACACATTGCTTCATAGACATAAATTCTGAATCATTTCAAAATGAGTACTGAACTAAGAAAATCAGGATGCTTAACCCATCTGCACCTGATACCAGTCAAACTCTCTTATCCTTGTTATTGTCTAAATCAGGGGTTTTCAACCTTTGGAGGCCCAGGTACCCCCTATCACGGTCCAATTTTCTGAAGTACCCCCTGCTAATTAATTGCTAATTAATTAGATTAATCAATCAATTAATTAGCTAATTAATCATTAAATAAAAAGTACTAAAACAATTTTAAATGTGAAAAAAGTCTTGCTTAACTCTGTGTGTGTGTGTGTGTGTGTGTGTGTGTGTGTGTGTGTGTGTGTGTGAGAGAGAGAGAGAGAGAGAGAGAGAGAGAGAGAGAGAGAGAGAGAGAGAGAGAGAGAGAGAGAGAGGAGTCAGACAGTCAGGGGAGATTGCATTTAAGTTCTAATTAACAGATAATTTACTGATTGATGCTGATAAGGGGCAGGCTGTGTAGTACACCCTGCCATTGGTCCGCATACCCCTAGGGGTATTCGTACCACAGGTTGAGAACCCCTAGTCTAAATTGTTTGATGTTACATACACTGGTGTCACTGCAGGGGGGCGGAGCTCTAAGTTCCTCCGTGATCCTAGCCTCCCGTTACACGGAGGAACGAAGCGCCCTGCCCCCGTGCCTTCCGAACCAGTCAAAGTGGTGAAAACAACACGCAAGGAGTCTCGCGTGTAACAACGCGTGTAACGGGAGGCTTGGATCATGGAGGAACTTAGAGCTCTGCCCCCCCCCCTGCAGTGACGCCAGTGGTTACATATCTTCCATTATTTGTTAATTTGGTAACCTACCCTGAAGCTGGAAACACTGAATGGCGTGGTATAAGTAAATAAATGACCTGCACTAAGGGAGGGTAAAACAACCGCAGGCCTGCGTAGCACAGTGCATAGCTGGGAAGTGAGCAGATTGTTAAGACTGATACGGAATATCGTCTAACAGCCCAATTCTATCCTGGATTAGGCTGTTGCGGGGATGGCTCTACCACAGCAGGAGTCTTCCGCTGTTGTAAATTGGCTGCCAATGGCTCGCTCAGTGCTCCATGGGCGGCCATTCTGTGGGCGCTGCCGCAAGAGGTCTGGTGATGACACCAGACCCCACCATGCCCGCCAGAACAGGTAAGGCAGCAGTGGGGGTGGAGGGTGGGCAAGGAGGGGGGACTGGGGTGAAACTGGGTGGGGAGGAATGGGAGGCAGGGAGGCAGCGGGGTAGTGGATCAATGACAATGGTATGGCAATGGTGCGCACCACCAGATCCGATCCCCTCCATTGAGGAGGTCCCTGCCCCTTTTCTCTCTGTGAGCATACACCACCAAAAATGGTGGTATATGTCCAAGGAGACCCATAGGTGGCCTCAGGGCTTACCAGGAGGTAAGTATAAATGTTTTATACTTACCTCTAGGCTTACCAGATCGTCGACCGGGACGGAGCGATCTACCCTTAAGGGGCGGGGCGCAGGGGGCCCAGAACGCGATGCGTTCTGGGGCCCCCGTACCCCGCCCCTTAAGGGTAGATTGCTCCGTCCCGGTCGACGATCTGGTAAGCCTACTTACCTCCCAATTGCCCTCAGGTCGCCCTCCCCCCTGGATGCAGTATGTGCCTTTTTAGTGTGGCTGCATTTGCGAGGAGGGGGTAAAGAGGGTAGGATTGGGCCTTAAATTAGGTCCAGCTTATGTTTCGCTGATTGTTGCTCTATTTTGCCTGGAACTCAAGCCACACTTGCAGCAAGTGAATGAAGGAATCACATGGGAGGTGCAAATTCAGAAGTAACTACATCTGTGCAGCACATCTGTGGTTTGGGGGGAGTTGGAGTCCTTTACAAGGCTATTCTAGTAGGAGAGTGCAGGCGTTGCATGCCTGTGGCTACCAGTATATCCCTGGCACCACCAGTTACAAGGACCAGGTCAAAGGTGAGGGGAAAGAACTCTGTTTCCTAGCAGCTTCGAGAGAAGCTGCCTGCCAGAGAAGACAATGCTGGCCAGATGGGCCAATGGTCGGACTCAGCACGCGGCAGCTTCACATTTAAACATCTGATTTTTCACCTCTGTAGCAGAAACAGGTGGGCATTCAGAAAAGGTTTTGAAAGGAGGAAGAACTTTTTTTCTTACTTTAAAGATTAAAAAGGAAGACAAAAATATTTGTATACATGCTCATGTGTATATGCGTATACACATACACAAACAAATTTCTCAGTGTATAAGACAGTTTCAAGGACAAAATGCTTAAAGAGGACTTGCTGTTATCCAACTGGATTTATCAATTGTATCATTATTAATTTGATTTGTTTTCTATTGCATAAAGCAAAACCGGCCTTCATCTTTCATGGCTTGGAACTTGAAAAATGATCTTACTAATAAGGTTAGTTTTTCTATTTTTATTAACTCCCAAACTGTCATCATCCATTCTCTTTTTGAAGACCCTGCACACATTTTCCAGTCTTTAGCAAAAAGTAATTTAGCTACCACCTATACATTCATGATATTCTTTCTACTTTATTTCATATTTTATAAATTATATGAATGCAAAACTGATTGCATATGTTTAATTGATTTTAATAAAATCATACTCCAGTGGAAGTTAACTAGAAGTTAACCAGCCAGTCCTTCACCAAAGTCCTCCTGAGGTGCAGGGGATGGGAGCTGTAGCAGTCCCAGATCCTGTCCTCTCTTCTGCATGCTCCCCTGTTTTTTCTGAGCTCCTGGAGAGCAGATGGAGGGAGACCTCTCCAAACTCTGTCTCTTACATGCCTTCCAGCAGACCTGGTGATATACCTGCTCACTCTCTTGAGACTTCCTGGATCAGCTTGAAAAGTGGAAGCATCCCTGTTGCCTGAGCAATTGAACTGCTCCTCCTCTCTGCCTCACTAGACGCTTGTTGGGGCAATTCTAGCGTGTTTCACTATCAGCGCAATCCTATCCAATTTACACCACCAGTGTAACCAGCGGGGGAGGGCAGGGCAGGAGACTTGGGAGGGGAGGGGAGATTTAAATCCCCTTTGAACAGTGGAGTCACTAGGGGGCGCGTGGCCCCAAGGTGGGGGCACGCGCGTCACCCTAATGACACCCCCCCCACACACAGCCCCTAATTGTAATTTTGGTGCGACCGCCAGGCCGCAGTGGGATTTTTTTGAGAGGGCGACCTGACGGGATGCTGCCCCGGGTGCCCCCCAACTCTGCCCCCCTCGCTGCAGCCGGCTCCGCTCCAAGGCCTTCTCCCGGCCTCGGAGGCTCCGAGGCTGGGAGAAGGCTTTGGAGCGACCTCCCCCGCCGCTGCAACAGGGCCTTCTGACGAAAACAGGGCCTTTTCCCTCAGGAACGGTCTGCGCATGCGCGAAAAACGTTATCCAAAAGACGTCCCCAGAGCCGACGCGAATGGGGAGGCGACGCACGCAGGGGAGGTGATGCGCGTGGGTACGTGCGTCACCTTTTCTGCGCGCGTCACCTGGGGGCGACCCGCTTGCCTCGCCTCACAACAGCGACGCCACTGCCTTTGAATTCCCCTTTGGAGGGGATTTGAATCCCCTTTCCATTCTGGGTCCTCCCGTTCTCGCTGCACCACTGGTTACACTGGTGGTGTAAGTTGGATAGGATTGCACTGTATGAGGCACATTTTCTCTTCAGCATGATCTGACAGCAAACCCCCCCCCCCCCCAATCATTAGTCAGAGTCAAATCCTGGACACCTACTTTCCTCTTTGCCTCTTTGGTTTCTGAGATTTCTGAAAATCTGAAAACTGAAGTTCTGTGCCCATATTCTGCACAGTTTTTCCTCTGTGCCTATGGGATTGTTCCCAGGAGTTGGCACTGAAATTTCAAACAAATGAGAAATTCAAAACGAATGTCAGTATTCCTCCAGGGGAGAAATGTCTCAGAACTTTCATGGAGAATCCAGATTTGTTTCTATAAGAGAAGTCAAATTTCTTGGGTGGGATCTGCACATACTTAGGCATATGCAAACAGCACTTCTCATTGTATAACAAAATGGATGACTATTTTCTAATAATAAAGCAGCCCAATCCTAAGAAAAGGAAGCCTCAGCAGAACGCGCATTCCGCTGGAGCAGGGTACCGCAAAGCAGCTGTAAAGAGCTTTGCAGCAGTGTTAGCAACCAGTGCACTGGAGGAAAGACCAGATCCTTCCTATCTACACTGACGGACATTGGGAGGCCCATCGAAGCAGGTGAGCCCAGTGCAGAGGGTGGAACAGGTCGGGGGGGAGTGGAACGGGGAGGAGATGGGTTGCAAGGTGGGTGGATCGGTCGCCTGATGAAGGGGGACGAGTTTGGTGGTGGTGGTGCACACCGAATCTAAACCTCCATCCCGGGCCTGATCTGCTGACGCAGGTCCAAGTCGTCCCATAGAGGTTGCTGGGGCTTACTGTGGGGCCAGGGAACAAATGTCCCCTTACCCTGAGGAGGCATACAGCAGCCGAAAATCTCTTGCATTGCTGCATGGGGATTTAGTTTGGATTGGGCTGAAGTTCTCTGAAATGGGGACAATTGCAGTTAATGCTTGGTTTAATTTCTTTTAGGGTAACCATTCTTGTCTTCACGTGTCTTTAATGGAAGGGCCCTTCAACCCTTATGCCTCATGTGGGCAATGCTTTTCTGTGAGCAGCTGCCATGTAAGCAGCTGGGGTAACTTTTAAAGAACCCAACTATGCGATCAGGGTACAAATTGCATGGTCAGGACCGGCAGGATCTCCCCCCCCCCACCCATATACTCAGCAACTAGTTTTTTTTTGGGGGGGCAGGCCTTTGAGAAATGGATGGTAGTCCAGCTGTCCTCCCTCCCCTTCCCCTCCCATGTACTGTGACAATGGGAACATAAATATAAGAAGAACATAAGAAGAGCCCTGCTGTATGACGCCAAAGGCCCATCTAGTCCAGCTTCCTGTATCACACAGTGGCCCCACCAGATGCCTCAGGGAGCACACAGCCAACAAGATAACCTGTTTCCTGTTGTCACTCCCTTGCACCTGGCATACAGAGAAAACCTACTTCTGAAGCCAAGAGGTTGCTTATGGCTTGCAACCTGTGATGGTCTTTTCCTCCATGAATCTGTCCAAACCCCTTTTAAAGGCATCTAGGCCAGGTGCCATCACCGCATCCTGTGGCAAGGAATTCCACAGATGAATTACACGCTGGGTAAAGAAATATTTTCTTTTGTCCGTTCTAACTCTCCCTCCACTCAATTTTAGTGCATGTCCCCTGGTTCTGGTGTAGTGCAAGAGGGAGAAGAATGCCAGTATGCCCTATTGCCACAGTCACTTTACACACTTCTCTTGGTTGGTAAATGGTGTGTGTGTGTGTGTGTGTGTGTGTGTGTGTGTGTGTGTGTGTGTGTGTGTGTGCGCGCGTGTGCTTGTGCACCTTACAGGGTCAGATTTGGTCAGAAGCTTCCATTTGCTGATCCCTACTATAACAGCAAACAATTTCCTGCAGCCCCTTTTGCTGAACATATTTCAAGCATGTAGATTGTATTATTTAAGAGTCTGGGCAAAAAGAAAAAAAAGTGAGGTAATTTATTTCTCGCAAGTGCTAGCTACATGTTGTTTAGGGTGCGAAAATGCTGCACGCAGAATGAAAAGCCCTGATGCCTTGTAACACACTCCATGGCAAAGCTGTAAAATCTTTCCAACAAGGTCAGAGAAGGGGGAAAGAAAAAACAAAGCACAGTTCATTGCCAGCGCTTTCTAACAATTTTAGCTTTTTGGCTGATTAATCATCTGCCTTTTAACCAACAAATCTATTAATTAATAGAGAAAATTGAAATAAATTGGCATATTAGCAAATCCTCGGCATAGGTGCCTTTTGCAGATATTCAAGGAAGTGTAAAAGAACTGAACACTGAACAAGCAAAAGCGACATCTCATTGTTAGAAGGAAATGCCACCATTAATTAATGTTATTCCCTGTTATATTAACACACCACAACTAAAATATCTTCACAAAGAAGTGTGTCCTTAACTTGTAATGGCACCAATTAAAAGTTCCTCTACCTGCTTAGAATTGGCAATCACCAATTATCAATGGACAACCTCAGTCTGGATGCAGTTGCCCAAAGGGCTGGCCATTGATTCCTTACGTCCCAATTCTAAGCAGGCCTTGAGCTGCTGGAAAGCTTGTCTGGCAGCATGAGGCCCTTTACAGCTGTCACAAAGGGCGACAAGCCATCCGACAAGCCATCCATCACGCAACAGGCGACAAGCCATCCAGCGATGCCTGGCTGCCACCGCAAGCATTGACCAGCTGGGTCCACATACCAGCAGACCAGGGACGCCCATTGGCACCAGTAAGTTGGTTCAAGGGGTTGGAGGGAGGCGGGGAGGGGGTGGAACAGGTTGGGAGAGGGAGGAATGGGGAGGGAATGGGGTGGAGAGGAGGCAGATCGAGACTGGGAAGGGGGCAGTATCTGAGGCAGCAGCGCACGCCGATATCCTAACCCCCATCCTGGCCTTAATCATCCGACCCGGGTCCACATGCTGGCGCACGTCTGAGTAGACCCAGAGGCCCAGCACAGGCTTACCCTGGGGCAAGGGAACAAATGTTCCCTTACCCTGAGAAGGTCTCTGAAGTCTGAAACTCCCCCATGGCATTCAGCGGGCGCCACGTTGGCACAGCTACATCACTGCACAGGGAGCTAAGTAGGATTGGGCTGAAAGAGAAGGTCATATCACAGCAATGTATCATTTTACATGTAAATAAGACCTGATGAAACACTCATCTCCTCTATGGGCAGCAAACTGACCCTAAATAGGAATGAGCTGAAATTACCCTCCTTCGCATTTCCCCATACCCTTAGAAGGTGACATTTTGGTGCTTTATCAGGGGTGGGCAGCAAATCTTCTACAATGAGTGTGTACTCGTTTTGGTGGCCACCAGGGGACAGCTGCGAGCTGCCACTGTTTCCCCAGAATGCTCCCCAAGAAAATACTACTGTTGTAAAATAGATGGTGGCAAAGGGGAGAAGCGGTGGTGAAAGACGTAGTTCTATTTCACGCCTCCCCCTTTTGCCCCAATCCCTTCCCCAATTCCATTCTAGTAAGCTCTCTTTGGAGAACGTTGGCCTGTCTTTAATTCAAGTGTTTAGTTGCACCCACTGCCTATATCCACATTCAGGTATACCGTTCGCATGGAATCTACTTTTGTGCACTCATCGAATGGTTAATTCAAATGAAAATAAATCCAAAGAACTCAGATTAATTCTAGAGAAGACACACCTCAAAGTTATTGTTGTCTCTGAACAATTCTGATTAATCTCTTATCTCTCTCACGGACATAGATTTTTTGTTATCTTCTGCAAGAAGCAGTGACATACTTTTAGTGTTCAAGCCCATTATCATGCAATCTAGGCCTTCCCTCCAACATGTATCTTAGGAGGTGTGCCCTTTCGTGATTTAGAAAGGACAGAGGAATGAGGGTTAAAATTGGGTTTCAGGGAAGGGATGTCAAGACATCCAGGAAACGAACTGTTTTTTAAAAAAAAAAAATAGAGAAGACACAACCCATAGGAATGTCCTCCCATACAAGCCCCATGGATATGGTAGCTGCATGGGAAGGCTTCATGGCTGAGGGTCAAGCTAGGCACGACTTTATTGCAAGTGTGTGCTGGCATATTGAATGGTAAATAGCAGCTAGGTTGGATCCCCAATGGACCACCTCCATAGCCAATCCAGATGTCCTCCTTCCTGCAGTTCATATTTGCCTTGGAAAGAAGCTTCCATTGGGACTAATGGGGGCCCAACCCAGAACAGGACTGTGAAAGGGGGGAGACTTAAAGCCCCCTCCCACCGTCACAGTTCAGATCCACAGCTTGCTCTGGCTGCAATGTCACTTTAAAGAAGCATATGCTTCAGTATTGTCTAGTACAGGGGTTCTCAACCAGTGGTACTAGTACCACCAGTGGTACTAGTACCACCAGTGGTACTTTGGCTGACTGCTGGTGGTACTCGGACCACCGGACCACCAGAACCCCTCTCTGATGTGGTGCTTTTGGTGGTGCGTTTTCACTCCCGAGAGGCTTTGACTGAGCTTCTTGGGAAAGCTGAGAAGGGCCCTCTCACCCGCCCAGAACCTCCTACCAGCATTTTCTGGCCTCCAAAAACCTGAAAGCCTGGATGTAACTGGTGATGATATCATCACCAGTCACTTCCGGTGGTACACAGCAGGAGAGTGACGCCGGAGGTGGTACTCGGCCAGGAAGGGGTTGAGAAACCCTGGTCTAGCAGCTTGACCCTGTCTAGCTGGCAGCTTTGTGATACGTTTGGGTTAATTCCTAAGCAACCATGCAACCATGTGGTGTGTGTGTGTGTGTGTGTGTGTGTGTGTGTGTGTGTGTGTGTGTGTGTGTGAAGACGAGGGGTGGTGTTTGCATCTCACTTGTCTAACTTCTAACTTTGTAGCCCTCTCTCTTGCATTTATCCTTCCTGTGCATTTTTAATTGAAACTAGTCGCTGAATCTAGTCGCTTAGATGGAGCTTTCTCCCCCAGCCTTCCAGCTGCTGCTGCTGCTAGCTACTGGGCCTTGCTGTGTCACTCACTTCCCTCCCAGAAGTGCATCCCCACAGAAAGAAAGTGGGCGGCTCAGATGGTGGAACGGCAGGCAGGGTGAGGGAGCCGGTGAGGTGTGAAGACTTGGAGAAGGGGGACTCAGGTTAAACAGTTGTAAAACCTGCAGAGAACGGTCAAGCCACGCAATTGATGTGGGGGCCAGAAGCGTCGCTCCGGTAGGGGCGGGGCTGTAAGTATCGCTGTGGTCATAGTCTCTTTACCGAGCGAGGAGGAGGCAGCCCCGCCCCCTCGCTGTCCGAGCCAGTCCCCTACGGAGAAACCGGCAGGGAAGAGACCCTGCCTGCTGCTTTCTCCGTAGGGGACTGGCTCGGACAGTGAGGGGGCGGGGCTGCCTCCTCCTCGCTCGGTAAAGAGACTATGACCGCAGCGATACTTACAGCCCCGCCCCTACCGGAGCGACGCCTCTGGTGGGGGCCAAGAAAGTGGGGGCTCACCCAGGCCTAGATGTACAACCTGTCTTATCCTGACTCTTCAGGTAAGTACCTAAGGTTGTAGGGTTAGCCTTGGGGTGGGGGGATGCATAAAAACCCACTTTACAGAGTTCTGTCTAAACTGTTTGGGGAGAGTTTTAGATGAGAGACATTGAATGCAGTACTGCCTTACATACAGGCTCAGCTGCGATGACTAAAAATCAGCCAGTCTGCAAATGTTAGCAGGCTGCGTGCCCATAATTAAATCCATGCCGCTGCACATTATTTTGGAAAGTTGCAAACTCCACCAAGTGATTATCACTTGGCGTGAGGAAATGCGCTCTGAGGGCATAACGGACCATTTTGGACGGTGATCAGAGCAACTGTCTTTCGGAGGCCTGGGTATGCCAGTGTTTTAATGGGGAAATTACTTATGCTCAATATGAATCGCTCACTCACTCACTTGTCATCGGAGCACAAAGTTTGCATCTCTGGGTGAGTGACTGCAAAGGCAATCAGCCAGGTAGTAGCTTGGAGACGAGGGCAATGTAAGATTGACTGTATTGAATGTAAGACCCTTCCTCATCTGGAATCCAGGGCCACACGTACAAAGTGTCCAGCTCTTTGAAAACCAGCTGCACCAGTGTCCATCACTTCCTCTCCTTGTTTGGAATTCGGCAAGTTCCGCATGTCAAGGAGCTGCATCTCATGAAAGGCTCCTGAGAAAACTCCACAGTCAGGGAATAAGAGGGCAGGTCCTCTTGTGGATTAGGAACTGGTTGAAGACCAGGAAACAGCGAGTGGGAGTCAATGGGCAATTTTCACAATGGCGAGAGGTGAAAAGCGGTGTGCCCCAAGGATCGGTCTTGGGACCGGTGCTTTTCAACTTATTCATAAATGACCTGGAGTTGGGGATAGGCAGTGAGGTGGCCAAGTTTGCGGATGACACTAAACTTTTCCGGGTGGTGAAGACCAGCAGGGATTGTGAAGAGCTCCAGAAGGATCTCTCCAAACTGGGAGAATGGGCAGCAAAATGGCAGATGCGCTTCAATGTAAGTAAGTGCAAAGTGATGCACATTGGGGCAAGAAACCAACATTTCACATATACGCTCATGGGTTCTGAGTTGTCTGTGATGAATCAAGAGAGACATCTTGGGGTGCTGGTGGACAAGTCGATGAAATTGTCAACCCAGTGTGCGGCGGCTGTGAAGAAGGCCAATTCCATGCTCGGGATCATTAAAAAAGGGATTGAGAATAAAACGGCCAATATCATTCTGCCTTTGTACAAATCGATGGTAAGGCCACATCTGGAGTATTGTGTCCAGTTCTGGTTACCACACCTCAAAAAGGATATAGTTGAATTGGAAAAGGTGCAGAAAAGAGCGACCAGAATGATTCGTGGGCTGGAGCACCTCCCTTATGAGGAAAGGCTACAGTGTTTGGGGCTTTTCAGTCTAGAAAAAAGGCTCCTTAGGGGGGACATGATTGAGATGTATAAAATTATGCATGGGATGGAGAGAGTGGATAGAGGGAAATTCTTCTCCCTCTCGCACAACACCAGAACCAGGGGACATGCACTAAAATTGAGTGGAGGGAGAGTTAGAACGGACAAAAGAAAATATTTCTTTACCCAGCGTGTAATTCATCTGTGGAACTCCTTGCCACAGGATGTGGTGATGGCACCTGGCCTAGATGCCTCTAAAAGGGGTTTGGACAGATTCATGGAGGAAAAGACCATCACAGGTTACAAGCCATAAGCAACCTCCTGGTTTTAGAAGTAGGTTTTCTCTGTGCCAGGTGCAGGGGAGTGGCAGCAGGAAACAGGATTTATCTTGTTGGCTGTGTGCTCCCTGAGGCATCTGGTGGGGCCACTGTGTGATACAGAAAGATGGACTAGATGGGCCTTTGGCCTGATCCAGCAGGGCTCTTCTTATGTTCTTATGCACCACTGTTGCCTTTCTGGATCAGGGCATGAAGACGGTCGTTCTCCCCGCTGGCACCCACCAGTTGCATAAGCAACTAACCCTAACCCACCCCCAGGGAGCAGACAATCTAAAACCGATAATAGGAAAAACAGCAGAAAGTGAGCGAGAGGCAGAGGTAGAAGAAGCTGAATGTGAGGAAACATATTATATGTACTTAATTTGGTTCCAACTGGATATAGAAAGGGTTTAAAGTACACCAGGTGGGAAGCATGCATTGTTTACATGTGTGCAGTACAGTTTGCAAGTATACACATATAAAGTATTTGGTGTTTACATTCCAGGATTCAAGGGCATGACTCTTCCCCTCCTATATGTGGCTCTCTGAACATGTTGAGAGGATCCCCTATAGGGGTTTCTACAGGATTCATGTTTCCTGGTGATCTGAGGAATCTCAGGCATGGATTAGCCTGTGAAGCACCAATGAGCTTTGACCGAAAGAAGGCACTGGGGAAGAACCGCCCACGTTCTTTGCTCCCATAGGCCAGAGCTGTCAGGCTCCGATACTCTCTGTTGCAGCTTTGGGTGGGTTTTGCAGGCTGGTGGAACCAATGAGAAAACTCATTTGTGCCTTATGCCTTTCCTTCCTCCTTTTCCTCCTCCAGGATTATGACTTCTGGGATAGGCACAAAGCAACATGCAGCAGCAGCCCCCTCTCCAGGCTCACCACACACACACACACACACACACACACACACACACACAGAGAGAGAGAGAGAGAGAGAGAGAGAGAGAGAGAGAGAGAGAGAGAGAGAGAGAGAGCATGCTCATGTTTGTGGGAGCACTCAACACAGCACAGGGCTGAAAGGAAAATGTGCTGCTGGAAAACAGAATGGGAGGCAAGAGAGGGCCTTGTTGTGCAGGTGTAGAAGCAAGTGTTGGTTAAACCACTGAACCATGAGCTGTCGATCGAAAGGTCAGCAGTTCAAATCCGTGCGACGGCTCCTGCCAACCTAGCAGTTCGAAAGCAAGACATTGCAAGTAGATTAATAGGTACCGCGTCAGTGGGACGGTAACAGCGTTCCATGCGCCTCGGTGTTGAGTCATGCCGGCCACATGACCATGGAAACGTCTTTGGACAGCGCTGGCTCTTCGGCTTTGAAACGGAGATGAGCACCGCTCCCTAGAGTTGGACACGGCTGGATTTAATTGTCAAGGGATACCCCATATATAAAACCACTCCTCACACAGAGAAAGCTAGACATCAGAAGTAATAATGATGTTTTTAGTCTTTCCTCCTAGTTTTCTAAGCATGGGGATTCCTTGTTATATGGGACTGTGATGGCTTCGCCACAGAAGGCACATCGGTGGCAGAAGGATTTACACTAGGCAAGGAATAATACAAAGGTGATAAATTAGCACTGACATTTAGCTGCATCTTGCTAGTACCTCCATCATCACTCTTGTTCCAAACCTCCTTCTAACTTGGCTGGCCCATTCCCTCCTTCTCCATCTCAGTTTTACATTTTTGTTCCTTTTAGGGGAGTGGGGAGCATCATTGCTGACAGCAGAACTTGGGGGATGCAATCCCCCCCCACTGCATCTCTCTCTCTCTCTCTTGATCATCACCCCTCCTTACCAACCGTTTCCTTGACATCCGGGTTAATTTACAGCTTTCTTTTTTATTATTATATATTTATATTTTATTAATATATTGAAACATAAAAAATACATATTTCATAAAATTATAGCAAGCACAAAGCAATAAATCCTACTAGCATACTATTCACTATTTTCTACATATAATATCCAACTAAGCCAAAATAACACCCACATTCTGTTCATTAAATCCGCATATCATCACTTCGTTCTTCTTTCTCTCTTAAAAAATCAATAAACGGTTTCCAGTTATTCACAAAAAGGTTAAGTGACTTTTCCTTAATTAAATTTGTAAGTTTATCCATTTCAGCATAATCCAAAACTTTCAACCACCAATCTACCAGCGAAGGTGTCTCTGAATTCTTCCTGTATTGTGCGTATAAAATTCTTGCTGCACTTATCATATATAAAAACAAAGTTTGAAATTTTTTCGCCTACATGATCATCCCTCATACCCAACAAAAAGGTTTCCGGTTTCATTTGAACCTTAATCAACTGTATCTGTTTATGAATCTGAATCCAGTAATTCTTTGTTTGAGAACATGTCCACCACATATAATAAAAAGTTCCCTCTTGCTTTTTTACATTTCCAATAGCTATTCATCACCTTCTCATACATTTTTGCTAATTTGCTTGGGGTTATATACCATCTATACATCATTTTATACATATTTTCTTTAATATTAACATTTAACGTAAATTTCAACTGTTTTAACCATCGTTGTTCCCATTGGTCCATTAAAATAACATGACCTACATTTTTCGCCCAATGAATCGTACATTCTTTAACCTGTTCTTCTTCTGTCTCAAACTTCAAAAGCAATTTATACATTTTTGAGATTGATTTGCAGCTTTCCACGCCCATTGGTGATGTCATATACAGGCAGTGGAGCCAGCAACTGGGCCAGGATGCCTCCGACATCATGCAAGACTGCAGTATGAGTCCAGGACCTTCTGGGAGTCTTCAAACATACAGGGCCGGCCCATCCATGAGGCCAACTGAATTAATTGCTTCAGGCAGCAGATTGGTTGGGGGCACCCGTCTCTGCCTGCCTGCTGGCCTCCACTACCCCTCCTTCTACTCCCTGAATTGGAAGAGAGGGACAGGGAGGAAATGTGTTGGGGCAATGGAGAGTGGAAAGAGCGGAGGATGGCACCACTGGCGTCACTGCAGGGGGGTCGGAGCTGTAAGTTCCTCCGTGATCGGAGCCTCCCGTTACACGGAGGAATGAAGCACCCCGCCCCCGCGCCTTCTGAACCAGTCAAAGCAGTGAAAACAACGCGCAGGAGACTCTGATCACGGAGGAACTTACAGCTCTGCCCCCCCTGCAGTGACGCCAGTGGATGGCACATCACTGGGTAGGGGGACAGCATTTGGCATGCAGCTTTACATTGCAGGAAGTATTGGGCCAGCCCTGCAGACATGCTATCCTGTACTTATAGTCTAAAGCAGTGCAGTCCAGGAACCAGTGTTACCATGATGATCAGCTGTTTGTATCAACCTGCCAAGCCTGAACTCCTTTCTCAAGCAACAGTTGCATCTCAAGCAGCCTTACAAACATTCCACGGCAAACTCCCCCCCCCCCCCCGCAAAACTAAAAAAAGAACAGAAAAGGTTCTAGCTATGTGCACCTGTGACGGAATTGATGCACAGCGTTTACAGGCATCTGTCCTTGAAACTTTGTCGCTTTTGCTTCAGACAACTGGTTAATATTGCCTCCATGTGGGCTGAATTCCCAAGATAACGCTTAGGATTTGTGCTTACTATGCACGCCGTCATCTCGCCCTCACCTTCTGCTCTCCCCATCTGTTTCTTCTAGCCACTGCTGCTTCTTCTCGTGCTTAATGGAGTGTGGTTGAGCAGAAAGAGAGCTGGGTTTGGATGAGGGAGACCAAGGGTTAAATCCTTGCTTAGCCATGCAGCACATTGGGTGGCCTTGGAAAAGCCAAGCTTATTGGTTAGCCTAGCCTACTACACAGGGCTGTTGTGAGTGGCCTTTTTTCTTCTTCTCTCATATTAGAACATGAGGTCACTGGTTGAAATTGATTGATGGTGGCTTTGGGACAGTCAAAAGTAAGTTCTTCATGCAATTTGTAACTAACTCATGCAATTACCGGTAGCTACTGCAAAGTGTTGGTCCACCGTGGTCAACCTGATGCCTCTGGGAAGGTATTCAGCATTTGCTCAAAATACTAGAACTATGAGTCATTCAGTGAAACTGATTGGCAGGAGATTTAGGATGGACTAAGGGCCCAATACTAAGGGTGCGTTATGCCAGCGGATCACGTGTTCTGCCAGCATAATGCGCACTGCTGCTGTTGCAAATGCGACTCCGCCAGAAAGTGCAGTGTGGCCACCACAAGAAGCAACAAGTGACTGGGTCCATGCGGCAATGGTAAGGGGCTGGGAGGTAGGTGAGAAGAGGGTGGAATGGGGCGGGAGTGGGAAGAATGGGGTGGCAATGGGGGCAGGGAGGAGGGCAGATTTGGCGTGAGAAGAGGGCAGGTTCGACAGCAGTGGCACTTGCTGGCCTGATCTGCCTTCACAGGTCCACATGGTGATATCGATGGCACAGGTCCAAGTAGACCAGTTGGGCCAGAATGTTTCCATACCCCGGGGAAGCCTCAGCATACCAAACCTCCCCCCATGGGGTACAGCGGATGCCACGTTGGCACAGCTGCATCACTATGTGGGGAGTTGCGATGGATTGGGCTGAAAAACACATACTTCACACACAATTAGTTTGTGATAATAATAGCACATAACAACACATAATTAGTTCGTGAAATTCATTGCCACAAGATGTGGTGAAGGCCACAAGCTTGGGTGGCCTTCAACTGGACAAATACATGGAGGACAGGTTTATTAATGGCTACTAGTCGTGACGGCTATGCGCTACCTTCAGGTTCAGTGGCAGTCTGCCTCTGAATACCCATTGCAAGAGAGCAATGGAAAGAGAGAACGATGCCTTTCTCCCCTACCTGTGGACTTCCCCGAGGCAACTGGTGGGGCACCATGGAAAAGAGAATGCTAGCCGAGATGGCCATTGGGCCTGATCCGGCTGGGCTCTTCCTATGCCTTACGGCTTACAACAATAATCGAAGCAAGATGTTTTCGGTCTCAGCAAGGGACAGTTTCCATATGGAGATCTTCTCACCTCCAACAAGTTACTCCCCTGCTAACTCGGAAAGAGGCCTGTTCTCAAGTGGTGCTTGTCTTATATTTAGCAGCGGGACCCTCTTCACCCCGACACAGTGTCTCTTCTAGTGGCTGTGTGCTGGTGTGTCTTCTGAGTCTTTTTAGATTGTGGGCCCTTTGGGGGACAGGGAGGCATTGAGTTATTTGATTTTTCTCTGTAAACCACTTTGTGTAGGGTTGTTGTTTTTTTAATCAAAAATAGTATAATAATAATAATAATAATAATAATAATAATAAGAAGAAGAAGAAGAAGAAGAAGAAGAAGAAGAAGAGGAAGAAGAAGAGGAGGAGGAGGAGGAGGAGGAGGAGGAGGGTGTGGCAGAGGGTGCCTAAATTACTGTACCACTTCTTCATGAAATTTACAATGAGGTTGGTGAGGGAAGGCAAGATTGAAGGCACCCTTTGACTCTGAAACCAAGAAGTTCCCAGAATGTGGTATGTTTACAAGTTTAAATCTGCTAACCAAGCAAGGTGTGGATGGCCATGGAAATCCCCCCCCCAAAGAAAGGCACACCTTCCCCAAGCCAGCCAGCAAGCATGGGGGGGGAGGGGGTTGCTCTGCAGAACCAGAGTTTGGCCTTTTCCCTCCAAGCCTGTGGGAGTGGAGCTGTCTTGCCATCAGCCAAGCCAAACGCCAGGAGGCAGATCTGGCTCCTGGCCCCCTGGCATGCGCCCAGCGCCACGTTCCCATGTATATAAATGTGTCAAGCAGCAAGGGGGGGCCGTGGAGGGCCACTTGGAATGTGGAACCAACGCTGAGAGTTGCCCTCCTGTCAGTGGCGTTTCTTTGTGCAGGCCGGATCAATTCCAGCCCCTCATTCTCACCACCCGTTTCCTCATTATGGCAGTTTTTAATGGGGAAAATTCCCTGTTCCTTGACATGACAAACAGTGTCAAGGCAGAGACCCGCAGTGATGCTTCCCCTGCCATTCGTAACCATATGATTCAGAGTATCTGTCTTATCCCTTGTAACCTAATCAGGAAAAGTCACTGTATGTACTAATAGCAGCTTTCCCAGCTGAAAACATGTGTATTATCTCTTTACATTTTCTGAAGAGAGGGAGCATTCCATCATTCCAGTGCGCTCCATTGTTATGTTCTATTGTTTAATGTAATAGAATGACATGACACTGGAGCGCCAGATATATCAGAATTATGGACGCCGCAAAAAGACAGTGATAAAGTGTTTGGAGACGCATGTGATCCACACAGCGCTATGAGTTTCTGCAATTGATTAAAGACATTCCCCCCCCATGCCACCTCATTATTACACATCAAAGAAGGGGGGAAGAAACACACAAGGGCAGTTGAGCGGGGGAGAAAGGGACTTGTATCGCCATCTCTGTAGAACTGAAATTGTGGGGAACGTTCCCATCGCTCCTCTGCAAATACAGGACTCTTTCAGACAACCAGGTCCTCACTGTCACATGTCACTAGCCGCCAGCACAATGTGGGGAGTAGATGCGCTTGTGTGTTTTCAAAGCTTGCGGAACTTCATGGGAACCCTTCTTGGACTAGCCCTTATTGGCATGGGGCTGGGGGGGGGGTGAGGACGGAATAGGACACTTACAGCACAATCCATCCGCTGTAAAACACTTTCACGACACCTCGGGAGCACTGGCGTCACTGATGCGTGGGGGGGCGGGCCGCTTGGGGTGACGCACCGAGGGTGACGCGGGTGATGTCGCGTCACCCCCACTGCCGCCGCGTCACCCCCGCGACTCCTACAGCGCTCCGCATCACCCCAATGCCGTGCGTCACCCCCTGATGCCGCCTGGTACGAGCCGGGAGAGGGGGACAACGCATCTTCCTTACCCGGCAGCTTGGCCGGTTCTGACTAGGCCAGAAGCGGCGTATTCACATGTACGCAAAACGCCACTGAGGCACCAGTCTGTCCAGAGAGATTCAAGCAGGTGTGGTAGCTAATGAATGTGGTTATTTCCCTTTGCATTAATGGAGATGCCTTATTGGTAGAGGTGGGAGAAAATGGTTTTATTTTTTTGCAGATTTCGGTGTTTAACCAAAATGAAATAGCAAAAAGCGGTGTTATGTGTTTTTATTCCAAATTTTCCCATTTTTTATCAATTGTAACCTGATGTACAACTTTAAAAGATTTAACAACTTTAAAAGTGTACTAGGTAGGTGTTATAGGTTGTATAGTGTCAGCAGACAAAGAATGATGCAAAATTACATGGTTTTATTTTATTTTTTCGCAGATTTTTTTTTTAGCAGAAAGCGGTGTTATGTGTTTTTATTTCGTTATTCAGATTTTCTCCTGCCCCTACTTATTGGGTTAAAGCAGGACATTTCTAATGCAGTTCAGGGCCAAATTTCATTGTATTCAGTGGGGTTTGTTTTCTGGGGGATACATTTGAGATTGCTGTCTGAAACAAATCTACCAGGCTTTTGACTTTAAGTACCCGGGGGGGGGGGTACTGAACCATAAGCTGTCGATCGAAAGGTCGGCAGTTCGATCCCCGCGACGGGGTGAGCGCTCGTTGCTTGGCCAGCTCCTGCCAACCTAGCAGTTCCAAAGCGTGTCAATGTGAGTAGATAAATAGGTACCGCTTGCGGGAAGGTAAACAGCGCTCCGTGTTCCAGCTGCATGCTACGCGCTGTGGCAAGGAGAGTCATGCCGGCCACATGACCATGGAGACGTCTTCGGACAACACTGGCTCTTCAGCTTTGAAATGGGGATGAGCACCACACCCTAGAGTCAGACACAACTGGACTTAATTGTCAGGGGATACCTTTACCTTACCCGGGGGGGGGGGGTTAGTTGGGCTTCTGCAAAACAATTAGTGGAATATGCTGCATTATGTACCTTGATTGACATTTATTATTTTGATAATTTTATGTTGGTTGCTTTGTCAATTTCACTTTTCTTTAGTATGTTTATGCACTCTATAATCATATGTGCTTCTCTATCTCTGCCATAAATCAATAAACTGTTTGATGTACTTCCATTACAGTTTGGAGTCTGAGGTCTTTTCGACGGGACTGGTTCATTTTACTCACTGGGGTGTAAAAAGAACCTGACCTTCACTCATGACGTCTGCTGGCGACTTATTGTTTCTCCTTTTGCTCTAGGGCTGAACTTTATATTATGAAGCAAATATGGGGGTCCCAGCCCTATAATTCCCTAGTAAAAGTAATGCTCTCTCTCTCTTCTCTCTCTCAGAGGCAGCAAGCCCGAGGGGCAGCAAACTCACCCCCACGGTCCCGGCGGTGGCTCCTTTTACCTTTTTGCTACCCTTGGCAGTGCCGCTGCTAAGGCTAATGGGGACCGGGGGAGGCATTTTTGAACCTCTGGGCTCGTTTGCTGTCTGTTTGACTGTGGAGAAAAAAATGTTATGGGCAAGGCTTTTGCACAGAAAACCTTTCAGGCTTGGGCAGAGCTAAATATCCAGAAGAACCTTAGAAGAGCCCTACAGGATCCAACCGATCCAACAGTCTATCAAGTCTAGCATCCAGTTTCCATCATTGGCCCAGAGGCTTCTGGGAAGGCACTGCCAGCCCATCCATGAGCCCACCTGAAGCGAGAAGCAGATCATCCCCCTCTTTACTGTGCTCCTCGTGCACCGCCGTCAAACCCGGAAGTCACTGTCCTTGTAAATGAAACCGAACATCCCACACTTCCTGGTTTGATGGCAGTGCGCGAGGAGCACGGTAAAGAGGGGACTTGTGGTTTATTTTTTTCTGTAGCACAGAGGCAGCAGACCCCAAATGGCATCAGGCAGCATTCTGAATCACGCTGCCCCTGTGGGAAGACCCTAATCAGAGCTCTCCCCCTTTGTCCCCCGTCGGTCGCAACTAGCCTTAAAGAGACATGCTCTCTTTGATCAGGGAGATTCCATTTAGCTGTCATGGATAATAGTCCTCAGGGTGGCTCCTTGTGTTTGCATTCACTAGTAGACCTGTGCTTGGGGAACCTGGTGCTGCTGTTCTACTGTAGCTTCCATTTTCTTCCAACTGAGCCACGGGATGCCCTGATGGCTTGCTGCAGCAGTTCTGCTTCAAGAAAGCAAGAGAAAGCAAGACTTGTGGAGCTGGCACGTTCCGTCTGCAGAGGGGAAGGCGAAAGGGAGACATGATGAATGTCTGTGGACACGTGAAGAGATGACCTGAAAAGGAACAGGGCCAATTATCATCATTAGTCAATGAAGACAGAGACAGACGTTGACTGAATTATGAACCTTAAGGTCAAATTCTATGGGGGACGTTTCACAACTCTTGTCATGTTGTAGAGAATACGCTGAGAGATGTCTAGATGGCTTGTCTTGCACTGTCGTAGCATGATTGAGCACTAAACCAGGAGGGCCAAAAACAATTCCCCCCCAAAATCAAACAGGCACAACTTCAGATGGGGTTTTGCCTGGTGATGTTAGTAAACATTGTCTTTCCTTGCTCAGAAATATGAATTGTAGCTGCTTGTTGTTGTTGTTCAGTCGTTAAGTCGTGTCCGACCCTTCGTGATCCCATGAACCATATCCCGCCAGGCCTTCCTGTCCTCCACTATCTTCCTGAGTTCGCTCATTTTCATGTTTGTTGCATCGGTGATGCTATCTAACCATCTCATCCTTTGCCTTCCCCTTCTCCTTTTGCCTTCAATCCTTCCCAGCATCAGAGTCTTCTCCAGAGAGTCCTCTCTTTGCATTAGGTGGCCAAAATATTTGAGCTTCAGCCTCAGTACCTGTCCTTCCAGTCAGTCAGGGTTGATTTCATGTAGGATTGACTGATTTGATCTCCTAGCAGTCCAAGGGACTCTCAGGAGTAATACCTCAAGCTTGTAATACCTCAAATATGAGGTGGGCATCAGAGTCCCCAAATGTCTTCTTCACCTTGAACTAACATTTGATTCAGAGAATGACTCAAGTCCCTCCTCCTTGCTTGCCTCTCCCCACCTCCAAACCCACTCCCCTTCCTTCCTACCCACCCACATGTCTTCCTTCCAGCTTGAGAGGTCGTGGAATGGAAGAAGGGAGGACGGCTTCTGCCTCCCACTCCCCCTGCGGTGCCTGTCGTGTTACCACAGCTGTCACTGGGGGGTGGGGTGGGGGAAGAGAAAGAAACCTCCTTCCCTGCATCCAACTGGAGCAAGCCAGGTCAGCAGGCGGGTGGAAGAGGGGGATCACGGGAATGATCAGTCCCCATCATGCTCCCATTGGCATAATCTGGGGCATGGTCGGTCTTGTCTCGGAATCCGTTATTTTCCAAATCTGAGGAAAACAGTTTCGTTTTCTGAATTCCCTGCTAACCTTGTCCAGGGGCGTTTGCTGCACCCCTGCTGTTGCACAGCAAGCTCACATCAGTCCTTCACTATAGATGCTGGTACTGCACTTAGGAAGGGCTGGTGGCACTTTCCCCCTGCCGAGAGGAAGGCCAAAGGGAGAGATGACTCAACTAAGGGATAAATACCACTGAACTCAGAGGGACTTACTTCTGAGGAAATACACATAGGAGCAGAGTGTAAAGCAGAAGTAGCCAAGAGTTACTATAGAATATTAGGAACATTGTTTGAGAGACTCCCGCTGTGGTTTCTGGTCTCACGGTTTCTGCAGATTTTTGCCACACTGTAAAGGTCTATAAATCCTGCTTATCAGAGATGGTTGAGTGTACACACCACGAACAGTTTCAAACTATCTTCCAACAAGCTGGGGTGAAAAACACACACACCAAAACACCTCTGTTCTGTTTCCAGCCTAAGATTAACAAAAACGTATGGTAGAGTCTTCATATCACCATCACCGATGCAACGAACATGAAAATGAGCGAACTGAGGAAGATAGTGGAGGACAGGAAGGCCTGGCGGGATATGGTTCATGGGATCACGAAGGGTCGGACACGACTTAACGACTGAACAACAACAACAACAACAAGAGTCTTCCTTCGGCTGTATGACTTCAGACTACAGGTGCAGGGTCGAATATTGTCCCCATGTAAAATATCTCAGAATGCAGAAAACTAGCACATTAGGGAGGAAGGCTGTAGCCCAGGCAGCTCATTGTATGCCTGTTTTTCTACTTGTGGAGGCTTTGGTATGATTGCAGCGATGATGTAGTAGGAAACCCAAAAGCGACATCTAGTCTGAAGTGAGATCATCCATTCTAGCACAGCAAGAGTCGACCACCACATCCCCACCTCATTCTGTTACATGCGTAGACCAGGCTGCAGAGAAAGTTCCAGAAGCACTTAATAGAAGGAGGAGATGGAGGGGGCAGGTGGGAATCCTTTGTGGGTTCCTGCACTGTGTCACAGCCAAGCTGGTGAGCCTCCTGCCCCTGCCCTATCCATGAGTACCACAGCTTGGAGTAGCATTAGCAGAGCATTATCTCGAACATCAGTTGAATTTCCAGCCTAAAAATAGGTGCACTCCAAGAACCTGAGATTCAAAAAGGCAATTAAAACTTTGCAAAGCAAAAGTTTTCAAAGGTGACATTGGAAGGAGATTGGCCTGCTCAGCTTTGATCAGTACAGTGGAGGGTCACCTGACTCAAACAGGTGGCCTTTCAAAAGAAGGGCCCCCATTTCCATCCCACAAAAGGACTCCTGGCCTCTCTATGGAAGCAAAGAGACCCAATGAAAAAATAATTGGATACTTTAAATCCAATTTGAAGAGGGTCAGCAGAAGACACAGATCTATGGATATCTTTTTTCTACCTTCTTGTTGCCTGTTCTGGCCATCCAGTTGGAACTGACATGTCCCTGCCTCCCAGGGACCAGGTTCGTTCCTCCCAAGTCATCATGACCATTATAAGGTGGCATGTTCAGGACGGTCATAAGATCATAAAATGTGGGGCGAGAAAGGACACATAGAGGTCGCTTCCTTTCTTTATGCAAGACTGATTATCTTAACTTTCTCTGACAGATATCTCAATTATTTCATAAAACTGATGGTGCTAATATTGGATTGCTTCACCTTTTTATTTTTAAAAAGAGAGTACGTACATTTGATTCCCAAACTCAGCAACGTCTGGGAATGCCTGATTGGTTTCACTTACCTGTGTGGCATCTCATTTATTTGTTTGTGTTTGTATGTTTGCAAAACATGAGATCCTCCCATGAATATTTAGAAATCTGTACAAAATGTTTTGGACAGATTCAGGACACAATTCTACAATTCATTTTGAACCCTGTGGCCATTTTCACACTGAGGGAGTAACAATGGAAAAAATATCATTTATATATGGTAATACTGGAATGAAAACCGATGTGCACATTCAGGACACAATTCCAAGTACTAAGTTCGAATATCAGCTTGACTCCTGCACATAAGAACATAAGAAGAAAATGACTGTGCAGGATTAAACTCACTGGCAGCAGTGCTCCTCCAAGGGTCCATGGACTGCTGGCCATATTTTTTTTCTCTCCCAGAAGCCCTTAGGAATGACAAAATGTGATGATGTAGCATTGTGTGACCAGGACTTCTGGGGAAAAGGGTTGGCAATAACAGAAAAAACCAAATAAACTGGAGATGGTTTCAGCCTCCCTTTCCCTGCCCCCTGCTTCAATTTAAGGCAAAAGTTCTCAGTTCAGAACATTCAGATAAGATCTGTGCCTTGATGATTGACAGCCCAACCCGATCCAATTCTTTGCTTTGCAATGCAGCGGCACCGGCACAGCTTATGCTACATTCCGCGGGGGAGGGGTGGTTTCCGCGGGGGAAAGGCGGTTGAGGGGGGACATGATTGAGACGTATAAAATTATGCATGGGATGGAGAGAGTGGATAGAGAGAAGTTCTTTTCCCTCTCACACAACACTAGAACTAGGGGACATCCACTCAAATTGAGTGGAGGGAGTATTAAAACAGACAAAAGAAAATATTTCTTTACCCAGCGTGTAATTCATCTGTGGAATTCCTTGCCACAGGAGGTGGTGATGGCACCTGGCCTGGATGCCTTTAAAAGGGGATTGGACAGATTTATGGAGGAAAAGTCCATCACAGCTTACAAGCCATGATGGGGATAAGCAAACTCCTGGTTGTAGGAGTAGGTTTTCTTTGTGCCAGGTGCAAGGGAGTGGCGACAGGATACAGGTATCTTGTTGTCTTGTGGCTCCCTGGTGGTGCCACTGTGTGATACAGGAAGCTGGACTAGATGGGCCTTTGGCCTGATCCAGCAGGGCTCTTCTTATGTTCTTATGTTCTTATGGCTGCTGGAGGTCTCCTCGGAGTAAGGGGATATTTTTCACCTTACTCTGGAGTAAGCCCCAGCAGCCTTGATGGGGCAACTTGGACCTGTGCCAGCTCTATTGCTGGTGCAAGTTCGTGTTGCTCCATGAAGGCGATCAGACCCAGGAAGGGGCTCTGGATTCAGCATCTGCCACTGCTGCAGATCTCGCCACCCTTTTGGGGCAAATCTTCCCTCCTCCCCACCCCATCACTGCTCTATTCCACCCTCCTCTTCCCCTTCTGCCCAATTTATCCCCCTCCCTGCCTCACTCCAACCCCCTGCGCTGGCTCGCCTCCTCCGGTGGGTGTCCGGCATCCATTGGCGTATGGAACTGATTGCTCGCCACTTGCGGTGAGAGTTCTACCCACACTGGCCTAGACATGTTTGCACAGGAGGTTATGCTGGCAGAATGTACATTCCACCAGCATATTCCTTCAATAGGGTTGGGCCATGAGATAAAATGAAAGTTTGTATGAAGACGCTTGCATCATAAGAACGTAAGAAGAACATGACTAGATAAGACTAACAGCCCAATCCTGTCTAGGGCCGCCGCAGCGTGCAAAAACACTCGGCGACACATCTTAGGCAGGATCAGGCCAGTGCCAGTGGAGCTGGAGCATACCTCAGGAGAAGGGGACGTTCACCCCTTTCTCCTGGGGAGAGACCCAGCGGCCCCTATGGGCCTCCTATGATGCGTGTTGGCAAAATGGCCGGTGCAAATCTGAGGAGCCGGTGTAAGGCTGGCTGGGCCCAGAACGGGGGATAGGATTTGGTGGAGTTCCAGTGGCAAGGAGTTCCAGCATGTAATTCATCTGTGGAACTCCTTGCCACAGGATGTGGTGATGGCATCTGGCCTAGATGCCCTTAAAAGGGGTTTGGACAGATTCATGGAGGAAAAGACCATCACAGGTTACAAGCCATAAGCAACCTCCTGGTTTTAGAAGTGGGTTTTCTCTGTGCCAGGTGCAAGGGAGTGGCGACTGGACACAGGTATCTTGTTGTCTTGTGTGCTCCCTGAGGCATCTGGTGGGGCCACTGTGTGACACAGGAAGCTGGACTAGACGGGCTTTTGGCCTGATCCAGCAGGGCTCTTCTTATGTTCTTATGTTCTTATGTGGAGCATGCCACCAATAATCCCTCCCCTATCCCTGGCCTGGAGGGCCAATCACTGCTCCCATTCCACCTCGGTCTGCCCTCCCCACGCCCCTGCCCCAACCGGCGCAGGACGTACCTGCATCCGCCGGAGCTGGCTGCAGCCCCAAGCTGTGTGAGCAGCGCCGGCCTCTCTACCAGCACCACTTACTCACCGGGTGTTGAAAACGTGCCTTATGGCACGTTTACAACACCCAGCACTGGCGGATATTTAGAGAGGATTGCGCCATAAGAGTCCAGTTGGTCCCACATTCTGTTTCCCACAGTCCTATCAGATCCGATGCTGCGGTTGGTCTCCCAGTAAATGTTTTGAGTTCTGATTTCAAGAGGGAGGGCAAGTAAGACAGGATAATGCACTCTTTCTTGAGCATTTGTATCCTTGGCTGGCTTTCCTTTGCACGCCTGATTGGGCCATGAACATCATATCTGCTTATTAAAGAAAGAAAACCAAAATTTAACTCTAATGATCTTCTGCACGGATAGTGACTGTAACTTCACCAAATTCTTTGAGACTCTTGGAAACAAACCATTTTAAACCCACTGAACAAGGAGCCATTTGTTCTCGCTAGCAGTTCTCTTCCCCTTCTTAATCCTCTTTGTGCCACTATTGCTAAAGACTAAGAGTGATTAAACCTCCATCCTACAGGCAGCGACCCAGTCCACTGATGAGTTTTAATTTTTCATATCTCCCTCGCTCCCCTCCCCATGTCAGTCGACAATACCCCCAGGTTACATATTGCATCAAAGGATATATTATTTGCTCTTACTACGTTCGGATGCTGCCCTTGGGCAAAGAAATTTGCAGAATGCATCTACCGAGTGCCAGCCATTTTCCTTTAGTCAAATGTTTTGTTTTTTTAAAACTTGAAAATGTCAACACAAAGAGAAGTCATAAGATCAACTCATAAATATTCAGAGGCTTTTCCTTAAAAAAATAAAAATAAAAAATTTGTTACCACCAGCACTTTGCTAACTGCTCTCTCTCTTTAATCCTGATAGCTGTCTTGCACATCTAATGCTTAAACATCAGTTTGAGGGCTAAATAAAAAAAAATGCCAGGAGAAGCATTATTCTCCTTGTTTTACTAGACTTTAGTACACTATCAGCAGTAGTGACTGGGGACTAGCAATAGTGTCGGCTCTTTTTCTTAAGAGAGTTGAAGATGGTATAATAGAGGCACCATTTTTCAGGCATATACTGGCTTTCTTTCAAGGATGGGGCTAGTGCTCCAAATCTGCTCCCAGACTCCTGAAATAAAGAGGCAAACACAGAAGCTGGGCTGAGCTATCAGATGCAAGTCCACTAAGTAAGTAAGGTAAGTAGTATGGTAAGTCCACATCTGGAGTATTGTGTCCAGTTCTGTTCACCACACCTCAAAAAGGATATAGTTGAATTGGAAAAGGTGCAGAAAAGAGCGACCAGAATGATTCGTGGGCTGGAACACCTCCCTTACGAGGAAAGGCTACAGCGTTTGGGGCTCTTCAGTCTAGATAAAAGGTGCCTGAGGGGGGACATGATTGAGACGTATAAAATTATGCATGGGATGGAGAGAGTGGATAGAGGGAAGTCATCTATGGAACTCCTTGCCACAGGATGTGGTGATGGCACCTGGCCTAGATGCCTTTAAAAGGGGTTTGGGTTGATTCATGGAGGAAAAGACCATCACAGGTTACAAGTCATAAGTAACTTCCTGGCTTTAGAAGTAGGTTTTCTCTGTGCCAGGTGCAAGGGAGTGACAACAGGAAACAGGTTATCTTTGCCAGGTGCAAGGGAGTGACAACAGGAAACAGGTTATCGTGTTGCCTGTGTGCTCTTGGGGTGGGGCCATCTGGTGGGCCCACTGTGAGATACAGGAAGCTGGACTAGATGGGCCTTTGGCCTGATCCAGCAAGGTCTTCTGATGTTCTTAGTAATTTTGCCATTCTGATCCACAACATTGCTGAAGACAACTCCATCCCCTCTCAGTGCAGAAACACAGGGCCAGCCCTTCCATGAGGCCAAGTGGTTGAGGCAGTCACCTCGGGCAGCGGATTGGAAGGGGGTGCGCCCGCCACCCACCTCCCTCCTCTTGCCTCTGCTCCTCCTCCTCCACCCACTCACTGGATTTGAAAAGAACGAGGGGGGGGGGAGCTCCCACTGTTAGCAGTCGTCAGTCCAGGGTCTATGACTGAGGGCTTTTTCATCACTTCCTATCTTGTCCTTTCACTGGAGATGCCACGAATTGAACCTCAGACCTTCTGCTTGTGAAACAGCTGCTCTCGTATTCTGTCGGAACCCCCAAACTCCGCATGCTTTAGCCTTTCTTCATAAGGAAGGTGTTCCCCTCTTCGATGGTGTTGGTTCCCCTTCTGAGCAGCTTTTCCAGCTCTGTGATGTCCTTCAAGATGGGTGTTCTTGAGATGCTGTAGGAGGGGGCCACCAAAGTTTCCAAACAGCATGTTTCTTTTTAATAATTAATACCCTTTACTGCGTATTCTTAAGAATGTGCTGTTGTTGTTTCTTAAAGCTACGTTCTCACCAGCTGGTTAATTTAATAGAAATAGTGCAATACAGAAGCCCTTTATTAAACAGATTGGAAACCATCAGCTTCATTATTATAATCAAGCAAATACAGTATCTTGATTTTCAATAAAAGTGCCAGAAAAGGGAACAATCTGCCATACGCCGCCTGGGTTGCTGTCTGTTGCGATACCATATTACAAAGGAAATAGAAATTTGAGCAGAATGCCTTGTAGCTTTTCTGGGAATTAATAGAATTAGCAGCCCCTACCATGAGGCAGGAAGCAAATATTCAATTGAATTATCAATTAAAAAGCCATTGCAATAAAGGTAATCGGCGTCTAGGAAACGAGCTGAAATTGCCCACTCTTTCCCAAATTCTCATATTAGTCTTCATTGCAAGCATAGAATGGAAATTTGGGAGAGTAACTAGTATATAATGACTTGACATTTTTCTTCTCCAAGACAAATCATGCAACCTTAAGTGCTTCACTTCAGCTTCATAAACTGGCAGCCTAATGATGAGAATACCATTTATTTATTGTCTCTCAAGTCTTTGTTCAAGTTAACTCCCCCCCCCCCCGAAACATCAAGCTATGGATCATCATTCCATTTGTCAGTTGCACCAGTCGCTGCTTTTGTTCCAAAAGTTGAGACTTTAGCTCCAAAACCTTAATTGATCAATGAATGGAGCCCTCCCAAGGACAATCAATTATGTTCAATTTTGAAAAGTGAGAGGCAGTGCTGTATATTGGTTAGCATATCAGACTAGCAGCCACTGGCGTCGCTGCAGGGGGGCGGAGCTCTAAGTTCCGCCGCGGTCCGATCCCCCTCCACGCAAGGAGGCGGGGCCACTTCGTGCTCCGGTGTAACGGAGGGTCGGACTGCGGCGGAACTTAGAGCTCCTCCCCCTGCAGGGACGCCAGTGCTAGCAGCCCCAAGCCTATCCTCCCCCCCCACTCGTGCCGCTGCGCCAAAAATGGGTGCCTCCCGCTCTGAAATATATCTCCTTGGACCTGCGCTAGTGCTTTTGCTAGCACAAGTCTGAGGAAAGAGGGTGGGGAGGGTGCAGAAAAGGGAGATAGGATCCAGTGTGTGCCATCACCCCCGGATCCACCCAGTTTTGCCCCCTCCTCAACCCCATTCCACCCTCCCCACCCCTCCCACCTTCCCCACCATCTTACCTTGACTGACGGGTGACTGGGATCCACTGGCACAGGCGGGAAGCCTCCAACCTTCCTGCCAGCACCCCAGCAGCGCACTATTTGGCACACTGCCAGAGCATGCTTTACAATGCTTTATGGGATGAAGCATAGGATTGGGCTGTGAAGCCAAAATGATTTTGAGCCCAATCAATTTCAATTGCTCAGATTTTGAGGCTGAATCTCAAAATAAAAATGTTGACACCACTTGCAAAATCTGAAGTTTTCTGCAGCGTTCAGGGTGACATTTCCATTTGCGTCGATGGACCTGCACCTTCCATTGAAGTGAATAGTTAGTAGCCACTGTGTCAAGCACTCTGAAACATGCCAGATGCAGTAGGTTGTCTCCCTCCTGCATTAGGTCTTTTCCGTGATCTTTCTCAACACTTTAGCATGTGGGTATATGTCACAATATTTCTTCCTCTTTGGGTGTTCGTTGATAGTTTTCACACCACACAGATTTGATCCATAGTCCTTTGATTGGCTCTCATATGTATTCGTGCTAGAAAGCTGCAACACGCTTACTGCATTGTTTCACTTATGTTTCACACACACACACACACACACACACACACACACACACACACACACACACACACACACACACACACACACGTGTGTGTGTGTTTTAAGTACCTGGAGAGTCTTGGCTGCTGCTTTTCCTACCCTCAACCCTCTGGAATTTGCCCTATAAGTACTGCAACACTTTTATCATTAGGTTCCCATTTCAGTGGGGAAAAAGTACTCTTGTGCAAGGGAGATTTCACTGAACACCTTTGATTAAAAGGGGGGGGGGTTGATACTGCCAAGAACTGCTTTCCTCATTTCTCGTTGCCTCGTTACCAAGATAACCAGCACCACCAGCCACCTCTTGAGGAAATGGTTGGGGCCCACACACTCTCGGCCTGTTTGCCTTTCGTTCTGATATCTCCTATTGTAATGAACGTTGCTACCCAATCATTCATTAAGAATTTCAGGATGCCGTGTGGCTGCCAAATGGCCTCAGGGCTACCGGCACACCTGCATCCAATTTCAACACATTTGTGCCCGCATGGAACATGCCCCCCCCCCTTTTCCAAAAGGCACCACATGCGTTGCGAATCACGAGCGTCTCCTTAAGCACATTAGGGCTGCAGGGAGAAATTAGTCCTCCTCTTTCTTTGCTTTGACTCCTTTGACCTTGAGACTTCTAATGGCATCTCAGACAAAATGAACATAATCTAATGGACAGCGGGGAAGAGGGAACGGCTGGGTACATCTGTCGTATTACCGGGCTGTCTGAACAGTCAATGAAGCAGGTACAAGCCATAAGAGGCCTGCTCGGTTTAGCTCCAGGGTCTGCAGAGAAGGAGCACAATCATTTATCTTTATTTACTGAACTCTGCTTTCTGTTACCAAAAAAAGGGGGGGGAGAGAGAAGGAAAAAAACTGACAGGTTGACAAAAACCCAACTTGCTGGTGCCCACTGCAATGAGATAAATGCAGGCCATACGCTGCAGAGACAAGGACGGCTTCGTTTGCCCTTTCCCCCCATTTCAGTCGGCACCTATTACAGAGAAAATAGAAGCCAGGTGAAACACCTGGATGCTGTTTACTGGACCCGTTCTAGTTCATCTGCTGCTCTGTTGAGATTCTCCCTTTGTGTACTGTGCAGAAGAATCCAAGCACATTTCAGAGCATCCATAAGGGCCAGCTTCACTTCCTTTTCTCCTTGCTAGGAAATCTGCAACATCAAAAATACAAGGAACAAAATGAAATCAGCAATATGTGCCAAGTCAGGACTATGAGGGCATGCAGAGAGGGATTCTTGGTGATTTGCCTTTCAGTTCTGGAATTCCCTGCCCTTGGAGACGGACTGAATCTAGGAGTCTAGATAGAAGCAATGTAAGGTCCTATTCAAATTGGTTTTAGGTGGCTGGAATGAAATCGTGGGTCAGTGCACGGAATTGGGAATCTTATTTATTTATTTATTTATTTATTTATTTATTTATTTATTTATTTATTTCACATTTTTATACCGCCCTTCCTCCAAGGAGCTCAGAGTGGTGTACATATTTCCTCCCCTCCTTTTGTCCTCACAACAACCCTGTGAGGTAGGTGGGGCTGAGAGATAGTGACTGGCCCAAGGTCACCCAGGAAGCTTCATGGCTGAGCGGGGATTTGAACCTGGATCTTCCAGGATGAGGCAAGCTATTGTTTTTTTTTGGGGGGGGGGTTAATATTTTTCGCAGATTGAAGCAGTGTTTTTGTAAGTCACCTTGAACACTTCCTTTGGGAAGGGAAAGTTGCAAAAACCTTTGATTAATAAATATTGTGTCTAGTTATGGAAGCTGCCATTTAAGAGGGATATTGACAAACTGAAGTGGATATAGAGGAGAGCGACTAGAATGGTGAGGGTGTGTGTGTGGAAATCATGTCCTACAAGGACAGGTTGGAGAAGTTGGGCATGTTGAGTTTGGAGAAGAAATGGTTAAGAGGTGATATGATAACTCTATAAATAGTCATGTGGGCTGTCATGTGGAAGAGGGAGCAGATTTGTACTTGGTGGCTCCAGAGGGTGGAACCAGGACAGACAGGTTTAAATTACAAGGGAGATTTTGATTAAATGTTAGGAAGAACTTCCTGACTAAGAACTGTTCGGCAGTGGAACAGTCTGCCTCGGAAGGTGGTAGGTTCTCCTTCGTTGAGGTCTTTAAGCAGAGGTTGGGTCAGAGCCGGTGCCTTGTGATTTTGTGCCCTCGGCAAGGCTAACGACTTGCACCTCCCCCAAAAAAATTGCCAGCTTCAGTTTTCAAAAGCAGATGTCCTGTAGAAAAAAAAATATGAAATGCACAAGACCTGAAACTGCTACATTTATTTTAAATTGCGAGAATAAGTATACAACTGTGCCCCTCAAAGGTCAGTACTGTGCCTTTCCTGGTTAGTCTAATGATAGCACCCTGGGTGGGATAGCCATCCATCGGGGGTGTTGCAGCTGTGCATCGATAGGGGGTTGGACTCAGTGCTCTTGTAGATCCCTTCCAACTCTAAGATTCTATGAAATAAATTCTAAATTAGTAAAGACACTAAAAATATCAACACAAGATAACACCATTTTCTGAGATACTCAGACCAAGCAGTAACAAAAAAAATAGGGGAAAGAGCACCCCCCCGAAAGAGAATAGGGAGAATTCCACTTCCTCCTTGCCTTGGGGGGAGGGCTTATCCTAACACCCTGGAGGAGGGTGGTGTGTGCATTGGGGTCAGGGCTGGTCCAGTGATGAGGTGAGGTGTAGTAAGGTCTCTCAGGCGGTGAATGAGCGAAGAATGAGCATCCTGTGCCCACTGATCAGCTCCACGGCCATTTGGCCCCCATTTGCCCCTTTCCCTGTTTCTCTGGGCTCTGCTAACCTATGGTTTGAAGTAGAGTGACTAAGCTGGGAGAAGCATTGACCCACTTCCATGCATTCCATGTACTTCCACGCAGTATTGGGCCGTTAATTTATTGCATTCAAGAAGTGTATTTTATTATATTTATTTATTAACATAAATTTATTATAAATTGCTAAACCACCGGAAAAAGGTGGAAGATTTTGAACAGGTGTCACCCTTAGACATTCTTTGTCACTCTTTTCTCTCTCATTTCTTCCTCTGCTGTATCCACCATGGTAACTGGAATCTCCTTGGGGCAGGGATCTAATTTGTGCTTTGTAACTGTAAAATAGTACGTGCGCTAAATGTTCTTATCGATAATACAATATCACATCAGAATTATTGTGCTTGGCTAGAATAAAGCTGATAGATTTTTGCCAGATATATTCCTCCTTCTCCTTCCGTCCTTCCCGTCTCTATCTTTCCCCTGATTCTCCCCAATTCACTTGGTGCTGAATAAGAAGAGCAGCTGGGGAGAATCGCTGCAGAAATGCCAGCTGTAGATTTGGAAGTCATTTGAATAGTCTGTGAACCATGGTGTCCACTGGTTTGCAACACCTGACTGGATCATCTGTGTGGGGCTATATCATGTTTGGAAACTCAGTCTGAGGGAGGCAGCTGGTTAAGACCTGGCTGGTTCCAGTTGGCATTGCAGCAACCCTGGGAGAAGCAGTGAGGCAATTTTCTCCGAACGTGATAGAGGAGCAAGAAGACCACTTCATGAACACAAACGCCCCCAGACCTTGGACAGAGGGCACCGTGTCTTGACGTATGACCATCCTTCTCTCCTTGTTCTCTTTTGTGTGTCATTTTTATTATTTGCATTTCAAGGCTGCAAATAAAGTGGCATTCCTTTTGCTTTCCTGGAAAGGTCATGGATTGTGGCTGCCCTTCCCCTTCCACCATTGATGCTTGAGAATTCGTAACATTAACATGTTACTAGAATTCGTAACATTCTAGAATTAGAATGTTAACATTCGTAACATTCTAATTCTGCTCACATTGTGCACACCAAGCTGCACATTCTAGGCTGCTATCAGAATTGTATCCCCTCCTCCCACATTGAAGTCTGAAGTGAAAAAGGAACTTCCTCAGCTCGAGATCCCATGCAGTGGCGTTCCTGGAGGTAGGCTTACCAATTATACCGGTTTGGCCGGGGAAGTACCGGTTTCCTGGGGTCCATCCTGGCAGCGTCCCAACCGCATCCCAGCAAGCCGGAACTGTGCTGGCACCGGGACGTCTGGTAATTCGCCATTCTTCGGCTCTGCTCTCTCTTCAACCTGGCTGGCCGGGACTCGTTGTGTGCCTGTGCGAGGCTCACGCAGGCGCTGAACTCAGCTGCAAGCTCTCCAGAATTGCCAGAGTCCACTCGGATGATCTCGAAGAGCTTGCAGCCACCTGCACACACCTCACACACTCATCGTGTGCCTGCATGAGGCGCTGAATGCAGCTGCGAGCTCTCAGGATGTGGGAAGGAGAAAAGGTGGCAGTAAATCTTTTTTTTTTTTTTTTTGGTAAATGGCGGCCGGCTGCTCTGCAGCCAGCAAAAATAAATAAATAATAATAATTAAAAGGGGGGTGGAGGCAGAAAATAATTAATTAATTACGCTAAATAAATTATTAATTAAGGAGAAGGTTGTACTGGAAAAAATAATTAATTAAGAAGGGGGGTTGACCGGTTGGGGTTTCTCGAAATCTGATAAGTCTACTGGAGGGGTTGTGGCGCCATAAGTGGTGCAAGGCGCTGCACTGCACCTTGCAAAATGGTGTGACCCGGCTCCTCCCACTCGCCCCCAGAGCCATTCCAGCACGTTGCCTTCGTGTAGCGCAGTGTGACACGTCCCTCTCCAGGAACGCCAGTGATCCCATGAGCAGCTTTGCTGACTCTAGGCTGCAACACTAACTTCTATACTATAGGAAACCTTCTGTTATAAATCTACCAGCACAGGTACAACTGAACTTGGAAACTTTACTATGTCCAACACAGGGCGCACCCTGGTTCCTGCCAGTGAAAACTGTCAAAACATAACAGAAGATGAAACTAACTTAAGTCAACTGCTTTTCCTTAGGTGGGTGCCAAAATCAAGACCGGCTTCATGCTGAGGGATATAAACCCCCAAGGGCAGAACCCATCCTTAGCCAATTCCTGCCCGGCTTGCTCTCCGCTGGGAGGTGTAGTGAAGGCCTGTCTATATCTTTGGTTTAACTCCATTTTGATTTCTCAGTCTTTTGGATTCTCTGCCTGCTTGTTGCAGTGCTTTGGAGATTGGCAGGTGGCCAGCGACCATGAGTTGCAGTTTTGGTTCTGTCCTGCCTCGGGAGTCTTATCTGTATGGGAACTGAGTTAGTTAGTCGTTCCCTCATTATTTCAACCACCTGTGTTAAACATCATGAGACTCTTTCAGTTGGGAGGGGGATGAGGAGTTTGAATGTGTGTCATCTTTTGATTGGTCAAATTGCCTTTGTCCATCCCCTGATCCCCAAAAGTGTATTTAAATTGTCTTTGGAGAATCCATTTTGGAGCATCTCATTCACTGCTTGCATGCTATGGCATTTTGTGGAGTTGGCTTCCTGGGCTGAGCTGCCCTGATGCCTCCCAGCCAAGCCTGGCTGGGTGGGCCCCTGCACAGCATCCCTGCCTGGCAGTAGCGTCGCAACGACGCGCGACACCCCAGAGCGGGGGCGCGCGTCGCCCTTAAGGGAGAGGCTCCGCCCCCGCGCGTGACGTCACGCGCAGGAGCGGAGCGCCCTCCCCGCTCCGTTTTCGGCTCATTTTGGAGCCGAACGGACACCGGGAAGGGCGGGCGGGCGGGCCCTCCTCCAACAGAAAACTGTAAGTGGGGGGGATCGCGCGTCACCCCTATACGCGCAACGCCCCCCGGCGGCCCACCCCCCCGCTTCCCCCTGTTGACGCCAGTGCTGCCTGGGATGGCTGAAAACCTTATTCCATCTGTGGTGAGTTCTTTAGGGAAATGTTAAGCTTAGGAGTTATCTCTTTTTTGTGTTATGTCTGTTATTTTGTATGTTGTTTCTATGCCTTATGTATTTAGCAGTTTACTGCCTTATTTATTCCTGTGTCTCTTCTATGCCTTTTGCATAGTCTAAATTAAATAAAACAACTCTATTTTATACACTGTGGTTTTCCTTTGAACCAACCCAAGCTAAATCTAAAGTCTACGCTGGCCACACGCTACCCTGTTCTCTCTCACGTTGGGTCATTTGGACTGCCCTTGGTCAGGGAGTCACTTGACCCACGGTCCTGTACTCTGCAGCCCCCCCCGAAGCTGGGGTTTGGGGGGAGCTACGAGGCCCCCAGCTGGTGGCAGTCTACCGTTGTCCCCCTTGTTTTGGGGGTGCCCCCCTCCTTGTCCAGGTTGGGGGGAAAAGGAGCAAGGGGGGAGTGGCGCACGCTGGTTTGCTGGCCTTGTTCTGTGCTGGACTCAGGGTGGCCATAAACCCCCCTTCTCTACAGGAGGCACCATCGGATCTGGCTGCACTGACTACTGGAGAAGGGAAGGAAGAAGTGGGGGGCACTTCCTCTTCCCTCCCCTGCTGGCCACTGCAGCTGGGGCTGGCAGTGCTCTCCAGTGGAGAGACTGCTGCCAGCGAGCAAGCGGGGGGGGGGGGGTTAGAGGGGGGAAGGAGCTGCCTCCACCCACTCCTGCACCACCACCAGCCTCAGGTAAGCTTGGGTCTTGGCTGGGGGTGAGAATGAGCTGGGAGCAGTGGGGCTAATGGGGTGGTGGTGACATGTGCACAGAAAGGTCTTCAACCAGCCTGTGGTTCAGCATACCCTAGCTCTGGCCAAAATAACTATACAATTCAGCATAGGACCACCCCCGAATCCCAACTGCCTAGAATAAATACTTTCCATGTTATAACACATTTATATCCCACATTTTGACTGTTAGATGTTAAAACGCCCCATTGTCAGGTATTTGTAATCACCAGTGTGCTTTAGTCTGTGTATACACTGAATTTCAGTTTTTCACATGGCCTGGAACTTCCCTGAGCATTTGGAGGCCACAAGTCAAGTGCCGCCGCCCCCCTTTTTTCAGAGGAGCCTTACAAATGACTCCTTTTCATACTTTTCTAATAATCAGCATGTCTTGAGCCATATTTATTCAACATGTCATCTCTCCCACTGGAGTGGGGATACCTTAACTATTTTGAGGTAAACTAAGTTCCCTGCTTTAAAGGAAATGGTGAGGACATCCTATTTTTTGATTTTCCAAGGAATCAAACTGTCTGGGGGAAATACCCTGTACAACCCCCCAGAATATTTAACAAATGGTAGATTCCTAGATCATGTGGAAGTACTCCAATGATGTATGAGCGAGTGAGGGAGGGCAGAGGTGGTCCCATGGACTATTTTTAGGGTGTCCTGGTTTGCTACAGACAGCCCTGTTTTCCACCTGTTGTCCCGGAATCCTGTCCAGTTTATCATTTGTCCCAGAACCAGGCGGGGACAGCTGGGGCCGGAAATACCTGGCGGAAGGTGCAGTGTTGCTTTTGCCTGGCCGGAGGAGACAGGAGAGTGGCTGCATGAACTGCCTCCCACCGAGCTCTTGCGAGACCCCGTGGGAGCTCAGAGAGGGCTGAAGAAGCCCAGAAAGGGCCAAAGACAGGAGAGGCAGTGATTGGTGGAGAGCTGGCCACCTTCAAAAGGGGCCTTTCTGGCCTCAGAGGAGGGAGGATTAATATTCATAATATATGTCATGGCTGGACCCACAAAAGTGAGTCAGATGGCAGCAGGGGTGGAATGGGGTGGAGAACAAGGCGGGGAGGGGCATCTCAAGGGCAGGGAGGGAGGAGCAGAGAGTGTCTTGGTTTGTGTCCCGGTTTGGGTGATCATTTATATGGCTGCCCTAACTATTCCTCAAAGCGGAGGTAGAGAATAATACAAAATACTTTCTTTGATAACGAGCTTCCTTCAAGTAGAAAACTAACACATGGGCAGCAGCGATGTGTCACTGGGGGTGGTTGGGGCAGTGGGCCCCCAGGGCACGTGCCTTCTCCTGGATCTTACCTTATCTTCTTTGTAGCAAGAACGCTGCAGGTTTGGCCCTCCCGCCCTCCCTGGTGCTGTTTGACTTGAAAAAGGAGCCAAAATGCCATGGGGGAGGGCGTTTCCGCGCCACGGAGGTGCGCTACGTTGGGGCAGGGCATGTGGCGGCCATAGGGGCGTGGCGGCGGCGGCCCCCACCCCACAAGGTTCTACGTGCAGCTTTGCGACATGGGTGTGTGTGGAAGATAATATTTGCTTGCTGGAGTAGTAGTTTTCTTTTGGCAGGATGTGCTGGAACAGTTCAAAATCGGATCCCTCACTGCAGTTCGAAGTGATGAAGTCCACTGGTCCATCTCTGGATTCAACCTTCTTGCTCCACTGCATGCGAAGACTAATGCGCACGAGGACCATTCTCAGGGAAAGGTCTGCCAATGCTCTATTCCCTTCTAGTCTTCTGACTCCATGACCCCACTGGTGAATTCCCCAAACAGCTTCCTTAGCTCTGTGACTTGTCGAAGTGTTTGACTTTAAAGTCCTGGGCCTCTGGCAGTAGTCTCCTCAAGAGAATCAGGTCCGTTCCCCCCCCCCCCCCACGGTGGTAGGACTTCAGCTATCCATAGCAATATTTCCTTCTTCTTCTGCCATTTCAGGATTTATGCACAGAACATTCCCTCCTCTAATTAATTCAGACCCCAGCAGCGTGAAGATGGAAAGGAAAAGACCCTATTAAGAGTTGATATTAAGTTAATAGCAGGGTGACAGTGACTTCATCAAAAAAACACCCCTTTGCAACACATCAAGGAGATGGAAATTTCTGTTCTGGTACATTACTCAGATTCCTTCACCAGGGTCACAAGGATTATTTGTAAATTTAAAAAAAAGTGAGGGAAGGAGAGTGAGGACTTTGAGAGAGAGACTGTCAAAGTCAGTCGATTCGGAAACTGTTTTCTGTTCACAGAAACCCACAAATGTTAGATATGTTTCTGCACTCTCCCTAGAAAGGTAGCATTTCAGTGTTCAGGTTCCAATAAGCCCCATTCGGGCATTCAGACCAGACCCACTGGCCCGTACTCCTGACCTCTGCAGATTCAGTTAAGTGCATGAAAAGGGCCTCTGTGCACTTACAGGCATTTTTCCTCAGCTGACTGTGCAGAGGTCGGGGACGTGGTCAGCAGGCACACAAACGTGGCCTGGCCGGCATGAACGCCCCAGCTGCACACGTGTGATGTATGTCTGGAGAGGACCAACTGGCCGAGTTTATGATGGATACACAGCCCAGTCCTAAATTAACCACCCCACCCCACCCCCCGCAGATGTAGCCACGCCACCGGAGCTCACACTTCATCTTGTGGGGGTCAGTATGGAGCATCCATTAGCCCAATGGGTCACCTCAGAACTGCACCAACTACTTTGCCGGCACAGGTCTGAGGTCAGTAAGGAAGAGGGAATGGGGAAAAATGGGATGAGGATATTGGCACAAGTCGCTTCCACCGATATCCACCCTGTTCTGCCCCTCCCCTCCTAGACACTTCCCCGTTCCTCCCCTTCCCCGCCCACATTTCTCCTCCATCGCTGGCTTACCAGCTCCAGTGGCAAAGCTTACAACTTAATAGTAATAATAAAGCAATAAAGAAACAAGTAGCATACAGTCATGCATGTATTAGAACACTGGGGCCAGTTTTCTTTTCAAAGGGTGGGGGGACTGGCAGGGAGGTGTTGGGCATCTTGCAATCTTCTATGTGCTCATAGAAATCAGGCATCCCAATCCTAATGGGTGCTTAGATCTCACAATCTGCCACCATAATTGCCGCTGCAGCATCACAAAAGCCATCGCACCATCGTGTGCTTTGGGGCCAACAGTGCAAACTGTTGGAGGACCCATGTGTGTTTCAGCAGCTACCAGATGCAGCGCTGGTACAGGTAAGGTAGCGTCACGGGTAGTTCTAGGGTGGGAGAGGATGATTGGGGTGGTCAGGGGGTGTTTTGAGGGCGGAGGTGGATCTCGGTGGTACTAGTGCACCCCAAATCCTATTCTCATTTTCCAGGCACAACATGCCCCCTGTATGTCCTTGAGCAAAGAGATGGTGTAGGTCTGAGGAGACCCATCAACGGCCATGCAGCCTATGGAGAGGTAAGCTCTCCCAGGTCATCTTGTGTCCCCCCCCCCGCATGCAGCATGCACTGCAGTAGCACAGCTGCATCGCATAGGATGGTGTGGGGGATAAAATTGGGACATAAATTTGTTAGGGTGTGTAATACTACCCCAAAAAGCATTGCATCCCCATTAGATGGATCTTGGGGTTCACTGATAAAAGCTGGGAGACTAAAGAGCAAGGGGGATACATGGTCCAAAAGACACCCCCCACCCCTGCTCTCATCTCCTCCTGATTCCTCCACCTGCTGCAGAAAGTGACCACGTGTGTTCTGACAGACTCCCCAACGGTTCCTTGGTGCCAAAAAGAATGGTCTGCACAGAGATACTGTCTCCATGAATCATTATTATGGCCTTCCATAAATCTGACTGCTCACCTGCTTTGCACTGGAGCTGCTCCCAAGGAGGTCGTCAGCTTGCATAGACATGAACACTCGCTTTCCTGTTCCGCTTATCTGACTGTCTGCAGCCCAGGCTCCGCAGCCCCAGTAGAAGTAATTTATGCTAACTTGATCATATAAAGTTGCTTTATACCCTGTTCGATCCCTCGCCTATCAAGCTCAGTACAGTCAGCTTTAACTGGCAGTGGTTCTCCAAAGTCTCAGGTGAAAGTTTTTCCCCCAGATCTGCTACTTGACAGTCTTTATGAGGAGATGTCAGAATTTGAGCCTGGGTTCTTGTGCCTGCACCTCTAACACTCCATCGCACCCTTCGGCTTGGCAGGACACAGGGTTTGAGCCTGCAACCCACACACACCACATGCCACTAAGAAGCACAAGCGGTGGCGTGATGAGCTCTCGCACCAGGTGACGCAAACCCTGGCGACACAACTGCAAGCACTTCAGTGCATCAGGATTGCTTGGGCTGTGTGGCATGAAAGAGCAGGGCGATTGCCTTCAAGCTCTGCTTCTAGGCTTGCTGGGGGCATCTAGCTGGCCAAGTTGTCAAGCAAGTTGCTGAATCAGATGGACTCTCCAGCAGAGTTCATCTTATGTCCTTAAGGCACTGATGCACATTTTCTTGGTCAAGAGCCTGCTCCCTGCAAAACAGGGGGTTCAAACCCCCAACTCACACTTGGAAGACTGCACAAGGCTTATTTAGTTATCGTTTATTTAGTCAAAACGTTGACGTTTTGCCTTTCCACGTTCAGAAAACTGCCCAAGTCAGCTCACAACAATTTCTTTTTAAAAAATCTAGGAAGGAAGGAAGGAAGGAAGGAAGGAAGGAAGGAAGGAAGGAAGGAAGGAAGGAAGGATTCTCTAAACAGCTAAGAGTCAGCCCATAATCCAGAATCAAGTTCACAGCCTCGAATATACATCCTCCATTTGTCTTTAGATGTTGTCAGACTGTCTTCAGGGAGGGGTACAGATGGATCTCTTGGGGCCAGGAGTTCCACAGTTTGGGCATGGCCACAGAGCACTGATATTTCTGCCCATCATACTTCAGATGTTGCTGGGTTTCAACCACTGAGTCGCGCTTCCTGAGATTTCAATGCTTTCGTACTTCTTTTGTTGCTCGCGGCTTCATTGTCCCCCTTCTTGGGCCCATCCAAAATAATGTCTACTTGGCAGCCACTCGGTCTCTCACTTTCCAGTGGAGGTGGGAGCACAGACAGAGCTCTCATCCGAGTGGGGAAGGGGCCCAGTTCGGCTTGGGGCAATGGGGAATCTGTCACTGGCGGTGGTTTAACTACGACCATAACTTTCTCGGCTGCTTCTGTCCCTCTGTGTTGTATGGGAGCGAATAGGACAGCTCTGAGTAATGCAGTAATTATATGGTTATTAAAAACAGTAATCATCCAAGAAATATCCAGTGCTGTAGAAAAAAAAAATCCCATCAAGGGGAAATATATGGACATTTTTTAAAATTGAGCTTCCCCATTGTCTGCATATGCAAGGAGCAGAAAAAATAAAGATGCATAAAGTACACTGAAGATCCCAGCGAGACCCTCAGAACTAGTTAAAAGAGAATGGTCTCCTCAATCAGGATAGAAGGTAACCATACCAGGTCCAAGCCTCTCCTATGGAGGCTGATAGCAGCTAAGGAATGATGTGTAATAAACAGGCCATCCTTAGACTGTGCATTAAAAAAAAATGGAGCTGGAGTTTATTTTCTCTGCAAATAGCCAAGCTTCGTCTGTACCCCGCCCCCACCGCTTCAAGATTTCTGATCCAGTTTTAATTTGTTATCAAAGTAATCTCCTTTCCCAGCTGGAGCCGAGCTGTGGTTTTGTTGTCTGGAAAGCTGGCAGGTTGTTCTCTTTGAATAGCGCTCGGTAAACCTCACCTGTTCAGCAGCCGGCAATGGGTACAGGTGCCAGAAGCGAAAAAAGAGGTTTTTGGGTTTCTTTTCTCTTTTTTCCCCCTCTGATGAGGAGCAATTGAAAGGAATATGCAGACGTGGCGCTTCTGCCGCTTTTCAGATCGGCACGAGCGTCAGAAGCAACAAACGACATACAAAGGGGAGAAAACAAGCCGAGTCTATTAACAATGCGGCGGAGTTATCCGGTCCCTTCTGAGCAATATAATAGCATTAACGTGGTCCTTTCTGAGCTCTCCAGAGTTCTGAAAAGGGCCAACTTGGCATACAAAGTGAACCACAATCACTGTTAAGCCCATCTACACAGACGCCCCAAACTGTCATTTAAGGACAATTAGGCTCATCTTGGGAACAGAGCAGAGCTGAGTATTTTCAGAAAAGTTGCTCAATGGAATTGAACTCTGGTAGAACCAAAGCCATAGATTTGCATATGTACAAGTGGAGACACAAGTCAATGTGTGTATCTTGTCAGTACCTTCTCTGTGTCCATTCTTCCTTCATTCTCTCAGAGCCCAGTCCTACCCCCCACCATCTCCCGCCAGGCAGCCGTGTTGACAAAGCATGCGCTGCATGCTCAGGTGGGGGGGGACCAGACGGACTGGGAGAGGTACGCAAAAATATGTTTAACTTACCTGTCCTCAATGGTTCTCCTTGGACCTATGGCAGCTCTTTTCCTGGCATCTCCCAGAAGAGCCAGGGTATGTCAGGCCAGGAAAAAGGAATAGCATCCTGGCATGCACTAGTGCCACAGGGATCCACCCCCGCCCTCCCTGCTCCACTCCCTGTGCCTCCCCCATACGACCCACAGCCCATCCCAACTGGCACCTTACCTGTCCGTCTGTGGTGGCGGCTCCACTGTGCATGACAGCAGCACACCATTTATGGTGCCGCAGAGGCATTTATGACAGCAGACCACGAGATCTGCCATCATGAATGCCCAATAGGATTGGGCCATCATGTGCTTTGTCCAGTCACACTATTTTCTTACACACACACACGTCACAAGTCTGCCGTTCATTTTCCACTGTCTTATGCACATAGCACTCCCATGCTCTCCAAGAGCTGATCACTGTTTCATAGTGGACACAGCAGTCAACACCAAGATGTGGTGATCACAGTCCTGGCCTATTGATGAGACTGGATAAAACAGCCACTTGGAGGAACTGGCAGCACGTGGGCCAGCTGCGCACTGCACCACCTCCACTGCCCCCCTGACCAGCAGTGATGTAGACTTTTGACTATTTCACTGAGTCTACTGACTCAGACTCAAGTCGGACTCAAGTCGTGTCAATGACTCGACTCAGACTTGACTCGGCGATTGTAAAAGACTCGACTCGAGACTTGGAGCCTTTTACAACAAGTCGAATTTTATTCAGGTTTAAACCCATTTTCCCCATTAAATAGATAGGGACTCGCAACTCTCAACCAAAGACTAGGGACTTGGGGGCAAAGACTTGGGTCTTGACTTGAGACTTGGAGTCACAAACTTGATCCATATCCCTGCTGACCAGCCACCCGCCATCGACCCATGGCCTCTACTGTCACCAGCTCCCCTCGTCCTCATTCTCCTGCAGAGATTTCAGTGGGAGATGGTGGTGCAGGCCATTGTTAGAGAGAGAGAGAGAGAGAGAGAGAGAGAGAGAAGGTGGGCGGGAGATGTGCCTCAAACATGGATGATTCACTGCCTCGGCTGCTGGAAGGAGCTCAGGCCAGTACTGGCTGACAATGTTTTGATATTCCTGAGATGTTGAAATGTTCCAAGACATTTCATAACTTATACTATGCAGCGGGGAGGGCTTAGTTCAGTCAACTGAAGCGAGAGCTCTTACATCCCTTAACTACGGAGCTTCCAAAGACGGGAGACGTGTTTTCCTCAGTTTCTTTCATTTTGTCTTGCTTACCGGATTACAGCACCAAACTAGCAAAATCACTTTTCCTGATGCAAATCTGCCCTGCATTGAGGGGCATTAATTTAATGCTTGCCTCACCTTTATAATAGAAGAGTGCCTTAAAGCTGGTTTACACTTCTCAAATAGATCTATTGATTTATTTAGGCCTGGTTGTACAAGCTTTTATGCAGAGATAAGAGCCGAACATGGATGGCAGAGGGCAATCGATCCCGTTATGTAGATGCCAGGAATCAACATTAGCCAAAACATTGGGCTTGCTGGCCCATCAGTGTGGCATTATCAGCAATCTTCCCATTCAGCTGTGTGGGATAGAGACAAAACATACAGTCCACAGCCTCATGCCATGTATCAGATATTGGGCAAAGCCACTTCAGACTATAGGGGGAAGAGGGAATACTTGACTGTGTCTTCATGTACAGAAAATCTCCTTGTACATTCAAAACTAGAGTGTCAGGTCAAAGGTTAGAATCTTCTCCCAGACATGGCATTTTTATGTGCGCAATATTCTTTTTATGTGGGAGAACATGCAATCGTCTGATTGCCAACCTTCCACCTGAAGTTGTGGAGTCCAGAAACAGGCACCTCTGCTGGGCCTATATAGTCACCAGTGGTGGAACCAGGAAAAATTATGTGTGTGTGTGTGTGGGGGGGGGAGACACAGAAGAAGCAAAGTGCATTTATTGGAGGAAGGGCAAACTTTGCCACTGTGTTAGATTTCTGAAAGAAAAATAATGTGCATTTCCCATTAATGCTCCTATCCGAAAACTAAATGAGCCCCTGGAGAACGTGTGTGTGTGTGTGTGTGTGTGTGTGTGTGTCTGTGTGTGTGTGTGTGTGTGTGTGTGTGTGTGTGTGTTACCATGAGATCCAGCACTGAGAGCAGCAGCAGGAGAAATCCGCTTGTCTGGGAGGCAGGTCCTCTGGCACCACCTATACACCAAACGTTGCATCATCTCTAACCCTATTTTTTTGCCAAATCACCCCTTCCAAGAGATGTTCCTTCCCCTCCCTTCTGAATATCTTCAGTGTTCACTTTTTCTAGACGGTCTCCTTTTGCACCAAAGAAACCAACAGAAGTAAATGAATTATGTTTCTCAGTAATATTATCTCATATTTCTCAGTAAGATGAACTTGGTCTAGAATAGATCAATCCCTGGAGAAGCAAGCCGCTTTCTCCTGCTGCCCTCAGTGCCTGGATCTCAGGGTAACTTGAAAGAAATGAACTTTTCACATAGTAGGAGTGTATCCTGTTGCCACTCCCTTGCAGCTGGCATACAGAGAAAACCTGCTTCTAAACCAGGAGGTTGCTTATGGCTTGTAATTTGTGATGGACGTTTCCACCATGAATCTATCCAATCCCCTTCAATCAATTCCCTTCTTAATTTCACATTGGGTCCCTTGGAACTGCACTGTGAGGCACTTCCCTGAGAGAAGGCTTCCATCTGAGTCCGGGATCATGTATAAGACATCTTTCGCAAGGACGTTCTATGCTCCCTTCGATTGAACTCTAAGAACATAAGAAGAGCCCTGCTGGATCAGGCCAAAGGCCCATCTAGTCCAGCTTCCTGCATCACACAGTGGCCCCACCAGATGCCTCAGGGAGCACAAGACAACAAGATACTTGTATCCTGTCGCCACTCCCTTGCACCTGGCACAAAGAAAACCTACTCCTACAACCAGGAGGTTGCTTATCCCCATCATGGCTTGTAAGCTGTGATGGAATTTCCTCCATAAATCTGTCCAATCCCCTTTTAAAGGCATCCAGGCCAGGTGCCATCACCACCTCCTGTGGCAAGGAGTTCCACAAACCAATTACACGCTGGGTAAAGAAATATTTTTCTTTTGTCTGTTTTAATCCTCCCTCCACTCAATTTGAGTGGATGTCCCCTAGTTCTAATGTTGTGTGAGAGTTTAAGTGTTGTGTTGTGTGAGAGCTTAACTCTGCAGCTTAAGAATCCATAGCCAATTCACTCTACTGTGATGCTTTTTCCTGTCTGCTAGGAAAATGTAGTTCTTTACCTCAAGTTCAATCTCTGTGAAAAATTTCAGATTGCTGAACATGTGGCTCGTTGCCCCGAATCGCTGCACTGTCCATGCGCTGTGTTGCCCTGGGTAGCTTTCAAGCAACTGTCCGTCATGTGCAGCCTTGTCTGCTGCAGCCTTATCTGTTTTCTCTTGACAGTTTTGGTGCTAGCTTGCCAGATTGAGCAGCCTTTTTGCTTTCTTGCACCTAAAACATGCTCTGGTTTCCCCTTTCTACCTTGTGACCTCACCTGCCATGAGGGCTGCCTCTGATTTTTGGCTGTCTCTTCACTCCCCTGAATTAACTAACTGCACCTGAATTCATCCACCAGCTTGCTTTTAACATAAACCAGTGTCAGGTCTGACTCCGGTCTAGTCTCCAGGGCATTGATGAGAGTTCCATAGGACTCTGAGAGACTTCACAGTAATAGTGCCCCTACATGGGTGACTTTCATGTCTTCTCCAAGCCCACGCAGCTGTGCCACAATTTCTAACATGGCACTTTGTGTCGTCCATCTCCTGCCTTTTTCCAAGTCTCATCCAATGCAGCTTATGTATCAAGAATGGTTTGCTGTTCAGGCCTGTGCATTCATGCAATTTCTGGAGAGCATTCCACCGACCTTTTGCAGTTTCTTCCTTTCTCACATGAATGAGCTGTTGACTCTCTAGGAGCAACGCTGTAGTTGGTTTTTGCCTGCCTAGTTTTTCTGTCCCATTCTTCAGAGTTTTCAGCTGGTCTGTCTGGGTTCTACACACCCCAGAGATCATCTTTGGATAGTAGCAAGTCCATTGATGCATTGATAGTAGCAAGTAAAGAAAACGAAGTTATGGGTCTTGCAGCCATGTGATTTTATTGAAGGAAAGAAAAAACTCTAGTCCCTTTTTCTTTTTCTTTCTTTCTTTTTTTCTTTCCTTCAATAAAATCACATGGCTGCAAGACCCATAACTTCGTTTTCTTTGCATAATACAACAAGCCATGAGAATCTTCATACCATGCTTGATAGTAGCAAGTCCACAGCTGATCATGTTCATTGTTTTGCTTTGCTGCTGCAAACCTAGCTGTAATGCAGATCTGTTTCAAATCCTTGGTCTGTCTCCATTTTGAGTTTCCTGTCTTGGTTTTCTGCCTGCCTGCTTCTTCTGCCCCAGTGATTGGCACTTTGCCAGCGGCCTTGGGAGCTGTGCTTCAAGCTGCCTTGTTATCCCTTATCTGCATGGGAACCCTGATATCACAACTTCTCCCAATTAATTAGCTGCACCTGTGTTGGACATCACGAGCTTTTCAGACTTGGGAGGGGGAGCGAGGAGTGAGCTCATCTTCGGGAACTTTCCCTTGCGTGTTGCCCTTTCATTGGTCTGCTCCCCCCTGTCAATCATCTCACCCTAAAAAGTCTATTTAAGCTATTGTTCTGGGATCTATCTTGTCTCTCTCATTATTCTCTCTCTAACTGGTCTTTGCTGGAGACAGTTCTCCTATCTGCTGTTACTCCTATGGCTTGACTTAGCCCTCTGCCTTGGGCAGGTCAGCCCTGCACCATCCTGCTGGGATGGCTATTCTCTTTTCTCATCATGGTGAGTGTGTAGGGACAAATGTGTTAGCTAAGGAGTTAGTCTTTATTATTTTAGTGCTGTATTCTAGTATTTGAAAGTTATGCCTTGTTGCAGCAACGTAGTTGCCTGTACCTTTTTACTTGTATCACTATGCTTGGTTTGCGTAGCCTAAACTTAATAAACACCTATCTATTTCACCAGAGAGTGTTTCATTGGAACCTTGGAAACTAAGTCCTGGAAGCCTTGTTGCTTAGTCACGTACTACCTGTGTTGCACGTTGCATCCCCTGTCTGGCTTGGTCAGCCGACCTGGGACCAACGGTTCACTCTGGACCCCTTCCCAGTAGCCTGGGACAGGAAGGGCTAGGAGGCACCCAGTGCTGGTGGCAGTCTACCTGTACTATCCCCTTGGTCAGGGGTTAGTTGCTTTTACCCCCCCTGTGGCTCAGGGGTGCCTTCTCTCCTTGGCTAGGAGTGGACAATCAACCGATTAGAGAGCAAACCTTCTCTGGCTAAGGTGGCCGGCCTTGGTTTGTGCCGGCATCGAGGCTAGAGGGGGTGGACCTTCCTCTATGACACTAGCCTCCGAACTGCTAGCCATTTTTCTTCTGTGGACAGTTGGAAGTATTATGTCCTGCCTCTTCTGCTTGGTCGCAGTTTGTCCTGAGCTCTTCCTTTTGCAGTTTGTACTTTGCCTGGGCCTGAGCCCTTAACCTGTTCACAGAGTTGTGGGAATACTAATTCCCTCTGCAATGCTAATGGAGTGAACATCAGGCAGTGGGCTACACCTTGTGTCTATTGGGCATTGGTGCCAGCACTCTCGGGGGGGGGGGGCATGATGAGTAAACCCTCACTTGTATACCCTCCCTGCCACCAGCCAGACTATATAAATAGACGGCACTAAGCAACAGACGTCCTGACTCCTAGCCTCTTTTCTGGACCTTCAAGGAGGTGAGATGTTGCTTCCAAATGTAGAACTCTCCTCTTGGGAGGTGGGGGGGATGCCACCATCCCCTTTTATTAGCTTTTGATGGGCCCCTCCTTCTCTCCACACCAAACAGCCATTTTAAAAGCAACCAGCTTGGTATGACAGCAGTTCACCTGAGAAACACACTTTGCGAATCTCATGAAAGTTAAGGAAGAGGAGCCACACAGAGGTACGGTATGCTGCAGTCTCACGGGCAACGATGCACAGGGAATACTGCCAATTACCTGGCAGATTAAGTTGATGCTCAAAATATTGTCTGGTTAATCAAAAATGTCCTGGTAACCATCCCATACACCTAGCCTTTTCCACAGGCGTTTCTAGCCACTGATTCCAGAGGTCACGACAACTTGGTGAAATTCCTGGACAGGCAAGAGGAAGTACTTTTGCATACTTCCTTTCTGGTACTTCCTGCCACAAACATGGCGATGGCCACTACTAGCTTCTGTGGATTTCAAAGGAGATGAGTCAAGTTCTTAGTTGTGATGATTGTGTGGACGTTCCGCGTTCAGAGGAAGGATTCTTCTGAATCCCAGTCCCTGGAGGGCAACAAGTGAGGGAGGCTGTCGTTTTCAACAACAACAACAACAACAACAACAACAACAACAACAACAACAACAACAACAACAACAGTATTTATATACCGCTTTTCAACAAAAAGTTCACAAAGCGGTTTACAGTCAAAATCAAATGATTAAATGGCTCTCTGTCCCAAAAGGGCTCACAATCTAAAAAATTAAGGTCTGTGCATGGGCTTTCGAGAAGCTTCTGGCTGGCCTCTGCTGGCCAAAAGATGCTAGTCTAGGTGGACCTCCAAGCTGATCCCGCAGGGATTTGTTGTTGTTGTTCCTTAGGTTAAGAAAAAAAGATTGGACTGTGTCATTTATTTATTTTTAAGAACACATGGGTAAGACAGTAGTTGTTTCAAGTGGCCTCCATGTGTTTGAAGTAAGAGACAGATTGGGTCCATATATCAATATATACATCACTGATGGACAGAGGTTGGAAGACCTGGCAAAGAATTAACCCCGTTGCATTTCATCAGAAGCAGAGAAATTACTCTTGCTTTCCGGAAAGCCAAAACACACCATGAACATTCCTGATTGTAGCAAATTAAGCTTTTAATGGTGCCTTCAGGGTGGGCTCATGAACTTGTAACCCTCCTGTTTACTTATTCATCTTGCCACAACTTTCAGTTTCTAATTGCTCTCTTCCGTGTTGGCTTGTTTACTAGCCTGATGCGCCTGCCTTCATTTTGCTGGGAGGCATAATTTCTCCTCCTGATCTCGATGAGTTCCTCTCATTGCTGGTTATTAAATGTTTCACCTCCCCACCCTGCTCAAAAACTGGGCCGTACATCTGGTGGGAAATAATTTAAATGGTTGTAGAGTTGGATCCAGTAGATGAAGTTTTGGACTAAAACCTGGGTTCAAATTCTAATGCTGAACTGTGATGCCTGTGATGATATTGTTGATCAAAAAAGATCATGTATAGCGGGATTGTCAGCTGATAAACTGGGAGCCGCTGCCCACCACTGTCTTGACTAGTGCTCTCCAAGCAATGTCATTCAGGGAATGATGCTAACCAGTGATGTAGACTTGAGTCTATTGACTCGGACTTGAGTCATACTCAAGTTGCGTCAATGACTCTACTCGGACTTGACTCGGCGATTGTAAAAGACTCGAAAGACTTGACTTGAGACTTGGAGCCTTTTACGACAAGTCCAATTTTATTCAGGATTAAACCCACTTTCCCCATTAAATAGATAGGGACTCACAACTCGCAACCAAAGACTCGGGACTTGGGGGCAAAGACTTGGGACTTGACTTGGGACTTGGAGTCAGCAGCGTCACTGCAGGGGGGGTGGAGCTCCAAGTTCCATCGGGCTCTGACCCTCCATTACACGACGGGAGAAAGCGGCCCCGCCCCCTCACCTTTGGAGCCATTCCGGCAGACGAAAGCAAGACTTAGACTTGGTACTTGACTTGAGACTTGGAGTCAGAGACTTGATCCACATCCCTGATGCTAACAATTCACCCTTCCATCCCAGGCCATTGTTACAATGGAAGTCATTGGGCACTGCTACGTTCGTCTTAGACTCTAAGGTACCATATTGTCGTAGGTACCATCAGAAGTCAGTCAAGTCAGGCACTGGCCAAGGATCACAGACACCCCCAAGTCCTAAAATCTAGAGTCACATTTTAACTCTAACTTTTCATAATTCAGCAGGTTTTCGAAAGTTGGGTCTGAGTACTAATGTTTGGTGTATCGGGCCCAGTGCCTGACAAGTCAAGGGAACAACCCTATTGGCTATTTTGAGGTGGCAAGAGGTCAGTGTTCTTTCTGTCGTCTGATCATCCTAGGAAATGAGCCCCGGAGTTTGTGTTGGTCTGGAGTTGGATCCTAGTCCACGATGTGTTCTGGGCAACCTACCCTGCAGAAGGCTTCTTTGCTGGTTTGGCTAGTTCCTTCCTTTGTCTAGGCACTGGTGGAAGTGCAACACATGATCTCCCCCAGGTTTAGTGCTTCTGCAGCAGGCTTGAGTTATGATTGAAGTTGGGATACATTTGTGTGTGACATGGGGAGCTGGTTCCAAGGTTGAAGTCCTAGGCTATGAAATGCAGTTCCATTTCTCAGTGCCATTGGAGCTACCCAAGACTGACTTTCTTTTTTTCTTTTTTGGCATGGTTGTGGGCAGCACTATCAAAGCCATTTGGCTGAGTCGGACCAACTTGAGGTGTGTGTGTGTGTGTGTGTGTGTGTGTGTGTGTGTGTGTGTGTGTGTGTGTGTGTGTGTGTGTATGTATTGTTCTTTAAAGCTACAGAGATGTCTCCTCTCAACAAACGGCCAACCTGCTGAATGCTACAGTAGTCTCACCAGCTGAATTTTTTCCCAGGAAAAGCTTCCAAGAACGATCATGAAAGTATCATTCCCTTTTATAGTGTTGGCTCCAGCCTGGTAGCGAGAAGCCAAGTTGGCAACACAATGTATCAGCCTGGACACAGGAAAGGGTCGGGTTATACAGAGCTATTCAGGGGTGGGGTGGACAGATCTACCTGATAACCATATTTCATTGCTGCTGAAGGACCCAAGTGGAGGAGGGGACTCTTGGTTACATTCCAATTTTGACCCCCCCCCAAAAAAAAAATCTTTTTATTTCCACACCTGCTGTCTTTCCCCTTCTTCCTCCCTTCCTTCTTCAACCCCAACCTAAGCTCAGGCTTGCCGTACAGAGCAAAGAGGGCCCATAAGAGGCTGCTCAAATCAAAATTTCTGTTCCATTGAACATCTGAGAAATATGTTGCATTGAATATAGTTGTTTGGGGAAATCTGTTTTTCTCCATTCTATCCAATCATCCATAGTAACTGCATCTGCTGTCGGTGGCATGGAAGCAAAATCTCTTTGCAAATTCCAAGTTTGACAAAATGGAGTGTTTGTTTATGAAACCCTTAAGCCAGGATACTGGATTTACACACATACACACACACACACACACACACACACACACACACACACACACACACACACACACACACACACACACACGAGTGAGAGAGAGAGAGAGAGAGAGAGAGAGAGAGAGAGAGAGAGAGAGAGAGAGAGAGCTGGCCCATGCATGAGGTCAACTGAGATGCAGTTGCATCAGTGGCGGATTGTGAGGGTCCGGAGGAGAGGGCGGATTCCGGTGGCCTTTCACCCTGAGTCTGCTGTGCCGCCAACAGAGAGGCAGGTCATTTCCCACCTGACTGTGCGCTGCTGTCAAACCTGAAATTCCCACCCAAAGAGCATGGTAAAGGTTTGGGGTTTCTTTTTGTGGGGCAGAGGTGGCAGACCCATGAAAACATGGGGCGCACTGCCCTTGCACACATACTTGCCGTGGCATTGATTATTGGTAGGGAAATGAAGACAGCTATGAGCACACAGAGGCGTTGTTAGCCTCTCCGTCACCCCTGCATCTGCATGGAATGGCAGAAGCCCCGCCCCCTTCGGTTGTGTTCCTTTCCCGCTGCATCGAAAACACGCCTACCTGAAACTGCGTTTTCTCGGTGTTTTTGACAGCGTAGGAGCCCGGGCGGGCAGGTGGTCCAATCCGCCGCACAGCGTGGCCATTTTTCATCTGCCTCCGTGACGCGATTAACCCCCCCCGGGCGCTTTGTTGCCCCCCGTGACCCACCCAGGGGCCTACGCCCCCCCCGACCCCATCGCTTCCTCTGCTACTGTGAGCACAGGAAAAGTGAGTGGTTCAGGAATTGACGGGCTTCTTTGGTTCTGTGGATACCTTGGCAATAAAAGACATACCTTTGGGTCTGAGCAACAGCAGGCTCTGCTTTTCCTCTGCTTTTGTGGTTTCATCATGCACTCGCTAAGGCCAGCGGGTGGCGCAGTGGGTTAAACCGCTGAACCATGAGCTGTTGGAAAGGTCGGCAGTTCGAATCCGCGACAGGGTGAGCTCTCGTTGCTTGGCCAGCTCCTGCCAACCTAGCAGTTCCAAAGCATGTTAATGCGAGTAGATAAATAGGTACCGCTTGGGGGAAGGTAAACAGCGCTCTGTGTTCCAGCGGCATGCTACGCGCTGCGGCAAGGAGAGTCATGCCGGCCACATGACCACGGAGGCGTCTTCGGACAACGCTGGCTCTTCGGCTTTGAAATGGGGATGAGCACCACACCCTAGAGTCGGACACGACTGGACTTCATTGTCAGGGGTCACCTTTACCTTTTACCATGCACTCATTGAGGTCCAATGAACAGATTGGTGTTGATATGTGTATCTTTTCCCTCCTTTTCGATTCTCAGAATGCCATTAAGGGTGGGTTGGAGGAAGCCATGTCCCCAACTCCTCAGTGTTAATCCAGACCATAACACAGCTGTACCTCAGGAGCACTGTTGGGCCAGACCACACTTGACACGGAAGCTCCATGACCGGAATCCCCAATGTACGGTAATTTTCTTCTTGTAAAAAGGAACCCCTATTTGGATTGGGGCCATAGCACTGTGCCCCATGCTACGCTAGAAGGTTGTGCCCTTACGTTTCTCCCTCTGTGCCTAATAGCATCTTTGGGGCTGTCAGCAAATTGGCATTTGAGACAAGTATTTTATTTATTTATTTATTTATATTTTTCACATTTTTATAGCAGCCTTCCTCCAAGGAGCTCAGAGTGGTGTACATATTTCCTCCCCTCCTTTTTGTCCTCACAACAACCCTGTGAGGTAGGTGGGGCTGAGAGATAGTGACTGGCCCAAGGTCACCCAGGAAGCTTCGTGGCTGAGCGGGGATTTGAACCTGGATCTTCCAGGTCTAAGTCCGACTCCCAAACCACTGCACCATCCTGGCTCTACATTGTATTGGATCTGCAGCCCTGATCCAAATTGGCTCCCTAGCTGCATTTGCAAGAAGAACATTATGCTGGGAATCCCAATCACAGAACTCCAGCATCACATGCAAATTGGCCCTGTGTTGCTATTGAACTGACTCGTTCTATGCACCAAAAGTAGAGTTGGCAAGGACATGATAAGAAAAGAAAAGAAAAGTGGAAATCAACATGAATTTCAATGCTCCTCTCTCCCAAGGAGAAATTTCTAAGAATTTCCAAGGAAAGGCAAATGAGTTTCTATAAGACATGTTAAATTTTTCATGGGGGTTCTGTTCCTGCAAGTTCACACAAAATGACATTCAAAGCAAATGTCAGGGATCCTGCCAAGGAAGCCCAGTTTTCTATGAGATAAATGAAATTTATCATGGGTGTTTTATACTTACCTAACTTTGAAAGACTATAAATTACTGGGTCTACAGTACATACCCAATAATCAGGGATAATCACAGATTTGCCCTACTTGTCAATGCTTACTAATCCTGACGTTCAAACATACTGAAATTCAGTTCTAACTAGCCTTTCAAACCCAGTGTCAAAAATCCTAGGGTGTATTTACAGAAGTACGTGCTTAGAAATGCATCAGATGTTAAATTTGTGTTCGGTAAATATTTGCACACGTTGATTTTGGGGGGTTTGATCTGGGGAAGCTCCTTAAGGTGGTAATTTTTCTTGCAAAAATAGTAATGAAACGTAAAGGTAGATTTATTGCCTGTGATAATGATGAATGCCTCTTTGTTCTCTCCTGCCATAAATCTACTTTTGCACTCTGTGCATGATGCTTTCCCCTTCCATCACAGAGAAGAGCAGGTGCAGGTGTCTCATTCCTGTCAGAGAAAGAAAATGTCAAAACCTAAAAGAGCGTTCAAGAACTTTAGATATAAGAACATCAGAAGAGCCTTGCTGGATCAGGCCAAAGGCCCATCAAGTCCAGCTTCCTGTATCTCACAGTGGCCTCACCAGAAGCCTCCGAGAGTACATAACCATTAAGCCAACAAGATAACCTGTTTCCTGCTGTCACTCCCTTGCACCTGGCATAGATAACCTGTATCCTGTCACCACTCCCTTGCACCTGGCACAGCGAAAATCTACTTCTAAAGCCAGGAGGTTGCTTATGGCTTGTAACCTGTGATGGTCTTTTCCTCCATGAATCTCTCCAAACCCCTTTTAAAGGCATCTAGGCCAGGTGCCATCACCACATCCTCTGGCAAGGAGTTCCACAGATGAATTGCACGCTGGGTGCCACACGCTGGGTGAACAGTGCCAGCCCATCCAGGTAGCCACCTGAGGTGGGTTGCATTGGCCGCCGGTTGCAAGGTGTCTGAGGGGGCAGTGTATTTGGGGTGCCCTTCACCCCTAGTCTGCTGTTGCCGCCTCCCTCCATCCTGTTGCCAATCCAAGCCACACTGATCTGCTTTGCACTCATTCGAGCATGAAGCAGATCTTCCCCCTGCTTTCTGTGCTCCTCATAAGAACATAAGAACATAAGAATTGCCCTGCTGGATCAGGCCAAAGGCCCATCTAGTCCAGCTTCCTGTATCTCACAGTGGCCCCACCAGTCGCCACTCCCCCACCAGATGCCTCAGGGGGCATACAAGACAACAAGATACCTGTATCCTGTCGCCACTCCCTTGCACCTGGCACAAAGAAAACCTACTCCTACAACCAGGAGGTTGCTTATCCCCATCATGGCTTGTAAGCTGTGATGGACTTTTCCTCCATAAATCTGTCCAATCCCCTTTTAAAGGCATCCAGGCCAGGTGCCATCACCACCTCCTGTGGCAAGGAGTTCCACAAACCAATTACACGCTTGGTAAAGAAATATTTTCTTTTGTCTGTTTTAATCCTCCCTCCACTCAACTTGAGTGGATGTCCCCTAGGTCTAGTGTTGTGTGAGAGGGAAAAGAACTTCTCTCTATCCACTCTCTCCATCCCATGCATAATTTTATACGTCTCAATCGTCTCAATCCTCAAGCACCTCTGGGTTTCACCGCAGAGTACGAGAGCATGGTAAAGGTTTTTGGGATTTTTTAGCATAGCGGCAGATGATGTTCTAGGTCACACTGCCCTTGGTCATGACGCCAGTTCATATGATAAAGTTGCCCATGTTGAGGGAATCAAGCAAGCCCTGGAGGTTTATAAGAGAACTTGTAGTGGGATCGACTGGACCATGTACTGGGACTGACTGGACCAGGTATGCTGGACTACGAGACTCTAAAACTCAAGAGGCCTCTTGTAGCCTGATCTGAAATACTTGTAAGTAGCTTCAGTGGTTCAATATACTGGTTCTCAGACTGTAGAGTCCACAATTTCAGTGTTGCAGTAGCTGACATTCTCCAGCTCACAATTAAAACCGCATTTTCCATGTCAATGCAAATTATAGCAATTATGGTTTGGCTGTTCTTGCTGAATGAGGCCTACACAACTTGTGACCCAGAAAACTGGATACAACCCACTAACCAATTATGAATGGTGGTTTGGCCAAGAGCATAATGACACCCCTGTTTTAGCCATCCAATAAAGCAGTCAATAAAGCCAGGGGGTCAACTGAGCCCTGGTTTGTCGCCATATTGGCATGACCCTGTCCCAAGCAGCAGCTCACATCAGAAACCTAAGGAGAAAGAGCCGCTGGACTCAGAGGCGAAACTAGGGCGGAGCGGGCGGAGCGGGCGGAGCACCCGCTCCGGGCGCCATCGCCCAAAGAGCGCCCCGCCTGGCGCCCCGCCCACGAGTCCGAGTCGGACTCGGAGACTTGTGTCTCCAAGTCCGAGTCGGACTGTTACTGAGGGAAAAAGGCTGCCCTTTTTCCCTCAGTAAGTCTGAGCATGCGCAAAAAGAACGGTATAAATACCGTTCTCGCGCGCCTTCCTTAGAAGGCCCCGGGCAGCCGGCCGGGGAAGACGTCCCCGAGCTGGCTCTCCCGGTTGAGGGGGGGTCGCCGCCTCCCGGAGCGCGCAAGCCTCCTCCTCCCGGAGGGCGCCGCCCCCCCTCCGGATCGCTCTGGGCGCCAACGGGGGTAGTGACGCCCCTGACTGGACTGGTACTGGACCCAGAGGCAAGTTCTGATACTGCGATGGAGATGGGGTTCATCAGCCAAGAGCTTCAGGAACAAGAACCCTCAGAATCTGCAAACCCTGAAAAACTAGACCTACTATTAGGCTTACCAGATCTCCAACCGGGACAGAGCGCTAGACCTTTAGGAGAAGGAATGTGGGCAGGTGTAGCTTGTTAAACCTTAGAGCAGAGGTTCTCTAAGTGTGAGGCCCGACTCCCAAGTGCGTCATCAAAAGCAGCCAGGGGCGTCGCATTAGTCTTTTAATTAACACATATTCTTGCTTGCAAGAGAGAGAGAGCAAAAACAAAGACCCGGATCTTCACATCGGGTCATTCAAAGTTAATTTCAAAACACTTCAGGTTTGTAGGCAGTTTCCACGTCTTGTTTTTAACCACAGCGTGAGGGAAGCCCTTGCTTATTTTATGTTAAAGAACAATTAACAAACCGCTAAGTACTCAAGCTGAGCTGGAGACAGCGAGAGCTCCTGGAGACAAGACAGCATCCCTTTTCTCTCATTGTAAGTTTGCAGATAAGGTATTTTCATTCAGACATTGCAGGTTTGCAAATAAAGTATTTTCTTTCTGTTGAATGTTTTTAATAAAGCAAACACAAAACAAATGCAAGACCTGCAATTGAAAATGGTGCAGAGCAGGTTCTGCTTTACATACAGTCTTTGATTTCTATGTTTAGTTTGGTTGATTAATTATTAGGATTTCTCTCCTTCTTCCTTTCTGACCCACCTCTAAGTTAGTTCCCCACTCTATTTGCTGGGACAACCCCCCCCCCCCCCGGAAACTGCCAGGCAGTATAAGAATCTGTTTTTCATCTTGCAAAGATGCTACCAAAAGGAGCTAGCTTTATCTCTCTTTCTCTCTCATGCAACTGGGGTGAGGCATGACCAATGCTTCCCTCCCATGCTTTGATGTTTCTCTTGCCATGTATAGGACTAACACAGACGACATCAGTGCCCTCTACCCAGGCCTGCCAATGGAGGGAGGGCAGCATCCCAACCCCACCCTGTGCACTCCTGGCTTAGCTGCTGCTCAGCATAAGCATGGAAAATCCACTTTAGGGCTCGTTTTAGGGAATATACACATACATATACACATACATATAAGAAAGGGTGCCTCTGAGCATGTAAAGAGTGCCTTTTCTTCCATGCACTGTAATGGGGAGTCACAGCTAACGGTGAGGGAGGTCAAGGGAGCCGCGAGTCAAAAAAGTTTGGGAACCACTGCCTTAGAGCACAATCCTAGGCATGTCTACTCAGAAGCAAGCCCCACTGAACGGTTGGAGATCTGGTAAGCCTACCTACTATCCTTACCATGGACTTCCAGCTTGTGTCTGCTTGTCAACACAGGCATTGAGCCAGGAGGGAGTTCTGGAAAGAGGAGTGTCCAAGCCTGGGGGGGTGGGGGAGAGAGAGAGAGAGAGAGAGAGAGAGAGAGAGAGAGAGAGAGAGAGAGAGAGAGAGAGAGAGAGAGAGAGAGAGTCTAGATCTCAGATGAGTACTGGATCACTTGGATTTCTTTGTGGTTGAGTTCCTTGTAGGATACATACATGGACAGTGAGCTGTGATTCATCTGGGAAGTCATAGGTGTGTCGTCTTGTGCTAAGCTCTGCACAGATCCACTCAACATACATTTGCTACTCATCAGTTTGGGAGTGAGGATGGTCACTGAATCTCTTTACAGAAGCATCTTCTCCCTGCAACTGGTGCCTCTTCAATGCCTTTTGACTGTTGCTGGTTCTCATTGAAATCCTCTCCGAATCTAGGTTTACAGGACAGAATGAAACCTGGAGCCTGATTATGTGTCCTCCCCGCATTGTGGTCTTCGGATATGTCCCATTATCACTAAAATACAAATCTTAAACTGGGTCATTTATTTTTTAAATTAACCTCCAGTTCTCCCTACCCGCCCCACAGCCCTGCATCATTGCTGGTTCCGTTTTCCACGGAGCAGTCAAGGATTTATTTAAAATCATGTGATCCCTAAAATAATCATTATTTCCTATATTATGGTTCAAATTATATCCCGTGCACTTTCACTTATAGGCACGTCTGTCAAAGGGATCATTTTTCAGGCCTCGCGGTTCCCAGGGCTCCGTCATTTCCTTACTTACAGAGGCCCAAAATGGAAACTATTTTTCTTTTCATTATGAGCTGTCACTTTTTCATCTTGGCACTGAGATGATAGACTTTCATTCATCTCCTATATTACCTTCCCTGAAGCCTCTGACACAGACTGACACAATGCAAAATGCAGGAGATCGCAGAGCAGACGTTGGCAGTTTCTGGGGAAAGGTGCTTGCTTGTCTTGCTTTGTTATTTTAAATATATATTGAAAATGCCGAGACGCGCATCACGCGGGGGGGGGGAAGTGTTAGCAGGAGCCCCTTTTCTGTTTGCGCTGATTATTACGTTCCCGAATCCCAAATCACTGTGACCTGATTTCATGTAGGAAGCAAACCCACTGCTGTCTTCACCTTTTCTAAAGGCAGCAGAGAAAAGTTTGCTGAAAATCAAGGCTGACATAAAAAGGAATAAAAGGGGTGGCAGGCAAAAAAAAAAAAAAACCTTCCGTTATTGTCCTTTAACAAGCAAGCGGCAATGATGCGAGGGAAAGATTGGCAAACTGGTTTCACCACCCATAACACAGTCAGCTGTTAGGAGAGCGAAGTACCAAACTGGGAGCCTTGTTCTCAGGCAGCGATTCCAACCAGCACCAATGCCAAGCAAAACAACACACAGGTGAAACATTTGTCAAAACACTGCTGCTCGTGGGCCACAGCCCCTTCTCCCCTGACCCTTCTTGCTCCCAGACCTCCTGCCATCACCCCACAGTCTTCAGAGAAGGTGTCAGACACATGCCTCACTTGTGCGTTTTAAAACCATGGTTTCACTCCTTGTATGCAGATGTACTTTTCGGTTTTCCGGAGCTAATGGGAGTCTGTGAGATGGCCTTTCCACCATGTGCTGTTGATTTCCCCAAAGCTGGCAACAGAAGGCAAACCTATATGTTGAGTGCTGTAATTTGAGATTTCAAGGACACAGGTGCAACAACAGAAGCACCCTAACTCCCAATCACCAATGAGTCTCCACAGACCTGTGCCAGCTCCTTAGCTGGTGCAAGTCCGAGAAAACAAAAGGGCACTGCGGCTCACTCCGGAGGGGATACCATCCAGTGAAAGTCGCCTGCGCCGGGTGCCACCCCCTCCAGTCTCCAACATGCCTCCCTACCTCCCCCTGTTCAACCCTCCCCCTCCCCACTGACTCACCATTGACAGCAGCTGTTCCTCTTCCTGGTGTCACATGCCTCTGCAGCGGCGTTCTGGAAGTGTGCGCTACGCACGCTTCTGGATTGCCATTTATGGCAGCCTGAAAGCATGTTCCGCCGCCAGAACACTACAATAAAATTGGGCCATTAGTCCCAGGAAAGTCTATATAAGATTTCAGTCTTATACTGAAATCATGGGGCCTGGCTCAGTTGGTAGAGCGGCTGCCTCATATGCCTGAAGATCTGAAGACGGCAGTTCGAGACCCGCCAAGAGCTGTCAACACGCCACTGAAAAGTTGTAGAAGCCTCGGTGGGAGAGAGAATTCTGCAGCTGGCACACTGAGTAGGAAGCAGTGTTGCCGTCAAGTTGATGCGTGGGAAGCGAATGCCAGAGCGAGGCCAGACCAGGAAGGAAACCACCTGGAATGTGCATTCTATGCAAGATTAGAACATTTGTAATATGTAAAAACCGTGTTGGTTTAGAGAGCCTGCCTATGTAAACCGTCTTGAAGTAAAGTTGGAGGAGAAATCCGATGACCAGAGAAAGGTAAAGGTAAAGGTGTCCCCTGACAATTAAGTCCAGTTGTGTCCGACTCAAGGGTGTGGTGCTCATCCCCATTTCAAAGCCGAAGAGCCAGCGTTGTCCGAAGACGCCTCCGTGGTCATGTGGCTGGCATGACTCTCCTTGCCGCAGCGCGTAGCATGCGGCTGGAACACGGAGCGCTGTTTACCTTCCCGCAAGCGGTACCTATTTATCTACTCGCATTAACATGCTTTGGAACTGCTAGGGTGGCAGGCTGGCCAAGCAACGAGAGCTCACCCCATCGCGGATTCGAACTGCTGACCTTTCGATGGACAGCTCATGGTTCAGCGGTTTAACCCACTGTGCCACCCGCTGGCCTGACCAGTGAAAGGCGGTATATAATTACTGGTATTCTTCTTCTTCATTATTATTATTATTATTATTATTATTATTATTATTATTATTATTATTATTATTATTATTATTATTATTATTATTATTATACATGTTCTCCCAGGGACGTGCAGTGTGGGGGCGGCAGGTGAGGCAGATCCGCCCTGTTGTGGTTTTCCATGGAAAACGAGACCACACAGCTGCAGCTCTTTTCCATGGATGAAGACAGGGTGGTTCTGCCTCACCTGCCGCCCCTGCACAACACCCCCATGCCTTCTGCCCTGCTCCCACTCTGAAATCTCTAAATTTTGAACCAAAAGTTCTTTTAATATAACTTTCAACTCAACTGTAACATAGACGACGGCAAAAAAAAAAAAAACAACCCTCACCTTATCGTGCTCCATCCAATTCTTTCATTAGCATTGATTAAATTCCGATTAAAAGTGAGTGCTGCAATGCTTCACTACTTGTTCTATTAAGATGTGGTCTTGGCATCTGTAGCTCTGCATTCACATGTGCTTTAAAAGGCAATTATAATCCAATATAAATGATATACTTGGTTCTGTAATGAGTCCATTCTTCCTTGGAAGAAAAAAAAACTGCCAACTGGTATGGACTGATGTTATTTCAAAGTCTGTTGGACTCCTGCCCCGGGGTTTTAATTGACACCAATTTCAGGCCAATAGTGTGTCCACTGACATAAGCCCTGTCTGCCAAATTCCATGATGGGACTATTTATTTTCATTAGGATTCTATTAATTCACTATCAGGATCGGAGTATCGCTGGCGATCTTTTTCAGACTTCAAGTCACGTGCCTGAAGGAACGGTCGGGAACCTCACCCGCCGCTGATTGCAACGGGGGCGTTTGCAAAGCTGCTGCCCCTTAAGCATGTTTACTTGGAAGTAAATCCCAGTGAATCAATGGGGCTTACTCCTCCCAGTTAGCATCAGGCTTCAAATGTCACAGCAATCTACAGAGAAAAGCTTGTAAAATTGTTAGGTTGAAGACGGATGTAGTAATCATAGCAGTTTGTCAACCCACAGAATCCAGTCACGCAAACATTATCAGCAAGTTTAATCCTAAGTGCCACACGTACATGTATTAATGTACACAGTCATCTTTCACCCTTTTTTTAATCCCCATCCCAAATTATGTATGTTGGTGGCTGGTCGGTCAGATTGGCATAGGCAGGCTGGCTCATATGTTTCACACCGTCAAGCCTTTATCTTTCTCTCTGTCATCGAAAACATTATACCTATTGTACTGTGTGGGCTTCCTTCTGTCTAGACTGAACTCATGTTACACAAAAGCATGAGTGCTCCTACTGGCCTATTCCCTGAAACGTGTTCAACCAAACCTCTGAACAGAGCCTGTGTGTCTAAAAATGGTATGTTTTTCCCACATGATCAGGCACCTGCAGGATTCCTCATCATACTAATATTCCCTATGTACTGTATGCTCATTTTGTAGGTGTGTAGATTTTTTTCAAAAATTATGACTATATATACTAGGCCAGTGGGCATAATCCTAACTTCGATCTACACAGATGTAGCATCTACATAGTCCTTATGTGATTTTCCTTCTTCCTTCAACCTGAGACTATCACAACCAAGACAGTAATTTTGAGATGGTTCATAATAAGAACATAAGTCCAGCTTCCTGTACCTCACAGTAGTCCACCAGATGCCTCATGGAGCACACAAGACAACTGTATCCTGTTGCCACTCCCTTGCATGTGGAACTCCCTGCCAGGGGATCTGAGAACCACCCCTTCCCTCATGACTTTTCGTCTTTTCGTTTTTGTTTCGTCTAGCGTTTGGGTGATGGGTTGTAGTCTGCCTCCTGTGTCTCAAGATGCTCTGCCATGCTTCTTTTGTGCTCCATACTGTCGCACCCCCCCCCACGGGATTTTATTGTTTTTAAATTGAGTTATGTATTGTTTAAACTTATTTTCTGTATTATTTTAAACTACGTATTTTAATTTTTGTTGTAAGCCGCCTTGGGCATTTGCCTTCGGCATAGGGCATTTGGGCATTTGCCTTCGCATAAATTATTATTATTATTATTATTATTATTATTATTATTATTATTATTAACAGTATTTATATACCGATTTTCAACATAAAGTTCACAAAGCGGTTTACAGGCAAAATCAAATTATTAAATGGTTCCCTGTCCCAAAAGGGCTCACAATCTAAAAAAGATGCAGAAGACCACCAGCAAACAGCCACCAGAAAAGACACTGTGCTGGGGTGAAAGGGGACAAATTAGTCTTTTGAAATTAGAAAGACAAATTAGTCTTTCTTTCATTTGTTTGCTTGTTTTTTTAAAACTGAAACTCCAATTTCTTTCAAAAAGAAACCAAGCAACAACCAACCAACCAAATGAAAACCAGAAAACCAGCAGCAGCATTAAAATGAAATGGCCATTGAAATCAAAAAAAGAAACAGGCAGGAGGAATGAGAAAAAAAAACAATACCCTACATGGCAATGGGGACAAGGGAGAGAGGACGGCCACTCAACCCGAACCAAAGGCCATTCTAAGCACATTTAGCATCGGGAGACAGAGTGTGAAGACAGGGCAGCCTCCCGCAGGTTGGCGTTCCACAGAGTTGGCACCACAACTGAAAAGTCTGGGGATTCCTCATGAGCAACTGCTGTCACTCCAACAGCGCAACCCTGTGTAGCTCTTGCACCGGTGTAACAGTAGATCCACCAGTGTAAGTGCACTTATGCCAGTGTAACTTGCCGTATGTCGATGAACGCAGGACAGACACCAGCGTAACCCCTCTTGGACATCGTGCATGCGCAGTTCTGATGCAGGACAGACACCAGCGCAACTCTGCCAGTGCAGGGGGCATTCTGGGGGCGTTCAGACGCCCCCTCCACCGGCAGAGTGGTGCTGGTGTCCGTCCAGCATCTGAGCTGCGCATGCACAGCGTCCGAGAGGGGTTACGTTGGTTTCTGTTTTGTGTCCATCGGCGTACGGCAAGTTACACTGGCATAAGTGCACTTACACCAGCGGATCTACTGTTACACCAGTGTAAGCGTTACACAGGATTGCGCTGTAAATGTCACTTTGGTCAAATCCAAAGCAGAGCCTAGGTGTTGAAAAAATACTTGGAGAGGCGCATATGAGGAAGAGTGCCATACTTTCCATTTAAGCATTCCAATGATTCCATATATGCCATAGAGAGAGCCTGGTGTAATCCACAGAACTGATCAATGCACCGACTTAGCGACTGGTCATGCTCATGCATCGAACCAAGGTACTGATGCATTTGAATTAAATTCTTGCATGACCAATGACATTTTTTACTTCATTTAATAATTTGGAACAGGTTTGTGTGTGTGTGTGTGTGTGTGTGTGTGTGTGTGTGTGTGTGTGTGTGTGTGTGTGTGTGTGTGTGTTAATGATGCAGAGTAGATACATATCATCAAAGCTGACTTGGATGGGGGGGTCAAACCAACAGCTTATATGAATATGTGATGCTGCCATCCCGAGTCAGACCATTGGTCAGTCTAGTTCAGTACTGTCAACTCTGACTGGGAGTGGCTCTCCAAGGTCTCTAGGAGAAATCATTCCCAGTCCTGCTTCTTGAGATTTTTTTTTCGTAAGAGAGCTCCACACTCCGACTTCTTTTACATCTTCTCATGGAATCTGTATGTCAGGTTCACACATCAAACGATGGGCAGCAGGCATGTGTGAACTCATCCCAAGGAAACCATGAGAAGGGGGAAAGAGTGTGGCGTTTTCCCGGGGGCCTGTTTCTCCCTCTCCGCGTCTTTGTTTGCAAATGATGATGGGTTGCTATTCAGGACTAGAATCTCACACAGAATACCATGACCTCCTGCTTTACGGTGAACCAAAACAAGGGGCCGTTGAGGGCCTGACTTCTAAAATCACCCTCAGAATGAAAGCTGACAGGAGGTTGTGAAGGAACGTGCAGAGGCGACCCGCCGACTGCAGCCGAGGCCAGTCGTTGCCACTTGCAAATAAACCTGTGAAGATCACCCAAATAGACATGAGCAACAAAACGGATACTGTCATCATCGATAAAAATCACAGCTGCACACGAGGGAGTTTCCATCTCAGCAGCTTTCTGCTGGTCATTTTGGGCTAAAGCAACACAACCGTTATTATTCATGAAGGTGACCAAACGGAGGGAGGACGGGGTAAGAACAAGTGTAGGCCAGAGCGCACAGATCCTGGGCAGGGCTGTACTGCAGTGAGACAGAGGGCCTTCCCCACCCTGCCACTTCAACAGAGCCAATTCTGAGATTTGGGAGGGCCAAAGCATCTTCAGTGGAGTCCCACAACCTGGAAGAGAGTGAAACAAACTTAGACATGGCACAGGAGATCACAAATCGGTGGTCCTGCATTTTGAAGGACAGAAGAGGAAGCTTCTTCACACAAGGCATCATTCACTCATGGAACTCACTGTCACACTTGTGAGAAATACATCTTAATCACATATGCTTACCCAAAGATGAAGTTCAGACTCCAGAAGTGAAGCAAAATAATTTTATTGTACATTTCTGCAGAAATGGGCATCTGATCAAAAGATCAGAGCAACGATAAAACAAAAAGTATCCAGTTTTTATTCCCCTTGTTTGGAAATGGTTCTCCTCCCCTATTTCCGTTACTCCTCCTCTAAACCTTTGATTGGCTAGGTTCCCAAAACCTATCAAACATCTTGTATATTTCACGTGGTCCTTTATCTCCGCCCTGTATCTCCCCTCACTCATTACATATCTCCCCTCACTCATTATCCATATTTGGGCTTCTTCCTTGACTTGGGGTGCCCCTTTTCTGACCTCTGCTGACTACCAGTTTTCTCATCTGGTTCTTTCTGGTTTGCTAGTTTCTAGTCCTTTTCCGAACCCCCAACCGTCTGTGTCTATTCAGAGAGCTGGCTACCATTGGTAGGTACTTCCTCTTTACACGAGTTCATCTGTCTGTCCCAACTATTCTGGTTCCTGCTGTCTGGCTCTTTCAAGGGCCCCTCTACCACATCCTCTTCTCCAATATCAGAAAACCTGTGTCTCAGCTTTTTAACTTATGCACTCTTGACCTTGGGTCTCAGCTCTCCTGTTAGCTTCTGAGCATCAAACATTACTACAATTATTAACTCTACAAAACCAACATTTAATAATTATACTTTATAATTATTCCTCACACACTGTATGGTGATGGCTGTGAAAGACTGGACAACACAGTGAGGAGGCCCACATATTAACTGAGACAGGCCCATGGTTGTCATGGAGGCCATGGAATCCTGGGCCCCAGCAGATGAGGAGTCCTGTTAAAGCTGTATCAGACCACACGCGTCTCGCTTCGTCACATCCCGGAGCCAATTCTGACTGGCCTGAGGCATTGCTCCGCGTCCCGCCCCCACAACACCGAACGTGGCCTCTCATTGGCCGAAGGTCATTCTGGTGCGTTCCAAGTTGAATAAATCGAGCTTCGGCCAATGAGAGGCTGCATTTGGCTTTGTGGGGATGGGACATGGAGCAATGCCTTGGGCCAATCAGAATCTACTCTGGGACACGGCGAAGCAAGACACCTGCGGTGTGAGGCCGGCTTTAAGGATGAGGAGTGTTCCAGAACAAGAGGTCTGGAGGAGTCTCACTGCTTATGAGGTGACCTCCACTAGCTCCTAGGGCATTGTGGGGGAAAAATGGCTGCCATCTACAAGACAGTTGTTACTGCTGCTGGCCAGAGGCAGTGAAAAAGTGTCCAATGCAACACTCATTGACAATGAAAGGGGGCAGCTGAGGGCCCACCATGTTAAGAGGGCCCCCTATACCCTGGGACTGCATGTATTCACTAGATCAGTGATGGCAAACCATTTTGGCTTGGTGCGTCAAAGATTTTGAAAATGCCTAACTTGACTCTGCTGGTGTGTCCCCCCCCCCTTGGCGCGGGGCTTTGAACCCATGTCGGGTTGATATAGCTAGGAAGAAGGTGAATGCATACCTGAGGCCAGTTTTGTTTCAACTTGGTGGGGGATTTATTCCACACCCAGGTATTGTTTTTTCAGCAGCTCATTTGTTTCGGAGTGATGGGGTGCACCTATCCTCTGAGGGCACTGATCAGTTCCTGTTTGACCTGCAGCGGGGTCTCCGTGAATTTTTATTTAAGTGGGCGGCGGGGGACAAGCGCTAGGCTGTCCCCCCCCCCGTGTGGTAGGTGGCGTGCGGATGGGTAGCCAGGGAGGGCTATTCGGTATACATCCCGAGGTAAGCACAGTCAGGGGGGGAGCCAGAACCGCTCAGACGATGCCGGAGCGGATCGGTGAGGCAGGCTGGAGTAGCAAAGACCACCTTAGAGATTTTTACTGGGGTGGTCTGCGCTCTCCAGCTAGCTCGGCCCCTTGGGGCTGGCAGTGATAGGCAGCTTGGTTTTAGACCGAGTATGGCTTGAGCCAGGATGTCATGCCCGTTTAGAACAAGGGGGAGGCAGACAGTTAGAACCGTTTTCCCCATGCTAGTACTGCACGCCAGGGGGGTGTTTAGTTAGTGCCCTGCTGCAGGTTGTTTTGTTAATTCAATAAAGTGACCCTTAACTCCAAGCCACTGTCTGTCGTGTTTTATTAGGGGGGTGCCTGGGTAATTTGAAAGAGGTCTGCCAAAATCCCTGCCCTAAATGTTTAAGACAAGTCTGTAAAACTTTTTGCGAAAATATAAGGTGTGTCAGGGCACTGGGGGAAACGCTGGCGTATCACCCAAAATGACCTCACGTGTCACAGGTTCGCCATCACGGCACTAGATGGTCGTAGAAAATAAAAAAATTCTCAGTCTCAGCCCCCCCCCCCCGGCTAGGGCCAGCTCATCCATGTAACCATCTAAAGCAGGTTGCATAGGTGACAGATTGTGAGGTGTCTGAGGGGGCGGTGAATTCGGGATGCCTTTTCACCCCAAGTCTGCTGCTGCCATCTCACTCCAACCTTCTCCCAGCCCAAGACTGGCAGCAGGTTGCTTTGTGCTCATTCCCTTCCTTGCCATGATCTTTGTGCACCGAGGTGAAACTTCGAAATGCAAGACTTCCAATTTCATTTCCATGGACAGCGCAAACGTTGTGTCAACTGGAAGTCCCGCACTTCTGGGTTTCCCCGCAGTGCGCGAGGAGCCTGGGAAGGGTTTTGCTTTTTTTTTTTTTTTTAGTGCAGGGGCAAAGGACCTGAGACAGCATCAGGAGACGTTCCATGTTGTGCCACCCCTGCATTCAGAGGAATAATGAGACTTGCCAACCTCACAAGGCCATTGTGTAGTGATTTGATCACTCAGAAATGACTGTTGACAAACACTAAGGAGTCGTATCCCATCCCTCCACCCAGATGTCATATGCCAGCTTCTTTCCTTCTCCCCTTACAGCAAACCTGTGATGTACGTTAGGCTGAGAAGCAGTTTTCCAGGCTGTACACAGACAGAAGCCGGCTTGTGTTTGCATGTTCCTAGCTCACTGGGTGGCCAGCGGGTGGCGCAGTGGGTTAAACCGCTGAACCATGAGCTGTCGATCGAAAGGTCGGCAGTTCGAATCCGCGACGGGGTGAGCTCTCGTTGCTTGGCCAGCCCCTGCCAACCTAGCAGTTCCAAAGCATGTTAATGCAAGTAGATAGGTACCGCTTGCGGGAAGGTAATCAGCGCTCCGTGTATCAGCCGCATGCTATGCGCTGCGGCAAGGAGAGTCATGCCGGCCACATGACCACGGAGGTGTCTTCGGACAACGCTGGCTCTTTGGCTTTGAAATGGGGATGAGCACCACACCCTAGAGTCGGACATGACTGGACTTAATTGTCAGGGGTCACCTTTACCTTTACCTTAGCTCACTGGAGATGGAGAAGTGCAGAAATGGGGGCTACATGTAGGATTCCCCCCAGCCTGGCCCAGCAGATGGAGCTGCATCCACACAGACCAGAAAAAGTGCCGGCCTCCTTTTCAAGAGACGGTGGGGCTGGAATCCGTGGCTCTGCTCCTCACAAGAGTTTATTAATGGGATTCCAGCTTGATTACTGGGCTAATCACATGCAGGAGTAAGGAAGCAGAGTACAAGCCACACACCGAATGATACCCATCATCCATTCATCCGTTCCAGCCAGCAACAAAAGGAACAAACAGAGCCACTCAGCCCAATTCCGTACAGGATTACTCAGAAGTAAGTCCCAAGGAGTACAATGGACTTACTCCCAAGGATTCCAGCGTTGATAATAATGTGTGTGTGATTTTTTTTCTAAGTTAAATTGTTCCGTGAGGTTTGTGCAAGGGCAAAAGGCAGTATACAAGTCAAAACGTCTAGGCTATCAAGATGATAATTGCTTATGGACTTGCTAGAGCATAGCATCACTTCAGATGAGTCCACCTGAGAAATTCAACTCCAGCAAGCCCAAAGAGTGACTGAAATAAATTAGGGGATCTGAAAGATTTGGAATTGCATCAAGCCTAGATGAGCAAGAGGGAGCGAATCAGATAAATACATTAATACACACCCGATGACGGGAAAGGCAGATGACATTTTATGCTCCTTTAAACTGACTGATGAAGATCAGACAAATTAGAAATTGCTGCTGACAAGTTCAAGAAATGTCTTCCGGTGTGCACTGAAAGGGAATCTTAAGGAGACGGAAGACTCTGGTTGCAAGGGCCTCCCAGGGAGAAACGTGGCAGCCGCCAGCCGCCCCGATCAAAGCAAGAGTTCTTCTGACACCGGGGTGCTGCTAGGTGTCACCAGGAAGAGGGGCGCAAGCAGACTGGAAGGATGCATGTGCACACTGGCACGAAAAGGAAACTGAAGCTGCCGAGATGGGTGGGTGGGTGGAGTATTCATTATTCATCCCTGATTTGGAGTAGAAGACAGAGCTGATCCAACACTAGCACCACCACCACCACCACCACCACCACCACCCATGTTTCCCAACTACAGGAAACAGAATACTGGACTAGATGGGCCAGGTATATTGCCCTTTTCTGCATATTTGCAAGCTCTGATAGGGCTGGGACAGACCCTTCTCTGCGTGAAACCCTGGAGATCCACTGCTTGTTCTCACAGACAGGACTGCGATGGATGGAACGACAGATTTCAATGAGTATAAGGTAGTCTACTCTACCTACACTGTGCACAGTACTTACCGGTGACGCGATGAGCTCTCGCACCGGGTGACGAAAACCCTAGTGACATCTCTGCTTACACCGTAACGACTTCTATATGGGGCAGCCAGAAGTGCACCTGCTTCATTCCTCTTTCCTCTCCTCTCCCTAGAGTGGGATCAGATTGTCATTGTATTGGTATTCAGAGTTGAGTTCCAACCTGCCTTAACGAATGGCCCAATTCCATACTTACCGGCCAACGTCCTAGCACCTCTGCCACTGGTGCTGCCGTAAAGTACGGTAGTCAGCACTGTTGTAAAATACATTCCAGCAGTGCATTGAGTAGCGCACTGCCAGGGATGCTGGTGGGCGACTCTTCCACCGCCCACGAGAGAAGGTAAGTCAGCGGTAGAGGCGGAGGGGTGGGGGAGGGTGTAACGGGGTGGGAGGGGGCATAGAGGGGGTGGGGAAGTTGCAGGAAGGGATGGATGCAGTGGTGATGGTGTGCGCTGAATCCTATCCTCCTTTCCTGCAGCCTCCCCGCCCCTTTCTTTCCTCAGAACTGTGCTAGCAAAATTGCTAGTGCAGGTCGAAGGAGACCCATTGTGGGTCAAGAGGCTTACAGAGGTGTAAGGGGACTTAAATCCTCTTTCACCTCTGAAGCCTCACAATTTGCCCCCCCCCCACCGGATTCAGTTCACCTGGGGGAAAGATAGGATTGGACTAATAACCTGTACAAAATACAGTAATACTTTCCCAAATGTACAACATTCAGTGGTTTTTGGTGAGTTGTTGGAAACTGACTTTCGAGAAAAAACACCCCCAAACCCCACAGCCCAACAGGTGCTGAGAGGAATAGTGAGTAGATCTAGTGCTGGACAGCATGTCAGCTCCCTTTGGCATATCACAAATATTCATGCATGAAAATTCAGATCAACCGTAACTGGGGCCATTCCAATATACAAGCCCTGCCTCAACACACACACACATACACCACCTTATTTTCATCCTGACTGGCATTTGCCTAGTTTTAAACAAATTCAGTGAATTGTACCTTCTTGCTGTACCTGCGCCCTTGGAAAAAAAATTGTGTTCTCTCAGGAGGTTTTCTTTTTGTCTCTGAAATGACTCATTGCCCAGGGATTTTATGGACCATACGAAAGATATCAGCATTGCAGTAAACATTCCTTAGTGTATTTAAACAGCAGACAAATCATGTTGCGTGTCTGTAGCTTCTTTCTTTTATGGCACTTCTTACACTACCAACCTTGTCTGAGGTAAGAAAGAAGTTGGTTGAGTCATCCACATATCAACTTTCCCGTTTAGTTTATTGAGTCTGCACAATATCTAAAGAGTTTCCAGGACATTGTTTGTATCCCGGGCTATTCATAAAGCTTCTCATCCTTCTGAAGACTGAACATTGGCTAGAATCCAATGATCTGTGAGGTTGGGACTTTTCCATAGCAGGTCCCTCTGCCCTCCCCAAAGCCACTCATCATGAAGGTCAACAGATTTTCTGTGCAGCAACTGATACAGTGTAAAGGCTGGCAACAGAAGCAAGTATTTGAGAAGTGTGGAAGCATTTTACACACACACACACACACACGCACACGCACACACACACACACACACACACACACACACACACACACACACACACACCCCTTTGGATCATAACCCTTGTGAGCTCGGTCTGGCTTGCTGTTTTTGCAAAACAAAGTGGAAGAAAGAGTGGGAATTCTCCTCCTTATGAGAAGGTAAGACTGTATTTTCCTTATCTGTTTCATAGTTTAGAAATTCCTTCATACTTGCTTTTTTATATCTTCCCAGTTCAAAATGAGCACTTTCCTCAGCCAACTATGCTGCCTGAGGCTAATTCTAGACATCAATCTTGTTTAGGGTGAAGTTTCCACATCAAACCTTCACATCTAGTATGATCCAGTGATCCCAACACAGTCACGTACGATGACCCAACGGTGGCTCAATAGAACTTCTCTTTTTTATTGCCAGACTGGGATTACAAAGCTCCAGTACAACAAGAGAAAGGAGCGGTAGGATAAGATCGTCAGCCCAATCCTGCCCAACTTTAGCCGGCAGAGCTCTCGTTGTCATAAACGTGTAGTAAAGGCTGATCTACACGACAGCGGAGGGGCTCCGCCGTCGCCTCTGCCTGGCGCCTCCGCGCTGGAAGCGGGGGGAGTGTCTTCAAGCATGTTACCCCTCATGTTGTCCCGCCTTCCTAAGAACGCGCCGTTGTGATTGGTAGCTCTCTTCCCCCCCTCTCTGTTATTGGTAGGCTGCAGCAGCTCCGCGAGCCACCTCCAAGCTCTGCCGTACGCCTCCAAAAAAATAGAGCACTCGACTTGGAGTACGCGGCAGTGGGGCGGAGGTCCGGCGGCTCCACCGGATTACAAAAACGCTCCGCGACGCTGTCGTGTAGATCAGCCTTAAGGCCTGTTGCTGAGGGTGAAAGAGGAGAGTGCAAAAGTTGGCTTGAAACTCAACATTAATAAAACTAAGATCATGGCATCTGGTCCCATCAATTCCTGGCAAATAGAAGGGGCAGAAATGGAAGCAGTAACAGATTTTACTTTTCTGGGCTCCAAGATCACTGCAGACGGAGACAGCAGCCATGAAATTAAAAGACGCTTACTCCTTGGAAGGAAAGCTATGGCAAACTTAGACAGCATAATAAAAAGCAGAGATATCACCATGCCAACAAAAGTTCGCATAGTCAGGGCGATGGTGTTCCCAGTAGCAATGTATGGTTGCGAGAGTTGGACCATAAGGAAGGCTGAGCGCCGAAGAATAGATGCTTTTGAACTGTGGTGCTGGAGAAGACTCCTGAGAGTCCCTTGGACTGCTAGGAGATCAAATCAGTCAATCCTAAATGAAATCAACCCTGACTGTTCCCTGGAAGGACAGATACTAAGGATGAAACTCAAATATTTTGGCCACCTAATGCGAAGAGAGGACTCTCTGGAGAAGACTCTGATGCTGGGAAAGATTGAAGGCAAAAGGAGAAGGGGAAGGCCAAGGATGAGATGGTTAGACAGCCTCACCGATGCAACGAACATGAAAATGAGCGAACTCAGGAAGATAGTGGAGGACAGGAAGGCCTGGCGGGATATGGTTCATGGGATCACGAAGGGTCGGACATGACTTAACGACTGAACAACAACAACAACAAAGGCAGTCACTCTACCAGCTATGGCAAGCTATGGCTTAAGAATGCACACTCCGAAAGGACCATGTGCAGCATTCTGCCTGTTTTCCATTTCTGGTGCCTTTTTTCATCAGTAACACCTCCTTTAATGCCTGTTCTTGTGTCTTTCAGCAGGGGTTTTCTGCATGAACGCAAGCTGTTATGGCCAAATGTGATAATGGGCAGAAGCGCACAACAGGAGCGGTCAATGCCTTGACGTCCTTACAGAATTTCCTTCATCTTAATGCAACCAAACATGCCTTACACATTCCAAAGCCGTTTCACAAAGGACAATGCCATTGATTGCTTAAATTCTGCATTATTCGCTCTGGTAAGTCCTAAGAACATAAACATAAGAATATAAGAACATAAGAAGAGTCTTGCTGGATCAGGCCAAAGGCCCATCTAGTCCAGCTTCCTGTATCACACAGTGGCCCCACCAGATGCCTCAGGGAGCACACAAGACAACAAAATAACCTGTTTCCTGCTGCCACTCCCCTGCACCTGGCACAGAGAAAACCTACTTCTAAAACCAGGAGGTTGCTTATGGCTTGTAACCTGTGATGGTCTTTTCCTCCATGAATCTGTCCAAACCCCTTTTAAAGACATCTAGGCCAGGTGCCATCACCACATCCTGTGGCAAGGAGTTCCACAGATGAATTACACGCTGGGTAAAGAAATATTACACTGGAAGCCGTCACAAACATGCTGTAAGGCATGTTTGTGATGACTCACCAGTAAGCGAGGCTGGCGCAAGGCCAGCTGCCCTCACTCCAGCGCCGGAACGTCCATGCAGCGGGCCGCGGAAGGTGAGTCTCCGGCGGTGGCCGCATGGGCGGTTCGGGCGGCGAGGGAAGGGGGCCAATGGGTGAGCCGGCCCGGGAGGGGGCGGGGATGGCGTCCGCCATATCCCCGTCCCTGCCAGGCCAGCTCGGACGTTACACGGCCTCCTCCTACTCCCACCAGCTATTTAGCTGGCGGAAATCTGAGGAGGCCGATAGGGTCTGCCCCGGTTTACACCCGGGGAAGTTTGAGTAGACTTCTGGGCTGCAGCAGCACAGCCCAGAGCGGGGATAGGATCCGGGCCACTGGTTGGATCTTTAGTTAGGATTTCGCCGTCAGAACCAGAAATCCCAGCCCAATGGTACCCTGAAGGAAAATTGCATCTCTCTCCATAGAATCGTATAGCTGGAGGCACCCACTGGATCATGTAGTCCATAGGTGGTCACTTCTGTATTTGTAGGGGCTGTGCTACGCTCCAGATGGCATTTCATGAGCTTGATGTATATTTTGCCATACAGCCAAACTCCAGGATCTATGCTAAGGCTCCCTAGTCAATAAATGATGTGTTCGAAGGGTATTGCCATCCTGTCAGGCAAATCTGGATATTTAAAAACATCTGGAAGTGAATGGCAGCAAATAGAATTCTCAAAATGGACCTTCCCATATGCTGCCACTTGACTCAATCATAAGAACGTCAGAAGAGCCTGGCTGCTGGATCAGGCCCAAGGCCCATCAAGGCCAGCATCCTGTTTCCCACAGTGGCCTCTGAGAAGCCCACAAGCAAGAGAAAAAGGCATATTCCTCTCCCGTCATTGCTCAAGTCGGACTTAGACCTGGAAGATCCAGGTTCAAATCCCCGCTCAGCCATGAAGCTTCCTGGGTGACCTTGGGCCAGTCACTATCAGCCCCACCTACCTCACAGGGTTGTTGTGAGGACAAAAAAAAAAGGAGGAAATATGTACACCACTCTGAGCTCCTTGGAGGAAGGGTGGTATTAAAATGTGGGAAAAAAAACTGTCTCTGCAGGGGTGTCACTAGGGTTGGAGACACGCGGGGTGAGATCTCATGGTGTCACCCCCATGGACCTCCTCCCATACCAGACCACACAATGTGGAGGCCTCCTGGAAAATGAGATCCCCATGCGAGTCGCGGTGGGGATCGGTCTGCCCCCCTGCCCTCCCCCCCGGTGTCTCTGTCCTGGACGCAGCAGGAAGCCATCATGACTAGTAGTCAATCAATTTGTCCCTCATGAATTTGTCTTAGCCCCTTTTACAGCCACCTAACCTAGTGTGTCCAACAGCACATTTTTGTCCACATTTGTTTCAGAACAAACAGAATCCAATCTGAATGGAACCATTTGTGTTGGGTTTCATTTGCTCCAAAAACAAATGCACATGAATCTCCTCATGCTTAACTTCTCAGGTTTACCAGCATTGCTACACTCTATTTTCTGGAACACTTTGCTTCAATCCCCATTAGTGAAAAGAGAACTATGGACCTCATGGCACCGGCTGTCTGCAGGACGAGCTGTCTTAATGCTCAGGATTAAAAATCCAAGTCTCAGGTTTGAGCGCCGAGCCTGTGATGTTCCAGAGTAACTTTCTTCAAAGCTTTGCTCCAGTTTCACCACTGAGAATGTAAGCCCTTGCTCCAGTCTGCCCATTGCCGAGGGCTGCGATCCCCATCACCCCCTTCCTGGCTGCTGAACCTGCATTAATCAATCTGCTCGGCATTCGAACGCATTCCGTGACAGGAAATGTGCCCTGTTCACGTTTAGAGTTCCCAACCAGCCAGTATCCTACAGGTTCAATCAACCAGTAAAACCGCGTTCTTTTAGACAACCAGTGTTGGGATCTGGAAAGTCAGGAAGTTCCAGATTTTGTAGGACCACAAAAGGAGGAGGAGCAGAGGAGGAGCGAGGGTTCCGTGCACCTTTGCACCCCCCTTAAGTCCCAACAAGCTCATTACATATAATATTAACGATGATAATAATTAATAATTAATTATTAATAATAATAATCCCAAAACAGTAACTGAAATGTGACATTTCATTCCCCCCAGACCCTTACAGTATAGCACACACCCTAATAACATGGGTCCCCCTATAGGGGAGAAAGGTGGGATATAAATTCAATAAATAATTCAATAAATAATAAATAATAATGTATTATTATTAAATGGCACCCCCTGTGGCACACACCCCCGGGACCTGGCATCTGGGCCCCCAGGGCCCCCTTAGCTATGCCACTGCACCTGTGACCCACCAAGCTTCATACTATCTCCACATTTGCCTTGATCTGGTTTCACTTGCCCTGATTTTGTTTGCTGGGGTCTCCTACCCAGTGCTCAAGAAGAATGAATCCCATTATGAGGGCTCATAGACAATAGTTGGACTGAACACAATTGCTCCATGCAAGGACAGTGAATGTGTATATATGGGATGGACCCCGTACCCCCGTAACATCTGAAAGAGCCTAGGCACATGCGGCTTGTTTGCAGATAGGCTCTTCCAGAAATTATGAATGCACATATGGACGGAGGTGGGGGTAACAGCCAGGAGCTGTCGTGACTGTGCTCCCCCCCACAAGCACGTTCACTGTGTGCACAGACCCAGCCCCATGGGCTGGATGGTGTCCACAGGCTGCCAGCTGGCCACCCACAGTCTAAGCAGCAATGCCATCCCATTAAACTTAAGCTGACTTTTGCTATTGACTTCAGTTAGAGCAGGATTGCACCCACAGGACACTCAGGCAGACATAAACAGAAGAGCTCTAATCCATCTATTTAAACAAATGTATGTCTTCTTAATGCATTTCTAAAGGGGGGAGGAAGGTGAACCCTTCCAGATGTAGCCTGCAGTAAAGCATTTCTGGCTGTTAGTTCCAGTAGGTCATTACTGCATTAATTTGGTGTTTAATTAAATGCCTGTGCAACAGACCATTTATTTGTTATCTAATATTAGCTTTACTTCTTATCAATTAAATGCTAGCTGAGGGCTTGATTCACTAACGCTTTATGTCCCCTTATGCATTCTCTCTCTCTTTTGTTCTAATGAACAAAACAGGGACTTAGTGTATATTTACTCAAACAAATTTCACCAGGTGCTTAGTACAAAGAACAAAATGGAAAGAAGGGGAAAAAAACACACCAACTGGAAGCAAGGTGCATTTGCAAACGAATGGGCCCAGAAGGCAGAGTGCCGCTTCACAAGTTACATTTTCAGTGGCCCAGGTCCATGTTGACAGACTGGTGTTGTGTACCTGCTAAAATTGTAACATTTGCAGGAGAGACACAGCGCCCTGTCAGTTTGGTTTTGTCGATATTTACAGTGCTCTTCAGTTTCTTGAAATACAGTGCCTTGCAAACAATGTTAAAAGAATATAACCCATCTTTAAAAATCATATAATAAAACCATAAAAAGGACACATACAAAATAGCGGCAGAGCGAGGCAATTAAAATGACGACCCTGAATGAGGCCAGTCTAGATGCGAGGGAGTCAGCCATGTTTGTTGCGCACATGTCTGCGTAGGTATTTCACGCTATAAAGCAGGGGGTGGAGGGGGCTGATCTTGGAAGGCACAAAAAGGAAAATGCTTTATCACAGAATGCAGGACTAACGCCTGGCATTATCTGCCACAAGAGGTGGCTTTAAGGCATTTTTATCCAAGGGTGTATATACGCAACAGGAGTTAAATGTGTACACCGGAGGGCTGGGAGGAAAATGTTAATGAAGAGTAAGAACAATGCCTGGAGGTGGACAGGTCTACGTTGAGCCACCATGTTCCAAAGTGGTTCCTCCATGAACTCCAGATGGGCTTCCTGGAGATGGCTGACTGATCACTCAGCATCATGGGAAGCAGGAAGTGGAGGCTGCCTAGACATCCTTTGGCTTGATTCAGCAGGGCTCTCTGCAAGGCTGACCAAGGTGGTTGCCTTAGCAGCTGATTGGTGGAGGAGGATCACTTCCTCCTTCCCTCCTCACGCTCTGGATTAGAAAAGGAAAAACGATCGCAGAGTGGGAGAGAAAGTGTGGAGCAGAAGAGAGTGGTGGGCCAAAGCATCTCTGCCACTCTAGCCCACCACTCTCCTCTCCTCCAGATCACCGTTTCCACTCCTCCCCCTCTTTCTTTTCCAGTCCAGGGAGTGAGAGGAGCAAAGGCTGACACATCATCAGGCAAGGGGGGCAGCATTTGGCCCAGGGCCCATGAGAGGGGGGTAAAAAGGGGGTAAATTGTACCCAGGCCCAGGATCAAAAAGGGGGCCCAGGCGACAAAGGAGGGCCCCTAGAAATTTCCTGGGATCTCAGCTAGCCTTATGGAGAGTGAAAGACGGTGGCTGGGCCAGGTCTACCAGGCCTAGGCGCCGCATCGGGAAGTCTGGTAGACCTGGGCTCCGAAGACGTTTCCAGTTATTGCTGCCCTCCCCCCATTCTGTTTTGCCCCCTCCCCCATTAGAAGGGGTCCAAAAGAAACGTTGTACCCCCCCCTGATAAAATTCCTCTCAGAGGCCCTGGTTTGGCCCACTGGCTCAGGCGATGTGACTCGGGAGGTTTGGGGCTGTCCCCCCCCAAGTGCTCCATGTTCTGTTTACATTAAAAAGGGTGGGTGGATTTGGAGACCTTTCCCCATCCAGCCTTCCTTCCCACATTCCATCCTTCCAGACACTTTTCTCCTAGCCTGGTTTTATTCAGTATTGTAGCCAGACAGGGAGAAAACAGCCTGTCACCACAAACTGGGGGGGTGGAGGTGGGAGGAGCAGGGAGAAGCTTTGGCTCCCTGTAGCCCCCCCCCCCGCATTTTATATGTGAACAAAACAAGGAAATGTGGCCTGCTCCTGTCTTATCTATCTGGCCTTCCATTTTGTGGGAAAGGCTTTGGAAAGGGTTCATGTTGGGGAGGGGGGTTCACTAGTAAATGATGTGTTTTGTTTGTTTTGCTCATGGGGCTGGCAAGTGAACAGGGCACGCGCTCAGTGAAAAGCTGTAATGGGGCTGTTGCTCTGCCTTGTCGGATGCACTCACCAAGTGTGCAAGCTGACACCTCGCTTTGCATCTAGGCTTTGAAAATATGTCTAATTATCCCAAACTGAAACGGGAACATTTCATAATTAAACATTTTTTAAAAAAATAATTGTCAGAATATTGCATGACCTTTGGTACCCACTTAGCATCTGTCAGAACTCAAGGCTTGCATGTCGTCCAACGGGGATCAGCAGTCAAAGAGGAGCTCTGTGCTCTTAGCAATGACTGGCTCATTGTACTTGCCTCTTTTCCCTGTCTATGGAGCTGATCCGGTTTTGGAGGAGGGAGAAATTTAGATTGGGGAAATGCCATGGGAGGAAAGGGTTAAACTGTAAGGTTTTAAAAAGACAAAGTGCCACGTTGAACAACCTGCATAGGAAAGTACCGTAAAGCAAGTCAGGTCCGTTGAGCTCACTAATGTCAACCAGTGTCAACAGCAACAGCACACCCAGTTTCACAGCGCAATCCTGTAGGTGGCGCCAGCGCCGGAACGAGTGTTCCATCTCCAGAAGCAGTTGTGAACGTTCTGTAAAGCACGTTCGTGACTACTCTGGAGCAAGGGAGGCTGGCACAGATGCCGGCCTCCCTTGCTCCGTCGCTGGAGCACCCAAGCGTCCGCCGGCAAAGCCAGGTAAGGATCTGGCGGGGGCGGTTCGGTGGGCAGGGGAGGAGGTCCATTGGCCTAGCCAGCCCGGGAGGGGGAGGGGTTGGCCTCAGCCATATCCCAGCCCCCGCCAGGTGGCTAGGCCATTAAATGGCCTCCTCCGACTTCCGCCAGCTATTTAGCTGGTGGAAATCTGAGGAGGCCGATCGGCCTGGCCTGGGGTTATACCCAGGGAAAGGGACAAGCGTCCCCTTCCCTGAGTAGACCTCCGGCCTGGCGGCAAATTGGCCGCCGGGGCTCAGGATCCAGCTGGCGATCCTGGGCTGCCGGCCGGATCCTTACGATGGATTGCGCTGCCCGACTGTTACTTTCGAGTCCTACCTGGAGCAAACCTGGAGCAAACCTGGGACTTTCTGGGTGCAAAGCAGGTGCTCGGCCGACGGCCACTGAGCTATGGCCCTTCACTGAAACCATAGTGCTCCCTGCTCACAAGCCCCCTGCATCATGCCTCCCGGAGACCTGGGAGCAGGGCAGAACCGTGGTTTCGATGGCTGTAGTTCTGCGGCAGAGCAGTCAGCAGCTAGTGGACCTCTGTGGCCTGGTGTGTCACCTGATGTCTGCTGAGTCAGTAGCTGCAGCACCAGCCACCTGCCCTAAGAAGAAGGAGCTCGGCAGCTGGCTCTGTGATGCAGACTGCAAGGTCCTCAGTTCCGGTGCCACAGTCCCCATATCGATACCCCCGGATGCCTAATGAACCTCGTGTCCAGATTATGCCTGGGACCCACACTCCCATCCTCGTCACACTTCTATTTTTGCAGGAGTGGGGGTAATATTGTTTGATTTATTGTTGTATACTACCGGAAGTACAAGCTGGGTTTCGAAGAGGCAGAGGAACTAGAGATCAAATTGCCAACATGCGCTGGATCATGGAGAAAGCACGAGAGTTCCAAAAAAACACCTACTTCTGCTTCATTGACTACGCAAAAGCCTTTGATTGTGTGGATCACAACAAACTGTGGCAAATTCTTAAAGAGATGGGGGTACCAGACCACCTTACCTGTCTCCTGAGAAACCTGTATGCGGGTCAAGAAGCAACAGTTCGGACCGGCCATGGAACAACTGATTGGTTCAAAATTGGGAAGGGAGTACGGCAAGGCTGTATATTGTCACCCTGCTTATTTAACTTATATGCAGAGTACATTATGAGAAATGCAGGGCTGAATGAATCGCAAGCCGGAATCAAGATTGCTGGGAGAAATATCAACAACCTCAGATATGCAGACGATACCACCCTAATGGCAGAAAGTGAAGAAGAACTAAAGAGCCTCTTGATGAGAGTGAAAGAGGAGAGTGCAAAAGTTGGCTTGAAACTCAACATTAATAAAACTAAGATCATGGCATCGGGTCCCATCAATTCCTGGCAAATAGAAGGGGCAGAAATGGAAGCAGTAACAGATTTTACTTTTCTGGGTTCCAAGATCACTGCAGACGGAGACAGCAGCCATGAAATTAAAAGACGCTTACTCCTTGGAAGGAAAGCTATGGCAAACTTAGACAGCATAATAAAAAGCAGAGATATCACCATGCCAACAAAAGTTCGTATAGTCAGGGCGATGGTGTTCCCAGTAGCAATGTATGGTTGCGAGAGTTGGACCATAAGGAAGGCTGAGCGCCGAAGAATAGATGCTTTTGAACTGTGGTGCTGGAGAAGACTCCTGAGAGTCCCTTGGACTGCTAGGAGATCAAATCAGTCAATTCTAAATGAAATCAAGCCTGACTGTTCCCTGGAAGGACAGGTACTGAGGCTGAAACTCAAATATTTTGGCCACCTAATGCGAAGAGAGGACTCTCTGGAGAAGACTCTGATGCTGGGAAAGATTGAAGGCAAAAGGAGAAGGGGAAGGCCAAGGATGAGATGGTTAGACAGCATCACCGATGCAACGAACATGAAAATGAGCGAACTCAGGAAGATAGTGGAGGACAGGAAGGCCTGGCGGGATATGGTTCATGGGATCACGAAGGGTCGGACACGACTTAACGACTGAACAACAACAACAAATTTGTATTTTATTGTTTTGTTTAAACATTGTTCACTGCTCTAGGAGACAGCCACCTGAAGAGTGAGAGATAAATCCTCTTAATAAACAAACACACTACTGCTATGCTACCCGACTGTCTCCGTGCAGTGGCTGAGATCCTCACGATGAATCTCTCTCCAACCTAGTTCTCACTGGAGTGGTAAACGTGTGTCTGAGCTAGACCACTTTAAAGCTTACCGACTGAATGCTCCTCCATACAAGAGAGTTCCTTACACACAGAAAGAGAGGCACTATGTGATGACGTTGTGTAGGGCAATGTGAGTGAACAGATGTGGAAGGCTGTTTGCCCCAAATGGAGAAACAGTATTTCAGCACTGCCCCCAAAAAATGTTTATGAAAAATGGTGGGCAGTTTCCAGCTCTGCCTTACTCCTGAGGTCCTTTGCAAAAATTCACGTGCGCTGACAAAACCCAGTCATTTTGACAATATTTAGAGCCAAAGATTGTATGTGTCTGAAACGGTGGAGTTAAGTAAATCAAGGGTGAAGGGAGTGCTTCTACGTATTGCCAAGACTCTGTTTGAAAATGAAAAGTATTGATTATTTTATCTTCTTTCACCCTCTGATAGATAAAGAAGGAACCCAGCGAGGCAGTAATTCAGGCATTGGTGGTGCTTTGTGAAGCAATTTATTGCACATCTAACAACAAGGCATTTCAAAAGCTTGAGGGGATTTATGGAATATTTTTGGTCTAACCCTAGATGGTCAGGGGAATAGGTCTCTCCTACAAACAAACAAACATAGAATCCATGTTCTGCAAGAATTATAATCTCTTCTAATGGCACATCCCCATGAGCCACTCACTGGAATGTGGCTCACAGTGTGTGGCGAAAACGTCTGCCTCCAGGTATGTGCAGAAGACTTTAGGGCTTGAACCACAAACCACAGAGACTTACAGCACAATCCTGTCTCTATTTAGACCAGCGGAGCAATCGGAGGCCAGTCTAGGGTGTCGCAAAGCACATTTACGACATCCGATGAATAAGCAGCGCCGGCAGAGAGGTTTGCACTGTTCCTTCAGCACTACAGTTGGGTTTTTGGTTTTCCCCTCCTTTTGTTTTAAAGGTGTCTCTCTTCCCCCACCGGCTGCTCCACCTCTCCAGCAGCCTCCCCATTCTAGATGCCAGGCTGCTTGGCGGACTTTTGGGTAGAACATTCCCTAATGTTTTTTTTTAATCTCTTCCTCTCCCTGCTTCCGTCCCAAACTGTAAAAACATAAACCATCCGGACCACCATGTTCACATTTCCTAGAAGAGTTCACGCGCTCATGAGATTATCTTCAAGAAGAGATACATACGGTACATAACCTGCTCAGAAATAAAAACCAAATTATAGTGCAAGCCTATGCATGTCTGCTCTAAAGAAAGTCCTGTTGAGTTGAATGGGACTTGCAGTACTCCAAGGTATGTGTGCATAGGATTGAAGCCTTAAAATGTTTTCCAAATAACTAAAACTGAAACAAGTCCAGTTTCTGAATTTGATTAATGCCGTCAGTGTATTCCAAGAATAGGTGTATATTCTGTCATCTAGATTCTATATATCTAGATTATAGCACTGTGTGTGCAGTGTTTTTATTTAAAGTGTATCCAAGTATATTTGAAATATAAGCATAAATTAGAATTTTAGGAAATTGTTCCCAGAAAACTACACAAACAATTGCTTTGGGGCTTAAAAAGGCCAGCTTGTCTGTACTTCCATGCAGCTGTGCCGCAAAACACAAAACAATACCCAAGTATTTTCACATTGCCTTTCTCTTTCTTCTTGGCTTGGCTGTACATGTTTACTTGTGAGTAGGTTCTATTGTGTTCTGAGGGGCTTACTCTAGGTTGGATGAGTATGTGTAGGATGGCAGCCTCTTCCTTGGAATCAGGAGGGAAAGGGATGATTACCCAGTCACGAACCAGTGCAGCCTGCTACTGTACAAGAACGGGTGGCAGAGCTGCAGGCTCCACAAGAGTTCGGGAGTGCAGGCTCTGAATGAGGATAACCCAAAAGGAAACAAGGCAGCAAGCAGGAGTGTGCAATAAGGGGGTGGAGGGGGTGTGTGGGTGCCAGACTTTGGGGTATGTTTGGGTTAGGGTTGCCTTAGGCTGCCCCTGGATGGATAGTAGTGTGCTCAGTAAAATTTCTCTTGAAGCTTCTTCTGCATTTTTCTAAAATATGATATTCATTTGTCATGAACTCAAAAAGCAAAATATGACCACCCCTTTTCTCTAACAATGTTGTTAAGTCTTGAATTTTCTTGCATTTCATGGTGTAGGACTATGAACTGGTGTTAAAGATGGTTTTAGCAGTCTGGGTTTGTACACATATTTTCAGACACAATATTCTGTATTTTCTATGGCGGGTGGGCACCTTCTTGCTCTTCACCTCATGCAGCAAAATGTCTCGGAGATGGTCTTCTAGACTAATCTTCTAGAGCAGAGGTTCTCAACCCTGGCTGACTACCACCTCCAGTGCTATTCTCCTGCTGCGTACCACCAGAAGTGACTGGTGAGGGCAGTTACTTCTGGGTTTTCAGGTTTTTGGAGGTCAGAAAACGCAGGTAGGAGGCTCTGGGTGGGTGGGAGGGCCCTTCTCAGCACTCCCGAGAGGCTCAGCAAAAGGCAGGAGCCTCTCAGGAGTGAAAACACAAAAAGTGCCTCATTGGAGCGCGGTTCTGGTGGTCTAGTGGTCCGAGTACCACCAGCAGTCGGCCGAAGTACCACTGGTGGTACTAGCTCCACTGGTTGAGAACCAGAGCTCTAGAGTTCAGGAGTGGGAGCTGAAATTGGACTAGATGGGCCTTTGGCCTGATCTAGCAGGGCTCTTCTGATGCTCTAGAACTGTGGTTCCCAAATGTTTTAGCACCAGGAACAACTTTTTAAAATGACTCTCTATTGGGATCCACTAGCTTTACAAGACTTAAAAAAAGGTGATCTAGAAATTTTCATTTATTTATTTACAAGTAATATTTATTTAGTTATTTGCAAAAAAAAACTCAATCCATTTCTCATAATGAGGCAGCCTGAACAAATAGCCTCAAGGCTTGAGCGACTTAGTTATGTGGTCCAGCCTTCACCTGCTCCCAGTACCTGTCATTGACAGACTTCAGAGAAAAAAACACACCAGAAAAAAAGATGCTCAAACATTTAACTCCCTATATTTACACAAGCTTGCAAACTGCAGGAGCTCAGCTCTTTGCAGGGTAATTAGCAGCTATCTGATTTTTGAATAGCCTCAGGGCTTGAGGCAATTATTTATCTGATCTTTCCATCACCCCTGTTTTCATTGGAGGCTCTGCGAGACCCACCAGAAATTGGGTCATGACCACCAACGAATGTAGGAATGGGGGTGGTCTCTCACATCCTTCTCTGAGGCCTGGCATGCTGGCTGCTGTGGCTGTGGGCCAGGATCACTGGGAAATGTAGTCTGCCCCTCTCCCCCCACCCGCCTGATGATATTTTTTTAAGGCATGCGTACACCCCCAGGGCAGTTTAAAATGGGTTGGGAGGTACCGTAATATGAAATGTATATCATTTCTCAGAAGAACAAAAAGTAGTCACGGAAACATTAAAAAAGAGACAGGTTGCTAGATAGCTTCTGTTGTTTTCTTCTTTTTTTGAATGAGTTGTACAACTAGCATCTAAAGGGATTTAATTCAAATTGACATGGAGATGAACACTCTCATATCTGATAATTGCCTGAAGGTCTGTAAACAAAAGGCAATAACAGATCAAGCTGAGAAGAAAGGGAGTTTTACAGGGTTGACTCCTATTTAATGCCGACACTAATGGTCTAGAGAAAGGTGTAAACATCGCATAATGAATGCTGCAGGAGAGACAAACAGGCCACTCTTGTAATGTTGCTGGTGCTGTTCTGTCTTTCTCAGCTGACATTGGGCAGCAAGTCCCGAAATAGTTGGCGAAACAACACACTGACTCACCCGGCGTCCTGCTGTTTTTGTAGATGGCTGGTGTGCTGGATGGAGTTTTTGGAGAGTCTTGGACCTCAGTGGTGTCCACGGGTCAGTAATTCTCTCTTAGCCTAGCCTACCTAATGTGGTTGCTGGGGGGGGGGGCTGAATAACCCCACACCCACCAACATACGCTGTCCCACATTCTCTGACGGAAGGATGAGATACAAGTGTGATTGATTGACTGATAGGTCATTGACATGGGAGGCAGAGGCATCGTTAGGGGGTCGGGGGGCATGGGCCCCCAGGTGCAGGGTGCGCCAAGTGGAGGGGGTGCACGAACTGGGCGCACACACACGTGGTGGCAGCTTCTCTTTGTGTGCACCCCCAGGCCAATTTCTGCTTTTTTAAGCAGTCGGGAGGGGGGGGGTTGCACGAGCCGGGCGATGGCCTCCCAATGGAAGGAAGAAGCATGCTAGACTAATTTGTGACTTTCTGCCCACCTCCCTCATTCCCTGCACAGCATCTGCACCCTCCTTTACTGAGAGGGAAGGGGGAGAAGAAGACTGGCTCAGCTCACCAGGCACCCAGTCTTATAGCTACCACCTCTTCCCCCTGGCCACAACTAGTGGCATTCCCTTGTAGCACTTACTGTTTTCTCTGGCAGATGTGGTGCACACCCAGCTGCCTCACAGCCTAGGAAACTCCATGCCCCAATGGCAGATGCAGTTGGCAGAAGAAGCAGGTAGAAAGATTCCCCCCCCCCTTCTCTCACAATACAAGCACTTGGGGCGCCAATGACATTGAAGGGCACAGGAAGAACGCACGTCTTCACAGCCTGCATTATTAGTAACTCGCAGAACGGAAAAATGCAGCGATGGCCACTAGCAGAGATCCTTTTAGAAAGGGATTCTACAACTTAAGGGAGGAGGAAGGTCTATCAATGGCTGATAGCCATGGTGGTGAGGTGGAGCAGTATGCCACTGAAGGTCAACTGCTGGCAGGCAATACCAATGACATCAGGAGGGTGCAACTGCTTTCATGCCTTACTTGGAAGCTTCCTGGAGATATCCGCTTGCCTACTGCAGGAAATACTGTGGATCAGTGGCTCCAAAACTTTTTAGTACCAGAACCCACTTTTTTTAACGATATATATTTGTTGTTGTTGTTCAGTCATTAAGTCGTGTCCGACCCTTCGTGATCCCATGAACCACATCCCGCCAGGCCTTGCTGTCCTCCACTATCTTCCTGAGTTCGCTCATTTTCATGTTAGTTGCATCGGTGAGGCTGTCTAACCATCTCATCCTTTGCCTTCCCCTTCTCCTTTTGCCTTCAATCTTTTCCAGCACCAGAGTCTTCTCCAGAGAGTCCTCTCTTCGCATTAGGTGGCCAAAATATTTGAGCTTCAGCCTCAGTACCTGTCCTTCCAGGGAACAGTCAGGGTTGATTTCATTTAGGATTGACTGATTTGATCTCCTAGCAGTCCAAGGGACTCTCAGGAGTCTTCTCCAGCACCACAGTTCGAAAGCATCTATTCTTCGGTGCTCAGCCTTCCTTATGGTCCAACTCTCACAACCATACATTGCTACTGGGAACACCATCGCCCTGACTATGCAAACTTTTGTTGGCATGGTGATATCTCTGCTTTTTATTATGCTGTCTAAGTTTGCCATAGCTTTCCTTCCAAGGAGTAAGCATCTTTTAATTTCATGGCTGCTGTCTCCGTCTGCAGTGATCTTGGAGCCCAGAAAAGTAAAATCTGTTACTGCTTCCATTTCTGCCCCTTCTATTTGCCAGGAATTGATGGGACCAGATGCCATGATCTTAGTTTTATTAATGTTGAGTTTCAAGCCAACTTTTGCACTCTCCTCTTTCACCCTCATCAAGAGGCTCTTTAGTTCTTCTTCACTTTCTGCCATTAGGGTGGTATCGTCTGCATATCTGAGGTTGTTGATATTTCTCCCGGCAATCTTGATTCCGGCTTGTGATTCATTCAGCCCTGCATTTCTCATAATGTACTCTGCATATAAGTTAAATAGGCAGGGTGACAATATACAGCTTTGCCGTACTCCCTTCCCAATTTTGAACCAGTCGGTTGTTCCATGGCCGGTCCGAACTGTTGCTTCTTGACCCGCATACAGGTTTCTCAGGAGACAGGTAAGGTGGTCTGGTACCCCCATCTCTTTAAGAATTTGCCACAGTTTGTTGTGATCCACACAATCAAAGGCTTTTGCGTAGTCAATGAAGCAGAAGTAGGTGTTTTTTTGGAACTCTTGTGCTTTCTCCATGATCCAGCGCATGTTGGCAATTTGATCTCTAGTTCCTCTGCCTCTTCGAAACCCAGCTTGTACGTCCGGTAGTTCTCGGTCCACATACTGCTGAAGCCTAGCTTGTAGGATTTTGAGCATAACCTTGCTAGCATGTGAAATGAGTGCAATTGTACGATAGTTTGAACACTCTTTGGCACTGCCCTTCTTTGGAATTGGAACGTAAACTGACCTTTTCCAATCTTTTGGCCACTGCTGAGTTTTCCAAATATTTCCAAACGATATATATACCGGTATATATTTATTGAGTGTAATATTAAAACAAAACAATACATAATATTTTGAAATGTTACAGCAGATGTGAAGCAGTATATCCTACTTGCATATTATTCTCTATTTTCTACTTATAATATCCAACTAAGCCAAAATATCTCCAACATTCTATTCATTACATTCACATATCATCACATCATGCTTCTCTTTCTCTTTAAAAATCAATAAGTGGTTTCCAATTATTCACAAAAAGCTTAACTGACTCGCAGCGCAACCCTGTGTAAGGATCCGGCAGGTGGCCCAGTGCCGTCCGCCAGATCCTGAGCCCGAGACTGCCTGGCACGTGCCGGGCCAGAGGTCTACATGGGGAAGGGGACGTTCAGGCCGGCCCTCTCCACCGTCCGCTCTTCTCCCCAGCCAAACGGCATGATCCACACCCCCGCCACCCACTTTGTTGCCCCCCACGTGCCGCCTGGGACCCGCCACCCCCACGCCCCTCCAGCCACCACTTCTGTGGAACATATCCACTATGTTCAGTCCAGTCATTTACTGGATCAGTGTGTGTGTGGGGGGGGAGAGACTAAATGGGCATTACATGGCCTATTATGACCCCATAACATACATCAAGTTGCTTTCATTGTTCAATACAGTGTTGAAAAAGAGATCATTCATGCCTAATTGACTTTAGAGCCCCTTATCCTATACGTAGTCTTATCCTACACATAGGCATTCGTTTTCAGAGGAGGCATAGCAAAACAATAACAGTATGCATTGCATTTGTATAAAACTGTTTCACCTAATTAGTTCACTTTTTTTTTTAAGAAGATGCTTCCTTGATCTTGTTCTGAGCTGTTTCTGGAAGCCCTTCCTTCTCCGTTTCCCAGTTTCATTTTTGGAAATTGAAGGCAGAATGGATTGAAGTCTCTTCAGACACACAAGTTTGCCTTCACAACTGACAGCTTCATCTGTATCATCTCCAATAATGAATAACTCACAGTCAACAACCAAAAAAATGGACAAACACCATCCATCATAGCAATTCCAGAATACGAACAATCCACAGAAATAATTACCAGCTGGCAACCCTACAGAGATCCCCTCGAGGGATAATCTTCTTTTGTATGAAGCGGTTGCAGAGTCACTGAGTCACATGCCAAATCCTACTTTCTCAACATGCCAGTTTGCAAAAATGAAGTGGACATTATATATGACCTTCGCAAAACACAGAATTATAAGGTGTGGCTGTTGACAGAAGACCTAAGCCTGATCCAAAATGTTTCACAGTAGCAAATTCAGTGAATTTTGCGGGTTCTGGGGACGTTTGATTGGGTGTGTGTAAATCTAGTTTCGGGTAGTGGTCTCCTCTTTTTTTTTGCTTTTAAAAGAAACAGTGGCAGCATCCATCACGTGAAGGGCCACCATCGCTGTCGCCACCCTCGAAGGTGCGACATTTTTCAGGTTTAATTGTATTTTTGTAAAGAGGACACATATCACTGTCCCCATCCAAAGTGGCAAACTGCTCCTCCAGCCAGAAACTTTCATTGACTTTGAAAGTCATTGACTTTGAACGCTGCCGAACAGCCTCCAACCCCTATTTTCACCAGGGCAAAAAAAGCTAAGAAAAGAAGAAGAGCCCTGCTGGATCAGGCCAAGGACCCATCTCATCCAGCTTCCTGTATCTCACAGAGGCTCCAACAGATGCCTCAGGGAGCACTCAAGACAACAAGAGACCTGTATGCTGTTGCCACTCCCTTGCAACTGGCATTCAGAGATCGGCTACCTCTAAAACCCGGATTGCATATAGCTTGTAACCTATGATGGACTTGTAACCTATGATGGCTTGTAACCTATGATGGACTTTTTCTCCATAAATCTGTCCAATCACGTTTTAAAGACATCTACACCAGGTGCCATCACTACATTTTGTGGCAAGGAGCTCCACATTAATTACTCACTGGGTAAAGAAATATTTCCTTTTGTCTGTTCTAACTCTCCTGCCAGTCAATTTTAGTGGCTGTCCCCTGTTTCTGGCATTGTGCGAGAGGGAAAAGAACTTCCCTCTGTCCATCCCATGCATGATTTTATATGTCTCACAGCCCAATCCGGTCTAAGGATCCCGCCCGGTGGAAAGTCTACTCAGGGAAGGGGACATGCGTCCCCTTCCCCGAGTGTAACCAACACCAGGCCCTATCGGCCTCCTCAGATTTCCGCCAGCTATTTTTCTGGCGGAAGTCAGAGGGGGCTGTGTAACGGCCCAGCCGTCTGGTTGGGACCAGGATACGGCCAAGGCCATTCTCCACCCCCTCCCAGGTCGGCTGGGCCTATGGCCACCCTCCCTTCCCGCCCGAACCGCCCCCCCCAATCGGCTGGATCCCTACCTGGCTCCTCCGGCAGGCGGGCAAGGGTCCTGTCGGTGGAGCAGGTGGAGCAGGGGAGGCAGGCCTTGCACTGGCCTTCCCTGTTTGTGAGTCGTCGTAAAAGTGCCCTATGGCACTTCTACAATGGCTTCGGCCGGAGGAACGCTTGTTCCGCCGGCCGTGACTTGCGCAGGATTGCGCAGTCAATCATGTCTGTGTGTCTCCCCCCCCCCCCACACGTGCCTCCAGGTTGTAGTTCATCTACAACACATTTCCATGTAGTCCATCTCCCTGGCACATTTGAAGGGGGCCACAGACTGAAAACTGACTAGGGGAACCTTGTGTGTCATGCGGACCTGTCAGGTGTGCCTGTCAGGAGGGTCCTAGAACCTCAGGAGGGTCCTGAAAAGAGCTCCTAAGGGACCGTAGCCAAAGCAGGTTGAGAATGGCTCGGGTGGGCATCTGTATCTTGAATGCTCTCCCTTAGAAAATTAGGGTGTCTGGAGGACAGGTTCTGCCCTAGCCTTCTCTCAGACCTGCTACTTTTCAATGAGTGCTTCCTGTTGGAGAACATTCAAATCCGTGATTTCTCCTGCCGTGTTTTGAACCATGGTAGCTGTGCCATGAAATTATGCTCGGCATTCAGTTTTTACACTGAGGTGATGTGTTCTGGAATGAGTGCAAATGTGGACCTTCACACATGAACAACTTGCAGCTGTAGGAAAGCAGGTTTCCTCTCCTCTTTATTTACCTTTATCCTCTTTGTCTTTATCTCCTCTCCTCTTCGAAAGACCGAGACACATTAGGCACGTTCCGTGCACCTTTTCTATCACATATTGCCCACTCATTTTTGTGTGTGTGAAGATAAGGCCCATCACCAATTACTGTATATTAGAACCTGCATTTCAACCTATGAGCTCAGGAGGTAACAGAAGTGAACAAGCATGAGCTCCTTGGAAGAAAGGCAAGATATAATGTATTCACTATTATCTGCACAACAACAGCCCTGTAATGTACACTAGGCTGAGAGAGAGAGAGAGAGAGAGAGAGAGAGAGAGAGAGAGAGAGAGAGAGAGAGAGAGAGAGAGAGAGAGAGAGAGTTCTAAATTGCTTCTGTCTAGTTTACACCTCCCACTCTAACCACTGCACCACCAAACCATCCTTCATAGGAGTAGGGCCATATAGCTCAGTAGCTCTGCATGCACAGGACATCAGCTTTTCAAACTCTGGCTGGGAAAAGGCCCTTATCTCTGAGCCTGCTACCCCGTGTGGACAATGACTCGGGAGGAAGCAGTTTTGTGTTTCTACCCACAGCCTCTCTCAGCTCCCATCAGCACCGATGAGCAGAACTTGGGGAACATTCACAGACACTCATAGGCAGTTTTGCCATTTGCTTCTACAGGAGGGAACAGAAATGGCGTCCTCTGCTCGGTTTTGGAAAAGGAGCCTGCAAGCCGACCACCCCTCCCATAAAGCTGCTTCTTCCTCAATTTCTTGGTCTGACCCAAAGAAATCTGACCGAAGCGCTTTCACCTTAGCAGGTCACTCAGACCCCAAGAAAGCTAAAAAACAAAACCTTATCTTAAAACAACAAAGCCACAAGTCTTCTGACAATTTTCTCCTCTCAGCCCCTCGCTCCCCGTAATCTGGGCAGTTTCCTGAGGTCTGCCTGTAAAGACACTTGTCTCTCTGCTTTGCCTTGACTCTCTGAAGAGGCTAAAATTACTTTTCTGTCCGTCCTGATTTATTTTCCCATTTCAACTTTCGAACTTATCTTTCTTTCTGCTTCTGTGGTGACACTTTTTCCCTCCTCGCCTGCTCTTTTTAATTGTTTGCCCCCCTTTCTGCATGATTTCTGCCTTCCATATTCTCTCTTCGCTCTGACACTGACAACAAAATGTAAATAGCTCATAACCGTGCATTTAACTGAAAGGCAAACACTTGACTTATTCCAGTCTTCATCTGGGTTAGGCAAATATATGTTCACATGTTAAAACTGAACCTGGAAGCATCTGTGTACCCAGGTACAATCATTGCCAGCCTGTGTAGATGTTCACATGTTCCATCAATGCAGGTGTCATCTGTGTATAGTGTGCTCAATTGTAGATCTGTAGAAATGAATCCAGCTACAATCATTGACAGGGCCAGCGGGTGGCGCAGTGGGTTAAACCGCTGAACCATGAGCTGTCGATCGAAAGGTCGGCAGTTCGAATCCGCGACGGAGTGAGCTCTCGTTGCTTGGCCAGCCCCTGCCAACCTAGCAGTTCCAAAGCATGTTAATGCGAGTAGATAAATAGGTACCGCTTGCGGGAAGGTAAACAGCGCTCCGTGTTCCAGCTGCATGCTACGCGCTGTGGTAAGGAGAGTCATGCCGGCCACATGACCACGGAGGCGTCTTCGGACAACGCTGGCTCTTTGGCTTTGAAATGGGGATGAGCACCACACCCTAGAGTCGGACACGACTGAACTTAATTGTCGGGGGTCACCTTTACCTTTTTTTACAATCATTGACATGAAAATGTATAGCTGGAAAGAGACAGCTGTACTGGGTACAAACATTCTGTGCCTGGGTGCAGCAGGTGAATCCAGCCCTAAAGTGTCAATCCAACTAAACTGTCAATTCAACTATACTTCTGTAGATCTCTAAGATCACTTCTAGAGTATAAAAAATGGAGTAAGGGAAGCCATGAGTAGGATGAGCAGATACCCTTAATTTTGGTCTGTAATTGTTCTAAGATTCCAACATCTCTGTGGTTATGCTCTAGTTGAGTTCCAGTCCAGCAGGACATTCCGGATTTTGGAATGGATTTTGTGCATATAGCCAAAATTAGGGAAAAAAAGAAATAAAAAAAGATGTATCTACACGTTTTCACTGTTTTTTAGAAGTACCGTATTTCTTCAAGTCTAAGGCGCCATCGATTCTAAGGCGCACCTTTACTTTCAGTACCATCAGCAGGGGGAAAAAAAATCCATCAATTGTAAGACTTGCCTCCCTTCATTAAATCTACCTGCTCAGCACCAACTCTCCCCAGCATGTCTCCTGCAGCTGAGGATGACTGAGTGCACTGCCTTTGCATAGCATTTCTGGCCCCATCAGAAAGTGCCATTTCCTTCGTTACCTGGGCTTGGGGGAGCTTCAGGGAGGCCTGCGCAACCCTCTGCAGGCCTCCCTGATCTTCAGTTTGGCGAAAAACAGCGATTTTTGGCCATTTCTGGTTTTCGCGAAAACCGGAAATGGCTGAAAATCACCGTTTTTTGCCGAACTGAAGATCAGGGAGGCCTGCAGAGGGTCGCGCAGGTCTCCCTGAAGCTCCCCCAAGCCCCAGTAAGTAAGAAGATAGCATTTTGGGGGGCTTTTTGGAGACCTTCGATTCTAAGATGCACCCCATTTTTTGAAATGCTTAATTGGGAAAAAAACATGCGTCTTAGAATTGAAGAAATACAGTATATAATTTGGTCTGATTTACAACACAGAAAACAAGCAGATTTGCATGATTGTGTTGGTTTGAAATGTCCTAATTGTGCAAATACAACAAATGAAATTATGCAAAAATGGGGGCGGGGCTTGTAGTAGATGAGTTCTTTTTTTTTAAAAAAAAAAAATCCCTTTTGGCACAGTTTTACAGCAAAAAATTGGAAAGAGAGCAGGAACTTCACGTTTCCTGCCATGCTTGCAATGTTCCAGGAATATAACCCCAGAACAACAGTGGATTTTTACACTTTTACTGCCCGATCCTATTTGGAAACTTCACTGATGGCGACACAATGACCGCCATATTCTAAGCCCATCCAGGCAATGACATGGTGATGCAGTCCTCCTAGTACTGCCAGTGCAGACCTTCCCAGTAACCCCTCCGGTGTCCATCGAAGCCCTTACACAGCCTGTCATCCATAGAATGGTGGCCTGATGTCAATGTAACATTGGTCCAAGGGGCCAATAACCACAGCCATCCATCCAGCCCTAATACTGGCAGCCAGAGAAACGTCACCATGGTGAACTGAGCAGGGGACGGGGTAGGAGCAGGGCCAATGAGACACCACCACCACTGGGTGACACTCACCTGGCAGCCTCAGGAATGAGCAGCAACAGCCACCAGTGCCACCTATGGGGAGATGACACCCCCACACCCCCACCACCACACCCCACACACAATGATGTCACAGAACCCTCCCACTCCTACAGTAGCTACTGTGGTGCAAGCCACAAAGAGGCTGAAGCAGAGTATGCTTAAAGAATCCCAGCAAATAGAGTTCAAGTCCCCTTAGCCGCTCTCGCAAACAAACATTTTGGGGGGGACTCGCTGGGACGCTGCCCCGGGTGCCCCCGACTCTGCCCCCCCCCGCCACTCAGACCTGTGCCTCCTCGTTGCAGCCGGCTCCGGAGACGTCTTCCCCGGCCGGCTGTCCTGGGCCTTCTGACGAGGCCCACTGCGTCAAAACGTAATTTATCACGTTTTTCGCGCATGCACATAACATTTCTGAGGGCCAAGGGCTGCCACATCAGCCTCTGAGAGGGGCAGGCAATTGCCAAGCTTAACATAAGAACAGTGGCATAGCTAGCCCCAGAACAGGGTGGGGGCCACCCCTCGACGCCCCCAAAGTAATGATAAGAACATCAGAAGAGCCCTGCTGGATCAGGCCAAAAGCCCAACTAATCCAGCTTCCTGTATCACACAGTGGCCCCACCAGATGCCTCAGGGAGCACACAGACAACAAGATAACCTGTTTCCTGCTGCCACTCCCCTGCACCTGGCACAGAGAAAACCTACTTCTAAAACCAGGAGGTTGCTTATGGCTTGTAAGCTTGCTACAAATTCCAGGAGCCTAGCAAAAAAAGAAAAAAAATGAGAGTACAAAAATATATATGAATATATAGTATAATAGAAATATAGATATAAGAAATATATAAGATATAAGTAAATATCTTTACAATTTCCCTTCCATACCAGGAGCCTGGCATTTTGGATGTGACTTAAGGCTCAATTAGGGCCTTATACTGATGGATCTCCAACACGAGGCAGCTCGCTATTGATGGTGCAGGAACTGGCAGACTTGGACCATTGAACCACCGCTGGAGTAGATAGGTTGGTGGCAGGGGTAGTTTGGAAGAGGATTGTGGGTGGTTTGGGGTGGGGAGTGGGCCAAGCCAGGTGTGGGAGTGGAGGATTTCAGAGGCAGCGATGCATGCCAAAATCCCATCCCCCCCCCTTCCTGGCCCAGACTCGCTCCCAGGAGTCTCCTTGCACTTACACTAGCAAAAGAGCTGCTTTACGTCTGAGGAGACCCATTGAAGTTTTTACTTACCTCTCCTGAGTCATCTGGTCCACCGTTCCCCCCCAGCGGGTGATAGGATTGGGTTGCTTATCCTCACCACACATATCTCTGAGAGCACACAGTGTGTTGCACTGGTTATTTTACACATCAGCTACAGACTTCCCAACCATGTTCTCCCACCAAGGAGGCGTCAACTGCCTATTATGTACTATTAACCTTAGAATTGTTGGACAGAGACGGTAACTGTCTCCAGACCCTCTCGTCTTGTCTGGACTCTGCTTCCGGTCTCCGCGTTCTGTCCTTTGAGGAAGTGAAGCTTCTGAGTTGACTTTGTATCCTGAAGTTCTGTCAACATTGCAAACATGCAATGGAGTCATCCTTGTTCGTGAGTAGCAGTCATTTCCTCCCAGGCCTATACTGTATTTGATTTCAATTAAAAGAAAGACAGGTTGCTTAATCTTTCCCCCAGTTGATATGCTGTATACCTGAGCGAACTGTCCAATTTCCCTTATAAATTATGTATAAAACCCACAACTGCAGACTCTCTTAGAAACTCGCAAGGAAAAATTCAATTTCTCTTTACCCTCTTTCTTCTCCTCTTGGTTCTTGGGATATTCATTTTTGACTCTCTCTCCCCCCCCCCCCCGGCTCATTTTTATAAACGTCTTATTTATTCAAGCTTTTCATAGAGGAAAGTAATGCCATGCATTGCTGATTTTATTACTTTGGACAGTTTACAATATCTCCTCAGAACCTAACATGTTAATTGATTTTAAAATTTCTATAAATTTGAGCGGTGCTATCATACTCTACATACTGATGCCAAGGCAAACTCATTTGAATGTCCTCTACAGCCCCTTCCAAGTTACTCCAGATAAACACAGCTGCACTTTGTAAGGGGGGAAAAAAAAAACTAAGTGAAGAAGTGAGAAGAATAAAGTTTCCAGCATTCACATTTTCACAGAACTATGGCGAAAAGTGCAACAGAATTCTGGGCCTGTCGCTTCACATTTTGGCGCTGATGTTGGGGTCTGTTTGAGTGCTGGGTGTTTTGAAGAAATGTGTGAAGAGGGGGAGGAGGGATAACAAAGCCTTTGGATCAGGCTTTAGCCACAGAGAGAGGGTAGTCTTCTCTAGGATTCGATGGGGCGTCAGGTGGGGACCCTAATGGGTATGGGCCCACGACCCATACCCATATGGGCCCATCCATGCATGGGATGGAGAGAGTGGATAGAGAGAAGTTCTTTTCCCTCTCACACAACACTAGAACTAGGGGACATCCACGAAAATTGAGTGGAGGGAGTATTAAAACAGACAAAAGAAAATATTTCTTTACCCAGCGTGTAACTGGTTTGTGGAACTCCTTGCCACAGGAAGTGGTGATGGCACCTGGCCTGGATGCCTTTAAAAGGGGATTGGACAGATTTATGGAGGAAAAGTCCATCATAGCTTACAAGCCATGATGGGGCTAAGCAATCTCCTGGTTGGAGGAGTAGGTTTTCTCTGTGCCAGGTCCAAGGGAGTGGCGACAGGATACAGGTATCTTGTGGTCTTGTGTGCTCCCTGAGGCATCTGGAGGGACCACTGTGAGATACAGGAAGCTGGACTAGATGGGTCTTTGGCCTGATCCGGCAGGGCTCTTCTTATGTTCTTATGACCAGTGTCTCACCTGGCCAACACCTGACACTGTCCATCCCTTTGGTCCATCTGATGCTTGTCTCCTGGCTCGTTGTTTCTTCTTCATTGTTGTTGTTGTTGTTGTTGTTGTTGTTGTTGTTGTTGTTGTTGTTGTTGTTGTTGTTGTTGTTGTTATCTGTTCCTCCTACCTTTATTTGTTTAAACTGGATTGCTTTTTCAGCAATCAAGAGGTTGCATTGGAAATGTCAAAGAAATGGGTGCACGTGGCTCACCCTCATGCCTGAACCTGAGATCCAAATGCAGCAGGAGAAATGCAGAAAGCTCCTTAGCTTCTCCCACACGATGGTCATAAGGAAAGAAAAATGTGGGCCGCGCAAAGAACAAGCCAACCCGAACAACAGTCGTTCTTAAGAGAACAAAGTTTCACAACTAATATGGTTGTGTTGGAACAGGATTGTTTTTGGGTGCTATCCAAACCATTGATTCTGTAAACCGTTGGCTAATCTTAAAAAAAAAATCCTCTGCAGTTCAAGTGATTTGGAGCTGGTCATTCCACAGCCACCCATGGGAATAGGAGCTGCTCAGACCTTCGGTAACATTCCAGCAAACCTATATCACTATTATCACTGCCTTTGGTTTGTTCACGATCTGCATTGTGCTTTGCGAGGGAAAATGGAAGAGGGCAATTCTAGCGCTTGGACTCCATTGTCTTTCTACTGTGCATGTTCCATTTAATTAAAACTCTATTTTATCCCTGAGCATTGCACTGGCTCTATAATGTCTTGGCGGCCACCTCTAAGTCATCAGATGCCCTTTTCCCTTTCTTATTTCATGGGTTTGCTTTCTCCATTTGTTCCTGCTTGACCTAGGAAATTGCTGAGCACTGGGCTTTTCACTCCCCATAAATATTGCTGGTCATAAGTAGGGAGGCTTTAACTAGGTGGAGGCTCTTGGAGAATTAACAAAAAAAAGGATTCCAACAGTACCAGTAGCATTCTCTTCCAGTTCCAGAATGCCTTACCTAAACACGTACCATATTGTCCCGAGTATAAGACGCACCTGATTATAAGACGCACCTTTAAAGTTTGGTGCTATTAAAAAAATTGAATTAAATCACTGGCATTAAATTGCAACAGCCTGATTATAAGACGCACCCCTAGTTTAAAAACTTAAATTAGGAGAAAAAAGTGAGACTTATACTCAGACCAATACGGTAATTGATGACTATAGTCCTTCTCAGATGACAAATGTACGGTTATTAATTGAATATATGTACCCAGATGGCGAGGGGGAATATGGGCACAGAATAATGGCAGCAAACTCCACATCCACCCGACGCAAATTCAGGCTACTGTGTGTACAGGCCGAGTAAAACAACATACAAACTATTTCAAAATAATAAAGGGAACAATGAGGATTTGGTTGGAAACAAATCCAGAACTCCAAAATCCAGGAAGAAAGTCAGATGGTGACAATTTCTGAAGCATTGCTACAGGAAAAAAGTTCTGGGCTTGGGGGATTCTGTTGCAGTGAAGGCAAAACATGTGCTCCATCCCTGGCTCTAGGTTACCTAGCCCATAACAACCAGGCAGGGGGGTATCAATGTGTCTTTGGGCATAAAGCACACACCGACAAACCTCCCAGCAGTCCTTACAATATACAAGCCCTCCTTCCTTCCCTACCTACCCCCAAACATCTGTCCAAAACGAATGATTGTCATTTTGCTAATGTAAACAAACACATGATTGTTGAGAAAATATGGAAACTGGCATATCAGAAAATAAAATATCAGTCGGGCAGGTCTCATCCCATTCCTCTGTGGCATGGCACATTATACATTACAGTTCTTTTTTCGTACTCAAGAAAATAGTCATGGGGAAACCAAGTGAAAGAAGGGAACCATGGAAGTACACTACTGTCCAACTGACTGGTGCACATCAAAGCCCGTTGAGTTGTGCTTACGCACCTGACAACAACATTAGAGCTGTAGGCAAAGACAACCACTAAGAATGTTTACTGACCCGCAAATTGTTCCACATCCTTGAGGGATGTACCAACAGGTATCCGACTGGAGAGCCACTAGCTAGGTGTGTAATGAAGTGTGCATTTCTGTCTTAGCTCCATTCCAAGAAGTTCTGGTCAGAGATTTTCCTTTAACAGGCTCACTTGGTGAAGCACCATGTCTCAGGCATCAGATGCCATTGAATTTGATCACTGTGGACAGTCCCATCACATCAGCCATCTCAAAATTGACATGAAGGCTGGTTTCGTTTTTTGCAACAAAAAGGAAATGGCAATGTAGCATCAAGGTGAGACCTTTGAAACCCGGCAGGACAGCAAGATTGAAGCGAGTTGGTATAACAAGGAACTCATTGGCAGGTTGACCAGAAAAAAAAAAGCTTCTCTGCCTTTAACAGCACTTATTATGTGGGGGAAAAAATCTGGGGAAATGTTGTAGCATAGAGATAAGCATTATCATCTGCCAATGGCTATATGTCAAGCCTCTATTAAAGGCACAGGATCAGGATCTGATTAAAAAGTTGGCAACCTTTTTGATCAATTTCACCTAGGGATGGAGCTTGTAGTGGTCCCCTTTCTGAAAGGTGATATGTACTGGCTGTGTGAGTCCATTCGTGTGGCCTTCCCAGGGCCTGTCCTCCCCCCATTACAGTTGGAGGGACCCTAATTCTAAATTTGTATCCTACCCTTTCTCCAAGGAGCTCATGGTAGGATAAAAGAGGACTAATTCCAATATTTTCCTTTATTGTTCCCCCAGTTTGCCGAGTCTTGTGTTCCACTGCCCTTGAATTCTGGCTGAATAGGAGAATGTCTAAAACAAATGATGAAATTGAAGTCCCCTGCCCAGCCCATATTATGTTTGTCTGCAGTGACAACTACCGTACCCTCGGGGCATCCCAGATCAGGGGGGAGTATCTCCCCTTTGGTACAGCATTTATGGCAACAGACAAGCGCTGTGCCTGTGGGGAGTGGGACTTCGGAAATGTGTTGTTGGGAGCACGTCAGTGCAGGGTCCGGGCTTGTGAGCACACTCTTGCTGTCCCCCATGCATTTGACACAGATTTGGGACAACTGAAGAAGGCTTTTATTTCTTCATCATCTCTATTTAAAATTCTTACTACTAAATTAATGTTGAACTATGAGGAAAAGAAGAAGTCATAAACATCACTCAGAACATGTTTGCTTCTTTTCCACCCTGAGTATAATTTGGTGAGTATATTCTGAAAGCTTTATTAGGTCCCAGTTATGCACATCCCATATGCCACAGAACTGCTAAAATATTTAAACACTGTTACAAATGCAGACACAGCGCAAGTCAATCAGTTTCATGTAGGCAGATGGAAAATTATCATCAATTTCACCCTCCCCGTTCAGGGTCTGTTTCTGCAAGGCATGGACCAAGCCGGCCTGCACAATTTGTGGCCCGCCAAGCCGAAAGTACTGTATCATTGTCCTTGGATGGTGGCCTCCGAGGGCCTTGGGGCTGCAAAAGCAGGGTGTGGGATTTCCAAGCAATTGTCAGACCATAATACATGCTGCTGGGCCGTGCTTGGTTTGGCAGATCATGTTATGCAAGAAGCGTTAAATAAGTCAGACGTGTGCAAGCTCTGCGCTGAAGAAAGAATGCTGCCCACCACTGCAGACACGATGGGTCAGACGTTCTTTCCCCCATCAATCAAGTCACAGGTAAATATGAAGCTCTTCTGGTGTGTGTGTGTGTTTTAATGGTTGGAGCCATTTTTACCCACAATGCCCTGGGACAACACGGCACCATTGATGGGTGTTCGATATGGCACCACACTCTGGTGGCAACAAAAACAACAAAAGAGTATGATTTCTTAAGTGTTTGGAAAAAAAAAACTGTTCCAAAAATAAATAAATAAATAAAAAGCAGATGGGCTGGGGGTTGCAAAATGATTCTGGACCTTCTGAACGGGTCCCAAAATGAATGGCGCAGGACCTGAATGGGTCTGAAAGGAAACGCAATGGAAGCCCTGAAAACAAATGGGACTCTGAACCATGTTTGATTGTTGAATGTTCACTCCCTCCTGCCAGACCATTTGTCTTTCTGGACCAGAGCAACTGTCTCTGACTGCCAATGGCTCTCTGTGGCTGCAGGTGAGAGAGACTTACAAACGATGCTTTTAATCGGAGATGATGCCCAGGGATCGGGCCTGGGAGCAGGCACATGTTTGTTCCGCCACTGAGCCAGGGCACCTTCCAACCAAAGACAACATTTCCAGCAAATCTTCTTCTTTATTGCCAAGTCTTAATCTCTCCTATCATCCCCCTTGTTGTTGTTTTTCTTTCCCATACTACTTAAATTGGAAGCTCCCTTGGTAAGAAATGTGTCGTTCAGGGTCTGTACAGATCTGGTATTCAGGGCTGAAATTATGGGGGAAGAGGTAGAAAACCCTTAACAAAATTCAGAAGCCCCCTTGACTCTTCCCCTAATTTTAGCCCCTGGTAGCCTTCTAAAAACAGGAGCAGATGTCACAAAAGAGAAAGGGGCTGACTCTACTGTCATGTTAGCATTATTCCCATTATACAGAAGACCAGTATGTTAAATAAGGGCAAGTCCAGGGCCTCTGAGAGGAATTTTATCAGGGGGTACAAAGTTTTTTTTGGGGGGGGCCCTTCTCAAAGGGGGAGGGAGTAAAACAGGCTGAGGGTAGGGAAGCAATACCTGGAAAAGTCTCCGGAGCCAAGGTCTATCAGGCTTTCCAATGCAATGCCCAGATCTATCTGCCCAGTAGATCTGACCCGGCCACCATCTTTCACTCTCTATGAGGCCAGCTGAGACAAGAAATTTCTGGGGGCCTTCCTTTGGCTCCTGGCCCCCCTTTTTGACCCAGGGTCTGGGTACAATTTACCCCCTTTACCCCCCTCTCATGGGCCCTGGGCAAGTCAATACCATTTTGCAGAAGTAAGTCGTAAGACACCTTTTGGGCTGCCCTATTAAGGCTACATGTGCAGGATGTTGTCATATCTGAATAGTTCTTTAAAATCTAAATTAAAAAATAGAAAGCAAAACAAAACTTCTGGTTCGTACAAAAGTTACATGTCAAAGGTATGAATTCAGAGTGGCATTCTCTCTGACCTATGTTCTATGCGCATAAATATGGCTTAAAAAAAATAATGCAACATTCAAACAAGCGGCCCCAGCTTGCAAGTATCCCAGTTTTGCAGTGCACCACTTGGTGCAACTGGCTCCGAATTACAGTCGTAACCGCAGTTGCAGTTGTAGCAGTGATATGGTGCTTGTTTTTTCTGCTCCTCATTTCTCTGCAACCAAAGCAAGGCTTTTACCTAAATGCCCACTCCAGAATCGCCTTTGCACAGACTCCTGTGCTTCCTACCATGGTTGGGTTTCTGTAACGTTGCGAGGGGAGGTGGGGGAGGCAATTAATATTTCAAAAGGCTGCCTTGTAAAATAAAGGTTAAATCAGGAAAAAAATAACAATATAAATAAATGATGATTTTGATCTTGTCTGGGCAAAGCTAGCCCCATGTAAATTTAAAGCTAGCATTGTAGCATTTTCAGGTTGCATTTGACACTCCACTGGGTCTATTCCTTGACTGCCTAAGTTTGTTTGTTCCACGGAAGAGAAAAACTGAATTCTTGCCAAGCGGGGGGCAGGGTGGATGGAGGAGAGTCAGCTTCACAAGCTGTTAAAAGCTTGACGGGGAAGATTCGGTTGAGAACGAGCAGCATATGAAATTATATTGTACCCAGACACAGGAATGAAGAGACAAGATTCAAAGTATCGGATTTATTAACAAAGGGACAGCGCCAAACGAAACATGATGTGGAAGCTCCACGGCGGGAAATTCTGGCATCCTTTTCTTTTACAAAAAGCATCTGGGGAGGATTGGGACCACAGCACAGGGGAAGAGAGTCTACCCCCCCCCCCGCCCATCCTTTGACTTAAATTTCCCCTCACAATTGCTATTAGCTTCAAAGGGGAAAATGAGTGGCACAATTTGTGCCCATTCATTTTCTCCTCTGTGGCCAATGGCAGCTTGGGGGGGGGGGATGAGCTATGGCTAGGCTGTGGGGGGGGAAGAGGAGGGTTTAACCCTTTGTTCCCACACTGACTCCTCCCCTTACTCCTTCCCCAAAGCTTCAATTAGCCGTGGAGGGAAACATTTTAGAGCATACTTTATACCTGAAAGTTTCTCCCCTATCCCAAAACCAATGACAGCTTTAAAGGTGTAAAGGTGACCCTTGACAATTAAGTCCAGTTGTGTCCGACTCTAGGGTGTGGTGCTCATCCCCATTTCAAAGCCGAAGAGCCAGCGTTGTCCGAAGACGCCTCCGTGGTCATGTGGCCGGCATGACTCTCCTTGCCGCAGCGCGTAGCATGCGGCTGGAACACAGAGCGCTGTTTACCTTCCCGCAAGCGGTACCTATTTATCTACTCACATTAACATGCTTTGGAACTGCTAGGTTGGCAGGAGCTGGCCAAGTAACAAGAGCTCACCCCGTCGCGGATTCGAACTGCTGACCTTTCGATCGACAGCTCATGGTTCAGCGGTTTAAACCACTGAGCCAACTGCTGGCCGCTAATGACAGCGTTAGGAAATAACAATTGGGATTGGGCCACAATGTAGGGGGAAAGGGTTCGACTTCATTTCCCTTGTTCAAACTAGGCCTCCCTGGACTTATTTTTTGTAAAAGAAAAAGACTTTGGGAACTCCCACATCAGTTCTACTTCGGCTACAGTACTTGTCAATCACTGCCAGAAGGAAGAGCATTTTAGCGAAATAGCATTAAAGAAAGCGGCATTATGGAGGGTGTTGCTGTGCATCACACACATCTGTGTATAGTCAAGGTGAACTTGGCCTTCAGTTTGAATCCAGAAGAAAGGAAATCTGGGCTAACTTGTACCGAATTCAGGCACCTAATTTTGCAACACACCACCACAGAGGGAGCAGATTAAGAGAGAGAGAGAGAGAGAGAGAGAGAGAGAGAGAGAGAGAGAGAGAGAGAGAGAGAGAGGAGTACACTTCGGCTAATGCTCCCAAAACACCAGCTTCATAAACAGTTATTACAGCACTTCTGATTTCTGACAGATTAAGTGCTATTAAAGCACTTTGCTCTGAAGGCACCAAAAGGCCACAAGACGAATGAGGTTGGCCCACCTTAACTCAGTCCGAGCACAATTTTTTCCTCAAGAAGAATATGGAGGGGGGGGAGAGGGAGAACCCAGAAATTACGACCCTTTAAATGTCTGCAGGATCTGGGGCTGGAAAGAATGACAGCCTCTTGTCAAAAACAGGCAGATCAGCTTTTATCAGCTGGCTGGGCAATTGTATACCTTTCCTCTTTCTCAGAGTTAGCCTGTCTCTGTCTCTCACATCCACCCCCCCATCTCTTCTCTGAATTTATTATTATTATTATTATTATTATTATTATTATTATTATTATTATTATTATTATTACACCGCTTTTCAACAAAAAGTTCACAAAGCGGTTTACAGACAAAATCAAATGCTTAAATGGCTCCCTGTCCCAAAAGGGCTCACAATCTGAAAAAGATGCAGAACACCACCAGCAAACAGCCACCAGAAAAGACACTGTGCTGGGGCGACAGGGGGGCAGTTACTCTCCCCCTGCTAAATAGAAGAGGAGCACCAATTGAAAAAGTGCCTCTTGCCCAGTTAGCAGGGGTATCCCTTATCTTTCTCTCTAACAGGAACATTCTGCTTTCCAAAATAGGAATCACCTCCCCCACCCCCGCGCATGCCCTCACATACACACATATATATGAATAGTCCACGACTCCACCCAATGAAGAATCTGCTGGATTCCAGTGCCAGAAATATGTACCCAGAATCTCTCGAATTCCACACTGCAAGGTAAAATAAAAGCTCCAGGTACGAGACATTTCAGCCACATGCTGCGAAGGGCTCAGCCAGGTGTTCTAAATCAGCAGTTGTGGAAAGGAAACTTGCAAAACGCTTTTGCCAACATCAGTGATAACGTAAAGGTTGGTTCCTGATCGGCATTGACTCGAGTCCCCACCTATCAGCCTGGGAATCCAAGGCTCAAATCCTATATGCGCATACCTGGGAGTAAGTCCCACTGAATGCAACAGGACTTACTTCTGAGTAGGCACGCCTAGGATTCAGCAGTAAGTGCACAAGTGGATGCCTTGGAGAGTCATTTCCCCTTCCCTGCAAGATATTAGAGTGCTGGTTAAGTGTTGATGATTAAGAATTTAATGGGGGTAAACACCGAGGAACACAAACAAACACACTGCACACCAGACAATCAAGTTAAAGTAGTTTCCAGCACATATTTTATTTATTTATTTATTTATTTATTTATTTATTTATTTATTTATTTATTAACATGTTTATACTGCCCTTCCTCCATGGAGCTCAGGGTGGTGTAAATGGGTCCTTCCATCCTTTTTATCCTCACAACAATCCTGTGAGGTAGGTGAGGCCAGTAGCATAGGCAGAGGGCAGGGCGGTGCAGTGAGTCAGTGCTGCATGGCATTACATGGAGGTGCAAAGTGGCCCCTCCTACTCGCCCTCAGAGCCAGTCCGGCAGCAAAGGTATTGTTGCTTTTGCTGCCGAACTGGCTCCGACGGTGAGTGAGAGGGGCCACTTTGCACCTCCGTGTAACACTGTGTAACTCCATGTACCCCCCTGACTACGCTACTGGGTGAGGCTAAGAGACCATGACTAGCCCAAGTTCACCCAAGAAGCTTCATTTGAACCTGGAACGTTCAGGTCTACGTCCAGCTCCAGAACCACTGGCTCTTATCTAGCACACCCAGGGCTTGCTCCAGCTGTTTGCCCATGATATGGTAGAACAAGCCCACCACTGCTAAGCTGTGCAAAAGGAGAAGGGTAGGATTGCTGGGGATTTGGGGTGGGTAGCCAGGAATTTTCTCAAGCATAGATTATAAGTCAAAGCTGGGGAACAATTCTGGCACTCACACAGCTTGCCTCTTCTTCAATGTGAGCTTTGCAATCACCCAAGCAAGTTTGCTGGCCCATCTACTACAATAGGATTAAAAAAAAAACCCACTTTTCGGAGGACAAAAGTAAATTAAATAATGGACAGTCCTAAGGCCATTTTCTTCCTTCAGAACCAACTCATCTCATCAGTTCTACAATCAAAACGACTGTATTTCCTGTGCATGGTAGGAAGTGTAGCTATTTCTCAGTCACATCCTGAAGTCTTCGTGCTGGAAGCTCTCGTTACTTTTTGAGGGTCGTACCGTAGTACTTCAGTTAAACCCAGCCAGGATGGATGAAGAAGGGAGCAATGACCTTCACAGTGTGGATTTGCTTTGTGTCTCATTCCATTTGTTTCCCTCTACATTAATCCTTTCCTGTTTCTTGAGTTTCTGTTTAAATGACTGGCTTCCAGCTGATCAGTGACGGATTTCACCCACACTGCCAACAGCAGTGCTCTCAGGGATACAATCGAAAAGCCAAGAAATGACACATTCGCCAGGAAAGGGAAGGAGAGTAAGGGCTGAGAAAATTTTTGGAAAGGTAGAGCAAACAGCTGTCAAAACAGGTCAGTAGAAGGACCTTGTCCTCCCTTGGCCTATGCAGGCTGCCAGTTCTTACCCAGATCCCCACCTTTGAGGCCAGACTGGCTCTGTTTTGAAAGTGTGTAGAAGAAATGGCCAGAGGACTAGAGTCTGCACTCAAAGATCTTTGCAGAAGTAGGGCAGGACCGCAGGAACCTTTGCCACATTCTGGAAGCCTCTGAGAGCCATGCAAATGCTTTGTCCAGCCCCAAGAAATGGAAGAATTCAGCAGGAAAAAAAGCCTTCCTGGCCATATGCAATCAGGGATATTCAGTCAATCCCCACTACCCGTGAATTTGCAACTTGTGAATTCACTTATTCACGAGCAGCATGATTGACACCACCTCGCACCATTCGAAAGGTGTCTCTCACTTTCCGCGATCCCTGCTGCCTCCTGAGTGCAGCAGAGACCTTACGGAGGCAGCAGGGACCTTCAAAATGGCACCCACAACCAACACAGGGCACAACGCAGAGCCCGGAAAGCTTCAGGTACTGTAAGGTACCCCCCCACTACCTAACCCCCTGCACCTAACCCCATTGACCCCATAGGATCAATGGTTCGTTATATGTGGTTGCTACCCGCAGGACGTTCCAGGAACACTGTTGCTGCCTTACAGAATCCAATCAAGCAGGCCCAGAAGCCACTGAGAAACTCCTTGCAGTGCCTCGGCCTCCTACAGCCTCCCAGGAACTTTCTATTGGATATGTCAATCATCTTGATTGACTCTTTTTTTAATAGGTCAAAACAGGTTTCCGGCTCCCCACTCTCGGTGCCTGGCTACTCTGGGCTGTGTTCAAAGAACGATCCTTTGCCATCTCACCCGTTACCTATTCTGGACGATCAGAATTCACTTTTCCGACCTCAGGAGCCCAATAAGAACCCCGGCCCATCATGGCCAAAGTGTGTCTCCCTTGGGTCTCCTGAGAGCCGCGGCACCAACCTTGTGCTGGATTCAGGTCTCCCCTAAGCTAAGTCACTCTGGGCTGACTCCTTGTGCTGGATTCAGGTCTCCCCTAAGCCAACCTTGTGCTGGATTCAGGTCTCCCCTAAGCTAAGTCACTCTGGGCTGACTCAGAGCTGAAATCACTGCACACGATCCGTCCCCTCAAAGAGCTGAAATCACAGAAGCTACTCATAACAACCCTCTGTTGCACACAGTCTTTGGAACTTCTTTTCACAGGACCTCCTTGTACTCATGGTACCCAGAGGCTCTACCTCATATGCTCTACCTTCTACTTTGCCTCCTTCTCGAAGGGCCCATTTGCCCTGGCGTCCAGGTATCCCTTTGGATCCACTCTCAGCTTGCTAGGAGAACCTCCCCAGGAGCTTTGCTTCTCTGCCTAGATTTGGGAGCAGCCACCCTGGCTTGACTGTGTGGTGCTGGAGTGGCCAGTGGGGTTAGCCTGATGGGGTTAGCTCATGCCCCTCTCTTGTGCCCTCTGATCCGCCCTCTGTCCTCCTTCTAGGCCCCCTTCTCTGTTTCTTCTCTGCTGCCTTCTTCTCCTGTGGTGGTCCACCACTTCCCTTCTCCCAGGTCCCTTGCTGTTAGGGCTTGAGCGTCTCCCTTTTCACCTGGTTCCTTTCCTCCAGCATTGCTCACCCCCTGCTTCCCTGGCTTCTACTTTTAACCTTTCCTCGCTGTCTGACTTCGTACCTTGCTCCAGCCTGTCTCTCATCTGCCTCCCCGTTCTGAGATACCCTCTTCCTTGTGTTGGAAATGGGCAGCGCTCGGCTGCAGGACACTGGGGGGCAACGTGCCATTTGGGCACCTCTCATCTGGCCTGTCCTCTCTGTGGCCCCTGACCCTGTTTCCTTCCTGTCCCTCCCAGCTACATTCTCTTGGACCTCAGCCTTCGGAGGAGAAGGACGTGTGGAGATGCACTCCTCACCAGAGGGCTTTGCGTCCACCCTATCCACATGCAAAAGGGACAGCTATATAGGGTTCCTTGTACTCTGAATGTTAGACCTCTGATCTCCTACTCAGAAGATGTATATATGCAATCTGTAAGTAAACGTTCCTTTTTTTGTAACTGTAACCACCAGCCTCTGCCTCCACATGTCTTTTACTGATAGCAATCTAGCCTGAGTGCTTGGGATAATTCTTTTTTACCGGTATCACAGGAGAGGGGTCTTCCGCTATTACTCTGCTACAAAACCCCTATATTCTCCAACACCTTGCCCTCCATCTCTCCTCAGTTCTTCTTCACCCCTGCTTCCTCCTCCTCCTCTCTTTTGACACTTGTGCTTCCTGCTCTTGAGTCGTCCCACCCTGGCAGCAGCGGCGGAACCACGGTGGAGCGCGTGGAGCAGGAGCTCCAGGCGCTCGATCGCGGGCGGGGGGGCGAGATCGCGGGCGGGGAACCAGTGGTGAAACAAGGGTGGAGCGGAGGCAAGTACTTGTGCAAGACTCCGTTACACTGGAGTCAGCGGCCCCTCCCCCTTGCTGTTGGAGCCATTCCAGCAGCAACAGGGGAGTGTCCTGCGTGTTGCCTTTGCTGCCAGAATGGCTCCAACAGCAAGGGGGAGGGGCCGCTGACTCCAGTGTAACGGAGTCTTGCAGAACTACTTGCCTTCGCTCCACCCTTGTTACGCCTCTGTGGGGAACTTACCCTCTCCTGAAGTGCGGGCCCGCCCGCCCGCCCTGGAGCTGGTTTGGCTCCGACATGAGTGCAAAACGGGCGGGGGGGCGCGTCGACGTGACACGACGCTGGCCCCGCCCCCACATGCCCGGCGCCCTCCCGGCGCCTGTCGCCTCTGCCTGGCAGGCCCCTCCCCCTCCCCTGGCTGGGCAGTCCCTTTTGGCTGCCATTGGCCCCACAGGGCCCAGCAACGATGTCACCGTTGGTAGCACAGGAGGAGTCACATTGGAGTCGCAGATGACCTGTTCAGCAACATGCAACTCTTCCAGCGCCTTGGGGCAGGGTTGAGCCTCACCGCATCACATCATGTCATATATTATTTTTCCTCAGAGAAGGAGGAGAGAGAAGGCCAAGAAGATCCAGTGGTTGCAGCATCAGCATGGGGATACAATGATGGGAGGTGGCAATTAAGATGATGAGGTTCAAGAGTGAGGCAGTGGGATGGGGAGGAAGAAACACAAAGAGCTGGAGGAGAGTGTAGAAAAATCCTAAGTGAAAAGGGATAGAGAGGTTGGTGCGCTCACTTAGCCCCATCCCTTCATTCACCTTTGAGAACAGAAGGAAGAACCCTGCTTGATCAGAACAAAGGCCCAGATGCTCCTGGCACCTGGTTCACAGCAGTAGCAACATACCAGACACTGGAGGGGGAAAGGGGGGCAGAGACATCCCTCTCTTCATCCTTCTGCTGGAACACCAAGGGAGGGAGAGGGGGGGGTCTGGGAGGAGGTGGGAGAGAGGACTTGACTTCTTCTGTTCGGACTACAATCCCAGCCAAAGACCACCCTTTGAGGTTTACCTGCATTTTTGATGCCAGGCTGCCTTATATTTCACTTTCACAAGCTGCTAAGATTTGTGTTTCCGAGCCATGCACTACAAAACTCAGTGGCATCGCTACATAATTGGCATTCAACGAGCTCAACAACATTTCATAAAGGCATCAATGCAATACAATGTAAAATAGCAGATAACTCCCTCTACATATTCAGTGAGTACATGGATGTCATGATGAGAAACAAACTGAGTTGTCAGGGAGGGAGAAGGGTTCTAACTCAGCTTTCTCCCTGTCATTCTAGTCCTCAATGTGCTGGGGAGTTTGGTTTGTTTATTGTTATCATACAGAGGAACAGTTTGTCAGGCGAACCCCCCCGCCCGTCACTTGAAGTGGTACAACCTAGACATGCACTGGAGTGGAACAAGGCCTAGGAGGAGATGCATTTGTGAGATGGTTTCTTATACCATCTGTGTGACAAGGGTGGGAGCTGGGAGACAAAATATTGGAATTATAAGGTAAATCAAGTTGGCAGTTGAGGAATTTCAAAGAGAAATTGCTGGAAATTGCTTTGTTTATGACAGCCCTGCTCAAAGAAGACTCTCCTTTTTAAAAGTCATGTCAGGTCCAGCTACGTTTGAAATGTCTGGATCTTCTGGTGCTTCAGTTAACTTTAGATTTCACAGAGACACACACAAAATGCGACACACACACACACACACACACACACACACACACACACACACACACACACACACACACACACACACACATCCTCTCTCTTGAGGAAATGCTTCAACTTCATGGCAAAGTGAAGAAAGCCAGGCAGGGTACTGTCTAGAAAAGGTGTTTTTTTTTCCCCACTACCACTGTTTTTGGATGCTGTCCAATTCCAAAATTCACACATACATACTCCTTTTTTTTTCTCAGAGCTCTTGACACATTTTCCCAGTGGTGCGGTGTGTAATTTTTTTGTTTTATTTTGTTTCTAACAACTGGCAAGTTCTAAGTTTTGCACCTCCACTGCAGCTATGGAACAACTGACACACAGAGAGATAAGTGCCTTGTAATTTGTGTCAATATTAACTAAGGATGGCATTTAAAAGGCGACTCAAGTGGCTTTCTTTTTGATGACATCCTGGGAATTTCCTCCTTTTGTTCACTCTTTTTTTCAAAAGCAAAGTGTTTTATATTGCACTTCAATTAGTCATGAGCCATGTGCCTGGGCTTTGGATACACGCACAAAAGGTTAAAATCAGAAACTTTGCAGACATTGTAAGATGGTCCAGGGGGAGCGAATGCTCCGAGGACCTCCATGCTGAATTTCACCTTCAAGATTAAGCTTTAAGTTGACTAAGGAATTAAACCAACACCAAAAAAAGCATTTTATCTCCCTGGTTTCTTGAGGGCTGTGTGCACGCCCCCCCCCTCTCTCTGTGTGTGTTTCTCAGAACTGTATTCACGTCTATTCAAAAGAGGCTGACTCCCTTCAGGCAGTCAGGCAGATGGAGAAAGGAAATGTTGAAACTGAACTTCAGCAGAATGCAACATCTCCTGTTCTGACCCTAGAAGAAACTCAATTGTTTTAAAAGGCTCTGAATATATGGACTGAGTTTTATTTTTTTAAAAAACTAATGCAGGTGTAGAAATCTCAAGGTGGCATTTTAACAGTGTTGTGTGTCTCTCTTGTTCTCCCCCTGCCCCAACCCGACTGTTCCACAGGGAAACATCAATGGAGGATGAAGTGGTGTCTGGAGAGAGCTCCGGGTTTTGATGTGACTAGCGGAAGAAAGTGAAGGGGATGGAAAAGGCATCGTGAGACAGATGAGAGAGGGTCTGTAGAGACAGAAGTAGGAGCAGAGAGAGTTGAATCCATTAAAGGCGATGTGAAGTGGGACACGTCCCGGAAGACGGGGAGAATCCTGGAAGGCAAGTGCTTTGAAACCGGCAAAGTAGAAAGGAAGGAGATCTTTTCAAGAAGAAGAAGAAGAAAGCAGCCCAGGAGAGGTCCTGCATGCAAACCGTCTGAGTTCAGAGGCCCTGGAGGATGAAGAAGGGGGTTAGTGACCTTGAAGCAGCGGGATGATACTCAAGCAATCGAGAAAAATAATCCAGGGAGGCTACAGAAGGGATGACTGAGAGAGCTGATTCATACTGCAAGAGTCAAACCAGACATAAATGTGTCTTTACAGCTTTTTTTCCTAAACAGCAGCTGGGGGGGGGCATTAGGACTGGGACCGTAACACGCAGTGAGGGCGTATTTAACCCCTTCTCTCTATGCCACAGTCTGGATGAGAAGAGGTGCTTCTGGGAGCCTCCTAGGGTTAAGAGCAGCTTTCAGAATGATTTTCATTGGGACTGTAGCATGGAGGGAAGAGCACAAATACCCCCCTGCCACATGCTATGGTCCCAATCCTGATCCCTGCAATGGCTTGGGGGAGAAAGCTTGACTCTTGCATTCAGCACTGCATGTGGTCTAAGAGCCTCCGAAAACGTAGTTGGAGCAGTCATTCCCAAACAGTGTGCAAGGGCACACAAATGTGCTGTAAGAAAAATAAACAAATAACAAAAGACTTCTTGGAGCCCAGAGCAGCCATCCTCAGAGACAAAGATGTAAGATCTGGGAGACAGATCTGGCCTTGCCTCCTCCTTCCAATCAGCATCCACCAGTGGTCATTCTTTTTCGCAGTCTCTGCATCAGCTGTCAATCTCCAGGATGTTGCACTCTATCTCAGGAAGACAAGCATAAGAACCTAAGAACAGAAGAAGAGCCTTGCTGGATCAGGCCAAAGGCCCATCTAGTCCAGATTCCTGTATCTCACAGTGGCCCCACCAGATGCCTCAGGGAGCACACAAGAAAACAAGATAACCTGTTTCCTGTGGTCACTCCCTTGCACCTGGCACAGATAAAACCCACTTCTAAAACCAGGAGGTTGCTTATGGCTTGTAACCTGTGATGGTCTTTTCCTCCATGAATCTATCCAAACCCAAGGCATCTAGGCCAGGTGCCATCACCACATCCTGTGGCAAGGAGACCAGAAGACCAGCCAGACTCCACCCATTGGCCAGGTAAGGTGCAGCTGCAGGTAATCCCCAATTCCATGCCATCAAGACTCCAGAAGACAGGGAGACTCTTCTCTGCACCACTGGCCTGAAGACAACTGTTGAGTTATTTTGGTACGTTGCCTTGGGGGCTCATTTTCATCAAAAGGTGAGTTACAGATCATGGAATAATAATTACTGGACAGTATTTAAGGACTATCACTATATTACAGGTCTCTGCTGTCCATTTTCAGCTGTGTCCAGGCTGCAATCAGAGGCAGGTACTTTTATCTTTGCTCCCACTCGAGCTGAACTACCTGCTGTAAAATACTTTTCAAACAGGCCTAGAAAAATGATAAATGAGAACACACAAATAATGATTCTCCATTTTCTTTGTTAGCTGCAAACTTTTTTATATTGTTTTATTTTAGGGGGAAAATTTCTTTTGTTTTATTGTTACAGAAAGATTTTCAAACCTCACATTTTCATCACTTTGAGCAGCTCTTGAGCTGGCAACCAGTTTTGAAAAATGTATCTCCGCAATAGATGTTTTACACCTTAAAAGTTTCTTTTTAAAAACCCCTATAAAAAAATCTCTTATCCCCTTACAGATTTATATGGGACTCAGTGTACAGACATTGGGGCAATAAATAAAACAAAGAAGTAAATCATGATATAAGACACCTGTGCCATATCCCCCCCACCCCCCACCCTCCAAAGCACAACACGTTTAACAATCTTTCTTTGGGTGTGAAACTGTTACTCTTGTGACACAGTTTGAAACTATATTGAAAGAAAAGAGCACCATACTTGAGACACACATTTGTTAGTGCTGTTAGGGTTGCAAGTACAAGTACTAATGGGATGTTTTAGGTTTGAGAGGAAAGGAGCCTCACGGTTTTGATATCCCATTTGTAGGCGATGAAGTTCCCAGGCCGTTCTGGGGGGTGGAGGGGGAATTTGCAATGGGGTACATGAAAGCCCCAGTGCTCCTCTTACATTGCAATCCTATCCAGCTCCGCCATTGGTGCAGCCAGCGGAGGAGTGCAGGGCTGGAAGCTTTGGAGGGGAGGGGGGATTTAAATCCCCTTTGAATCCTCATTTAGAGGGGATTTGAATCCCCTTTCAGTTCCACGGCCTCCTGCCCTCCCCCGCTGGCTGGACCGGTCGAGGAGCTGGATAGGATTGCGCTGTCAATCACTGTCAGCTGAAGCCTTCCTTTTTTCTCCTGAACTGCAGAGAAAATATGCTATACGATGATATAGTATCACTGAGGGGGAGAATCTGGATAAACAAGATGGCAGCTTGCGTTCCATTTGGAGAAGTGATGGCCTGGGCACCTGCTGAGTTCTGTACCCCACATCGTGAATATTGTCCCCTCAAAACTGATGGGGGCTTGAACCAGTAGCATAGCTGGGCTGACTGGTACCCGGGGCCTCCCCACTGCCCACATTGTCGCCCCACCCCTCACTTCTGGAATGGCTCCGATTTTGAGCCAAACAGAGGCTGAGGGTGGGCGGGAGGGCCAAACGTTGCTCCACTCGTCGTTCTGACTGCTTGAAGTGGTGACTGCTGTGCCCCCCCCCCGCGTGCGGACAGCATGACTCCCCCCTTTGGATTGGTGCCTGGGGCAGCAGGCTAATCATCATGACTCCCTTACAGAGTTGTTTTAAGGATTAGAACAGGGGTTCTCAACCCCTTCCCGGCCACGTACCACCTCCGGCACCACTCTCCTGCCTGCTGCGTACCACCGGAAGTGACTGGCGATGACATCATTGCCAGTTACTTCCTGGTTTTCAGGTTTTGGGAAGCCAGAAAAATCTGGAAGGAGGCTCTGGGCAACTGGGAGGACCCTTCTCAGTGTTCCCGAGAGGCTCGACCAAAGGCAGGAGCCTCTTGGGAGCAAAAATGCGCCACCGAAAGCACCACATCAGAGCAGTGTTCCGGTGGTCCGAGTACCACCAGCTGTTGGCCGAAGTACCACTGGTGGTACTAATACCACCGGTTGAGAACCTCTGGATTAGAACAAGAACCTGAAATGAAGCATTTTGTTCACTGAAAAGGGCTACACAGATGCTAAGAAACAGCATTATTATTAAGCCGGTGACAGACCAAGCCCGTGCTCTGTGCGGCACGGGGGTGCGTCCGTGCTGCGGGTGCGTTTGGTCAGTGTGACATGGCTCGGTTTCTGCTCCTGGCAGCCGCCGTCAGACGTCGTCAGCCACGGGCGCGTAAACGCTTCAGCTGCCCCAAGCCCAGCTCTGGCAACGTTTGTCCCATTCCGTCCGTGTCCCAGCCCCCTGGAGGCGGGACACAGAGCGGCCAGAGCCAATCAAAGGAAAGGAAGCAAAAGTCAATCAAAGGGAAAGAGGGGCAGAATGTTTTCATAAAGCAGCCATTTTTCTCCTCGCTTGGGGTAACTACGAGCGAGCGCGCCTGTCAAACCTTCGAGTGTCTTGTCATTTGCTGATTCCCCCCTGCAGGTCCCCTCTCCCCCTCGCTAGTTGCCGAGAGAAACTCATCTTTACTTGTGTGTGTGTGTGTGTGTGTGTGTGTGTGTGTGTGTGTGTGTGTGTGTGTGTGTTACTAAAGCTACAATATAAATGGCAGTAACTGTTGCAAGTTGCGATAGTTACTGCCATTTATATTGTGGCTTTAGTAACCACACACACACACACACACACGCACACACACACACACACACACACACACACACACACACACACACACACACACACACACACATACACACACACAAGCGTTTCTCTTTTGTGCAGTCCCCAATAGTCCTGACCTCTTCTCTTCCGTGAGGGTAGATCCGCAGTGATGATCGAGCAGCGAGTGAGCGAAAGAGAGGGGGAAGAGAAGAGGGAACTTCCCTCTTCTCTCCCCCTTCTCTCCCCCCCTCTCGCACACTCGCTGCTCGATCCTCGCTGCGGCTGCGATCTGGTGGGACATAGTAACGTCCCATCCAGCCCCCTAGCGTGCGTCCGGTGCGGCAACGCAGCCGGAGCAACGCACGCACCGCCCGGACCACGGGCTTGGTCTGTCTCCCGCTTTAAGGGAAACAACTCATAGTTCAGTGGCAGGACGTGTATTTTCGAGCACAGGTCCAATATTCAGTCCCAAGCATCTCTGTTTCAACCATCTCAGGAAGCAATGCTGGGAAAGATCTTGGTGCTGCCAGGCAGCTCACGCAACACTGGGTTAGGTGGGCCAATGGGCCAGCTGCATATAATGTCCGAAGGACCATAGTGCGGTGGTAGAGCATAGTCATTGCATTCCAAAGGTCCCTGGTATGATGGATCCCAAAGAGCAGGGCTGGGAAAGAGCGAGGGCCTTGGTAGGCTGCTGCTGCCGCCAGTCAGTAATGACAGTGCTGCACGCGTTTAGTGGACCAATCACGTAAGGCTGCTTCATACGTTGGTACAGCTCAGTTGTTTTTGCATCATCCTTCACTTCCAGTTGCAGATGGTCTCAGCGGTGGTCATTTATCTACAATAAAGCCTTGTTGGAAGGTGGAGGTCACAAATGTCACGCAGGAACAAATGTCACGCGCTGCACTTTGTTTTCCAGCTGAGCTTCAGTCTTCATCAAAGCCTGATGAATATTGGCATTATGTGTCACTACGACGTAAAAGATCATGGCCTGACCTTCAAGCATCCTCCCACTATGTACATTATGTTGATGTGCCCTTTGCTCATCTCCTTTGTTTGCTCGGGCGACATCAGCTCTGGGGGCGAAATCAACCTTGTTTTGCCAGGTTTTAGCTGTGTCTCACCCAGACTTGACCGTAAGGTAAATGACACCTCCTGCTTTCTCTGCTCCTTGTTGGGGGATGTGGGAGTGGTGCCCACAGAGAAGCACAGTTGTGCAAGCGGAAGTCCAAACGGGAGATCGGCAAAGTCCGTTTGGAGAAGAAAGGCAAAATGCAATACATCACTTTCTGTTTTTGTGCTTCAATGGATGCAAGGTGGAGGGAGCAGCCTACTCAGCTGCTGTTTGGAATAAACTTATAGGTCGTTGTTGCCGGAAGTGCAGAAAAGTCACCATACCTCAAAAAGTATATAGTTGAATTGGAAAAGGTGCAGAGAAGAGCGACCAAAAGGATTCGTGGGCTGGAGCACCTCCCTTATGAGGAAAGGCTACAGTGTCTGGGGCTTTTCAGCCTAGAAAAAAGGCGCCTGAGGGGGGACATGATTGAGACTTATAAAATTATGCATGGGATGGAGAGAGTGGATAGAGGGAAATTCTTCTCCCTCTTGCACAACACCAGAACCAGGGGACATGCACTAAAATTGAGTGGAGGGATAGAATGGACAAAAGAAAATTTTTCTTTACCCAGAGTGTAATTCATCTGTGGAACTCCTTGCCACAGGATGTGGTGATGGCACCTGGTCTAGGTGCCTTTAAAAGGGGTTTGGACAGATTCATGGAGGAAAGACCATCACAGGTTACAAGCCATAAGCAACCTCCTGGTTTTAGAAGTAGGTTTTCTCTGTGCCAGGTGCAAGGGAGTGACAACAGGAAACTGGTATCTTTTTTATTATTTAACAGTATTTATATACCGCTTTTCAACAAAAAGTTCACAAAGCGGTTTACAGGCAAAATCAAATTATTAAATGGCTCCCTGTCCCAAGAGGGCTCACAATCTAAAGAAGATGCAGAACACCACCAGCAAACAGCCACCAGAAAAGACACTGTGCTGGGGTGAAAGGGGACAGTTACTCTCCCCCTGCTAAACATAAGAGGAGCACCAATTGAAAAAGTGCCTCTTGTCCAGTTAGCAGGTTGTTGTCTGTGTACTCCCTGATGCATCTGGTGGGGGCGCTGTGAGATACAGGAAGCTGTACTGGAGACTTTGGCCTGATCCAGCAGAGCTGTTCTGATGCTCTTATGTTCTTAAAGGTGCAACAACACTGCACAAGGATCGAACACCTGAAGCGGGTGTTGTAGCCAGTAAGCTAGACAGATGGAATGTGAGGGTTTCCTTCTTACTTTTCAGCAAGCTCTTATTTGGTATGCAGATTGCTACTCTTAGGTTATCTTTCCTTCCTCCTCCTTCCTAGAGTCCCTACTTTTATTCTCACAACAACCCTGTGAGGCTGAGAGACAGTGACTGGCCCAAGGTCACCATGGAAGTTGGCTGAGTGGGGATTTGAATCTGGGGCAAGGTCAAGCTGGGAGCATTCACTGGGAAACAGCATGGGGAGAAAGGTTAACCTCCTTCCCCCAACACTACAGTTGTCATTCAAACCACCCCCCTGCCCGGCAGAGATGCTCAGGAACCTCAGTGTTCCTCAGAAACAGATAAGTGGGTCCTCACTGAAAAGCTGCAGTAATGGTGACAAGCTTCCCTGAAAGACAACTTGCCAATTTCTGTCAATCTAATTCAGCAATGCACAGTTGCAGGGAAGCACTGGTTATGCGCTCTACTGCCATGGTGCACTCATTCTGCTGTGCAGAGCAAAGCCATACGTGTCATGGCAGAAGATGCCAGATTAGAATGAAAACAGATGCAGTTCAAAGGGGAGGAATGCTGTTGAAGTCACTAGCACTAGCCAATAGACACAATCAGTACTAAAAGAATGCACTTTTTTTTCTGAAATCCAACTGTAAACCTTTCCAAGATGGAATGGAATGGGGGAAAAAAGTGTCATCTTTGAGAGCAATAAGAGCGACATGAACTTCTATCAGTCTCAAAAAGTTATATCTGTCTTCATTCCTAATCTGCATACTAGTGACCATTTCAAGATCAGAACTATGCTTGGCCGTGATGCTCAGCTGTGAAAAGATGCACACAGTACATGACCCTAAAAAAAAAAATGGTTTGCTATGCAGCATGAGAAGAGGGGAGCGGATGTTTGAGAAACACAAGTCACCAAGCCCATTTCATATGCACAATCTGTTATTTAGTTCCTTGGGTTTTGGCCATAGATCTCAACACTCTGGGCTGGTTTAAAGAGAGAAGAACGAAGACAAAAACACTATGTAGAACAAGTGAACTGGTTAGTTTCATGTCCTGATCTGCTCCATCAATAGGTTAGAAGGTGCCAAATGTGCTCCAATTTCTTTTTAAGATGGCTCATTGCTGTGGAAATGTGGAACAGTCAGGTGTCCCTCATTGTCGCATTGTCCACTGCAGCTTCTTCTGCCCAGCGTCACAATTTTGCTTCCAACCTTTGCAGTCATTCATTACCGTTCAGATGCCATGCCAGTTTAATCATGTTGACAGAGGGCTGCGCAATCAAAGTGACAGTTCAATGGTGATTTGCATCAACCCTGACTCATTACTTTGTGAAGGCTTTGGCATGCCAATCAATGGGAAACGATGCACATTCCTTTGGAAAAAAGAAGCGACGGTAATCCGTTTCCCACCAATTGGCTAAGGAAGTCCTTGACAGACTAGCAACTTACAGCCCAAGCCAAATATTACTTGGCATTTTTCTCCCGGTGGCGTCTAGTTTGCGAAGACTGGGGACTGTGATCCAAGTGGTAACTAGATTTACTGCTGAAATCAGGTTGGTGGGTTATAAGTTGTGCATTGCAAAGCCGGATGGAAGCATGACTCAGATGAGGGTGACCAAGTGTTTCAGCCCTGGGCTTTACAGGCAAGCAGCTGTGTGGGGCAAAAGGACTTCAGCCCCACAGGAAATGGAGGGAATGTTCTTTCTGCACTTTGTTTTTCTCACCATGAGTATTCACGTTTGGAAAGATTACTCAGATTTGTCACTGCCAGGAGCCCTGTCAGGTAGACTGTTGATATATTGGTGCAATGGCCATTATCTTTCCCAAGCTGTCTGCTAGGCAGCTTGCAGCCAATTGGAGAAATCGGCCAGATTTTCCCACTTCAGAATGTTCCACATCAAAGAGGCGGGGGCAACAGGAAGGAAGGGAGCTTTTTGGTCTCTTCTGCCTTCTTTTTCGATGGCTACCAATGGAAGCCTTGTCTCTCCTATAAATAGTGGCATGTGTAAATAGTGCATGTTTTGCTAGCAAAACAAAAGGAGGATCCGATCCTCAACCCTCGCTGTCGCCCAACCAGTGTTTTTTATTTCCTTTTATTTATTTCTTATTTCAATGCATGCAGGGAACACGCATATGCCCATGGCGTACATGATGCTGGGGGCCACTTAGGCGAGAATGACCCAGGCCACCAATATGATAGCAAGGACTGATGGCAAGAGGCCTCAGACCACAGGCCAAGAGGAAGGCCACACTTTTCCCGATCAGAGCAATTGTGTCCCCCCAACCCCACCCCGATGGAGCTCTGCCTGCTCCAAAATTCTGCACCAGTGACCACACCTTGCTGGTGCAGCAGATTTGGTCCTGTGGCTAAAACTGCCTACTAGAAGCTTCCTGAGTTAGGAAAACCATGTTGCTAGCAAAACAAAAGGACGATCCTCAATCCTAGCTGTCCTCACCAACTCCATGGCTAAACTCAACCAAGGAGGCATGAGAATTAGCCAATGGACCTCCACAGCTAGTTATTTCAGCCTCAGCCAGGGGCGAAGACAAAGGCAGCACCCATCAAGGACTTTAAAAAAAAAAAGCTATCAAGGGCATCATATAACAAGGAAGGGTTCCTTGATGAGCTCACCCCACAAAACATTCCATAGAATCTTATGGGAGAAAGAGGTATGAAGATCTCCATCACTAGACCCTCATGTCTTTGTTCTCTGTTCCTCGCCTTCATTCAGCTTTGCTGTCAGTCGCTGTTCATTGACTTGCTGAATGAAAGCAGGGTACAAAGGTAGAAAGAGGGTCTTGAATCGAGCCCCCCCAACTACATTCACTTGGGGGAGGGAAGTCAGGCAAGAGAGCAGGAGCTGCTTTTCTGGAGAGAGGGGGCATGTTGTGAGGTAACCCACAAAGGTTGGCTGTCCAGCTAATGCTGGCATAGCAGCTTCAGTTGCACTCAGGGACAGACATGGGGAGAAAGGGTGGGAAGGAGAGGGGAGCAGGGGCCGTCTCCACACAGCTGGCATGAGGGGGCTGCATGGAATGGGGGTGGCTGCATGCAGCATGTTTCATGTGCAGTCCAAAGGATGACATGCTTAGTGCTGGTGACGTTCCTCCTTTCTGTGTGCAAATGAGTGACTCTTTATTCTCTCTTTTAGCTGCTTTGGGGGGCTTGAGAATCAAAGCCAGGAGGGCTGGGCAGTAGCCTTAGCTGGTTCCAGGGAAAGCAAGGGAGCCCAGGTGGCTTTCCCAGGGGAGGGGGTCCTTGAGAGACAGCTCAGCAGGTAATGGAGCTGAAATTTGTGGTTGCAGTTGGGGAAGAGTGCAGGGAAGGATGGAGACTAGTCTGAAGGAGAAGAGCATGCAGTCTGAGACCTGTCCGGGGTGCTGAACAAGAAGTCTGAGACCTGTCCAGGGTGCTGAACAAGAAGTCTGAGACCTGTCCGGGGTGCTGAACAAGAAGTCTGAAACCTGTCCGGGGGGGGGGGGGCTGGCTGTCACAGTGTTTCTTGGGTAGTGGAGGGTATTGGGGTGCTTGATGCAGCACCCACAGGTCGCTGCACAATCCATGTGTGGCAGCAAAAAGCAGTAAGATGATGACCACAAGGGGTCTGAGAACCAGCTTTTTCTAGCCAAGCTCCCCTTTGGGAAACATAAAGGCTATTCTAGGGCTATTCCAGTTCGAGATGCTCCACCAGTCTAAAGTTAGTGTGTATTGCGCTGTCTCTCTATTACTTTTTAAGTTGGTATGGTAATTGAGTTTCTAATTGTTAATGGGGAGATGGTGTCTCACACAATTGTCCCCATCACAGGAGACGGAGCCTGCCTGTTTCGGTCCCTCTCCTATCTCATGTATGACACTCACCTCATGGCTAGGGAGGTGTGTGAGCTAATCATGAGGCACGTGGTGGACAACTGGGAGGAGTTCTCTATCATGTCCCACGACAGCAAGGGGGACAACTATCATTTGATGGAAAAATGGCTTTTAATAATTGCAGGGTGTTGCCTGACATGGGGTAGTTCTGCTACATTTAATTGGTTTATTGCAATCAAAGGAAAGTTTATTGGAGACAAAATGGGTTTAAAGTACTTACATCCCATAGCGAAGCACGGGCATCACGCTAGTATAAATATAAAATGGATGATGGTCTCTTCTGTATTACATTGCTGATACCATATTCATCAAGAATATTGCCTTCTGGCCCGAACTCGCCCTTGGATTTCCGTTTTTTATAAGACATGTGTCGCATTACTGTTGAGCCTCAACCTAAATCCATTTTGCAATCCAATGGTCATTATTTAGGGTCAAAATCAGGGACAGCATATAATGGACAAATGATAAAAAAAAATCCTGCCTTTTAAGTGACTGCCCAATGTGAAGAGATAAATAATTCATCTGCACCGCAAGGGTAGACCTCACATTAAATGACTTGAGTGCCGTCCATTATGTCATGCGGCCATTGCAAATACTCTGTGAATATGTTCAGCTGGGAGATGGAGGGACGGGGGGGGGGGCTTCGCAGAGAGTAATATGCAGTCATAGATTTGTAGAATGGATATTTTCATGACCAGACATGATAGCAAGAAAGAAACTTTATAGGTTTAAAAGTCATGTAAAAATATAATTAAATATGAGGAATTCCAATGTATTTTAAAACAAAGTAAAATCACCAAAAGTCCACACATTAAAAATTATTTTTAATGTGTGGACTTTGGGTGATTTTACTTTGTTTTAAAATACATTGGAATTCCTCATATTTAATTATATTTTTACATGACTTTTAAACCTATAAAGTTTCTTTCTTGCAGTCATAGATTTGTCACTTGCCTTTATATTTTTTTGGGGTGGTGGTGGTGGTATTTGGCAGCACTTTTGCTGTTCCAAGGTCTGGCCAGCAGAAGCAGTACACAGAGATAGAAAGTCCAAGGGCAGGATGGATCTGCACCATTCTTTCCCCTCTACAGTTTTATTATGAAACCTTTCACATATTTATTGGAGCATTTGCTTCATTGGTTGCTCTCTGTCCACGGCGGGAGGACAACGTAGCCCAGAATCCTCTCCAGCTGCCGGTGCTTTAACATTCTGACATGCTTGCTGCGAGGTTCTGGTTTTATACAAAGAATAATAAATAGCAGCAAATGAATTACAAGGTTGTAAATCAACAGACTGTCATGGCTGACAGGGCCGATTGTTACTGGGTGTGCATTTAAGCACACTTAACATGTGCACATGGGGGGGGAACTATTTCATGTGTGTGTGGATCCTGCGTAGTGATCAATGGCACAGCTCGATGATTTGGCAGGGGAGGAAGAGGGGGGCGAGGGTGAGAGGTGCAACAAAGCAAACTTTATTGTGGGGATAATTATACAAGAATAGGGAAGGGGAAGCAAAATACGGTACTAAGGCAATTCAATATTTCTTAACCATTCCCTTCACAGATAGATGGTCCAGGATAAGAAGCAATACCCCTGAACTTGAGATCAGCCTCTGAACACAATTGGGCTTGCTTCTGAGTAGACATGTCTAGGATTGTGCTCTAAGGTTTAACAAGCTACACCTGCCCACATTCCTTCTCCTAAAGGTCTAGCACTCTGTCCCGGTTGGAGATCTGGTAAGCCTATCTGGAGGTGATGACCCACAATTTGGGAACCCCTGCTGTAGGATTTTTGGCTGAGCATTTGGAGGGCCTGGGGATTGGAGGAGTGGTGAGTGTGTTTTCTCTAGTAGAGTGCATTCTGGGAGCACCAACAGCGGAAATCCTAGAGCAGGCTGTGCCCACATGAACTTTTAAGAACTCCCTACAATCTTCCCGCCTGAGACTTTCACACAACGTTAATTATTTGGATGTGAAAAACGACTAATGTGAGTATTTATATACCACCTTTCTTAGTCATTCAAGGCGGTGTACATGGGCAGTTGTAAGAGACACACATGGCAGGTGTCTGAATTCCTCTCTGGCTTGAAGTCAAATCTGACGGAAGAATAATTTCTGGCTCACTCCCCCAACCTCCGGTTGTAGTAGCCCTTTGGAAAACTACATTTCCCAGTAGCTACAGGACCTTTCTCCTTGTGGTGCTAGCAGCGTGCTGTAGAGGGAAAGGAGGAAGACACCACCCCTTCCCCCTTACCTCTTCCAATGGCAGGAGCACCCAGACCATTGCAGCTGGTTCAGGTCCAAGACACGTTACAGGGGAAGGGGACGGCTGGAGGATTAGAAAGTTGGGTGTGTGGATGGGTTCGGATATGTGTGGAGTTTGCTTGGCAAAATAAGCAGCACTATTTCCTGGTTTTCTGTGACTAGACCTCTGTGGCTTGCGCTCCCACCTTCCCCCAATTCCTGAACTCCCATGGTCACTTGAAGGAAGGGCATTTTCACATACAAAGAGTGCTTCTCTTTATTATCAGTTAATACTGTGTATATTAAAAGCATAAGTCTGTCGAGAAAGAGCAGCTCTCCATGGGCTCACCTCTGTTTACCTTTCGGATGGGAGCATTAATGTGAAGCACACATTTCTATTTCAGCAGTCCAATATATGGGAAAATGATCGCTACCCCAGCATGCACTTTGTGTCCATGCTCCTCCTGATATATATGTACAGTACTTCCCCCATATCCGCGGGGGATATGTTCCAGGTCCCTCCATGGATACTTGAAACCGTGGATAGGAGCGAACACCCCCTCCATGGTTTCCTGAGAGCCCCCCGCCCTGCACGCCCCCCAGCTCTTATTTTTCTTTCAGCAAGCTATGTTTCTTCCTTAAAACAAACAGAGAAGCAGCCTCCATTGCAGGCAAGTAGAATGAGATTAAGTCCTAGAGAGGCTCTGCAAGGTTTCTGTTAACCTTGCAGAGCCTCTCTAGGACTTAGTCTCATTCTACTTGCCTGCAATAAGCAGCCAGAGGCTGCTTCTCCTGTTTGTTTAAGGAAGAAACAAAGCTTACTGGGGGAAAAGTAAAAGCCTTGGGGGGGTCCCCGTGATCCGTGGATAACTGAAACCGTGGATAGTGGATCAGTGGATATGGGGGCCCACCTGTATTTTCTAGTGCCACCACTGGGGTGGGGATTCCTAACCCTGTCCTTGTTTGCCGTCTCTGCATTGCCAATCACCCCAAAGCAGTTTTGTCCGCTCCCCTGAATTTCAAGTGCATGCTTGCATTTGCCTCTTTGTACCAGCAGTCACCCCAATCATCAGTGACTTTTTCTCTTCACAAGGGTCACTGGGTTACTGCCATGCATTTTGTGCAGTGGGAGCCCTCAGGTGGCAAGTGGGCCATGGGCAAAAAAGAGGGTCCTTTGTGCCAGATGCTGTGAATCAGGGCAGGGTTTTCTCCCTGATATCTCACACGCTCAGATCCTCCCCCCCTATACATCTGATGTCTCCATCTATGTGTTCTGTCTTCCATTTCTTTGTGGTCTGTAATAGCTCCATAATCTAATTGACTCCCCTTTACTGTGAAGCATTAAAAAATAAGCCGGGGAGTCATAAAACTATCCTCCTCTACAGATTCAATAGGCAGCCTAATAGAAAACAATTATCTGGAACAATAAAAAGAAAGATCCAATAAGACTGGGACATTAATATTTGTATCAAAAGAATGCACCTCATAATTGTGAAGACCAGACAAAGCAGAGCGGGTTTGCTGCATGCACCTTTTCCTTCACTGATCATTGCCCATTAAAGTGCCAAAAGTCTTCTTTTAAGCCCTGTTTTGCAAGGGTCTGTACAGGGCACCTTCATAACATCTTCTGTGGAGTACAGAGTGCCAAGGGTTCGTTCACATGAGCATGGACAGTGCTTGATTTCTCCTGCTTTGATATTTCAGCCCAGGAGCCCTTTGCAAACCTGATTTTATTTCCACTCATTCCTATCACACTTCTCAATAATTTGTAACCACAACAGCCATACAAATATTGAAACATTCATGTGTAGTGGTTTGGGAGTCGGACTTAGACCTGGAAGATCCAGGTTCAAATCCCCGCTCAGCCACGAAGCTTCCTGGGTGACCTTGGCCCAGTCACTATCTCTCAGCCCCACCTACCTCACAGGGTTGTTGTGAGGACAAAAAGGAGGGGAGGAAATATGTACACCACTCTGAGCTCCTTGGAGGAAGGGCGGTATAGAAATGTGAAAAATAAAATAAAAATAAAATAAGATAAACAAGAAGAGCAATCCAAACCAATAATAAAATTGGCAGTAATCATTTAAGACCACTTGAATGGACTGTGCAGCAAATGCCTACCAATTAAAAGTCCAGTCAAAAAGTGAGAATTGTGGGAACAGGTCAGAACTCTCCAGGGAAGGAGTTCCGTACCTGCAATGGCATCACTGAGAGGGTGCTGTGCCTAGTACCTGCCAATCACATGTCCAGTGAAGACGAGTGAGTGAATAGGGCCTCTGAATAGGCTTACCATTCATCCCGGATCGCCCGGGACTATCCTGGGATCTGGGATCCGGTCCCGGATCAGTTCCGGGCTTTCTGGGCCTGGTGGAAGCCTCCACCGCCGCCAATTTCAAAGTTTCAAAACTTACCTTTTTTCGGGCGCCGCCATCTTGGATCTTGCGAAATCTCACGAGATCCAAGATGGCGGCGCCCAAATCTCGTGAGGGCATGAGGCAGTACACTACTGCCTCATGTGCCCTCACGAGATTTAGGCCCCGCCATCTTGGATCTTGCGAGATTTCGCAAGATCCAAGATGGCGGTGCCCGGGAAAAGGTATTTTTATACTTTTTTGAAGTGGCGGCGGCAGCAGAGGCTGCGGGGGCACGACGGGCGGCAATGGCGGCAACATGATGGGCGGCGGCACGATGGACAGCAATGGCGGTGACAGTTGGTGGCAATGGCGCCGACAACGGGCGGCGGCGGTGAAGGAGGAAGGGTACGACGAAGATGATGGCGGCGGCGGCAGAATGGCTTTGGGACAGGCAAGTCAATTTAATTAATTAATTGGCTACCTAAAAATAAAGAAATAATCAAAACTTTCTGCTTCCACCAGTACATAAATACCGACCAACATGTGGAGTCTCGATGCATGATATGATCATGCTACTTTCCTCCTCCCGTCAAAAACACCTGCACAGGCTTTATGATTCAAACCTGAGGCTGACATGAGACATTAGGGAGCATGTATGGCGGCCATTGAAAGGTGGCAGCTCATCCACCATAACGTTTCTCCCCCATAATGTCTAGTACTGAGCACACCGGATATGTCGTCATCACATTGTGAGTTGCCCCCACTCTTGCTCCATCTGATTGGTTGACGTGTGTAGGAGCTGGGAAACCTGCAACACTATGTTGTTACATCATTTTTTAGTACTAGATATTATACAAGAGAAACGGACAGGAGACTGAAGGCGGCTTCAGCTTTTGACCCCAACAAGCATACACAGGTGCTATCATCTCATTTCAGTCTGTATTTGTGATCTGACTCTACTAAGCTTCTGACTTATAAACCCCTCCATACACAGAATTCCTGCAGAAGCATGGAGAAAGTAATGCCTGACCAGCACAATCAAGCCATCAGGTGCCACTTTGTAGAGAAAATTTGTGATCCAGATGGGTTGGATGATACTTCCTCTCTGAGTCTCTGCAGCCCAGTCATGTGGACTATAGAGTATCAAAATAAACTGTCAGCCTAGACTGTGGATGCTAATCTACACATGCATACACACCTGCACGGATCCTTGCACAGACAACAAGTATGCAGCTAGGGTGATGCTATAATTCTTTGTCCTGCCATCTGTTTTCTACGTGGTGGATTTCTTTTTTTCAACAAAAGAGCGTTTGATCATGTACATACTCAATGAGTATTACTCATTCTGACCTAACACTAACACTAGTGGAACACTAACACCTAACACTAACACCACGTGGGGGCGGAAACACACCTCTGCTCAGGGCCTCAGCATTCCATCTGACAGAAGAATCCAAGAAGTCTGAACTCCTCCTTTCTGGCCAACTCCATTGTCCAACTGTTCCCATTAGTTCATGGGACCCACTATGGAAAGGTGAAGTTCTCCCAGGAAGAGACACAACTTGGCCATGAAGATATCCCTGTTAAATATGGCTAGAAGCCACGCCTAAAGACACATTATGACACTTGCTCCTAGTCACTCCTTGTTACTTGGACCCAGGACAATTCCCAGCAGCATCTGGCAAAGGAGTTCAGATTGCAGTGCTGGGAAAGTTCCCTGACTGGGAGTTGTTGCCAGGCAGTAGGAGGCTGGGCTAGTAAAACCCATGGGTAGTAGAGGATACCTCTGCCTTGGGAGTCTCTGCCAATCAGAGCAGGCAAGTGTCTAGAGATGGACCAATGGTCTGACTCAGTATAGGGAAGCAATATATGTTCAATTTGAACTGAAAGCTCCTTAAGGCAAGAACCTGTCTATTGTCACTAGCACATTTGTGCAGGCAGTAATTAGGGGAAAAGGACAGGGGAGGGGTCTTTCTTACATAGTCGCACTGCTTCCAGCCTTCTCTTATGTCTTCGTTTAAAATGTGCGTGTGTATGTGTGTTTTAAACTGGATATTAAAAAAACCACAACTTTGCTGTATTCCTGTTTTAGAAGGTAAAATACAAGCAATTTTATCAGCATTAACACTGATTGGCTTCTATTAGCCTTTTGCCTTCTAATAAAATTTATGATACCTTTCAGGAATGCAATTTGATAGAACGCAAAGTGATTGCACCCTGCTTAGATATCTCTCTGGCATCTCTTCCAACAATAATGTGATAATTTTATGCATGAAATAGCAGGAGTGGGATAGATAGTTCTAATGCTGCTCTCTGCCTTGAAAAGCCCTGGCTGGCTGCGCAAAGATTAGGGGGGTGGGCTGGGAAGAAGCCCGAGCTGCGTACTTTTGAAGCAGGTAATTAGGATTTCTGTCCATGCTTGTGTGATGCAGGCTGCGGTTTCATTTTTTTTTCTTTCATATTTTATGTTGTATTAAAATATACACTTGTTAAAAATAACTTGTTAAAAAGAGCTGCCTGCATTTGGGGACTTAAAGAGACAGCACAGGTGTGCATGCAGAACAATAGGCCCACGGGAGTGTTAATTTGGGGGCCCTGGGAAGAGCTCTGCAGCATCTTTTCTTTCCACAGAAGGCCAGAGTGATTCGCAAGGATGGTAGTCGTGGCATAAGTAAATGTAAATCCAGGGGGGGGGGGGGGTACTACCGAAAATGAGTTGAGGAGCCCTTCGAACTGCCATCTTGCAGTGGGGTGAATGGGCAACAATATGGGGAATGAAAATTCAATCTACAGGAGTCTTGGTTCAAACTAGAAATGCCCAGAAATGCATGCTGAGGAGGTGGGGTTCCAACTTATTCCACCTAAAATAACTGGGGAAGGGGTGCCGATCCTAATCGGAACTGCAGACTGGAGAGGAGGAGATTAACGCACTGTTTTCAACGCACCCCCACACTGTTTTCCTGCTGAAAATCCCCCCTCTCAAAGTGGCTATTTGCCCTCAAAGCAACTTTTTCCTCCAAATAGCCACTTCACTGGAGCAGTTTTGAGTGGGGAAACAGCACACGAAGAAAGAGTTCACCTTCCCTTCCACAGGTGCTAGTGCCTCTCCCCACCCCATGAGGCACTCCTAGCTAGAAGCATGCCTCTTGAGCATGCATTTGTGTGCGTCTCACATGTAACCCTGTAAAGTGATGTACATGGGAGCCAGAAGCCTCAACTTCTCGTCTACTTTGCTGATGGGAAACATAAAGTCAGTGTTTGGCAGCTGTGAAAAAGGCAGGTTTTTTTTGTTTCCTGCAAGCAGCTGCTTCGGGGGCAAATATTGTTCATTTGGGCATCATTCATTTTTGTAATGGGGGGGGGAGATAGCTTACCTTGTACTGCAGCAGAGTGGTGGGCTTTTTGTCTTTTTTTTTTTAACCTGTGTTTTGAAGTGTCAAAGGCGAGTCTAAGCTCTTCCCCAGTGGCCCCCATGGTTTTGCGCATTGAATGGTTAGCCTGATTTTCTCTCTGTCCACTTCCGACCCAGGCTGCTGCTGCTGTTAGCATCAGGGGTGAGCAGGTAACCAACTGTTTGGTTCATTTCGTACTTCTGCTCCCTGCTCATTCTCTGTTTCATAGTTAACCGCGTTGGTTTTAATGGGTCTTCTGGAAGATTGTTTCGGATTGCCAAAGCCCTTGTTGACGCCTTCTCCACCGGCTTGAGTCATTTTGGTGATTGAGGCAGAAAATTCAAATGGTCCCCTTCCCTCTCCGTAAAAATGGAATACATTAAATAACTGACAATTTACTGAGCTTTAATGGTGCCCAACATCTGCCTTCCATCTAGTATAACTTCCACAGTCGAAGTTCTTGCCGAGTGTTCATTGTTTGCTTCTGCTTCGGTTCCTGCCTCTCCCTTCCTCTGCTCTCCCCCTCTCGAAGCCAGATCTGCCAACTCCCGCTTTCGTTCCTGTCAAAGATGCCTCAACACAATGTCTGTTTTGTGCTCGCCTGAGCAAGCCTGTCTGAGGTGCTCAGGGATGCCCAGGTAGCCTCCCTGCTGTGCCGCGTCCACACCTTGTCTGCGAGCAAAAGCAAGCCTGTTTGGAGAGCTGCACTCTGTTTTTCAAACACTCTCGCACCTGGGTGTTTGGGGCTCTGTCAGGCTTCCATTTGCTGCGCTGTGTCTACTGTGGGGTAGCATGCATTTTTAACTGCTCTCCCCATAGCAAGTGCTTGGGGAGAGCACAAACGTATTGATTTAAACCACAATAATTAATGATAGGGTGAGCTCAACCTGTCAGGCTTGGAACTGGGCTCAAAGAGCTGAACTATTTTTCTCCAAACTTGGACAAGCTGCGTAGTTTATTCTGAGCTGGTATCTAGTACAACACATTCGGGGGGGGGGGGACAAGGTAGGTTTCACAACGATAGATTGCAGTCTGAATTCAGGACAAACTTGTGGGGACTTGCATGCGAGGTGAGCATTACAAGCAGTTGACGTTTATACTGCTGAGCCAGTAAATATGACATTTGGTGACATTGCTAACAATAATTAGGAAAGTGCCATGTCGGGTAGGCCTCACATCAGGTCTTGCACATCAGGTCTTGCACCTCACATCAGGTCTTGCACAGGATGTTCTAATTAGCGGAAACCAGTGCCAGGAAGACACCACTTTGTCCCCCAGTAGAAGGAATGCCCTAATGAGCTCTGCAGCATCTTTTCTTTCCACAGCACTTTTCTTTCCACACCACTTTGTCCCCCAGTAGAAGGAATGCCCTGGGGAATGAAGGGGTCCGAGGCAGGCACTCTCACAAATCCAAGTGGTTTTAGAACTGTGGGCTTGTCTGGCAAACTATGTTCCCAAGGGCAGGAATGGCCCAGCTCACCAGGCACGTTTCCATCCCATTTTTGCAGCACCCTTCTCCACATCAGGTGGTGTCCTTTTATTTTGTGTAAGGGAGGGCACCTCCTGAATGGGAATTAGCTGCATTTGTGTGTAGTGTGCTGCATTTGACCTTCCGTTCCCCAAGTGGCTTTGGCTGGGAACTGATAATAAAAAGAGCATGAAGCAGAGATGGGCAAACTCTCCCAAGTAAGTTCACCTTGGATTAACTCAGCATTGCCCGAGTTCTTTCCACCTCTCAGAAAAAGGAAGAAGTTGGATCATTTTTTTCTGAGTCAGTCTGATTCTACTGTGAAACATGACCATGCAATGGGGGAAGCTCCATAATCTGAGAAGAAATTTGGATGAAGAGAATTTCCAAGGGGCATTAGATCCTGGCCAATGTATTGCATGGGTTTTGCCCATTTTGAGTCTTGCCCTGCATGGGGGGTGGATGCCCTTATCGTTCCTACCTACTTACTGTGGTTTAAATAATGCCCCCTATCCTCTCCCCTACAATCTCATGTTTTGACTTGGGCCTGGAAATCGACTTGCAGCCTTTGCAGATGGCCACCTGCACTGAGAAGTGTGCTAATTGGAAACCGAGTCTCCCTTTCTTACCCCATGCATCCATCCTTGCTCCCCTGTGTCCCTTTGTTCTTGTCCAGCTTTCAGCGAATCTGGAGAAACAGGGGTCTCCTTTTCTCGCTCTCTTTTTCCCGGTGTCTTTTGTTTTGCTGTCACTGCTACATACCCGACAGGCTGCCGAGTGCAGAGGAAGTGCCAGGAAATAAACTAACCGAGCACTTGAGGCATCCTAATGTCCTGATGTGCCAGCAGGGAAGATCCTGTAGCACAGGAGCTGAGAAGCCGTTATGATGTCTTCAACAATAGCTCTCTCTCTCTCTCTCTCTCTCTCTCTCTCTCTCTCTCTCTCTCTCTCTCTCTCTCTCTCTCTCTCTCTCTTTCTTCCTTGGATGCAAAAGCGGGCAGGTTGCCGGCCACCTGAACATCACTTGCCACGTTATTTCCCCAGGCAGAACCATTCGGCGCAGGCCGGCAGCTGCCACAAACCCTGCCAGGAAAAGTCACACCACTTTATTAGCATAACGAATGCTGCCGAAAAGGAACTTCTGATATGCAAATAACCTGGCGTTGGGCAAGGGTTGACAAGAGCCTTGCTGTGCCACCGTCAGCTGTCTGGTTTGGCCCACCAGGTTAGCTGTGTTCATTTGTGAGCAGAAACGTTTGGCTGGTGACAAAGATCTCCAGCATGCATTGCTCTCGCTTCCAGTTGCCTCCCTCAGCGGCTCCCAATTCCCCAATACGTTGCAAACTGGTTTTATTTGGGGCATAAGCAATTTGGGGTTGCTAGGAATAAGGAGCCACTGCAGACTCCTGCAGGTTGTAGAAGTAGGTTTTCTCTGTGCCAGGTGCAAGGGAGTGTCAACGGGAAACAGGTTATCTTGTTGTCTTGTGCTCCCTGAGGCATCTGGTGGGGCCACTGTGTGAATGATACAGGAAGCTGGACTAGATGGGCCTTTGGCCTGAACCAGCAGGGCTCTTCTTATGTTCTTATGTTCTTATGTTCAGACAGTTCCTTCCAACCTTCCTCTGCCTCACTGTGGGCCCTATCCAACATTCCAGCCCCATTGCAGCCCCAATTCCTGTGCTGCTAGAAAAGTTTGTATGACTGCCAAAAGGCAGTTAATGCTGGCAGAACATCTGGATTAGGCGCCAAATAGGATTGGACTCTTAGCTGAACATCATCTTCACCCTTGCTGGCTGATTTGTTCTTGAGCATGTCTCTCAACAACCCCTGTGAGGTGGATCTGCCCCCCTGGGCAAGGGGGAGGAGACCCCCATGATCATGGGGGCTATGCCATGGGCCATAGCTCATTGGTAAAGCAGATGCTTTGCTTTATCTCTAGCTAAAGAGTATCAGGTAGTAGATTAAAGGAAAAAGACCCCCCCCTCCCACTCTCTTCTTGAGATCCTGGAGAGCGTGTGACACTATTGGGCGAGCTGGACCAATCACCTGAGTCGCTGTAAGGCAGCTTCATGCATTATGCTCACAACTTCATTTTGTGGCAATGTTTGGCTGCTGCTGATGCGTGTCCTCCACATTCATCTCCCTGGTAATGTTTAGTAAGTGAAACATATTAGGACTGTGCACGCGATCCCCTCCAGACACCCATAGGCCCTATCCAAATGGCCCAGGAGAATGTCAGAAAGGGGAGCCTATGTGTGTACAGTTGAATGCAGGTCAATTTTACTCTTACTGCCCAATCCTAATGCATTCCGCATCCTAATGCGTTCTGGCCGTGTAGCGCACATTCCGGCTGTTGCGAAAGGTGACATCCCAGAGCGTGCGGGCTGGTTAGGATCAGGCCTGGGAAGGGGGCGGGTTTGGCAGTGACATCATTTGCCCTTCTCAGGCTTGATCTGCCTTCACGGGTCCATGCAATATTGCTGGTGCAGTGGTGCAGGTCTGAGTAGACCTGGTGGGCTGCCATGGGCTTATCTCGGAGCAAGGGAACAAATGTTCCCTTACCCTGAGGAGGCCTCTGGAGGCCAAAACTCCCCCACGGGATACATTGGATGCTGCATTTGCACCGCTGTCTTGCCATGCGGGGAGTTAGGATCGGGCTGCCTGTCATGAATCGTGCACGATCTGAGTTCCCAATTGGGTGCCAAGTCTATGCATGGCATTGAAAGCAGGGCTGGATGGTGTAATCTCACTCCCCCCGCAGAGCTGATACTAGGCTTCTGGGGTCCCTGGGAAAAGCCCTGCAAGGAGCTCCCATGGCACCCCCAGGTGCATTGGGCAGAACCGCTGCCACTGGTGCTGAGAGTTCTGGAGTTGGTCTATCCTCAGCCTGGCCATATGCACGCCCCTATTATAAGCCATATGCATATTATATGGGGTCATCACACATTCAGCATTTCCCTGCCCTCCCTCCAAGTGGCAGCCACTTAATTGAAGTCAGGCTGGGAAACATTGGATGCAGCCATGTCCCATCATACACACGCTTTGCCTGCTATTACCCAGCACCAGCCTGATCGAGGGATGGGGGAGCGATGGCTCTGCCACATCCATGCATCCCTTATAAAACGTAGGTAGAACTGAAAATGCAAAGCAGGAGACACAGCTTCCTCTCTGTGCTCTTCATGTCTTCGATCCCTGGCCCCACTTTGATCTAGATGAAAGTAAAGCTAGAAAACCGAGATAAGCACTAAAATATTGGTATCCATTTTAATCAGAGCACCATATATAGACACGTTAAGCCTGCACCCTTTCCTTCCGAGTAAGCCCCACTGAACATGGTATTTCAATGAGTATTTATGTATTATATGTTTACTGGAAACATTCTTTAGCCCACCGTTCCACCCATGTGGGTGTACATGGTGGATCATCACAAATATTGAAAACAGTTGCATGAATTTGTCCTCACTGAAGGCTCCTCCAATTATGTCTCCAAGTTCAAGTAATTGTGACAGTGAACCAGCACTCTCAGATAGTGGGGGAAAGTGAACCCCAAGTTCACTTTCCCCCACTTTCAGCCTCCAAGTTCAAGCATGTTCCTCATCGTGACAGATGGCCATAGAGTCCGGACTAGAGCACATGCCCTGCAGGCAAATTCCCAGGTTCGGTTCTCTGACATCTCCAGTTACAGATCTCAGGCAGCAGGGTTGGTGACTGAGCTTGGCCAAGCTGGGCACTGGCTGAGGGTCCACACCTGGCAGAGGACCCACCTGGGTGGGCTCAACCCTGAACCTTCAGTATCCATGGCAGCAGCACTACTCAGGACCTCGTCAGTGGGAGGGTGGGGGGGCCATGCAAGCCCCATGGAGAGCTTTGGCCCAGGGTCCTCGGCAACCTGCCACTGCATAGCAGAGCTTGGAGACATGTTTGCCCAAGACCTTGGAGAGCCCCTGCTAGATGGAACAATGGCCTGACTCCATATGCATCAGCAGAGCAGGGTGTGTGCCGTATCCGATCTACTTACGTCCCAACCTCGGCCGTGTGGATGCCTTTCTTGTGACACTGCAGATGCCCTTCTCGTTCATCGCCGAGCAAAAGAAGTTTCCCTCGTTCAGTTTTCAGATACTTTATGTTGATGCCGTGGGCAGGCGGTGTTTGTTTTTCTAAAAAAGGAAGCCCATTGCATATTGAGAGACAGACAAATCAATGGACGGATTCTGAATTTGCAAAAAGCCACAGCATCAAAGTTTCACTTACTACAGTAACAAGCATATATATACATTCCCTTCTGAATCAAAATAAGGCAATGCCTGAAACACAGAGACAAGCAGGCAGAAACATCTCTGGTAGTAATGAGGTCTGTGAGGGGTTTTGGATTAAGCAATAATACATATTTTAAAGGCAAGGGGGAAAGAATGCTGGCTATCAGGTTACTTTAACTAAACTGGCCTTTACGTTTTGCAGATTTCCGAAAAGCTGAGCTGCACTGGTAAAGACTCTGACCTGAACCATGGAGCAGGAACCAAGAGGATCCTACCCACTGTGCCCAACCAGGGCGCCTGTCCTGTCTCTGACACCACCGGTGTGGTGTATCGGCGCGGCTGTAGGCTGCGCCGCATTTTTTTTGGGGGGGGGACACCCAGGTGCACCCTGCCCCGGGTGCCCCCCCGCCCCTTCGCATCGCCTGGGAGCCGGCCAGGGAGCGTCCGGCCTGGCCGGCGCTCCAGGGCCTTCTGAAATAAGGCCCAATGCGTCAATACAATACGCAAACTTTTACTGTTTTCGCGCATGCGCAGAGACCATTTCTGAGGGCAAGGGCCTGCCCTTTTGCTCTCAAAATGGTCTGCACATGCGCGAAAACAGTAAAAGTTCCCGTATTGACACATTGGGCCTTCTTTCAGAAGACCCTGGAGTGCCGGCCGGGCCGGACACTCCGAGGCCGGCTCCCGGGCCGGCCTTGGAGCGTCCGGGGGGCGACGCGCGTCATGGAGGTGACGCGCGTGGGGGTGCGCGCGTCACCCCTTTGCGCACGTCACCCCGTAGCGGCCCGCTCCCGTCACTTGACGGGAGCGACGCCATTGTGCATAGTGATGGACTGACAAAAGACTGATGATGGCGGTAAGCTAGTGGGGGAGGTAGAGCAGGGCGGGTGAGGGTGGAACGGGGACAGGAGCAGGCGGAATGAGGCAGCAGCAGAGGCAGGGGGAGGGTGGAACAGGGCACTGAAGGAGGCGGGTTTGGTGGCAGTGGTGGCTGCTGAATGCAAAGCCTCTTCCCTGACCTGATCCTGCAGCCTGGGTCCATGCAGACCTGCGCCAGAGATTTCAATGTTGCAGGTCCGAGTAGACCCCCTCCACACCGTGGAGGCCACATTGCATGTGGCAAGCCCATGTGCCAGATCATATCCCCCCATTTTTTGGGCCCTTGTGCCCCCTTTCTCTCCTAGGACTTATGCCAGCTATATAGACCACCAGCAGACCTCCTGATTGCCGCCTCCCCCCCCCCCCGCACAATTGGATGCAGCTCTGTCAGCACGGCTGCATGGGCACCAATGGGGGGTAGGATTGGGCAGTATTAGGTGTATCCAAGTTCTTCATCAAATAATCAGAATGATGGGTTGACCTCCTAAGCATATGTCCTACAAGATCACTCCTGAAAAATCAAAAGCTCTCAGCTGGAAACGTTTCCTCCATCTTTAGAAAGGGATTTTTCATCAACACACAAATCACCGAAGAAATCCAGAGAAACTCACGAGTAACAGCCAGTAGGAAGCCAAGAGCAAAGTACAACCAGAAACATCTTACATCATAATAACAGCAACTGACAAAAATGAATTATTGATGCTGGAAGAAGGATGAAAAAAGGCAAATGGGGACACAAGAAAACGGACTGGAGGGAGAGAGAGAGAGAGAGAAAGAGAGAAAGCCCCACAGAATCAGAAATGGAAACTAGGCTTTTTTTAATTTGTATTTTATCGGAGAAGGAATGTTCAGGACACAGGAGCAATCAGTGTGAGAGGTCCAATCTATACATGCCTAACACGCACACGATAAAGTCTTTCTGGCAGGGTCAGTCCATCCGCAGGTCAGCTGAGTTAGTTGCCTCAGGCAGCAGATGGCATTGGGCGCCAAGCTCTGCGATTCCTTCTCTTCCTTCTCCCACTCTGGGATTGGAAGAAGAAGAGGGGAACAGAGCAGAAGAGTCAATGTGAGGGAGAGGAGAGTGGTGGGCTTGTTCCTCTTCTCCATCCTTTTTCTGACCCAGGAAGCAGAAGGAGCAGAGGCTGGCACAACACCAGGGAAGGGGAGGCACCACTGCTGCAGGTGCCCAGAGGTCTTGGGCCGGCTCTGTCTGCTGGGATTGCATCATTCCCAATCTCAGGAGAAGATCTCTTGTTTTCATGCTTGCCCGTATTCAGAAAATCCCCTGCATGTTGGCAGATAGCAAAGCAGGGGGAAAGGCTACAACTCTTCACTCTGGGGCGCACTAGTTTTCTGGCCTGAAAGAAGACCTCTCAAGTTTGATGGAGGACTGGGAGGGGGCAGAGGGTGGGGAGAGAAGGGAGAGGCATGCATCAAAAGGGATGCAGCAAATGCAAGTCCATGAATTTGCACTTACAGCCCAATCCTTTGCAAGTTGCATCAGCGGGTCTAACTGGCCAGCCGCTACATCCTGCAAAGGATGCAGCCCACGCTGGCAGGGCTGGGACCTTGGGGGAAGGGGATATTTTTCCTCTTCCCCGGGTGTAAGCCCCAGCAGCCCCAATGGGCCTTCTCGGATGTGCACCAGCTATTTAGAGAGAGAGGCCGTGCAAAGCCGGCCAGGCCCAGGAAGGGGGTTTGGATATCGACACAGCATGGCGCCAATATCCCCACCCCATCCCAGGCCTGGCCAGTCCCTCCTCCATCACCCCAACCCAACCTCCTCATACCCTCACACCTCCCGGTGCAGGACTTACCTGTGTCCGGCATCTGGGACGGCATCGGTGTGAGTGGTGCCAGCCTCGGTGTTGGCACAGCTAACACCCGAGGTGTCGCGAAAGTGCTTTACAGCACTTTCATGACACCTAAGGCCAGTGGAGTGTGCACTCCACTGCCCTATAGTTGAGAGGTGAGCTACACAACCAGCAAAATCCATTGTGCAACTCTTGCTGGAGTGGAATTGTACCTCCTTTTGACACACGGAACACTAGCATGTCAGGGGGAAACCTACCTGAGGACCCTTCTACCTCACATGCTGTTTCTCTTGTATGTACAAGGCATCATGAAGAGGGGAATGGGAGTCTTGTTCTGTGTGTCCTGTTCCCCCCCACACACACACCATCTAGAGTACAGAGGTGCACACGAGGGCCAGCACTTTTCTGTTGCTGCTGAGACAGTGAAATGCCTTGCCAAAGAAAGTCCCCTCACCACCACTCACAAGTCCACATTTTGCTGGGCAGCTACATTTTTCCAGCTAACCTTGTTTCAGCACAATCCTATCCAACTTACACCACCGGTGTAACCAGCAGGGCAGGGCAGGGCGGGAGGCTTTGGAGGGGAGGGGAGATTTAAATCCCCTTTGAATCCTCCTTTGGAGGGGATTTGAATCCCCTTTCCATTCTGGGGCCTCCTGTTCTACTGCACCGCTGGTTACACCGGTGGTGTAAGTTGGATAGGATTGCGCTGTTAGGTTTTCTGACTGTATCCTTTTCTGTACGGACTCTGGATTTCTTAACCATGGATTGAGTTTGCTTTTGAAATGATCAGCGGTGATGTTTTCTTTCTAACTTCTGTACGTTTGTTCCCTGGCTTCCATCTCTCTATAGAAAGGCGGGATTAAAATGTTGAAAGCAAACAAGTGGTGGTTACAGAGCAGGACTGGAGAGAGCAGGATACCAATCCTAGAATCGCTGTGGAGTTCACTGCGCGGCTCCCTCTCTCCGTCTAAACCTGAAGGAGACCAGAAGGAGACCACAAAGCAGGAACCCCGAGCAGATGCTTCACTCCATGGAGGAAACGTGCAGGTCTCCCTCATGTTACAACAAGTCGCGTTCCGAGTGGTGACATCACACTCACTTGGCGCCAGCTATTACGGGGAGACTCAGCAGGATGCCTTGAGCGGCTGCGTACATAGGAGACATTGACTTTCTTTTTTTGCCTTTGAGCCCTTCTTCGAAATGTGACTCTTGAACCTCAGCCGAGTGATTAAGCAGAGCTCTGTGAATACTGAATGTGTTCTGATTATCTTTGGCGCAAACGGAAGCTAAGAACATTATACAGGGCACGACCCTGAGACAATGGAAACAATGCCAGCTCTTCCAGTGGGCTTTCATTCGTCTCCTTAATGCCAGGAACGATTTTCAGAATGCAGCACATTTTAAAGAACCATCTCTCATCCCTCACCCCCATTGCCCCCCCAACAGCATTCCACAATTCTTGGATTGTATTCTTGTAGATTTGAATGCAGCTTACAATGCACTAGCAAAGGGGTTCTCAATCCTTTCCTGGCCGAGTACCACCTTCGGTGCTATTCACCTGCTGCATACCACCGGAAGTGACTGGTGATGATATCATCACCAGTTACTTCCAAGTTTTCAGGTTTTCGGAGGTGAGAAAATGCAGGTACGAGGCTCCGTGCGTGTGGGAATGCCCTTCTCAGCATTTCTGAGAGGCTCGGCCAAAGGCAGGAGCCTCTTGGGAGCGAAAATGCACCGCCAAAAGTGCAGCATTGGAGCAGGGTTCTGGTGGTCCGGCGATCCAAGTACCACTAGCAGTTGGCTGAAGTACCACTGGTGGTACTAATACCACTGGTTGAGAACCCCTGCACAAGCACACTGGTTCCCAATCTTTTGGGTTCTGTGACCCACTTTTGGCACAGAGTTCTGCAAACTGGAAGTTTTGCCAGTGACATGATGATGTCATCACGTCACCACCAAAACTTCCAGGTTACCAAGCTTTTGTCTGAGCCTCTGCTCGGAGATCTTTGGCTGCTCCTTGTGTTATTTTCTCGCTGAGAGGACAAAGGCAGAGGCTCAGGAGGCCAGCTGTTTGTGTAAAGAAAACGTGGAAGCTCGGCAATCCGGAATTTGATGCTTGGGAATGGGCTGTTCGCAACCCACCAAAAATCAGGTCACAACCCACATTTGAAGCCTGAAGACTACTCCTCTCTCACTGGCATGTCCTCTGTTGTGATGCTTGGTCATATGTTGTTGTTCATATAAATATGTCTACCTAGAAATACAGTCCCTGTTGCTAGCACCTTACATCCAGAAGTAGCAATCTACAGCAAGAAAAACAAAACAAACAAAAAACCCAGCCCAGTGTGGTTCCCACCAGTGGTTTTTCTCCTAAAGACCCTTCTCTTCCCCCCCCCCTCAACCCCAGATGCTTTTTCCCTGCAAGAAAAAAAGATACAGCTAAGCTACACTATAGATTTCAGGAAATTCGACATTTGGTAGGCATCTCACTAGAAATAAATAAGGATAATAAATAACACTATACAATCTACAGGGTTGCTGGAACATCAACTATGAGGGAAGTCATTTATTCCCATTTTAAAAGATGTGGGAACTGAGGCTGTGTTGTCTCCATCCAGTTGTTCCTATAACTGATCCAGGACTTTAATCCTAGTTGCGCTTGGTCTAAGTCCAAGTCTTTCCTGAACAGGGGGGGGGGAAGCCTAACAATTTGGTGTAGTAATGACCTTCACAGCAAACCACAGATGGGATCTGAGCTAAGCAACTGGTCTGTAGTTATTGATGCCACCTTATTGAATTATTTATTGCTGCTTGAATGGGGAAAGGGATATTTGCTGTTCAGAGCGGCGGTAATAAAACTTCAGCAGAGTGTCTTGGAAGGGGGCAACTCAATTGTATATGACTTGCTGAGGCTCAGGCAATGTATACTGCGCATAAGTAGATGCCGGAGAAGGGCAACCAATTAGGGATCCTATTAGACTGAGTAATTTAGGAGGGGGGGGAAGAGAACAGAGAGAAGAGATGGGGGAAAAGGTAAATTAGCAAAGCCCTTAGAACAGATGGCAAAGTGTCCCTCAGATCCTCTCTTGGAAAGCAAAGAGAAACTTTCAAGGAATATTTGAGATCTGTATATCACCTAGAATATACTCACTTGGTCAACCTGGAATGCTCACTAGGAAAAGAGTCAGTTAAATTATTAAAGAGGCAGTGGCAGGCAAGAATTAGAGGGAAAAGTTAGATGCAACAACCACTGATAAATCTCCCAGTCCAGATGGTTGCCCAACAGAATTTTTAGCAAACATTTGGAGAGATAATAAGGCCAGTAACTGTAGATAATTACTTGGTTTCTGTATGGCTCAGTGCCCTCTTCATCTACATTTGTTTCAATGGCAGTTTTGTTGTCAGGGCTGTGCAGGGATGGGGGGGGGGCTCCTACCGTTGCTGTCCTTCTCCCTTTCTGTTGTATGCAGAAAGGGGTTCTGTGTGGGTTGTGTCTCTGCTCCTCAGTGCAGATATTCAAAACAAAAACAAAGGGCATGATCTGACCTAAAGGAAGCATGTTTTATCCTCATTGGTGGGAAGGAGTAAAAGCTTTCACTAAAACCCACGGGACAAAAAAGTATGGAAGGCTGACCTGCCCCAGGCTCACTCTTTGAGGTTCATTATTCCTGTTCCGTGGGCCCAACTCAGCACAATGTCTCCTCGGAGGGGGCTTCAGGTGTTTCATAAAGTCCTCCTCTTGGATACCATAGTCTAGACACACCTGTTCAAAAGTGGTCCAAGAATGACACACCATCACTCCCAGCTTCTTGGCATCCACAGAGACCAGGGCTGAAGTGGATAGAAGATGGATTCAACTTTACTTAATGTTCTCCAACTTAATGTTCTCCACCTTCACTGTATGTGCCATGTGGGCCTTCTAGAGTTCACCTCTTTTCCCCCTGCCCAGTGGCAAACTTTCACTCCTCTCTCGCTCAGCCTCTAACCACTTCACCTCCAGCTCATGGGCGAAGTGGTCCCTATCTCAAGCTCTTTCATCTTCCAGTTTCAGGTGCTTCATTTCTAGCCAACATTTCTTTGGTTTTGCAGTCATTGGCTCCTTCTGACCACTGCCAGAGCTTCAGCTAGGATAAGGGAAGCCCTGGGAATGACCTGTCCCACCCTCATTGAGGTTCTCCATGATTTTGTCCCCTTTCGTGCTATTGTGAGCCTATGGGTTTCTTAGCTCAGGTTCTAGTTTTGCTGCTTCACAAGAGCAAGCACAGAGTGCTGCCCTTATCTTTCTACCTTTCCTCACTATCTATGTCAATCCCGATAAGAAAAGAAGCAGTTGGCTTTGGATCTCTTGGGTGCCAAACCATCAACCTGCATGATTCAAACTCAGAGCTTTTGCTACTGGTAAAACGTTTGGATTCTACTGCTGGACACTACGAGGTGAGGGGAGGGGATCCTGCTGCCAATCTCTCTCTCTTTCCCAGATCTGCTCATAGTCAAGGCTCAAAATCAGTAGATTCCACACACAGTCGCCATGAGGATAAATCCAGGCAGACAGTCTCTCTCCCAATTACATGGAGAGTCCCCCCCACGCAATCTATCTAACAGAGTGTAGCCAAGAGTCCACTCAGGCTGAGTTCAACCAACAGCAGGCAGATGAAGAGTTAAAACATAAAAAGAATTAAAACACAAATAGGATTGTGGTGGACAATACAAGGAGGAAAGAGGGGAAAACAACAACAAAGCAGGCTTGGAAAATGGCTTGGGTGTTGGGCAGTGCTTGGCAAAAGTCAAACAGGTGAGCACAGGCAAATTGATATGATGATGAAGAAGAAGAAGAAGATGATTTATATACAACTGTCAGAGAATAGCCAGATGCTGACTAAAGGGAATAAGGCCTAGCAGTTAATGCTCAGTGTATCCCTTCCTGCTCTCTTATTCCCACATTTACTGAAAGGGGGAAACTGGTAGATCTATCTGCTGTCACCATCCCAGGTTAACAAAATCTGGCAGAAAGGAGCTGCCTGCAAAAACCTATCCTTTCAAGAGAGCACAGACTCTTGTGGTTCTGGTATAAAATTACACCACATTAGCACCCACACATGCTCAGACGGGACAACCCACTGAATGATTTATGAACACAGACTAGATAGGCAGGGAGTCTAAATATAGCCAGATTATTTAAAACTCCAAAGAAAAGGAATTAAATGAAATGAGAAAAAAAAAGAGATAGAGAGAAGTACAACAAGCAGATTGATGGAAAATGCCTGTAACTTGGCTTCATAGACACAAACGATAACTTGACCAAATGGAATGCAGTAACTTGTAATGCCCAGCAGAGGGAGCCAGGAAGCTAAGAGCAAAGCACACAAAACCCCCAACTTGTCCATGGACCAGTGAAGTTTGCAGGTTGGCTTGGAGTACAAAAAAACACAAATTAAACAAAATTAATTCCCTAAAATTAATCTAAATCTTTTAGATTAAAAGAACATCTACCTAGAAATACAGTCCTGTTGCTAGTACCTTACATTATCCCAGGAATCCTGACCTTCTGCGAGCCAGTATTAAGTTTGCTAACAGCAGACCTGGCAAAACAAACCCAAACACTCTTGTGTTTGATCTCAAGAAACCCAAGTTTATCATAGGGTTACAACATGATTGGGTAAGTGAGAACCATCTGGCCTCTAGCACTCCATCCCTTTACCTAGGCAGGTGTGTTTGGCTGCGCAGTCATTGGGCACATGCCTGTCTCAGTAGGAGGCTTGGCTAGGAGCTCTTGTCTCTGGGAGAAGCTGAGACATAGAGTAGGGCAGAAGGCACAATACACATCCAGCCATATGGATTTCTGCGAATGTTGTTTTGGAACAAAGGACAAAGTCTCCTGCAGGAGAAAGTCTCTGCAGCTTTTAGGACTGTAAGCCTGCATAGAACCCTCTGGGGAACTGCAAATGTCCAAAAATAAAGAAAAATGAGGTATGGGGGGGAGGGCATACATCACAACAACCTTTCAATTTTAAAAGTTCACAAAGCAGTTTACAAAACAAACAAACAAATGGCTTCCCTGTCCCAAAAGGGCTCACAGTCTAAAAAGTTGCAGAAGAAACACCAAATGGCCGCTGGGGAAAAACACACACTCTGTTTGGTAAATGGGGACAGTAGCTTTCCCCACGCTAAATATAAGAGGGCACCTCTTTGCCCAGTTAGCGGGGGGGGGGGAACCAGATGTTAGGAACAAATAAGAGGAGAAAGACACCACTGTCTTGGCCTGCTTGTGAGCACCAGAGGCATTAGCTGGCCTGGCACCCATTGGAAACAGAATGTTGAACTCGATAAACCTTTTGTGCAAATTTGGATTCAACTGATATGGGTTAGCACAGGGACAAACCTTTGACCTATCCTCACTCAACTCTGCCACTTTCAGCCACCCCAAACTCCTCTGGTCTCGGAGGCGACTCACTCCTTCTTCTTTACTCTCAGAACCTCCACCCACCACCCAGAATGCCTACATGGTGCCACCTCTTCTCTGGCTGGTACCCCCACCTCAAACTGCATGTCTTTCACGAAGCCTTTGGCTTATCCCCGTATTCGTCACCCACCTGAAACAAACTGCAACCAAGAGCATTTGATCACGTTCAGCATAATGTATGACTCTCCATTCCCCCCTTCTCTCCCCACTGACAAACTTTACATTGTATGCTCATTGGGATAACTTAAGTTGTAGACCACCATGTACATCTATAGTGTTGTATAAATACTAAATAGAACATATGCTATCTAAAACCACTTCTTCTTCTGCCTAAAATTTTCTACTTGGCCTCTAAGGTGCCAAAACACTTAAAAGAAAAATCTTTATGGTGTTACATACAAATGCTGGAACTCATATGCAATTTATTAGAATTATTAGATGAGAAGGAAGCATATGAAAAAGATAAAATTGGATGAAGCGACAACAATCTGACAGCTCTGGGAATCAGTCTGAGAAATATTGGTCATAAAATGGAGACCAGCCAACTCAACAGGGACAACCCTCAGATTCTCTCTCTCTCTCTCTCTCTCTCTCTCTCTCTCTCTCTCTCTCTCTCACACACACACACACACACACACACACACACACACACACACACACACACTGTGTCTCAAAAAATGTACATACATTTTAATGAGTTCTAATCTATACATATTTCATTGTAGAAAACCTGGAACACTCATTGTGCAATCCTATCCACGTTACACCACCAGTGTAACAGCGGAGGAGGGCAAGGCTCTTTGGAGGGGAGGGGAGATTTAAATTCCCTTTGAATTCCCCTTTGGAGGGGATTTGAATCCCCTTTCCATTTTGGGACCTCCCGTTCTCACTATCCCCTTTCCGTTTTGGGACCTCCCGTTCTCGCTGCACCGCTGGTTACACCGTTGGTGTAAATTGGATAGGATTGCGCTGTCAAACGTCTAAGGGAAGCAATTGAAGAGAAGATATCTGCAACCATCTCTGCACACTCTTTGGTGGATGTCTGCAGATCCCTTCGTCAATGATGTCAGAGCGGTGTATAGATGCCAATGGGGAAACATTTGGAGCACTTGGTCTAATATTGATTGAATCCCGCCCAACTCCAGATAATCATGGAAGGCTATTGTAAAGGAAGATCGATTTTAATGCAAATCTTGCCCATCTGAGGTTTTGAAAGACAATGAAGGACTTCCCCTGAACTGGGATGAGCAAACTTAACCATTACTGGCATCTCGCACAGCTCAGCCTTGTAACTACGAAGAAATGCCTTGTAAACCAAAGCAAGAGTATTACATGACACTGCTCGCAATCTCAAATTCTCATAATTTGGATGGGTGTATCTCAGGGGAGCAGTGTGAATGTTTGGTGGCAAATGGGGTATGTGTGTTGTTGTATTGTTCATAATGTGTACATCAAGTCTTCCTCTTCCATTCTCTCCCCATGCTCTGCTGACCCAGCTTGTTCTAAGAAGCAAACAGGAAGACCCCTGTGGTGCTGGCGACAAGGACAGGGTGCATGTGCGCTGACCCACATACAGATGAGAAAGAAAGGGGGCAGACATTGAGTGCCGCTGCAACTTGGCCTGGGTCCACTCTCACTCATGTTCGCTCTCCCCCTTTTACACACAAAGTGGGCAGCTAGACAAACAAATAACTGTAGTGGACTCCATCACATCTAATTTGACCCTCCATTCTTTAACGGAACACTTACAACCACGCCGACTGGACCCTTTAGCAACCTCCCGGGTCTTTTCAAGTAATATCAGAATCAACATTCACTTCCTAGAAGTTGCTCGCCGTTTCTTAATTGCAAAAATACACTTTGGAACAAGAGGCATTTGATAGGCTTTTGGAGGTGGGAGGCTGCAGTCGGGCTGTGATTACTTCCGACTATGTTGTAAACTATTCTTCATATCATCAGCTGACGCAAATCAACATCATTCCATTGCAGTAAATAGAAACGCTTCCTTTTTAATGTCAGTTGAGGCTCCTGCATTTTATAACCAACACCACTGTTAAGAAACAGGAGGTTCATTAGTCCAGTCCTTAATGAGATCGTCTGGAGAAAGTGTTGCACGAGAACACTAAAAAATAAATGAGAGGTGGAGGAAACAATGAGAAATCAGACATGTCTGGAAAAAGGCTTGGCAGGAGGAATAATACGGTGGGAGACAAATTGAGAAAAATGAGAATAAAAGAGCTCCCACTTACTAATGTGTCTCTTGTGTTTAGTTTCTTCTAATGAACAGGCAACGATTGAGGAATTAAAACACCTATGGGAGGCTGGCTGATGACAGAATCCTTTTGTCTTCCAGCTATTCAAATCTGTCCTAGGTAAACTCAGCAGCCCAAAATAATGATTGCTGTACGTGAATGAACTGGTGATCTCACTGCTGTTCTGGAGGGTAGCCACACTGCAAAGTCAGAGAGTCCTGTCCATTCAGTGAGTGACGAAGCTTCTTCAGTGTCATCCAGCAAATGTCAAAGAACCAACACAATCTCCAAACGTGATGAATATATATGGACAACCAGGTTTCAAGTCGTAACTTCCCAGTGCGTGCGTGGGAGTTACTTGGTGAGTCTCATGGTAGAGTTTGTATCAAAATAGGGAGAATACGTTTTGTGAAAAATGTTCTTCCCACAAAACGCATAGCTTATTTTGATGAATGGTGGGGGGGGGGGGGCAATATGTCCATCCTTCCAGATAAGATACATTGTGCTCACTCTGATTTGGCATTACCGTTCTTCAGAGAACAGAGCCGATTAGCAACATTGCTAATCAGAGTAAAGGCAAAGTTTCCTTTTCTTAACCAATTTTGACTCCATAGCAAAATCTGATTGGCTTTGTGAGGATAAGACTTTGTCACACTTCCCACATGATCCCTGATTGGCTGGATTGTTAGATTTTATTGTTTTAAAAATGTTTTTATACTTTGCTAGCAGCCTTGGAAGCACTAATGATGAAGAATAGACATTTTCCAACTCAATGGCTTTAAGCTGGAGACGGCGGAAAGAAGCATCTGCAAAATAATAAACAGCATGTACAAACAGATAAGCACGTATATTGTTTTCCCTGAAACTTCTCCCTGTTCTTCTGAAAATTTCCAAGGCACATCCCTGTCTATCAATGGAACGAGGTGCTACTCTCAACTGGAGTTTCCACCACAAGTGTCAACCCCCATATCCAGTTGTCTACGCTCTCTTTTTTATATTTAAGCATACTTACTTTAGATGCAGAGGCCAGCGGGTGGCGCAGTGGGTTAAACCGCTGAACCATGAGCTGTCGATCGAAAGGTTGGCAGTTCGAATCCGCAACGGGGTGAGCTCTCGTTGCTTGGCCAGCTCCTGCCAACCTAGCAGTTCCAAAGCATGTTAATGCGGGTAGATAAATAGGTACCGCTTGCGGGAAGGTAAAAAGCGCTCCGTGTTCCAGCCGCATGCTACGCGCTGCGGCAAGGACAGTCATGCCGGCCACATGACCACGGAGGCGTCTTCGGACAACGCTGGCTCTTCGGCTTTGAAATGGGGATGAGCACCACATCCTAGAGTCAGACATGACTGGACTTAATTGTCTGGGGTCACCTTTACCTTTACTCTAGATGCAGTCTATGAAAAGGAGCAGGGATAGGAAAATGTGTGGCACGATGATGTCATAATATGGGTGAGTGTGCCTAACCATTCAGGGGAGAGGGAGAAGAACTTACAAAAGAACTGTCATGTTCACTGGCAGCTGCATGTTGAGCATCATATGCATCCAATGCAGCATTCAGTTTTGCACGGGGCCCAACCAATCACACCAGAATGCCCAGAAGCCAGCCATGAGGACGACTATCCTGTCTGTTGTTTCTCCCCAGCAAGTGGTGCTGAATGATTGATAGCCGGTGACAGAGCCGGTCCAATCTGAATTTTTCTGTAAGAATTATAATTATTATTTATTGGATTTATACCCCGCTTTGTCCCCCCATAGAGGAGACCCAAAGCGGCTTAGAAGAAGTCATCTTCTCACATTACGCTGGCAGTATGAGAGCCACTGAATGACGGTTCCTTCACCACATGGATAACATATGAAGCCACGGGTTGCATGGGATTAGTCTTTGCTGCTACCAAGATCCAGGAGCTACAGTTGAATGTTGGACTGTGTTCCTTGATAACCTTTTAATTTCTTTTTTTATTAGAAATGTGCAGGAGGACACACATGTACTGTACATGCGTGTACATGGTGCTGGGTGCCTGCGAAGAGAGCACGACCTAGTACTGTGGTTTCAGAAGCAGGATTGATGGCAAGAGGCCCCAATCCACAGGCCAAGAGGAAGGTGGCACATAATTGTCAGTTCAGTCACACCCACCCCACTTTATCAGACTGACTTGGATGGAGCCTTGCTTGCTCCTTGGAATATTCCATGGGCGACCGCACCTTGCTTGCGCATCATATTTGACCCTGTGTACAACAGCCGCAGCCTAGCAGGTTGTTAATAAGTTGTTAACAAAACAAAGGAAGAATCTCCAACTCTCACTGTCCTCACTATGGCCAAACTCAATGAAGGAGTCATGCAAACGGAGCAACCAGCCTCCTGAGCTACTCAGTTGGGTACAAGAAGAAAAGAAGCACACCCCATAAAACATGCATCATGGCCTTTCGGATCAGGAGGACCTCTGTCTTGTCCAGATTTAATTTCAGTTTATTAGCCCTCATCCAGGCCCCAACCACTTCCAGACAGCGCCCCAGAACTTCAACAGCCCCCTTGAAAACTGGTGGAAAAGAGAGATAGAGCTGGGTGTCATCTGCACATGGGTAACACCCAACTCCAAATCCCCTGATGACCTCCCCCAGCGACATCATGTAGATGTGAAACCGCATGGGGGACAAAATTAACCCCTGTGGCATCCTGCAAGTAATTACCAGTAGTTTTGGTCTTTGGTGCAGCCTTGCCATTGACTACAACCTAGCCTCTATTTTTTCCTTGTCTCATGTGCAGTCAAATTCATGGCAAACTTCTGTCTTTTTCTTTTTTGTGTGTGAGTGTGAGTGTGAGTGTGCATTTTGGTCTGGAGATCTGGTGCAGTAGATCCAGGGTCCTATAGATGATCTGACAGCACCTGATTCTATAGCACTCTGAAAAGTAAGCATCTGCGGATCAGACAGGTGCCTGGGTGGGAGATGACTGGGAACTCCAGGGAAGCCACTCAGAGTTTTCTCAAAGGACAAGCAGTGTCCCTTGAGCACACGAAACACTAAGCTCTGCCATTGACCCACAACTCATTCAAAGGGATAGGGGAAGAGTGAGGGACTATCCTCTGTCCACATGACGCATCACTGTGGGGCTCAGAGGGTCGATGCCACAGGGTGTGTATTCCACTTATGGGGAGGGGCATTGCTCAGTGCTAGAGCACATGTTTTGCTTGCAGGAGGTCCCAGATTCAGCAGCATCCCCAGGTAGCATCTCCTGGTAGGGCAGGTAACAAATAACTGATTCCTGTCTGAAACCCTAGAGAGCTGCTGCCGATCGGTGTCAACATTACTAGAAGCACCAGGAGTCTGACTCCATAGAAGGCAGCTTCCCATGTCCCTATCCCCTGATTCCAGTGCTCTCTCCTGAGTGGCAAGTATTTGCTTTTCATCAGCCTTTAAAGACTCATGTCTACATGCTAAATTCTGCTGCCATGGCTATTCCCTGGCAACATGAGCTCACAGCTCCTAAGAACGTAAGAAGAGCCCTGCTGGATCAAGCCAATGGCCCATCTAGTCCAGCTTCCTGGTGGGGCCACTGTATCACACAGTGGCCCCACCAGATGCCTCTGAGAGCAAACAGCCAAAAAGATAACCCGTTTCCTGCTGTGACTCCCTTGCACCTGGCACAGATAACCTGTTTCCTTTTGCCACTCCCTTGCACGTGGCACAGAGAAAACCGACTCCTACAACCAGGAGGTTGCTTATACCCAACATGGCTTGTGGATCTCTTGGTTCCAGCCGGGTCTGGGGGGAGGCATTATAACCTCCATCATTTTTTCTACATGGGTAAATGGTTCATGCCACTGACAGAGAGCTTCACTTCCCCTTCCAACAACAGGTGTGTCCACACATAGGTAAAGGTAAAGGTGACCCCTGACAATTAAGTCCAGTCATGTCCGACTCTAGGGTGTGGTGCTCATCCCCATTTCAAAGCCGAAGAGCCAGCGTTGTCCGAAGATGCCTCCGTGGTCATGTGGCCGGCATGACTCTCCTTGCCGCAGCGCGTAGCATGCGGCTGGAACACGGAGCGCTGTTTACCTTCCCACAAGTGGTACCTATTTATCTACTCAGATTAACATGCTTTGGAACTGCGAGGTTGGCAGGAGCTAGCCAAGCAACGAGAGCTCACCCCGTTGCGGATTCGAACTGCCGACCTTTCGATCGACAGCTCATGGTTCAGCGGTTTAACAATCCCTATAGCAGATATAGCTTATAATAAATCAATAATGTCCGACTTGAAGCAGATCTGAGGAAAAGCCCCAGACTGAGATAGGGTTGGGTGTACAAAACATCTCCCAGACCCACCAGCCTTGTGAGAACGTGTGAACTGTGTGCGAATGATTGACATGTGTTATCGCTGAAGGACTTGGGTTTCATTCACAGCTAAATAAGTCCTAAAACAGTCAGGATGATGGGTAGGCTTATCAATAATGGAGAAGAAAGGCTTTGAGATGTCCCATTATCTAAATAATTGATGTTGCATTTGGGCTTTGTAATTCCTTAATAAAACTGACTGATTGATTTGGTTAATTAATTCCTCCTTTGACAGGCTTATTGCTTTCTTTGGAGATGGGCAAAGGGGAAAAAAAAGAAGACAGAGGAGGAAAGAGCAAGAGAGAAATGGAGATAATTCAAAACCAGGGAGAAAGATTCAAAATCTTCATAATGTTTAACCCACCAGAGACTGCTTGAAACATATGCAATCATTAACTCTGAATTAGATACTCCGCCTTGCCGTCCTCTGGTTAATCATAAAAACAGCCTGACAACTGCAGATCAATTTAAAAAAAAAATCTCAGAAGAAAAACCAACAGGTTCATTTCTTCATTTCCCATCCACCACAATCTGCATCCCAAAGCACCTGATCAAACATTATGATAAACCATAAAGCATTTTCCCCGACCATACCAGTAGTAAACTTGCCTGAGCCTTAAATACTTCTGAATAACTTGATCCAAGTCAAACGTTTAAAACCCCACTTCTGCTTAGTAGCCATAATTACTCTGAAAGTCGGGCACCGAGGAAACTCACACTTCATCAGAAAGGAAACGCTTCCTCAAGCTTTAGCATTTACCTGAGGGGAAATGATTTGGGTGATGAATTGACACCAGCATCTCATATCAGCTTGTTTTCCATTGTTGTTCTACTCTATTTCAGGAGAAATAAAAAACTTACCTAGGAGGATGGGAAACTTTGAAGAGAGTTTCTATATGCACAGAAGAATAGAAATGGAAGAGACATGTGGTCATTTGGACCACTGATCTGACCAAAGGAAGGAGTACAGTTGACACTAAAGGCAACACTTGAAGTGAATATGGACTTCTTCTTCAGGAGAAACATCTGAGGAATTTCACAGGAAGCTCAGAAAGTGATGAGACGACGAGCAACATTTCTTAGGGGAATTCTAAACATCCATAACTGGCTAACGTGCGCCGATAGTCCAAGTCCCTTGGGCTAAAGAGCTGGAGTGCATCCAAGGAGGCACATTGGGGTCACTGGAGACAACACCGAGGGAAAGGGACAAGCATCCCTTTCCCCTGAGGTGTACCCCAGCTCCACCGGCGCGAGCCACATCCTGCGTAGGATGCGGCGGCTGGCCATCTTAGCCAGGATCAAGCTGCCCTGGAATGCTTTCACCGTGGTCAGACTGTTGGACCACTGAGACCAGAAAGTGCCTACTCCAGCTGGTTCTGGCTTGGGCAGGGGTCTTCTGACAGCATTATCAGTGTTTAGTGGAAACGTACGTTAAAAACCTCTAAACAAAAACATTTCTTGGTGGCTTGGTTTTCCGAAAAGGCAAAAGAACAGAACTTAAAATCGAAAGTCCCAAATATAGAAGCAAATTAACATTACTTGAACTTTGTTCATGTCACTTGCTTCATTTGTTTTAAATTCTAAATTGAGCAGAAATAATGACTCCTCTACCTGCTTCTTCCTGAGTCAGAGAGAGAGAGAGAGAGAGAGAGAGAGAGAGAGAGAGAGAGAGAGAGAGAGAGAGAGAGAGAGAGAGAGAGAGAGAGAGTAGTTAACTCAAATGAATGGGTGAGATAGTTGTAGGACAATTTCTTGGTTTCCTTCTGCTTTCTCAAGACACATTGTGCCTCCAGCAAAGGATCTATCAATCTATCTTCGTTCCTTAAATGCCACCTTAGTCATTTTTGGAGAGGTGGAGTACAAATTCATTAAAAATAAAATAGACAACAGACGTGAAAGTCATTATAGCACCAATGGAGGACAGAGCAGTAAATGAAGCAATATCATTTATTGTAAGCCGCCTTGAGTGCCCTTGCTGGGAGAAAGGCGGGGTATAAATTCTTTAAATAAAATAATAAATAAAATAAAATAAAATAAATAATATCGAGAATGTGGGAATTCCACAGGGATGTGGATCAAGTCTCTGACCCCAAGTCTCGAGTCAAGTCCCAAGTCTTTGCCCCCAAAACTCAAGTCTTTGGTTGCGAGTTGTGAGTTCCTATCTATTTATTGGGGTAAATGGGTTTAAACCTGAATAAAATTCAACTTGTCATAAAAGGCTCCAAGTCTTGGGTCGAGTCTTTCAAGTCTTTTACAATCGCCAAGTCGATTCCGAGTCAAGTCATTGATGCGACTTGAGTTTGACTTGGGTCCGAGTCAATAGACTCAAGTCTACATCACTGGAATTTCAGTATTTTATTAAGAACAGTGCATGGTGGGAACTGTAGGCTTTGTAAGGTAGTCTGAAGCATGGAATATGAAAACTACAGAGAAAAGCTCGTTTCGGTTGACCTTAGGGAATTTGTAAATTGAGTGAGGCATCTGCCAAATATTTCTTTTTCTCTAAACCAGTGTTTCTCAAACTGTGGGTCGGGACCCACTTGGTGGGTCGTGACCTGATTTCTGGTGGGTCCCTAATTGCCTCAAGCCTTGAGGCTATTCAAAAACCAGATAGCTGCTAATTGCCCTTCAAAGAGCTGAGCTCCTGCAGTTTGCAAGATAGCTTCTAATTGCCCTGCAAACAGCTAAGCTCCTGTAGTTTGCAAGGAGCTGAGCTCCTGCAGTTTGCAAGTTTGTGTAAATATAGGGAGATAAATGTTTGAGAGTCTTTTTTCTGTTTTTTTTCCCAAAGTCTGTCAATGACAGGTAGTGGGGGCAGGTGTAGGCTGGGTCACATAACTAAGCCCCTCAAGCCTTAAGGCTATTCATTAGGGCTGCCTCATTATGAGAAATAGATTGAATTTTTTTTGTAAATAAATAAAATATTACTTGTAAATAAATAAATATGAGATTCATAAAATCAAGGGGTAGATTACATTACATTACTTCTAGGGGGAGAGACTAGTAGGCTGGAAAACATTGGTTTTTTTGGGGGGGTCAAATTCCTGTTGACTACCCCCCCCAAAAAAAAAACCCTCATGTTTTTCAAGCATTTGACAGGAACACTCCAAATTCAAAAGGTTTGCAAAGTGAATTGAGAGCGAGAGGTTCACATGTCACTCCAACATCCAGACAGTAAACCAGCAATGGCGGGCTCAGGCTGGTGCTATGGGCAGCAGGCTGGTGCTATGGGCAGCAGGCTGGTGCTATGGGCAGCAGGCTGGTGCTATGGGCAGCTATCTCAGATCCAGATGTCAAGAATGTGTTGTCTAACCCAGTCATTGCAGTCAGTTGCAAGACATGGGTCGGAGTGTTTCCAAGGGATGGAAACTGAAATGTGGCAGACAGACGGTGTTGCTTTGTTGACCAAGCAAGGATTGTATTTGTACCAGGTCCCACCAATCCAGAGCTTCATACTTCCTGCCAGTCCGAGGGGTTGATGATGCAAATCCTGAATGCCTTTTGTGCCTGTGCAGACCCAGGTAACCCATTGGCTTGGTCTTAGCCTCAGGCTATTAGGGTCTTGGTTCAAGCCCCAGAGTCTTCTACAGGTAGTATGCTAATGGACAATATGGATTTGGTGAAGATCATCTATTTAAGTAAAGAAGCTGCCTAATCATCTTTTAAGGAGCAAATCGACATGGTTTTCAGTGTATATTCACAATCAGTTATTCAAATCTTGTGCATGCGCCAAGTTTCTGAATCTCAAATGACACATTAAATTGGATGCGCCAGTTGAGGGAGGTAATTAGCATACGAAATGGCTTTCCAGAGACTCGTGATGGGGTTGCTGAGCTTATCATGGAGAAGATTTTGACACAATCATGACAACCAGCTCTCAGCACTTCTTCAGCTTTTCCATCCACTCCCCGCTTCGTTCACTTTCCACCACCCGAGACATTAGTTTTTAGCATATTTTGCTGCAATATCTTTGGTGCTGGCATTGCTCGCTGCTGGAAGAAGGTTGCTATTTCCCACTGCTGCGTCCATGTGGCACAAAAAGAAAGAGTTTTGCACCTACAAGGTGATTTAAGAACGTGCTTTCTTCCTTTCCATTGGTAAAATGACGGTGCTAAGTGCAAACTGCCTGGCTTAGGCTACTGATGAGCAGATTGCTAGTGTGAACCCCTCTCCCTCTTACAGAGCAATCCTGTGTAACTCTTGCACTGGTGTAACAGTTGATCCACCGGTGTAAGTGCACTTATGCCCGTGTAACTTGCTGTATGCCGATGGATGCAAAACGGAAACCAGCGTAACCCCTCTCGGATGTCGTACACGTGCAGTTCGGATGCAGGACGGACACCAGCACAACTCTGCCGGTGCAGGGGGCATTCCGGGGGTGTCCGAACACCCCCAGAATGCCCCCTGCACCAGCAGAGTTGCGCTGGCATCTGTCCTCTGTCTGAACTGCGTCTGAGAGGGGTTACGCTGGTGTCCGTCCTGCGTTCATCGACGTATGGCAAGTTACACTGGCATAAGTGCACTTATACCAGTGGATCTACTGTTACACTGGTGCAAGAGTTACACAGGATTGTGCTGTTAGACACTTTGCTCTCTTACCCCAATTTGACACCTTCTGTCAACTTTCCTGCAGTTTTGGTCCTGAGGACCAAAGTGTTCCTGCCCTTCGTAAAAGGTGTTACTGACCATATCAGGAGAACTTTGGAACACGCTAAACTCGGACCTATCTTCATGCCCACTCGCAAGGTACAGCGAACCCTGCGTTCAGCAAAAGATCCTAGGCATTCACTTGCCACACAGGAGATATACTGCATCCAGTGCAGCTGTAACATGGTCTACATACATACCACAAATAGAAGTATAAACGCCAGGATCAAGGAACATGAGTGGTTCAGCTTTGGCAGAACCTGTCATGAAAACAGGCCACCTGATGCAATTTGAACACACACAGGTGCTCTCGACCAACAAAGCGTATCATCCGTGCATATACAGGGAAGATATTGAAATACAAAAACATAAAAATAACTTGAATAGGAAGGAGGAAACTTTGAGCATAAGCAATACCTGGCTCCCAGCCCTTAAAAACACTAAGATCCAAGAGTTTAATAGAGCTTCGGTGGTCGATCAGTGAAATTTGCCAGTTTCAACCAATTACATCATGCAGAAACACTGGCAGTTAACGTCTTCTGTATTAACACCTACTGTGATTCAACTGGAGCACTCATCTAAAGAGACTGGGTGGTGTGGAGTAATTGCTGCCCCCCCCCCCCTTTGACAATGCCTGTCACAGATACAGGAGAAACGTTAGGAAGAAAAACTCACAAGAGACAGTGGCCCTTAAGCCCGGACAATTTGAACTACGATAGTTTTACCGGCCTTGAAAGCGTCAGACCCTACATTCCTGCAGCTGTTTACCTGAAATGGCCGCCATTGTTGCCTTCAGCTTTGGTTTAGGTGGCAACGTAGAGATTTTGTCCATCATCGAAATGAATTAGCTTAGCTCAAAATGTTCTTGAAATTCCTTATGATCATACAGATCAAGACCTTTCGAATCCACAATACAATAACATGAAAAGAATGGTCAATTAATTGTAGAGGATGTGACTTTCACTGCTCTCCCATGAAACCATAGCAGAAATCTTAGAAGTCAACCTTGTCTATCTGCTATGAAACTGAGGAGCGATACAATGTGAGGAACACTACTTGATGACGCAAGGTTCTCACTGAATCCGAGAAACGCTGGACACCTTTCACACAAGTCACAAGCAGTGCGGAAGCCACGTCCTCTTGATATGATCCTACTCCATGGGTAATGTGTGAAAATATCACAACCACATGGTCTGAACCAATCACACAACTTTTTCCCACATTAATGTTACCCACCCTATGGAGTTCAGGATTGACTCAGAAAGAAAAGCAGCTTGATCGGCCCTAGCCGAGGGTGATGTAGGATTATATCATGGGGAAAGTGATTTCCATGCCACTGTGTGATGTGCGTGCGTGCGTGTGTGTGTGTGTGTGTGTGTGTGTGTGTGTGTGTGTGTGTGTGTAAGAGAGAGAGAGAGAGAGAGAGAGAGAGAGAGAGAGAGAGAGAGAGAGAGAGAGAGAGAGAGGGTCCCTCTTATTTTAGCTGCATTTCAGTCCCAGTTGCAAATATCAGAGTTTGAAAAAAAAAATCTATCTGAAGGTTTTTGATCCCTGAAATGAATGCGAACACAATCACTGACTCTGACGGTCTACAATGTTGCACTCATCATGTGAAAAAGTTGCCACATGTGAGACGGACTCTGAATACTTTTGAGCATTTCAAAGTACTGTGAAAGACAGGAAGAGACATTGGGCCCCCCTGTAACCCAGAGAGCAATTGCTCACCTGCCCCTTCACCTCTCCACCCCTAGGGTCAATCAGCTATTAGGGGAGAAATGAAAAGTATATAACCTATGATGGAGGAAAGATGGTTAATAGCTCTATCGTTTCCTCCAGCTTTTCCTGTCCTGGCTTGCATGTGAACATTTGTGAAGTGACGAATGAAGGTAGCCCCTAAGTGAGACTTTGGTTTGGGAATGTAATAGGTAAAGTGGACGTAATTTAGAAAACCTGAGCCACTTGTTCTGCCCTTCCTCATTTATTTCCATAAAACAAATGCTTATTTAATACAACCTTCCATGGAAAACGAAAACTATTCTTCTTGATTCTCAAAAGAACCAAAGTCTTTATGATTTTCACTATAAAAAGGGGGGAGGGGAGAAGAAGACACTTCCAAATTCACAGTATGTATGCTTACGACGCTCATAGAGTCCACCACACAGTAACCAAACAGTGGAAATCCATGCTTGACAAAGTGAAGGGTTTTTTTGCTGAAGCACATTGTGTGCTTCACTTGTGTGGGGCACTTGGGTCATCTTCTAAAGCTCGATCTGAAGACTTGAGAGAGATTTTTTTTTTGTATGAGAGATTTTTTTTTATTAAAAACAATCATACTACGACACAAATTACAAAACAGAGAAAACAAACTACCTACTAATTAAAATTAGAAGTACATAAAATATATACACACTAACAAAGCCATATAATACAAAAATACCATCATTCAAAATTAAGCGTAATACAAAATAATACAGGATATTATTTAGACTCCCTTCACGTTATTGGGGGGGTCGTGCCCTCCAGCCACGCCCACCATTTATTCCACCTTTCCCTGCTGTTCCTAAGTTTCTCATAAGCAGCTACCCCTCGGACTCGTGAAACCACAAAACGGACCCATCCCTTCGTTTCGGTGGCCTTTCCCCCCAGCAGTTCTCTGCTTCGTTGGATCGACAGCGCTAACAGAACATACAAGTTTATCAACCTCACCGTCGTCCATGGCACCTCCCATCCCTTTGTCCCTCCCTTTCTGTCTCTTCCTATTTTCTTAGGGCCTTTCGCCCCTCCTACCGGTTCTTCCCCGGAGAGTACCGTTTCCCAAGACTGCGCGGCCAGCTCCGGCCAACTAAAGGCCTTGGCCATTCCCCGCCACAACTCTTTCGCCGGCGTACAGTCTTGCACGAAATGCTGTACTGTTTCTATCGGGGGGTCTGTGTGGCTCGCTCCAGACACTCCTGTTCCCACGCACCCTGGTCTTTTACATCTTTTCTGTTCCTCGGTCAACCACGGGGCTGTATTCCCTAATTTAATCACCTGATGGAAGGCCCTCCACCTCAGTTCCCACAAGCTAAAAGGGATCCTCCTGTCCCCAAAGTTGTTCCGTGCGACCCTGTCGCATATCAGGTACGCGGAGCGGTGAGGCTTGTTCCGCTGTCTGGCCTCCTGAGGTTGTAGGATGCGCTCTCTCAGGATCTCCTCATATATCACCTGCTTCAGTTGTTTCCCCTCCTGCCCCTCTTTGCAGACTTTAGCTTTCACCCCCAGATCTTTAATCCACATCGCCACTTCCCTCATATAATCGGGCAGCGACAGCTTCATGGCCTGAGTGAGAATAAACTTACTTTCTTCGTTTACCCACCACTTTTGGCCCCAGGTGGTCTTCTCCCATGTGGCTGCGAATCTGCCCCATACAGAAGCTGCGCAGACCAGGCCCCCTTCCGCCATTTGACTCGTCCTCCTGTTCCACTTAGCCCAACTCCCGAAGTTATGGGCGACAAAGGCTGCCAGGAACAAGGGCCCGAGAGCCCAGGCCCCCAGGCCACCCTCGGTGACCCTTTTATATGCTGTGGTGCGGGGTAGGGGGAAAAAAGCCATACCCCAAAGAAACTTAAAGAACAGGCCCGTGATCTTTACCACCACGTGTCTGGGCGGAGGATAAATTGTGGCGAGGCTATTCGCCATCGGTACGCAGTACACATTGAAAAATCTCACTCTTTGGTACACGTTCAAGTTCCAGTTCCGCCACCTCTTCAACTTTTCCTCTACTTTGCAAGCCCACCTTTTCCAATTTTCTTCCCACGCCCCTGACTGCAGCCCAAAGGTTACGCCCAATATCTTCACCGAGTTTTCTACTTTCTCTTCCTGCCTTTGTCCCTCCGTACCTGCCTGCGTTCCCATAGGCGTCACCTTGATATCCTCAACGCCCTGGCACAGAGAGTAACACTTGGACTTGTCCTCATTTATCACGGCCCCTGAGGCTCTGCTATACTCCTCTATTCCCTCTTTCAAATACTCCAGCTCCTCTGCGTTCCTGACTAAGACGTACACGTCATCCGCGTGCGCTACCGTCTTAATGATGTTCCCTATTGTTTCCTCTCCCTCTCGTCTCCCTCCCATGGAGATTCCTCGCATACGCGCGTCAACTTGAAGGATTCCTAACATGGGATCTAGTGCCAGGACGTATAGGAGCGGGCTCAAGGGGCATCCCTGCCGTATCCCGGACTCTATGGCGATCTGACGTCCTCTCCATCCGTTCACCAGAGGCGTGACAGAGGCGTGCTCGTAGAGCACTTTCAGGTAAGCGACAAAGGTCTCTGGGACACCTTTGGCCCTCAGGACTTGCCACAGGTAGGTTCTATTTATTCTATCGAAGGCCTTCGATTGATCCATCTGCACCAGGGTGCCTTTCCATTCCCCTTTTCTCACCATCTGGAAAATCTCTCTGATGAAGACTAGGGAATCGCTCATCTTCCTCCCCGGAACCGCACTGGTCTGGGTCCCTATGATCAATTTGGGGGCTAATTTGGACAATCTGGTATTCAGAATTTTGGCTAAAATCCTATAGTCTATATTTGTCACAGTGATGGGCCTCCAATTTTTGGGAAGCGAGGGATCCCCCTCCTTGTAGATGAAACTTAAGATTCCCCCATAGAAATCATCCTCAAATTGACCCTCCTTACTAAGGGCCTTGTTGAAAGCTGCAGCCAGAGGTTCCGCCAGTTCTTTCTGGAACATTTTATAAAACGTATAAGTCAAACCATCCTGGCCCGGCGCGGCTTTGTCCCTGCCCTCACGTATCACTTTCTGCACCTCCTCTTCCGTCACGGGCTTGGTCAGTTCCTCCACCTCCGCTTCGCTTGGCGACTCCAGTCCCTCTCTGGGCATTTTCCTCAGGAAGTTTGCCACGGTCTGCTCCCCTATCCTCTTTCCTGCGTACATCTCCCGATAATGTTCCTCCATAATTTCTAACATCTCCTCAGCAGAGTGCTTTATCTCTGCCTCCTCCGACTTCCTTAGGCCTTCAAAGTTCGTAATTTCCCTTCCTCCCGATCGCTTCTTCTCCCACTCTTGGCTCTCCACCAGGGGCCCCCTCGATCTGTACTTCTGCTTCTCTATCCTGGCCGCCCTTCTCCTATGATGGAAGTCCTGAATGGTCTTTCCATCCCTGTCCAACGTTCTCTTATCCCATCTCAATCCCCTATTCATTCTTTGATGGGCCCTTAGGAATCTAAAGAGGGCTCTGTGGTACCGAGCCAGTTCTTTCCTATGCGCGTAAGACGACGTGGCTATGCATTATGTCCAGAAAGGCGCCTGAGGGGGGACATGATTGAGACTTATAAAATTATGCATGGGATGGAGAGAGTGGATAGAGGGAAATTCTTCTCCCTCTCGCACAACACCAGAACCAGGGGACACGCACTAAAATTGAGTGGAGGGAGAGTTAGAACAGACAAAAGAAAATATTTCTTTACCCAGCGTGTGATTCATCTGTGGAACTCCTTGCCACAGGATGTGGTGATGGCACCTGGCCTAGATGCCTTTAAAAGGGGTTTGGACAAATTCATGGAGGAAAAGACCATCACAGGTTACAAGCCATAAGCAACCTCCTGGTTTTAGAGGTTTTAGAAGTGGGTTTTCTCTGTGCCAGGTGCAAGGGAGTGACAACGGTCTTGTGCTCCCTGAGGCATCTGGTGGGGCCACTGTGTGATACAGGAAGCTGGACTAGATGGGCTTTTGGCCTGATCCAGCAGGGCTCTTCTTATGTTCTTATGTTCTTATCTGAAGACTTGAGAGCTGGGGACATTGAGGCTATTGTAGGATAGCCAATTCTTGAAATTACAAATAAATAAATCTGACCTCTGGCCAGGAACTGGGGGTGGTGCCTTCTTTGTTCCTAAAGCCCAGAACAGTCTCCGCATGCAGAAAGAACAGAGTTAAGGTATATTCGTGTCTGCAGAGGTGGAGATGAACATTTGTGGAGGGTCCAAGGGACATGCTTAGGCTTACCAGATCTCCAACCGGGACAGAGTGCTAGACCTTTAAGAGAAGGAACGTGGGCAGGTATATAGCTTGTTATACCTGCCCACTAGGCTAGGATTGTGCTCTAAGGTTTAACAAGCTACACCTGCCCACATTCCTTCTCCTAAAGGTCTAGCATTCTGTCCCGGATGGAGATCTGGTAAGCCTAGACATGCTAGCAGTTTTGCATGAGTCCAGAGGTAGAAATCTATGTCGTTCCCTCCCGATAGACAGTTTTTAAAATAAGGGGAAGGGGAACCAAACTCTCTTTGCTCCTTGCTTTCCTAGCAGTTGTCGCAAAAGCAAAACAGATGGTTGGTAACCCTAGCCTGAAGTGCAGAGGGCAGAAAATGCTGCTCTTTTCACCAGTGTGAAACTCCACATATGTGTACATGACCCAGCCAATCCAAAGGCATCATAGTGCAGTTTTTTTTAGTTTTTTTCTTCTTTATAAATATGTGTGCCACAGACCATCATTGAAAAAAAAAATGCTTAAAGTGTCCTACAACCCAATCCTATCAGGGACTTGCACTGATGGATCTCGCAATCCATCAGCTAAGTCCTGGAACAACAGCAGGAAACCCGCTCTGCTGTTTGGCAGGCTGACAGTGGCCCACTGAAACTCCTCCATCGTCACTGGTAAGACGGCAGTGGGGAAGGATCGGGGGGGATCGGGGGCGGTTCAGGGCAGGAAGGGGAGGATCTCATGCTGAGCTCCTATCCCTCCTTCCCAGCACAGACCTGTCCTAAGTAGGCTGGTTGTGCATTTTTGTTTTCGAAGTGGTTATCGGGAATTGTAGTGTAGGGCAGGGAAGAGGATGCACACTTTTTGGAAGCAAAATGATAAAACTTCAAGAGAATGTATGCTCACAGCTTAAGATGCTTGTCATGAAGCAAGCATACTGTGCATGCACAAGGTCCGATAATATTATTTATTTATGTATTTATTTATTTATGTATTTATTTATTTATTTAACAAACACCACCACCCCGCCTTTCTCCTGGTGAGGTCACTCAAGGTGGCTAAAAAAAAAAGGTAAAGGTGACCCCTGACAATTAAGTCCAGTCGTGTCCGACTCTAGGGTGTGGTGCTCATCCCCATTTCAAAGCCGAAGAGCCAGCGTTGTCCGAAGACGCCTCTGTGGTCATGTGGCCGGCATGACTCTCCGTGCCGCAGCGCGTAGCATGCAGCTGGAACACGGAGCGCTGTTTACCTTCCCGCAAGCGGTACCTATTTATCTACTCGCATTAACATGCTTTGGAACTGCTAGGTTGGCAGGAGCTGGCCAAGCAACGAGAGCTCACCCCGTCACGGATTCGAACTGCCGATCTTTTGATCGACAGCTCATGGTTCAGTGGTTTAACCCACTGCGCCACCCGTAAATACATTACAGCATGTAAATAAATCAATAAAAACAACAAAACACAATAAAGCTGAAACTGCCTTATGCAGCATATAGTTGGAGAAGCTACTCTGCATGTGTCAGTAGCCTGTCATTTGTTATGACTGTTACAATATGTGATGCAGGGCTTTCCAGAAGGGCCGGTTCCAGGGCCGGTGCAGTTGCAATGCAGCCTCTAGGTAAGGAAGCAAATGTTCCCTCACCTTGAAGAGGCCTCCATGACTGCCCCGTACCGTAAAATGCAGTGTGCGCCCTGTTGGCACGGCGCTGGGAAGTTGGTTAGGATTGGGCTGGAAATGTGGCTGGAATTACAGCAGGATGACGACTGTGGCTTTTATGTCCAGAAAGAATATGGGCTTTCCAGAAGTACAGGATCTGGTTGCCCATTGCGGGAAGCAGGATACGGGACCTTTGCTCTGATCCAGTAGGGCTGTTCTACATCCCTATGTTCTTACGGCTAGGCTAGTACCTGATCTCTAGTTTTCTAACAGCCGAATCCTACTGTAACTTCGGCTGGTGGAACGAGCGTTCTGCCGGCCGAAGGTGTTGTAAACGTGCCTCCCCTGTTCTGCCGACGGAGGACTCGCCAGCCCGCCAACAGACCAAGGTAAGAATCCAGCGGATGGGGGGCGGTGCTGCCAGGAATGGAGGCTGGTGATAGACCCAGCTGATCGGGGAGGGGGACGACTTCGGCCAAATCCTGTCCCCCGCCAATCGGCTGAGCCCTTACACGGCCTCCTCCGACTTCTGCCAACAAAATAGCTGACGGAATTCTGAGGAGGCTGATTGACCCCAGCGCCCTTTACACCCAGGGAAGGGGACGAGTGTCCCCTTCGCCGAGCAGACGTTCCGCCACAGGATGCCTGCCCCTGGTGGAGCTCAGGATCTGGTGGGCGGCCTGGGCCGCCCGGCGGGTCCTTACATGAGGATTGCGCATTGAATAAAGTACAGGGATTTTTTATTTTATTTGCATGGAGGCAGATTCAATGATGTGAGTTCCCACCTCCATCAATTAAAAAAAAAACTGCCCAGCTCAGGCTCAGGTTTCCCACCAGTGGGAAAGAAGCCTTAGAGAGCAACTGCCTTTTTCACTTGTCCAACTAGCCCAAGGAATGTTCCATCTCCATCTCTCCCCACCTTTCCTGGCATTAGCCAAGCCCATGTCCCATAGACATCCATCTAGTAAACACAGGACAGATGGCCTGGGTCAGGTGACTCTGGAGAGTCCAAGTCCAGATTTCGCTCATATTTTAAATGCATACTTCGAATCAGCTCTTCAGTGAGCTAAAGAGGCTCCCAGATTCCCAGCAGGTATTCTTGGGAGCTGAATATATTTCTCCCTTTATGGTCTGTTGTGCTGTCACCATCACTTTCTCTAATCAGCCCCCTAAATCCTTGGTTATTTCGCTTCTTAGGAAGTCTCCCCCGTTGCAGTGTTGCTTTCATTATTTTTTTTTTAAAGCTTTCTTCATCTCTCAAGTCTCTCGGTTTTGTCCCCCATAATGCTTCTTGCCTCTGACTTGGCAAATGCCTTAGCAGCAGATGAGCAAAGGAAGTGTCATGTTAAATTAAATGATGTCAGTGCAGTCTCTAAGGGGGGGGGAGCCAAACACAACCCTACGACAGCCCGTCTGAGAAAGAGCCAAGACCCCCAGGGAAAGACCACTGCCGAGGATTATGGAGTGTCCGTATATCGATCGTCCTTTGCAACGTTATTGAACAGGTGTCTTCAGCAAATCATAGAATGGGTATTAATGTTCAGGGACAAGACAAGGGTCAGGCTTTAATGCTAGAGGTGCTCAAATCCTTACATTGTAATTGCTGCCTTGAAGATTACAGAAAAACAGTGGCGACAGATATTCCTGTACAGATGCCATTTTAGGCTTGGGCTGCAAAGGCCAATTTTTGAGTATTTCATGCATAACAAATTAGCATTGCTCAGACGACGTTACTTTGAACACACACACAGGGGAGTGGAATCACACCTGCTCGTATAAGATGGCCCCACCCTTTCTGTGCATTCACTATGTTGTCTGAAAGAGCCTACCCCTGGCCTAGATGAACCTGGCCTAGGTGCCTTTAAAAGGGGTTTGGACAGATTCATGGAGGAAAAGACCATGACAGGTTACAAGCCATAAGTAACCTCCTGGCTTTAGAAGTAGGTTTTCTCTGTGCCAGGTGCAAGGGAGTGACAACAGGAAACAGGTTATCTGTGCCAGGTTCAAGGGAGTGACAACAGGAAACTGGTTATCTTGTTGTCTTGTGCTCCCTGAGGCATCTGGTGGGGCCACTGTGAGATACAGGAAGCTGGACTAGATGGGCCTTTGGCCTGATCCAGCAAGGGTCTTCTTATGTTCTTATGTAGCTCTCCAGGGCCTTCCCCAGCCCTTCCTGGAGATGCCAAAGAGAGAATTTAGGACCTTCTGCAGGAACAGCATGTGGTGATGAGCCTTGACCTGATTGTGCAGGTCTGATTTAGAAGGGCTCGTTGTGCATTCTTATTTCATGTTCTTTAATAAATACATAACCTTACCAAGGCATAATATTTCTCCACAGAAGTACACTGAAAGTCCAACCCACATATTTCAAAATGTCCGCATTGCCGGTGTAGCCCCTGGCTTTTGCAGTCAGTGTGGGGATTACAGTACAACCTTCCCAAAGTTTAAAGTTTGATAGGAGCCGAGAAAAAGAGGGAGAAAGACAAGGAAGACGCGATGCAATGACTGGAATTCCCTGCCTTCCTCACCATTCAGCAGCCAATGCAGGCAATATTTCTGCACTACTAACTACACCGCTTTCAGTTCTGGGTGTTTGACTAAATACTAAATTTTTATTTGCTGTATATATTTCTATTCTATGTATTTTGTTTTTATTGTGGACAATAATCTATTTTATTGCAGAGGATATCTATACTAATAACCATGTCACATAAAGCCAACTTTATTTTTTTTAAGCAAAAAGTGCCTTTCTCATGGTTGCCACGTTAAGTGCAGTCCAACTGGCAAGACAGTCACAGCTCCCCCGCCCACCTGCCTTCCTCCTAAGACGCACTTTGCTGAATCAGACCAATGTGGGCTAGCAGTGGCCGGCCAAGTGTTTCTGGCAGGTCCACAAAGAAGGCATGGAGTTCCTTCTCTTGTTTGTCAGCAGAATCTGCTATTCAGAGAGACTACAATTGAAGCTGGAAGTTCCTTTCTGCCATTGGTAGACCCTAACTCCATGGTCCACCACCAGAACTTGTGTTCCCAACTCAGTGACCCCAACACTGTTCCAGAAACGTGCATAGCCGTGTGCTTCCAGGCCACCTCCACAGATGCCACGGAGAGTGAGAGTCCCCGCACAGAGAGCCCCCACCGATATTGGTAAGTTGGCAGGGTGGGGAGATTGGGGTGGGACAGGGGCATGTTGAAGGGCAGGGCCTCTTTATCAGGGGGTACAAAGTTTCCTTGGGGCCCCTACCCTTCATGTGAATTTGGATCCTGAGGCCCCCCTTTTGCTCCAGGACCCCCTTTTTGACCAATTTTTGACCCTGGGCCTGGGTACCCCTTTAACCCCCCTCTCAGAGGCCCTGTGGAAGGGGCTGGCGCCCTGCACAGGCAATTTGTATTGGATGCTATCCCCTCCAGAGCCGGCCAACACAAAGGCTCTGTGGGATCCACCAGAAATCAGGTCGCAACCCACAGTTTGAGAAACACTGCCTTGAAACAGTAAAATGAACACACACACACACACACACACACACACACACACACACACGAGAGAGAGAGAGAGAGAGAGAGAGAGAGAGAGAGAGAGAGAGATATGTCATCAGTTTCACTGGACATGAGATTGAGGGGCGGTTGTGGGTTGCTGGCGAGGCTGCCTATGGGGGCAGAGGGCCTTCAGTCCAAATTGGCTCTTTTTTTACAAGGAAGCCCACCACATCTGCCTTTCAATTACTCTTTCCACAAATCAATCCCACCATTTGAGGGTGTTCTTTTTTTATTTTCATATATAGTAGCAGCAACAAAAAAAAAATTAAAAAGCAGGTGTGTGCACTTGTGCTTTAACACAAAGAACAGAAATTAAACAAACTATGCCCCACCCCTGCTGCAACCATTGCACAATTCTGCCATGGGAGCCATTCAGCTATAGGAACAACTCTGGGGAAATCTGTGAGTCTGCTTTCTTTCCTCTTGAATTGCTAGTCTTTGTTCACTTTTTTTTTCTACAACCCTTGGCTCCCTCACCCTCCAAGCTGTACTTCTGCCTCAGAAAAGCACTGAAAGTACTTCAACCTCACAGGGAGCAAGAGCTATCTAACTGCAGGGGGGGGAAGAAACAGGAAGCAATCAGATAGAAACTTCCAGGGGAAATGTTTTGTTGTTGTTGTTTAAAGAGACAGTGCCCCTCAAAAGTCAGTTGTGACCCTTCAAAACAACAGAACACATTAGAACTGCAGCGACTTGGCTCCAGTCAGGATTGCACCACCACTGTTCCATTCTTTCGACAAAAAGTTGGATTTCCGGAGTTCTGAAAAGAAATGGAAGCAGCACTAGGACAAATGATGGGTGAATAACAATTTGCTGATGACATTGTGTAGATGCCCCCTAAAATGTGAGAGAAGAAACACTAGCAATTCCTCAGTAAAAGCACTGTATGAAAGCATACAGTGTGAACCTTTCTTTCTTTCTTTCTTTCTTTCTTTCTTTCTTTCTTTCTTTCTTTCTTTCTTTCTTTCTTTCTTTCTTTCTTTCTTTCTTTCTTTCTTTCTCATCCTCTCCATGTTAATACCATTCAAATGGTGGTGACGGGCAATAAACCAGTTATACAGCAAGTAAAAATGTGGTAATAAATAAAAAAATTAAAAGCTGCAAATCCATGGCCTATAATGCATATTTTATGACAACCCCCTCTCCTCCCCTTTACTAAGTTGTTAAAATCTCTATAACCCCTTGATGTATGTGTGTTTCCTTGAGGAAGGTGCTCTGTTGCTCGGAGGCAGGGTAAGTAGCATGTGATATGGCAGCTGTAGGGTAACAACCTGTTTTCCCATAAAAAGACAGAGTAAATGGGCACATAAATTCGGTATAAACTGTCAACGTGGCAGCTATGCTAACACCAGCTAAGCTCCTGCCCTGGAGCCCTGCTAACGTATGCACCTTCATTTTTCAAACAATACACTTGAATTCACACCGCTCAGGGTGCTGGTAACAGGAAGGCATCATCGCTGCTTGTGGACATTGCTGTCCCGTTTATCAGTATGCAGCATTTAAAGGATCAAACCAGGGGAATGATTTGCAAAGGACCTGTGCATATGTAGACAATAAAAGAGGCAGCAAAAGGCTGGAGATCGGAAAGGCGAGGCGTACCTGTCAATTTCTGAATGGAGAGCAGCTGAAGTGGGGAATGGTAGTGGGCTAGGACAAACTGGTTGCCCTTTGGTGCTTCTTAGGGATGGTTGGTGATCTGGATGAGGACAATGGCAGGGCAAAGGGTCAAACGAAAACCCCTCTCTCTGCGCTGTGGTTGAGATACATATTGGAGACATACACATATAACACACACAAACAGAACCAAAGTGTCTGTTTAAAGTCACAACTACAGTCGTTTCATGAGCTGGAAAGATCTCTTGCAGCTATAAACTCACTAGGTAGGCTTTTTAAACCAAATTAGCCAAGGCAGTGGAGATACGACCACAGATCTCCCATCTCTTTTCCTCTCTCTAAGAAGCAGCTCATCAAGCGTCTTCATGGCCCTTGGTTACTTATCCCTTACCCCAGTGGTTTCCAAACTGGGAAGCGCGGCTCCCAGGGGAGCCAGGGAAGACAGCCAGGGAAGCCGCGGAGCGCCACGGAATCCTCTCGGAAAACAGTGCAATGCCAATTGGCAGGCATCAACATAACATAATGGGAGCCGCGCAGGGGCGTAGTAATGTGGCCCCCTACTGGGGGCCACATGTCGCGTTGATGCCCCTGGCGGAAGCCACGCCCCTGTTGTGTGAAATCACCCGGAAGCCACACACCCCGGGATGACATCACAAGGCCTGTAACTGGCTGAAAACGGCCCAGGGGGGGGACGGGCGGGAGGGGAACACCTCTGGAGGTTTTCCGGAGGTTTTCCGGAGGGCCAAAAGAAGCTGCGCAAGCCTTAAATAAGTGGCGACTTTAAAAAGGCGCAAAAAGGTCATTTGAAGCCTTCCAAGAGCCAGGGCGGGTAGGAGGACCAGAAAAATGCACCAATTTTGGCACGTTTCAGCTCCACACTGCAAATGCAAAGAAGCAGTGGCAGAGCTCAAAACTCCCGCTGTGGCTCCTCCTCGCGAGGACACCGCGGTTGTCACCCAGGGGCATTGGCACCCCCGGCCCTGATAATAATACTAATACTAATACTAATACTAATACTAATACTAATACTAATACTAATACTAATACTAATACTAATACTAATACTAATACTAATACTAATACTAATAATAATATACCGTCTTTCTTGGTCATCGGATTTCTCCTCTGACTTTAGTTCAAGGCGGTGTACATAGGCAGGCAATTCTACCCCCCCAAGGGGGGTTTACAATACAATGTTCTAATCTTTCATAGAACGTCTTCATTCCAGATGGTGACCTTCACGGTCTGTCTTATCTCTCGCCTTCGCCTTCCACGCGATGCCACTGAGTGAGAGATCTTTGTTTTGCTAAGAACTTGTTTTTCCTAAGTCAGGAAGCTCCCAGTGTGTGACTTTATTCACAGGTTCAAATGTGCTCTGCAGGTGGCAAGGTGTGGTTGTTCATGGAATTTTTCAAGAAAGGAAAGCAAGGCAAGGCTTCTCCTAAGGCTTCCCCTAAGCCAGCCAGCTGGGGAAGGGAGAAGCAATTGCTCTGACGGACCCAAGTGAGGCCTTCCGTCAGGCCTCTGAGGCCTGAGGTCTCTTGCCATCAGCCCAACCCAAATGCCACATGACGGGCCCAGATCGTGCTGCCTTGACATGCACCCAGTGTCAGATACATGTGCAGAAAATGCGCCAGAAGCAAAATACAAATGAAAGCTTGCCAGGAAACAAAGCAATGTGTAAGTGACAGGGATTGTGGAGCCTTTCGATTGGCCGAGTCTGGTATAAATGCTGGGAATCTGGCCTTTGTCCCGCCTTACCTCCAGCAAATCTCTTCAGGGATCCTAGTCCTCAAGGTCTAGATTTCAATAAAGCCGTACATGATCCAGCCTGGACCTGACTGTTTGGCTGTGCCGTCTACATCCAACTATCTTGCAGCTAGGAGAAGAAAACCTCCTGGAGAGTCATAAGCCCCCATTACCCTACATTTCCTAGGCCACAGGCAACATGTAACACCTTCCTCACCATTTCATGTCAAAACTGTAGTCCTAGCTGTGAGAGATGCAGTTTTCCTTCAATATCCTTTTTGATAGTCCAGGATATCCAACAGACCTTGGCATGACTTGTTTCTTGCCTGAAGCCAGAACTGCAAAGATCCACCACCAAGCAGTTCATCAAGAAGAATATCCCTTTAAGCAACGAATGTTTCAGACTCTTTCTGAAAATCAGGAAGGCTTAGTAGCTGGGTTTGGATGGGTGTTATTTGGGGTCAGGTTGCTGGTTTTTTAATCCTTGTGCCTGCGGCTAAATCTCCACAAGCTGTGATCCAATCAGTTCTCCTGGGTCATCTCACATTGTGATCCTGTCAGGACTCATCAGTTTGAAAATGCTTGAATCAAGAACTGCTCAAATTTGAGACTTCCTAGCAGGGCCAAAGATGGAGTCTGGTAACCATGGAAAGAATCGGAATATGTAGCATTATTTATTTATTTATTTATTTGATTTCTATCCCCCTTTCTCCCCCCCATAGGGAGGCCCACTGGCGTCGCTACAGGGGGGCGGAGCTCTGTTCCGCCGCGGCTCCGACCCTCCATTACACCGGAGCACGAAGCGGCCCTGCACCCTCGCCTTCGGAACCATTCAAGGCGGTGAATGGTTCCGAAGGCGAGGGGGCGGGGCCGCTTCGTGCTCCGGTGTAACGGAGAGTCGGAGCTGCGGCGGAACTTAGAGCTCTGCCCCCCTGCAGTGACGCCAGTGGGGGGGACTCAAAGCGACTTACAACAATAAAATCCATATAAATATAATATAAAACTTTTAAAACATTAATTTAATCTAAAAACATCTAAGAATTCTTTTTTTAAACCTGTATTTATATATCGCCTTTTCTTTGGTCATCCGATTTCCCTTCCAACTTTAATTCAAAGGCAGTTTACATGGGCAGGCTTTCTAAACCCCAAGGGGTTTTTACAATGCAATAATGTTCTAATCTTTCATAGAACTTCATTCTAGATGTTTCTTTCACAGTCCATATCTCTCTCTCTCTCTCTCTCTCTCTCTCTCTCTCTCTCTCTCTCTCTCTCTCTCTCTCTTTCTCTCTCTGTGACGTTCGCCTCACCACACTTCAGCTGACAGGCAACCTTGACTGCCACTCAAGTGCAGATGGCAGTTCCACTCCCCCACTTATCAGCTCGGCGTGCCGGCAGCTCTCCGACAGACACCGACACGTCCGGGCATCTCGAACTGCCATCCCGAACTGCCATCCTTCAGATCTTCAGGCATATATGAGACGGTTGCTCTACCAACTGAGCCAGACGTTCTGCCCAGAAGAATTGACACAGATAGGACATGGGATTGGTTATCAAACACAAAAATCATCTGGGGAGGCCATGTAAGTCCAGCCAGGCCAGGCGGGGGGGGGGCGTGGATATTGGCGGCACGCTCTGCTGATATCCTAACCCCCTTCCTGGGTCTGGCCGGCCTTACACGGCCTCCCCAGATGTGCACCATCTTTCCCTTTCCCCCAAGTTGTGTCCCCGCCCCGCCAGCGCAGCCCTCATCCTGCTTAGGATGCAGCAGTCAGCCATTCAGGGCAGCCGGTGCATCCTACACAGGATTGTTCATCAGTCAGAATCTTGCCTCTGCCATGAACATACTTAGGCAAGAGCCACTCCTTTTCAGCCTCTGTCTTCCCAATCTGCAATATGGGAATCATAACACGTACCTTACAGAGTTGCTGTAAGGACAACATCATGATTCATATAGGATATGAAGTACTTTGCAAAGTCAAAGTTGGGATGAGGATTTCTGCAGTGTAATGATGCCAAAACAGCCAGTGTGAGCGCCGATATACGAAGCCATTATAAGGTCTAGTTCTGTCCATCTAATTGCGCCCAATTTAGCTACCAATACACCCCACACTCACCCACCTATCCATCTACTCTGGATACACGGCTGGATTTTTCCCCATGAATACTTCATATCTGAAATGTTAGCCTGAAGAGCCGAGTTCTGATGTTTGTGTCAAGGTAAACATTGGTGGGAGGGAGTGGGGAGGGGCTGGGAGATGTTTTCCTAGCAAGTAAAGCCAAGCAAGAGTGTCAACAGAGACGAGAGGGGATCTAAAGCGTAAAGGTTAGCTTTTTAAGCTGTTGAAGTTTCGAAAGACTTCTCTTTGTGATACAGCTCACAATGGGAGCCAAGTGTCTTCTCTGGGAAAGCTGAGTGACCTTTTCAAAATATTAGGTATTTATTTTGATTTGGAGAACTCTGTGTTTGTGGGGATGGGCGGGGGGAAGGGAGGTGAGAGAGGTTTTGTTCACTCGGTGAGGCCGACTCGTTCCTTTGGAGTGGACCAGCATCATGAGGCATCGGCTTCAGTTTCAGTGCAGTGTATGCTGTGTCAAGGGGTGTGTGTGTGTCTCCCACATTTGGTGATGGTTTTCCAGGTCTCTTGAACCATGCAAGGAATTGGAGCCTTGGGCCTCACAGACATTATGCTGGAGTAGGGATGGGTTTTCCCTGGAAGGCTGTCTCTGTCCCATGTTCAAAAGCAGCTTTAGCAGCACATGTAGCGGAGCGGTCCAGGCAAACGACGCCCCTGCAATGGAGGCGATTTCAAGGGGCAGCAAGGGGAGGGGCCAGAACATGCACCGGCAAATGTGTGGGGCAGTCGGATGGGGTAAGAATCATCGAAACTGGCCCAGAGTCAGATAGGAAGCAAGCTATCAAACAGTATCAACTCTCCAATGTTGAATATTTATAATCAAATAGCAGATGTCGGAAGTCAAGCAATATCAGATCGTCAGTGACTAATGAATATTCAGCAAACAATGGAATATTTAGGGCAGCTCAGCCTGTGGCTGCCTGATTTAACATCACCATAAATAAATTAATAAATAACTATTTTGCTGCACAGTATCAGTAGCCATCTTCTGTTCATTGATACCCAGCCCGATATGCATTGTTTTAATGGGAAAGCTGTTTAAAACTCAATTTGGTCATCCAGTATAACTGGTGCACCACCTGCACAGTTGTCCCAAGAAGGCATCTGTGATAGCTGTGCAACTAAAAACTAATAACTTTAGTTTGAATTAGTAGAATACGTAACCCTCCATTGAGCCCTCCATACGTAGCCCTCCTTCTCCATTGTTCCCTCTCCAATCTATATGATTATTAACTCCTGGTTTATCCTAGCAGGTCTTAAAATGCCATTCTCTCTCTCTCTCTCTCTCTCTCTCTCTCTCTCTCTCTCTCTCTCTCTCTCTCTCACACACACACACACACACACACACACACACACACAATATGTCCTTCCCCACAAAATTGCATCCAATAAAAAGGCAAAATAAATATCTAAAGTTGATTTCAAACACAGTATGAGCAAAACTATTTTTATTCAGCCATTTATTTTGTAGTCATTATCAGATAGTGGTGTGTGCGCGCGTGCGTTTTTGTGCACGCACGCATGTGTGCGTGCCTCTCTGTGTGTCTATTTCTAAACCCACTGGTGGAAAAAAACAAGTAATATATTTTAAAGGAAATGGCCGTATTTTCTGTCTGACTGCCCTAAAAAATCATTATAGTATGAGTTTAAAAAAAGGAGACCACAAGTATTGCCCATTGGTTTGCTTTGTGTCAAAATAGAGTTGAGTGATTATAAAGGGAAGACAATCTATTTTGCGATCATGGTGTTCCGTTCCCTTTAAAGCCATAATACACAGTAAAGGTGGATATAAAAGGACACCCTCAGAGCAAGTGTTCTCTGCATCACAGTGGTCTAACCAGAAAACTCAGAGAGAGAGAGAGAGAGAGAGAGAGAGAGAGAGAGAGAGAGAGAGAGAGAGAGAGAGAGCATAACCCTTCATCATAAATGTCAGAGATGGAGCAACTTCCAAAATGCATTTAAAGAAACTTTTCAGCCATTGGAAAGCTGACCTGCAGTCCACCATAAAAGGGTAGGTCATGCCATTTACTGATCCTGCTTCTCATAAAGCAGGTAATAGCCAACAGCTATTCCACCTCAAGCTGTGATCCCACCACTTGTCATCAGGCTGTATTCCTACCAAAATGAGAGATCTCCTGGGACTTCCACAATGCTAATCTGGACCAATCTGTACTACTACTATGTATTAGTTTTATGCCAGTTGAACCATTATGGCTTCTCCCAAAGAATTTTGGGGAGGTTTAGTGAGGGCGCTACGAATCCTGTGGAAGAAAATCTTGACCCTTGAAGAAGAAGTTGGAAACCCAAGTCAGCATTATATTACCAATTGCCTTTGCACTCTGTCTTCCTCCAGAGACCACAGAGCACTGTAGATGGGGTTCCAAATGCCTAAGATGCAGTCCAGTTTTGGGATTCCCACTCATTCCCAATGCAAAGACGTGTCCAAATTAGACTCTCCAGTGTAGGCTGATTGGAAAAAGGCTGCAGCTATGCAGTGGGTGAACAGTCTTCTCTGTATGCAGAGGTCATTAGGGGGGTGGGGGCCCCCAGTTGCTAGGGCAACATGCGGTCGGGGTGCATGAACCGCCGTTTCAGCAGCAATTTGGTGGTGTTGGGGCAGTGGCAGCAGAAATCATTGTTTTTGGTGACGAGCCGGCAAGAGGAGTTGCCCACCCAGCGCTAATGGTCTTAAAACGGCTGAAAAACCGTCAGGTGGTGCTTTTTTCCGGCATGGCGTGGTGTAGGGGCGGGGCTTGTGATGTCACATGGGGGTGTCACGGCGCCTCTGCCTGTATGTGGGCACTTTGGGTTCATAGGAGCTTTTCTAATGATTATTTCATTTCTCAGGGCACACTAAGAGTCCTCTGATAGCACTCGGTTTGGCCCTCTAGTATTTTCTGCACTCAGGATTGTCCACACTGATTGGTAATGGCTCTTCAGGGTCACAGGCAGGGGTCTTTATCAGGTGATGCCACACACAGAAACAGGGATAAAACAGGTGCGCTACCATTGATCCATGGCCCTTCCCCAAGTGATTATCAGTGAAATCCTATGCATGTCTAGCCGGAAGTAATAGCCCAATCCTACTGAGGGCATACAGTGGCAGATCTCACAATCCACCACCAGAAGTCCTCCTACGGCATCGCAAAAGCTGCGGTGCGGTGGTGTGCTTCGGTGCCACCGGTGCAAGTGGCCAGATGCCCTGTGCACACACCAGCAACTCCCAGATTCCGCACTGGTGCAGGTAAGGTGGCAGTGGGGGGTGGATGGAGGGCAGTTCTGGGGAGGATTGGGGCCAGGATCAGGGACAGCAGGGGCAGTTTGTGGGTGGGAAGGGGTGGATATCAGCAGCAGGAACTCCGGGATCTTATCCCCATTTTCCCAGCCCAACATGTCCCCTGCCTCTCCTGGGACGTATGCCAGCAAAATAGCTGGCATAGGTCCGAGGAGACCCATTGGTGGCCAGGCAATAAAAAGGTCTTCACTTGCCTCCCCCAGGCCGTCTTGTCATCCCCCCTCCACTGGATGCAGTGTGCGCTCTGGCAGTGTGGCTGCATCATGTAGGATGTTCGGGGATGTTTGGGAAGCCCATTGCATTCAAAGGAATACCAGAAAGTGTGTATAGGATTGCAGCCTGTGTCTCCTTTGGTGTGGGCCAAATTAACACTGAAAATCTCGGGGCAGAGAAGTGTTTTTACTTACGCCCTTTTATGGTACAATGAACATGCCGGGAGGCGCCATCATGCTCAGTAGAACATTGAAAGGGATCCTTCCTGTACGTGCAGGTCACTCTCTCTATGTAGAAACCCTGGGCTTCCAATCATGGGCAGAGAGTCCTCTGTTCCTGCAGCCTGGCATCCGACTTCACATTTTATTTGTCCTTTTCCAATCTTCTTGTATGGTTCATTATAATTAGCAGTTGTAAATAGTCACCCAGGCATGGGTTACAAAGTTTCCATGCATTGATTCATACCAAAGTGTTTGAGTTCTTCCTGTAATTGGAATGTATTTACCAGAAACTGGAGTCATTCATCGGCCCATTAAAACAAAACAAACAACAACAACAAAAAAACCAGAGAGAACTTCTTGCAAAACTGCCTGCTAACCAGCAACCTTCAGTGCATTTAAATAAAACCAGCAATAAAAACCCCCAACAAAATATTATTTATGTCAGTTGGATGCCGATGAAAAGGAAAGCTTTCAGGGGGTAGACAGAATCGATTTTTAATTTTTTTCCCTTCCAGGTATTTTTTTAAATATATGACAGAATGACACTTTCTTCACTCAGCCACTCAAGCTGAAGAATGACTGTGGAACCCAGTGAAGGTCAAACACATTTTCGCCCATCTGATGCTCGGTGAAAACAGACTTAACCCTCCTCTTTCAATCCTGTGCGGCGTGGAAGTTTCCTTTGTAGATTTTAATGCAGGTCAAATAAAATGCTTGGAAGGTCGTGAAATCTCCATCCATGGATGATTTTGAAGAAACATTTGGGCGGATACATGTCAGGAATGCTTTAGCAATAGGCTATCTTGATTTTGGTTGCCAGGGCTCAGCCTTGGCTTCTGAAGAGTGTGGTAATTTTGAACATGTGCAGAGTACATTTCTTTTGCCACTAGCCACAATTATCCCCACACGTCTAGGATTTGAAGGGGACGGACTTGCTGGCCAGATGGCAAAGATTGGGGGCCGGCTGGATCCCCAGCCATTCTCTTTTAAAACTGACCCTACAGCTCCAAGCCTGGCTGAGCAACTGGCTCCAGAAATTTGGTTTCTTCCTCAGAATAGTTTCTTCCTCTGTTCTGCAAAATGTCTGTCTTTGCTGATGCCTCCACTGTGGTGACGCACGGGCCATCTATCATCACAGTCTGGGTTGCAAACAAACCAGAATTCAACAGAAAAAAACAATCAAAGCCAGATTCTGCATCTCAACATAACACTCACTGAAGCGTCATGCTTGCTCTGTCTGGTTTTAATTTCTCCTATTTCACCACCTAGCCTCACCCGATGGCTCAATTTTTTAGATGCCTCTACAAGTGGTTTGGAAAAAGAAAAATATAGGGTGACCTAAAGTGAGGGTCACTTGCCAGGTTCTGCCTCCTGCTATGCCTTATAGTTGCCAAAATCCACCTGTGCAAAACTCATTCGTCTTTGGTCTCTGGTCATCCTGTTTCTCACAGTGGCTCTTCAGATGCCTCTGGGAGTACACAAGATCAGAGGTTGCATACAGTCATCATGACGTGTAGCCTGTGGTGAACGTTTCTTCCTTAAATCTGTCCAATCCCCTTTTAAACATATCTAGGCCAGGTGCCAACACAACATCATGTGGCAAGGAGTTCCACAGATTAATTAGGTGCTGGGTAAAGAAATGTTTTCTTTTGTCTGTACTAATTCTCCCGCCACTCAATTTTTGTGAATGTTCCCTGGTTCTGGTGTTGTGCGAGAGGGGAAAAAAACACACCTCTCTATCCACTCTGTCCATCCCATGCATAATTGTATACGTCTCAATCATGCCCCCCCCTCAGGCATCTTTTTTGCTAGACTGAAGAGCCCCAAACATTGTAGCCTGCCCTTTCCTCATAAGGGAGGGGCCCCAACCCACTAATCATTTGGTCACTCTCTTCTGCACCTTTTCTAGTTCCACTGTATACATAAAGAACATTCTATATGCATTTACTCTGTAGTAACCTGCCCTGCACTGATATACGAAGTGGTGGATTGACTACTTACAACATACCGTATTTTTCGCTCCATAGGACGCATTGGACCATAGGACGCATGCATCCTATGGAGCAAAAAATAGGGGGAAAAAGTTTTTTTTTTATAAAAATAAAAATAATAAAAAAATGTAAAGAAAAAATACTTACCGGGGCTTCGGGGAGGCCTGCAGAGGCTCGCGCAGGCCTCCCCGATCTTCATTTCGACAAAAAAACAGCCATTTTCGGCCACTTCCGGTTTTCGTGAAAACCGGAAATGGCCAAAAATGGCCGGTTTTTGCCAAAATGAAGATCGGGGAGGCCTGCTCGAGCCTCTGCAGGCCTCCCCGAAGCCCCGGTAAGTATTTCTTCTTTACGTTTTTTGTATTCGCTCCATAAGACGCAGGCTTTTTCCCCCCTATTTTTTTTTGGGGGGAAGTGCGTCTTATGGAGCGAAAAATACGGTACATTCAGCCATGTTTACTATCTGGATAGGTGGTTATGGGGGGGACAGGAAAGGAGTCCTGCTGGATCACATCAAAGCTCCATCTAGTCCAACATTCGTCTTCCAAGCCTAGCAGGAAGGCAACAGCTCACTCACGTTGCCATCTAAGCTAGCGGCCCTCACCACACTGAGCTTCAAATTGACATGCTTCTGTCCTTGTGTAAGCATTTACCCACCTGCATGTCACTGGAGTCAAGAAGCATCCACTGACACCCCTTCCCCAGATATTTATTTGCCAGTGTCCAAAGGAGATGGAGCTAACGCTTGACACTAATGCTTGATGCTAACGCTACTGCCCATGTATGCACACAAAAGGCATCGCTATTGCCTGTAAAACAGGACAGCTAGAAACACGAACGTGCTTGCAGTATCCTCCTCACCTGTCCTCCTCCACCTCAGGTCAACCCCGCTCAGGCTTCCCATTCATTTCAATGTCCTTCGCACAGGAAAGTATCACCTGCAAATGGGGCCCAGAAATAATACGGATTTACGTATAAAGGCCAGACAAGGATGCAAGGGCTTTTTTTCTTCCTGCATCCTAAAGATGGAGCTGTTGCAAAAGGAGAAAGCCGACCACTCTCTTTCTCTGCCTTTTCCTTGCACACAAACAGCTTGCGCTGAGACTTCGAGGCATCTCCAAAACCTGTAAATGTCTTCCTTTCTATGTGGAATAATAAAAATCCTTATTATTATTATAGCAGCTGCGTTGCTGCGAAAATCCACCCAAACATGCTGACTGATATTAAGCACCTCGCCCTTCTTATTGTCTATTTCATGGGCTTTCGCTTTCCCGATTGCTAAAAACAGCCATCTGAAGCTCAGATTCGTTTTATTTTTATGGGCATTATTTTTTCCTCCCAATAATAATAACCGGTTGCACTTATGCAGCCGCAGTCATCCAAGGTAGGGTTCCAACACGAAACAGAGAAAGGACAGAAAGGGTCATTAGAGAGCAAAGGGGGTTTTGTGCAAGCTGAGACAACTGTACCTCCTACACTACTGTCCAAAGAGGACCTGATCCATTGCTATTGCCCCCTTGGAAGAATTTCAAGCCCCATCTTTAATGTGTGTGTGGAGGGGGGTGTGAGTGGCTTTGCTTCCCCTTCATTTGAGCAAGGACTAAGGAGGATGCAGACCAGCTGGCCAGACCCACCTTGTCCAGGAATTGCCAATGAGGGGACTGGTATGTGCATACTATATGGGTGGGCCTTCCTCTGGGGTCTCTTCTCTCGGTGTGGCCATCCTTTGTCAATAAGGCAGGAGTAACTGGTCACCATTTAGGGCTTAGTAGGAATGTTCTGGGTTCTTCTCCAAACCTGTTGCAGCAGAAGAGAATGCTTTTTTTGCCTACTCTTTTCTGCATGATTGATCACTGAATATTTTTTCTTAAATAGGCCACAAAAGGCAGGTACAATGTGAGGGGAAATAGAGAAACAACATCGGAAAAGAAGAATAGTGAACATCTTGAGGCACCAGAAGGGTGAGGGGGGACTGGACAGCAGCAGCCCTTGTAGCTGATGGGTCAACGATAGGCTTTCCGGGCCCGGTTAAGCCTCTGCTACCACTTCCAAAGTGCAAACATGCACTTTTTTCTCCGGCAGCGCCATCTTGGATCTCGCGAGATTTCGCGAGATCCAAGATACCGCCGCTGGGAAAAGAAACTGCATTTTCACACTTTGGAAGCATCGGTGGAGGCTTAACCAGGGGCAGGAGTCCTGGCTGGCTCGGGTGCAGCCGGACAGGCTCCAGAGGTGGCGGCTGAAACCACAAAGGCACAAAGGACCTAAAGAGATGACAATGATGGCGGTGACAGATGGCGGTGACGACGATGATGGCAGCAGCTGCAGCCGCAATTAGCAGCCGCAGCTGGCAACGAAGACGCTGAAGGCAGCGGCAGAACGGTGGCAATGGCGGCGGCAGAATGGCAGCAATGGCGGCGGCAGGACAGGTATGTTAATTAATTAATTCATTAAAAATAAATAAATAAATAAAGATTTTTGGCCGCCCTTTGGGCAGCAACTGGGCACTTTGCACCCAGAAAATTTTTTTTTATTTTATTTCAATTAATTAATTAGTTAGTAAGTTAGTTAGTTAATTAATTATTTGGGGGGGTATCCCGATTTAGAATCAGGAAAATCTGGTAAGCCTAGTCAACGAGAGAGGGAGTCAGTTTTTCTAACCAGATACTGGTGGGAAGAACTCTGCACTGAATCCTTCCAAGAAAACATAAAAACCAGAACGTTTCAAGAACAAGAAGCCGATTCGCTCAAGATGCTGAAGCAACAAGCACCTGATGGCATCTTCCAGCAGATTTATTGCGACAGAAGCATTCATGGACCTAGTCAGAGTATTATGCTCAATTGCCAGGCAGACGCACACGTCGGTACGGAGGGGAAAATGGCAAACAATGGGGCCAGTTGAAAGCAAGAGGGTGAAATGTCATCTGGTGATGATGGCATGAAGGATCCTGATGACTTGATGGAATGGTGAACTGGGCAAGAGGGACTTTTCCAGTTGGAAGCCACCTTGAGCCATGGAGCGTCAGAACTGATGGGTTATACAAGGGTGTTCCACAAGGTAGGTGTTGCAATACAGAAGCCCTTGCCCTCCAATAGTCCCTGTCCCCTGCTAACTGGGCAAGAGGCACTTTTTCCATTGGTGCTCCTCTTATATTTAGTAGGGGGAGAGTAACGGCCCCCTTTCACCCCAGCACAGTGTCTTTTTGGTGGCTGTTGGTGGTGTTCTTCTGCATCGTTTTTAGATTGTGAGCCCTTTTGGGACAGGGAGCCATTTAATCATTTGATTTTGTCTGTAAACTGCTTTGTGAACTTTATGTTGAAAAGCGGTATAATAATAATAATAATAATAATAATAATAATAATAATAATAATAATAATAATGGTATAGATCAGGGGTTCTCAACCAATGGTACTAGTACCACCAGTGGTACTTCGGTCGAATGCTGGTGGTACTCGGACAACCGGAACCCCGTTCTGACATGACACTTTTGATGGTGCGTTTTTGCTCCCGAGAGGCTCCTGCCTTTGGCCGAGTCTCTCGCGAATGCTGAAAAGGGCCCTCCCACCCGCCCAGAGCCTCTACCTGCATTGTCTGGCCTCTGGAAACCTGAAAGCCTAGAAGTAACTGGCGATGATGTCATTAACCAGTCACTTCCGGTGGTACACAGCAGGAGAGTGGCATCGGAGGTGGTAGTCAGCCAGGAAGGGGTTGAGAACCCCTAGTCTAGATGTCCTTGCCCTGACCGCTGTTATTTTGGATTGATTGGCTCAGAGGTGTCCAGCTCCACTTCCCAATGTGGTTTCAACTCCCAGTGAGAAGACTGAAACATCCGACAGAAAGATGGAATAAAAAAATGGGAGCTGTTGTGCTTCTTTTGAGAAAGGGAGATAGAAAGGCTGTCGCTTTTCCACCCAGCATATGACTCTCATCCTCCAGGCTCCTATTGTTTCTGCCTGACTCTTTTTCTGTGGTCATAGCGGCCAGCAAAAGGGAAGCAACACCACAATATTTTATGCCATGGAGACAAAAAGCTATTGATCCTTTTTGCCTCTGGAAAGGTTTCTAATAATTTCCAGATATATCGTAGATTGTGCTGCTGCTATCTTTAATTAAAACATGACACAAGGATGGAAAGTAATTATTTGGAGTTGAGTTTGATCTTTTCTTTTTTCCTATTGCTGATTTTGCCTTTGTTCTATAGCCTCTTTTCTCAATTCTGTCTACAAACATTTCCTTTTGGTGGCAGTAATATTGAGACACAGCACATATAATTGGGAAAAAACAGTGTGATACGCAACTTCTCACTGCTCAGGCACAACTAGGGGATAACTCCAAAATAGCACACTCAACCCTCATTTTCACTGGTGGTGCATATTCAAACTTAAGAACTGCACCTTTCAACTCTCACAGATCTGCAAGGTTCCATTTCTGGCAACATTGTCAGCGCAATCCTATCCAACTTACACTACTGGTGTAACTCAGTGGTGCAGCGAGAACGGGAGGCCCCAGAATGGAAAGGGGATTCAAGTCCCCTTTGAATCCCTCCTTGGGGAGGATTTGAATCCCCTTACCATTCTGGGGCCTCCCTTTCTCGCTGCACAGCTGAGTTACACCAGTGGTGTAAGTTGGATAGGATTGCGCTGAGTTACACTGGTGGTGTAAGTTGGATAGGATTGCGCTGAGTTACACTGGTGGTGTAAGTTGGATAGGATTGCGCTAAGTTACACTGGTGGTGTAAGTTGGATAGGATTGCGCTGAGTTACACCAGTGGTGTGAGTTGGATAGGATTGTGCTGTGTGAGTGAACTGAACTGCGCTGTATGAACTGCCCAGGTTCTCAAGAACAACATCTGAATCCTGCTCTCTGACCCATCACCATCAGGTGTTCAGCAAGTGGTTACACAAGACAGGGACTTTTCTGTGGTGGCAAACAGATTCTGGAGCAGCCTCCCTGGGAAGATCATGATTGGTTGCTCTTTTAGGGCAGATAAGTCATGTTACTCAGTTTCTGAGCTCCAGATGCCATGTTGTTCCCGATGCTGCAGATGTTACGTTACTCTTTTGCGTGTTTAGCATACTATTATATTATTTTTATATCATTCAATGTTACAGTATATCGCAATCCATTTTGATTATCTCTGATAGAAAGCCAGGTTGAACTACTTTGACATAAATAAGATACTTAAACCTACTCAAGAAGCTAAAGCAAAAAAAGGGGGGGCATGGACAGAGATGTTTCTACCACTCCCTCCAATCCGAAAGGGCACCTGGAATCATTACGCCTCAACACTGTTGATTGAGAAAGAAGTTGTCTCCCTTGAAACCATCCAGAGTGCATTATCGATCACTCTGCAGGAACCAGCCTGATACTGGTCCTGATTGCTTGAAGGTCATTGTGGAGCGCGAGCCATTGGCACCTTTGGCTACAATCCTGTGCACGCAGACCTGAGAATGAGCCCCACTGATCATACCAGGACCTACTTTGGAGTGAACATTCATAGGAGTTCACTGATCTTGAAGTTCAGCCTAAAGCTATGCTGAAATAGTTGCCTGTGTTACAGTGAACTGAACCTTGATGGATGCTAGAACAAATTCAATATTGTTCCCCGAGAAGCTGGAGATCATGCCCAAAATGACCTTTTAACAGCAGGGTCCTTTAGATTTTGCCCTAGTGATACATAGTGAATTGTTCAAACTCCAAAAGAAGTCAGATGAAAAGATGGGAGCTATAGCCTATGCAATACGGGCAAATGATGCTGAGAGTCCTCAAAAGTCCTTCATGAGCTGTTTGACTCAAGCAAACTTCAAAGCCCTTGGGTGGCACTGGGCAGGACTGCTCCAGATGTCCGATTCTGAACACTGCGATGTAGACCTCAAATGTCAGCTGCAACTTCCGCCACCAAATTTCCCTTCCAAAAACATCTGAGTCTTGGGGCATCTGTCCTCCACGATGTCTTCTGCACACAGCATGTCTAGTGACAGGAGTCCACAGAGGGCCTTTAGCTAGCCAGCAGCAGGTGCGAAGTGCTACCTGGGATGAAAGTAGTACAGGCTGTTTGGCTCTTGCAGATGGAAATTGGGAACTTTTAAACTTGCAGGCTGGCAGAAATGTACCAGGAACAAACAGCAGGGAACACAAAGAGGGAGAAAGCCAAACATGATAGCATAGGGGTGAAATGGTTGTAGAGGAGAAACGTGTCAACGAAGTAACCTGTGGGACCACACTTAGCATTGTGAACCTCCACGTAACTATGCAGGATACCTTTGGGGACAAACAGCAGGGTCAGTTCATCACCATCCTCCTTTGCTTGTGAATTCAGGTAGAAACAGCACAGGCTGGTGAGGCCTTTTGCCATTCTTAGCTGGGGATGGTCATGTTTCTCTGTAGGTGAGACTGAGCCTTCAGAGTGGCAGGAGGTTAGAATAACACCACTCAATGCAGGAGCATCTGTGGGGCCCAACTCTTGACTACAGGCTAGGATGGGTGTAATCAAAGAGAGGGAATAGCTTCAGTACAAAACTTCTTAAGAACATAAGAACATAAGAAGAGCCCTGCTGGATCAGGCCAAAAGCCCATCTAGTCCAGCTTCCTGTGTCACACAGTGGCCCCACCAGATGCCTCAGGGAGCACAAGACAACAAGATAACCTGTTTCCCGTTGACACTCCCTTGCACCTGGCACAGAGAAAACCCACTTCTAAAAACCAGGAGGTTGCTTATGGCTTGTAACCTGTGATGGTCTTTTCCTCCATGAATCTGTCCAAACCCCTTTTAAAGGCATCTAGGCCAGGTGCCATCACCACATCCTGTGGCAAGGAGTTCCACAGATGAATTACACGCTGGGTAAAGAAATATTTTCTTTTGTCTGTTCTAACTCTCCCTCCACTCAATTTTAGTACATGTCCCCTGGTTCTGGTGTTGTGCGACAGGGAGAAGAATTTCCCTCTATCCACTCTCTCCATCCCATGCATAATTTTATAAGTCTCAATCACGTCCCCCCTCAGGCGCCTTTTTTCTAGGCTGAAAAGCCCCAGACGCTGTAGCCTTTCCTCATAAGGGAGGTGCTCCAGCCCATGAATCGTTCTGGTCGCTCTTTTCTGCACCTTTTCCAATTCAACTATATCCTTTTTGAGGTGTGGTGACCAGAACTGGACACAATACTCCAGATGTGGCCTTACCATCGATTTGTACAAAGGCAGAATGATATTGGCCGTTTTATTCTCAGTCCCTTTTTTAATGATCCCGAGCATGGAATTGGCCTTCTTCACAGCTGCCGCACACTGGGTCGACACTTTCATCGACCTGTCCATTTGGTCTTGCTGTCAGACCAAATCACGTGACAAGACTGACCTGCTCTGGGCTATTAATATTCTAGAACAAAGATTCCCAACCTGTGGTACGTGTGTACCACTAGTGGTATACGGACCACAGGCTGGCGGTATACGGGCGGCTGGTGGCCAAGACGGTGGCTGCCATGTCACTCAAAAAGCAGGGGCATGAACACGCAAGCTTCCGGATCAGGGAAGGGTGCAACCCCAGAAGTGCCGATGACATCATCGGCACTTACTTCCAGTGGTACATGGCAGGCTGGAGCTCAGGAAAGGTGGTATGTGGTGCAAAAAGGTTGGGAACCCCTGCAAACTGCGGAGGAGGCACTTTTTCCAATTGGTGCTCCTCTTATATTTAGCAGAGGGAGAGTAACTGCTCCCCTTTTACCCCAGCACAGTGTCTTTTCTGGTGGCTGTTTGCTGGTGATGTTCTGCATCTTTTTCAGATTATGAGCCCTTTTGGGACAGGGAGCCATTGAATCATTTGATTTTGCCTGTAAACCGCTTTGTGAACTTTTTGTTGAAAAGCGGTATATAAATACTGTTAAATGCTGTTAGATAGTGGAGGATAGGAAGGCCTGGCGGGATATGGTTCATGGGATCACGAAGGGTCGGACACGACTTAACGACTGAACAACAACAAATGCTGTTAGTAATAATAACCTCTGTTCTAGAAGGGGTTTTGCAGTTTTGGCTGATCACCTAGGCATTGCCTTCTTTGTCCAGAATGTTACAATGGCCTACAGACTAAATAAGGCCTGGAACATCCCAGCTTTGTTGGTCTTTAAGGCCTTGGAGCATTTCAAGAACAAGGCACACAATGAAGGCAGATTTCATATGCTCTTTCACCCTTCCTCTTCTAAGCCTTTGGATAAAGAAAATACTGTGTAAGAACATAAGATCTCTTCTAGATCTGACCACTAGTCCATATGGTCCAGCATCCTGTTCCCCATGGTAGCCAGACAGCAGAGAATGAATTCAACACCCAGCCTCTGTTGTTTGCCTCTGCAACTGGTATTCAGATATCTACTGCTGTGAAACTTGGAGGTTTCATTTAGCTATTATGGCTAATACCCACTGATAGACCTGTCATCCATTCATCCCATTTTGAAAGCATCTAAATCCACGGACGTCAACACATTTTGTGGCAGATAATTTCACAATTCTAAATAAATCCATAGAGAAATCGGCTGGTGCTGAGTATTGAAACTCTTCCCCCCCCCACACACACACACACACGCTCCAGGAGTGCCCCCTCTGCCTGTTGACTTCCACTCTTTCCCCGCCCTCTTCTTTCCTGCACTTCCTTACACATCTCATTTCAGATGTCTGCAATAGTAAAATTAAATAAAGCAAACAAAACGATTACATTTCACATCCCACTGCGATCTTTGAAGAAATGCTAATTTAATATGCCAAGGTGATAAGTCAAGGGATGAGAGAACCTCAGCAGGTTTCCAGTTCAGAAACATATGGGGAGGGGTTGGTAAACACACAAAATATGTTTATTTTAGTGTTACCGAGAGCTTTCGGAACCTGTCAGGCCTGCAGAAATTAGTTTGGAAATACCTGCAGGATGTGAGTGTCTCAGTAGACAGGGGTATACTATAGACCCTGTATCCCATTTCAAATTTTAGAAATGTAGGGTATTTTTAATATATATATATATATATATATATATATATATATATATATATATATATATATATATATATATATATATATATATATAGTGAATTTTCCCCCTAAACTGCCAGAAACCCCATTGTGTTTTAGGGGAGAAGTTGGTTTGGAATATGTTTTCATTTTCTGTGAACATACCTAGCCATCTGTATTCTGAAACTAAAAGAAGCACAAACAAAAGTCTAAGAAATCTCCCCAAGACTCAGAAGCAATACACTCCGATGAATAAATAAAACATGCGTGCAACACAAATGATGGTTTCTGGGCAATAGGAAACACACAAACGACCCTAGTTGTTCGGAGATTTACGCACCCGTATTTCACACATGCCCTCTTGCTTTATTTATACTGTTAAGGGAGGCAGAGGCTGCCTCTAACCATCAACACCCATCATTAAATCATTACAGAAACTCTCTTGTTAAAGAGACAGAGCAGGCACACCAGGCACACCTCAGCAGAAGGATGAACATGCAACCCTGACAATTGAGGCACTCGTACAGGCACATGTCGACACATGCATGCGATCATACGCACACAACAATACACAGAGATGCAGTCATTTGGAATGCTTTCCATTACTTGGAGACAACAGACCTCTTGTCTCAGCGGGATTCGCAGTACCCTGTTGGCAATAACCAGCGCATGCCTGCGTGAGGTTTCCATGCATACAGTGAATCTGAGGGTGGACCTATGCATGGAGCTGAATGAGGAGATGGAATCCCAAAGTGGTAGCATGTTGGTTCCCTGTTGGATATTGTAAAACCATCAACCAGACTGATAACCTCCCATTTGGGGGTAAGGACTTCCAGCTGGCGGTGGCATTTCAGCTCCAGGGATTCCTGCATGAAGCTCATTATCGGACTCCCTTCAAATATGGCTTCCAGCTGGGATTTGGGCTAAAGACAGTGTTGGTCATTTTGGCAGGTTCTGTTTGCTAGGAACTGGATAGGGGCATTGCATCCCTATTGGTCCTGCTGGACCAATCAGCAGCTCTCAACACTATCAATCATGGTGCCCTTCTGAGTCATCTGGCTGGACTGGGGCTGGAGGCACCATTTTGCAGGGGCTCTGATCCTTTCTGGTGGTAGGTTCCAGAGAGTGATACTAGGGGATCCCATCCCGCTCCTCACCTTGGCCTTTGGCCTATGTGGTGTGTACTGCAGGGTTCTATTTTGTCCCCTGTGTTATTTAACATCTACTTGAAATTGCTGGCAGGAAGTTTGGAGCTCGGTGTCACCAATGTGTGGATTAAACCCAGCTGATAAGGCTCTGGCGTACCCCAGCCGCTGGTCCGTGTACCCCTAGGGGTACGCGTACCACAGGATGAGAACCCCTGCTCTATTCGATCAAAGGCAGAGGAAGACATAGATGCCATGAATCACTACCTTGAATAACTGGAAGGGACTGGAAGTGAGAGTGAACAAGTTAAATCTAGGAAAACAAGAACCATCAGAGGTTCTATTGGTCTGGAGTCTTTCAATTCAGGTACTGGATTGTCAATCAGTCTCCTCCCACTTAAGGCTGGCCTGCCCCTTTACGATCCACAGGGGCCCTCCTCCATTTGAGGCATGGGTGGCAATGTCTTGAGGGAGGATCTTCTCCATGCTAGCTCCACAGCTGTGACCCTCCCTCTTTCCTAAGCTGAAGCTGGCCCCTGCCCTGCAAGTAGCCCAGCTGAGCTTTTCCATGTTGTTAGCCGCCTTGGAGGGAAGAGGAGGGATAGAAATGTTTTAAAGAAATAAATAACATTCATGACTTCCAGGTCCAATTATTCCTGTCTCCTACTGCTAAGATGTGCAAGAACAAGCTGTACTTGTCTACAGTATCTATTACACACACACACACACACACACACACACACACACACACACACACACACACACACACACACACACACACACACACACACACACTCAAGAGAAAGGAATGAATTCCTCATAAAAGAATTCATAACAGATCTCACCACTGGGAAGGTAATATATGGTTATAGAAGATAAAATGGAAGAGATCAGTAAGATTTAAAATCCTTTCCAAAGCCATATAGGAATGCAACTTTAAGAATATTAGATGTCATGAATGAACCATTGCGTTTGGCGTTCCCTCTATGCCCTTGTGAATGTTAAGCATTCTTATTTATAGACTCAAGGTTGGGGATGGTAACTGCGACTGCGTACTGGCGAGAGTGAGAAAGCTTACCCACCCAAGGAGTGGTCGGTTGGACCCTCACCAACTGACAGTTTCTCAGGTCTACCACTGGCACAATGTGTTGCATATCTAAGGATTTTCCGTACTGCTCGTGCATCCCGGGGATTTGTGTGCATGTTATATGCTCATACAAGTTCACCCCGCCCTAGGAGCCTCATCACTATCCTCTTGTGCAAGTTAAAGGGGACCATTGCAAGAGCAGGGAGAGGGACTAGTCATGGCACCAAAAAGAGGCAGGATGGCTTGACTTAGTGCTTGACGTTGACCCGAGTTCAAATCTATGCTCAGTTGCAAAGTCCACTGGGTACAACACTATATCGCAGTCTAACTTTACCTCACAGGGTTGTTATGAGAATAAAGTAGTATAAATCCTGGCGGAAAGATGTGATACAAATGTGATAAGTAATGATTTGGACGCCACAATCCTAAGCCTCACTGAATACAGTGGGACTTACTTCTGAGTAAACCTGCCTAGGGTTACACTGTAAGTCCCATACAATCTTCCTGCTCCATGAGATCTTCTCTCTTGCCTGTCCCTTTGTCTTCTGAGGTTTGTCTGGTGGTGATACACAAGAAAGCCTTCTTCACTGTGGCATCTGCCCAGTGGAACTCCTTGCCACAGGAGATGAGATTGACCTCCACCCTGCTGGCATTTTGATGTCAGATGAAGACTTACCTTTTTTCCAGTTTGTTTTTGCAGAGTAACTCTCGTTAGAGTTTTTTGCACTCACTTTTGAATTCACTACTGTTTTAGTTGTTGGTTTTAGCATTTGAGTTTCACCTCTTGGCTCATGGGGGGCAGGAGAGGCGTCCACACGAGTCTCAACTTGCCTGGGCGCTTCCTCCTCCCGTCTGCCCAAGAGCCAATAGGACTCACTTCCAAGACCAGCCCCTTGTTATTGCAGACTGGTGCCTTGAGAGCAAGTCCATCCACGGGCTGCTACACAACCTGCACTTTGAGAGAAGACAACGCAGGGTCACTCCCCAGCTCTGTTTTCTGGGAAGCGGGGGCATAACAAGTTCCCATGGCACCCGGTGCACGGGGACTTGCGGTGCCCCGGAAGCGACGTCACATGACATCAAGTGACGTCACTCCCAGAGCTGTTTCCCGGGCTGCAGGGCGGGCAGGGGAGAGTCTGTCCACCCTGGGAAACAGCGGCGCAGGCTCTGTTCTGCAAATGGCTGTCCTCGCGTTCCAAGTCATTAAGTGGTGGAGTCTGAGGGGTGCGCCCCCCCCCCCATGGGCTTGCTCCCAAAGCTACTGCTCTCAGGCTCTACCCACATTACGTTCCTGCTGGGAAGAACAGTTTTAGGTACAGTGATTCCAGTGTTCAATGGTGGCCTCTTAGAGGGTTGTAGACCCCATCTTCAGGACTACAGTATCTTGTAATGACCTCAGGAACAGACTCTGCACAATTGGGGAATGAGGTGGATGACCCCAGGAAGAGGCAGAGCCAGGAATCCCCTGGGTCCAGACCCAGAAGATCCCTATACAGGAATTCAAATCAGCATGCTCTCCACAACCAGAGGACACACCTTGCCCCACCCCTTGGATTCAGAAGACGTCTCAGAGGACTCCATGATGGAGCCACAGTTTTTCCCCTGTGCCATGGGAGTCAATGATTGGAAATCAGGCAGGAGCCTTTAAGCCAAAACAAGCTTCCTGGGAAAAGGGGTGGAGCTACTCACCTTAACTCTTCAGCAGCTATTTAAAGTCTGAATCAACCTCACAACTCTGGTGGAACAACATCTGAGTCGATCCCGAGTGCTGTGTTTGGCCCAGATCTCCTCTTCAGAACTAGTTGTTGTCCTGAACTCCGGGCTCCTTGGAAGCCCGGTTGGCCTGACTGAGCTCACCACATCTCTCCGTTTGCCCTGGGCTGCTAGACCACTGGCGACTGTGCCCAGAACAGGCTACATATGTATGCAGGATTAGATACCAGCAGCAACCTGACTCGGTAAATAAGAATGCTTAACATTCTCAAGGGCAGAGAGAGAGAGAATGCCAACTGCAATGGCTCATTCATGACATCTAATATCCCTACAGTTGGTTTTGGAAGATCATTCAATTAGGTGAGCCCTCACCTGCAATCTGAAGTGGTATAGTCGAGATGAAGATTTATTACGTCCGTGAGAATTAGGCATAAGACATCAAGTACATTCCTGAGATGTTGCCATATGTAAAGCCACAGAGAGGGGGGTGAGCCTGAACGGAAGAAAATGATTCCTCCTGTTCTTTGTCTTTAGACTTGAAGCTGGGATGGGCGAGATTCTCCTTGCTCATGTCCAATTGGCTCAAAAATGAGCCAAGCTGTTTGAGGTATTACAAGCCTGAGGTATTACTCCTGAGAGTCCCTTGGACTGCTAGGAGATCAAATCAGTCAATCCTAAATGAAATCAACCCTGACTGTTCCCTGGAAGGACAGGTACTGAGGCTGAAGCTCAAATATTTTGGCCACCTAATGCGAAGAGAGGACTCTCTGGAGAAGACCCTGATGCTGGGAAAAATTGAAGGCAAAAGGAGAAGGCAAAGGATGAGATGGTTAGACAGCATCACCGATGCAACGAACATGAAAATGAGCGAACTCAGGAAGATAGTGGAGGACAGGAAGGCCTGGCGGGATGTGGTTCATGGGATCACGAAGGGTCGGATACGACTTAATGACTGAACAACACAACAATGCCCTCAACATGGGAGGGTGAAATGTTAAGACAACCCAATATCATTGACTGTGGTCTTTACATATATACCCAGCAGAATACTGGACAATGGACATTCTAATGGTACAGACATTCTTCTGTACAGCTTGTACAGAAGGAGATTTTTTTGCCCAATACCCTGTGCTGGGATAGTGATGGTACCTTACTACTGTTGCAGTATCTGAGTCGTTCTGAATATAATCACATTGGAAAGTGCAATGCCTGTGTTTTCATTAAGATGGTTAAGAGTGAAAGCAAAGAAGCAGGAGGTTGAGATTATGCAAGAAAGGAAGTTGGGTATAGGGAGATGCTGCGGGATGTATCTCGTTTCCCCAAAGTCAGTGTATCGCCATCCTCCAAGACACAGAGCATATGAGGTACATTTCCAGGTTTTGCTGATGCATGTGAGAGAATGAATCTTTCATGTCACCAGCTGCATTCCAGGGCTCCAACACCCTTCTGAGACATCTTCCAAGAATCAGCATTTCCTGCTGTGCATTTATGTATACAACAGAGAAAGACTGGCACCATTCAAAACAACAAACAAGAAGAGGCACAAGGGGTTTCTTTTTCCATCACAGAATGCAATACTAACAATTATACTTAGCATCCATGCAGCACGAAGCAACATTTGAAAAATGCAAGTTTTTCTCATATGTCCTCAATGATGTGTACAACAGCCCTAGATGGTAGGCCAACAGGAGATGGCCTCCGCTTTCATGCCCTGCTTGTCAGCATTCAGAGACTTCTGGTTTGCCGGTCTTGGAAAAAGAATACTGGGATAAATGAATTTGGGACTGCTTGGTGAACGAGTGAGAAAGGGCTTCTACACAGCCTGTCTCATGTGTGGGGTGATCCTAAGCATGCTAATTCAGAAGTAAGCGCCACTGAAAACAGTGGGGTTGACTCCCTAGTAAGTATTCTTCCCTACTAGAATCCACTCTTAGTAAAGTTGTAAACTGCTTAAATAATTTTAATTGATTAATACGCTGTTTTCCCTAAAATAAGACCTCCCCCGAAAGTAAGACATAATGTCATTTTTGCATGATTTTTGATGGCACTCATAAATATAAGACCTCCCTGAAAGTAAGACCTAGCTAGGATCATCAGCCAGACACGACCCCCCCTCCCCCTGGCACCCAATCCAGCACTTACTTTGACCGATTTAAGCTTCATTCTTTCCCGAGGGTGCAAGGCTCTGGAAGACCTGCACCTTGAGTCCTCCACCATAGAGACAACATGCTAGAGAGACTCTGCAAGGTTGCAGCCTCCTTGCTGGCCTTGCTGGCCTCTCTAGCAGGTTTTTTTCTCTATGGTGGAGGACTCAAGTGCAGGCCTTCCGGGCCTTGAGGAGGTAGTGTGTTGCTTTATAATTGATTATTCATATTACCAAATTTTAATACAGGTACTGGTATTATTATCAGTCTCCTCAGCCACCCTCTTCTTCTGTGCTCCAGGTGCTCCAGGTACTGGACTGGATTGTCAGGGGTCACCTTTACTGTTACCTTTACCTTTACTGTTTGAGATGCTGAACAAATTGCAATATAACTTGCCATTAAAAAAAATATATGCTCCACAATTTCAGTGTAGACAGAGACATATATTTCTCATCAGGGGAACTACCCAACTGTCTATTACATGTTCTTGAAGGTTCTTTCCCAGGGTCCCCAACCTTGTGGGTTTCACAGAAATTCTGAAAAAAGCCTGGTGGATACTGCCACAAAATGGCCATGGCGAGGCAGGGCCAGGCACACAAGGCTACCAAGGGGGTGAGACCAGGCACAAAGTGAGATCTTGCATACACCTACCATGCACCCCTCCACCTGCACAGACCTTCCACCCACCTGTCCATTCTTCCATAAGAACACACTGTCTACTCATCTATTGTATTGCCAGAAGGGCAAAGGTTCTTTTTGGATATGGAGACAAGGAACAGACCAGCAGAGGCGTTGTTAGCCTCTCCATCGCCTCCCGAGCGGAACGGCAGAATCCCTGCCCCCGCCGGTTCCATCCCTGCCCCCACTGTGTCGCGGCAAAAATGCCCCTGGCGTTTTTTTTGCTGTTTTAGCTAAAAAGCCGTGATGTGCAGGCAGGCACTGCCAGCCACCTCCACAGGTGCACTTACACTCATTGGAGACCCCTGCTTTCTCTTATCTCCTGCATTCATGTCCTCTGCATTGACTCTTTTGAAAACAAAGAAGTGGATTGTTCTTTAGCTTAAAGAAATACTAGGAAAAATGTCGTCATCCCACAATCCATTATTAGCAACAGTTCAAAGTGAGCCTCACCAACATGTGAGACGGCAGGCTGTGGTCTCATTGAGAATGTCGTAGTCATGCATGTGCATGAGAGATAAGACATAGCCATCTTCCGCTCAGTAATTTAACTTTGCGAGAGCCTGGAAAGGCAGCTGAACCCCAGAGAATGACTGCCCTAGCAACTCACGCCATCCCCGAAGGCAAGAGTTGGGATGGGCAAAGCAGGGTCAGTGATTTAGGGGCATAGACCATAATCTAGGAACAATCCCTGGTAAATGGGGGCAGCTGGAGCATATTGATCAAAGTTGCCATGCATTGTAAAAGAGAACACACCACACACACACACACACACACACACACACACACACACACACACACACACAGGTGAATTTTCTTTTCATTCACTAATACAGTTTCATACTAACACCAAATGCCCCCCGAGCAGAAATAAATGCACCCTGAACATAGTCAAATTGATTACCCCCCCTCATTAATCAACTACTTAAGCAAACACATGAAGCTGTCTTATGCTGATTCAGATGACTGGGCCATCCATCTCAGTATTGTCTATACAAGGACACCTGGGTCCTTTTCCAGCCCTGGCGCTACCAGGGACTGAAGCACATGCCACATGTGTGTTCTGCCTCTGGCCTCTCATTTCATGCTTCTGCTCAGCCAGGCTGCCAGCACCAGGGTTTGGGAAGGAGTTCTTTCCAAGTCTTGTCTGGAAGTGCTAGAGATGGTATGTGGGGCCTTCTGTGTGCAATGCATGTGCCCAGCCATAAGGAGGGTGGAGGCGCCTGCTTTGCGCAGCAGACTGGAGGGATACTGACAGGCAGTGCCCCACACCCCAGTCTCCTCAGCCACCCTCTTCTTCTGTGCTCTCATTGAACAGTGGGTAAGGAAGATGGGGGGGGAGGCCTCCCTCCTCCTCAACTAGCAGCACTGCCAGAGATCATGTCAGTGGAGCTGGAGGTCGCTGTGGCTGTGACCCTGTCCCTGATTGCGATTAAGAACAGGGCCGTCTCAGCTGCCTCCTCCTCTACTGCTTCTTTTCATCCACTGCCACTTCTTCTAAGTAGGTCTGGTGGGGAGGATGCTGGGGACAGAGAGGTTCCACTCCCAGGATTCTCCCCACCTCCAGAAGAAGCAGCGGCAGCAGAAAGGTGGCGGTCGCAAGTTACGTGCAAACAGAAATCAGGGAAGGGTGAGTGGTGGAATGTTTGGCTTCAGTCTACCAATCCCTGAGCGATACCTCACTTTTTTTTTTTTTAATTAATCCGTTCAGCCCATGAAAGCTTGCATCCTTTCTTTTATGTCCAATCTACTGCTGACCCTAATAACGTAGCCTTAGCCAAACCATATGCAGTGATGTCTACAGGTCTAAGACTGAATTTATTTTGCATGCGAGAAGCCCTGACAATCAAGGAAGGATGCAAACTGATCATGACTGTAAACCCATCTGTCATGGTAATGGGCGGGAGGAGGATGGCCTTATAGAATCAACTTTTTTTTTTCCCCTGACCAACCATGCTGTATAATGGGAAAAAAGAAAATTATGACCACCTAGTTCAGCATCTCTCAAGCAAAACAAGGGAAATGCCTGCGGCTTATAGCAGATGCACAAGTATATCTTGGGTGATGAATGTATTTTGGACACTGAACTGTCATCTCGGGTCTTATATGTTTTTATCTGCCTCGGTGCGGTACACCTGCATGTCGTTGATAAAGCAGTTGCTTTGCGGTTCTGGCAAGTCTTACGCTCAGTTCTCCTGGCCTTGTTTGCACTTCACCCTGAATTTTCTTGGCTCTCTTTTCCAAACAAATTTCTGGGCTGCTGGGCTCATTTGCTCCACCATCATCAAGGAGGCACAGAGGGGGTTGCATGTCCGGGGGGGGGGGGAGACTTTTTTTGTCTTGCAAAAGAGGAGGTCAATCCATTGGAAACAAAGCAGCACTTAAAGAGAGGAAATCCTGGATTGATTTCTGTGTGACATGGGGTGGAGGGGGGGGACTTCTTGGGAGAACGTGGGTTCAATTCTTGACACAGAGATGCCACCAGACTCTGATAGATTTGATTTCCAACGCAGATCTTTTTTCCAGCAGCTGAAACAATTATTCTTGAACTTACCATATGTTGGGTGCCATCTAATTTGCTTTTCATCAGGGGAAAAAATGATAATTAGCAGCTGAGATGCACAATGTTTTGGGGAAAGGGGAGGGGCCAGAGATTGGTGGAAAATTGCCTGCTTTTCATGCAGATGGTCCCAGATCTCAGGTAACAACACTAGGGGCCACCTGAAGCATTGGAGAGCTGCTGCTGGCAGTAAGAACAAAGTCATTCCATATGCTCATCTATGTTCCAATCCAGAACACCTTTCTAATGTCACCGGTCTTACGTCCTTCAGATCCTTTCCCCAAACCCACCTGTTCTAGGTCACAAACCCCTAGTTCCCATACCCAACTGTAACCTAAGGCAGGGGTTCTCAACCTTTGGAGGCCCGGGTACCCCCTATTACGGTCCAATTTTCTGAAGTATCCCTGATAATTAATTGCCAATTGATTGAAGTAATCAATTAATTAGCTAATTAATCATTAAATAAAAAGTATTAGAACAATTTTAAAACAATTTTAAATGTGAAAAAATGTGTTATTTAACTCTGTGTGTGTGTGTGTGTGTGTGTGTGTGTGTGTGTGTGTGTGTGTGTGATGGATCCTAAGGGATAAGCTACACAGTACATGAAGTAGTTACTACACACCACTTGCAGTTGGTGACTACTCTTGCTCATGTATAGGGCTATATAGGGTTAGGGTTAGGGTTAGGGTATATGGTTGTACACATGCACTCTAACCCACTTGCAACTTGGCTCTTTGGGTTGTTGGCTTGTTGCACACCTAGTACCAAGTTCACATGTATAAATGTGTGTCTACCCGCACACCTTGATTTAAACAGAAAGAAACAGAAATAACACATTGACCACGTAACACATAGCAAAACAAGGACAAAGGAAAAGAGAGCAAGTCAGGGCTGGAGTGAGTAGCGGAAGAAGCAAGTTCCTGCTATAAGGGGTAATGGGGTCTCCAGGTGAACTCCCAGATGATGAGGACAGAACAGGTAAATAGAGCAAGTGTAAGAATAGAGTCTGAGACATCATCCAGACCCAGGCATGCAATTTCTTTTGTAACCCCCGTTGGCAGAGGCATAGCCAGCTCGCCTCTCTGGCACAAGCCCCGTCGCGTTTTTTTCAGTTGAATACAACTCCTAAGTGCCCAGGCAGGGGGGCGGGCCAATCAGGCTAGCCACGCAGCCATTTTTCAAACGCCACTGCGGCGTGCTCCCCCCACTTGCTGCCTGGGGCCCCACCGCTCCATTACTGACTCTGCTACTGACCACTGGGAATCATCTCTATTCATCCCATTATCAGGATGTAATTTTTGCAGCCCCCCCTATATTTGGGGGTTTCTTCTTCCTTACTGATCTTATGGATTACAAGAAGGAAGATACCCAGAATCTCAGTCTTCATGCTTCTGATTTAGTTTGCTGTTGCCTATGAAATCTCATGCACTTCCCAATGAATTTCTTTGGACACATATGATCTTTTTAAAGAAGCTGAACTGACCAATTTCCATCAGAGAGTCTGGTGTTTCTCTCAAGTGGTGCTTAGGCTTCTGCCTTATAACTTCTTCAATACTTTGTTCTGATTATCTGCTGCACCCCAATCATGTAGGGCTTGCATATAAATGTTTTATATCTTCCATAAGTCTATTCGGGTATTATAGCCACAGTCTGTTAGAATCCACTGTTCTTAGAGGTTCCAAATCTCCTAAAGTCCACAGATTCTATAAAACTCCAAGGGGTTCTCAGAAAATTTTTTCTAAAAATTAAAACTAAAATAACATTCTAAAATTCCAAATTCAAAGTCCCTAAAATTCCTCAAAACGCTCTTGGAGTTTCAAAGTCCTAAAAACCCAAAAGTTCTAATGTCCTTACGTTTTTCGCCCACCAAATTGTGATAGGCTTTGTCAAAAAGCCAGGTATGTGTAACCTGTCTGGTATCATAGATGAATGAAGTGGTGTAGGGTTTTTTAGGTTTTAGACTTTTAAATCTACTTTATCCTTTGACAAAGCTATATATCTGAAACAAGGCTGTGGTTGGTGACTTTGTAGCCAATCAGGATGGTTAATTGGTAACTCATGCCTCCTTATAAAGTCACTAACCACAGCCTTGCTTCAGATATATATCTGAAGGGAAGGGTGTGGTTCATGGGCTGGAGCAGATGGATTTTTTCTGGAAAGAAACATTTGATACCTTCTCCACCCACCAGACTTCCCCAGCAGCACTTTTTACGTAATATCCAGGATGGCAAGGGACATGAGCTCAGGCACACACTCATGCTCCCAAGGGATCTTGTTGTCCACATCCTCAAAGTTCACAAGTGGCCAAGTAGTATCCAAAACAAGAAGAAAAGCTGCTTTCTGGGAAGCATTAATCTAAATGCAAACTTATATACCATGACTCCTAAAGCCTATGCACAGGCTGTGTATACATAAGGCAATGTATATGCAGGCAATTGGTGCCAGACAAATTTCACCATGAACCTGAAAGAATCTTCTGATGGAAATTTAATTTAGGGTACCGGAAAAATGGACCTAGGAACTGTATTCTCGTAGAGGTTCCAAGCCAACATGAATTTTAATCATTTAGCATTTCTTTCTTCTTTTGGACAGCAGCAGCAGCAGCTCTTTCAAAAAGGCATGCAAACACGTTTTACCATGTTTGCAAAAAAAAAGAGGTATGTACACAGGTTCAGTTTTGTTCAGGTTTATTTAGTCTCTAGCCTGGATTCAGTCTTTGCCAAAAGACAGCTGTAGAAGCTCATATTTTAATTTTCAAGATTGCTCACAAGCTATATGAGTCCTTACTCCAGAAGGTGTGGATTAAGGCAGATAGAGAGAGTTAGGAGCAGAATAAAGTCACTCAATTAAAAACATCTCTCTGTAGAAAAGAAACACCAACGCTTTCTGATGTGCTTGTTTCAGCAGAAGCTATTTCATTGTGAGCTGTTGCAAGGAAGCAAAAGATGGCAGTGTTGACACACATATGGGACGAAACCGCCAATGGATTACAGCTTGCAAGGATTCTTCAGAGATAAGAATCCTCCTTTTTGTTCTCTGTGTGCATTTCTTCGTCATTACTGCACAATGCACAGGAAACTTCTCCTGTGCAAGTCCCATCAAAATGAATGGGAGCTGCACCAGAGACACCTGACTGTGTTCTTGTAAACTAAGCTTCCATTCAGTTGAATGTTTGTGTAGGAGAACGTCCCACTCCACTGTGTTTCATCCCGTGGATAGATCATGCAGACTTCTGCCTAGGTACTGCTCACAGCATAAGAAATCATGTTTAGATATGGTCCCCTAGCCCAATTCAGCAGTCTTGAGCAGCCCAATCTTAACCAGTGCTGGAGCAGCAGGTCCACTTAGCCCATGGGGTTATTCAGATCCATTCAATCGCGATTGTTTCCTTCCCGCGTGTCAATTTTTAAGCCCGGGAAGGCGAATCAGATTTGGCGTGTGGCAGTGCTGTCGATCCTGTCCCCTCCTTGGCCTTATCCGCCCCATCTCTGCCCTCCCCCACCCCATTACACTCCTCCCCCAGCCCTTCCACAGCTCCCACGCTGCTCAGAGCAGCTCTTACTTGCTCCAGCACATGATCGCATGGATCTGGCACCAGCGGGAAGGCACATTCCTTCCTGCTGGCACTGCTTGCTCTCTGGGTGTCACGGAGCACATTACGGTGCTCTTGCAACACCCCAGACCAACACAGCGACTGCTGCGCCGGCGTTAGGCACAGATAGGTTTGTGCCTTTAGTACAGAGATCTGGACTCCCACTGATTCGCTGTTCAGGTGTGAGCCAGGGCGTGGATGCAGGCCTTCCTGCTTCCCTTCCCCACAAAGAGCTGATCAGCAGAATTCCACTTTCTCTTCTTGGCCCATCTGTGTGCAGCCACAGCTGCAGCACGCCAACTTCATTGGAATGGGGCTATTTTGTATGGGGTCCATCCATCTGTTCAGGTAGCAGTGAAGTTGCTAAAAGGGACTGGGCACATGGATCATATCTTAGAACTACGACATTGGATTCCCTTCGATTTCCAAGCACAAATCGGAGTGCTGGGTTCAGTCTTTAAAGCTGTAATGGTTTGGACCCAGCTACTTGGGCAGGAAGTCTGGCTCAGTTGGTAGAGCTGCCGCCTTGTAAGCCTGAAGATCGGTGAATGGCCAGTTCAAGACACACCTCTGACAAAAAAAAGCTGTGAAAGCCTCTGTGAGGAGAGATGCCAGCTGCATCGGCCGAGCGTGGGAGGCGACGGCCAGGGAGAGGCCAGACTGCAAAGGATACCATCTGGAATGCAGTTGTTCATGAAAGATTAAACATTTATATTATATACATGATTGTAAAGACCCCCATTAGTGAGGTTGGGAAAGCCTGCCCATGTAAACCGCCTTGGATTAAAGTCAGAGGAGAAATCCAATGACCAAGAAAGGCGGTATATAAATACTGTTTGTTTATTATTATTATTATTATTATTATTATTATTATTATTATTATTATTATTATTATTATTATTACTCAAAGACTGCCTCTTCCTGCATGAACAGGCCTGGGTATTCCAACCATCCTCAAAGGACAGTCAAGCATGTGCTTCTTTGGGTTGCCCTGCTGTTATGGAGAGCTGGAGCAGAGGTTGACTGGAATAGGGCCTTCTTGATTGACTGTGGAGCCCCATTTCTGAAACGCTCTCCCCAGGCAGGGAGTCAGGTGACTTTCAGCAGCAGGTGAAGACCTTGTTCATTTTCTTGGGTCCTCTTGGTCCTGACTTAATTGCTACTGTATTCCTAAATGATTGTCTGCTCTGGTTTCTTTTTCGGTTTTTGTAATTGTTTTACTGGTTTGCGACTGGTTTTTTTTTTTTTTAATTATTGATCCTACATTTTATTGTAAAACTGCCCTGGGAGTCTAGCCAGCTGAAGAAAAATATCTTAACAGAAAGTGTGAGAAATGCTGGTATGGATTTGTTGGTGTGTCAGAAGAAAGAAAGAAAGAAAGAAAGAAAGAAAGAAAGAAAGAAAGAAAGAAAGAAAGAAAGAAAGAAAGAAAGAAAGAAAGAGAAGGTTGCAAAAAACAAGAGCATGATAAATTACTCATCACCAAATGGAATTGTTTCAATCAGAAGGTTTTTATATTAAAAAAATCCTCTGAAAAACAAAAACAAAAAATGAACTCACTTCGTTGTCTATTCAAGCCTGTGCAAAAAGATCAAAGAGATTTATGACCTGTGTCTCTTTGAGTTTGATGCCCGAAAAGAACATGTTCTCATTAATAGTCATTTTCTCGTCAAAATAAGGCTTTTATGCAGACAATGTGCCAAGCTTTCGTGAAGCTGATTGTTGACAAAATTTTCAATAAGTTTCGGAGCAATGGAATGCACTTGGGGAACAAAAAGAAAAGGGCAGGCTGAAATCCTTTACTCAGCAGAGAGAGAGAGAGAGAGAGAGAGAGAGAGAGAGAGAGAGAGAGAGAGAGAGAGAGAGAGAGAGAGAGAGAGAGAGAGAGATATCTGTCTAAAAACATCATGATGGCTGATCCATACATGCTAACTTAATCATGACAGGTGATAATCAGTCTTTTCACTCTGGCTTAGAGTGGTGGGATGGAGCTAGGTGTGATGCTTGACACAAGGTTCTACCAAAATGGTAGCCCAGAGTTCCGCTATTGTAAAAAGGCTGCCAATAGAGCAGGCAGAACTGCAACCCTGCCAACAGACCCTGCTGCGCCTGTGGGACAAGATAAGGCAGCAGTGGGGGGCAGTGTGGGGAGGAATGGGGCGGAGAGGCGGCAGGAGGGGTGGATCTGGTAGCAATGGCATGTGCCGAATCCTTCCTCCTCTTTTTCAAACCTCCCTGCCCCTTTCTTTTCCTTGCACACAGGTTTGAGGAGACCCATTGTGAAATAATCCCTCCAATGCCTCCCAATCCACCCCCTAGCTGGATTCAGGGCACATCTTGGGGGGGGGGGATAGGATTGGCTGTAAGTTAACATTTCTGTTGGTCCATCCCCTGCTTCACCCCTCAGTGACATGATTCTGCTGCAGCCTTCCAGAGCACTATTTACTAATGTCACTTGCGCTACAGGGAAATTAGCAAGTGCTAAAACAAGGATGTTTTTTAGCACTGGGGAAAGGAATGTTGAATGTTTGATTTATTATGATGAACCCGTTAGATTTGTAACAACTTCTAAATCAGGAGCCTGTCTCGAGGCTGCGTCCGTTATTACCCTTCAAGTTATTGTCAGCTTAATGCCGGCGGTGGGGCTGAGCGTGTGCCGCAGACATGCTTAACAACATACGGGAGTCAGAATTTTGTAAGATGCTTGTCAAGCCGTCTTCATGCAAATTCCGTTGGCTTTCCAAATCCGGCAGTTCCCCTGTACTCTTCTGCAGTCCTGAGCTGCCATCGTAGATCAACAAGTAGCTAGACAATTGAGAACTGGTATGTAAGGTAAGAGTGTTTTCACAAGTATAACTTAAATTCTGACTTGCACATGAATTTGTAGTACACCATTCTTCCAAGGAACTCAAAGTGGAATACATATCGTTGCCTTACATGCCTTAACTCTCTCGTGTCGATTTGGCTGACAGATAGTAAGTGAACACAGGGCGCAATCCAATCCTACTTAGGCCGCCGTTGTAACCAGCAGCACAGCGAAAACGGGATGCCCCAGAACGGAAAGGGGATTCAAGAGGGGAAATGGGGAAATGGGAGAGGGGAAATGGGGCTGAGCAGAGTGGGGAAGGAACATCTGACAGGATCAGCTGGCCATAGGCAGGCTGGGATTAACTGACGGTGCTCAGCCAGCATTGCACCCTAGAGGGTGCTTTGGGGTTGTGAGGATTTCATCAATCCATCCTACTGATGTCCCAAGACATGGGAGGTATGTGATATCAGGGACTGGCTACTGGGAGACCTGGTTCAATATTCCAACACTCATGGTGGTCCTGACAGTGTCACACACATCATCATCTCATGGTGGAACTCCATCTGATGTGCAACACAGGACCTCCACCAAGAACGTGTACCTTTTGAATTGTCTCCCTCTCCAGCATAAGGTATCGGAACACTTACTCCATGTCATATCATCATCATCATCAACATCACTTTGCCTCCTCCTAACCACCACCACCACCCCACACACTACAGGGTTGTCTGTCACTGTTGGTGTCCAGGAAATGCACAACCACACAGTGGTGGTTATCCTAAATGTTATGGGCATGATGCAACACGATGCTGCTTTTGGTGGAGGCCCCATTGCACGCAGAATGTTCTTTCACTCTCGGTCATCCCCATACCAGCAGCCCAAACATACCAAACATTATTATGCCAGTATTCCCAGAGTGGGAGAGCTGAGCTGAAGACAGGTGCCTGGTGTACATTTGCAGCTGAGCTACAATTTGGCTGCTAACTCATAACTCAGACCTTTAAACAAAATTGGCTGTGCTCTCATTAGTATCTCAGTTTTAATAAATACTAAGGGATACTTTCCAACAGTTCCCAGATGAAAATGGAGATGCTCTTGGTGTACGAATAGGGGCATTACACTTGTGCAAGGATTCCTGCTTGATGCTCTCCTTCCCACTATGACACAGTAATGGAGGCTCTCCTCTACCTCATGAATGCTAAATGAATTGAAACTGTCCTAGCCTGTCGTGCATTGATTTTAAAGACGATAGGATGTTGGTCTCTTGGTTAAAGATCTACTAGAAAAACAATGGATTTATAATATGAACGTAATTATTGAATGTTAGTCAATAATTGAGTGTAGTAGTTCAAACTTGCCAGTTGCAAGTTGTGGAATGGCTGTCTCTGTGCCTTCGTGTTCATGCACATAAATTTATACAGTTGAGCGCCACTGTTCAAACCCTTCCAACGCCATTTAGAGATTTGTGTCGTCGAGATTCAGGAGGACTCAGGGGGTTGGATTCTGATGAATGGCAACTCTAGTGTATCCCCCAAATCTCTTAAAGAGTAAAACTACAGAGAGCAATTTACACGGGAGAAATAAAAAAACGGGGTCTGTTTCTGGGTAACTAGAGACCACTGGAGCATATGCTGATGTACAGTTTATCCTGCCTCGGGGCAGAAGGTTTGGACTTGATCCATTGATTCTCTTCTAATCTACGCTTCTGTGACTCTCTAAAAAAGATTTATAGGATTGGGCTGTTAAAAGAATTATAAGGGAATGCTATCAACTCTTCCCCCCCCCCATCATTCACTTTCCTCTTGGTCATCCAGCATTCATATACCTAATTTTGGCTATCGGCCGCCATCACATTGACATTTATTTAGCTTGCCGGAGACTTGTGCCCCCTCAGTCAAAGCTAATTAACACTTAATTGACTTCACGAGCATCTTCGGTGTTGCGTTTCCACTTCATGAAGGCTGGAGCGGCAACGCTGGGCGAATGCGGCAACTGCTGGAGCCTTGGCAGGTGTCAAGGGGGTGCAAGGGAGGACGGTGGGAGAAGGGAGATCAGGGACCCTTCAGTCTTCCCTCCCATTGCCACCGGTATTAGGGAAGCTTGGTAACGCAAAGAGGCATTCTGACAACTGTCATTGCTAATACATTTTATTGAGCTAAAAGCAGCGTTTACAGTAGCTGCAGCTTAATTGATCTGTTGATAAACACTAATGTTTTCCAGTTGACAATTTTTTCATGTTAATTTCCTTTTCCTTTGGCAGGCCTGCCCGAGAAAGCCCTATAAATAGTATCTGTGCCATCATCCTTTTTAAGTTATTAATGAGCCATCATCTTGAAAAGGTTGTGCTTTGGGGACAGGGTGTGCTTGACTGCGGTTTCTGACATTGATGGGTTAGCATTTAAAACCAGGTCGTGATTAGATCAAGTCAGAAAGAAGAAAAGAAAGGGGGGGGCTGGGAACGGCGCTCAAGCCCTGGCGACAAGTATGAGTGTAGCATTCAGTCTAGGAGATGACTCCAGGACTGAAGGGTGAATGGGACCATTAGGGTCTGCTCTGCAGATCTTTGGTGGAGTGAGACACGAGACCGTTCTGCTCTGCCTAAACTCTGAAGGGGATGTCCTTGCTAAAAGGGAAAGAAAGATACTAGCACAACCATTACCTCCTCACAACCCAAATTCAGAGGCCCTCTCTTAGACCTCCACAAAACAACCATTGTCATAAGAACATAAGAAGAGCCCGGCTGCTGGATCAGGCCAAAGGCCCATCTAGTCCATCTTCCTGAATCTCACAGTGGCCCCACCATTATCTAAGAGCCCAATAGATAAGCCCAATAGATGGCAGCGAAGGCATCGCTGCCTTCGCTGTCGGAATGGCTCCGATGGCGAGTGGGAGGGGCCACTTTGCACCACCATGTAGTGCCGTGCAGCACTTAATGCACCCCCCCTCTAGCTACGCTACTGCCAGGTGGGGAGCATTTTGACAGCAGAAGTGACTTCCACAGTCATTAAATAGCCACCAATGGAGCGTGCAGCACTCTGTTCGTGGCTATTTTGCACACGCTGCCACAAGAGACAGTCCATTGGACCCAGTAAGTCAGCGGGGTGGAGTGGGGGTGGGCGGGGACGGGGTGCATAACAGGGTTCGGAGGGGGAGGAACAGGGGCTGGGAGGGAGGTGGGAGGGGTGGATTTGGCGGCAATGGTGTGCCCTGGATCCTATCCTCTCAGCTTCAAAGCTCCCTGGATTTTTTTCTCTCCATAGACACACACCACCAAAAGTGATGTCAAATGTCCAAGACCCAAAGGCGGCTCCAGGGCTTACCAGGAGGTAAGTATGAAAGTTTGATATTTATGTCCCATTTGCCCTTGGGTCACCCCCCCCCTTGGATGTTGTGCACACTTTTTTGGCTGCACCGGCATGGCTGGTGTGGGATAGGATCGGGGCATAATGGACCAATATTGTGGGCTGTTTACAACAGCAGCACTGGCGTTCTGCTGTCATCAATCCCATGGCGCCACCATAAATGGTGCGCTACTGCTGAGCATGTCGGAGCTGCTGGCACAAATGACCTGGCGCCTGCTCCTGACAGACCCGTCCCATTCCAGAGCAGGTAAGCTGGCAGAGGGGGTGGACCATGGGCAGGCTGTGGGTGGTTTGGGGGTGGTTCAAGCCAGGGAGGGGGAGGGAAGGGCCTGGTTCATGGGCTGGAGCGGATGGATCTCAGAGGCAGCCTTGTGCACCCGGTTGCGATCCGCCTTTTTGCAGCTCTACATGCCCTTTTCCTCTCCTCACCCTTATGCCAGCAAAGTAGCTGACGTCGGTTTAAGGAGACCCATAGGGGACCACTTGGCCTACCAGGATGTAAGTGTAAACACTTTTCCTTACTTCTTGCTGGCTGTAGCATGCAGTTTGCGCTCCACTGGTGCGGCTGCATGTGATGGATTGGCGGGGGATAGGATTGGGCTGTTACGCATCTCTCCACATATGGGAGGCTTCCAATTTTTTCAACTTCACATCATCTGCTGCAGTCACATGATGTCAGTGGAGAAGGTCATGTCAATTCTAAGAGGCAACATACAGGATCAGCCTGGAGTTTGGGACAATTTGAGGGTACTTCAAGAGTTTGGACATTTTATCTGGAGTCTAAAGTGAGGCTGAAAAAAAATGGACTACCAGATCTAGCTAGATCTGTATAGGACTGGTGCCATCTCTGCTTAGTGGATCAGACCAAGATCTTCTCCCTCTCGCACAACACCAGAACCAGGGGACATACATGTACTGAAATTGAGTGGAGAGAGAGTTAGAACGGAGAAAAGAAAACATTTCTTCACCCAACGTGTAATTCATCTGTGGAACTCCTTGCCACAGGATGTGGTGATGGCACCTGGCCTAGATGCCTTTAAAAGGGGTTTGGATAGATTCATGAAGGAAAAATCCATCCCAGGTTACAAACCATAAGCAACCTCCTGGCTTAGAAGTAGGTTTTCTCTGTATGCCAGATGCAAGGGAGTGATAACAGGAAACGGGTATCTTGTTGTCTCTGTGCTCCCTGAGGTACCTGGTGGGGCCACTGTGAGCTATAGGAAGCTGGGCTAGATGGGCCTTTGGCCTGATCCAGCAGGGCTCTTCTTATGTTCTTACGTTCTTAAGACCATCCTTCTCTTTCCAACCAGCATCTGGATAATTGTCTCCGAGGGACTGAGGCAGTGCATGGATGGTTCTGCATTTCAGGTGGATTTTTCCAGATTGCTTTATTTATAAAAAATATAAGCTCTAAAAACTTCACTATGTGGGCAAGCAATGGAAAGGGAGTTCAATTATGGAACTATGGGCTAATTTCAATAGCTTGCTTTAACCATTAAGCCTTTCACAAAGACTTTATGGATGTGCTAATGCATACTTCCTGGATTTGCAGTGTAATGAAAATCTCATTCAAACACTGTAAGGAGTGTCCTGCAATGTAAGGTCACTTCCATTTGTTCTCATTACAGTCCAGAAGGGCAACACACACACACACACACACACACACACACACACACACACACACACACACACACACACACACACACGCATGAATGAGAGGGGAGTGTATTTTATTTTGGCAATATTAAGAAAAAAGAGGTTGATCTGAAAATAGTTTCAACAATATCCATAAGCAGAGTATCCTGGCAGAGCAGTTAGAAGACTCCAGTGAAGTTCTCCTGAGCTGAACTCTGAAATAAATTTCAGGGGCTCATTGAATTTTGCCTCCAGGTACCTTCTGGTTTGGGGGCAAATGACTCTGTTCCTTTGCAAGTGTTTCTGATTCAGATCTTGGGAAGCTTGCTCACCTCTCCTGTATCCCTGTTGCTGGTAACATTCCCTGGGCTCAGGACTAGAAACAAGCTTTGGGGGCTCAATGATGCTAACCTGAAAGGAGAAGCAAGCCATTGAAGCCCACATACTTTTTTCTCCAGCTTGGGTAAATCTCAGTATTAAACCCGATGAAGACATTAATGTCTTTTCTGGTTTCCATAAGAAGATTTAAGGAAGCTGCCGACTCTTACAAGCCTCCGAACTCTCTGCTGCAAATGGCAGTTCTGGGGATTAGGGGCCAAATGCAGATTTGTTCACAAATAAGCTTTTTTTTTTAATTTTGGGGGCAGTTGTTTGGCTTTTTTCTGAGCCCCCACCCATGAGATCAAGGGACAAAAGGTAACTATTTGCTTTTAGAAAAGTTTTCAAACTCACTGTCTCCCTTCCTCAACCCTCCGCCATCCTCACCCTTAAACATCTAGTTTGAAATGCTGTCATAAATCACAGCTTTGGGCCACCGCAGGAATTTAAAGTGTTCTGATTATGGGAGCCCAGGGACACATTACCAAGCAGATGAACCCAGAGCAGAATATCTGCCACAAATGGCTATGCTCAGAGCATCCCAATGTGAGCAAATGCTTTCTGAGTGCAGGCCAGGGATATCTGGGAACGTTGTCTGAGCATGTGAAGACAGAGCCTCTCTCCAGGGAACTGCCTGGAGCATGCCCTCTCCTTTCGATGTGGTGGCTGAATCCATGGAGATCTGGTTCAAATGAGACCTTTGCCATGCAAATATGTCCACAGGAATAGTCGAGCAACTCTCCTGGATACCGAATTTACTGTGTGAACCAGTCCAAAGACAAGTCTAGGCTTAACTAAAAGCAAGAAGGTATTTCCAAGTATGTGGAGCTAAACATTTATATTGCACCATCAATGTTCATGGTGCTTTCAGAGAAACATAAATCCAAGATGACAAGTCCCTTCCGCTCCCTTCCTTAGGAACCTTACTATTTAAATTCCAATAGTAAGGGACAGAAGGTGGAGGGAAAGAAGAGGCAAAGTTAACAGGGGAGGTGCACAAAGGCATTTGCACGTACTGTACTGTACTCTGGGTTTGTTCCAGTTTGGGATGGGGAAGAAGGAGTTAAATCAAGTGCTTTGTTATGGCCCAGGAGTTGGACTCCCTACTATCAGAAGAGCAGAGATCAAGGGCATGGAGAAAGGGGAAGAAAGGAACTATTTCAAGAAGATGCCCCAGAAGGCACGGGCAAGGCCCCCTGGATATTCCCCGGAGATCGCTCCAGGAGCCAGCAGTGCCCCAACCCTCACAGTCCTAACAGCCCAACCCTGTCTAGCAGGACGCAGCGATGCACATTCAATGCCAGCTGCATCCTATGAAGGATTGGGCCTGCCCCGGTGCAGCCAGCAGCCTCCTTGGGACATTTCTCCCTTTATCCCGAGTAACGCACCAGCTGCCCCAATGGGCCTACTCAAATGCACGCCAGCAATGCTGGCATACATTTGAGACGCTCCTGTGAGGCCCAACAGGCCCGGGAAAGGGGATAGGATATGGTGGCGGAGGAGGCCTCCTCTGATCCCCTTCCCAGGCCCAATCCTCCAATCCCACCACCCTGGAACGTCCCGTTCCCCCCTCCCCCACCCCTCTGTTGCTTGGCGGGGATTTACCTTTCCGCTGCGGCATTGCTGCCTGTCTGCCGGCGCTGCTTACACTCTGGGTGCCAAAAACGTGCTTTATGGCATTTTTGCGACACCCTAGAGCGGCAGAGTGGCTGAGCTCTGGGCAGTTGCTTCCGGGAGCTTGCTAACCCATACGCACTGGCGTCACTACAGGGGGGGCGGAGCTGTAAGTTTTTCCGTGACCGGAGCCTCCATTACACGGAAGAACGAAGCGCCCCACCCCGACGCCTTCCAACCCAGTCAAAGCGGTGAATGCACGTTGTTTTCACCGCTTTGAATGGGTCGGAAGGCGCGGGGGCAGGGTGCTTCGTTCTTCCGTGTAATGGAGGCTCTGATCACGGAAGGACTTACAGCTCCGCCCCCCCTGTAGTGACGCCACTGCCCAGACGTTAGGTGGTGATGTGATGACGTCATCGCTGAACATCCAGCCCCTTTTCCCAAAATGTTTGCCGACCCCTGCAGTATAGCTGCCCAAGGTAGCTAAAAACAATGAAAGTCACCAGCACAACAAGCTGCTGGGAAGGGAAGACCACAGCAGTCTCTTTAAGGCTCAGATTCCAGATGATCGGGGCAAACTATGGCCTTTGACTCTTTTTGATTTAATTAGAGCAAGAACAACAGGCAATGATTTGCAACATATTTTTAACATGTTAATGCGATTATACACAGCTTTGGACACACATTTTACTTTCCCTCCTTTTCTCGGTCAGGTTTTCTTCCTCATCTGACGACAGGCTTTGTGCTGCCTGGTTGTTTCTTCTGATTTTTTAAAGGGAGGCCAGGGTGTCACTCGTTTGATGACTGGTGCAAACAGAAATCTGATTCCCAAATTTTCAGTTTGAATGATCCACCAGACAATAGCAATCCCTAAAGGTACTTCCTTTACGTGCGTGAAGATTCATTTTCTGTGCAAAACATTTCATAGAGTTCCAGTCACAGTTCGCTGGATCTTATTCTGAGAAGCATCTGTCTAAGCTACTGGCTGAAACTTTCTAAAACATGTTGCATTATACATGACTATTGACTTTCAGCATCTCCGACGCGCGAAGATCCAAGGAAGGGGTGTGTTTCCTCCTCTAGCCAGGACCTTTCATCAGGATTGCATGGCTTCTGGGTTGTGGTGTGTGTGTGTGTGTGTGTGTGTGTGTGCGTGCGTGCGTGCGTGCGTGTGTGTGTGTGACTAAATATAAAGATAAAAGCCCTGGTTTCATCTAGGGGTGAGCTTCTCCCTCCCCATAAAAAAAAAATATCATTTTGTGTCTCCCATTCAAATTCAGCTTGTCACATGTCTCCCCATTTTGCCCGCTTGTTTTCTGATAAGGAGTAGGGGGCTCATCTTCCTGCAGGCCGGAGTGGAAGGTTTCTGGGTTTTAACCTCTTCCTGCAGTTCAAAACGAGCATCAGAAACCCACTTGTTGGTCTCTCCCTAGAGGCCACCATTTACCCCTTCCCCAAGTCTTGTGATGGTCTGGCACATTGTGGGGGATAACAAAAAACATGGGTGATGCCTTTGGCTGATGCTCTAAAAATGGGTTAAAAGCAAATTTTAAAGCCTGCTGTTTTGGCTACAAAGTGAGACCCTGCCCCCTCCCCCTTTATCACAAAAATGAACAGGACACAAATATGCTGCTGTTCAGCTCATGTAGGCATTATAGGTGTGTATTTTGAGACCAACATTGGACCCAATGAGTCCAGTTGAGATCAGTCAATCATTTTTGACAAAACAAATGTCGATGCCTTGTTCCTTTTCACTTTGCTAAAAAGTGAACTATTACAACCCTATTTCAAGATGTCCAGTCCCTTGCTGGTGAGGCCCTTCATCTTACACTGGTCAACTTACAAGGTAACAAACCCCAGTGATTCAAAAGTGGTTTTGTATATGCCCCGGATCATTTTGCACATCCTCAACTAACAGCACAATCCTATTCAACTTACACCACCGGTATAACCAGCAGTGCAGTGAGAGTGGGAGACCCCAGAACAGAAAGGGGATTCAAATCCCCTCCAAAAAGGGATTAAAAGGAGTTTTAAATCTCCCCTCCCCTCCAAAGCCTCCCGCCCTGCCCTCCCTCGCTGGTTACACCGGTGGTGTAAGTTGGATAGGATTGCGCCGTAATAGCTTTTGTGCAGCAGACTTGACACTGAATTTTGCCTGCAATGAAGATGGAGATGACATTCAAGGATTTAGTTCAGGCCTGGGTAGGTTCTTGATAGCCTGATCCTATCTAAATCTTCACATGGTGATGCAGCGGTGCCGGAGCAGCTATCGCTGTACCCCTCAGGGGATTTTCGGTTGCTGGAGGTCTCCACGGGGTAAGGGGACATTTGTCCCCTTGCCCTGGGGTAAGCCCCAGCAGCTGCTATGGGTCAACGTGGACCTGCGCCAGCTCAATCATTGGCACAAGTCCACATTGACCTGGAAAGGCGGATCAGACCTGGGAAGGATTGAGGATTCGTTGTGCACCGTCGCTGATCCCGCCCCACTCCCCCAGCATGATCTACCATCAGCCCCACTCCCATCACCGCCCTGTTTACCTGCTCCAATGGTAAACCTGCAGGCTTACTTGCTCCAGCGGGTCTAAATGGCGACTCCAGCTTCCCCGTCTGTGGGCCTGCTGCTCATGTCGGCAGAGGCTGCTTTGCGACTGCTACAAAGCAACCTCTACCCAATAGACCCAGGAAGGCAGATCAAGGCCGGGAAGGGATATCGGCAGTGCTGCTGCTGCTGCCAATACCACCTCTACCTGGCCTCAATCCACTCTCCTCACTGCCCTGATCTCCTCCTCATTCCTGCCCCATCCCCACCTCCTCCTGCCCCCTTCACTGACTTACTGGTGCCAGGATGTGTAGACGGTCCTCCAGTGCGCAGACCCAGCCGGATGTCATTTGCAGCATCGGCCAGGCCACCCGGAATGGTGTGTTGCCTTTCGCAACAGCCGTAAAGGGCCTTACGCTGCTGGAAAACCTATGGCCCTATTAGGATTGGGCCAGAAGTGACCTTGCAGTGCCACTGGTTTGATGTCAGGACTCCCGGCGCTGCTGCTTTCCCAGACAGTGGTCAGCTCGTCATGGATGAAGGTCAGCTGCTCCATCATCATTACTTGCCTGTCCGCTGCCCCCCCCCCCCCGGCACTTGCCTAGCTTGACATAGATCCTAAAATTCAAGGTGAATCGATAGGGATTTTGAGGAAAATTTAAAAGCACATAAAAACAATTTTGATATGCAGCCCCTTTTCTGAAGAGCTTAGGAAAGCCTACATCATTGTCTGGCCCTACCAACTCCCCCTTTTTAGCATCGCAGCAATCTTATGAGATAGGTTCGACAAGGGGTTTTTCAATGTTTTTCTTCTCATGGCACACTGACCTCTGTGGTCTTCTCTATGGTCTTTGCCTCTTGTGATGTCACTTCCAGCTTCCGGGAGACTCTTCCAGGTTCTGCGGCTCTATTTCTAGGTTAACTGTCTGTAGTAATGAATTGTCTGCCCCTCTTCCTCTGCCAGCAGAGCGAGCGGAGGAAGAGGGACAGACAATTCATTCCTACAGACAGTTGCACTAGAAACAGAGCCGCAGAACCCGGAAGAGTTTTTCAGCGATTTTCTACTGCTGTGCTCCAGACTCCTGAGGCACACCTGCGGACCTTTCGAGGCACACCACTGTGCTGTGGCACATCAGTTGAAAATTGCTGGGTTAGACTTACATACAATGACTGGCTTCTCCAGTCATAACGTGGGCTTCAAAACTGAGTCGGAATTTTGACCCAGGTTTCCTTGGGGCTCGTCTGAGACACTGAAAACTATACCACACTAGTGGTGGTGTTTTTGGGGGTGGTGGTGGTGGTGATGGCACCAACACTTTGTGCAAGCAGAAGCATTCAACAGCACTAAGCACATCTAACTCTTTGTCAGAGTTATATGCAAGAGCTTCTTAGCCTCTGGTGCTGTTAGCATTTTTTGCTCATTTGAACATGGTTAGAACCTCATTGTGCTGTTATGATCGCAGCATCTTTTGCAACTAAGAATCCCATAACAAGCTAAACACCAACCAAACAACCCTTAGCAATGTGAGAGAATTCCCTTTTGCATAGTGGCTTAAAAAGAGGCTATTGCCTGTAGTGCGTGTCGGTGATTTCTGCAGAAACTAATGGGACGTACATGCTGATGCTAGAGCTTCAAACCGAGATAGAAAAACCATGCGGTGCCTAATGTGAAGACTGCCCACGTAGAGAGCAACTTCCAGCCGCGACATATGCAGCATCGCTCAGCTAGAGGGAGGCTCCATTCTAACAGAAGATCTAATTTTACTTGTCCCTGTGAGATCCGTTACTTTTGGGAGAAACGTAAGATTTGGAAGAACTCCTCTATGGCTTTCTAGTCGAAGCAGATCAGTTTCCTGCATCACAAGCCTACGCAAGCCTACTCATAAGTAAGTCCCACGATGTTCAATGGAACTTACTTCTGAAAGTGTGTATAGTAAGTTCTCAGTTAAAGTCATTTCATTTAAAGTCATTTCGTATTAAAGTTGGTGGGAAAATGCCATAGGAATGTTTACATTTATCACGACTATGGTAAAACTGGTTTCATTGTAAGTCGTTTCACTTAAAGTCGCAGTTTCCAAGAAGAACCTATCGACAACTTTAAGTGAAGACTTGCTGTATGTATAGGATTATGTTTTGAGCCACCCAGGTGGTTTAGGGGTACATTGTGCTGGACCACATCAGCTTAAAGGTTGAGATGAAAATGGTGTCACCCTTTGGCTAACTCTTGCCCTTTGACCCAACTTTCCACTGACGACATGTAAATAAATTCGCATACTGTATTACCACCAGCATATTACAATCCTATCTCCATTCATAGGGCCCAATCCGATAGAGCTGTGTTCTGGTGGGTTAAAGCACAGCATGCTTTACTGCTGTCACAAAAGTTAACAAGCCATAGAGTGCAGACGGACTGCCACTGAGTGACAGTGGACCCAGAAAAAGCCCCAGCACTACTAAGTAATGGGACCGGGAAGGGAAGGAGAAGGGTGGAGACCAGGGCAGGGAGGGGTGTGTGTCAAGGCCAGGAAGAGGGCTGTATAACCAGCAGCTCTTTGGTCCCATCCCCCTTCCTGGCCTCGATCTGCCTTCCCTGGTCCACTTGGACTTGCGCCGACACAGGTTGAAGGGCTCAGTAGGCTTCTCAAATTGCTGGCACAGGTCTGAGTGGACCCATTCAGGCAGCAGAGGCTTACCCCCAGGCAAGGGAACAAATGTTGCATTGCCTAGATGCCTTTAAAAGGGGTTTGGACAGATTCATGGAGGAAAAGACCATCACAGGTTCCAAGCCATAAGCAACCTCCTCCTGGCTTTAGAAGTAGGTTTTCTCTGTGCCAGGTGCAAGGGAGTGACAGCAGGAAACAAGTTGTCTTGTTGTCTTGTGTGCTCCCTGAGGCACCTGGTGGGGCCACTGTGAGATACAGGAAGCTGGACTAGATGGGCCTTTGGTCTGATCCAGCAAAGCTCTTCTTATGTTCTTATGTACCTGGAAGAGACCTCTGGCCCTGCCTCCCCCTGCAGAATGCAGCACATGCTCAGGTGGCACAGCTGCAAGGGAGGGGGGAAGTAAGATAGGATTGGGAAGTTAGTAACTCAAAAAATAAAATGTGTGCTGGGTTGAAAGTTCTCAACAGACCATTTTTGATCTGCTGGATCAGAGTGATTCCCTGCAGTGCTGGCTGGACCCTGGGGCAAATCCTGCACTGGGTTCCCCATGGTGTCTCCACCCATCAGCAAATCCTGATGCAAATCCTGCACTGGCTGATGGTGTCTCCACCCATCAGCAGATGGCACTTCGGGTGCTACCTCTGCCACAAGTACTGCAATAGATTTGCAATAGATAGACCGTCTGCCACAAGTACTCTGAGGGTCAGGTTTACAGCACAGCTGAGCAGGTGCCTGACCTGGCCACTCCGGTGTAGCTGTTTTTTTGTTCAGAAAAAGACAAGACTATCCTTGAATGTGGTATTTAAAAGCACTTCGACGTAATGTGTAGTTAGGCCCGTTGTGGAGGAGGGGAACCTCACAAAGGGGTCCTTGGGATGTCAACCCACGTGTTACAAGAAGGTCTCTGAAATGTTGGAGGGTCTATACGTGTAGGTCACAATGCAAATGTGCCGTTCGGATCGATGTTCAAAGATCAAGAGGGCAGAGTGAGCTGGCGCGATCACCAGCCCGCCATCACAACATGTGTAGGAAATGTCACCTGGAGCTTGGGTGCACATAAGACTTCTACACATAAGTCTTCTTTAGCACAGAATGCTGGTAGGTGGTGAGATACTTTCAAATCTATTGCAGATAAATTACCTCCAAAATATGTCTTTAAAAAAATTACGCTCTCAGGTCCCTTGAAATGTAGTCGTTGAATATATTACTTACTCGTCTTCTTGCCTAATTATCTAGGAATCTGGAGCATCTTATGTTTCTGGAGCCTATTTCTCTGAAACGCTTCCCTTCATTCAAAAGCTGATGGTGTACTTATTTTTCCTGCTTTTCTCACCTCTTAGAATTTGTCTGTTTTAAACTTCCCATTTTAAGGATACATTGCTTTCACTCCTTTCCTTTTAAACAAGGTCTTTAATGTATTTTTGGCTGATTTTCATCTATTGCCTGATTTATGTTTAATAGAGTTTCAAACTTTCCCCTGAAGATAGAGCAAGAGTTTTCTTTCCTTTTTTTTTTCCAGAGGGGAGAGCACTGCATTAATGAAGCAAGCAAACACATAATAAAGACAATGGCTGTGGAATTGTATATGAATTATATGGATATATTCACTAATAATTTACAAGGACTGTTAAATAAGATAACCACAGTGTAGCATATGCTCTCTGTGTTGCCAGTTTCTGCAAGAAAACCTGAAAAGGCCTCTAAATATTCTGCCACCTGGGGAGAAAAAAGTGACTTCGCAATGGCTGTCTGTCATTTTTTTCTTTAAATATACAGGGCTATTTTGCTCGATCTCCATTAGCACCCTTCCGATTTTTATATCTCACGCTAATTACACTTGCAAGCTATCATCCATTTTTTTATTTGATCAGAGCTGATAAAGATGTTATTTAATATAATGCCAATTTTGTAATTAAAAAAACAAGAAAAAAAAAGAGAATTAAGGTTTGCACATACAATGGCACAATAGCCCATTGCGAAGGAAATTAGATTCTTTAGGGGAAGAACACAGTTTCCCGGAATCGTTCCATTTTTAATAAGCGCTCGAAGCACGTTGCATGTGCTCCAGCCCAAGTTCCCCACCAATGTTTAATTTCAATGGATAGAGAAAACGGCAGGGGGTTGGGGCAGCGAGAGAGGCAGAATCGACGCCGGCGCAGCGCTGGGGATACTGGGTGGGTGTGAAAATAATGTTGTAAATCCAGGTGATTTGTATTGCTTGCTTGTTTGTTTAATCCTCACCCCACCCTTCAGTCACACCTTCTCCTGCCTACTTATTTAAAATCAATATGCACATATTCCTTTCCTCTCCAAGGACATTGTGTGTGTGTGTGTGTGTGTGTGTGTGTGTGTGTGTGTGTGTGTGTGTGTGTGTACACGCATCTTTCAAGCAGGGATGGTTCACAGCCTTCCCAGGAATGTGAAGAATTGCACCCAGGACCTCTGCATGATGTTTGCACAATGTTTATATGATCAGTTATTCTCCCAAGAAGTTTGCAAACTTCCAACTGCTAGTGATAATTGACCTCCCATGATCGCCAGCTGCAAATGACAGCTCCAGGTCTGAGAGGACCTACTGGTGGGATACCCTCACCACAGAAGATGCTTGGAGCAAGAGGGTTTCATCATCAAGTTGCTGTTTGCTCCCCTCAGGCATTTTTTGGGTCTGCAGCCTCTTTTTGTTCCCCTCTTCAGTTCACTGAAGGCACTGATATGTCAGCTGGATTCAACAGGGAGATTTCATCTAAGCTAGAGTAGAATCTGGGGGCTTCTAAAGTTCACCTCTCCATTCAGGTGAGAATTACTGAGCCCTTCCAAGCTCATTTCCAAGCCTGAGCTTCAGGCCCTCTGTCCTCCTTCGTGGCTGATAGTGCTTCTCATATCTTCTCTCTCTCAGAAACCCAGACGAAGAGTACAGGTATCCCTGCTGTTGGGCCTGAGATCATCATTGGTCTGAGCGAGCGGTCAATTACTCAGGTGAAACGTTAACTATTCTAATGTTGGCCAATTAATTGCAATATTTGTTGGGGGAGGGATCATCACTAATTGGGGATGCTTTTTTTATTCTGTTTGAAATATCCTAAAGGCCAATTCACATAAGTCTCCGGTGGGTAGCCTCTAAAGGGAACTTCAGGGGTGTCACTAGGTTTGGTGACACCTGGGGTGAGATCTCATGGTGTTACCCCCATGAATCTCCTCCAATACCAGACCACATGATGTGAAGATCTCCTGAGAAATGTAATCCCCACATGAATTGCGGTGGGGATCGGGAAAAAACCATTTTCTACTAATGTAACAAATAGAATAGAAAGTAATTTTGGTGTCACCTCTCCCTGGGGTGACACCCGGGGCAGTCCACACCCCGCACACCCCTAGTGATGCCCCTGGGGAACTTCGTACACAATGACAGTATTTGCCTGAATGCATGTGCTGGGTTAGACACACAATGGAGAATGGCCATCATCACTCCCATACCTTCTTTCAGAGGTTCTAAAAAGCATCTCTTTGGTCACTGTTGGAAACAGCACCTGAAAACTTGGGCTAGATGGAGCTTGGTCTGATCAGTAAGGTCATTCTGATGTTTCTGAGACATTCTGCAACACTCTGCAAAATCTACAGCCACAATTAAGGGGGGGGGGGAACCTTGAGAAATTTCTATTAGTAACATATATGCCTATTGTTTTAAAGGCTTTCCCTGTTCAGTACTTAGGAGTAAAGCAATCTCAGGAATTATTTAGATTGTCTTTTGCATTTCTAAACCAATTGAGATTACTGAGTGTTAATTAGGTCCTTTTCTCTTCCGCTCCCCAGAAACCTAACTGGGTAAAGTACTATATGGCTATATACATGAATGCATAACTGCTAAGGGCCTCTGTTAAATATTCATGGACTGTTATATGAGAAATCCTTTCCTTTCCAGATTTGGGTAAGTATCTCCATTAATAAAATCCATTTATGTAATAGCTGATGGAGTCTTTTTTGTAGGTGACTTGAAGTTCAAACCGGAAGGGGGATAAAGAGTATAGGTTATAGGCGGTGATGGGGGAAGGGGGAGAGAAAGCGGCTTTGTGTGGAATAGGATCTCAGTTCTCTTCCAATTTTCATTGAGCTGTTCCTATCATCTGTGCAAATAACATCTTTGGTAGGAACACAGGGTTGGCAGCAAAGCTAGATGAAAGAACATAGGAATCGAGCTGGCACTGAACGTTTCAAAAAGTGAAATTTGAAATGAGTAGCACTGTGTCAGGGTTTCTCCTAAGGAGAAACATCTGAGAATGTTCTAGAAAAGCCACATGAATAAAGAACCTCTATTAATTTGTCCAAGCCTTTAAAATGCCATCTGAGCTCATGGCTAGTGTCTAAAAGTAGGGGGGGGGAGGACCACCATCTCCTCTCCCCAGAATGATAGAACGATACTGCATGATGTCATGACGCGCATCTCTCCTTTGGTGCACATTGGGTACAAAAATAGAGGTCAGCAGGACCGTTTGGAAGCACGCCTGCCACTCCCTCTGCAGCTTTTTTGAGATAAAAGAAGGGGGAATATACCGTATTGTCCCGAGTATAAGACACACATGATTATAAGACACACCCTTAAAGTTTGGTGCTATTAAAAATTTTTAATTAAATCACTGGCATTAAATTGCAACAGCCTGATTATAAGACGCACCCCTAGTTAAAAAACTTAAATTAGGAGAAAAAAGTGAGTCTTATACTCAGACCAATATGGTATCTGTTATGGTGAGCCATCCCCATGCCCCCCACGTCAAAATATTCACCATACCATAGTTTCATGGGACCCTCCACACAACTTTGAGGATTTGTCCCGCTCCCGAGTGCCTCCCCCCCCCCACCGTGGGGATGTGAAAAAAACACTGAAGACAACTTTCGAAATTTGTGGGGGAACACCACTGCAGAAAACTAGCAGAGCAGAGTCTTCATTACGTTCTCCCAATCTGCTAGATTTCTTCTTGCTGCGAGTTCATGGCAGAGGAGGCAAAGCATTCCATAATTCGGAGCTGTTTTCCCTTTCAGAACGCCACCATCTCAGGCCACTAAAGTGTGAAAGATTGCGACTGGCTCAAGGTAACCCGTGGTGAGCTTCCTCCCTGAGTGGAGATCTGAACCCAAGTCTTTGCAATCCGTTCCTCTAGGCATTACATCTCCCTGGCATATAACAGTTAACCCAGCTAGGCCAGGGAAGAATTTGTCAGGATAGATCCGGTCACTGAGTATTTGAGCTTGCTAATGTTTGCCTGTTCTTTTTGCTTGTTTGTTCGCCCCCCCCCCTTTTGAATCAATTCCGCCTCTCCTCCTCTAAGGGATAGCGATTTCCCTTACTTGCACAGAACACAATGGAAGAGCCGCATAAGCTGGAAATTGCTATTGACAACCTGCCTTTATAATTACTGCAACTCTGAAAGAACAACTCGTTTTCTCTTCCTCACTTCCTCATTTCCACTCTCCACCCCCAAGATGCAGATGCTGGGAAGTTTTGCTTTTCTCCCCCCCCCCACCCCAAATCTCATCAGGCAGACCAAGTTCTTTACTCAGGCAGCTTTTCTAAGTTGCCATGCCCTGGAGGACTTTAAAAAAATATATATATCTGCATTTGACAAAAGCTCACCTTAAGTTCCATTCTTCAGGTCTTTTCCAAATGGAAAACAGCCTGCGGCTGGATGTCTGCCAAATAGGCTCCGGTGCGTGAAGTGGCCTGGGGGCTGAAACAAAATAGGAACAAAGTTGGTGAAGATTATTCTTGTTTGGGTGAATATTTTGGCTCACTGAGGGAACCTGGGAATGGGAGAGAAAAAAAAAGAGTTATAAATATAGACATGTTTATTTTCTTTCGCACATCTATGTCGTCCAAGAGTTCAGGGTGGTGCACATGGATGAGTTATCCCCTGATCTTATTCACACAACCACCCTGCGAGGTAGGCTAGGCTGAGAGAGTGACTGGCCCATGCCAAGCAGGGATGCCTAGCCAAACTTCCCAGGCCTTCTTCTTTAGCCACTACAACAGACAGCTGATAAGATATACAGTCCCTGTAGCCCATGTCATTTGGTCTTGCAAAGGGAAGGGATCACCTCTTCTCCAGGTGTTTGTGTTCCTCAGTGAGAAGCTACTGCGCCTTCAAGAACGACAATGTCCCCTCCAATGGACTAGCCTGCCCCCCCCCCCCCGTGCCAGGGGTGCAGGCAGGTCCTACCGCACAACCTCAAACGTCAACCAGCACCGAGCCAGAGGCAAGGAACGAGAACAGACCCGCCAACGTTTCCGAGAAGAAAATTGTATTGCGCACCCCCCCTTTCCCCCTTTCATCACTGCCCCATCCTCCACTGATTCCAAAGTAAAAAAGGGCTTGGCGCGCTAAGGCATGTCCCAAAAGCAGAAAGAGAGACAGTGATTTTCCAGGGACAGTGAGCAGGAAACAGTGACTGTTGCCAGTAAATAGTGACACACATTAAGTATTTCCTGGGATTCCTGGACGCAGGCAAGGGAGAGCCACAGAAGCATCACCCTTCTGCAGAAAGCAAAGGCCCTTATCTGTCTGAGGCCCTGTCTGAGGCAGGAGGACAGGGGGGGGGGTTGTCACTGGGAAACAATATTGCCTGGGCTATCTCGCAGTTGCAAGAAGGATGCCTGCCCATTGTTCTGGGAGCTGACTGAGAAAGTATGTAATCTCTTTGTGTATAGAGGGGAATTTGCTTCCAATTTTAACACAGGAAAAGCACGATTCTGTGCCCCAGGTATCCAACATTTGGGAAATATTGGTATGGCTGGATAGCTGAAGGTGCTTGTTTAATGAGCACTGCTGGTTAGCTGCAGTTCTCAGAGCCTGGAACGGGCAGCACATACTGGAGGCCAAGACGTGTGTGTGTGTGTGTGTGTGTGTGTGTGTGTGTGTGTGTGTGTGTGAGAGAGAGAGAGAGAGAGAGAGAGAGAGAGAGAGAGAGAGAGAGAGAGAGAGAGAGAGAGAGAGGAGGAGGAGAAGAAGAAGAAGAAGAAGAAGAAGAAGAAGAAGAAGAAGAAGAAGAAGAAGAAGAAGAAGAAGAAGAAGAATGCAGTTCAAATCAGGCCAGAAAAAGAAGCCAATGTTTTTGCATTTCATTTATTTATTTAGACGTTTTAAAAAAAATGTTAAAAGGCTCCCACACAGCACCTTGCAACCTCCTTTTTCTCAAAGTTAAATACAGAATGAAAGAGCACAACAAAACAACTGCAATGCAAAACGAACAATTAGTGCAAACATTGTTCCACAAACACTGATTCCTAATCCAAATGTTTTCCTTTAAACTGGACATTTTCACCCAGCTTTTGAAAACTCACCAGAGAGATTGCTGATGTATGTTGACTTCCAAAGCAAGGGGGCCATTACAGAGAAGTCTCGCGCTTTTGCTCCCCCTGTTCATACTTCAGCAAATAAGCCACTCTCAGTCAGGGCCTCTCCAGATGACCTCCAAGTCAGGGGAAAATAACAAGGAAAGAGCTGGACATGATGGTCATCCAATGGGCAGCCCAATCCTTCCCCCCCATGTTCAGGTGTTCAATGAACATGGATCAAGATGAAGGCAGAGAGAGAGAGAGAGAGAGAGAGAGAGAGAGAGAGAGAGAGAGAGAGGGTGCAGTTTGGATTTTTGAAGTTGCTGCCAAGCCGCAGACTGAAGGGGATGCAATGGTACTTATGTTGCTTTTGGGGACTGATGCGGCTTTCACATTGTTGTTGTTGTTCAGTCGTTAAGTCGTGTCCGACCCTTCGTGATCCCATGAACCATATCCCGCCAGGCCTTCCTGTCCTCCACTATCTTCCTGAGTTCGCTCATTTTCATGTTTGTTGCATCGGTGATGCTGTCTAACCATCTCATCCGTTGCCTTCCCCTTCTCCTTTTGCCTTCAATCTTTCCCAGCATCAGAGTCTTCTCCAGAGAGTCCTCTCTTCGCATTAGGTGGCCAAAATATTTGAGTTTCAGCCTTAGTACCTGTCCTTCCAGGGAACAGTCAGGGTTGATTTCATTTAGGATTGACTGATTTGATCTCCTAGCAGTCCAAGGGACTCTCAGGAGTCTTCTCCAGCACCACAGTTCAAAATCATCTATTCTTCGGCGCTCAGCCTTCCTTATGGTCCAACTCTCGCAACCATACATTGCTACTGGGAACACCATCGCCCTGACTATACGAACTTTTGTTGGCATGGTGATATCTCTGCTTTTTATTATGCTGTCTAAGTTTGCCATAGCTTTCCTTCCAAGGAGTAAGCGTCTTTTAATTTCATGGCTGCTGTCTCCGTCTGCAGTGATCTTGGAACCCAGAAAAGTAAAATCTGTTACTGCTTCCATTTCTGCCCCTTCTATTTGCCAAGAATTGATGGGACCCGATGCCATGATCTTAGTTTTATTAATGTTGAGTTTCAAGCCAACTTTTGCACTCTCCTCTTTCACTCTCATCAAGAGGCTCTTTAGTTCTTCTTCACTTTCTGCCATTAGGGTGGTATCGTCTGCATATCTGAGGTTGTTGATATTTCTCCCGGCAATCTTGATTCCGGCTTGTGATTCATTCAGCCCTGCATTTCTCATAATGTACTCATTACTTTACATTACATGTGGCTTTCACATTAGTGCTGCCTATGTACTGCGTCTACATGTTTTCCACCCCCTTGTATACTGTATTGGTCTGAGTATAAGACTCACTTTTTTCTCCTAATTTAAGTTTTTAATCTAGGGGTGCGTCTTATAATCAGGCATAAATTTAATGCCAGCAATTTAATTAATTTTTTTAATTTAAAAGAGCCAGGATGGTGTAGTGGTTTGGGAGTCGGACTTAGACCTGGAAGATCCAGGTTCAAATCCCCGCTCAGCCACAAAGCTTCCTGGGTGACCTTGGGCCAGTCACTATCTCTCAGCCCCACCTACCTCACAGGGTTGTTGTGAGGACAAAAGGAGGGGAGGAAATATGTACACCACTCTGAACTCCTTGGAGGAAGGGCGGTATAAAAAATGTGAAATAAATAAATAAAATAAATAAATAATAGCACCAAACTTTAAGGGTGCGTCTTATAATCAAGTGCGTCTTATACTCGGGACAATATGGTATTTATAAATTACTGGATCTTCCAAAACCACCTCAAGCCTTCAGAGCTTTCTCCTGACAAGGAATCTGTCTCTGCAAACCGCCTTGTTACTTCCTGAAATTCAGGGAAGTACGGAGTGCAACTTTGCCATTTCAAAGTAACACGACCTGGAACTCAAAGCGTTAACACTTCAGAATTACACATGGGATTTTAAAGGACACAGTTCAGTCCATGGCTGCCATGCATGCATTGTGGACACAGGTCGTCTTTACAGTACAGTGCATTGTACTGCATTTATATCCTGGCTTCTGGTGTACATTGAGTAGATTGCAAATATGCTCTTATGAGAATCTGCAGTGTGAATTTGCTGACTTTGGTACCTTCATAATTTTGGCCGCTGTGTTGTGTTCAGCATTTCATTTTTGCAATCTTTACAGGTTGGGATGGGGAGGGGAGGGGAGAGGGGAAGAAGGGGGGTGATTAAATGAATGCTTGAGGGTACGCATGTAGGAGAAGAATACCTGAATGGAATGAATAAGCATTTGCAGATAATTCCACAGTCCTTCAGCAGCTAGGTTTTCTGGTTACTTGCACTTTGGTTAGGCCTCTGCAAAGAATGATGGGAGAATTGCCAGGGAGAGAGAGAGAGAGAGAGAGAGAGAGAGAGAGAGAGAGAGAGAGAGAGAGAGAGAGAGAGAGAGATGAAATGCAAGTGTCCACATTTTACAGTTCTCTATTTTAAGAGAAAGGAATAAAGGGCAAAGACAGCTGTCCCTCTCTAGGAAGTTCTAGTATGATTACTATTAGTATATTGGTAATAATTTATTTATACTGTACCTTCAGGGTACACAGTGCCTCACAGAGCAACATAGGCAGGTCCCCGTGTCCAAGGAGATTACAATTTAAAAGAGAGGAAGAAGAGCAATGGGAAGGGCAAGGAAGGACAGATAGGTAGGGAAGAGTTGCAAAAGCGGAAGTACAGTTGTGAATGATGAGGATCAAGAGAGAAAGCCAAAGGCCCTATGGGAAAAATTACAATTTAAAAGAGAGGAAGAAGAGCAATGGGAAGGGCAAGGAAGGACAGATAGGTAGGGAAGAGTTGCAAAAGCGGAAGTACAGTTGTGAATGATGAGGATCAAGAGAGAAAGCCAAAGGCCCTATGGGAAAAGGGGGGGTTGAGGCATGATTTGAAGGAAGTCATAGAAGGTTCACCGTGTATGTATTTGGCGGGAGGAGTTCCACATGTGGGGGGCAACAAAGGAGAGCAAACAGAGGCATTCAAGGAAGCAGGCAACCTCCAGTCACAGCTGAGAGTCGCAGAGCTGCTGGACTAGTGGGCAGGGATGCCGGGAGAAACAGGACAGGGAGGTGCCCCAGAGAGCTTCCTGCACAGGTGTTGAGTCCTGACCCCAGGTCCCTTTGCGAGTGATGCCTCGGACTGCAATTCGACATGACATGCAGAGACATGCAACTGAAGGCAAAGCCGATGCCAAGGAAGCCGTTTGTGGGAGAGAGCGAGAAATGCCCAACATAGGTGTGTGGGGTGGGCAGGTTGAGGGCAGGCCTGGACCCGTATTTGGGAGCACAAGAGGGCTGTGCCAAGTGAAAGCTTTCCTCGGGATGCTAAAGAGTTGCTGCTGGTTAGTGTCTTCCTACGTCCTTGTGATCCCTCCCTGCAGTCTCTGTGTTATGATTCGTGGGCTGGAGCACCTCCCTTACGAGGAAAGGTTGCAGCGTTTGAGGCTCCTCAGTCTAGAAAAAAAGGAACCTGGGGGGACGACGACATGATTCAGACGTATACAATTTTGCATGGGATGGAGAGTGTGGATAGAGGGAAGTTCTTCTCCCTCTCAAACAATCCCAGAACCAGGGGGACATGCACTCAAATTGAGTGGAGGGAGAGTTAGAACAGACAAAAGGAAATATTTCCTCACCCGGCATGTAATTAATCTGTGGAACTCCTTGCCACAGGATGTGGTGATACCACCTGGCCTAGATGCCTCTAAACAGGGATTGGATGGATTCATGGAGGAAAAGACCATCACAGGTTACAAGCCATAAGCAACCTCCTGGCTTTAGAAGTAGGTTTTATCTGTGCCAGGTGCAAGGGAGTGGCAGCACGTTGTTGTCTTGTGTGCTCCTCAGGCAACTGTTGGGGCCACTGTGAGATACAGGAAGCTGGACTAGACGGGCCTTTGGGCTGTTCCAGCAGGGCACTTCTTATGTTCTTATGTTCTTTCTTAGACAATATACAGTGCAGTATACACAAATGTTTGATGGGACACTTGATTTCTAAGCAACATTGAATTTCATTCTAAATTTATCCATTGGCTTTAAAATGGAGGGCACTTAACCCTCAATACTTGCACAAGCCCACTTCGCCCAGAAACTGCATTTGGAATCATCAACCCTGTTTACAGGTGTCTGAGATTGTGTCCCAGGGCTCTTTGGTTGCTTCCCGCATCCTTTTCTCTTTGACGATTTACTGTCATTTCTGTATTTGAAAAATGTGTGCCCCTGTCCCAAAAAGAAAATTCCAACCCAACCTCCATTAATTCCGCCCTGGATCATTTGCTTTCTGCAACTACTTCTTTTCTTTTTAGCGTGGGAATGTGATTAGAATAGCAACTGGGGAGAAAGAAAGCAGCCATTGCACAGGGCTTTCGTAGACGGAATTAGCAAGTTTCTACCATTTAAAGGTTCTATTTGTAATTCTAAAATTCTTTTCCCCATTCCTTTTGCTTTGCTCCAGGCATGAATGCAAGGGGGAGGTTGTTTGCTTTCCTTCTTTGCTAATGGAGAAGAGATAACTAATAGTGCTGAATGTACAAAATACTGGCCCGTTGTGAGTTCCATGCATAAGCACCTTATTAATATCATCTCCAGATCTTAACTGAATAATGCCTCGGAAGCCACTTTACTGTTTAAATTGGAGCAGTCAATATTGTTTGACTCTCTCCCAGGTTTTGGAAAGGGTGTCCCCCAAACCCACAAAACCACAAAACCACCCCTCCATTTGGGAATGTAAATTGAAAATGCATATGTTTTTCCTTCCAACGTTCATGTCCAATTTAAGGCTCTTAATTATTTGACACGGCAATCCTATGCATGTTTAGTTAGAACGAAGCCCCATTCAGTTTAATGGGACTTGTTCCCAAGTAAGTAAGTAAGCCGATGCAGACATGCCACCAGAGTGTGCACTGCATGGGGGGGGGGGAGTCTTGGAGATAGCCTCTGAGTAAGGGAACATTTGTTCCCTTGCCTGGGGGTATACGCCCCCGCTGTCCGATTGGGTCTACTTGGAAGTTGGACCTGTACCAGAGATTTTGTCTCTGCAGACAAATGCTAAATGTGTTTGAAGGGGGAATGAGGACTCATCCAGAAGGAACCCTCACATGTTCAATCTTCATGCATAAAATTATGCATGGGATGGAGAGAGTGGATAGAGGGGAATTCTTCTCCCTCTCTCACAACACCAGAACCAGGGGACATGCACTAAAATTGAGTGGAGGGAGAGTTACTGGCTGCAACTTCATCCCATCTCAGGCTGCTGACTGTGGGTGCTTCGTTCCTCCAGAGGTGACAGGGAAGGGGGGGGGGAGGAGGCAGCAATGACGCTGCATCTGATCTGTTGATATTCTGCAGTTGCACAGACATACTGTACGTGAAAAAGAGATCTCAAAGTGCTTTCACAGAACCTTGAGCTTCTTCTTGAGATTTGCCTGCCTTGGACTCAACGTGCAGGACAAACGTGTGGACCAGGATCAGTGGGAGGCTACAATCTTATCCACACTTACCTGGGAGTAAGCGCCACTGACTATAACGAGACTTACTTATGATGAGTAGACATACATAGGATTGGGCTCATCACCCCGAAGGTTAATTAGATGTCGCTTGGACCTCAAGCAAGGGAATAGAATTGGTGCTTCTACTAGCTCTCCCTAAATCTCTCTCTCACACACCTGAGAAAATTGTGGTAGGTGAGATTCTGAGGCAAATTTGGAAGTTCAGACATGACATCTGAGGGATTTCAAACATCTGAAAGTGCTTTGAGAAGACCGATGAAATGCGGTATGCCTCTGTGTGTGAAAATGGATGATGACACACACATACACACACCCAGTCCCAAAGTTTCTCTCTCTCTCTCTCTCTCTCTCTCTCTCTCTCTCTCTCTCTCTCTCTCTCTCTCTCTCTCTCTGCAGTCTCTCTGCACAAACGTTACATTTCAGACTCCACGGTTATCCTTCTGGGAAGGAAAAATGTGACGCCAGAACCACTGCTGGGATTCCTCCCAAAGGCTGGCATCGGCACAGAGGCTTCACCAATCCTGAGAATCCAACAGAATTGCCCTGGCACCAGCTCATGAGATTGCCCTGAGATTTCCATTGCAGCAAGTAATACAACCCACCATCATTATGCAGCCGGTACCTCTTTCCATATGCTCCCTGTTATTTTATTAGCACTGAATCTCTTCCTTTCTCATTTGATACACACAAAACAAGAAATCAAATTCCCATTGCAAATCAAGGAAACAACAACGGAGAGCTCCTGAACAATTTCAGTTTTGATCAGAGATCAGAATCTGCTCATTTTCCTCTTCTCGGTGCAAATGCTATTGGGTATAGTTTCATCTTCATAAGTCAGAGATGTTTACTTACCAAGCTATTTTTTCCCCAACACAAAAAAATCCTCTGCAACAAGTCAAGCCAAGTCAAACAAGTCAAGTCTTCTGAGAACACACAGCCAACAAGATCACCTGTTTCCTGTTGTCACTCCCTTGTACCTGGCATCCCAATACTTGCATTACTGTACCATATACGACAAGGTATTTCTGACCCCTTCCTAAAATTGTGCATATGGAAACACCATAGAACAAAGCACCAGCTCTTCCTAAGCTCCTCTTTCTCCCAAATGGGATGGAAGGAGGTTGCAGTGAAGGATGGAGCCAACCTTACAAATCCAGAGTGGAGCAGTGAGGACCACTGCCTGGTGGGCATCTCATCTTGGCTAGAAGGGGGGGGGAGGCAACATCTGGTTCAGTATCCTTCTGCAGCTCTCTCTAGGCCAAAACCAATGCCCCATCTTACCCTTTTCACAGAAGTGGCAGTTGCACTACCCAGAATTCTCCTTGTTCCCCTTGGAGCAATAACGTATAATGACATCACATAATTCCTAGGAGCATATGGGGGGGGGATGGCTCTCACCAGCTGATAGCTGCCAGGAAGAGCATCACAGCCATTAGTTTTACCCCTCCCACCCAGATTCAGCACCCAGTCCTGAAAAACACTGAAATGCTCCCAGCTTGGCAACCTGTGAATGGGGCTGCAAATTTGGAGCGCAGGGGGAGGAAGGACTTTGGCTCCTCTCGAATTGTCTCAACCCACAGTTGAAAGCCTTTGCACTACCCAAGAGCATCTCCCGCGCTGCTCGATGTGAGTTTGTGAAGGGGCCGAAGTTAGGTTTTGGTTTTTTATAACAGAGAACATTTAGATTCCTGGGGAAACTGAGCTTAAAGTGAACACTGCAAACTCTGGCTGGATCATCTATAACACGACTCAGTCCCTAATTTATTCTGTTAAGCCTGGCGTGGAAACTAAGCTGCTTCTTCTCTGTGCCACTGAAGCTTTGACATAACAAGACAAATAATTTTCTCAGGCCCTTTTTATCTTCTAAGCCATTGGAGTCTCACTTACTCAAGCCTGAGGGCAGAGCTGACCTTCTGATAAAGCCGCTCAGGCGCCCTAAGAAGCTTGCCTGCCATCGTGCAGGGCCCTGGTGACAGAAGAGCAAGGAAAACGTCCCCTCCCTGGTTTGCTCACACATATCCTTCTCCATTTGCCTCCCGGCTGTTCTTTTGGGGGATTCACGGCAGACTCCTGTGTGGACAAAAGGGATGCGGGAGGCTAGCAGGACGTGTCTTTTTCCTCTTTGGAGAGCAACAGGAGGACATCAAGAGCAACAAGGCCCCTGAGAAGATGCTGATGCTTTAGATTTCGGGCCTCCAGGTGCTTTGATGACCCTGATCACAATCATCCAAAGGAATCAGTCAAGCCCCGCAGCCGCCCAATGCCCTGGTCAGAAGGCAGGAACGTCTGCACACCGGGTCCCTTCAGATACGAGCCTGATCATCTCATGTCACAGATGCAGAGGAGGAAGAGGTGCCGGCAGGCAGCAGTGCGCTCCGGATGACTCAAGCAAGCAGACAAGGCATCTCTGGGTTAGGGATGCCCAAGACAAGGCCACTGAGCGGATTGCCAACAGCAACGTTCACAATGGATTTTAAGGATGTACGAAGAGCCCTGCTGGATCAGACCAGAGGTTCGTTGCATCCAACCAGTGCTCAAATAATTTGTTTTGTATTCATATTCTTAGAACAGTTAAGAGCTGCCCTTCGGCACAATGATGCAAGAGTGGTCTGCAAACACACACACACACACACACACACACACACACACACACACACACACACACACACACACACACCCTCTGCAGCCTGTATATCCCCTCCCTCCATTAACTACAATGTCTAGAAGGCAGGGGAGGACATGATATGACTAAAAGTGGGGGGAAGTCAGGGTGGGGTTTGTAAAATCATTTCAAAATGATCTCAAAGGAAAGGTAGCCATGTGGTTGACCTCTTTAAATCAGGTTGTGTAGAGAAAGTTATGGGGAACCGAGAGTTCCTCTGACCACTTGCCTTCACTCTCCTGACTAACCCTTGCTGCTGCTCTCTCTGAATGTCGTATCCCCCCACCAGCTGTTCAGGGTTCAGCACACCTCCATAAAGGTCCTCTGCTCCACCTCTGACTCTGGCTTCTGTCTGGCTTCTTCCTCCACCATTAACTAGATATGTTGTTCTTCCCGTCCACTGCAGACTGGCTTCCTGACTTTCGACTTTGGCTTGGTCTGTGAACTTGGAAAAGTCCCTAAGTTGTCTCTGCCACATCTGTTTCTGACCTCCAGCATGTTTTGGCCTTTCACAATTCTTACTGTGAGCCTCATCCTGTAAATAGTGTATAGGTGCAGGATGTCATCTGCTTGTGTCATTCTCATCCTACACTACAGCATAGCACAGAATTACTGTGAGTGTTTTTAAACAAACAAACAGATCTAGGTGTGACCTTTTCAGGAACAAAATGGTTCTATCAGGAACAATTGGACCCTCTTCCTCCCCATAAGTGTATAGGGATTTTCTGCTCTTTCCTCCAACCATTGGACCCCACCTGCATCTTCTCAAATGTTGTCCTCCTCTGCCCCCCTTCCGTTTCCTTTGTGTCTTCCATACTCTCGTTACCAGCCAGTGATAGAAGAGCTCTAAGGACCCAGCTGTGCCAGATGTTCATTTAAGGAGATCATACGATTTCAGAAACAGGCAGGTGGCAAAAATGTGGTGACCCCTGGTTTCGCCCTGTTTTTTAAACCGATGTTTGCCTTCTTATTCCCCAGGAGGATCTCGTATTGGATCAAGATAGCGAAGGGCTGCGGAGTCCATTCAGGCTGGTCATCAGTTTTATATTGCTGTTGCTCCCCTTCCCCTCCTTTCTCAACTGACTGATCAACCAAGAACTGGGCCCTGAACCAGCTCTTTGAAGAAGGAAGCCCACTGGATTCCGCAGAACAAGAGGCCGCAGGTGTCCCCAAGTATCTAGTCCAACAAGTAAATCCAGGTAAGCTTATAAAAATGAGGCAAGGAAGCTCCCATTGCACAATTTTTCCTGCTGTCTTACCTGGAGCATTGGATGCTTCGGCAAGGTTCACTCATCACCTCACACATAGGGTAGGGAAAGTACCCAGAAAGAGGTATTCGCTTTATAATTTGTCGGTTTGCTTTTAACCTCTATGCCAACTTTTGCCCCAATCCATACTCCTGGTTATCCCATTGTTTTTGCTTGATTTCCAATAGTGCATTGCTTTTCTTGACTTTTATTTCCACCTTTTTTTTTGGGGGGGTTGTTTTTTTATTAGCCAACTCCTTTTTATTGTAGTATTTTATCTGCCTGATCTCAGTTCACTTCGGTGGGAGCTGGTTGCCCCATCTTCCCAGACTGACCACCTTTGCTGTTGTCAGGCTTTAAAGGGGACCTTCCAGAATGTGGCACTCTCTGCTAGAGAGGGGTGGAGATTTGTCCAAGATGTCTTCCTTCTCTCTGAATCTTCCCTAGTCTTGGGTGGTGGTGATGTTAACTACCATCCCAGTTTAGCCCCAGTTCAGGGAGAAAACAGGGGAAGGGAAGTGGATGCCAGTTGTTAGGCACTGTGCCTTGTGCCCAGTCGTTCTGCCCCAAGCAGGATAACAATGGTAAGTTCACAGTAGGAGTTCAATTGAGGACAACCCTAGCAGAATGGGGAAAGTGTACTGAGGGAAGAAGAATGCCACTGAACGAGAAGGAATTAGAGGGTGATAACAGCAAAATATGCAAGATCGTTTCCCCCTTGATTGCATATAAAAACCTATGTGATTACATAGATCAGCTTGGAGTTATAGGAGAGAATTATGTGTTGTCGTTCACCTCCATTCCTTCTGATGGACAGAGACTTTAGTAGTTTACTGTATGGTTGTGATCACCCTGCAAATCATGGACCACGGTCTCTACTGAAACATTCAGTGCCTGCTTCTTCTCTCTCAGATACACCAGCCCAATCCTGGTTTTGATGTGTCCAGCTTTACCCCTGTCCCGGCCTCAGGAGGAAGGAGCATCTCAGCCAGTGGAGTGCCCAAGCCGTCGGCTGCCTCAGGAAGTCCCCTGGCTCTGATGGTCTGAGAGGCAACCTCCTGGCTCTAGAAGTACTGTAGGTTTTCTCTGTGCCAGGTGCAAGGGAGTGACAGCAGGAAACAGGTTATCTTGTTGGCTGTGTGCTCTCGGAGGCATCTGGTGGGGCCACTGTGAGATACAGGAAGCTGGACTAGATGGGCCTTTGGCCTGATCCAGCAGGGCTCTTCTTATGTTCTTTTGGGGTGTCTCTACCTTCCTGCTGTATACCCTACACCAGGGGTTCTCAACCTGTGGTAAGGGTACCCCTAGGGGTACGTAGACCTCTTGCTGGGGGTACGCCATGCCCTGCCCCTTATCTGCCCCATCAGCAGCTAATTAAGTGTTAATTAACATGAATTTTAAGTTTTAATTATTTTTGGAGCCCTTCTCTCTCTCTGATTTTGGTTTTGGGCTTATTTTTGTACGTTGGAAAATGTACTTTGCTGGGGTGGGGGAGGGAGGAGCTGATTTTGGGAAGTGTGACTTGGAGAAAAAGAGATCCTTGCGTGTGTGTGTGTGTGTGTGTGTGTGTGTGTGTGTGTGTGTGTGTCACAGAGAGAGAGAGAGAGAGAGAGAGAGAGAGAGAGAGAGAGAGGGAAAGAGAGGGAGAATTAAATAAGACAAAATTGTTTTAGTACTTTTTTATTTAACGATTAATTATCTCATTAAATAATTTATTTAATTAGCAGTTAATTAGCAGGGGGTACTTCAGAAAATGGGACCATGATAGGCTGAGAACCCCTGCCCTACACAGAGTCCATCTGCTTGAGGAGTCTGTCATCGTCCGCCGCACCCCTGCACGCTCTCCTTCCCCTCTCATCCATATCTCCTCCCTTCTCCTCCACACACTTTCCTTATCCTCTTTTCCTCTCTGTTTCTTCAAGCTTCACCTGTTTCTTCCCATCACTTTCTTCACTCTACTCTGTCTCCTCTGCTTCCTCCCTCGGCCTCCTTCCCCCCTTCCTTCCAGCTGTGCTGACCCCTTTTAAAGGCCATCATATCGCCCTCTTGTGGCAGCTGCTTTCCTGTGGATGTTGAGAGCAAGAACCGCTGTGACCGGCAATGGCTGCTGACATCACCACTGAGTGCTTGAAGCCGCCATTGGCCTGTGTTGCCACATTCTGCCTGCTGTAGGGCTGAAAGGGTGAATGCTTAACAACCCCACACTGGTTTTGAGGTTATTGCTCTATTTCAAATATAGTATGGCAATTTTCTCTCCATACTGGTTATTTTGCCGCTTCATTGCCACTGCAAAGTGACTGAGCTGTGAATCAGGACATCCTCCATTCTAATCTTGCCTTAGCCCTGAAGTCTCACTAGGTGGCCTTAGTCAAGCCACTCCTGGCCAGCCTCAGTCTTCCCCATCTGCCATATGGGGATAGTAATACCTGTTCACCTTACAGGGTTGTTGTAAGGATGCTACCAAGATCATACATGTGAAGTGCTTTGTGTAGACTGAGTAGACTCAGAAAGTGGGATACATATGAATACTAAGTATTATTATCAATATACAAAATTATACAGACAAACCTTCCCAGCGGGGTGTGGGCAAAGCTAACATTGATTTCTCCTTCTTTCATATGCCTACTTCAGCTTCTAGCCTAGATGAATCCAACTGAAAATGAAGACACTTTCCTCCTTTTCTAAAAAATAAACCCAGTGGAGATACTGTACATGGCTTTCGCCTAACATATCTGGTTAGAACCCAAGTCCCTAGATTGGGAAAAGTCCAAGACCTTGGAGAGACACCGCCATTCAGAGTAGACCATGTTCAGATGGATGGAGCAATGATATAATTCAGCATCAGATGGATTTACAGCTTCCTAGGTTCAAACAAAATCGAAAAAGCTCCTATTGGAAAGGGCGCATGGCTCACAGAAGGTCCAAGGGACAGTCCCAAGGTCAGAAGAGAAATACCAAGGTCAGAAGGGCTGGGAAATACCCCTGGCTGTGACCTTGGAGAGCCATTGCCACTTGGAGCAGACGGCACTTGGCTAGGAGGACCAGTCATCCAGCCCAGTCGAAGGCAGCTTCCTGTGTGAATTGGAAAAAATGGGCAACTTTTACTAGGAGACTTTTGGGGAGGGGAGAATATAATTTTGCAAAGTCCATGCCAGCTCCAATGGCTGGATATTTTGACAGTGATATTGCCCAGAGAGGCATCCAAATAATCTGTAAGTACCTTATGGCTACTTCTTTTTCCCCTCATGCCTCTCAGCGATCAAGAAAATATTTCTCGGATGGCTCCTATCCTTCCACCGCTACTTTGTTCCTCCTGATTTTGCAGATTGGCCAGGGATGGGGGAATTAAAAGTGTTGTTTAGTAGCCAAATCACTGCTGTTTTAATATACTCCCTAATATATGGCTTTTGGGCTCCCTAGACTTTTCCTCCAGCAAATCTAAAACCAGTTAGAGCTCCACTGATGAGTCTCCCAGGAAATGCGCTCCCCCTGGTAATCTATCCACTGCAACTTTGGGAGAGAGAGAGACAAGAAGAAGAAGAAGCAGAAGAAGCAGAAGAAGAAGAAGAAGAAGAAGAAGAAGAAGAAGAAGAAGAAGAAGAAGAAGAAGAAGAAGAAGAAGAAGAAGAAGAAGATAAGCGGTTGCCAGGGGTGTGTGTATTTAATCTACAACTGGCTTAGCCCAACGTCTTCCTGGACAGTCTCACCACAGGTGCTTTTGTGGGGAGAAATGATAGAGTGAGGAATGGAGAAAGGACCATTTGAGATTGGCCTCCAGCTAATTAATTTAGGACTGAAATAGGAGGAGGAAAAAAAGGCACCAGACAGAGAAAATAAGGTTTTTCTGCTATGGCTCATAGCAAAGCATAAATGGGAAGGAAGGGAGCTTCAGTGGGAAAGAGCTTCCATTTTGGTGTTACATTTACTGGGATTGTCCTGCCATTTAGAGCAAGGTTTGCTTCACTGACCTGTTTCTATTTCGCTTCTGCCAATGCACTTGGTTGGCACTGCTCAGATTGTGTCGTGATGCAGGGTTGTTTGTTTATTTATATATTTGTATCCTGCCTTTCTGACCCAGGCTGTCCAGGTGGCGTGCAAAGCAAAGCAGAAGGTAACACCAGAACAAATAAATGCAAATGTCAGTCATATCAAGTCATATTACAGGGGGAGTTGTCAGTGAAGGGCTTTTGTTTGCCATACAGCGGTTATCCGAAAGTGTAGTACATACCCGTCAGAAAACAATGCTTCGCCATGCAAACCACAGATAAAATGAGAGAATGGATTACCAGCCCAATCCTATCCCTTGCCATGTTATAGCATGCAGCCGCGGCAACGGAGCCTGCACAGCAGGCTATGGGGCGCACGTCCATGTTGTTCCATGCATGCGGATCAGGCCTGGGAAGGGTGTTGGGATACGATGCACACTGGCGCCGTTGATCCTGCCCCCCCTCCTGAGCCCAATCGGCTCATCCCCAACCCCATCACCACCCTCCCCCTGCCAGGTTCAACACCCTCCCCACCCTCCTCCCTCCCCTGTGCCAGACGTAACTATCAGGATCCACCCCTTCCTCCCCCTCCCCGCCCTGGTCTGCCCACCCCCCATCCCTGTCATTGACTTATCTTTGTTGCCGAAGGTACCTGGCTGCGGCAGCAGGCTTCCAGCACTGCCATCATTCGCGACAAAAGGCCATTTAAGACAGAGGAACTGCATTCCATCCCGTTGTAAAGGGCTGCATAGCCCTAGTTAGGATCGGGCTGCTACTGTGATAATGCAAGAAGTGGTTGTCCGTTACCATTTGCTAGAGTGATAGAGGAATGTTTTAGAAAAATATATTACAGGGGGAGTTGTCAGTGAAGGGCTTTTGTTTGCCATACAGTGGTTATCCAAAAGTGTAGTACAGTACATACCCATCAGAAAACTGTACATGTGTATTGTACACATGAGCCACTACAAAGGCGTCGCTATGGTGGGGGTGATACTGTAAGTTGCGCCCCATCCTAGTCCCCGTTTACAAGCTAGCATGACGCGGCCCCACCCCCTCGCCATCGGAGCCATTCCGTGCAGAGAAGGCAGCGGGCAAGGAGTCTCCTGCCCGCTGCCTACTCTGCACGGAATGGCTCCGATGGCGAGGGGGCGGGGCCGCCTCGTGCCAGCTTATAATTGGGACTAGGACGGTACCGCCCCCACCGTAGCGACGCCTCTGAGCCACTACAACTATTGCAGTGATGCACGCTATGCGTGAGCAAAAGACGTTGACCCCACCAACTCCTCACCAGCCAGGATCTGATCTGGGGACAGTCACCAACCCCCCTTAGAAATGATAAACAGTGGGAATTTGTATGGAGGATAATGGGCATATTGTTATTAGAGATGCAGCTCTCCTCCATGTTTTAAAAAGGCTTGTTTATTGCAACATCTATATCCTTCTCCAAAAGTTCCACACCAGAATAACCTCCCTTGAGGAAGAGGATGTGAAAAGAACCTCCTTAGGCTGTTCGGTTTGGCATTCTTTGCCCAGTTTTGCCCTCCAGATATGTTACTTCCTCTTCTGCTTTCATATTTAGTTTTTATTCTTTCTTTTTTTTTGCACCGAAATCTCCTGCTATTATGGCCCAGGGAAATGTCAAAGTTCTTGCATATGGAAATCCAGGGGCTAAGTTAAAGAAAGAGTTGTAAAAGGAAGGAAAGGGAAAGGAGAGAGAGAGAGAGAGAGAGAGAGAGAGAGAGAGAGAGAGAGAGAGAGAGAGAGGACCCTGAAGCTATTTAACACAGCGATTTACTAAACTCACGCTATAAAAGGAACAATATCCTCCAGAGTCTCCTTTAATGTTTATTCCTGAGATGGATGGAAGGAAGGAAGAATGAATGTGTGGATGGAATGACAGATGCTGCAGTCAATGGACATGACAGTTTTATCATCCATTTCAGAATGACAAGGTCCAATTGGGCTTCAAGGGCCATCTGCTCAACAACAGGATGTCCAAGACTTAGGGCCAGTCTACATGTTTGGCAGAATCAAGCCATAAACCTTTTCCTGGTCAATTCCACTTCAGGTGATGGGTGGGTGGGGGTGAGCTGGATGTTTGAATAAAGGTAAAGGTATCCCTTGACAATTAAGTCCAGTCGTGTCCGACTCTAGGGAGCGGTGCTCATCTCCGTTTCAAAGCCGAAGAGCCAGCGCTGTCCGAAGACGTTTCCATGGTCATGTGGCCAGCGTGACTCAACACTGAGGCGCATGGAACGCTGTTACCGTCCCGCTGACGCGGTACCTATTAATCTACTTGCAATTTCTTGCTTTCGAACTGCTAGGTTGGCAGGAGCCGTCGCGCGGAATCGAACTGCCGACCTTTCGATCGACAGCTCATGGTTCAGTGTTTTAACCCACTGTGCCACCCACTGGCTTGTTTGAATACTCCCTCACAAAACACCGTTTCCTGAACATAGTCAAAAACAGAAATGTCAGAGAGAAGGTTAAATTGCACCATTTTCCCTGACAAGCTAGTTTTCTACAGGGAGTTGTTTTCCCACCTACAGAAGAGTAGGTGGGAAAACAGGCAACCTTTCCACCTGCAACACAAAGTAGTACAATACAATCTTCCCCATCTGATTCTTCTAAATGTGTAAACTGGTCCTCGAAGTATTCTTGACAGATATTCAGTCTCTTGTTAAAGGCAGATTCCATAGGTTTTTTTTAAATGTTCCCAACATAACATTCCACATATATTATCCTTATAAATAGAGATGAGCTGAAACTTCTCAAAGAAACTAGTTTGTCTCAGATTTGGGGTGGGGAGCAAAAGGTTGCCTGAAACGACACTACTTCCAGTCACAGTTTTTGCTGATGTTACACAGGTGATCCTCTGCCAACTGTTGCGGAGTTCCATTTTTTTTTTCAAAGTTCCTCGCATTCCTCCCTCTGCAGACAGGAAGCATTTCTCCCTTCTCCTGGCCTCACACAGGTACACCTCACATAGGCCCTTCTCACAGGTAGGCCTCACACAGGCCCTTCTCCTGGCCTCACACACGTAGGCCTCACATAGGCCCTTCTCACAGGTAGGCCTCACACAGACCCTTCTCCTGGCCTCACACAGGTAGGCCTCACACAGGCTGTTCTCCTGGCCTCACACAGGTAGACCTCACACAGGTACACTGGCTGCCTGAGTTGTGGACATCCGAGTTACAGATGGCTGCATATGCTGCTGCTTCCGTGCAGGTGTGGTAACATGGGCCTGCAAGGACCAACTGTTCCAACTGACGTCAGTTTCAAGTTACAAACAGACCTCTGGGGCCTAACCTCTCCATAAGTAAGGAACTATGGGCCCGATCCTATGGGCCTTTTCTACGACAGCATACTGTATCTCTCCCAATATGCTGTAGTAAAGGCCCAGTGATGGTGCAATCATTGCACTGCTACTGGGTCATTCCTCGGAGTCATGACTGCAAAGTAGGAGCAGCTGCAGCTCCACACCCCTGCCACTGCAGAGCCCAGGCTCCTCTGACCCTGCTCTACTATCATAGCTGCATGCTATAGCATGGCGGGGGATAGGATTGGGCTGTTAGTCTACTCTATAGCATCCACCCTGAAGCCAAATCAGAGTGAGGGCAGAAGGGGGAAACAATGCTTCTTGCCTCACTCTGGTGTATTCTGGGTAGGTTTATTTTAGTGTTGGTGTATTCTGCAGAGGCGAAACTAGGGTGACGCAGGCGGAGCACTGGCTCCAGGCGCAATCTCAGGCTGGGGCGCGGACGGAGGAGCCCTGCTGCTGCTGCGGTCACGCCGAGGCGGTCGCCGCGCCAAGTGGCCTGAGGCAGCTTCCTAGGCAGCTGCCCTCCTGTTGCCCGTCTCTCCCTTTCCTCTCTCTCAGCGTTCTCTCGCTGGCGTAGGTGACATTGGGGTTCATCCTGCCACCCATGCCGCGGCTCCAGCTCCTCTGCGCAGCGCCCGCTCCGGCTCCAGAGATTTTTCGCTTGTCCTCCCCTATTCCGGTCCCGGCAAGCGAGGGGGAAGAGAAAGCCTCCGGCGAGGATGTCGGGGCGGCTTAGAGGGGGCTCGGTGAAGCAGGTCGCGGCTTCGCCCGCAGCAGCAGCAGCAGCAGCAGCTTCCCGGCCCAGCAGCAGCTCCTCCTCCTCGCCGCCTCCGCCGCGTTGATCCCACTACTGCCGCGGCCGACTGAAGAGGGAGAGCGGCGAAGGGGGGAGGAGGGGAAAGAGCCAGGTGCTTGGTGCCGCCGACACCCAAAGCTGGAGCGGGCGGCGGACCCTCGTCGGGAGGCTTGCGCTGTCCAACCTTCCTTCGCAAGCTCAGGGGGCTGCAGAATAAAAAAGAGCCCGTCGCACGGCGGAACAACAACTTTGCAGTCAGAGCAAGCAAGCCAGCGAAAGGGGCGCCCGCATGTGCGTGGATCAACCATGCCAAGTAACAATAGAAGAAACCATAGGACTACAGCGTTGCCTTTTTCGCCGCCACCCAATCATAGAAAACTGGAAACAATAGCTGGAACGAGTGCGCCAAGGTAAATTTTTAAAAGGGGTGGAGCGTGCGCATCACGTGACATGCGTGATGACGTCACGGCTCTCCCAGGGGCGCCCAGCAAACGACTCGTGCTCCAGGGGCCAAAATGACTCGTTACGCCTCTGGTATTCTGTACAGAAAATAGCAGTCTCATGGCAAGAAGCATTGCGACCTGCTCTAGCAGCACCAATCTCCATGATGTCACTCATGTTACATTCCCCTACTAGGTTGTGAGTCTGCACACCATCCCTGCTTCCAACATCATAGCGTGAGGCATGGGAACTTACAATGGGATGGAAGAGATTCTTCCGTTGAATACTTATGAATGTTCATTATCACCATTTTCAGAAGCATCTCTGTTGTCACAAAAGATACGTTTCAGACCATATTTGCTTGCCTACAAGGGTTGTTTTGGCAGCTGCTTTTATGCAGTGAAGATGGAGACAGAAGCCTCTGAAATTGATACCTAGGAAAACGGTGGCAGTAAAGAGGACAAGGTCCACCCTTGTCTGGAAGCCAACTTTAGAAGCAGGCAGGGTTATTATGAAAGATCCAGCACAACTCAATCCAGGGGCTGTTATAGCTTCTTGGAGATCATGTGTATGGAGTAAATGGGATAACTGTCTCTGAATGCTGAAGATTTTCCCAAGGTCATGCGTAAGAAGGATTTCCAAAATTTCAAGCAAATATCCCCACCATAGGAAATGACACTAACCTCCCAGTCCCCTTGAAATCTGAAGGGAAAAAAAAGCTTCTTGAACTAACTGAGATGAAACACCAGCAATTCTCCTTGACTCTGGTGCCTGACACTTCCTAGATCCTCGGTGACCTATGATTTATTTATTTATTTGAAATTTGAAATGTGCTTTCTTAATTGGTTCCATCTACATTTTAATAATACATTAGCTTGCAATAAACTTGCTCGGTTCTCGAAATTCCATAACACACAACACACAAATCACCATCTTTTCTTTTCTCCCACCCCCCACCCTCCCCTTATGCAGCCCTTGACTGAATTGAATTATAAAGCGCTGTTGATGTTCTGTATAGGGGTTTGCTTTATTTCTTGCTACATATTTTCTCATTACATTTCCCTATGATTTATTTATGACAGTGCTATGCATATAAAATCTACATGGCTCCGAAGTTCACATTGCAATGACCGAAGCGACAGTCCTGGAAAAGTTCAGTGGGATGATTCACAAGTGAATCACTGCTGGCAAACGTCCTTCTCTCCCGTGAAGCGAGTCCTCGACATCTTGCATACGCTTCCGAGCCAAGCCATCAACTTCAATCTTTTGTACTAGACTTTCCGTCCGGCTCTTTCTCCAAAGGAGATGTGAAAAAAAAACAGTTGGCTAAAGGGCATACACATCCCTTTAGTGGAAATGTTCTCAAATAGCATTTACTGTTATAATTAATACATTCCACATCCATTGGTCAAACCAATGATGTAAAAAAAAGGAATCAAGGTGAAATTTTATTTTTTAGGCTGAGAGTATTTCAGGGGCAACAAGGGAGGGCCCCATTGGTGGGGCCACAAGGGAGGAGGAAAGGTTAACTCGCCTTTCCTCCCTTGGAGGTTCAGCCAAAGCTCTGAAGGACTTTACCTGGAGTTCTTCATTCTCCCCAAGCAGCTCCACAGCCAGTCTTTATCTCCAGGGCTAGAGACCTTCCCCACACCAAGAAGTCAGAAGACGACCTTTCCAGCAGCTCCCACATAGTAGCTGCTGCTTCCTAGACTTTTAGTTTGTAGGCAGATGACCCAAGTAGGCAAAAACACAGCGGGTCTTCGATTCTCCTCTGCTACAAGCCTGTTCAGACTGTACTGTATATCCACGTACTCACAGCCCATGTGCTGGGGGGGAGTGCACTGTCAACCCCTTGTGCCAAGGCAATCCCAAAGGTATTACCCATTGGGTAAGAACCCCAGGCATACAGTCTTTGTCTGCATTAAAATTCAGGACAATTAAAATGGTCCCTCTCTCAACAGCTAGTAATACGCCTCCTCCTGAATACTCTGAAGTAAAGAACATTTATTGAATCATTATATCATCTCTCTTGGACCAAAAAGGTTGACATGCTACAGATGTGTCAGAAGATGACCAAACTTTCCAGAACCTTCACCCACCTGAGCAAAAATCAGAATTACCAAGAAAAATACAGCAAGTCCTCCCTTAAAGTTGTCAATAGGATCTTGGGAACTGCGAAGCAAACGACTTATAACAAAACCAATTTGTACCGTAGGCTAATTGATATACGTCAATAAGAGTTTATAGCATATTTCTGGTCATAAAAACATTACCAAACTTCTAAATACTTAGAACGCTTCTAATATAAATCATTGAAATAAATGTGAGCTTTCTGGGCCAGAGAAAACACACACAGACAGTGGCCCATAGCCGGGAATTCTTTTTTCAACAACTTTAAAATGAAACGAGTAATAACGGAACAACTTTAAGTGGACTTTGCTGTACCAGAAATAGGCATAATAGTTACAGTTGTGACTATTACAACACTTACGGACCAATCCTCAAGGGGTCAGCCGTTGTCGGCACACCTCTTCCGCTGGCACTGACTGCGGTAAAGCAGTCAGCACCAGTCATAAAAGGCCGCAGGCAGCATGCTCAGTAGTGCGCTGCTGGGAAGGCTAGGGCCTTTCCGTCCACGCCATCGGATCCAGAGCTGCCAGCCACTGACGGTAACATGGCAAGGAAGGCAGGAGGGGTGGCAGGAGGGCAGAACGGGCAGGAAGGGTGAAACGATGGGCGGATCGGGTCTGAGAAGGGGGTGGGTGCAGTGGGGGCTGCCAAATCCTAACCCCCTTGCTGAACCCAATCCTATGGCATGGGTCCATGCAGACCTGCGCCAGCTATTTAGCTAGCGCAGGTCCAAGTAGAACCCCCCGCACCGTGGCAGCTTACCCCCGGGTAAGGGAACAATTGTACACCCCCTGCAGGATGCAGAAGTAGCTATTTCAGCGCCACTACATCAGGGGGTGGACGGCACACACACAATAGGGTTGGGTTCTTAAAATAACAACTCTAAATGGCTGCTGTGTTGGGTTTGTGACGTCTTTGCTGGTGTTGCCTAGGAGTGCTCCCTTCCATGCACCCACTCTCAGGACACTGTGGTTCTGAGTGCTGTTATTACATGCGACCTGTAATAGAAGTAGGTTTAGACCTTTAGAAGTCGGTTTTCTCTGTGCCAGGTGCAAGGGAGTGACAACAGGAAACAGGTTATCTTGCTGTCTGTGTGCTCTCGGAAGCATCTGGTGGGGCCACTGTGAGATACAGGAAGCTGGACTAGTGCCAGGTTGCTGCTCCTTCTCCAGAAAAGTCCATCCTACCTTCTTGTTTTGGAAGAAGAGAATCTCAGAGCCACACAGGGTCAGACCAAAGGATCTTCCAAGTCCTGATGAATAGCTTCAGGATGGCTTAGCCAGGAATGATCTAACTGGAGTGCAAGATTTTTGTATTGTGTGATATGGATTTTCCTTGTGTGGCTCTTTTATTGTATTTCTTCTTCCACTCCCTGGCTGTGCTGGGAGTAGAACAGGCAGGCCTTCTTTTCACAAAACGGAGTTGAATTGGTAAATCTGGTTCAGATTGCAGTGCTGCTGGCTTGCATGGCCAAAGGCTCTGCTATGCAACATAATTCCCTGCATATAGAAAACTAGCATGTCAGTGAAAGGGCTAGGGTAAAATCCTTTTTTGTGATATCACAGTTTTTTGTGTTCAGGGGGTATTCTTGACTGGAGAGGTGTTGAGTCATGTGTGCCTCCACCTTCTGTCTAAAAATGGTGCAATTCAGAAACTGCAGTTTGTGAGTAGACACACCAAACGTTGGCTAACTTGTACTCAGGGGGTTTAAGGGATTGTTCAATAGAGCCATACAAGAAGCAAAATTGAGAAAATTGGGAAGATTTCTTTTACATGGGTGCATTTTGTGGGGATGGCTTCGCAAAGGGTGAATTGTTCCCCATTCCTCTTCATAGCTACAGACTCGATAGAAACCATAGGTCTGGCTCATTTGAGATTTAACTCCCTTGACTTATCCCAGAGGTGAAACTCATCCAACTGTTGTTCAATGAAAACATGGAGTCTCAAGAAAAAAAAATGAAAGTAGACACTCTGGGGTGGTTGCTTTTGTACGCACCAGCTAATAATATTTGATTAGGCTTTACTTCAAATGTGGATTTACTAGGGTGTCAACTTAGCAATCTAGAACTGCTTCAAGGTCCAGTAGTTTTGCCTCATCGGGTAGCAATGCAGTCACTAGGAGCGGAAGAAATGCAAATAGGTAAAATGATGAAGAGTCATTCATGTAATGGAAAAAGCTGGACAAAGTATCAATGGAGGGGTGTGTTGTGGGGTGTGTGTGTGTGTGTGTGTGTGTGTGTGTGTGTGTGTGTGTGTGAGAGAGAGAGAGAGAGAGAGAGAGAGAGAGAGAGAGAGAGAGAGAGAGAGAGAGAGAGAGAATTTCTTAGCTTTAGAATGAGAAGAGGAGAAAGAAAGGCTATTAAGGCTGGAGGTAGGCAATACGATGGAGCCGTTGTTGCACGTAATGTGCGTACTCATCCCACATCACCTCTAGTCAGAATGTGCAGGTTCTTGAAGTGCTTCCCTAATCTGCAAAATGTGCTTCACGATCAGAGTTAGATCACAGTACGACAAAGGCACGAGGTGTCGGCCAGGGACAATGATACAGCTCTGTCCCATTTCCTTCAGCTCTCTTAAAAGCTCCAGTCTGTCTCCAGTCAAAGTTGTTTGCCACGGGATGTGGTGATGGCACCTGATCTGGATGCCTTTGAAAGGGGATTGGACAGATTTATGGAGGAAACGTCCATCACAGGTTACAAGCCATGATGTGGATAAGCAACCTCCTGGCTTTAGTAATAGGCTATCTCTTAATGCCAGATGCAAGGGAGTGAAAACAGGAAACAGGTGATCTTGTTGGCTGTGCTCTCAGAGGCATCTGGTGGGGCCACTGTGAGATACAAGAAGCTGGACTAGATGGGCCTTTGGCCTGATCCAGCAGGGCTCTTCTTATGTTCTTACGTTTCTTGCGGTTGGGCCAGTCCATGATCATTCTGCCCATTACAACTGACTTCAGGATGTCTCATGCTAGAACCTTTGGAACATTGGTGAGCTGTGTTCAGGGAAACAGACTTCTTGAGCTTAAAGTTGCAGTGCTCCCTTATTTTCCCGGTTGGTCCCTTGCACATGTGCTTGTTTGCAGGACATCGTTATTGGGCAGGTTTGAGCAATATTTTGAGCACTGCTCCCGCCAAATGTACCCACTCACAGCGCATGCACACTCTAGCCCCTCCCTTCACTATTCTGTGAGATCTTGTAACCATGTGGGTGGGCACTTCATCCCCCTCTGCACATGCTCTGAAACCCATTTCAATGGGTGTCCTTTACATAGCATTGGGTGGTCCCTTCTTTCAGTGGTGAATAATTGCAGCTGCTAGGAAGCCTGTTTGGAATGGAAGCAATGGTGCACACACACACACACACACACACACACACACACACACACCCTTCAGTGTCCTGAGGTTGAGGTGCTGAAAGGCAAGCAAGTGTATGTGAGGAAAAGGCCATTGCCACGTTGAGCCCCCCCCCAAAAAAAAAAAATGTTGGGGAAATGGAAGATCAGAGTGAATCTGACCTTTGCCTGTCCAACAGTGACTTGGACTGTCATGAACCACCATTCCATTTTCAGCACCAGCAACTAGGGTCAAAGCTGGGCTCTGGGGGACCCTGAGCTGGGACACCCGCTATGCAGAGGTCCTGCCACCAGACAGAGGCGAAACTAGGGTGGAGTGGGCGGAGCACCCGTTCCGGGCGCCATGTCCTGAAGGGCGCCCCGCCTGCCCGCCAGTCGGACTCGGAGACCGCCCCCTCAATCGGGAGAGCCGGCTCGGGGATGTCTTCCCTGGCCGGCTGCCCGGGGCCTTCTAAAGTAGGCCCGCTGCGAGAACGGTATTTATACCATTCTTTTTGCGCATGCTCAGACTGCTACTGAGGGAAAAGGGCAGCCCTTTTCAGCTCAGGCAGCCGGCCGGGGAAGACGTCCCGAGCCGGCTCTCCCGATTGAGGAGGGGGGGGTCGCCCCCTCCCGGAGCGCGCCGCCGCCCCCTCCCGGAGCGTGCTGCCCTCCCCCTCCGGAGCGCGCTGCGGCCAATAGGCCGTGGCGAAATGTTATTATACGGGCGCCTCCCACCCTCTTGCTCCGGGCGCCCACGGAGGAAAATACGCCTCTGCCCCCAGATCCACCCTATCCCTCCCCGATATGCCCCCCTATACCCAGACCCTTCTGCACATCAAGCATGTGCTCTGACCTTGAGGTATGACCTCTCTTGCTCGATAGAGACCACCCCCTTGGTCTACTTACTGGATCCCAGTCCCAACAAGATTATTGGCACCTCCATTCCTGGCCAGAGGGTGGAAAAACGAAAGGCATTTGAAATGCAGACAGAGTCGCCCGGAATGCAACAGCTGTCCCCAAGCTAGCACAGGAGGCCGCTATAAAAAAATCCCAGTGCTTCATTCCTGGTGACAAAAATAGCAATGAAGAAAAACGAATGTCACCAAATTAATCTACTCCCCTGACAAAGATTGCAGCAAATGAAGGAAATGGTCTGGCAGGGAAATTAACCCATATTCTCATTATACTGTTAAGTGGCCTTTTCAGATGGTGCTGTGTTTTCAACTGATAGTTTACCATTCGAAAATGCGCAAATGAAACCGGCAACGCGGCTGGCCCTTCTTTTATGGCCTCATGCCGCCTATGGATTTCCCCCTCATTGCTTCTCTCGACTGCCTCTAGTAAATATGAAGGGATGCCTTTTTGTATGTAGGACTGGGGGTGGGGTGGGGGTGGGGTTAAATGGGCTTATTCTGTTCGTAAGGCTATTTCCCACCCCAAATGTTGCTGAAGTCGTTTTGCATAGCGAGGCTATGCAAAAGAGCTGCAGGGGACTGAAAGATGAATGATATGGTTGGTGGTCCTTATTCAGCAAGGAACAAATGTGGGTCTAAGTACCAGATGGCAGAGCTGAACACAGAAAACCCATATGTGTGACGGCAGTGAGGGACAGTCATTGACATACTTGCAGAGATTTTGCACGTTCAGGTTTCAATATGGCACTAAAGCCCAGGAGGAAAGTCAAAGGCGAGAAGCAAAGGTGATTTAATGACGGAACGAACAAGGAAAGAATGTACAGTGCAAGCCTAGGCACGTCTATTCGGAAATAAGTCCAATTGAGTTGAATGGACTTACTTCCCAGGAAATGGGTGCAGGGATGCAGCCTCAGTTGTTTCCCACTGAACTAGGAAGCTCTGCTTAGGGAGTTGTGGGTTAAATGTGGACCTCTCTGGGGAAAAGATAAGGGTTATAATAACTGCCCGATCCCCTGCCATGCTGAAGCGTGCAGTTGCACCATGGAGGCTCGTGCTGCATGCTATGGTGAGGAGGGTATACATGTATCCTGTCGCCACCCCCTTGCACCTGGCACAAAGAAAACCCACTTCTAAAACCAGGAGGTTGCTTATGGCTTGTAATGTCATGATGTCATGGATGCCATGATGTCATGGCTTCCTTGTGTGCCATTGGCTCAGCTGCTTTCAGTCTCAAGCCACATATGGAACCCCCCCCCCCATTGCTACTCTTGATTGCTTCTAGCGAATATGGAGGGTTGCCTGTTTGTATATAGGACTGATGTTTCAGAGAAGCAGGGCAAGCTACAGCTGCTCACTTGAGGGCTGAGAAAGACTTGGGATAGTTTAGAACAATTCCTTCCAAATGAACAGTACCCCCTATCACGGTCCAATTTTCTGAAGTACCCCCTGCTAATTAATTGCTAATTAATTGGATTAATTAATTAGCGAATTAATCATTAAATAAAAAGTATTAAAACAATTTTAAAACAATTTTAAATGTGAAAAATGTCTTATTTAACTCTCTCTCTCTCTCTCTCTCTCTCTCTCTCTCTCTCTCTCTCTCTCTCTCTCTGTGTGTGTGTGTGTGTGTGTGTGAGTGAGTGAGTGAGTGAGTGAGTGAGTGAGTGAGTGAGTGAAAGGCCCAACACAAAAATCAGAGAGACAGAAGCGGGGGTGTGTGTGTGTGCATTTTCTCAACTACAAAAATACACTGCACAGATAGGAGAGAGTCTAGGTGATCTCCCACTTGCAGTCTGAAGTGGTATAACTGAACACAATGGGGCTTGCTTCTGAGTAGACATGCCTAGGATTGTGCTCTAAGGTTTAACAAGCTACACCTGCCCACATTCCTTCTCCTAAAGGTCTAGCACTCTGTACCAGTTGGAGATCTGGTAAGCCTAGGTAGAACCCACACACAATTCAATTATAGGTAGCAGAGGCATTTTTAAGGTATCTATAAGAGAGCCAGGATGGTGTAGTGGTTTGGGAGTCGGACTTAGACCTGGAAGATCCAGGTTCAAATCCCCGCCCAGCCACGAAGCTTCCTGGCTGACCTTGGGCCAGTCACTATCTCTCAGCCCCACCTACCTCACAGGGTTGTTGTGAGGACAAAAAAGGAGGGGAGGAAATATGTACACCACTCTGAGCTCCTTGGAGGAAGGTGGTATAAAAATGTGAAAAATAATATATAACTACTGGTTGCCAGATTTATTTATTTTTTTGCGCCTCTGCTCCTGCTAGTCATCCAAGCAAGTTTATAGTTGCTGGTTGTTGTTGTTGTTGTTGTTGTTGTTGTTGTTGTTGTTGTTGTTTGCAAGGTATTTCTCCCAGGCTCTTCTCTGAAAGATACTGTAAAAAACAACAACAAAGTTTCTTTGTGCTGTGCTCAGTGAATGAAAGAAAGGTAGAGAAATTTGCTGGCCAAACAAATTAGCGTCTGTGATAAGGTTCTCTCCACAAATTTGGCCACTGGGATGCACCAGGGAGCTTAAATTATGATTTTCTGTGTTCTTATAATGACAGAACATAATAAATTGGAGACAAAAAAGTGAGGGAATGTGCAGTTTTGTTTCATGATTGCTCCAGTAAACGTAGCCCGGCCCATATCTGACCCCAAGGAAACTCCTCCAGGGGCCAGGATGTATTTCGAGGCTAATTGGGTTTCAGCCAAAACAAAGGGGGGAAAAAAACCCACTTTTTTTTTCTTTACCCTAGCAAGCAAATTATTCACATTTATGGAGCAAAATAAAAAAGTGAAATAAACGACTACTGCAAGCTTTGCATTTTCATCCCGTATTATAGTTTTAGCAGAGCCCCCCCCCCCCACACACACACACCAGTTGTTTGTTTCTCCTTGGAAAAGGTTGTTAATTCAATGGCAAAACTATGCTGGTTTCCTAGGGAAACTTTTCATTGTAGCTACCAAAAATGCAAATGGAAGGATGGGGATTGTTGAGAAAAGACCACAATCTCGCTATAGAAATGAATGGTGCATTCTTATTTATTTATTCATTTACATAGCACCATTCATGTGTATGGTGCATTGTAAAGGACAAGAGGAGAGTGTGGCGGACCTGGGGGTCCAGCTAGCATGCAGGTGGTACCCCCAAGTCATCACACACACACACATGCGCTCGCGCACGCACACACACACATGTAGAGAAATGAAAACACTAGACATACACATTGTTGTTATTCTGGCTTTAGATTGTGCTGTTCTGACAACTGGGCAGGAAAATGAAACTCTGTCTCGGCCAGTAAATGATGCCCAATTGGCAACTCAGAGTAATGCTAGCTTTAGTGTTCTATAGAACATATGTCGCTGGTGAAGACCATTCAAAGCATGCATTGGATTGCCCAAAACATACTGCTTTATTTACAAAGCTATTTCTGCCTTCCTACCAACGGGATTGCAGTGATCGGAGTCATATACTACATCGGAATTATACTACAATTGGCTCAGCATCATGTTTCCTATTCAGAGACCACAGCACTCTCAGCAGGAACATGCAGATCTGAATCAAACTTGCATATCACCTGCACAGTATTATTTGCATATAGCTTCGTTGCATGTTATGTTTCCCATCCAAATGCACAGAGAGCAATGTTAGATTGACGTGAGCCATTGTTGAACATCACATGTGTTATTGGTTCAAATGCACAACAGCTAGTTGCACCTTTTTATCAGCTCTAAGTATAATGGTCTCATCCCAGTCTTGCTTTTTTCAGGTCACTAGTCCACAATAGAAAACTTGCAACATTGTAATCAAGCAGTTAGCCCTAAACTCTCTCTCTCTCTCTCTCTCTCTCTCTCTCTCTCTCTCTCTCTCTCTCTCTCTCTCTCTCTCTCTGTATTTACTGTTGTTTTGTCACTATACTTTGGTTTTCAATTTGTGATTTGGAGTTCCTGGGGGGCGGGGGGATATCTGGTTGAAAGGTGGCATAAAAGTGTTTAAAGAAATAAAGTTCACTTGCTAAGCATTTCTCAGAATTTTGTAGGCTGCTGCAGAGATTATTTTTGATAATCCCAAATGAAATTACCACTTCAAAATTCAGTTCATTAGATTGATGATTCCTCTTTTGACACAATTATTTGCCGCAATATTTTTCCCGATTAGAAATTCATCGGGACCGTGCAGCTGTCCAGAGATAAACCATTATATAGTAGCTTGGGCAGCACTGAATCTTTGCACATGAAATTTTAGGGTCAAAAGAAAGGTTTCATGAAAACTTAAAAAAAAGCTTACTACTTTTTGCATGTTGTTTATCATTGATTTGTATCTGCTTCTTTCTCTGACTGCAACTTCCTGAGATAATCTCACCGAAACAGGAATCACATGGGGTGAATAAGCCAAAGCAGAGTAAGGGCGAGCGTGTTGCTCTCACTACGAATAGGCTTCTTGATGACGTCGCCACACAGTTAATTGGATCTTCCTTCAAGATGGTGTCATGATGAAGCCAGTGCAGAATGAGCGTAATGCTTCCTGCCTTCACTAAGATGGATTATTTTTTTCTCCATTTTGCAATTCACCCTGAAGAGGCATAAAAATGAAGCACAGGGGCCGGGAGGGAGACATGCAGGAAAGGTAGCCCAATCCTGTGTAACATCCTAAGCAGGATTGGGTTCCACCTTGGTGGACATTTGTCCCACCTTCCCCTGGTGTCAGCTCCAGTGGCCTCAATGGGCCTCCTTGGATGTGTGCTGGCAAAATGGCCAGGGCAAATACAGGAAGGCCGTGTAAGGCTGCCCTGGCCCAGGAAGGGGCTTTGGATATCAGTGGAGCACCCCGCCAATATCCCCGCCCCTCTCCTGGGCCCAGCTGTCCAATCACCCATCCCCCCACCACCCTGGCCCACCCTCCCCATGCCCTCCCAACACCCGGCGCAGGACTTACCTGTGTCTAGCGGCACGGTCCGTGGCCATTGGCGGAGTGAGCATTGCCAGCCTTGGCACCAGCGCTGCTTACTCCATGGGTGCTGCGAACATGCCTTACAGCACATTTGCGACACCCTGGACAGGCGGAGCGCTTGCTCCGCTGCCTTAACATTGCGCAGGATTGCGCTGTAAGTTTGTTACTAAGTAAGCCCCCATTTTTGCTTAACTCTAGTTACACTCTTCCCTCCTTATAAGTACTTTCACTATACAGATTTTCACTTATATATATTGCACATATTAAGACCACCCCTCTTCATCCATACCTAAGGTCTGGGAATGGTGGGAGGCCAGGTTTACCTCCCATTTTACCCAATAGATAGACCTTCCTTCTGCTTTGAGCTCTGGCAACAGAGAAAGGGCCTTTGTTTTGGCCTCATCACATTAGGCCGTTCAGGTATTTACATCATGTAGATCACCAGGCATGCACAGAGTGGGTGCAAAGTTCTACTCCTCCAATCTACACATGCTCATCTAAAAGCCTGAAAAGAGTTCTGTGCAAATCTGGAAAGGACTCTGCTGTATATGATTGACAACCCTACCTTTGCAGGATTCCTGATTACATGTTGTTATGAAATCACTAAATTTTATGTGTGTTTTAATCCTTTCGGTGTTTTGCTGGTTCTCTCTGTGTCATTCTGTTTCCTATTGGTGGGGGGTTTAGCCCCCCTCCCCGCCTCTGGCTAGCAAAGAGTGTTTCAAAGCCCTTTATTGCTGAACTTCTTTTGCATGACAGTTCCTGCTAGCTGCTCTCCAGGCAGGGAAAAGGTGGTGACCAAGTTTCAAGGAAACTGACCAAGTGACCAGGCAGCTGCCACTCCTCCAATCTGAGGACAGGATGTCACCATTCCAGCCGAGAAATAAGAACAGTCCCGGCCAAAAGCTTTTTCTCTTCTTCCTCTGACCGCTGCTCAGTGGAGAGCCCACCAACCCACTCACTGTGACTGTGAGTGGGACTAGCTGGTGGTTCCATCATGCAGGTACAAAGATAAGAATCGGTTATTAGCCAGAAACCGTAAGAATTATGTTGTTTTGGGGTTATCTTCTTTACGCTGTGTATTGCATTTTATAAGCTCATTCAAAACGTCCTGGCAGCAGACCTGAGTTCCAACACATGCTTGAGATTCCGCAGCACTTCAGTGCCATCTGGTGGCCATTTGTATGATCACAGAATTAAACCTGTTGTTGCCAAAGTCAATTCTCTTTACTTTTTCTCTTGTTCATTTAGTTTTGTGATCTCCTTTTTCTTTTATTAGACTTTTAATAAATCTTTTATATTTTTACGCTGAGCCTGCCTAGTTCCTGGCAAGGGAAAATCAGTGGATTGTCATGTCTCCTTGCTCTGCATGCAAGTGCGTGTGTGTGTGTGGGGGGGGGGGGCATTCAGGCAGACATACATTCTGCATGCCTTCTGCAAAGCTATTGTGTGTTCCTCCATCCCTGCTCCACCTCGTTGACTATTGAGGGCAAAGTTGGCAAATTGAGTGGAATCCATTTCTCCAGGGGCAGAACAAGATATGGTGCTCAGCATTGGACTGAAGCCCAAAATGCTGGTCGTGTGCTGCTTTCTCCCTGTAACGGATTGAGGAACACTTACCCAAATGACATGGCAAAGTATGTCTCAAGATTACAGGAAGAGGGGAGAATTTCACAGGGCCACTAACTTTTGGTAGTAGTCCTGTGCTGAGCGCCGCCTCTCGTTCTACCCCTAGACAAATGGATTTCTCTCCATTTTGTCCCACAATACAGCCCATCAAATTAGACTAAGCAGGGACTAAGGTCAAATGAGGGCTCTTATGAGGGCTGGTTTTGTTTCTACCGCAGGATCATTTAAGGCTTGATCATTCATGCATGTTTAGCTTTTCTATATCGTCTTATTTTTAGCCATTCTTATCTGCCATACATCACCTTGACTGTTTCAAAAGGTGACTCAGAAATCCATATATCCTCAAGAAATAAAATGAAAAACTCATCCCTCTCTTTTGATCCAGCGCGCATTTTACACGGCATTGTCTCTTTCAAAAGCCTTGTCTCTTGGCTCCGTGGAATTGTATCTTGCACTCCCGGTTCTTCTCTATTTTGTTTTCGTTCTCGGTTTTGGCATGATTATGCATGTGAAGGAAGCCATGTCCCTCTGTTGTGTCAGCAGGATAGAGAAAGGTATTGGGAAGTTCATAATAGCAGGCAAATTAACTGGGGAAATCACAGAAAATCACCCCCACCCCTTTCCACTCAAAGGTTATTTGCTCTGTTTAATGGAGAAAGTGAGTTCTGGCCTTGAACAGTCCCATTAAAGCTGCTCCCTTTCCCAAAAATGCCCTAAGGCAGTCAGAAAAGGACCTTGATTGGCATTTGGAATGCCCCATTATCCTGGCAGTGAGTTGGCATCTCCCAGGATGGCTCAAATTAGCATATCCCAGGGCAGCAGACGTTATCGTGAGCCTTGGAGCAACTCGCTGGTTTTTTTGGACAGCATTCACAGCAACAGATTTTTCCAGCCATTCCCTTGCCAAAGGGTTGTGATTGAAATAAATAAATATATAACACAAACACTTATGCCTCACGCCTGTCATCCTCTCGACGGACAGTCCTCCTTTCTGAGTTCGGCTGGATCCACCCTGACCTCTGCAAAACAGTAAACAAAGTCGTGGGCTTTGAAAGGCATGCTATGCTTTCAATTATTTCCCTGGCATGCGCTGGAAAGGGGCTGGGCTTTGCATGCTGGGCCACTCTGGGTAATGGGATAATGGTGTCTTTCAGCTTTCGTTCCAAAAGAGCCCAGAGTGTTGCGCAAACTGTCGGCACTGTGGCATGGGACACGGCAGCCGTCAAGAGCCAAAACGCAGCAGAAGCATTGCAGGCACACGTCTCATTTGAAGAAGGTGCTTGACAGCATTTAGAAGATCCACAACTAAAGGACCTGGGGTGGGGCAGAGCAGGGGAGGGTTTGTCTGTTACCGGATAAGCAGATTGATCCTAATGGTTGGTGCTTTAATTCCGTGTCAAGTGATCATTTGCAGGTATATATAGAGTTGCCAGCTTTTGATCTGAACAATCCTAGCCTTAGAGATCAAGACTTGCTGTGCAAGGAGGCAGGACAGAATGTGGTGCTGTAAGGCACCCCCTTTGTTCTGCCCTCTCCCACTGGGCAGCTTGATATTGCAGGGACTTGGGAAAGGCATGGTGTGTTTGTCCCGGGGTTCAAAGGGGAGGGGTTGATTTCCAAATTCACTGACAGTTTTTTAGGAGTCCCTGAATATATCTGTAGGTTCCCCTTAACTGGCATTGGCTGGCCCAGCCTCTTAGGCTTCCTCTTCGTAGCCCCGTAGATAGAGCTCCTCTGGCTCAGTGGGCAGGACGATGGGCTGAGGCGGCCCTTCCTTACCCAGCCACAGCACCCCAGATCAGCCCTGGGGGGGCTGGGGGGGCCTAGAAGTAGGCAGTAGCCCCTGGCAGCAAGGGATGTGACACTGGCTTGGAGCCCCTTCCCAGGCTGGGATTCGTCACCTGGCTGCCTCTCTCCCCACTTCGATCCCTCCTTCCTGCTGAGGCGTCTCTCTGTGCTGATCCTTCTCTCTTCCTCTCCAAGAAGACGCCATCTTGTTCCCTGCTCTGGCCCTCATCGGTGTCCTTTCTTAGCGTTTCTCCCCTTGCCAGTCCTTCTGGCGCCCCACTTCGAACCTCTCTTCCGGCTTCCTCGGGGTCTTCCCACTCTCTGCTCATCATCCCCACCTGCCCCTTTGCCTCTTCCCCTCTCTCACTATTTCACCCAGTGCTCTTGCGCACCCCCATGTTCTCTGTCTAGTTCCTCCTCCCTCTCCTTCCCATCTGTCTCTTGCCCTGCCCTTACGTCTCCCTGCCTCTCCCAGCCCCATCCTCTCCTGCTATGATGTCCAGCACAGCTCCCCTATCTCCGTCAGCATTCTTTGGTGCTCAGTGATGATGTCATTGCTGAGCAGCCGGAACAAAGAGGTGGGCTGTTCTTCAGCATCCCTCAAGGGAGTGGGACATGGTGGAGGTGGAGGGTTCCAAAGATGGGTTAGACTAGAGCAAACTGTGATGGATCATGGATTGAGCTTGGCATTTTTCCTGAGACAGGAACGGCCTCACTGTCGCTTTCTTGCAGGCGCAGTTATCCTTTGGTGAGGCTTTAGGCAGGCACAATAGCTCTGGGCCGGCAAGAACCGGCTCTTTCAGCTGATGTATATTTCAACTTGTATGCAGGCCTTTGGAACCTAACCTGTAGGAGACTTGGGTCCCAATCCTGTTGTGGCCTTGCACTGTCGGAACTAGCTTTCCAGCAGTGGAAAGCCCTTTCCGGCAGCGTGTAGGGTAGTGACGGGGAAAATCATTTTGTTCTTTCATTTGTTTAAAATGTGGATTCATTTCCATTCTAATTAGGGTTTCTTCTTTTTTTCTTATTGTGTTACTCATCATTCACACAGGATTCTGTTTTGTTTCATTACTCGCTTTTGCTTTCAAGTCCTGTATTCCCTTTTATCTTGTTTTTTACAGTAGTGGTCTGTGCAGTTGCCTTCTGGCAACTCCATTTTATTTTCCCATGATGCCTTGGACGCATCCTCAGTCTGAAGCATTGTGGGGAAAGAGGTGCGTTCCAGTGGGGGACTGCCATGTTTCTGTGGCAACGGTCTCTTATTTTCCCACAATGCTCTGGAGTGATGCTGCATCAGGGACAGTGTGGGAACATAAAATGGCAACCTCCTCAAAAACATGTTAGTCCTCATTGATGATACCATTTTTTCCATGCAATGCCCGGGGCTAACTGACGGTGGGTGATGTCTTGTGCAATGCTTCTGTGAATGAAGCAGCCTCCAAGAATAGACAGAGGTTCTGCTTGTGCAAAGGGTCTTTACATGAATGAAAGGAGCTCTTTACACAAGTAGAATTCTCCATTCATTCTTGGAGGCAACATGTGTTCATGAATGTCGCCCAGCTGGTCCCTCTTCTTTGTGCCTTTCCATGGCAGTCAAAAACTTTTTTTAAGAAAGACATTTCAGTAATAGCTCTTTGATTCTAATATTTGCTGCAAGTGATTCTTGTTCATCATTTCTTTGTCTTTGTTGCTGCGATGTTTTTGTAATTGTAGTGTGCATGCTTGTTTCTGTGTGCATGTGTGTGTGTGTGTGTGATGTGCACAGGGAGCGATTACAGACACATATGCACACACCATAAAGAGCCTACAAAAAGGTAGACTGCTGTTGCCAGAAAGGCTCTGTTTGTCAGCAGCAAAATGGAAAGAGACAATTGGAGGACTCAGTGCCACTTCACAGACCAGTACAAAAAACTCCCAAGAACTTTGGGAAGGTGGCACTCTCTACCTCCATGACTGACTGATGGTAGACTGCTGCCATCTGAAAGAGTACATCCATTTCCAAGACATATTTCATAAGGCAGAAAGCTCCTAACCATTAACTCCCAACAGCTGACCATTCTGGGCCAGCAGTCTGCCTAAAAGGGGATGGTCAATGGTTGACCAGCACTCATCAAACAAAAAACGGATGAGAATATGGATGTCCTCATCCAAAACTCCCTGAAACATCCAGGGAAGAAGGGTGAAAAGCTGCAATTTGCATCTGCAGGATGAGATGGAACAGAACAGCAGGATCCGTCGAAAAATAGGTATGGGAGTCAAATTCCGGAGCATCCCCAAGTGCAGCACCCTCCAGCGCCTTCATTTGTCTCTGATCACTCTAGCAACAGGCTCTGGTTGGAAAAAAGATGTGTGCTGAAGTTATGACATAAAACCAGCATAGAGGGAGAAATCGCAGGATTATGCCTTGTTAAAGGAACGTGCTTATGCGACGCACAGGCACTCCTGTTTCACCATCATGGCCCATTTCTGCGGATTAGGCTGCAAATGTAATTGTATTTTAAGGGAAGAACTTTAATTAGGTGGTTTGATATACAATTTTGACTCATGATGGATTATACAAGCTTTTGTATTCAGCAATAATTCCTGGAACTAAGTGATTCCAGCGGGACTAGATTGTGCTAATACGGTATGCCGGTAAATAAATTCAGTTCTTAATTGGAGAAGCTTCATCTGGAAAGTCGGTTCGGTGACTCTGTCAGTTTGCTACTTTTTGATTTCCAAGTTCTCTCTCCCAATTTCAGGAAGAATTGTTGAAAGTGAGAAACATTCTTTGTGTTTTATTGTATTTTTAAATTGCCACATTAAAAAATAATAATAATTATAAGACTGAGATTGAGTAATGTGTGAAACCTGCATGAGAAATGCCATTCCGTCTGCATGCATGCATGGGCGGGGCTAACTTGTGATGCTCTCCTCACTGCATAGGTGGTGGGCTTGCTCAACCAGGATTGGTTGAGCTCAAAAAGGGCCAGCAAGGGGCCCGGCACCATTGGTGCATGAATGGGAGGCCACTACTCTTTGCAGTACCATTTCTTCAAAGCTGTCAAATTAACTGAATATGTTGTACACACATCTTTGTTTCTGAGTACAGTACATGCATCATGGGTGGTGTTGTGTTAAGGGTGTCTACTGTAAACACACGTACCATTTGGATGTGAGACACTGAAAAGTTTCTCTGGTGTGTTTTGTGTTGCATGTGAATACTGTTCCTGTGAGGAAATAAATCCGAACCGAAACCAAATGCACTATATATCCCAAATAGGCTTTGCACTGACCTTAACAGGCAGGGGTAGCACCAGGGGGTGCACTGGACTGATCTCTGAAACCCCCCGTGTTGCCTGACCAGCCTTTTCCTTGCTATTGTTTTGAATTCATGAACACATATTTATATACATGGTGCTGGGTGTGTGCCGGCGCCGATATTCCCACCCCCTCCCAGCCCAGGCCGGCCAATGGCCACTTCCCTCACCGCCCCTGCCCAACCTCCCCACACCCCCACCTGCCCCCTGCACCGACCGGCACAGCGCTCATCTGCAGTGGCCGGCGCAGGTTCAGGTAGGTGATGGAGTAAACGGTGCCGGCCTCCCTGCAAGCGCTTACTCTCTGGGTGCCGAAAACATGCTTTCCGGCATATGTACTACACTCTAGGTCAGTGGATTGCTCACTCCGCCGGCCTGTAGTTAGTCAAGATTGGGCTGTAAGTCAGCTACAGTTACTGTCTGTAGTTAATGGATGGGAAAGATGAAGGTAGCTGAGCCATTCTGAACTTCCCCTTTGTTGAATTTGTGTGAATCCTTCCTTTGCCAGGGATCCAAGGGCATATCATGCCTGCTCTTGTACCTCATATATCATATACCTGACACTTTTTGGTTTACCTGTATGCTGGGTGCATGCCAGGCAAGCATGATCCAGACGAGTCTCGTGGTACAGTCGGCCTGCCATATCCACGGGACTCGGATTCGCAGATTTAACCAACCGCCGATCGAAAATGTATTCAGGGGGGGAAAAATCACATACCCTAAAAAAACACAAAAAATCCACTTTCCCTGCTGTAGTGGTAGATCGCTCTGCTGAATTGCAGTGCTTGCCTCTCGCTTGCCTCGTACCCACCATGTCACAGTTCTCTCTCCATTTACATAATTTTAGCAATTCACATAATTTCATGCAATTTTACGAATTTTACTTTTCTTTTTACTCTCCTCTGGCTTGCTGTCCAATCACCTTTCTCACTGTTGGATGCTCCTTTCGTGTGGCTGCATCGGCAGCAATGGTGGGGGATAGGATTGGGCAGTCCTCCCTTGGTGTGAGTGTGTGGGAGTCTTGGACTCCTTCGGCTTTCTGTTACTAGTTAAGAACTGCACGGTGGGAGAGGCAAGCTTCCCCCACTGCAAGAGAATGAAGAGTTTTCATAGCCCTGGTTCAGGCTGCAGAGAACAAAGGGGTAGCCACAGTCTTGCGTCACGACTGAAACCTTGATGCTTTCCCACTTCTTCTCTGTCTTTTTCTGAGTCTTATCCCTATCATGTCCCTAACATATTCTGATCACAGCCACAACTATGAGGAATTATTTTGCTTTGATGCCAATTCCCCCCCCAAAAAAAAAAATTAACTCATTGCTAAATAAAAGAAGGGTTCCCTCCCCTGTACAGTATCATCAGGCATTGGCAGTGAGCTCTGAGACTCTTCTAACCCAGAGCTTCTACTTTCAATTCAAAAAAAGTGAAAAAAGTTGTGGTGGAAACTGGGGAGAGATGATATTTCAACCAGGTTGCTCCTCCTTGAAGTCAGCTTCTGAGATAAATCTCAGTAGCCCCCAAGTCTCCAGGCACCTTTCTTTGAGGATCTCAGGTTGATTTACACAAAACTCTTCATTGCCATAAATCAAAAAGACACAGCGATCATTGATTTATACCTGACTGTTGTTTATGGGGCTCGGAATGTGCTCAGGTCAGAAACAGTCTTCAATAAGTGGATCCTTCTGAATTCCAGGTCCTCTCACTACAGGAGGGGAGGAAGGAAATTAGGACAGTGATGTAAGTTGGAAAAAAAATACTCTGCATTTTATTGGTTTTTTTCTCATGAAAAGATCAGTGCAAGTTCGTAATCAGAGTGGTTTATTAAAACTCAATTTTTAAGTGGCAATTTTAAGTGGATTTTTTAAATTATTTATTTTGCCACAGCCAGCTCTTCCTGACCAGCTTCTTGCCGCAGTGGCCTTCCTGACACTTTCTTTGTCCCAGCCAGTCAGTTGCATCCTCCGCGGCTGGCTGGGAATGAATACTGGCTTGCGTACGAACCTTGCGCAGGTGCACAATGCCTGGGAGCTCTGTCTTCGGAATTATCCAGGGAGTCCCAGATTATTCCAAAGGGCTCCCAGGCATTTTGTGCCTATGCGAGGCTCATGCAAGTGCACGAGCCAGTATTCAGGCCCAGTCAGCGGAGGAGGACACTGCCGGTCAGCCAGGAAAGGCTGGAACAGTGCCGGTTTCCAGGGCCGCCTGGGTCACTGGGGCTGGCCGGGACGGTGGGCAGAAACCGAGACTGTCCCTGCCAAACCGGGACGTCTGGTAAGCCTTGGACATATGGCAGGTATTTATCTGGCATAAGTCTGAGGAGCCTCAGGGGACTGTTGGGCCAGGAAAACGGGTATAGGATCTTAGCATGCACCGCTGCAGCTGAAATCCCTCCTTCCACCCCATAGTTAGGATGGGGCCGTAAGTCCCAATGAACTCAGTGGGGCTTACTTCTACTCAGACATTCTTAGGCTTGCTCTGTAAAAGCCTCTTGATCTGCAGAAATCAGCATCTGGGGCCCCTGACACATCGGGGGCCCAGGCTGCTATTAGAAGCCGAAGGATACGGGGCAGTGAAAAAGTTGGGAGCCCAAGGCCTCTCTTTCTTCTCCCATCTGCCACTTTCTGCTTCTTCATGTAATGCCAGTTTAAGCAAACAGCAAATCCTGCTATTTGAGGAATTATTCTCCATCATTAAATAAGACCTTCAGCAGGATTCCTTGGAGAACTGGCGGCCCGAGATAGCAAAGGTGACATTTCAGAACTTGCTGTTTTAAAGCGGTGTCAAAAATCGCCAGGATTCATTTTGCTGACATTCAGAGACTCAGCCCACGAGTCTCACACTCTCCCATAATCACTATATTTACCACTGCCAGAACAGAATTCAAATCTCAAAGTGCGAAGACCTAATAATAAACTTCAATGACTAGGGGATGCTTCTTCAACATTATTTCCACCTAATTTATAATCAAGATGTTCAATTAATAATTTTCGGTGCTTTACACAGTGTTAAGTCAGCTGAAAAGTATGTGATCCCTCCCTCCCTTCATCATCACCGACTCTTCATTTTTTCGCAGTGCTGAGAGATGCATAATAATCCGGCCAGGGTGGAATGGGGAAAGTGACTGAGTTGGTGGGGAGGGGAAGTCGTTTAGACAGGCTTCGGAGGGGAATCTGGCAACTCGTAGAATAGCACAGCCAATGCCAGGCACTTGGAGTTCAATGAACTCAATAAGCTGCTTTAAGTCCAATGAAAGTGTTAAGCACAGGCTTATGGAGCCACGCTTACCTGGGAGCATGTCTCATGGACTTATTGGGATGTATTTTTTGAATCCGCATGTACATGTGATCAGGCTGCATCTCTTTCTGTGAAATCAACTAAGTTCCTTATTTAAAGACTGATAGACAGACTACCTCTCTGCAAGCAATGGGTCTCCCAAGGCCATGACAATAAAATGCAATTTTGAAAAAGAAAATCAAAGAAATCAATTTACATGAAAATAAGCAAAGTAAAATGCAAACTGAAACAGATAGCACAGATAAGATAATGATGATAGCAGCATAGATATCTAAACCCAACTCATTGGCATTGAAAAAGCATTTCACCTGATAGCTAGATTGGGTCCTTTACTATTTAATTTCTAACCTACCTTATCCAGCAATAAGAAGAAAAAAATCAAGAGGCCACCCCCTGCCCCAAGGAGCTTGCAATTTAACATTAGATATGCAGCATTCAAACGGCTTTGCAGTTTCTTGGTCTATATCCAAAACACAAAAAGAGGAGGATGAACGTTCTTTGCAGATTTAGTGGGGGAGGGCCCTGGACTGCCTCTTCTGGGTCCCCTGAAACCTGAAGCCAGCCCTACTAAGCATAGTGAAAGGGCAGCTGTCATTGACTGTCTAAAGCAGGAGTACTCAACCTTTGGAGGCCCGGGTACCCCCTATCACGGTCCAATTTTCTGAAGTAAAAAGGTAAAGGTGACCCCTGACAATGAAGTCCAGTCGTGTCCGACTCTAGGGTGTGGTGCTCATCCCCATTTCAAAGCCAAAGAGCCAGCGTTGTCCGAAGACGCCTCCGTGGTCATGTGGCCGGCATGACTCTCCTTGCCGCAGCACGTAGCATGTGGCTGGAACACGGAGCGCTGTTTACCTTCCCGCAAGCGGTACCTATTTATCTACACACATTAACATGCTTTGGAAGTACCCCCTGCTAATCAACTGCTAATTAATTGGATTAATCAATCAATTAATTAGGCAATTAATCGTTAAATAAAAAGTACTAAAACAATTTTAAATGTGAAAAAATGTCTTATTTAACTCTGTGTGTGTGTGGAGGGGGAGAAACACATGCAAGGATCTCTTTTTTTCCTCCAAGTCACACTTCCCAAAATCAGCTCCTCCCTCCCCCACCCCACCAAAGTACATTTTCCAACATATAAAAATAAACCCAAAACCAAAATCAGAGAGACAGAAGGACTTTGAAAATAATTACAATTTAAAATCCATGTTAATTAACACTTAATTAGCTGTTGATGGGGCAGATAAGGGGCAGGGCTTGGCGTACCCCCAGCAAGAGGTACGTGTACCCCTAGGGGTACCCATACCACAGGTTGAGAACCTCTGGTCTAAAGGCCCAGAGCAAGTTAATTCCATAATCCTGGGGCCACCACTGATGCGACCCTGTTACTTGCCACAAATGTGTTTATTTCCTGAATCCATTTGCAAAAGTAAACTGGGCAAATGTTCAAGTTGACTACAGTTTCAGTAGTGCATGTGGTAGCAAGCCAAACGACAGTTTCCAGGGGGGCAATGCACATGTGTGGCACCATCAGCATTATACAAGTTGGAAGAGAAATATGCTCAGGGAAAAAAAGAGGCAACACTCACTAAGATGTTGTTGTTGTTCAGTCGTTAAGTCGTGTCCGACCCTTCGTGATCCCATGAACCATATCCCGCCAGGCCTTCCTGTCCTCCACTATCTTCCTGAGTTTGCTCATTTTCATGTTCGTTGCATCGGTGATGCTGTCTAACCATCTCATCCTTTGCCTTCCCCTTCTCCTTTTGCCTTCAATCTTGCCCAGCATCAGAGTCTTCTCCAGAGAGTCCTCTCTTCGCATTAGGTGGCCAAAATATTTGAGTTTCAGCCTCAGTACCTGTCCTTCCAGGGAACAGTCAGGGTTGATTTAATTTAGGATTGACTGATTTGATCTCCTAGCAGTCCAAGGGACTCTCAGGAGTCTTCTCCAGCACCACAGTTCGAAAGCATCTATTCTTCGGCGCTCAGCCTTCCTTATGGTCCAACTCTCGCAACCATACATTGCTACTGGGAACACCATCGCCCTGACTATGCGAACTTTGGTTGGCATGGTGATATCTCTACTTAAATTCGCCTATGCCCGTCCATTTTAGTTCGCAGATTCCCAAGATGTCAATGTTCAATCTTATCATCTCATTTTTGACCACATCCAGCTTGCCTTGATTCATAGACCTCACATTCCATAAGAACATAAGAACATAAGAAGAGCCCTGCTGGATCAGGCCAAAAGCCCATCTAGTCCAGCTTCCTGTGTCACACAGTGGCCCCACCAGATGCCTCAGGGAGCACACGAGACAACAAGATACCTGTGTCCAGTCGCCACTCCCTTGCACCTGGCACAGAGAAAACCCACTTCTAAAACCAGGAGGTTGCTTATGGCTTGTAACCTGTGATGGTCTTTTCCTCCATGAATTTGTCCAAACCCCTTTTAAAGGCATCTAGGCCAGGTGCCATCACCACATCCTGTGGCAAGGAGTTCCACAGATGAATCACACGCTGGGTAAAGAAATATTTTCTTTTGTCTGTTCTAACTCTCCCTCCACTCAATTTTAGTGCGTGTCCCCTGGTTCTGGTGTTGTGCGAGAGGGAGAAGAATTTCCCTCTATCCACTCTCTCCATCCCATGCATAATTTTATAAGTCTCAATCATGTCCCCCCTCAGGCGCCTTTTTTCTAGGCTGAAAAGCCCCAGACGCTGTAGCCTTTCCTCGTAAGGGAGGTGCTCCAGCCCACTAATCATTCTGGTCGCTCTTTTCTGCACCTTTTCCAATTCAGCTATATCCTTTTTGAGGTATGGTGACCAGAACTGGACACAATACTCCAGATGTGGCCTTACCATCGATTTGTACAAAGGCATAATGATATTGGCCGTTTTATTCTCAATCCCCTTTTTAATGATCCCGAGCATGGAATTGGCCTTCTTCACAGCCGCCGCACACTGGGTCGACACTTTCATCGACCTGTCCACCAGGACCCCAAGATCTCTCTCTTGATCCGTCACAGACAACTCAGAACCCATTAGCGTATATGTGAAATTTTGGTTTCATGTTCATTCCATCATGTTCATTTCATGTTCATTTCATTCCATGTTCCTAAGCAGTATTGCTCCTTGCAGCATTGGATTTTCCTTTCAACCTCAGACACATCCACAGCTGAACGTCCTATTGGCTTTGGCCCAACTGCTTCATCCTTTCTGGGTCTACTTGGAATAGTCCTCCGCTCTTCCTCAGTAGCATATTGGACACCTTCCGACCTGAGGGTCTCATCTTCCGGCGTCATATCTTTTTGCCTTTTAGTACTGTTCATGGGATTTTCTTGGCAAGGTTACTGGAGAGGGTTGCCATTTCCTTCTCCAGTGGATCACTTTTAGTCAGAACTCTCTGCTACGACCTGTCCGTCTTGGGTGTCCCTGCACGGCATAGCTCATGGCTTCATTGAGTTACGCAAGCCCCTTCGCCACGACAAGGCAATGATCCATGAAGGGGACTCACTAACAGCCCATTCCAACCCAAGGGCCAAGCAGCCCAAGTCAGACCTAAAGTCAGCCTAAGTCGTTTAGGGTGACTTTAGATCTGGAACGCAACCATTTAGGGCGAAGTTAGGTCAAAGTTAGGTCGAAGTTACGACCAACGGACTAAGAACAGCCCATTCCAACCCAAGGGCTAAGCAGCACAAGTCAGACCTAAAGTTGACCTAAAAGTGGGCGGACCATGGGCGGATCGTGGGTGTAACGGGGGCGGCAACCAATTAACGTTGGATTTCAGACCCTGGCAAGCACAGACACGCCCCCTCCAACACAAATGCTGACACAAATTTTAGGTCGACCAAAAAGGTGGACCCAAATTCGAGGAGACCCATAGGAGCCATTTTACCTTACCTAAGCCAGCCCTCTCCTGAAAATTTCTAACACCCTACTCCTGAGTTAGGTCAGAGTTAGGACGGAGTTGGGCCTGCTAGGTCTGGAAACCGACAGAGTTATGCCTAAGATAGGGAGCCTATCAGCACCCAGCTCCACCCAGCCTCTTTCCCACAAAAGCCCAGCCCCAGGCCCCCAGTCTCTCTCTCTCTCTCTCTCTCTCTGAGCACGTGGCATGGGGTTCTGTCCCCCACAGCCACAAAGTGGGACTTTGTCGGTGGAGGGCAAAATTCACAAACACCCCACTTCTCTCTTCTCCTCTCCTCTCTTCCCACCTCAAGGGCAGAGAGGGCTGTTCTGGCTTTGGCCAAACTGTTTACAGCTGTGCCTGGGCAGCTGTCTCCATGCTACCATTTGCTAACCCATGTCTTTCTCCCAGCCTCTCCCCCCCCCCACACACACACACAAACAGGCAACAACACCAGCAGGTAAGTGCAGTTAAGAGCAGGGGTTGTGCTGACATGTGTTCTGACATCTGCCTCTTTGCATATAGAAATATAGGTAGGATACATGCCTCTATACCAATGTCTTGTCTCATAGCTGCCTGCATAGCCTGCCATGATATGCCTCTTTACCAATGTCTTTTCTCATAGCCTGCCTGCATAGCCTGCCATGATATGCCTCTTTACCAATGTCTTGTCTCATAGCTGCCTGCATAGCCTGCCATGATATGCCTCTTTACCAATGTCTTGTCTCATAGCTGCCTGCATAGCCTGCCATGATATGCCTCTTTACCAATGTCTTGTCTCATAGCTGCCTGCATAGCCTGCCATGATATGCCTCTTTACCAATGTCTTGTCTCATAGCTGCCTGCATAGCCTGCCATGATATGCCTCTTTACCAATGAGTAGTCAGATGCCTGCCTGCAATGCCTGCTATGATATATAGGATACATGCCGCTTTACCACTATTGTGTCGGATTGCCGCCTGTTGTCATGTGAGCATACAACACCACGAGTGTGGTGGTGCTGTTAACCATCTGTAGACACCAGCTGTTCCCCCCCCTTTTTCTCCACAGGGTCAACTGACAGGTCAGTATTGCTAGGATTGCCATGGTTGTGACCCAATATATGTGTTGTCTTCTCTCTCTTTGACCCTTTTCCCTTACAGGATCATGCTCGCCTTACACCCGGGTAAGCAGCTCAGACCATGCTATGTGTGTCACACCTATCAGCTGTGTTATTTCTCTCCCTGCAGGCTTTTGCAACGGACACACTGGCTTGTCTTCACTGGCGATTGCTACCACACACCAGCTGCCATGTAACACCCCCTTGTTTTTTGTCTCCCCAGGAACGTCCACTACCACCTACCTTCCTGGGAGCACCCCTGGGCCCGCAGTCTGGTTGCCCCACGGTCCACTGCCTCGCTGCTGCCAGAGGTCAGAGAGCCAGCCCTGCAACCCTCCTCAGCTGCCAGCGCTGCTGCTGCTCCACCTCCCTGGCTGTCGTTCTTGCTGTCCCTCCCCTTTCTATGGAGCAGGCTGTGGTTCCACAGGGGGAGAGCCTGCGTCTCCAGGTCCATGGGGCATGTGTGCTGCTGCTGCTGCTGCTGCTGCTGCTTTCAGATTGGCTGCTGTGACTACCCCTGGCAGCCTCGCCTGGCCATCTCGGCTAACGTTCCAGAACAATAAAGATGCCCCTCGGGCAGAGCCTCCTTGAAACATATGTGCCCAGTGTTACACAAGCATTGCCCTCCACACACAGACAGCCCCCAGAACTGAAGCCCCTGCATGAATCCCTTCCAGGGACTGCCACTTCCTTCCCAGGGAGAACAGAGAAGGGAGGCTGCCAGACCCCCATGGGACAGAGGGGAGGGGGAGTTGGGGGGGCCTCTCAGGCAGGCAAACAGTGACAGGCGCCACGGAGCCCATAGCGGGGCCGCTTCTGGCTGCTGCATCTGTGTAGTGGCCGCTCAGCAACCGGGGATCTCGCCAGCCAGGGCGTCTGCCCGTAATGCAGCCGCTTCCGTCGAAGGTCCGCCCATAATGCAGCCGCTTCCGTCGACGGTCCGCCCGTAATGCAGCCGCTTCCGCCCACAGTCCGTCTGCATAAGAGGCACCTGTTTCTGCATTGCCTTCATCTGCGGAGCAACCCCTGTGTCCCTATTGGTCTCTGCAGACCCCTCTCTCGGAATCTCTCTCCCACCAGCCTTGTTGTCTGTCTGTCTGTCTGTCTCTGACCCACCCGTGTCCCTCCCCAGCACCCACTGTCTGCCTGTCTGTGTGTCTGCCTCCCCTCCCAGTCCCTGATGATGGCTGCTGGCCACCCCCCACCCTGCCAGAGCGCCTGCCGAGAGGCGCCGTCGTCGCCTCATCTGGGGGCGTGATGAGCTGCGTGAGCCCTTCACTCTCGCAGCAGACAAGCCCAAGGCATCTCTCGGTCTTGGCCGGGGCACAGAGCAGAACACACGCCGGGATGCCTTATTTGTTGGCATTGCTCCGGCCCTGGAGGTCCAGGGCTTCAGGCAGCGCACGGGCAAGTCATGTCAGAGGCAGTTCCAGACATCATGAGCCCCCCCTTGTGTGTGACGTTCCCACCCCCCCTCCCCTTCCCTTCCCTCCCCCGCTCACCCCCCAGTGCAGCCTCAACGTGGCATGGGGGTGGCATCGCCTTCTGCAGGAGGGGGGACGGCCACTCTCCCCTGCAGCAGGTGGCTGATGCACAGGGTGCCCTGTGGCAGCTGGCTCGGGCACCTCGCTCACCTGTCACCTGCCCTGCATCCACCACATGACTGGCGCAACCCCCCTGCCTGCGGTCAGCCCCTTTGCGACCGGGCTGAGACAGACACTGCAGCAGCTGCCATGGATGGACGCTGACACGTGCAGACACACAGGCCTGCACATGCCCGAGTCAGACACGGAGCCTGGAGAAGAGCCTGCCTGCCTGGGAGGTAAGTGTTGCCTGGATCCTGGGGTGGTGCTGGGCCACAGAAACTGCAGCCTGCCTAACTCAGGCATACCTCTGACCTAACTCAGACATAACTTCTGCCTAACTTAGGCTGCACTTAGGCCACACTTATGCCTGACTTGGAGAGGAGTTGGGTTGGAATGGGCTGTCAGATAGTCGGTAATAACTGGGCTGATTCTGAATCACTAGCTTGGATTCTTCAGCACATCCTCCCTTCCTGGCTGGAAACTTAATTCTACTTATTTTTAAATTGATGGTACTAGTGTGTTTTAAATGGCATTATCGTATATTCATAGTGCATTTTCAAAAAATTTCAATACTTGACCATCTCTCAGGACAAAAACACACTAGAATTTAAAATGAATGAATGACTAAGTATGCAGCAGAGGAGGGGGGGGGGAGAGAGAGAGAGAGAGAGAGAGAGAGAGAGAGAGAGAATTAGTCGCTACTTTCAAAGTCCAAATGCACTTCCAGAGAGTACAAAAAAATTCTTGTTTCTATTTGATATTTAACAAGTGCAGTAAAACAGAGCATATCTCAAGCTGTGCTTTTGTGTATAAAAGAACACAGACATAAATTAACAAACCTCTCTCTCTCTCTCTCTCTCTCTCTCTGTGTGTGTGTGTGTGTGTGTGTGTGTGTGTTTGTGTATGTGTGTAACGCTCAGGGGTATTTAACTTGGCTGGAATGTTCACGTGCATGAACACCTTTAGAAGTTACGCTAAGTAAATTAAAAACAGAGCTTTCAAAGATTAGCTAACAAAGAAAGCAAGGGAAAAATCCATTCGATTTGCCAATTCTCTATCTTAAGGATCATTCCATTGATCCATTTTGGTATAGATTGATTGAGATGCTCTTGTTTGGGTGAAATGTTTCTTTGTTTGCAAACTGCGAATGTTGTAACAGGATAAAAAAACCATTAGCAAGATGGTTAATGTTGAGTCAAAGAGGCAGATAAAAGGCCTTTCAGCATCCTCTAACAACCACATGGTTTGTCATTCAGGAGGGTGATGATTCTTCCTGTGACTCTTTTCAGGAATGTGCAAAACTTCTTTTCGTTCTTGAGAGCTTGCTATTTTCTCACCTACTAACATAGAGTGTCCAGGATGCTAACCTACCGAATATATGTACATGCAATGCAGAGCTGAAAAATCATTGAGCATTGCTTGTAGCTTATAATCCACAATTGGCATAGTTACACATCACTCATTTGAGGGATGCGTAGAGATGAGATCAGGCTTTTGACCTTTTTACAGTTCACATTTTACCTTTTTTTTCATAAACGTGCACAAAGAAAACGTCTGTTTGGAATCAACTATTGTGGTTCCAGATTTTCCAAATCCTACTCCCAAAATATTACCATATTGAATTCCATCAAGCCTTTCATGCATTTCCCACATGTTCATCCTGAACCAGGATTTTTCAGAATAGTGGTATGTTGATATCAGCATTAACTCTTATAAAAAAGGAAAAGGGTTACATCTTGGTATGATGGCCAAAGCTCTCCTCTCACCATACTATATTTTACAATAGTAAATCATGTGATCAAGATCACAAGCTTCAAGAGAAAAGATGATGTAGTGTTACTGTAGCGTAGCGGTAAGACAACACAACCTATGATGCAGTACTGATGAGAGCAAAATGCAAGGGATGGGGCAAATTTATACATCCTAAAGACTGTCAATGTCATATATAGTCTACTTACGGACCAAAAGGCATCTATGAAAACATCTGGGACCTTTCATTGTCTAACAGCACAATCCTGTTCAAATAAAGGCTGGTGAAGCATGCACTCTGCCGGCCTAGGGCGTCGCAAAAGTGCCGTGAAGCACTTTTGTGACTTTTTGTGGAGTAGACTTTTTGAGGGCATGAGGAGGCTGGTTGGGGAGGTGGGCCAGGGTGTTGGGGGAGGGAGTGATTTGCCAGCCAGCCAAGAAAGGGGGAGGGATTATCAGTGGCGCTCTCTGCCATATCCTAACCCCTTTCCTGAGCCTGGCCATCCTTACACGGCCTCCCTGGAAGTGTGCCAGCAAAATAGCTGGCAACAGCGGCGGAACGTCGGTGGAGCAGGAGCTCCAGGCGCTCGGGCGGGAGATCGGGTGGGAGGGAGGGCGCGCTTGGGGGAACTCACCGAAGCGCTGGATCGGCCCTCCCTCCCTCCCTGGAGCCTGTTCGGCTCCGAAATGAGTGCTAATAAATGGGGGGGGGCGCGTCGACGTCACGCGAGGGGCGCGTCAATGTGACGCGCGCAGGCCCCGCCCCCACACGCCCAGGCGCTGGGAGGGCGCCCGTCATCTCTGCTGGCACACATCCAAGGAGGTCCATTGGGGCTGCTGGGGCCAACACTGGGGGAAAGGGACGAGCGTCCCTTTCCCCTGAGTTGTGCCTCGACTCTGCCAGCATTCATAGGCCCATTCTGCATAGGATGCAGCAGCCGGCCATTTAGGCCGGTCAGTGTGCCTTACGCAGGATTGGGCTGCCCAGCAATTAATGACAATAAAGGAACAGTGGTCAAAGTAGAAGGAAAACTGGATGACACTTGAGTTTGTAGAGAGATCAGAGGTATGGGTGAAGAAGCCATGTCAAAGATTTTTGTTGAAGAGGCAAATAAAATTTTATTATTACCAAATGCTTCAAACGTTTCAAACGTCGCAAGTGGACGGTGGATTTTATTTTTTTCTCTGTCTGACGGATAATCCTATGCGCCCCTCTTTCTTCAGTACTCTGGAGTCTTTGCGTTAAAGGAATATCTACAGGCATTTGGTAATAATAAAATTTTATTTGCCTCTTCACCAAAAATCTTTGACATGGCTTCTTCACCCATACCTCCGATCTCTCTACAAATTGTAACAAGCCATGAGAACCTGCATACAACACTTGAGTTGACCATTTTCGGTAGAAATCTGCTGTTTGAGAGTTGAAAACTGAATTGTGAATGCAATGCCTTCTGCCAGTTTTGCTGTTGCCATTTTTGTTTTAAGAACTGCTGTTTGAAATTGAGTGGGTTAACTTTACCCAAAGTATAGCGAAGGAGCATTCCATTCCTCTTGACTCCCTGGAGTCCATCCCAGAAAGCTCCCTTTTCCTTTCCGCAAATGCAGAGTGAAACTCATTCAGGAGAGGCCTCGTTTCCCAACAAAACAGCACTCATTTCGCAAGGCACCTGAATTTGGATCAGGACTTCCAGTCTGAGTAGGCTTACCATACGTCCCAAAATGGCCGGGACAGACCCGGATTCTGGGGTCCTGTCCCGGGGTGTATGGCAGCTGTTCCGGAGGTCTTGGATCAGGACTTCCAGTCTATGTGCATTAACACTAGGACTATAGGTAGGCTGACCATATCCCAAAAGGGATAGGGCGCCTATAGCTTTAACCATTGGAATTTGGATAGGTGCAACTCAACATGGAAGGGTGCAACAAGCTATACCTGCCTAAATTCCCTCTTCTTACAACGGTTAAAGGTATAGGTACCCTGCCCCTTTTTGGATATGGTCAGCATAACTATAGGGCATCGACATCAGGAAACGTTGACTAGCCCTCTCAAGCTTGCCCTCCACATTAACACATATTTGATAAGCCAGCAACATTTCCCCCATCATGATTCCCCCCTCATCGGTTCTAAATTAAATGCACTTTTCTCATTCCACTTATTATTAACTCACAAACTACAGCATTAATGTGGAGTGAAAAGAACAGCTGTTGACCCTGGAGTAGACATATGTTCCCCCTCTGGTGCCGTAAGCTGAAAGGAAAGATCAGCAAACCCACACAAGGAACGATTCTCCGGGGAACTGGTGGTCTCTCAAGGAAATGGTGAAATGCAGGAATCAGGCGCTCCCATTTCACTGAAGGCTTGCTAGACCTCCTCTGGCCCATCTCTCATGAATCCAAAGGTTCCACTTTCTGCATTTGCCGTGTGGATATTTCCCACAAAATTTCTCCCAGCCTTTAAGCTTCTGTGGAAATGAAAAATAGCATCCACTGATCTACACTGGGCTTGTGTGGCTGCCCTCACTGCTCATCACCCCAATCCAATTTGGGAAGAAGAGGGCTCAGAAAGGACAGCAGCTTTGTTTTATGGTGTTCCCTGGAGACGGTTCCTCTTCTAATGCTGGTGTGGGCTTATTATTCCAATCGACAGATCCTCACATGCGGCCACAGCAGCACAGGGAGGCCATAGGCCTTCCTATTGGGCTCTTATTCTGGGTCTGACCATGGAGGTCTAATCATGACCAGTAGCCATCGACAGACTTCTCCTTCATGAATTCGCCTCGTCCACTTTTCCTGCATATCTGTCTATGTCGGTTGCAAGCTTGTGGGCAGCGCATAACCTGCGCTGGCAGGGATGGCATTGCGAATGCTACAGCACAGAATGAGCCGAGACTTGCAAGGAATGCCAAAAACAAGGAAGGGGGACATGGCTTCTTTTGCTATGTCTGAAGGAAGAGGACGGTCAAGGAAGTGGTAGGTCTGCTGCTTGGAGAAGGTGGTAGACTGGACAATGGAAAGAAGGCTGAGCTGCTCAATACTTATTTCGCATCTGTCTTCTCCCACAAGAGAACGGTGTCCTAACCTTAACACAACAGTTGTACTAAGGAGAAAGCAGGGGTGGGGGGTAGGCTTACCATTTGTCACAGTTTGGCCTGTACAATTCCAGTTTCCGGGGTCCGTCCTGGCTGCCATCCTGGCCGTCCCCAGAAACCGGGAATGTCCCGGCCTTGTCCGGCTGCATCTCATGCCTGGCCGGGACTGAACTGCTGCCTCACACGCCTGCGCGAGCCTCGCACAGGCGCACAAGCTTCAGAATCATCCCGCACTTCTTGGACGATCCCGAAGAGTGGTGCGTTGTGGTGCATAACGCAGCAAAGTGTGGCGTCATGCAGGCATGCGAGGCTGCAGTTCAGGTCCAGCCGAGACGCAGGTGGGACGAAGAGGGTTCAGTACGTTCCCCCCAAAACCTTCGACGGGTTTAGTACGAGGACACAGCCTCCCGGTGGGGATGGAAAACAAGCAGCAGCGGCAAGCGGCGGTGGCAGCAGCAGCAAGCAGTGGCATAACAGCCTCTTCCGGCGCCGGATCAAGGGGCGGGGTGGGCGCCCTGGGCGCCCACCCCGCCCCTATAATTAAATAGCGCTGTGGCCTATTGGCCGCGGCGCGCTCCAGAGGGTGGGGCGCCGCACTCCGGAGGGAGCAACCTGGGTCGCCGCTCCGGGCGCCCCCTTAATTGCCCCCTCAATTGGGAGAGCCGGCTCGGGGAAGTCCTCCCCGGCTGGCTGCCCGGGGCCTTCTAAGGAAGGCCCGCTCGAGAATGGTATTTATACCGTTCTTTTCGATCATGCTCAGACAGTTACTGAGGGAAAAAGGCAGCCCTTTTCCCTCAGTAACAGTCTGAGCATGCGCGAAAAGAACGGTGTAAATATCGTTCTCGCGCGGGCCTTCCTTAGAAGGCCCCGGGCAGGCGGCCGGGGAGGACGTCCCCGAGCCGGCTCTCCCAATTGAGGGGGCCGGCCCGGCCCGACTCGGAGACTCGAGTCTCCGAGTCGGAGTCGGACTCCGGCACGGGTGCGCGGTGCTCCCGCAGGGTGGGCGCCTGGTTCGACTGAACCACGTGCTCCACCCTAGTTACACTACCAGCAGCAAGGATGGCAAGTGGTGTCGGTTGCGAGACAGAAAAAAGAAAACGGTGGCGGCAGGGGAAGTCCGGGACTGGCGGGGGCAGGTAGGAAAACAAGAGAAAAAGACACGCCAGGGAAAAATAATAAATTCTGTGGCGGGAAAAATAATTAATTCCGTGGCGGCCCGCTGGGCGAGCCAAATAATCACATGGGCCACCCTTTCAACAGCGCCACTTCTGCCAAGGCACCACTTTGTAGCTCAGCAGCTGAGAGCTGCTGATCGTGGTGATGGCAGAGCCCATTTATCACAGGGGCCTGGTAAAGAGCTTCCGTGGGCTGCATCCAGCCCGTGGGCCTTATGTTTGACACTCCTGGAGCAGCACAACTGCTCCTGAAGACATGAAGCTCCCCCCGCACGGTCTGTGTCCATGGCAAGATATGGTGCGCTGCAAGGGGGAAAGCGATGTCCATGTTAAACTAGTGTGTTGTGTTGTGCATCCTACTGTAAATACTATGCTGATAGACTGAAACTTGGAGGTGAGTGATAAGGAGAGAAGGAATCCCATCCTTTTATCACCCAAGACAGGGGACAGATCTGGCAATTATGGCTCAATGAGGAAAAAAAGAGAAGGTAATTTAGAAAATGAGGCCAACAAAAGAGGGGAAAGGCACCCCACTGCATTTCGTCCTAATGATATAAATTTCAATTAACAGAATTGATAAATGAAGTCATAAAGCAATGCAAACATGCAGAAGAAAAATTCAAATAATTTTTTTCTTCATGCTTCCAATTCTTTATAGTACATTACATCAGTTAATGGCAATTTGTATAATTTGTGTAATGACATAAATTGCCATGAAACTCTCACACAGCGAAGTGTGGTAAAAATGATAAATCGAAGGAAAGGAGGACGGAGCAGGTTCTTCTGTGGCCTGGAACAAAATAGCTGCGCTGGGCGGATTCCACAGATACCAGGTGAGCATTTGCAAGCAGCGCCACTAAGGAACCGTGGAGAGAGCACCAAGCTGGGGGCACATGGTTCAAATCCTTGTGTAGCCCAACCATGCTGATGTCACCATCGGGGTGGTCCATCCATTAGGCGAGGTGATGCAGGTTGCATCAGTGGCAGATTGTGGGGGGCGACAGGGTGGCATATTTGGGGTGCCCTTCACTGCCACCACCTCCTTGGTCACTGCCACCACCTCCACCCAGCCCTCCATGGACGCAACTCACACTGTTCCACTTTCCACCTATGAAAAGCCCTTCTCTTGTGCAGAAATGAGGGGATATCATTTGTTTCCTAATGGGCCTTCTTGGATAGGAACCAGGAGGCGCCCGCAAAATATAGGTTTCAAGGAGGGATTTGAAGGAAATAAGGGGTGTGGCATGATGGAGGCATTGTGGGTAGCAGTTCCGGGCAAATGTCAATGTCCTGAGTGAGAACTCGGCCAAGGTAGAGATAGCAGGCAACTACTAGAAGACAGTCAAGATCTCAGATCCAATTCTCCAGCCCACCACCAACCTAAAACTGCTTCTACCATGAGGCAAAGTAAGATGAGTGCTTTGGGTGGCAGTAATTGAGTGTCAGTCGCAGAGTAGGAGATGGTGAGATCTCCCCCTAACACTTAAGTGTTCTTCTGCTTGTGTCCCAAATAAATGAATGGGATTGGCAGCAGAACACACATCTGTTGCAACCGGACCCCCCCAGACTTCATAGATGATCCAGTTTTTCCTCTTACAAAAGATAATTAGGAAAAAACTGTCGAGTCTGCAGATTAAGCCTTGCATGTATCTGCCTGGCTCTTACATTGAAAATGCTTAGATCTAAGAAGACAATCTTTTGTAATTAGCTGAGGCCACTATAATCCATAAAAACATCTGATCACATTGATTTTCAGTCAATCAGGCTCTATCTGTCAACCACAATCCTAGAGATCATATGAAAGGTTTTACACATACCCTGCTTTGCTCTCAAAGGTCATTTAAAGTTTGCTTTGGCTTGGGTGCACAGAATTGCCTTTCTGATACCAACAACCATAGGTTCCTATTGAGAGAGAGAGAGAGAGAGAGAGAGAGAGAGAGAGAGAGAGAGAATGGAATGAAGGAAAGGACATTGCTTTTGCTGTAGGATTCAAGAATTACTAACACATTGAAAAATGAAATTCAAAGTGTTCAAAGAAATAGGATATACAGGTCCTAAAGCCATGTAAAAATGAATTTAAACCAGTAGATACGTTTAAAAACACGTTCAAATACGTAAAAAACTAAGGTGCATTTGGATGTCCTGTCCTGGCAAAGTATGGCAGGTTTTAAGAAATTCAGTAAGATGAACCCGATCACTATGGCAAGTTACAACTGTGTGCTTCTACTCACAGTTTTGCTGCAAAGCTGGGCAGAGGACCTGCACCTCCCTGGTCCACTGGAGCAGAGCAGAAGGTATCTCCTGCAGCTCCACCACATCCCTGGGAGCTCAACCACATCCTTGGACCGCCTGCCCCTGGGAGGAAGGAGATACTGCAGGAGCATCCCATGTCTTCTGGGACAGTGGCATAGTGGTAGTTGTGGAGCTTATTATGTCACCTCATGAAGGCCATACAACAAAGCCAACAACTTTGCACGTCTTCATGAAAGTGTTTTCTTCTTCTTCTTCTTCTTCTTCTTCTTCTTCTTCTTCTTCTTCTTCTTCTTCTTCTTCTTCTTCTTCGTCTTCTTCGTCTTCTTCTTCTTCTTCTTCTCCTGCTGCTGCTGCTGCTGCTGCTGCTGCTTAGTTCTACTTGGAAAAGTGCTCTGCTGCACTTAAAGATATCACTCATTTCATCCAAACCTCTAGGATGAGGTGCAATAGTTTAATGGCTGGCAACTCTGGGTGCACCCCAATGGTGTGCCCAGCCCCCTGCCAGAGCAGGTGAGTTGGCAGGGGGGGCATTCCCAGGGAGGATTGGGATGGGGCTCAGGGCTGGCTAAGGGCATGTTGAGGGCAGGTTGGGAAGGTGACTATTGGCGGCATCAGCTCTGCCAATATCGTATGCCCCCAGCCCAACCTCATCACATCCCCCCTGGACCCACTCAGATCTATGCCAGCCGAAGAGCTGAGGTGTAGATCCAAATAGGCCCATAGGACCATGTTGTGGTGGAGTAAGTGAGTAAAAAAGTATTTTACTTACCTCTCTGTCTCTGCCTGGTCCCCAGATGGCCCATAGCATGTAGCAGAGGCTGTGCCAGAGCTGCTACACGATATGGGCCGGCCCATACTAGGATTGGGCTGTTACTTACTCCCAGATAAATCTGCAATTATGAAACATGAGCTACATATGGCCCTTTAGTTAACCCTTAGGAAAGACAATGGCCTAGATCGGGGGTTCAATCTCAACCCCTTCCAGGCCAAGTACCACCTCCGGCGTCACTCTCCTGCTGCATACCACCGGAAGTGACTAGCAATGACATCATTGCCAGTTACTTCCAGGTTTTCAGATTTTTGGAGGCCAGAAAATGCTGGTAGGAGGCTCTGGGCTGGTGGGAGGGCCCTTCTCAGTGTTCCTGAGAGGCTCAGCCAAAGGCAGGAGCCTCTCGGGAGTGAAAACATGCCACTGAAAGCACCACATCAAAGCGAGGTTCCAGTGGTCCGAGTACCACCAGCAGTCGGCCGAAGTACCACTGGTGGTCCTAATACCACTGGTTGAGAACACCTGGCCTAGATATCAACAGATGCTCCTAGGCAAATTTCTCAGTCTGACTCCTGTTGAGCCTGATACTTCTTTTGGCTAAGGTCATTTTAAAAGTTTCCAACTCTTCCCCTTATAGCTCCCACTGATGCTGTAGGCTAAATCCCAGCACTGTACTCCCTCAGCCCTCCTCCCCTCAACTACACCTCTGATTGGGGATATTTATCACAGACATTAAGAGTGATCACAATTTTTTTTTTATTCGATGCTTGTGCTCCTGCATTGATGGATCTGTCCACTGGCGTCGCTTCGGTAGGGGCGGGGCTGTAAGTAACGCTCCGTCGTAGTCTCTTTACCGAGCGAGCAGGAGGCAGCCCCGCCCCCTCACTGTCGGAGCCTTTCCCGCGAGGAGAAAGCAGCAGGCAAGAGACCCTGTCTGCTGCTTTCTCCGCAGGGGACTGGCTCCGACAGTGAGGGGGCGGGGCTGCCTCCTGCTCACTCGGTAAAGAGACTACGACGGAGCGTTACTTACAGCCCCGCCCCTACCGAAGCGACGCCACTGGATCTGTCTATGGCTTTCATGCCATGGCTACTGGCCATGAAAGCCAAATGGAACCACCAGGTGTCCAAGGCAGTAGATCTCTGAAGATGAGATGATGGGGGAAAGCGATGGGGACTGATCACCTTCATGATTACTTGTTTGTGAAAATCTGTGGGCTTGTGCCTGGTGGAAATTGTTGAAATTATGGCAAGATCTAAATATTCAGTCATTTATAGGGTTAATGTGACTGTTGGTTATTTCAAACATACTGAGTTAAACCCGGGAAAATGTAAAACAGTGATTGGTTGATTAGATCGGGTGATCTTCAAGCAAGGGTCTGAGAGGAGATGAACCTCCATTTTGTTTTATACATGTGTGCTTTTGCTTAGTGTGCATTTGAACCTGTTTGAATCTCCCTCTCTGTCCAACAATCTATCATCCTTGTTAGTTTAGTAAAGTTGAATCAAGTCTAAGCTTTCATGTATGCCTCAGCTTGTTTATTCTAATAGTCAAGATTCATTGCAACCTCCAGAGAATCTCTTCCAGTGATGTAGACTTGAGTCTATTGACTCGGACCCGAGTCAGACACAAGTCGTGTCAATGATTCAACTCGGACTCGACTCGGTGATTTGTAAAAGACTTGGAAGACTCGACTCGTGACTTGGAGCCTTTTACGACAAGTCAAATTTTATTCAGGTTTAAACCCGTTTTCCCCATTAAATAGATAGGGATTCGCAACTCGCAACCAAAGACTTGGGACTTGGGGGCAAAGACTTGGGACTTGACTTGAGACTTGGAGTCAGAGACTTGATCCACATCCCTGATCTCTTCAATATTTACAACAGAAACAAAATGCTGGACTAGATAGACCGGATCCAGCACGTCAGTTCTTAACATGATAAAATTGTCTCTGATTTGTTTCTTTCCAGGTGCTTGTGGTATCCTTGAAACATCTCATTCATGGCCTGGGAGCCACTTTTCTATGGGCTCATTCCACGGCACTGGCCAACATTTAAAGGCTTCAAATCTCATGAATTGGGAAATGCACTTCTGTCTTTCTCAAGGAATGAGCCCAATCAAGAGATCCAACCCAGTCATGTGAGCGTTGGCCTCTACACATTACAGGTGCATGTAGGATGGGCACATCGAAAGGGGCTCTCACCACAACAGGAACGTAGCATCTAAAGAGTACATGTGGAAATGTGTCTTCCACTGAATCCTTATTGGCTGAGCATAGGACAGAATCAGGGGCAAGCCTGTAATTCATCTGTGGAACTCCTTGCCACACGATGTGGTGATGGCACCTGGCCTGGATGCCTTTAAAAGGGGTTTGGACATGGAGGAAAAGACCATCACAGGTCACAAGCCATAAGCAACCTCCTGGTTTTAGAAGTGGGTTTTCTCTGTGCCAGGTGCAGGGGAGTGGCAGCAGGAAACAGGTTATCTTGTTGTCTTGTGCTCCCTGAGGCATCTGGTGGGGCCACTGTGTAATACAGGAAGCTGGACTAGATGAGCCTTTGGCCTGATCCATCAGGGCTCTTCTTATGTTCTTATGTTCTTAAGCCCAGGCATTGCATGCAGAACGTCCCAGACTATATCCCTGCCATTTCCAGTTTGAGGTTCAAGTTACAGAAGATGAGAAAGACTTTGGCCTATGGACTCTGGAAAGTCAGTGGCAGAGTGGACAGTATTGGGTGAGACGATGGGAAGGTCCGACTTGGTCTGTCAACTTTATATGTTTATAACGAGCATGTGGATATCTGGAAATAGCACGGAACTATTCAAAGAACCAGGCAGCTGCTAAATAGTATATTTGCTCAGTGACACATTTGGAAAATCAATGTTGCCTTCTTCAAGCTTGAAGGGAGCATGGGGTGCTGAGGAGGCGAGGAATCCTCTAAGCTACATCCCAGGTGACAACAGAGAAAGTGCTTAATTTGGGCATGAAAGTAATTATATTAAAGAAGGCATTAAATGCATGTTTGAACCAAGGTTGTCAAGGACTCGGGGTGAGTTTGCCTTTGTAAGAAAAGGTTGCTTGCTTCATTAAAATTGGAATCCCAGCTTTACCCTTCATTTGTTCCTTTTACAGTTTCATCCTTTCATTGGTTTTTTTTTTTTTTGTATTTAATTCAAAGCGCCTTAGCCTATAAAGGAAGCGAGAGTGGGTCTGAGATAGTCAAAACGGGAACCTGCAGGAGTCGGGTTGTACAACAGAAGCCTGAAAACTCAGAACTGTGTCACTGGAAAAAAAAATATGACCCAGGAGCTAGGCTGGCATGGATCGAAGCAGATATACTTGTGTGCATATTTTACAGGGATGGTATAAGATTCTGAGGGGAACCTTGAAATATGGGCACCCCAATCAAAGCTTCTAGCCGCATTTCAAGTTGGGTCCAACCTCTTATAAGAAGAGCCCTGCTGGATCAGGCCAAAGGCCCATCTAGTCCAGCTTTCTGTATCTCACAGTGGCCCCACCAGATGCCTCCGAGAGCACACAGCCAACAAGATAACCTGTTTCCTGTTGTCACTCCCTTGCACCTGGCACAGATCACCTGTTTCCTGTTGTCACTCCCTTGCACGTGGCACAGAGAAAACCTACTTCTAAAACCAGGAGGTTGTTTATGGCTTGTAACCTGTGATGGTCTTTTCCTCCATGAATTTATCCAACCCCCTTTTAAAGGTATTATGATGACCCTACCCAGAATGGAGTTTGCATCTTCTTCTGCCTGTTCTGCGAGTTCCCTCCAACATTCATCAGCCAAAAACACTGATCATCATTTCCAGGTGAGCGGTGTGGTCTTTTTGGAGGTAAAGGAAGCCTCCGTCCCCTAACACTCTCTCCCTTTTCCCCCAGATAAGGCTGGTTTTGCTTGGGAGAGATGGGGGGAATTGGGAGGAGCAGTGACAAAAATCAACTGGGCTTTTTCAGCATTCACATCTAGCACACTCAAAAGACCCAATGTGGTTTGGGGCAAGAAAGATCACTTTTGCTGAGAATTACTTCTTGAACTGGGGAGGTTGGTTATGAAAAGGGGTGGCAAAAGTACTCAGCTTAAAAAAAATGGCATCAGCTGCCCGCTTGATCTGGTTGGTGCCCACCGTTTTGTTTTTTTCCCACAATAAAGCTACATCATGGTGAAGTGGGTCATGAAAGTGCTTCATTTTGATGAAATGAAAAGGGGTTTGATAGGGCCTTTAAAAGGTGCTTGGATAGATTCATGCAGGAAAAGACCATCACAGGTTACAAGCCATAAGCAACCTCCTGGCTTTAGAAGTGGGTTTTCTCTGTGCCAGGTGCAAGGGAGTGACAGTGGGAAACAGGTTATCTTGTAGTCTTGTGCTCCCTGAGGCATCTGGTGGGGCCACTGTGTGATACAGGAAGCTGGACTAGATGGGCCTTTGGCCTGATCCAGCAGGGCTCTTCTTATGTTCTTATGATGATTACCCAGAAAAGAAGTGCTCTCTCCTCATCACCTGCATCTTTAGAGATCCTAGGGGTGAGTTCAACAGTCCTTGCATTCAGGAGAAGGAGGTTGGAAATCCAAGAAGGTCTTTCTCTGCTTTATATAGCTGGGCTTCCTTCAAGGAAGGACAGCCATCACCAGCTGCTTCTCTCTCTCTCTCTTCTCTCTCCCCCCCCCCCCAGACTTTCTGCCTCCCTCACCCTCTTCCCTGCTTGCCTCGTGCTGGCTTTTCACCTCTCCTCCTCCATTAACGGGACCCCTAAATCCCGTCACGAGGGCGGTAGGAGGTCTGTGTATCAGTACTCGTGGCACAGGAGCACTTCTGGTCTATTTGTGTAACCACCTGGCCAGGTCATTCAAGCCACAGAAAGACCACTCGTGGTGGGGCTCTCAACAGCAAAACCACTGGTTTCTTATGTATCGGAGAAGTGGCTGCTGTCGATCCTTCATCTGTTTAGCCTGCTCCTCAAAGGCAAAGAAGAACTGCTTCTGTCGGAGAACAGAGATTGCTTCATCCAACCACCCCCCCCTGGGGTTGCAGCCTCAGACTGCAGGCTCTTTATTTGGACCCCTCCTTCTTCTCTGTGGCCACCAGCCATGGCGCAATGCTGCACCTTAACAAGCTCAGAGACAAGCTGCAGTGTGCAGTTGTGTGTGTGTGTGTGTGTGTGTGTGTGTGTGTGTGTGTGTGTGTGTTCAGATTTGGGCACAGGCAGACAAGGATGAAAAGGGGGCATAAGGAGATGGTGTGGTTGAAATGGATTGGGTTCAGACTCTGGAGCAGGCCAGAGGCAGATGTGGGTTACACAGCTGCTGAAGATGGCTTGAGTATTAGCTTCCTGAGTCAAGTTGAGTTGTAGGAATCTACACGGCTACACTGAATGAAGCAGAGACGGACCATCCATGAGGCCAACTTCAGGCAGCAGATGGCAGGGGCCCCCACTTCTGTCCACCCACTTGCTTCCATTGATCCGCTTGCCCCTAGGAAGAGGGAAAGAAAAGCGAAGTGGAGGAGAGTCGTGGGCTGGAGTCTTGGAGGAGCAGTGGCTGGCACATCATGAGCGGAGGCAGCATTTGACAGCCCGCCTCAGGTGCCAGGAGTTCTTAGGCTGGCCCTGCTAAGAAGAGTTGCTCAGACTGGGAACCCACTGTATGTGAGTTCTTCTGGAGAGCCACTTGCATCACCCGCCTAGTTTAACTGAAGGCGTTTCACCCTCCTTTCCTCCTGAAAAATCCCCCAAACGTTTCCCACATTTGCTGCCTACAAATTTGGCTTTGAATGTTGTTGGCCCGGGGAGGGGGGGCATTTGAGGTCAACACTAGTTGAAACTTAAGCCCGTTTACTAAAAGCTTTCCAAAGTCTTATCCCTGAAAATGACCCATCTCACCTCAAAAGGCCTGAGGGCCCAGAACCCACCCTCTATAAACTATCTCAGTGTATAGGGAAGTTCACAAGAAAATGTACATTACAGGAGAAGCTGTATTTGGATGGAGATCTGGCAATATGGCTGAGCCTACTACACGAAGCTCCTATAGACCAGCTCCCCCCTCCCCCATCAGTATGCGGAGATACCCATTTGCTTCCATTTTTATTCGTTTTTCAAAAATTAATTCCAGCTCTGCCATGTACCAATTTCATAATGGAGTCTTTCTTTTTTTCACCTCTCCTCCAAATTACTGCAACGGTCACATTTTCTTCCGAGCTTCTTTCCCCGACGGCAACACAAGCTGTGAGAAGAGGCTCTTGGATTATGACAGATCAATATCGCTGCAGCCCAACCACCAAAGTGCCCCCAACCAATGCTAATTGAGATCCCAACTTACACGATGCAGATCAGAGAGGAGCTGAGAAATCCATCAAAACAGATGAAAATGAAATATATATCCCCGAGGACTCTTCGGCTTTTCCTGGTGTCGGAGTTTGTACTGCTGCATAATGAAGAGAAAAGCTTTGCCGGCCATTGTTAATTGCAAAAAAGAGATTTTTGGAGAATGCAGGTTCTGTACCACCAAAGACAGAGCATGATAAATCATTTCGAAGACATATTTCATCTGCAAGGATTGATGCAACTGGTGCCACGAAAACAACCTCACGCCAGAAATGTGCAGAGAGAAAGAGAGAGAGAGAGAGAGAGGCCCATCTTTATTTTCTCTTCCATCAGGAGTGGACAGAGATAATGATGGCAAACCTGGATTTACATCGCGGACTTTCAGCGCAATCCTGTGTAACCTTGCACCGGTGTAACAGTACATGCACCAGTGTAAGCGCACTTATGCCAGTGTAATTGCACTTACACCAGTGCATCTGTTGTTACACCGGTGTATCTACTGTTATACCGGTGCAAGGTTACACAGGATTGCGCTGTTTGTGTAGTATGCCTACAAAGTAGAGCTTGGTGCATCTGCAGCAAAGGCACCAGAAAGAGAGCCAGCTCCCCCCCCCCCCACCCCCATGGCTGAAACCAACTGTCACCTGCTGGCTCCTTCATTCCTAGAATGGTGTCTATCTGCAGCCTGGTTGCAGCAGAGGGGAGAAATCAGACAGTGATTTTGTTGTATGTGATCCTATTCTTGCAAAGAACCCTGAGGCTCTCAAGTCAGAAGGGGGGAGGGGGAGGGATAATGTATAAATAAATAATACACGGGATTTTTTTGTCCTGCTCCCATCCCAACATCATGGATTAGGAAGTCGCTGGTTCCTGTCTCTCCTCTGCCTCAAACTCGCTAGCTAGTTTGCCCTTACGAGATTTGGGTGCCGCCATCTTGGATCTCGCGAGATTTTGCAAGATCCAAGATGGCCGCTGACAGGAAAAAGTGCCTTTTGGCACTTTGCAAGTGGCGGCGGCAGAGGAGGAGGCTTACACTGGGCCCGGAAAGCCCGGGACTGACCCGGGACTGGAGCCCGAAATGGTCCCGGGCGTTCCGGGACAGATGGTAAGCCTAATCAAAACTATTTGGGTGACTTTTCTGGTGACTGTTGCTGGTGGTGTTCTACATCTTTTTTTTAAAAAAAATGTGAGCCCTTTTGGGACAGGGAGCCATTTAATTATTAGTTGATTTTATTTGTAAACCGCTTTGTGAACTTTTTGTTGAAAAGCAGTATATAAATACTGTTAATAGTAGTAGTAGTAGTAGTAGTAGTAGTAGTAGTAGTAGTAGTAGTAGTAGTAGTAGTAGTAGTAGTAATAATTTATTTTTCTTCTGAATGTTTTCTGAGCAGGGACCTCCAAATCTGCCTCACAGTTCAGTTTAAGAGAAGAACAAAAAATAAGGTTGAGCTGTAAGTTTTCAGCTGAAAATGTTTGGCTTGAGTTTGGGACAGTTGGGGCAAAGCCACCCCTTTCTCCGCAGTTTTGCAGTGGTGGAGGTGCTTCTGTAAGCAGTTGGTGGTCGTCATTTTATTCCCCAAAAGAATGTTGCATGGTTACATGGTGTCATCTTCCAGTGGACTTCTGAGAAATAAAATGACAACTGCCAGTCAGCAGGCCACCAGGAAGAACTGCCAAAGTAAGACCCCCTCTTTTGCCCCTTCCACCCATAATTATCAAATGTGGCAGCAAAATGGGAGGCATTTTGGTTTGACCCTGAACAATTTGGACAAAAGACAACCTGGGATGTTCCAAATCCCACTACAATTCAGGCTGCTCTTTGTCAGGACTACGATTCTTCCCTGGAATCCCTTTAACTTGATACATCAATCTTTGAAAGGTGGAGGCATTTTCACCTGTGGCAAACGGCTTTGCCAGGTTGTTGTATTGCTTCAAAAGCCTGCAAAGCCTGTTTGATTCAAGGAGGTGGTGGGACAAAAGAAATAGGCTAGTATATGAGAAGAAGCATCAATTCCCTTCCGCATGCCATGGGAATGGGAAGTGTAGCCTCTACTCAAGTCTCTTAAAAACCTATTGTCTGTCTTCAGCCTTTTTCTTTTCAGCCTTAAGCTAAACTTATTCAAACCAGTGAAAGCAGTCCCGTTTAATTACACCAAGGTCTCAATCCGGCTGATGGCCTCTTAGTTCAATAATTGAAAGCTCATTCTTTGTTTACCATTTTTTATTCAAGACCTAATCACTGAAGAAACTGAATAATTCCTTGAGACAACATATTGACTTCCCATTTCATCCTTCTCCTCCTCCTCCTCACAACCCACCCTGGGGGAAAAAGTCTATTCTTCTCTTTTTCCCCCCTGACATGATGACCTTGTAGAGTTCCAAAAGTTAAGTGGAACGCAGTTTTGGGAACATCCATTGTTCTAATCACAGCTGCTCCAAGACCATATTGTCAGTGAAATGACAAAGAAATTAGCAGCTCATTTTGTGCGACGTGAACTTTCTCTCTCTCTCTCTCCCTCTCTCTCTCTCTCTCTGTTTCTCTCTCGCTCTTGATGAGAACGTTCCCTTTGATAAATCAGCCATCATACCTTATTGCCATGCAGAGACTAGGGGGAAAAATGTCAACAACATTTCTTTCCAGAGTCTTCTGAAAGCAATCAAATTTCACTGCCACAAAAAGGTAATGCTTAATTTTTTTCCCTCTCTCCCTTCTCCGTTTCTTTGGCACAGAGAAAGTTAAAAGAGGACATATCTTTTCAAAGCCACAAAAATTGATTGGACTTGCAACAGATGAGGCTCCGGCAATGAATAAGATAAAGAGCGGATTCTGCACATTATTGCAAGAGGAGATCTCATCGGTGCGTACCATTCCCCGCCTTGCGCACAGACTTCAATTAGCAGTTAAGGATGTGTTGAAATATGTTGGAGGAATTAGTCATTTCGGAGCCTTCAGAAGAGAAACTAAGCCATTGTGTGTTTGTAGTCAGCCAAAAAGGAAAAGAAAGGAGAAAGAAAAGAAATTCAGTAAGAAGTCGCTGATTGGGCATTTGTAGCATCACTGGAGCATCTACAGAGCAGGCCAGCCGCGCAAAGATGTGCTGATTAGCGCACAGTTCCAGGACAGTAAAGACTATTTTTAAGGTCATAGAAACTGCAACCTAAACATATCTCATTTTCCAGGGCTGCCCCAGTGAGGAGAAAAAAAATCCGCAGAAGTTCAGGACAACCATCACAGAGATGTTGCTGCTTAACCATTATCCCTCCCTTCCCCAAAACTGCACATGAGTAGATGCCCTCCTTGTGATATCTTGAATGTGTCTGTTTGGGCCTGATATTTACTGAGCTTCTATGACTTTCCCAAATATTGCACCTCCTCTTGAGTAATAAAACTTCGTCAAATGACTTAACCTGGCATGACGCCAGCCTCCATCCCTGTTTCAGCTGTATAATCCACCCCCTCCCACAGCCTCCTTGCCCCATTTCTCCCCCTCCCTGCCCAGTTTTGCCCCCTCCCCACCTCCCCCGCCACCAAAGATGTCATCAGTGAGGGGGCCTTGAGGCGGTGGGCCCCCAGGCGGCAGGGTCGGGCCTCAGGCGGGCGGGAGGGTATCACGTCGGCCGGAGGCAGCGCGAATCGTCCCAGCGAGGAGGCGCGGAGGCGGCGTGTTTGACCCTCCCGCCCACCCTGTGCCTCGGTATGGTGCCTAACGGCTGCAGTCGTTATGTTACTTCCGGTGCGGGGGCGCGGTCGTAGAATCGCCACTGCCTGCCACCTTGGCAGGTGGAGGGCACTCCTGCCTCCAATGTGCTGCCAGACTTGAAGGCCGTTTTTGGGCAGTCGTTGCCAGCAGAATGTGCATTCCGCTGATGGTGAGGCCCAATAGGATTGGACCATTAGTCTATTCCTAATTAACCCAATTTCCTTCCTTCATATTTACTTGTTAATTTATATACGCTATTAGATTATATTAAAATGTCTAAATTAAAATGTCTCAAATGAGGACTTTAAAAAAAGGAAAGGAAACAGACTGCATAAATCAAAACAGGAAATATGACCAGGGGCATTCTTAGCAGGTGAAATGCTTGAACCAATAAGAGTTATTCAGGTAATCAAACTATTACTTACTTATCTAGTAACTACCCAAGTACTGTATACAGGCTGCCTTTTAGCCATAATGGCTTCCAAGGCAGCTTACAATAAAAACAAATTAAAACAGTTCCAATTGAAAACAATTCAAGTCTAAAAATAAATCAAAAGAATTGACTGAAAGTCTAACTAGAGATGAATGTCACTGCTTTCATCCTGTCCTAACTTCATAGTTTTCTTTGATTTCCATTCCGCTTTAACACCCCCCCCCCCAGAAAAAAACATAGTTAGATATGCAATTTCAGGAGTTTTCTACCCCAAACAATTGGTGCGAATATGTTGCAAAGAAAGCATTTAAATATTTTTTTTCTGCAGATGTATGCAATACTGTACATAGAACCTCTTCACTTGTACTTATTTTGTATATATGTATCTTGGGAGAGAGAGGCTGTGCCTGCCAACTTCCAAGGGAGGGAGCTGCCAAGAGCAGGGGACACCCCAGAAAAGGACCTGCTCCTTGTTGAGGAAAGGCTGATGGTAACACTCAATGCAAGCAGGGCTTCATTGGTCCCTATCTGGCGACATTTAAGGGACTGCAAAAGTTATGAGAGCGCCTTTTTCATCAAAATGTGTTAGCAGACTACTTCAGGCATTATATTAGTATTTTTTATAGATGTTAGAGTTTTTGTACATTCTATAGTCAATTTTGATGGGTGTTTTAAAGTCATTTTTATGATAAATTGATGAACATAATTGTAATAAAGAAAACATCACATTACATTACTGTTAAATTTCTTATTCGGAAGCAGTAAACAGAGTTAGTTCTGCATAGATTGATCATCACATCGACTTCTGAACCAAAGTCATTTATTTAAACATAAAAATTAGTACCCCAAAATATATTGTATTGGAGGTTCATAATTCAATTCTCAAAATTCAGCAACCCACATTGGTATAATGGAGGGGTATAATGGACATAATTTCAAAGTCATTACTATCTTGATTTGTTCCAATTTGCCTTCCAACCCATTTCAGGACTGAAACTGCCTTGGTCACTCTAGCTGATAAGCCTGTTGGTTCCACCACACCTCTCAGTGGTGTTTGATACCATTAACCATGGTATCCCTCTGATCTGCCTCTTGGGATTGGACTGGGGGGCATAGTATTGTCCTGGTTATGGTCCAACCTGGAGGCGTGAAGAATGTGTTGCTAGGGGATGACTGCTTGGCCCCGGGGCGTGACCAATGTTCCTTCTAAGTGATGAGGGAAGTGCTCAGAGCCCAAGGAGGGGCGGCAGCAAGAAATAGGGCCTTCTCAGCAGTGGCACCGACCTTATGGAATTCCCTCCCTCTAAACTTATGAACTGCTCCCTCCTTGGAGGCATTCCGGTGGGGCCTAAAGACATTTCTCTTTAAACAAGCCATCTGAGTTAACCACCCAACCTAACTATTTTAGTGGTCCAGCCCCTTTTTACAATAACCTTTTACTCCTGTTTTTATATCTTGTACTGTTTTTTTTTAGTGTATTAACGTTTTAAGAGTTTTATATTTTTAAATGTATCAATTTTGTAATTTTTAAATTTTGTAAGCCACTTTGAGCGGGATATAAATCCAAATAATAATAATAATAATAATAATAATAATAATAATAATAATAATAATAATGTGTGGGACAGCCCCAGAGCGCTCAGTGATGACTTCCTCATCATTGCCAAGCCCCGGAGCATCCGGAAGGAAGTTGTGCAGGACTTCCATTCTAACTATGCAGCCACATGGCCATGCAGCTGTCCATGAATTGTGACCTTTGTGGAGTCCTGCAGGTTTCCATCTGGTCCCCTATGTGGATTAATTTCTGCGTGAAACCACTGGGGGAGGTTGTTTGGGAATTTGGGCTGAGAAATCACCAGTATGTGGATGACATCAAGCTCTATCTCACTATATCATTTTATCTTCTGTTCCCAGGAAGTCTGTGGATGTTCTGAATAGGTATTTGAAGGCAGTGGTGGTCTGGATGCGGACTAACAACTTAATCCAGACAAAACAGAGGTACTACCAATCAGTAGTACAGTCAGACCTTTTACTCCATAGTTTTTTTCATCCACGAATTTCACTCAACACTCGTGGCAAAACTGTGAAAGAGGGAGTCCGACTGCGCCACATTACCTCTTTTTTCAGCATTGTCGTGGGCCTGCCAGCCACTTCCCACCACCTGCACGCATCCAAACAGCTGAAAAAAAAAAAAAGCAACCGGGGATCTGTTGGGGGCCTGCCAGCCACATCCCGGCGTGTTTAAACTGCTGAAAAAAAAAGAAAAAATGCAACCAGGAGTCTCTGGTGCCATCTACAGGTTGCTTCCAGTAGCGGTTTTTCTTTTTTTCTTTTTTCAGTCAGTTTAAACAAATTCAGGAGGAGGGAAGCGGCAAAGATACTGGAAAAAAGGTAATGTGGCACCGCTCCCCATCGTCCACCCTGGTTTTCCTATAACACTGTTATTTATCTACTGGGGTTCCGGGAACAGAACCCCAGTGGATAAAAAGGTCCGACTGTACTTCTGATCTAGGAATGGAGTTCATCCCATTTTTGATGGGGTAGCACTGCCTCTGACAAAGAAGCTGTGCAGTTTGGAGGAACTCCTAGACCCAGTCCTGCCCCTAAAGGGCTGGGTCTGACTCTGTTTGGACACGGCCATAGTGATCCATGCTTTGGTGACCTTAAGACTTGATTACTGCAATGTGCTCTATGTGTGGTTGCCCTGGAAGACCGTCCAGAAACTGAAAGTAGTTCAGAACATGGCAACCCATGTGGTAATTGGGGCTCGGCAGTACAATTCCATTGGGCTGCTACTCTGGCCGCTAAATTGGCTGCCAGTTCATTTCTGAGCACAATTGAAGGTGCAGGTTTTGACCTATAAAGTTCTTTACAGCTCAGGACGAGGGTGTTTGAGGGACCACCTTCTTCCATACGTTCTGGCCTATATCTGAGATCATCTGAGGGGCTCTCCTGTGTCTGCTGCACTTGGCCAATGTTAGGGGGACAATGACAAGAGGTGGGGCCTTTTCTGTGTTGGCCCTGAAATTATGGAATTCCCTCCCTTTTGATTTGAATGTGGCATCCTCCTTGGGGCTTTTCCAGTGGGGCCTAAAGATTTTTTCTTTTTGGGGTGACCTTTTGGGTGTAGTGTGTATGGCGGGGGATGTGTGTTGTTTGGGGTTATGCACTATCTCTGATCACTGACTTGCACTGTGTTCAGTTTTTATTCTGCTTCTGCTTCTGGTTTTATTGCAATGTGTTTTATACAGTACTTCTGCTTTCGACTTCTGTTTTATCTGTTTTTACTGTTGTATTTTATGCGGTGTCTTCTGATCTTTTAATCATTATTTTATTGCACTGCTGATATTGTATTTCATTGTATTTTTATTGCATTTTTGTAAACTGCCTTGGATACCCCTTTGTAAGGGGAAAGGCAGGGTAAAAATTGACCAAATAAATACATAAAATAAACAAACCAAGAGGCAAATGGCAGCCCAGGAGAGCCTTGCCAAGCCTGGCTTGAGCACCAGCCTCACCTGGGATGCAGAGAGGGCAGATGGTATGTTGCTTGGAGTGATTTGCAAGGTTAGGCGAGGGAGGCTCCCCATGGAACAGTTGCACTTGCAACTATCAACCACCCCTGAATGCTCCTAAGGTGGATCTGGGTACCCCACCTCTTTCCATCTCAGCACTGTTTGCCTCCTCCATCCTCTGATGGAGAAGGTGCCTTGGCTGCCAAATGGACAAAGACAGCCCAATCCTGCCAGGCGATTGAAGGAGTGGCTTCCCTGATTGGCACAAGGAGCCAGACCAATGACCAGACTACAGAGTGCCAGATGGAGATGAGAGGAATAAGATGAGCCATTGAAGGACCAGCAAGGAGGAGGCTGCTGTAGTCAAGACAACCAGGTGTGCAGGACATATGGAGTTAATTTCTCCTTCTGGGTGTTACAAGATGGGGGAAAAATAATTTGCTCCCCCATAATTCTCCTCCAAATTCTTTTCTCCATGAATTGCTGATATTTTCTTAAAGTTTGAATTTTTTGCTGAATATTCACCACATATTTGCAGCGAGTGGCCTCACGGGGACCAAGTGGCTCACGGGGACAAAGTGGCAAGATAAAAAAAGACACAGCGAGTTAAGCAGCTGGGCGAGTTCAGCAGCGGGGCGAGGAAGCCAGGCCCCACACACTGCCCGGCACGTCCCTTGAAGAGAGGAGAGCTCCAATAACATTAAGGTACCCAAACTGTTTTAAACCCATAACTTACAAAAAAAGCTATGCAGTCAGACAGCCAGCAGAAGGGTGGGGGCTATCCAGTGTTTTGCACTGAGTGTCACATGTATGACTATCTGCCTCTTGGGCACATGTCATGGGTGTGTGCTCGGTGCAAAGAGCTCCAGGCTCTCAGGGAACGGGTTCGCTCCCTTGAAGCCACGGTTGCTGACCTGGAGAAGCAGAGACAGGTAGAGAGGAACCAGGGTGAGACTTCTAGGGACGTGGAGGCATCGTCCTACCCTCAGTTGGCCAGCACTTCAGCTGCCAGGGAAGGGAGTCTCAGGGCTGGAGGACATTGCTCTGGAAAAGAGGGAAACAATCCCACAGTGGGGACCCCTTCTTCAGGTGATGGGCCCGTATCCAGTCGCACTATGGATACTCCTCTGGGGAGAGGGGGAAGGGGGCTTCTTGTTGTGGGTGACTCTATAGTCAGGAACATAGAAAGGGGGGTCTGTGACGGATGTGAGGACCGCACGGTGACTTGCCTACCTGGTGCGAAGGTTGCGGACATCACCTCTCGTCTAGATAGGCTGGTAGAGAGTGCTGGGGAGGAGGTAGCGGTTGTGGTGCATGTTGGCACCAACGACGTGGGGAAATGTAGCCGGGCGGTCCTGGAGGCCAAATTTAGGTTGCTAGGTAGGAAGCTCAAATCCAGGACCCCAAAGGTGGCGTTCTCAGAAGTGCTACCTGTTCCACGCGCAGGGACAGCTAGGCAGGCGGAGCTCAGGGGTCTCAATGCGTGGATGAGACACTGGTGTGAGGAGGAGGGGTTTAAGTTTGTTAGGCACTGGGGAACGTTTTGGGACAAGCCGGGCCTGTACAAGAGGGACGGGCTTCACTTGAACCAAAATGGAACCAGACTGCTGGCGCGTAACATTAAGAAGGTGGCAGAGCAGCTTTTAAACTGACTCCTGGGGGAAAGCCGACAGGAGCCGAGGGGCATCCGGTTCGGGACTCCTCATTCCTCGGGAATGAGGGTGCAGAGGATGGGGAACAATCAAGTAATAACAGAATAAGAATTGGGAGTGGTAGCGTGATGGGACATGACAGCCAGTCTAGCAAAACAGAAGGCTGCAGGAATAAAGGGGCAAACATGCAGCTCTTCTTGGGGGACCAGGTATATAAGTGCTTTTATGCAAATGCCCGAAGTCTACGGGCAAAGATGGGAGAACTGGAATGTTTGGTGGCTAGGGAAAACATTGACATAGTAGGTATAACAGAAACCTGGTGGAATGCGGAGAACCAGTGGGATACTGCAATTCCAGGATATAAACTCTATAGGAGGGACAGAGAGGGGCGTGTTGGAGGTGGGGTGGCCATCTATGTCAAAGAGGGGGTAGAATCCACCAGAGTAGAGCTGGAGGGGGGCTCTGACTCCTCCGTAGAATCACTGTGGGTTAGATTACCAGGCTCCAAGAGTGATGTAATAGTAGGGGCATGCTACCGTCCTCCAGATCAAAAACCTGAAGGGGACCTTGAAATAAGGAAGCAAATCAGGGAGGTGTCAACGAGAGACAGGGTTGTAGTCATGGGGGACTTCAATTATCCTCACATCGACTGGGTCAATTCATGCTCAGGTCATGAAAGAGAGACTGGATTTCTGGATATGTTAAATGACTGTGCCTTAGAGCAGCTTGTCACGGAACCGACCAGAGGACAGGTGACTCTGGACTTGATATTGTGTGGCACTCAAGATCTGGTCAGGGAGGTAAATGTTACCGAACCGTTGGGGAACAGTGACCATGCTGCGATCTGTTTCGCCATGCATGTCGGAGGGAGAGTGCCGAGCAAATCTGACACGAAAACCCTTGACTTCCGAAGGGCAGACTTCCCCAAAATGAGAAGACTAGTTAAGAAAAAGCTGAAAGGGAAGGTAAAAGGAGTCCAATCGCTCCAGAGTGCATGGAGGCTGTTTAAAACAACAGTCGTAGAGGCCCAGCGGGAGTGTATCCCACAAAGGAGGAAGGGCTCGACCAAGTCCAGGAGGATGCCGGCATGGCTAACAAGCACAGTTAAGGAGGCTATAAAAGGCAAGGAAGCTTCCTTCCGTAAATGGAAGTCTTGCCCTAATGAGGAAAATAAACAGGAGCACAAACTGTGGCAAAAGAAATGTAAAAAGATGATACGGGAGGCCAAGAAAGACTTTGAGGAACGTATGGCAGGCAACATAAAAGGGAATAATAAAAGCTTCTTCAAATATGTTAGAAGCAGGAAACCTGCCAGGGAAACGGTGGGTCCGCTGGATGGTGAGGGAGAGAAAGGGGTGATAAAAGGGGACTTGGAGACTGCAGAGAAATTAAATGAGTTCTTTGCATCTGTCTTCACGGCAGAAGACCTCGGGCAAATACCGCTGCCGGAACGGTCTCCCCTGACTAAAGAATTAAGTCAAATAGAGGTTAAAAGAGAAGACGTCTCAGACTTAATTGACAAAATAAAGATCAATAAATCACCAGGCCCGGATGGCATCCACCCAAGAGTTCTGAAGGAACTCAAGAATGAAGTTGCTGACCTCTTGACCAAAATATGCAACTTGTCCCTTAAAACGGCCACTGTGCCAGAGGATTGGAGGATAGCTAATGTCACGCCAATCTTTAAAAAAGGAAGGAGGGGGGACCCGGGGAACTACAGGCCGGTCAGCCTAACATCTGTTCCAGGGAAGATGGTGGAAAGTCTCATTAAGGATAAAATCTTAAAATACATAGAAGAACAAGCTCTGCTGAGGGAGAGTCAGCATGGCTTCTGCAAGGGGAAGTCTTGCCTCACAAACCTGTTAGAATTTTTTGAAAAGGTCAACAGGCATGTGGATGCGAGCGAACCCATGGATATTATATATCTGGATTTTCAGAAGGCGTTTGACACGGTCCCTCATGAAAGGCTCCTGAGAAAACTCCACAGTCAGGGAATAAGAGGGCAGGTCCTCTTGTGGATTAGGAACTGGTTGAAGACCAGGAAACAGCGAGTGGGAGTCAATGGGCAATTTTCACAATGGCGAGAGGTGAAAAGCGGTGTGCCCCAAGGATCGGTCTTGGGACCGGTGCTTTTCAACTTATTCATAAATGACCTGGAGTTGGGGATAGGCAGTGAGGTGGCCAAGTTTGCGGATGACACTAAACTTTTCCGGGTGGTAAAGACCAGCAGGGATTGTGAAGAGCTCCAGAAGGATCTCTCCAAACTGGGAGAATGGGCAGCAAAATGGCAGATGCGCTTCAATGTAAGTAAGTGCAAAGTGATGCACATTGGGGCAAGAAACCAAAATTTCACATATACGCTAATGGGTTCTGAGTTGTCTGTGACGGATCAAGAGAGAGATCTTGGGGTCCTGGTGGACAGGTCGATGAAAGTGTCGACCCAGTGTGCGGCGGCTGTGAAGAAGGCCAATTCCATGCTCGGGATCATTAAAAAGGGGATTGAGAATAAAACGGCCAATATCATTATGCCTTTGTACAAATCGATGGTAAGGCCACATCTGGAGTATTGTGTCCAGTTCTGGTCACCATACCTCAAAAAGGATATAGCTGAATTGGAAAAGGTGCAGAAAAGAGCGACCAGAATGATTAGTGGGCTGGAGCACCTCCCTTACGAGGAAAGGCTACAGCGTCTGGGGCTTTTCAGCCTAGAAAAAAGGCGCCTGAGGGGGGACATGATTGAGACTTATAAAATTATGCATGGGATGGAGAGAGTGGATAGAGGGAAATTCTTCTCCCTCTCGCACAACACCAGAACCAGGGGACACGCACTAAAATTGAGTGGAGGGAGAGTTAGAACAGACAAAAGAAAATATTTCTTTACCCAGCGTGTGATTCATCTGTGGAACTCCTTGCCACAGGATGTGGTGATGGCACCTGGCCTAGATGCCTTTAAAAGGGGTTTGGACAAATTCATGGAGGAAAAGACCATCACAGGTTACAAGCCATAAGCAACCTCCTGGTTTTAGAAGTGGGTTTTCTCTGTGCCAGGTGCAAGGGAGTGGCGACTGGACACAGGTATCTTGTTGTCTCGTGTGCTCCCTGAGGCATCTGGTGGGGCCACTGTGTGACACAGGAAGCTGGACTAGATGGGCTTTTGGCCTGATCCAGCAGGGCTCTTCTTATGTTCTTATGTTCTTATGTTCTGCCCATTTTTGGCATCCTATGATTTTTAATTTCAGTATCTCATAAGTGAAAGTTAATATTGGGTAGGATTTGAGAGTGGATGTGAAGCAGCGTTTTATAATGCTTTCTTTGCAATTTCGTGTAAGCTCCTCTGCCCTCTGCCTCTGGGCAGGGTCGTGGGAAGAGGGATGGATGCCCCCCTACGGTGTCAGGATCCCCCTTGGCCCTGAGGTAAAAAGACGATAGGATAAGGGGTGCTGGCCAAGCAACACAGGCCAGGCCAGGCCTCAGAGTTCAGTGGTGGGGAGGGGTTGCCTCATTTTCCTTCCTCTTCCACCAGTCTTCAGGGTCCTTCCCCTGGCCTGGAGCCTCTACTGAGCAGCCCTCAGGTTGCCTGTCCAGAGACTGCCTCATGACTGACCCTAGGTGCCTTATGTAGCTTTAGGCCCTCCCCTACCTAGTCTCTCTCTCCCCCACCACCTGCTTTACCCAGCCCTTCCCCATGGTGGCGAGGCCTTCATCCTGTGATGAGCAGACGAAGAGGAGGCTTCGGCCTCCTCCTTCTTGCGTGTCAAAGACACACTCAAGGTCCTCTCCGTCTGCCACTGTGTCTGCTGCCAGCTCACTGACTTCTGGTGGTGTGGCCCTTTCTTTGAGACTTGGAAAACCCATGACAATTCTCAGAAGGCTGAGAGTCGTCCCCGGCATTGTGCCCTAGCAGCTCAGGGAATGGATCCATAGTTTCGCAGTGTGGCGCCAGTTGCTGCTCCCCCTACTGGGGGTTTGATGGGTCAGTTGAAGTCTCCGAGGAGTTGCAGAGTGTCCGGAAGCAAACATTTAGCCTGCAATGGTATTCCACGTTTTTCAAGTGAATGCTTATAAGATTTGGTAATGGATACCTTCCAAACCAACCAAGAAATGTTGACAAAGTCCAAAGCACTGAATTTCCCCTCGCTTTTTCAGGCATTTTGACATCCAGAGTTTGACTGTCATACTTTGACATTTCCACTAATTTCAAATCCTTGCAAACGTTTTTATCAGCTCTAGCTGTGATCGTGATATACCACCAGCCATAGGTTCTTCTTGGTGAAATGGGGAACCGATAGACCATTTGAAAATGACAATGTGAAGTCCCAGGACCAGGCAGATCATTAAGCCAGTCTCACCCACAGCCATTTGTTCAATTCGGTTTTATGAAAGGTAACAGAAACTTGCTGCCTCTCTGGAAACAAATGCATCTCAACTCGGCTTCCATAAAGATTGACGGTGACTTAAAAATAGCCTGAGGTTAATATTATAAATCTTTCTAAAAGTGCATTTTAGTGCATATTCTTCATGTTGGCATCAGACCAATCACTCAAAGTGATGCTCTTTTAAGGCAAGTGGAAACCAAACTGTGAAAAGGAAGGGAAAAATTTGAGGTTACTGCCCATATTTTCCTTTTCTCTAAACTCAAGAGAAATGTTCACCCAAGGTAATTTATGGAGGAGGGCAGGCAGTGTCAAGAACGTATCATCATAGAGTTTGATAAAGCTGAGTCCAGAGCCACCAGTGGGACTCACCAGGGATGTGGATCAAGTCTCTGACCCCGAGTCTCGAGTCAAGTCCCAAGTCTCTGGGTCCAAGTCCCAAGTAGTAGGTTGCAAGTTACAAGGTTTAAACCTGAATAAAATTGGACTTGTCGTAAAAGGCAAGTCGAGTCTTTCGAGTCTTTTACAATCACCGAGTCAAGTCTGATGCAAGTCATTGACGCAACTTGAGTCCGACTCAAGTCCGAGTCAATAGACTCAAGTCTATATCACTGTGACTCACACTCCATCCTCTAAATTAGATGGGCCTGGTTGAAGAATCTTGAGCCTACAATGAACCACATTCTCAGGACTCTCAAATCTTACCTGGTTATGTTTTGTCATGCTCCAGCATCTCCCCCCACAAAGGTTGCAATGCAATTGTTGTCACCAGGGTCATTGGCAGTGTAAAAAGGCATTTTGTAAAGTTCTCAGTGTGTGCATGCTTTCCTAAAAGACAGCTTGCTCACTGGGGTTGATCTATCCAGAATGTGTGACCTCACGGAAGTGTTGAGTGTGTTCTATGGGACAATGTCAGTTCACAGGGATTAAGCCCAAGAGACCTGGCCAACATTGTTCATGCACTGAGTGTGTCTCGAGATAATGCCTTACAGCCCAATCCTATCTGACACCACCACCCGATGCAGCTGGGTCACCAGAGCATGTACTGCTTCTGGGGCAGTCCCAGAAGTCTCCTCCAGATAACGGAACATATTTTTCCCTCTGCTGCTGCGATGGGTCTACTGAGAGCTGCACCAGCCAATTTGCTGGTGCAAGTCTGAGTGGACCCAGGAAGGTGAATTGAAGCCTGGACGGGGATAGGAGGATATCAGTGGAGCTGCTGCTGCAGATACTGCCCCCTTCCCGGCTTTGACACAACCCCCTCCCTACCTCGGTTTCCATTCCATTACCCTCTCCATTCTTCCACCCTCCCACCCACCCACTACTCACCCCCTATGTCGATTTATCAGCACTGGGGCTTTTCTGGAGGCTGCTGAAACGTGGTTGCAGCCACTCGCCAGTTGCTGTGGCCGTCCAGCTGTGTGGAATGGCAAGTCATGTTTGGCAACTGCTGTAAAGCGTACTTTGCCCCCAGAACACAAGTTTTTGCAGCATAGTGGGCTCATAGGATTGAGCCACTAGAATCATCAGTGATGTGCAGGAGTTCCGTGGCAGACAATATGCCGTGTTTCCTGAAAGTAGAAAAATCAGTTTGAAAAAGCTGTAGGCTCCCCCCCCCCCCCCCGTCTCTATAGCTTGATAGCTAAACGTGCTTCTTAATGTCACTTGATGGCTACTCTCATTTACTGAAATTTGTGTCACACTTCACCCTTTTAGATGGGGGCTGAAGGAGTGAGATTTGTAATCTGAATCTGATGAGAGAAAGAAAACAAAGCCTCCATTTTGGAGCTTGCTAGCAAAACCGAGACTTTTTGGCATGGGAGAAGGATGTTTTGTTAGGCATTGCAGAGCTGGTGCAGCAACCTCAGGCAGATTACATAAGAACATAAGAACATAAGAAGAGCCCTGCTGGATCAGGCCAAAAGCCCATCTAGTCCAGCTTCCTGTGTCACACAGTGGCCCCACCAGATGCCTCAGGGAGATTCATGGATCCTGTCAATTCTCCCCTCTTTGATTCATAGTAACTTGGGATAGTCCCATAGCACTGGTGTAAAGGGTTTGATCCCCTCCCCACAACTGAGGGGGCATCTTGGGATTTTGGAAGGTTGAGGGTAAAACTCACCTTCAATACATCAGTCCTCTTTGCTGATGCTGGGGGAGCGATTTTATTTTATGCAGAAGCCCCTGTCAGCAATGCTACATCTACAAATGTCATGGGTAACAAAAAGGCAGTTTCCATGGCTGGTTAGGAGGGGTAAAGGAGGAATGCTGGTTTCACCCAGTTACCCGGAACATGCTCACTCATAAAATTCAACAAATGCCTCCCAATGTTTCTCCATGCAAATGGAGTAGCAAAGTGGGGGGCATTTAGTCTCCCCCCTAGTTTATATGTACCTGCACTGAGGATCCAGTTGCCATCCCACACTCAGACAGTGAGCATCTAGGAGCTTGGTAGAACTGGCGTGCATACCCCAGCAACCGGCAGTGACTTTCCGGGCAGGGAGATGTACCAGAAATGGAGGGTCTAGGGAGAATTAGAGCACATGTCATGGTGTGAAACAGCCCTTCGCTTTTTTCACAGAAAGTTAGAAGCAACATGCTTTGCGCATTTTCTTGAGAAGTGTACCGGTTAGATTTTAGTCTAACCTCTTTGTTTTTCTTCTTCTAAGCTCTGTATCTCCTGCCAACCGAGCAGTTCGAAAGCAAGAAATTGCAAGTAGATAAATAGGTACTGCTGTGGCAGGAAGGTAAGAGCGTTCCAGTAGTCATACTGGCCACGTGACCACGGAAGCATCTTTGGTGGACAGCATTGGCTCTGCAGCCAATGGAGATGAGCACCGCACCCTAGAGCCGGACACGACTGGCTTTCGTGCAGGGGAGACCTTGACCTTAAGCTCTGTATGAAAAAGAGTTTGTCTGGGATATTTTTCTACTTCTGTGCAGCTGAACAGGGTGTGTGTGTGTGTGTGTGTGTGTGTGTGTGTGTGTGTGTGTGTGTGTGTGTGTGTGTGTGTGTGTGTGCGCGCGCGCAGGGAGGGTGCCTACATGACTGGTCTAGGAAGCTCCATTTGCCTACCAAAATATGTGAGCGGAAAGAGTAAACCTAGCATTCAAGCCATAGAATAAACACGAGAAGCACTCTGATGTCTCAGACCAAAGGTGAACTACTCCTGCATCCCTATATCCAGCCAGATGCTGCCAAGAAGCCTCAGAGCAGAGCATGGAGGGGATGGCCTGCTCCATTGTCCATCCCCAGCATCTGGCCTGCAGAGTTACAATGGCTGTGAACAGGTCAGTTCCTTTTCGTGGTCGTGGCTAATCGTCATTGATAGACCTACTCTCCAAGGCTTGGGTGTTAGGCAGTGGGGGTCACAAAAGACATTCCATCCTGATTCGGCATCATCTGGTGGATTCTGCCAAGCATTGGAATCAATGTCAAGACTCAGGCCTGAGAAATGATACGTGTTAAGCTGCAGTATGCGAAACAAATACCCAGTTAGTAGGAAGGGAGAGGGGGTTCTTGTTGGCAGGAGTCTCCTGTGTCAATTCCCTGATCTCAGTCATGTTCAGGCCTCTCTCATCTTAAGCCTGTAAGTGTTTCTATGCAAAACCAGAACCAAAACAAACTTCTTGGTACCTTTTCATTTACATGTGCCAAATATATTTATGCTCCTGCTGTTTCCTCCTGTCTCCAGTTGGGTGCGCTGTCTACTCACTGTTCCTCCATGGTGAGGCAAGCTGAGGGATTTGGTTTGGGTGTGTGATTGACAACGGACGGCAAGTGCTGCACAATTAAAAGTAAATGCCAGTGTACCATGGGACGGCTCTATTAGCCATGCGAAGTTGTCGTGTGGGCAAAGGGGGCGATTTTGCCCCTGGGGTATATTGAAGAGTAACTTGGATGACTCCATCGCACAGCACTGGCATAAATCAGCATAAATCTGGTTATGTGACAGAGATGAATGTATGCCTTGTAGGCCACACATGTGAACTCTTTAATTCCCTGTTCTCTTGGGGAAGAACTGTCATGCTTTGTAAAGAAACCAGTGTCTCCCTGAAAAATCAGAACCTTTGGGGGATTCAGCAACAGCACACTCACTATAGCCTGGGCAGATGTTCAAAAATGGGAGATTCGGGGCTGAGGTGCTTTATCAGGGGATGGAGATCTGTCGTTGGACCTGCAGTTGAGAAAACAGGCTGAAGGCATTTCAAGAAAAGTGGTTCAAAGAGCAGGTTGGGGAGAAAAGCTGGGACGATGAGCAAGGAGGAGGAATCTAGCAGGGCCAGAGAGCCAGGCAACAATGAGGCCGGGTGTGGGCTCTGTAGAGGCCACACAAGAAGACAGCATTCATGGCACAAGCAAAGCCTGCTTGCAGAAAGAGGAAAGGGCGGTACCCAATCTCAGAGGGAAACAGTGGAGGAAGGAGGAAGGCTGTGAAGATGAAACAACAGGGGTGTGACCTGGTCACATCTCTTTTCTCCTGGAAGGAGCTCAGCGGCTGCATTCTAGACTAGCTGAAGTTTCTGGGTAGCCACTCTCCAGTGGTTTGGTCAGCTCCTGGTCCCTGAAACCCTGCAAGAAAGACCTGCATGCTGCATTTTATGATCTTTGAACAATGCACTTTTTATTGTTAAAGGAGGAGGAATGTGAAGGGAGAGAAAAGGAAATCTATACAAAAGTGTTTTATACCTGAGAAACGAAAAAGGTCTCACACTAGAGAGGACTTTAACTTGCCTTCAGCTGGCTATAAAGAGGGCACTTTCTATTTTCCACACCATATCTTGATGCATCATTCATTTCGCCAAAGACCCATAAAACCAAAAATAACACAAAACGCACCTCTTCCCTCTCTTGGGTACACAGATCCTGGGGATTCAAGCAGCCACACTCAAGACATTGGCCCTTCAAAACCATTGAGACAATGATTTATAGGGAATTTGCTGGAGGTGTGTCATTCAGTGTGAGCCCTGGGAGGTCAACTGCAGAACCGCCATGGAAGCCGGGCCCATCCGATCCAGGAATCAGCAAACAGACATTTCGACCAGTGACTGTACTGGGTGCTCACATGAGTATTTGTACACGCAGACGTCACACCCGTCATATACACCTGCCATACAGAGTCGAATCACTGACCCAGTCTAGCCTCATACTGTCTACTCCTTGGCCGCCCCAGGTTGTGATCAGAGGTCTTTCCCAGCCCTGCTACCTGAAATCCTTTTGTCAGCAGAGATGCCAGGGATTGATCCAGGGGCTTTCGGCATGCAAAGCTCACTCAAGGAGTTATGGCCTCTCATAAGAGGATCCCTGCTGGATCAGGCCAAAGGCCCATCTCATCCAGCTTCCTGTATCTCACAGTGGCCCCACCAGGTACCTCAGGGAGCACAGAGACAACAAGATACCCGTTTCCTGTTATCACTCCCTTGCATCTGGCACAGATAATCTGTTTCCTGTTATCACTCGCTTGAACCTGGCACAGAGAAAACCGACTTCTAAAGCCAGGAGATTGCTTATGGCTTGTAACCTGTGATGGTCTTTTCCTCCAGGAATCTATCCAAACCCTCTTTTAAAGGCATCTAGGCCAGGTGCCATCACCACATCCTGTGGCAAGGAGTTCCACAGATGAATTACATCTCTCCTGATCCCAGGTGTCAATTCTACGGGAACAACCCAAGCAAACTGTTCTGTGCATGTGCTGGCATCATTCACATGCAGCCCACAGCTACATGGGACTGCATCACAGGAAAAACAAACAGGACATGTCGAGCAGTGGGGGAGATCAAGCCTCAGCAGCACCTCACCAGAACGTAAGCAGGTTTTCCAGGTTCAGGGTAATAATAAGTGAGCTTTACCCAGGGCAGAGCAGGCAGCCAAGCAGGCAAAGAGACCAGGTAGGGAACAAAAATTCACTGTAGACATATGAGGAAAGGTTCACAGAAGTAGTCTTACCAGATCTCCAACCGGGACAGAGTGCTAGACCTTTAGGAGAAGGAATGTGGGCAGGTGTAGCTTGTTAAACCTTAGAGCACAATCCTAGGCATGTCTACTCAGAAGCAAGGGATCGTGCTCTAAGGTTTAACAAGCTACACCTGCCCACATTCCTTCCCCTAAAGGTCTAGCACTCTGTCCCGGTTGGAGATCTGGTAAGCCTACAGAAGGAGCAAGTCCAACATTTCACTCACTGTAAATGTTAATGGGGAATTAACCAAGTGCAGGAGGAGGCATGCTTGCAGAGACGCGCAAAGACTGGCGCAGAGACTGGCGCATATATGCAAGCTGATGTCTCTGCGCTTGGTGATGGTTTGGCAGCTGAGTGTGTGAACTGACTCCATCGCAAAGCATTACGTTTGAACTTCTAGGAAAACTGTGTTGTAACTTCGATGGCCAATTCCTGCATGTGATTATCAAGAGAGTTTGAGAGAGTGATTATCAAGACCATTGTGTGTGAACCAGCCCTCTCTGGGCCCTGACTGTGCAGACAATCCTTGTGCCAGATGTTCAGGGGATTCAGTTCTCCCTGCCAAAGTTGTCATTTGGGGAGGTGTCAAAATGTTCACAAAATGCCCTTTTCTTCACTCCTTCACACATTTCTTCACACCTGCTCAGAGTCATTTCCTCCTCGCTCTCCTAAGAGAGTGGGGAAAAGCGAGTGAGTATTCCCGCCAAAATATGACATTTCAGTATTTTCAGCAGGCTGCAGAGGGGTGTGTGTGTGTGTGTGTGTGTGTGTGTGTGTGTGTGTGTGTGTGTGTGTGTGTGTGTGTGTGTGAAGGGAGCACCAGCCCAATTCCTGGAAAATGGAGGCATATTATTCCTCTCGCCCAGCCCCCTTGTAGACAGTTCCTTGCGCTTTCACTAAGGGTTACAAAAAGTACTCTGAAGAATGTCTCATGTCACAGGAGGCAAAGAGAAAGAAAGCCACCCCACCACCATTTCACTTTAGAACAATTCCAACATATGGCAACAGCAGTATCAGAGCACTGTTATAATAAAACCATGCCCTGTAAAATGCATTCACACATTGCATGTGTGGTCTCCCTGGTAATGCTCTGTCGCTTTGAGGATAGCATGGTGTAGTGTAAACGTTTTAGTACCACGGCCCAAATTTTAAAATGACAATCTATCAAGACCCACTTAGCTTTCCTTCTGGCTGGTCATCTAGTCCAAATGGGGCCCCACTGCCACCTCCTCATCTCCCATGCTCCACCCTCTCCCATAGCCTGCCTGGGGGTGAAATTGGCCATGCGCAGCTTGCCTGGCTGCCTGGGCACCATGCTCTTGAGGGGAAGCCGTTGCTCCGTATTACCTGTAACCTGTCGTCTGGGCCAGGTAAGTGCTTCCCTGGACAGAAATGCTACAAATGTTTCGTGACTCACCAAAACCTGGCTTGCGACCCACTGGTGGGCCGCGACCCACAGTTTGGGAAACACTGGTGTAGCGATTAAGAGAAGCACCCAGTTTAAAACTTGCATCAGCCATAAATATAGGAAATCCCATACCTGACCCCTGAAAATGAATGACAATTACAGAACGCTCAAGGCATTGAGGGCCTGTCAGAGAATTCCTACTTATGCTAACGTTAGCATCAGGAATATTTTATAGCATGTTATCAAGATGCCACAGTAGTCAAAAAAACTGAGCACGATAAATACAAAGACTTCTAAGCTAAACAGTACACCAGGGGGTTCTGAAGATCCACCTGGTACCATTTCTAGAGTGCCAAATGTTATTAACTACACAGTAAAGGTGCAAAGAGTCCTGTTCCTGAAGCACTTACTAGGGGCCTGAGAAATTTTACGGTGTTGTTTTTGCCAATTCAGTGACATTATGCATTTGTCCAAGACTAATTGAAATACAGGTGTCCCCCGCTTAATGACAGGGAAAACCCGTCATATAGTGAAACCGTCATTAAGCGAGTTCTCAGCACCATCTAGTGGCCGGTTATGGTATAATGTGTAAAACCAATACAGTACAGTGTAATGCGATGTAACACAGTGGAGTTGTAATAGGGAATGAATGGCAAACACCGTGTACATTATGAGTGTAACACAAAGCACAACAAGATTTCTACCTGTCAATTGAGGCAGAAACACACACAAACACAGAGAGTTAAAAATGACATTTTTTTTTTTGCATTTAAAATACAGTACTGTAGCTTTAATTCTTTGTTTACACTTTGGGAACCTCCGTCATATATGCAGATCGTCATTAAGTGAGTTGTCATTATGGGGGAGGGCACCTGTATATTCCCAGGATTCAACTAGGCCCTATTGGAGGCAGGAAGCTGATACTTTTGTATTATGGCTTATTTACTGGAAACAGTGGCATGAAAAGTGGGATAAAAATATAATACATATATGGAGTATGAATGAATGTATATATGTATTATATTTTTATCCCACTTTTCAGACAAAAAAACCTATCTCCCAAAATGCATCACAACAATTAAAAATCAAAGGAAATCATACTTAAAATTCAACACACAGTGCGGCTGTTGGGGGGCAGGGCAGGTGTGTGCCATACATAAATCAAATTCTATACATGGTGGCACTCAGCAAGAGAAGGCATGGAAGAGCTGAAAGGGAAGAGGTAGAAAAGGGAGATCAGCTTGATAACTGGTATCCACTACACAGCAAGGAGGTGAGTCGTTCTGCATCTTCCACTGCTGGTGTTCTTGAAGAGACAGAGGAGGTTCTCTAGCTCAGGGGTTCTTAACCCCTTCCCAGCTGAGTACCATCTCCAGTGCCACTCTCCTGCTATGAACCACCGGAAGTGACTGGCGATGACATCATTTCCAGTTACTTCTGGGTTTTCAGGATTTTGGAGGCCAGAAAACACAGGTAGGAAGCTCTGGGCGGGTGGGAGGGCCCTTCTCAGCATTCTTGCTGCCAAAGGCAGGAGCCTCTTGGGAGCGAAAATGCACTGCCAAAAGTGCCGCATCAGAGCGGGGTTCTGGTGGTTCGGCGGTCGGAGCACCACCAGCAGTCGGCTGAAGAACCCCTAGTGGTACCAGTACCACTGGTTGAGAACCCCTGCGCTATCACCTTCACACTCACAGGACAACTAATTCTTGTTGTCCTTCCCATCACCTTCACACTCACAGGACAACTAATTCTTGGAGCAGACTGTTTTTCTTGCAGGAATGAGGAAGCCGTATCCCCGCGGCTAGGGGCGTCGCTGGAGTGTGGCAGGGGGGCAGGGCAAAAAGCCCTCAAAACGGGTCTGCGCATGCGAGAAAATCCGGGAAATACCCGGATGGACGCGCTGCCTGGGCCTTCTTTCAGAAGGCCCTGGAGCGCCAACGGGGTCGGACGCTCCGAGGCCGGCTCCCGGGCTGGCCTCAGAGCGTCCGGAGGGCGACGTGGGGGGGAACCGGGTTGCCCCCCCGCGCCGATATCGTAGCATCACTAGGGTGATGCGCGCCCCCTGCCCCAGGGTGACGCGCGTCCTAGTGACGCTACTGCCCGCGGCTGCTTATTTTTTGGCCAATGGCTGGGGCCAGGCTGGTCTATCCCTTGCTGAGAGATTCTTCTTGTGAACCTCTCACTAAGCCTATTCCTCTGGCCATTCACAGAGGCTGGAGGGCCCATCCCCTCACCTCTGTAGTTTAACCAGCTTCAGTAAAATGGAAAGCCCAAAAACATAACAGCTTAAGTTAGAGGTTGTAGTAACTCAGTAGTAAAGCACATGCCTTGGCTGCTGCAAGTCCCAGCTTCAATCTATGTATGTAATAGTAGGGGCATGCTACCGTCCTCCAGATCAAAAACCTGAAGGGGATCTTGAAATGATGAAGCAAATCAGGGAGGTGTCAATGAGAGACAGGGTTGTAGTCATGGGGGACTTCAATTATCCTCACATCGACTGGGTCAATTCATGCTCAGGTCATGAAAGAGAGACTGGATTTCTGGATATGTTAAATGACTGTGCCTTAGAGCAGCTTGTCACGGAACCGACCAGAGGACAGGTGACTCTGGACTTGATATTGTGTGGCACTCAAGATCTGGTCAGGGAGGTAAATGTTACCGAACCGTTGGGGAACAGTGACCATGCTGCGATCTGTTTCGCCATGCATGTCGAAGGGAGAGTGCCGAGCAAATCTGACACGAAAACCCTTGACTTCCGAAGGGCAGACTTCCCCAAAATGAGGAGACTAGTTAAAAAAAAGCTGAAAGGGAAGGTAAAAAGAGTCCAATCGCTCCAGAGTGCATGGAGGCTGTTTAAAACAACAGTCATAGAGGCCCAGCGGGAGTGTATCCCACAAAGGAGGAAGGGCTCGACCAAGTCCAGGAGGGTGCCGGCATGGCTAACAAGCACAGTTAAGGAGGCTGTAAAAGGCAAGGAAGCTTCCTTCCGTAAATGGAAGTCTTGCCCTAGTGAGGAAAATAAACAGGAGCACAAACTGTGGCAAAAGAAATGTAAAAAGATGATACGGGAGGCCAAGCAAGACTTTGAGGAACGTATGGCAGGCAACATAAAAGGGAATAATAAAAGCTTCTTCAAATATGTTAGAAGCAGGAAACCTGCCAGGGAAACGGTTGGTCCGCTGGATGGTGAGGGAGAGAAAGGGGTGATAAAAGGGGACTTGGAGACTGCAGAGAAATTAAATGAGTTCTTTGCGTCTGTCTTCACGGCAGAAGACCTCGGGCAAATACCGCTGCCGGAATGGTCTCCCCTGACTAAAGAATTAAGTCAAATAGAGGTTAAAAGAGAAGACGTCTCAGACTTAATTGACAAAATAAAGATCAATAAATCACCAGGCCCGGATGGCATCCACCCAAGAGTTCTGAAGGAACTCAAGAATGAAGTTGCTGACCTCTTGACCAAAATATGCAACTTGTTCCTTAAAACGGCCACTGTGCCAGAGGATTGGATCTTTAAAAAAGGAAGGAGGGGGGACCCGGGAAACTACAGGCCGGTCAGCCTAACATCTGTTCCAGGGAAGATGGTGGAAAGTCTCATTAAGGATAAAATCTTAAAATACATAGAAGAACAAGCTCTGCTGAGGGAGAGTCAGCATGGCTTCTGCAAGGGGAAGTCTTGCCTCACAAACCTGTTAGAATTTTTTGAAAAGGTCAACAGGCATGTGGATGCGAGCGAACCCGTGGATATTATATATCTGGATTTTCAGAAGGCGTTTGACACAGTCCCTCATGAAAGGCTCCTGAGAAAACTCCACAGTCAGGGAATAAGAGGGCAATGTCCTCTTGTGGATTAGGAACTGGTTGAAGACCAGGAAACAGCGAGTGGGAGTCAATGGGCAATTTTCACAATGGCGAGAGGTGAAAAGCGGTGTGCCCCAAGGATCGGTCTTGGGACCGGTGCTTTTCAACTTATTCATAAATGACCTGGAGTCGGGGATAGGCAGTGAGGTGGCCAAGTTTGCAGATGACACTAAACTTTTCCGGGTGGTGAAGACCAGGAGGGATTGTGAAGAGCTCCAGAAGGATCTCTCCAAACTGGGAGAATGGGCAGCAAAATGGCAGATGCGCTTCAATGTAAGTAAGTGCAAAGTGATGCACATTGGGGCAAGAAACCAAAATTTCACATATACGCTAATGGGTTCTGAGTTGTCTGTGACGGATCAAGAGAGAGATCTTGGGGTGCTGGTGGACAGGTCGATGAAAGTGTCGACCCAGTGTGCGGCGGCTGTGAAGAAGGCCAATTCCATGCTCGGGATCATTAAAAAAAGGGATTGAGAATAAAACGGCCAATATCATTCTGCCTTTGTACAAATCGATGGTAAGGCCACATCTGGAGTATTGTGTCCAGTTCTGGTCACCACACCTCAAAAAGGATATAGTTGAATTGGAAAAGGTGCAGCAAAGAGCGACCAGAATGATTCGTGGGCTGGAGCACCTCCCTTATGAGGAAAGGCTACAGCGTCTGGGGCTTTTCAGCCTAGAAAAAAGGCGCCTGAGGGGGGACATGATTGAGACTTATAAAATTATGCATGGGATGGAGAGAGTGGATAGAGGGAAATTCTTCTCCCTCTCGCACAACACCAGAACCAGGGGACATGTACTAAAATTGAGTGGAGGGAGAGTTAGAACAGACAAAAGAAAATATTTCTTTACCCAGCGTGTAATTCATCTGTGGAACTCCTTGCCACAGGATGTGGTGATGGCATCTGGCCTAGATGCCTTTAAAAGGGCTTTGGACAGATTCATGGAGGAAAAGACCATCACAGGTTACAAGCCATAAGCAACCTCCTGGTTTTTAGAAGTGGGTTTTCTCTGTGCCAGGTGCAAGGGAGTGTCAACGGGAAACAGGTTATCTTGTTGTCTTGTGCTCCCTGAGGCATCTGGTGGGGCCACTGTGTGACACAGGAAGCTGGACTAGATGGGCTTTTGGCCTGATCCAGCAGGGCTCTTCTTATGTTCTTATGTTCTTAATCTCTGGCAGCATCTCCAGGAAGGGCTGTGAAAGATCTCTGTCTGAAATATTGGACAGCTCTTGCCCGCCTGGGTAAGGTTGGGTGGACTAGTGAAGAAGAAGGCAGCAGCTTCAGTCATTCAACTTGGGGTCAATCCACCCACCAGCGCATGATGAACCTCCCAGTTTCAGTTTTGGTTTTCTACCCCTGAGGCCTGCAAAAGCACAGACTTGTCAGATTCTGAGTAGTGCATGGAACGTGACTGGTGAGCTGCATTTGGTAGGGTGGATCACAGGTTGTACAGACCAACCTCAGACGTTGGAGTTGAAACGTTTTGCACAAGCACGTTCTAAAACAATGTCAAAGAAACTGCATGGTGCTAGTTCCTGCAGTTTGCTCTAGTTCCGTGATGGCGAACCTATGACACACCAGCGTTTCCCCCAGGGCCCTGACACACCTTCTATTTTCGCAAAAGTGTTACAGGCGTGTCTTAAACATTTAGGGCAGGGATTTTGGCAGACCTCTTTCATTGTTCCCTAGTAAAACTCAGCAACAAAAAAAGTCACTAATTGCTGTTAAATAAAATGCAATGTGTTCTATAATTGTTTTCAGTTCAGTTCAATTCAAAATTACTATTAAATGTAGCAATAGTCAAAGTACTATTAAAAGTCCGGGGGGGGGGGGACGACACACCAGCAGAGTCAGGTTAGGCATTTTCAAAATCTTTGACACACCAAGCCCAAAAGGTTCGCCATCACTGCTCTAGTTTGTGGTAGTTAATGTAACATTCAAGCAATATGTCGATTCCATTCCTCACGAACTGAAGTTGGAACGTCTCTGTGGCCCGCCGTCATGCAACTCCAAATTTATACCGTACACTCAGGGTTGACTTCTACAGATCTATGTTAATTTACATCAGCCATAGATCTGGATCATATATTTGGAGACAGAAATAGTACACATGAATATATATGATGGGAGCCTATAAAGTATTTATTGGCATGAATTTGTGATGACCGCATTACTCATTTTGTGGTGGTGCTTAAGTCTTTAAGTCATGGAGCTCAGAATATTGCTGTTGCATAAAATGCAATTCTAGTTGCTGGGAGAACATCTTCTAATGACTGCTACTACATTCCCCTTCTTAGTATCCTGCTAAGGCTCTTAAAAGGAACTGTTGGCAGAGCAATTAGACATTTGCCTCTAGTAAGGAGAGATACTGAACGTTAAGGGCCTGCTTCTTTTTTCTGTTGAGTCTTTTGGTTCTGATGTGTTCCTCTAAAAGGAAATGAATAGATTATCTGTGTCCTGGTAGGATCCAGTTTAGATTAATGTAACACAATAATGTAACACAATCACAGCTTCCATGCTCCTTGGAAGCATATAACCCAGTCCTAGCATTCCAGTGGTGGTAGCTTTCCAGCTGTTGCAATGGCGATACAAGCAGCGAGAGGCCAGCTCCACACGCCAGTGGACTGTTGCCCTTCCACTTGCAAAAAGCATGAATTTTCTACTCATGAAAGGGATAGTTTCTGGTACTTTGTGGTACAAACTGGTACTTTGACCAACAGCGCAATCCAGCCTATTTTTAGGCCAGCGGAGTGCATGCTCCACCAGCCTAGTGTGTCGTAAGCATGCCGTAAGGCTCGTTTTTGACACCCTGGGAGTAGGCGGTGCACATAAGCCGGCACCACTCACTCTGCAACCTACCTGGATCCACGCCGGCTGCCGCAGGTAAGAGCTGCGCTGGGCGGCAGGAGGGCGGCCCAGGGTGGCAGGGGAGGGGTCGGCTGGGCCCGGGAGGGGAGGCGGAGGTATCAGCGGTGTGTTCCGCCATATCCCCGTCCCCCTCCCAGGCCAGGCTGGCCTTACATGACCTTCTCAAACATGTGCCAGCTCCAGAGTTGGCATGCATCCGAGGAGGCACATTGGGGCCTCTGGGACTTACATTGGGGAAAGGAGATGAACGTCCATGTCCCCAAGGTGAGCCCCGGCCATGCCGGCATGTCCCGCATCCCGACTTGGATGCAGCGGCTGGCCCTTTAGGTTGGCCGCCGCATCTTAGCCAGGATTGAGCTGCAAAACAAAACAAAAACTGTGTCTGGTCTTGGAAAAGATGATCTTTTCTAGCCAAAGTTGCATTTGGTTTTGGTGACAATTTTTCTGTTAAGGAAATATGCTTGTTTTCAGAGAAGCTCACCGTTGTTTGAAATTTTAACCAGCTGTATTACTGTATTAACTTTCTCTGATCGCTCTCCATGGTTGGAACGCTCTAAATAAATGCAAGCCATTTATTAGGATGGTTATTTTTTATTTGCATGGCAACATTTATTTTCCTCCGTGAATTACCTTTCCGGATCCTTCCACTGCTGACATTCCTTCCCATATTTTCAGTCAAAGTAATACTTTGTTTCACTTATGCTTACACTCTCTTCATTCTATAGACCAAAATCACTTTCAATTACACATAGATCACAGTCCTTAACCATTAGTCTCACTTGCTTGTGGTTAATAATTCACCTTATATTTCAGCATCCATCAACATAAAATCAGCATAACAACTTTTATGAATCCCTTTATCATCAGCACATTCCAAATGCTTATACAATCTGCACTCCAGATTCACATAGGAACTGGTTTAATAGCCCTTAAAGTTGCAATAATACTCAGTTCCTTTCCATCACAGAATTATTGTTCATTTTGTCAGAGAAGACCATTTTTTAAGCTCATTCACATTATTGTCCCATATTTCTTGGAATCTATTGGCCCATATTCTGATCACGGTTAATTCAGGGAAAATATACAACTTTGATTTGCAGTCGGGTAGATTCAAATGAATGCTGCGGTGGTGAAAATACCAAGTGATGGCCGTATTTATGAATTCTCAAATGCCTTAGAGCCTGGGTGCTGTTATAATAATAATATAATAATATACAGTATTTATATACCGCCTTTCTGGTCATTGGATTTCTCCTCCGACTTTAATTCAAGGCGGTGCACATGGGCAGGCTTTCTAAACCCCAAGGGGTTTTTACAATATAATAATGTTCTAATCTTTCATAGAACCCTTCATTCGAGATGTTGCTTTCACAGTCCAGCTCTCTCTCTCTCTCTCTCTCTCTCTCTCTCTCTCTCTCTCTCTCTCTCTCTCTCTGGCGTTCACCTCAGCACGCTTCAGCTGCAGCTCAACTACCCCACAGAGGCTCTGCAGCTTATCAGCTCGGTGTGGCAGCAGCTCTCCGACAGACTTCTGGCCGTCTTGAACTGCTGTCCTGCAGATCTTCAGGCATTTGTGAGACGAACGCTCTACCAACTGAGCCAGACGTCCTGTTGAATGGTAGGGGGTATGGCTGTGGGAAAAGGACAGACCATTCCAGGGGATAGGTAGATGGGTGCAACAACTAATAATGGCTATTCCTTCTTCTGTTCCTCTTCCCAACCAGCCAGATCAAGGTTGCACTATTGGCAGCCCCTGTTGATAGAAGGTGCTGGAAAATGCTAGATGAAAAGACCATCTTGACCATCTAGGCGTTAATACTGGATGACCATGCCAACCCTAACCCTAACCCTCCCAATCTGGCTTGAATCACAGAGACCAGGGTGGATGGAGCAGGAGAGATTGTTCTCTCCCAGCTCTAGCCAGCAGGTTTCAGAGTATAAGAACATAAGAACATAAGAAGAGCCCTGCTGGATCAGGCCAAAAGCCCATCTAGTCCAGCTTCCTGTGTCACACAGTGGCCCCACCAGATGCCTCAGGGAGCACAAGACAACAAGGTAACCTGTTTCCCGTTGACACTCCCTTGCACCTGGCACAGAGAAAAACCCCTTCTAAAAACCAGGAGGTTGCTTATGGCTTGTAACCTGTGATGGTCTTTTCCTCCATGAATCTGTCCAAAGCCCGTTTAAAGGCATCTAGGCCAGGAGTTCCACAGATGAATTACACGCTGGGTAAAGAAATATTTTCTTTTGTCTGTTCTAACTCTCCCTCCACTCAATTTTAGTACATGTCCCCTGGTTCTGGTGTTGTGCGAGAGGGAGAAGAATTTCCCTCTATCCACTCTCTCCATCCCATGCATAATTTTATAAGTCTCAATCATGTCCCCCCTCAGGCGCCTTTTTTCTAGGCTGAAAAGCCCCAGACGCTGTAGCCTTTCCTCATAAGGGAGGTGCTCCAGCCCACGAATCATTCTGGTCGCTCTTTGCTGCACCTTTTCCAATTCTACTATATCCTTTTTGAGGTGTGGTGACCAGAACTGGACACAATACTCCAGATGTGGCCTTACCATCGATTTGTACAAAGGCAGAATGATATTGGCCGTTTTATTCTCAATCCCTTTTTTAATGATCCCGAGCATGGAATTGGCCTTCTTCACAGCCGCCGCACACTGGGTCGACACTTTCATCGACCTGTTCACCAGCACCCCAAGATCTCTCTCTTGATCCGTCACAGACAACTCAGAACCCATTAGCTTATATGTGAAATTTTGGTTTCTTGCCCCAATGTGCATCACTTTGCACTTACTTACATTGAAGCGCATCTGCCATTTTGCTGCCCATTCTCCCAGTTTGGAGAGATCCTTCTGGAGCTCTTCACAATCCCTGCTGGTCTTCACCACCCGGAAAAGTTTAGTGTCATCTGCAAACTTGGCCACTTCACTGCCTATCCCCGACTCCAGGTCATTTATGAATAAGTTGAAAAGCACCGGTCCCAAGACCGATCCTTGGGGCACACCGCTTTTCACCTCTCGCCATTGTGAAAATTGCCCATTGACTCCCTCTCGCTGTTTCCTGGTCTTCAACCAGTTCCTAATCCACAAGAGGACCTGCCCTCTTATTCCCTGACTGTGGAGTTTTCTCAGGAGCCTTTCATGAGGGACCGTGTCAAACGCCTTCTGAAAATCCAGATATATAATATCCACGGGTTCGCTCGCATCCACATGCCTGTTGACCTTTTCAAAAAATTCTAACAGGTTTGTGAGGCAAGACTTCCCCTTGCAGAAGCCATGCTGACTCTCCCTCAGCAGAGCTTGTTCTTCTATGTATTTTAAGATTTTATCCTTAATGAGACTTTCCACCATCTTCCCTGGAACAGAGGTTAGGCTGACCGGCCTGTAGTTTCCCTGGTCCCCCCTCCTTCCTTTTTTAAAGATTGGCGTGACATTAGCTATCCTCCAATCCTCTGGCACAGTGGCCGTTTTAAGGGACAAGTTGCATATTTTGGTCAAGAGGTCAGCAACTTCATTCTTGAGTTCCTTCAGAACTCTTGGGTGGATGCCATCCGGGCCTGGTGATTTATTGATCTTTATTTTGTCAATTAAGTCTGAGACGTCTTCTCTTTTAACCTCTATTTGACTTAATTCTTTAGTCAGGGGAGACCATTCCGGCAGCGGTATTTGCCCGAGGTCTTCTGCCGTGAAGACAGATGCAAAGAACTCATTTAATTTCTCTGCAGTCTCCAAGTCCCCTTTTATCACCCCTTTCTCTCCCTCACCATCCAGTGGACCAACCGTTTCCCTCACAGGTTTCCTGCTTCTAACATATTTGAAGAAGCTTTTATTATTCCCTTTTATGTTGCCTGCCATACGTTCCTCAAAGTCTTGCTTGGCCTCCCGTATCATCTTTTTACATTTCTTTTGCCACAGTTTGTGCTCCTGTTTATTTTCCTCACTAGGGCAAGACTTCCATTTACGGAAGGAAGCTTCCTTGCCTTTTACAGCCTCCTTAACTGTGCTTGTTAGCCATGCCGGCACCCTCCTGGACTTGGTCGAGCCCTTCCTCCTTTGTGGGATACACTCCCGCTGGGCCTCTATGACTGTTGTTTTAAACAGCCTCCATGCACTCTGGAGCGATTGGACCCTTTTTACCTTCCCTTTCAGCTTCTTTTTAACTAGTCTCCTCATTTTGGGGAAGTCAGCCCTTCGGAAGTCAAGGGTTTTCGTGTCAGATTTGCTCGGCACTCTCCCTCCGACATGCATGGCGAAACAGATCGCAGCATGGTCACTGTTCCCCAACGGTTTGGTAACATTTACCTCCCTGACCAGATCTTGAGTGCCACACAATATCAAGTCCAGAGTCACCTGTCCTCTGGTCGGTTCCGTGACAAGCTGCTCTAAGGCACAGTCATTTAACATATCCAGAAATCCAGTCTCTCTTTCATGACCTGAGCATGAATTGACCCAGTCGATGTGAGGATAATTGAAGTCCCCCATGACAACAACCCTGTCTCTCATTGACACCTCCCTGATTTGCTTCCTCATTTCAAGATCCCCTTCAGGTTTTTGATCTGGAGGACAGTAGCATGCCCCTACTATTACATCACTCTTTGAGCCTGGTAATCTAACCCACAGTGATTCTGCGGAGGAGTCAGAGCCCCCCTCCAGCTCTACTCTGGTGGATTCTACCCCCTCTTTGACATAGATGGCCACCCCACCTCCAACACGCCCCTCTCTGTCCCTCCTGTAGAGTTTATATCCTGGAATTGCAGTATCCCACTGGTTCTCCGCATTCCACCAGGTTTCTGTTATACCTACTATGTCAATGTTTTCCCTAGCCACCAAACATTCCAGTTCTCCCATCTTTGCCCATAGACTTCGGGCATTTGCATAAAAGCACTTATATACCTGGTCCCCCAAGAAGGGCTGCATGTTTGCACCTTTATTCCTGCAGCCTTCTGTCCTGCTAGACTGGCTGTCATGTCCCATCACGCTACCACTCCCAATTTTTACTCTGCTATTACTTGACTGTTCCCCATCCTCTGCACCCTCATTCCCTAGGGATGAGGAGTCCTGAACCGGATGCCCCTCGGCTCCTGTCGGCTTTCCCCCAGGAGTCAGTTTAAAAGCTGCTCTGCCACCTTCTTAATGTTACGCGCCAGAAGTCTGGTTCCGTTTTGGTTCAAGTGAAGCCCGTCCCTCTTGTACAGGCCCAGCTTGTCCCAAAACGTTCCCCAGTGCCTAACAAACTTAAACCCCTCCTCCTGACACCAGTGTCTCATCCACGCATTGAGACCCCTGAGCTCCGCCTGCCTAGCTGGCCCTGCGCGTGGAACAGGTAGCACTTCTGAGAACGCTACCTTTGGGGTCCTGGATTTGAGCTTCCTACCTAGCAACCTAAATTTGGCCTCCAGGACTGCCCGGCTACATTTCCCCACATCGTTGGTGCCAACGTGCACCACAACCGCTACCTCCTCCCCAGCACTCTCTACCAGCCTATCTAGACGAGAGGCGATGTCCGCAACCTTCGCACCAGGTAGGCAAGTCACCGTGCGGTCCTCACATCCGTCACAGACCCCCCTCTCTATGTTCCTGACTATAGAGTCACCCACGACAAGAAGCCCCCTTCGCCCCCTCCCCAGAGGAGTATCCATAGTGCGACTGGATACGGGCCCATCACCTGAAGAAGGGGTCCCCACTGTGGGATTGTTTCCCTCTTTTCCAGAGCGACGTCCTCCAGCCCTGAGATTTGAATCTATTTAATTTCCCCACCTAGCTTCTGTGCCTGTGTCCTAGCTACTGGACCTTAAAATTCCCCTCCTCAGGTTATATTTAGTTCTACTTAGCTAGGCTTAGTTCTATCTTAAGTTTAAGGTAGCTTAAGGTAGCTTTAACCAAGTCCTTTACAGTTAATGGTAAATTACAGTTAGACAAAGCTGCACAACTGAGAGAGTTCACTTACCTTCTCCTCGCCCAGCTGCTTAACTCGCAGTGTCTTTTTTACCTTGCCACTTTGTCCCAGTGAGCCACTTGGTCCCAGTGAGGCCACTCGCTGCTCCTGTTCCACTCACTGTTCCAGTGAGGCCACTCGCTGCTCCTATAACAACATCCCCAGCTGCAGGAGTGGTGAAGGGGAGTCATAGTGGTCTATATTGTGACCCTTTCCATTGATGCTTGCCTGAAACTGAGTCTGATGTCATTTTTTGTATCAAGTGAAGACCATTTTATCTGCCCAGGCCTTTCAAGCTCTCTTTGATCATGTAGTTTATTCTGTTTCTTTGTTGCTTCTTTTGTTGTTGTTGTTCAGTCGTTAAGTCGTGTCCGACCCTTCGTGATCCCATGAACCATATCCCACCAGGCCTTCCTGTCCTCCACTATCTTCCTGAGTTTGCTCATTTTCATGTTCGTTGCATCGGTGATGCTGTCTAACCATCTCATCCTTTGCCTTCCCCTTCTCCTTTTGCCTTCTACATCCATTATTATAGTGATTTCAGAGTCTTTCTGTGATTTTTTTCCCTATCTTTTTTAATTCTTGTAAGCCTCTTTGGGAATGTTGAGGTTGAAGAGGGGCTTATTACATTTGTGTAATCATCATCATCATCATCAACAACAACAACAAAAACAGCACCATAAACAAGGAGTGGGAAGACATATGGGACTGTGGCTGATGAAGTACTGAAATTCCAGTGCACATGTGCACTTGTGTGCATTGATAAAACACTGCAAACAAGCATTCTTGATGTGAGTATATACTTGTATCAAGATCCTTTTTGTGTGGTGTTTTAGCAATGAGCAGTTCAAGTGCATATGAGTAAAAAAAAAAAACATCAACAGAACCTAGAAGTAATCAGATGTATGATCTCATCACATTTTCTTTCATAGTGTTACGTGTGCTGATTGCCCTTGAATTGTTTTCCTTTATTTCCTTTAGTATAACACTTTACACAGATGACTGCATTCCCAAATAACTGATCAATCTATCCCAATTCCAGAAACACACCAGTTTAGGATCTTCCCACTTCCCATGCCTCGACTGGCATTGGATGTATGCATTCCCTGAGAGACCAATAAATGTTGGTGGCCCCCCTGCCCAAGGTGTTTTGTGACCTGAGTGAGGCAGAGACCACCTAAGTCCTTGGGTTGCCAAAGCACAGAACCTCACTCAGCACAGTGGCTCCTCTCTTCCCTCTATTAATCCTTCCTCCCTTCTCAATAGCCATGGGAAGAGGACAAAAGACCAGTAGAGCATGGGTTCTCAACCAGTGGTACTAGTACCACCAGTGGCACTTCGTCCGACTGCTGGTGGTACTTGGACTGCTGGACCACCCAGAGGTGTTCCTATGGTGGGGGTGGTACTGTAAGTTGCACCCTGTCCTAGTCCCCATTTACAAGCCGGCATGAGGCGGTCCCGCCCCCTCGCCATTGGAGCCATACCATGCGGAGAAGGCAACGGGCAGCAGACTCTGGGACCAACAGAACCCTGCTCCAATGTTGTGCTTTTGGCGGCCCTCCCACCCGCCCAGAGCCTCCTACCTGTATTTTCTGGCTTCCAAAAACCTGGAAGTAACTGGCGATGATGTCATCACCAGACACTTCCAGTGGTATGCAGCAGGAGAGTGGCACTAGAGGTGGTACTCGGCCAGGAAAGGGTTGAGAACCCCTGCAGTAGAGCATTTGCTTTTCTTATTGGTGCAACAGATACAAGCCTATACACACACCTCAATCTAGGAACACACACCCCAACACACACCAGTTAGGACTGTTTTACTGAATCTGTATCTTTTCATGTACATATCGTATTTCTTTACGAAATCTCTTGTAACTTTGAAGATGTCTGCCTCTTGAGTTGAGTCTCATTAACACTCATTAACACTGATTTCCACACCCAGCCCAAAAGATCCCATGTTTTTCTGGCTACTCCCTCAGAGAAGGTGAAGGCTGGTGGGCTTAATTACCCCAATCCTTCTGAAGCCAACCCTGCACTTTTCGCTAATTCCCTAAATACACATTCTGAGCACCAGCAGTAACAGTAACCAGCACAATCATAATTGTTTCCCCTAAGCCCACCCACCCAAACATGCTGACTTAAATTGCTTCAACTCTTCCTTAAAAAGTTGGGGGATCTTTTTCAATGGCTTTTGATGGGCAGCAACAGTTTCCAAGATACTCTGTGAAGAATCCTCTCTTGACAACGATGATTCAGTTTCATATTAATAGAAACCATTTGACGGTTATGTTGGCATGTTTATTAAAAAAAGGAGATTGTTTTGTGCAGTGTTTTGTGAATGCACATGGGCATATTGGTCAGGTAGAGGGGGGAAAGAAAAAGATAAGCGGAGGAAACAGAAAGCTGCTCAAAACGCATATTCCACTTCTGGAACAGCTGTTAGAAATTTTCCTTGACCCAGTTCAGGTGTCACACCTGATGCTCTGGTCCATTGTTCAATCAGGAGCAAGTGTGCACCCCTCCCTCCAGCATGCTGCTCCTGCAGCCGCATCCAACCTACTCATTGTCGTCCAACATTGGAGATAACCCAGCTGGTTGAAGTTCACCTCTAAATAGACTTACCATACGTCCTGGAATAGCCGGGACCATCCTGGATTTCAGGCTCGGGTCCCGGCATCCAGGGAGGTATGGCACCATTCCGGATTGCCGCCACCACTGCCATTTTTACCCAAGCATTGCCGCACACAAGTGGCCCGGGCGTCCTTCCGAACGAAGGGCTTCCTGGTGCGCGGCTCGGCCTGGAAGCCTTTGGGGCTCTTGGGCCACTTGCTTGCATGCGTGCAGCTTTAGCAAGCCGCACACATGCGCACAAGCAGCCCGGGAGTCCTTCCGGGCCTATTGTTTGTATGTGTGCGGCTTTGCACGGCAATCGTTGAGTAAAATGTTAGCAGTGACAGCAACAGCAGCAGCAGGAAAAGGCGGCGGCGGCGGCTACAGCCACAATATGGGGGTAAATAATTAAAAAAAAACAATAAAAAACCCATTGAAAGAAAGAAAAACCCAAAAACAAACAACAAAATTGGCAAAAAAAAAACCCCAAAAGGGTGTGTGTGTACCGGATTGGGTCTGGGAAAATATGGTAAGCCTACCTCTAAACCATTCAAAAATGAACCAATATTTTCTCCAAAAAATGGAAAAAAAATAATTTGGATCATTTTGAGTTTGGGTAAATGCCAGCCTGCTCTCCCATCCCAAGTACCCTCCCCACCAGCCTTCCAGCCCCCCCACCCTTTATATGTGTGGGAGGGGTCCTTTCTTCCCTCTGGCTGGCAGAGGCAGTGCAGTGAGTTCAAACAGTGCAGCATGGGGCTTTTTTGTCCCTTTACCTTTTCTGCAAACATGAAGCAAGAAAGATGAAGAGGTGCATGGACTATTGTCTTTGTGAGGGCTCCTGCATTGGGAGTGGCTCTTGCAAAGACTACAACTCCCAGGAACCCCTTCACTTCTCTTTTTGTTTGCACAAAAAAGAAAAAAGGGGGGAGCCCCATGCTGCATAATTCAGACATGCTGTGCTTACTCTGCAAACTGGGGGTGGGGGAGGAGTTCCCTCTGCCACTGGGGTAAGCAAAGGGGTCTCCGGGGGCTGAGAGGCTGTGCGGATGGCTAGTGAAGCAGAACCGAGATTCTTTGTGTTCTGGTTTGGAAGCTGAGTTTGGGGCGTTTGCCTTTCCTGCTTTGTGGGAGGGAATTTAGAACGCCCAACATTCTTTTCCGAACCTGAATCCAGAGAACCTTGGCAGCTACATTCTTATGGTTTGGACATTCTAACCCCTGTGTGTCTAGGGCAGCCCAGCCACGAGGCCACATTGAGTGATGGGTTGAGCTGGGCAGTGCCTCACAACCTATACCCCTTTGCCACCTTCTCCCCAGCCCACTGCTTGGCTGGACTCTGCCCTGTTCTCTCCGAAAACATGAGATGAGGAGGAGGAGGAGGAGGAGAGGAGGAGGGCATCTTCTCGCCTCTTCCAGCTTTGCCACTGCAGCTGCTGTGATCATTTGTGATTTCTTGGGAAATGGCTATTGACTCCTCCCTCCCCACATACACTGCTTCTTTTAAAATGGTGGGTTGGGGAGGAATAGCCCCCCCCCCCCGACCCATCACTTGAAAAGAAACTGCAGGAAAGGTGCTGGCAAGTGGTGGTGGCGGCGGCGCTGACATGTGGGCAGGGCGATGCTTGTGCATGTGCTCACATGTGCTGCCAGGGTCGAGAGCGAAATGGGGAGGGATAGGACCACCCCTCGTATCGGGTAAGGAGAAGATGTGCAATGGGTGGGCGTACTGGCGAGATTGACGCCTAGCGTAAAAATTCCAACAAACTTGCTAGGATTCAAAAGCAGTGGAATGCAGGGGCCGAACAAACCCACAGAACAACAAAATGGAAGAAACCCTAGTTGTGCCTCAAGGGGAAACACCAAATGACTTTGAGTTTCATTTGTGGTGACAAAGGTCATCTGCTTTACCTTTGCAACTGCCGCCAGGCAACGGAAGAAGGGCCACCGGAGCGGTGTGCCACCTCTGCCAACGCAAGAACCTCCGCAAGGGCAAATCGGCCTCAGTGCAGGTCTGTTTGCAACAGCGCACCTAGCGGTCTCCAACTGACCGTCTTCCTCCATCCTTTCCCTCGAGGGCCCTGTCCTTAATGTGTCGTGTCTTTTGCACCCGTAAGCCTGAGGGTAGCCATGTCTCGTTGATGGGAGGCCACTCCGGGAGACATTATTTGTTTGAAAAGGTGGGAAGCAAATATTCTATCTAAGAAACTTCCTATCAAGTAATGCTGGGCTGGGTGTGAGAGAGGGGGCATCTTGCTCCAGGACACCCGTTGTGAATCTGATCCATACAGAAAGCATAACTAGGGTGCTTTGTATCCTTTGCCCGCTGCACCAGAGTGGATTATGCGGCAGAACCATGCGCAGACGACAGGGCGTTCAGCTCTGTCTCCCGTCTCTCTCGCCGGCTTCCTTTTCCATCTTAGCAGCCACGGTAAGTGCATTAAAGAAGTATATTTAGGTCACTTCAGAGCAGAACATTAAAACAAATGCTGATAGTTCAAGGTTAATAGATGCATAAAACAAAAGTAATTCCGTGTCAAAGCTGAGCTGACAGGTGATTTGACTTGAGGCTGCCTCGCAATCACTCTTTTACATGTGCTCTCTGCAGAGCCCGGTGGAAGGTGTTATGTTTCTGACATTTACTTGTCAGAAAGCTATGACAATAGAAATTGTTTCTATCTCTGCCAGTCCCAGATGTTAACCTTCGAGCTTTATTTTGTAATTGGGGTTCCGCCGAGCTTTAACATTTTCTATTGATTCAATAGAGGCGATAACATTTCCAATCATAAGAAGGCATTATAGAAATATCAGGCAATTCACATATCAAAATGTTTGATAGCTGGGCTCACCGCATTAATTTCTGTCACCTTTGCAGGGAACCCTTTATCCGCTTTTTTAATACTGAAGGACACCTGGGACTACTTCCTGTCACTTTTATTGTTCAATAAAGTAGACAAAAGTTTCAATTAATAGACAGAGAGCCTTTAGGGAATCCTGAATGAGAGTATATTTTATTCATCTGATTGTGATTTAGTCAAACTTTGACTCTTTTTTTAACTACCCCTATTCTCCACTCTCTTTCCAGAAAGGGACATAGATTTCATGCGAAAAGCCAAAAATTTAGGCCTGTGCCTGGATTCAAAAAATCTTGAGATTACCGGTAATTGAGTTGTGTCCAACCAAGGAATCTTTCAAAACGTTTTAACAAAATCACCCCCGAACCACCACCACCATGACATGTAGCAATGTTCTTTTGAAACTGAGCGGAGTAATGAACATGTCCATCTATGCACCGCATCTCACGTGGCATATTTGGTAACCAGATCCTTCTTGGAACCTCCCCAAGCAAAGTGTGATGGCATAGCCCTCCCCTGCTGTTGACCTTCCGGCAACTGGTAACCTCATAATATGGAGATTCCCACCTCACCATCATAGCAGCCTCTCATGATAGGCCTCTCATCCTTCTTCATGTACTTGCCTAATTCCTTATTGAAGCCTCCCAGACTAGTGGCCAACACAGTGGCGTCGCTCTAGGTGGGGCAGAACGCTAAGTGCCGCCCCACTCTGAACCTCCGTTACAGCTCCGCAAGAGGCGGCCCCGCCCCCTCGACTTCGGAGCCATTTGAGGCAGCGAAAGCAGCATACAGGGAGTCTCCTGCGCGTTGACACAGTCTTGTGTCAACAAATCCTATAAATTAATGATGAATGATGTGACGAGGCACTTTCTTTTTGAATTTCAATCCTGAATTTCAAAAGCAGTCTGCCTTTTGGCACATGGGTCTGCTATTCAGAGGTAAAAAAGCAGAGCATTCCAATGGGCAAAAATCATCTGTGGAGATCTTTGGATCCTGACTACGGACTTCTACTTAGGAAAGTACAGTACTTTAGAACTACTTTAGAAGTAGGTTTTCTCTGTGCCAGGTGCAAGGGAGTGACAACAGGAAACAGGTGATCTTGTTGGCTGTGTGCTCCCGGAGGCATCTGGTGGGGCCACTGTGAGATACAGGAAACTGGACTAGAGGGGCCTTTGGCCTGATCCAGCAAGGCTCTTCTTATGTTCTTATGTTAATGCAAGAATGAACAAAGTTAGAAAAGAACAACTTTGGAATTTGTTATTGGTTCTTACCGCTGTTGTTGATACTGCAAAAGCGCACTCTGTAGTATTTCAGAGTCTGAAGGAAATCTCCAATGAAACTGTCTATTTCCTAACCATAACCTCAAGGAGGGTATTCTGTACAAAACCCCATACTTCTTTATAGACTTTTGTAGAAACACCCTACCACCTTCCCACAGGACAAAATCTGTAACATCACTGTTAGGTAAGAGAACCACTCAAGTCACAATTCAAGGTACATATTAACCTTTATGTACTGGACCCAACACACTTCCATCCTCCTCCTCATCATCATCACCACCACTGCCTTTCTTGTCGTCAGATTTCTCCTCAGACTTTATTCACAGCACAATCCACTGTAAGGATCCGGCCAGCGGCCCGGTGCCGCCCGCCAGATCCTATCCCCATTCCGGACCGCCCTGCAGTGGCCTGGAGGTCTACTCGGGGAAGGGGATTCCCCGGGTGTAAACCGGGGCCGGCCCAATGGGACTCCACGGATTTCCGTCAGCTAAATAACGCCAGCTAAATAACTCCAGTGTAATGCCCAAGCCAGCCCGGCGGTGGATTGTGCTCTCAAGGCGGTTTACATAGGCAGGTTTTTCTAACCCCCCATAGGGGGTTTTACAATAATGTTCTATTTGCGTAGAGCCTTTTTCCTTCTCCAGATGTTTCCTTTCAACGGTGTGGTATCTCACTGGCTGCACAGCACATGCCTTCCGAGCTTGTTCGACAGCAACCCTCTCTCTCACAGAGGGTTAACAGGTTTCCTTCAGCTTGTCGGCAGCTTCCAGTTGACTTGAACTGGTCTCGTCTTAGCTGTTTCTTCGGGTGGTGGCAGCTCAACCACACATCCTGCCCTTCTTTAGTATAAAAGACCTCCTTTAGTATTTTCCTCACGACCCTTTAGATGTGGTCTTGATCTGTATTCCTCCATTTTCTGGAGTGAGAGGAATGAATAGGGAAGACCTCTCTGACCTGACTTTCTCAAGCAACATACAGCCTCACAGCCACAGATGGCACCCATTTTAGGACACAGTGAACTTCCTGGTTTTGACATGTGGTTAGGAATGTGAAGACAGTGGAATTTCCAGGCACGTGGCAGCCTATAATCCACGGCTGGACAGCTGGGTTCAGCTTGGTGGGTTACAAGGTGTGCAGGGATGCAGAAAAAGGCCTTGTCCACAGTGGCAGCTATTCTGCTGAATGCCCTTCCTAGGGAGATCTGCCAGGTGATGTCTTTGGTGTGCTTCCTACCACCAGGTAAGAACCTTTTTGTCATTAAAACCACTCCCTCGTACCACATAATTTGCTTATTGCTGGAGCACAGCATTAGATGCTATTGTTTTAATTGCTGTAATTGCTTTATTATTTTAGATTTTGTTAGTCTCATGGTCAATTAACTTTGTGCTTGATGCTTCACGTTTTTCTTCTGTGTTGAATTTTATATAGAAAAATGACTAATGTGTTTAATAAATAATATTGATATAGTTAAGAGATGGTTGCAAATGTTTAATCTAACTCTAGCTGCTTACAATTTAATTCTCCTACAATTACCTCAAGTCCTTGGTTCAGTGGGTCTTTTAAATCTGTTCCCTTGTGTCCTATCATCAATATATCTAATGAACACTTGATCCATTTCCATTTCCCCAGTTCCATTTTGACCCAATTGGCCTATTTTCTTTTTCTTTTCCTGAAATAAAATTCCCACCAAATACTGATGCTTCTGTTTGGGTGAAAAATCATGCGATGAATTCCAAAGGAAGTTAACAGACTTTTGATAAATTAGCAAAATTTCCTAGGCTGTGGTGGGTTCTACATATCCCCAGGCTGGCATTGAATTCAACTGAGAGCAAAATTGAAGAGGCTTTCAGTCCTTCTTTGGCAAAATAGCTGCAGAATTTCCTGGGAAGTAAAACTGTTTCAGTAAGGAAATGTTTCAATAAGACTCATGAAATTTCCCTTGAGTTTTTGCACATCCCTACTGTAATTTAAAACCACCCAATTTCTTTCAGCCTTTTCACCAAGGATTTACCATCTGTGCATGACAGACCTCTATGCTGAACCCTTCAAAACTGACCCTATCTTTACAATCCGTTCTAGGCAATTGCGTAAGATGGGTATGTTTTGAAATCAAAAGCTGCTATAGCAGGAAGGGCTATGGAGTGAAAAGACGATCCATTTTTGTTCAAGGTTCTGATCCTTTAAACACTTGTTTTACATTAAATTAATGGGATTGTACATAAACTTAGAAAGAATCAGGGCCCATATATATTAGCTTGGTTACACATCTGTTCTTAATTGCATATACAGTACAGCATCATTTATCTGAATGGCTTTGGAAGACGGCCAACACTTTGGGATAATCAGGCATTTGGGAAACATAAGGGTAATTTTCATAGGGCTACATTTACATAGGGCTAACACAGGCAACATGCCATGGATTTAGATAACTGGGATGCTCAGATTACTAGAGTTTTGCAAATGGGGCTTTTAAAAGTGTGTGTGTAAAAGTGTAAAAGTGTCCCTTGGCATTTAAGTCCAGTCGTGTCCAACTCTAGGGTGCGGTGCTCATCCCCATTTTGAAGCCGAAGAGCCAGTGCTGTCTGAAGACGCTTCTGTGGTCATGTGGCCAGCATGACAATACGGAACGCTGTTGACCTTCCTGCAAGTGGTACTTATTTATCTACTCATATTAACATGCTTTCGAACTGCTAGGTTGGCAGGAGCTGGGCCAAGCGATGAGAGTTCTCCCGTTGCGCGGACTCGAACTGCCAACCTTTCGATCGACAGCTCATGGTTCAGTGGTTGAACCCACTGCACCACCCCGCGGTCCTGTTGGTACACTGTTGGTACCTGCAGGGTATTCCTTTACTGTGCTGCTTCAGTCATGTCAGAAGATCTGGGCCACAGGAAAGGAAGCAACATTATGCCAGCACTACACCAGGAAGGACGGCGATGGCATGGAAAAGAACTACCTTGTGGGCTCCCCCCACATATGCTTGTTCTAGAGTAGTCTGGGAGAGAGATCAAATGCACCAGCTCTTACCCCACTCAGATAACACAGAACGGAGACCTAAGGACCAGTGTTTGGTCTTGGAGAAATGAAGCAGGGGAACAACATAGACTGAACTAGATACCTTCACGGTTTGGCTCTCGGTTTCAATTGTTTATTTTAGCTTTCCTCAGCCAACAGCACATAATGCTACCTGCTCCCACTGCTATTTCAACCATCCCCCCCTTCCTTACAGAAATGATGCTGCACCCTCTCAATGAATTTGTAAGCCGAATTCCAGTTTGCATGATGAAATGTGCATAGCAATTAATCACGTTTTCTCGCTCTCTCATATCTTTTTAGGCCACCAAGTGAGTTTGTCACAGAAGTAAGATCTTAATGGGAATTTATGACCCCAAGTTCAGTCTCTTAGCCACAGTGCTACACTATTTTGCAAGATAATACGACAGCTGAAGGACTAACCCAACACATTCAATCTGTCACCACAATTTGCCATTTCTGTTCTAGAGTTTGGCAATGGACATGTACCAACACGTTCCAGCATTTTGACTCCCCCCCCCCATACTAGACTATTTTTCAGATGTGTATTAGAATGGTAGCTAGCAGGTAGCGCTGTCATTTATATTTATGAAACTCTCCCAGCTAATATATTATAGGTGCTTATGCAAATTATGGAGGAGGAGTTAGTGAGCCTTGTGGCTGAAAGGAGAAGGTGAACAAGATAACTCCTCCTCTCACTTATACCACTGGGAAGAGACTGTGTGTAAGGCGATTTGAAACCACATTGGGAACAAGCTCCAACCCAGCTTTTTTTAACCGGTGTGCCACGGCACATTGGTGTGCTGCGAAAGGTCTGCAGGTGTGCCGCGGGAGTTTGGAGCACAGTGGTCGAAAATCGTTGAAAAACTCTTCCCAGTTCTGCAGCTCTGTTTCTAGGGCAACTGCCTGTAGTAACAAATAGTAGAAACGGTAGTAACTAATCTGTAGTAACAAATCTGAAGCTGGCAGAGGAAGAGGGACAGACAATTCGTTACTATAGACAATTCGTTTCTACAGACATTTGTTACTACAGTTGCCCTAGAAACAGAGCCGCAGAACCCAGAAGAGTCTCCTGGAAGACGGAAGTGACATCACAAAAGGCAAAGACCATAGAGAAGACCATAAAGGTCAGTGTGCCATGAGAAGAAAAAACGTTGAAAATCGTTGCTCCAAACCAATGGCAGTTGTCAGTTAGGACTGCAGCCCTGGTGGGACCTGGCCTCTTAAGGTATTTATTATTTTCTGTCGGCCTACAAAATAAAGGAATTGAGTAATGCTGATCCAGAGTGACTCTAGTAAATATTATATAGGCAGACATTATCATGATTCCGACATCTACACACGTAAAAATCCATTTCGGGCATGATCATCTAAACAACAAGAATATGGCATTAGTGAGGCCTACTCCAGCAAATCTAGATAGAGTAGTTTGATGTATACCCATATTACCTTCAAACATATTAGCACTTCTTATGGTACCAAGGTCAATGTCTCTTTCTCAAATAACATTTCAGACCTATAATTGTTCATCTACAAGCCGGCAATTATGGGGGAATTGATCAGCCCGTAATTAATGCTACGCTATTACACTTTTTAATTTGGAGATTATGCAGCAGCGAGCGTTCACACATTTTTAATTTGTATATTATACAGCCACAAATGTTTACAATGCCCTTTTTAATCTCCTTACACTACCCGAGCCATTATTCACCATAGATTAATGATACGCTGGATGCTGTGGTTTATTTCATTTACCACTCTTACCAAGAGAGCTGTTAACATTAGTGTGTTCTATTACTTAATGTCTTACTGCAGCTGCTAGTGAGCATTGGTTACCTTTTAAAATATTACCAGTCAATTATTTCCTTCCCGCTCTCCCTCACTCTTGCTCTTCCTCTCTTTCTTAGCTGATACGCAGGGCTTGTGCTACTCGGTGTTACGAAAAATAAAATGAAATTTGGTGACAAGCTACTGTAATTGAAATTCGTTGCCCGGAAAGCTGGATTCTGCGAACCTCTACATCAGTGTTTCCCAACCTGTGGGTCAGGACCCACTTGGTGGGTCGCAACCTGATTTCTAGTGGGACCCAGGTGATGGAAAGATCAGATACGTAATTGCCACAAGCCCTGAGGCTATTCAAAAATTAATTGCCCTTCAAAGAGCTGAGCTCCTGCAGTTTGCAAGATAGCTGCTAATTACCCTGCAAGCAGCTGAGCTCTTGTAAATAAATAAATATATTTATTTATTTATAGATCACATTTTTTTAAGTCTCGTAAAGCTAGGTGGGTCCCGATAGAATGTCATTTTAAAAAGTGGGTCCCGGTGTTAAAAAAAGTTTGAGAACCACTGCTCTACATTATGCAAATTAGGACCATTTACGTAACTCTCATTGTCTGCATAATTTGTTCCACAATGTTTGCTACTTATCATCAATAATTTTGGTTTTGTGAGTTGTGGTGGAGGGAGGGCAAGGAGCCACACGAGGTACTGAAACATGCCTCTTCAACTTCTGGAAATTTTATTTGGCCATCCCTCTTGCTTTGTAAATTTCAAGAGGCATTGAACATACATTTTCAAACATATAGTCACAGTTATGTGGGCTAGTAACTTGCTATTTTCAATGAAAGTGCAGATTCTCCAAAAGTTGGATTTTGCACCCTGTGTCACATTCACCCTGTGCTCCATAATAATAGCATACATGGAAATACAGGGTTGTGTGCAAACAGCTCTGTGATGAAATTAAGAAGCTCACAGAAAGGGACTTTCGCATTTCCACGTCCCCGTTTCAGTCTTGAGCCAATCCTACCAGGGAAAAGGTTAAACCAGGGCAGGGGGGGGGAGGGCTTTAGGACGTTGATGTTTGGAGATACCTGCAGCTCCAGCAGGTGAGGAGTAGCTTGTCTCTGCTGCTGTCTTTGTTTCTGACTGCTAGGGGGCACTGCCAGCCCATCCATGCAGCCACCTGACTGCAAGGGGGCTGAGGGGGGGCTGATTTGGGGTGACTTTCACCCCATGTTTGCAGCCACATCCCTCCAAACTGCCACCAATGCCAGCAGCAATGATCTGCTCCCCGCTTGCTCAAGGAAGAAGCAGATTATTCCCCCCCTTCTCTTGCTCCTCACGCACTACCATGAAACCGGAAAGTATTGGACTTCCGGGTTTGGTAGCATTCCGGGTTGCATCGCCCCTGCTAGGGAGCAAGCAGCCCTTACTCCTGCCCAGGGTAAAGGGGGTAAATTGTACCTAGGCCCATGGTCAAAAAGGGGGCCCAGGAGCCAAGGGAGGAGGCCTAGAAATTTCCTGGGATCTCAGCTGGCCTCATGGAGAGTGAAAGACAATGACAGGGCCAGGCCTACTGGGCGGGTAGACCTGGGCGCCATATCGGAAAGCCTGGTAGACCTGGGCTCCAAAGAGTTTTCCGGCTATTGCTGCCTTCCCCCAATCCTGTTTTGCCCCTTCCCCCTTTGAAAAGGGGCCCAAAAGAAGCTTTGTACCCCCTGATAAAATACTTCTCAGAGGCCCTGCTCCTGCCATTAGTAACAAATGGCAGCATCGGAAACAGAAGAGAGAAACTGCCAGCTAAACAGGGACTTTCGTGACTTCATGAAATATTTGGCAATATTCGATTGCAGTCAAATAGTGGACAGTCGGTCGACAATGGCTTGTCATCGTCGGGTCAATCGACTGGCAGGCAAACCCTAACTAGAATGTTCCCTCACAAACTCATGCAAATTCTATATACAGAAAACTAGCATGTCTAGGAGAACCTTGGATAAAAATCCTTCTCCCTGACATCCAGTTTTCTGCATTCAGGGAATTTGTGCACTGCAGCATTCCCCCCACACAACATACCCTCTAGCGCTACAGACCAGAGACAGGCTACAAACTAGGCCCAGGTCCTTCCCGAGTACTGTATTTTATTGTGATATTTTTTTAATCCAAGTTTCAGGACTTGAAAGCCCTAGAAGTTCCTGGAGCTTTGCAAATGAGTTTCTCCTCTTCTCCAATATTCCACACCTCTTTCGCCATGGAGATTAAGGAGTTTATAAAATACAACTTGTTACAGCCATGAGGGATTACTACTATATATTATCACTCACAGCTCATTAACCCTGAAGCCCTGCTAACTAAGAAAATCCTGTCTAATGAGGTTTCCTTCACTGCACTGAAGAACAAAAAGGTCTCCAAGTTTTGCCTATTACCAATCTTCCTCAAATTATTTCCCCGTAATTAAAACAAAACTCTAAGGCCATTAAATTACAAATCTAAATTTTCTCAACTCATGAAAAATCTGGGGTCAGTAATTCCTCCCTCCTAGCAAAGAGACCACAGGAAGTTGCAACGATGGGACTACGCTTCTTGCTAGTTAGTAGAGACTAGAGACATACCGATCTGCAGCTGACCCCACCGAATTCTTCACTCAAGGTGATTCCCACAGTGGAGCAGAGGATCAAATTAGCATGCCTATCCCAAAACCTTGCTTCTTGAAACCTGTAAGGAGGAGCTCAGGCAAGCCAGACTAGAGTGGGAGTTCCAAAAAGTAGGGCTCCCCAACTGAGAAAGTCCTAGCCCTTGTTCCTGCCAACGTAAGCTCAGAACCAAGCCCCCCCCCCAGATCTCAGGAAACGTTTTGTCCATAATGGTGACGGCATCCCCAAATACACTATGGGCGCAATCCACTGGAATGTTGGAACGGCGGAGCAAGCACTCTGGCGTTCCAAGACATCGTAAACGTGCTGTAAAGCACGTTTGTGATGCCTTGGGAGTAAGGGAGACTGGCGCAAGGCTGGCCTCCCTCACTCCGCCACCGGACCGGGATGCGGCCACCGGAGGAAAGTAAGCTCTCCTGTCGGTGGCCACGTGGGCGGTCTGGTGGGTGATGGAGCGTGCCATTGGCCTAGCCGGCCTGGGAGGGGAGGGGGATGGCTCCCGCGCCATATCCCCATTTCTGCTGGGCCAGCTAGGCTGTTACACGGCCTCCTCCAACTTCCGCCAGCTGTTTAGCTGGCGGAAATCCAAGAAGGCCCATCGGGCCGGCCTCGGTTTACACCCGGTGAAGGGAACGAGTATCCCCTTCCCTGAGTAGACCTCCGGCCCGCCGAAAGATGGGCACCCTCGGGCACAGGATCTGGCGGGCGGCCCTGGGCCGCTGGCCAGATCTTTACACAGGATTGTGCTGTATTTGTAGATGCAAGAGGTTTAAAGGATGATGAGGTGGCCAAGGCATCTTGCTCTTGAGTCCAATTGGACATGCATATGAAATTGCCGTATATCCAAGTCAGAACATTCGTCTATCCAGCCCAGTGCCATCTATTCTGACTGGCAGCAGCTTTTCACAATCTTAGGCTTTTCCCAGTACTGTACATCCTGCCTTGGACTGGCATTTGAACATGCAAAGCATGCCCTCTTTCATGAAGTTAATTCCCTTCCTTGCTCTCAGTACCTGTGCAATTCCCCTGGCAAACTTAGCATAGGCATGCTTTGTGATTCGCCACCACCATGATCAAATGTTATAAAATAAGGGCATGTCGATGGCATTCCATACACTTGTGTAAAAATATGTATTTAAATATGTGCTTTGCAATATGTTATCACATCAGCTGTTTAAGTAGGAAACGTGAAAATGCTTGAAAAAATATGTTAAAATATGTACTCTTTTTGGTGATGAGAAAAATATTAAGGGTTTTTTTTTTTTTAGTGGAAGAAAGTAGAATGGAAATAAAAGGAAACACACAACATTTGGATAGATCAGCAACAGAGGGATCCGTCCATCCAGTTGTTCATTCCGTCAGTGTATTTGTTTCAACTAGTGATGGGCAATAGATTCATCTGTTCAGTGTAGTAATCAGTCACTAATTATGAGTAGCTTGGAGAAGTTTTGTTGTTGTTGTTGTTGTTGTTGTTGTTGTTGTTGTTGTTGTTGTTAAAGATGACTCCAAGAGTTCTGCATTGCCTCAAACGTTCATATATTTCTGTCCAAGTCATGGCCACCATTTGTTGCTTAGAACTCAACAAACACTCCCAACGTCCCATTTTAAGACTTGGAATAAAGATCGGCTTAAATTTAAAAAAGTACTGTGTAGAACCTCATTTTAGAAGCAGTAGAAGAATTTGTAGAAGAATTTCTGCTGTAGAAGAATTTCTGAGGTGAATAACATGTGATTTGCATTACCTCCCAGCTTTACTTGCTAGGCAAAGAAATCAAATGATTAAATGGCTCCCTGTCCCAAAAGGGCTCACAATCTAAAAAAGATGCAGAACACCACCAGCAAACAGCCACCAGAAAAGACTCTGTGCTGGGGTGAAAGGGGGGCAGTTTAAGTTACTCTCCCCCTGCTAAATAAAAGAGGAGCACCAATTGAAAAAAGTGCCTCTTGCCCAGTTAGAATGGGCAAATCTTCAAGAATTCACCACAAATGTTCCAATGCACATCTCAAATGTATGTTGGTTTATAGCAGTTTAACTGGTGTGGCTTCCAGCTAAGATTCCTTGGAATTATTGTTGGTTCAGAATGTGTGTCCTTCCTCAATTACAGTTCCCAAGGATCCCTGAGAGGAGAGGAACACAGTTAAACTTGTTCAAATCTGTTGTGTAGATTTCCCCCCCCCCCCCACCTTTCATACTAAGAATTGCTGGAGCTGAAATTTAGATGTTCCCGGATCCAATGGGTTATTGTGGGTCACAAACTGACTAGTAGAAGCCCAGTGTAAAGTGTGAAGGGGCCTAATGTTCAACCCGTTGAGGGCTGAAACCAGAAGTGGGTTGCAATCATGATCTGGAGCTGTTTTGAGGTGTGGGGAGGCCCAGAGGCGTCGCTCCGGTAGGGGCGGGGCTGTAAGTATCGCTCTGGTCATAGTCTCTTTACCGAGCGAGCAGGAGGCAGCCCCGCCCCCTCACTGTCCGAGCCAGTCCCCTGCGGAGAAAGCAGCAGGCAGGGTCTCTTGCCTGCTGCTTTCTCCACAGGGGACTGGCTCCGACAGTGAGGGGGCGGGGCTGCCTCCTCCTCACTCGGTAAACGGGACTATGACCAGAGCGATACTTACAGCCCCGCCCCTACCGGAGCGACGCTACTGGGGAGGCCTGCAGAGGGGTCCACAGGCTCCCCGCACCCCCTGGAGGCCCGGCAAGACTCCCAGGTAGGGCTAAAATCCCTTTTTCCCCCTGGTGGTGGCAGTGCAATCCCAGAATCTGCTTCTGCTTGTATTTGAGACTTTAAAAGCCAATGGGAAAGCCAGTGGCACATATTAATAGATGTTGGTCGTTACAGAGTAACAAAATTCAGGCAGTGAGGGAAGGAAGGAATAACAACTTAGATACCAATAATGACAATGCAAATAAAGAAACTATTGACAAGGAAGAAAGGTTATGGACTTGTTTGCCTTTTATTAAGGGGGTAACGGATAAGATTGCCCGCATTCTTAAACAAGGAAATGTTAGGACAATTTTTAAACCGACTAACAAAGTTGAACAGTTGCTGAACAACCCCAAGAATAAAAGACCGCCTCTTTCCAATCCCGGGATTTATAGTATTCCATGTTCCTGTGGAAAAGAATACATCGGTTTAACGCAAAGAAGTATTAACACCAGAATTAAGGAGCATGAAAGATCTGTCAGACTGGTACATCCTGAGTTATCTTCTGTGGCTGAACACGCTCTTTCCATGGGACACACCATTCAATTCAAGGACACCAGCAGCTTAAGAACAGAAAGCAGATCTACCATTCTCAGGAACTTGGAAGCTATAGAGATCAGTAAGAAACCTGTCCAATCGCTGATTAATAGGCAACAGGACCTAAGTTTTATTAATAAAATCTGGTTGCCTATTATACGAAGGCAAGCTCCGGAACGACGGAGCGTTGGGAGCAAGCCAGCATGGAGTTCAAATGAGGACACGGACTGCAACCTGACAGCTGCAGAGAAAGGGGAGGTCTGAAGCTGTTCCGTGTCTAAGTGATCTAACTCCTGGTCTAATTACTGGAAGCAGTTACCAACTTTAATTGCTTCCTTGCAGGATCAGTCTCTATTAAGCTGACTTAGTGTAACAGGTCAGCTGCACTGAACTAGGATTCCCCGCCCCCTTTTCTTTGTGAAGTATATAGGAATGAAGTGCCCTTACTGTTTCACCATCTATCAATCCTCGGATTGCCCTGGAAAATGTTTCTACAGTAAGAAACGAAACGTCGGGATACTTTTCTAGCCCAGCTGTGGATTTCAATAATTTCAGTCCACGAGTGTTGACTCTAATGATTTGGATAAGACGCTTGTGGTTTTGGACATTGTTTTTATCTTTGCTGGATTTTCTATTTTTGTACATGGCTGATTTACTCGTACATCCTACTTTGTTGAGTAGCGACCCTTTGTTCCCGGCTGGGGCATCGCAGTGCCCCAGTTTGGGAATCTCTGATCTAGGGTGCCAGGCAGTCTTCTTGTCTCAAGCCAGCTAGCAAGTTTGTGACTTCTCCAAGATTGAAATCAGGACCTTTCCAGCCCCTGCTCCTACTCACTATGCTACACCAGCTGTCATGAATGTAAAGTGTTTGGCAAAAGATGACTAACTAAATTAAGAGCAACAGAATGGAATATTAAAACACCAGCATATACGATTGAAGAGAGAGCGAGAGAGAGAGAGAGGCACAAATATCCCAGTGAGGGAGAAATAAAGGCATATTTTGCTTGCAGATAGAAAGAGCACGTGGAGCTTGCCTGCCTCAGCAGAAACTAATATGAGGTGAAAGATAGCATAAAAATGAAACGATCATAGCAAATTAATATGGACCTTCTGAGAAGCCAGATCAGGAAGTGTTTCTGCAGATAACAGAGACTTGCATTAAAAAAAATACAATAAAATCAGGCAGGAATATTGATGACAAGCTCTTTAAAAAAAAGAAAAGAAACCAACCACAACAGCAACAAACACCCTAGTGCTACAACAGATAGAAAATGTACCATGTTATCTTCTAAACAGGACTTCTGTCCTTTTTCTATAATAAGACCGATTCATCTGAATGTGGAAGACATTCAAAAAGATCAAAGACTGCCCTGGGCCTGGCTCTCACCAAGCACCCCCCAAAAGAGATCAACGTAACTGGGTTATTACGTACACATGCACAGGATCATTACTTAAAAAAAAAATCTTTTTCTCCCAAACTGTATGGTATTAGGCAAGCAGTGATTAAAAGGGAAACGATTATCTTCTTGGTAATGCCATCCACAAATTAGATATGGAAGCTGGGAAGGAAGTGATTTTGTGTTACCACAGAATGGGAGGAGAGACTTGCCTGCAATCAGAGGTCAGATTTTGAACGAACAGAAGATGTGACATTATCAAAAGGGTTGACGGCACCAGAATGGAACGAGAAGTGAGATAAACGGTGCAGGCCTCAATCAGCCAGATACTGGCGCCAATCTCCAAAACATAGAACGCCAGCTGTGGAAATGTTAAACCCAAAGACTCGTTAATCGCTTCAAATTTATGGAGATAGGAATGTAGGCGAAGCAGATCAAAATTTCCGTCTGAGAGATGCATTGGAACTGAGGGCATATGAAAGTCAGAACAGCTCTGATGATTTGTGCTTGTGGTTTCCAAACTTTCTAGCTACAGAGAACCCTCTCCACTTTGACTAATCTTCTGAGGAACCTTTGCATCTCTGTCGCAGAGGACCCTGGGACGTGTTTTAGGGCGCACACTCAGTTCACTTAGGCTGGTGATGAGGCTGTTGGGCCTCACCATTGCTCTCTGCAGGAATGATGAGTACACCCTTAAGATAGTCTCTCTTCCCCCTGCGGCTACATTTTATGAGGGTAGTGGTGGTGGGCAAGCTTGCTTCCATTGCTAGTCTCATCATTGAAGATTTCATATTGAGTTTCCAAGGAACCTCAGGATTCTCCAGAATACAGTTTGAAAACCACTGATCTGTTTGAAATGTTGTTGTAATTAGATTTTAATTATGACGTGGCCACATTGTCTTACTGGCATCTTCTCCTCTAGTTGCAGATGAAAGAAACTGAGCACGATGTCCTGCCAGGCCTGGAGAAGCACCCGTAAGAATCCATCCGAACCCTGTTGTCCACTGCTAGGCAGCCCATAATAAGTCATTGTGCAACCAGTATGCCAATCATGTTGCTTTACTTTGCAGAATTCAGTAGCCTGCTCCTCTCTAGTGAGCTCAGGAACATGAATGGCACAGCGCAATGAAGATACAGAAAGAAGGTAGCCAAAGTGAGGTATAGGAGGTCCTTAGTGTGCCACCAATGCTCAGATGTGTTGCAATACAGATGACATCTGTTGGAGGAAGAGTTCTAATGAACAACTATGGGGAACGCTTCCGTGAGTTCCCTTTAATGTTGTCAGCTTGTCACTGTAGGTGCTCCTATAGCAATAGCAGCATGATGTGCAGACATTAGCAGGTGACAGTGTTTATCTCCCTGTTGTGAAAAGCCTGACCTGCTGGTTTCTGCACATCAAGTTGTTGCACAGATGCAAGAGCAGGTGAGGCTGGTACTATTCTGGACCATTGGCTATTTCAGCTGCGGTCCAAGCATAAACGAAGTAGTAGGTTGCCCATGCAAACTTCAAATACAAAACTCCATTCATTATGCAACATTTTTTTTTATTTCTGGGGGGGGGGGGGAGAGCCCATACATACTGATTTAGCCCAGAGACCATCCAGTGGTACATACTGGATCTGGTATCGTGATGTAGAGTTTTGCCTTGCTGGCTCTTTTAGGTGGATAAATTGTACTATGGTTACAGGATTTATCAGACTTCTCTGTCCTGTCAGATAGTATTTATTTCTGTTCTCCTGTAATCCTTCCCTGGTGCTTTGGGTCAAACAGAGGTATAATTTAAGTAAATAAGATACAATGTAGTGCAATTAAACAATCCCCTTGAGCTTGAAGCATCAAGGCAACTTCCAATTACCTTGTGTGATAGTCTGAAAGCCATATGAGGCACACATACACATACAGAGCTTCACAAAATATAGGCTCCACAAGGCGTTGGCTCCAGAACCTGTTTTTCAGTTACTTCTTTATGTTTGCCTAAGATCAAGGGTAGAACCACTTTTCAGTCACCGGAAAACTCAGCCCTGAAATTTGTGAAGCCACGTCAAAGAACAGAGTGGGCAGAAGACGTTGTCGTCATACTGGTGATTTGCCGTTGTGATGCTGTTGCGTAGCCTACCTGATTGTGGCATGAGCATGGAGTAAAATGTAGGAAAATGTGGCAGGTGAGGGCAATGCTTTCTGCCATGATTGTGTTGTTGTGCAGATGTAGGGGAAACAATGGCATTGAGTAGTGGAGCGTCACAGTCACCATCACATATGCTAGAAGATCAGACCATTGGTCCTGCAGACATTTTGGTCTACTCTTGCTAATAATGGCTTTCAGGGGTCTCAGTTGGATACCATTCCCATCAGTTGCTACCTGATCCTTTAGCTGGAGGGGATGAGCATTGCAGCTAGGACCTTTTGCATGAAACACATGTGCTCTACCACAGATCTATGACCCCTACCCCAAAATGATGGCTTGTAAGAGGGCCAGGTTCTTCACACCTGTTCTCAGAGGCCACTCAAAGGATTGGTCAAGAGGACACACCTTTTCCAGTGCACAGGTAGGACTCTGAAGCCCAGAGTGGGGTGGCATTTTGACTCAGGCTTACATACCAATTGTCCCAAGAAAAAAGATCCCAAGGAATTGTGGGTTGTTCTGTGCTTCGTAGCACAACAGGCCGTGTGTTTCCCAGCAAACAAACAAATTCCTTCAAAGGAAAGACATAAAAGAAAACTTCCTTTGCTGGAGATGGTGCAGATGAGGAGGCAGGGGGTTATACGCCTCAGGACTCTCCGGGTCTGTTGTCTCTGGGAAGCAGCATTGAGGTTCCGCACTGGTTGACTACCAGATGTTCAATCCTGCATTGCTATTGGAAGGTTGCGACAAAGCCCCGGAGAGTTGAATGACAACAATCTGTCAACTAGTCATCATTGTCTCGTGTTTTACCCCCACTCTCATATTCCATTATTCTCCACCTTATGTCACTGTTTTTAGTCTGTAAATTGTTCATTGTTTATTTCTACTCCTTCCTTCCATCAGTATTTTTAATTTTAATGACATTCTGCCACTGTGCTTGTTCTTTGGAGAGTTGATGTCCCTTTCCTCCAAAGGCGGGGGGGGGGGGAGAAAAAGAAAACGCAAGGACGGAGCAATTACTCACCAGGATCCAGAGGTTCAAGATGTGATGACACCAAGGGTAGGAAGTATGATAAATGCGACTCTTTCCGTCCCACTCCCATTAGATACTTTCAGAAGATGGTGATAAAGTAATTATTTACAGGTGACATATTTACAGCTTTGTAAGGGTGCGTTCTCATAAGCCCCAAGGAAGTATTTGGAATTTTTGATAGGTCTTGGTAGGGGTGCACCGAAGACTTTTCTTTTTCAATTTTTTTAATTTGAAAGTCGTGCGTGGGGGGAACAAATAAGGGAACAGATCATGACAGGTCATTGCTGGGGGCGTCAGAGTAGAGTGGTGCACAGGCAGTCATCATCAGAGCTGTGTCCCCATATTGATGCCTTGGTGCTTACCGTATGTCGGGTCAGAGCAGCCCTCTCACCCATCCAGGATAACAACCGGGGTGGAGCGTGCTGCCTTATGGAGCTGAGTCGGACTTTTTTGCTCTGTTTATTTTGGTTTGATTCAAGATGTGCAGGAGACATGCATTGAAACAGGAGTAGTTGGTGCTGAGCGCCTGTCTGGAGAGCAGCAAAGGCTCCAGACCATCAGAGAGTCCACTTGCCCAGGACCATCAGAGAGTCCACTTGCCCAGGCTGACCCCTGAACCTTCAGAATTGGTGGCAGTGCTGTCTTATTGTTATAAAGGACCTCCTGATCAAGTCATTCCACCTAAGAACCCCTTTGGATTCTATGGGGTAAAAATCTATATAAATCTATATAATCCCTTGGTTTTAGAGCCTTGTGTTCTTTGATCCACATCCTTTTTTTCCCTATTCCGCCTTGCTGTTGGTCTGTGGATTAAAAACCTGCTGGTGCCGCAACAACAAACCACCCCAATTCCAGCCTCCATTCCACCTTATAGGTTCTGCCTTTGTCTAGACACCTTGCTGGATGGATGGCCATTGGATCATTTCTTAGATGGAGCTTAATCATGAGGTTGGTGAGGACCACTGGAGGTGTGACTGTGACTGAGGTCCACTGGAGGACTTCTGTGCCCTTTGTTTTATATTAAAAAAAAAAGTTTTTTTTTTTTCCAAATCAGGATTCCAGGGAGGTGGCTAGTCATGAGCCAACAAAAAGAGATTCTTTTCCAGCAGGATTCAGAGCTGGAAAGCGCTATCTCCATTTTGGAGGCATGAAAGCTACATCAACATTTAAGCAGTAAACAATTTCCATTCAAATTTGGAACATTAAGCTTCCCTGGATTAATTAAAGGGGGGGGGGTTATTGCATGGCCTTTTAATCAAAAGTGTGGCTTTCTTGGCCTGTGGACGTGTCGTCTCTTGTTGATAGTCATGTTACTGGTCTGGAGCCTTTGCTGCTCTCCAGACAGGCGCTCAGCACCAAGTACGCCTGTTTCGATGCATGTCTCCTGCACATCTTGAATCAAACCGAAATAAAAGATTGACCATGTTATAGCAAACACTTTCAGCACCTTTCAAAGTGCTCGCTGAAATTGCCCAAAGATGTTGGCTTTTCAAATGGTTGTCTGAATGGTTGCTCCATGTGAACCCATCACCAGCAGCGAAGGGGTGAGGGGGTGGGGGACACCCCCCCCAGGCAGCATGTGGGGGGGCCTGGGTGGCATGTGGGTGTGTGTGGCAAAGCGGGCGGCGGGGGCACCAATCGTGCCGTTTCGTTGGCGGGAGGAACAGGTAGCAGTGGTGGAAAGGGTGATTGTTTTGTCCCACCCTCCCGCTCCACACCGCTACGCCGCTGCCCATCACACTGTGAACCTGCAAGTGACTCCTAAGTGCTCTAGAGATGTTCTCTTGGAAGTCCACATACGTTTGACTTGGCTGTCAACATTCCCTGTAATTTTTACCCAGAGTGCATGCGGCCTTTATGGAGTTGTGCAGGGGCAGCTCTGGAGCGCTCGGTGATGACATCATCATCATCATTGCCAGGCTCCAGAGCGCTGTGGCAGAAGCTGCCTGGGGTTCCAATTCAAGCCGCCTGGCCACAGCGAATGCTGTCAGCCACGTGGTTCCATGCGTTAAGGAAGAGTGTGCTTTCGTCTTGGGAAAAAACATTAGGCTGCAAACACCAAACAAAATGGTCAAAATAAGTGGTGTGGATTTCTGTCCCTTAGAACTCCACCCAAATTGACTGCTATTTAGCAGAAGTGATAGCTTTTAAATGCCAAAAAATAGGTCATATCAATTACATCCCAGAACTGACCACAGAAAGGACACACCACGTGACTCCATACAATGCCATGCTCGTCTCTTGTGCTCCTCCGCATGCATTAACCTTCATTTTATTTGATGAGTGAATCTGATTTGTGTTTCTGTGTATATCATGAATAATTTCATTAAGAATCGTCCCCCTACTGTATCTTTTGTAGCTTCTCTCCACCCCTCCTTTAAAATATTTACAATTTGTAATGCATAATAAATATGGACGAGGAAAGGATGATTTCTCTGAGTTTACTATTATCGGAGCCTGTCAGGTTCTATAACCTTTTCCAGCATATACAATATTCAGTTCTTAAATTCAGCAGTGGCGCTGTGTTATCTCAGCGCGATGATGAGACAACAGACACGTTGGTGCGCTCCAGTCACTAATCATGTCTCTTTTGATTCGATTAGCATAGAAATGTTCTTGGATTTATGCAACATCAGGGGAAATGTGTTAAAAATACTTGTCAGTGTCCTTACGATTTATCTTAGAGCCTTGGAGAGGAGGAAGTGTTGTAGCTGGAAAAAGAAAATGTGTTATCGTGTTGGGAGAGTTCTGTAGCCTTGAAAGATCAGTTGTAGTTAGATGTGGCTTCTAGTCCCTGACCCCCCAACCTAACAGAAGAAATGCCTAGATGACTCTCATTTGGGGGTTTGGGGGTGTGACAACACTCCTAATCTCCTAGACTAGGACAGAGTGCAAGCTCAGAAATTTCAAACAAGATTTTATTTATTTATTTTATTTACAGTATTTTTATCCCGCCTTTCTCCCCGAAGGGACCCAAGGCGGCTTACAACAACAACAACAAAAGAAAATACAATACAAAAAATACAATACAAAAATAATCACATTTTAAAACAGTAAAAAACAATTAATGAAAAATAATAAAAACAGCATCTAAAAATCGATTAAAAAGATCATTGCTACAATTAAAACAAGAGCATAAAACAGCAACACCCCCCCACCTGTACCAGTGAGATGTTAAAAAAGGCAAGATTTCCTATCTTTTTTCCAGGAACAGCATCTCTTGATATGTGGGGTGTTACCAAGTGTGCTTTCCAGAACACGTGCAACATGTACATGGGATAAATCTGTTATGTGCGCTGGGACTGTACGCAGGCGCCAACGGCACGGCTCAGTGATTTGGTGGGGAAGGAAGAAGGAGGCGAGGGTGAAGCTGCAACAACAAAATTTGCATTGTGAGGATCATAATACAGATTATTATTCTGCCGATATCTGCACTGCCGATATCCCCACCCCTCTCCCGGGCCCGGTGGCACAATCACCTCCTCTGCTGTCACCGCAGCCCGCCCTCCCCACGCCCCTGCCCCAACTTGGCACTGAACTTACCTGAGTCCATCGGTGGCGGCTCCGGCCCCAGGCAGAGTGAGCGGCGGCAACCTTGGTGCCGGCACACCACTTATTGCCGGGTGCCGCAAACATACCTTACAGCACATTTGCAACACTATAGTTCTGCCAGGACATATCTGCACTGCATTGCACTGTGAAAGAGAGATGGCTTTGTGAGTCAATGGAGAGGCTGCACCAAGGATCAAGTCTAGCAGTCCCTTTCTGCTGGCTCCTGTGCGAAGCATTGGAAGAACTGCAGGTTCATGTGATCTCCTGGGTTGAAAGCAGGGTGCAAATGGTGGAAAGGGCTGAAAAGCAAACCCAGAGGCTAGGCTGTCACTGTGGCTGGTTTGAAGGACTGTTCTAAAGCACGGAGGGCATTTTAAGGAGGGAAGCAGAGCAAGGGAGCTGAAGCTGCTTTTCTGGGAGAAGAGGTGCATTGCAAGGTGTGGTCCCCAAAGGATCGCAGTCCAGCCCGTGCCAGCAGAGAAGCTTTTGATTGCTCTCAAGGAGGGAAGTGGGGAAGAAGCTAGAAGGAGAAGGGAACAGTTGGTGACCAGTCCTGAGTAACGTGACACAGCAGTTCTTGGGTAGCAGCGCAAATGGGGGTGCTTCATGCAGCACCGGTGAGTCAAAAACCAAAGCAGCCCAATCACGTCCAGTGCCGGCACAGTGGGTCCACGTGGCCCACACTGTATCCAGCGCTGGCTAGGAGCAGGCTGGATGATTTTCCTTGGCTCTAAATGGGTGCTGCTATTGTTTTGCACTGTACCAAGGATGCGGTAGATATAGACTCCTTGACTAGCTGTGGAGTTGGCGAGGGAAGCCAGGGTTGTGGACACTGTTCCCTCGAAGAGTTGGTTTGCTGCGCAGTCCTAGGGTGGCTGCACAGCTACCGCCATACAGAGTGCTCGGTGACGACAGGCGAAGTTGACAGAGACTGGTGGGGGAGCTCAAACGCCACCTACACAATTCAGCTTGACCTATGGAGTTGCCACGCCTCTCCTCTCACCGCTGCGCACTGCCCTCTTGTGGTGGGCAGCCCCATTTCCAGCTGCATGGGGCTTCCATTACAGCTGCTAATAGGTAGGATAGGACATGTCTTCCCATCTGTGTTTTCTGCATTGTGTTTAAACAGATGTGCTTTTACAGGTATGTCTGAACTGCCCCTCAGGCCTTTTAAATTGAAACGTTTCTGAACTGGGCAGAATGGAATGTTCTAATCTATCCATCCATTCAGTGAGCCGTAGTGGCTTAGCGGTTAAGATGCTGAACTACAGACCGGAAGGCAGGCAGGACAGCAGACCTGAGTGCCATGTGACAGTGTGAGCTACCATCTTCGCCCCCAGCTCCTGCCAACCTAGCAGTTTGAAAGCAAGAAATTGCAAGTAGATTAAATCGGTACTGCCTTGGCGGGAAGGAAGGTAACAGCATTCCATGCACCTTGGCATTGAGTCATGCCGGCCACATGACCACGGAAGTGTCTTTGGACAGCATTGGCTCTTCGGTTTTGAAACAGAAATAAACACTGCCCCTAGAGTCGATAATGACCGGCTCTCGAGCAAGGGAAACCTTTACCATTATCCATCTTATCCTTGCCCTTTTCTTACAAAGTGGATATGAACTGTGCTTAAAGTCCAACAACAGGATTTACAAAGGGAATAGACAAATCTATCGGGATCAGATGATGAATTTATATGCCACTTTTCACAGAAAATAATCTTTTAAGAGGCTTGCAATATACAACGGCCGATGATATTGTGAAAACATTGTCAACAATTCAAGAAATCATTCGATTGCAACTCGTAAAAAGGAACATAATGAACACCAATATTTCAACTGACATTTCAATAAATAGTACAGTTCATTTCAAAAACATAACAAGCTTTCCCTATCCAAAATGTCATTGATTTATCAAAATAACAACCAATGCTCTAACAGCAACACAAACACAGATGTAAGAATATCAGCAGCATGTCAAGAAGTCAAGAAATTGTAAATGAGCAGCAAATTACAAAAATAAATCCGTATCTTAAAATACGTGATCATATTTGCTGCTGGTCTGCTTAAAGAGTCTTCATTATTCATTTATTTAAAGGTTATTTAAAAAACCTCCCAAGGGGCAAACACAGTAGACTAAACACCGTTGGAGGGCACAGGAACAGGTAGTTAACAAATGGATAGACATCTTGTTCTAAAACACGGAGGGCATTGAGCAGAAAGGTATTTCCAGTCAGTCTCTGAAGATGCCATCTCAGCACTTGCTAAACAGGACAGGTCAATTGATGGCCATGGAACCTTCATGGAACCTCCGCATTCAGAGATGACATATCAGTTACTGAATGACGTGCAAGGAGAGAGGACTGTTGTCTTCATGCTGTGCGACCATCTGGTTGGCCTCCGTGGGAAGCAGGAGGATCGACTAGATGAGGGGTTCTCAACCAGTGATACTGGTACCCGTACAGTACCACCAGTAGTACTTCGGCCGACCGCTGGTGGTACTCGGACACCCGGACCCTCAGAACCCCGCTTTGATGTGGTGTTTTGAGCACCACATTTTTGCTCCCGAGAGCCTCCTGTCTTTGGCCAAGCCTCTCAGGAACGCTGAGAAGGGCCCACCCACCCAGAGCCTCCTACCTACATTTTCTGACCTCCAAAAACCCATAAGTAACTGGTGATGATGTTATCACCAGTTACTTCTGATGGTATGCAGCAGGAGAGTGGTGCCAATGGTGGTACTTGCCTGGGAAGGGGTTGAGAACCCATGGACTAGATGGACCTTTGATCCACTCCAGCAGGGTGCATCTTATGTTCTTAGGTGGTACACATGCCCTGGTGCTGCCACGTGTCCCCTAAAGTCTCCTGAAGTTGGGATGTCACAACCAAATTCTGGGAAGTGTTGTCAGCCCCCAGGTAAATACTGAATTCACTCTCCTATGGAGGCTTCAGACCTCACCAACTTGGACTATCCTGCATGGATATTATTTCCTCTGGGCATGTTTAGATTTATGCCATTTAGGTCACCTGCCACAGTGTTTGCACTAAACAATAGTAACCAATGGTGGTGGTGGTGGTGGTGGTGGTAGCAGGAGTAGCGGCAGCAGCAGCAGCAGCAACAAATCATACTAATATAGTCATACCAGTTAGTCATGATAGCCAACTGGAACCTCCTCATTCAAAACCATTACTCCATACAGTGGCGGACAGTTCCCATGCGTCACCTAGTGCGGGCTCTTCCATGTTGTGCCCCCAGTGCGCACACTGAAGTATTTATTTATTTATTTATTTGTTTGTTTGTTTGTTTGTTTACAGTATTTTTATCCCGCCTTTCTCCCCGAAGGGATCACATCACTGCCAATGACCTCCGACTTGTTTCAACCCAAAGAGGTTTCGTTCTGAACACTGCGGCTTGCTACTCGCTGAATGCGGCGTCCAAGCCCTAGTCATGAGGTGCTCCGTTGCTCGTACTTTCCCACCTTGCAATCGGCGCTGGTTTGAATGCTGTGTTTGGTGAGTAGCCGGCTGCAGCATTTAAAATGGAGCCAACTGTGAGCGAAAGCAGATAGCAAGGGTAAGTGCCGCGCATGCAAGAAAGCCTTGCAATGGAGCTCACAAGCCTGCAGTAGCCTGCAGGCTTGCGAGCCCCATTAGCAAGGCGTTCACACCTCATGGCGGGTGGGGCGCCACTTTGGCGGCAGCCGTGGTGCTAGTTGCGAGGCAGGAAAGGCTGAAGGATGAGGCGCATGGCAGTCAGCGCCACTTTGCCTGCTGTGTTTGCGGCAAGTAGCCTGACACGGCGGCCATAGCGGTGCCACAGCTGCCCCGCACATCACCCTTCAGCCCTGCATGTCACCCAGTGCAGCCCACACCATCTGCACCAGCGAAGGTCCGTCCTTGACTCCAAATACCAGCTGCTGAAGAGTCCACAGTGTCATCTTGCTGGCTGCAGTGGGGAACAAGCTGCTGGGGTAGCTGGTCCATGCTCTGATCCAACAGAGTTGCTCTTATGCCCCTGTGAGATACGGTTTCTATTTGCATTTCCAACTGGATGTCATTCATGGAGATAGCAGCTTCCTCAAGCAGGAGTACAGAAGGGAGCTGGAGAATCATTCCAACTGCACCCTGCCCAGCCGCCGCTGCTTCTATCACACTGGCAGTCGCCTTTTTAGAGGGAGAATCACATGCCATCTGTTTTTGCCTCCCCAGGAAAGGGAGTGATGTCTCCACAGTGGAAATAACAGGACTGGACTATTTTGGAATCCGCGTCTCCCCTCTAGAGCAGTCTTTTGACACTGGAAAAAACAAGGGTGGAACAGCTTGGCTTTGGCTGGTCGGTCTGTTGGTTTTGTGTTAAATAAACATATAAGAAAGCAGCCATAACAAAGTCTCAAAGGCATGTTTTAATGAGGCTTGAGTCTGAATAATAATCAGATCAGATGCTAATAATCAGGGTAATAACAGCCTTTGAATTAATTGCCACTGTCTAAGAAAGAAAGAAAAGCTCCAAAAAGGCTGATCGTGAATGGTCAAGTGGACCTAAGAACATCAGAACATCAGAAGAGCCCTGCTGGATCAGGCCAAAGGCCCATCTAGTCCAGCTTCCTGTATCTCACAGTGGCCCCACCAGATGCCTCTGAGAGCACACAGCTAACAAGATAACCTGTTTCCTGTTGCCACTCCCTTGCACCTGGCACAGAGAAAACCTACTTCTGAAGCCAAGAGGTTGCTTATGGCTTGTAACCTGTGATGGTCTTTTCCTCCATGAATCTATCCAAGCCACTTTTAAAGGCATCTAGACCAGGTGCCATCACCACATCCTGTGGCGAGGAGTTCCACAGACCTGTGTGATGCTGGCAGATGTGGACACCCAACATGGCTTGTCGTTGCTTCTTGTACTGTTGTCACTGTTCTTCACAGGTTTATCTGCCACTCAGCTCCTTTGATTTTCTGAACTCGTGACCTTTTTCTATGCTGCTTCCTTTTCGTGGAACAAGGGAAGTTTTCAAGGAAAGGTTTGGGCGCTCCAGATGTGTCCTACAAGTGTGTGAGAGCCAGGTATGGATCACACACCTGCATCCATCTAGATATGTCACCTGCAAGCTGTTCTCCCACAGTGCAGATGCGCATGTCCAAAGAGGCGCATGGGCTCACATGAGCAACAAGAATCTTAGTATGGGCCCAATCCTATCCAACTTTCCAGCGCCAATGCAGCTGCAATGCAAATGTTCCCTTACCTTGCGGAGGCCTCGGTGACTGCCCCCCAACCGCAGGATGCAGCGCACGCCCCGTTGGCACTGCTGCATCAGCGCTGGAAAGTTGGATAGGATTCGGCCCTATGGCTCTACGTATTACTGACAACATGTGACTGCCACCAAAAGCAGAATCCCCATGCTGAGTGCTCCTCATCTATCCCATAATGTGCAGATCATTTGCCTACTGGTGCAATATCATCCCATCAAAAACATTATTTCTTTCTTCTTCTTTTTAGTTGATTGCACTTCTTTCTTTTCACTAAGAAAAGGTGAAAATAAATAAATATGTTATTAAAAAAAAACCCCGATTACTTTTGCAACCTTGCCAGCAGTGTCTAAGGACCAAAAGTGAGATTGTGTGAAGATACCATGATATGGGATCATATCATCATCATCAGTTACAAAGGAGAGGAGGAGAAGTCGACCTGAGGGTACAATTCGATTATTATTTTTCTTTTTGTACCGGTAATTGTGTTTAAGCTTGTTAGTTGCCTTGCACCCTGTGGAGCAAAACAGTGAGATAAGTCTAATAATAATAATAATAATAATAATAATAATAATAATAATAATAATAATAATAATAATAATAATAATAAATAACAATAATAACAATAGTAAATAACAATAAACAATAACAATAAATCAAAGAAATAAAAAAGTAGTGCAATTCCACACTTAGATGTATGGAAACAGTGTCACTCTTGAAATGATAGAGTTGGGCTGCAGTCCTATACATAGTTACATGGAGGTAAGTCCCATTGAACTCAATGAGGCTTATTTCTGAGTAGACATGCATAGGATTGCAGTGTTGGACTGGGAAGACCTAGGTTCAAATGATTGCTTTGGCTACAAAACTGACTTGGTGAACTTAAGCCTTTCTCTCAGCCTAACCTACTTAACAAGGGAGGACCAAGGCGGTAGCCCATCCATGAGGGCCTTGGGGAATAGGCAGGTTTCATTGTGAATCATACATATAAAGGCATCCTAGATTTGATTGATTTCAATAGCACTCTCAAAGAGCTAGGATTGTGCTCTGCAAGTATTAGATAGCACGTTGAATCTCTATCACTTCCCACTGGAAGATCTTGAGTCTTCCAAGGGCAGGGAAGACCTCGCTATGAAAGGCCATGGAGAGCAGTTGCCCATTGGAGATGATGGTACTGGGCCAGGTGGATCGTTGTTTGAAGCTTGATATACTTGTCTAATAATTAAGTCTTGAGACTTGACAGAAGACAACTAATTATATTCATCTTTAAACAACCATACACACCCTCCTGATGAGAGGGGGCCATTTTCACCGAGTGCGAATTATCCCAAAGGACCAGAAAGATGGTTTTGTGTGATCTTTCCTTCCAGCCACAGCCGTCTTTTTTTTTTTAATTTTATTGAACCAAAGTTCTCTTAGGAAAACTCTCTAAAGCTGATTACCTGTCCCCAGAGCCGTCCATGTCTCCTTTGAGAGATTTTTTCTTAACATCAGGGGCTCTGCCGAAACATATGAATTAAAGTGGAAATTGAAAGTATTCAAACATAAATTAATTTATACCCAAGGGTTATTCGTGCCAACTAGCAATAAATATGCTGGACTTTTTTTTCCCTTAAAGGTAATTTGGATGAATACAGGCCGGCAGAAAAAGCAATCAAGGGCAAGAAAGAGGCAAACGTGAGCTATAAAGCATCAGATAGAGGAGAGATAGAGTCGGAGAGATTAGAGGGAAATTAAAGGGAAGATGGGAAGAAAAGAGACACAAGGCAGTTGGGTTGCCTTTTAGTGGTTCGACAGATAAATGTGTTCTCTCAACTCCTTCTCAGCTCTGGAGACTCCAGCTTAAATTCACTCTCACGGCGCAATCCTACTGACCTCCGGCGTCGATGCTGCGGCATCAGCAGGGTGCATGTTTGCGCAGGGTGTCACAAACGCACCGTAAAGCGCATTGCAACATCCAGTGATTAGGCGACGCTGGCGCTGAGGCCTGCGCCACCTGCACACCGGACAAGGCTGTACCCAGCACCGTGGAGCGGGTAGGTCCCTCTCCGTGCAGTGGTGGGGAGGGGGCATAATGGAGAGGGGGAGTGCGGGATGGGCGGATCAGGCCTGGGAGGGGGTGGGACTGGCGTCCTTGTTGAATGCCGTATCCTATCCTCCCTCCCAGGCCTCGAGTCCCAACACGGAACTGCTCAGTTCTATGCAAGCTAAAAAGCTGGCAGAGAACCAAGTAGCCCCATTGTGGTGGCTGAGGGTTTACCTAGGGTAAGCAGGCAAATGCACGCTTACCCCAAGAAGACCACCAGATGCCTCCTTCCCTGGATAGGATACAGCGTGGGCCACACAGCCCGTGCTGAACAGCCTAACCTTGGGTGGGGGATTAAGCTGTTAGTCACAAGTGGCAATTTCACATGCATCTGGGATTATCCAATCCTTTTAGTTTGTAGACACTGAGGAGGAAGCCAGATGGTCCAGTGGGGGGAAAATGGAGTTGGAACTCCAACAGTTATGAGGAAGGTACCCATTTAACAGATGGAAAATCGAGGTCCAGCTAGTGGATTCCCTAAAGTCACAATGGGGTGTTTGAGGCAGAGATAGGACTGAATCTTATCAGATCCAAAATAAGAATTAATTATTTTAAAATTAAATGGTATTGAAACATTTTGAGACATAGAATATAAAACAAACTGACAGCAGTACTCACTCTCTCTGGATATCCCCACCACCCATGACCCAAACCAAGCAATACAGACAAAGAGAAATAGAGGGACATGACAGAGATGAGAGAAGAGACGGAGAGAAGTAGGAACAGAGTGAAGAGGAAGGGAAGGTGAGGTCTGAGTGATACTCAAAAATGAAAAAAAAAAAAACCACTATACCTCAGGATTCCAAATGTCTAAGAATTTCGATCAGATACCACCAAATTCAACATTACTGTCACACCTATTGAAAACTATTTATTCTTTCACTGCCAGGCCCAGAAGCTCCTTTTTCCAGATTTATTTATTTATTTACAATATCTTTATCTCGCCTTTCTCCCCAAAGGGACCCAAGGCGGCTTACAAAAACAAGAAAAAACAATTACAAAAAACAACCACCTTTAAATGCAATAAAACTGTTAATTCAATACTCATAAACACAATCTAAAAAGGATAAAAAGACCATTATTACATTTTAAAAGACATGAGTACACCACACCTGTAACCACACCTGTAACCACTGCACCACACCTGTAACCGCTGGATGTTAAAAATAAAAAGCCCAAGACTCAGAAGGCTTTCAATGTGTGGTGGGGTCAACGCCTTCCACCACTGCGAGGCAAGATGCTTCGCTATCATGGCAACTCAGAAGATCCATAAATGAGTTTGACATGATGCAATCTCTCCGGTAGATGGGATCATTCTCTAAATGAGTGTAAGAGAAGACAATTTGAAAGCTGATTCAACAATGACGTTATTTCATTGCTCTGCCTCTCATCAGAATGGAGCCATAAGAGGATAAGCATATGAATGAGAATTTTGGTATGGATAGTAGACGTTCTCAGGGGATGTGTATTTGGGGCCCAACCCATTTCATAAGTTTCCACAAGAACCTGATGGCCCAGGAGTTGTCGTAATCAGTGTTCCCTCTGCATGGCTGTGTGACGACACAGCTTGGTAGAACCAGAAATCAGTGATGGCATAACGGCGCCATCGTTGAATGCCGGGACAATGTCATAGTCATGGGAGAGCTCCGCGCAGCAACACCGATTTTCCTACCTTTCTTATTCCTGGAGAAATCTCAACAAATCAATGATGGTCATATTTTCAGAATACAGACCCAGAAAGAGTAAAGTATCTTTTCAGGAGCAAAATTCAAGATCTCGAGTGTTACTGAAGAAAATAGTTATCTTCATTGAGTGTAGTGCCACAAAGGGAAGCCAGCTGTCATCGTCTTCTGAAAATACAAATTGAAAAAGAATTTCAATTCATATCAGGATTCTTATAAAAAAAAAAAGGAAAGGAAAGGAAAAGCACAACAGCTAAATTTTGGATCTCAACTACTTGTCCGTGTCTGATTAATTAAGCTCAAGGCTTTTCCGATACTCCCCACAGATTTTGTCCCTGCCTTTGATTAATTTAATTAAGGATTTTCTAGCCTTGGCTTCCCCACGGGGCATCGTGTGTGGAAGATGCAAAACACAACTTTTGAGAAAGTTTGAGGGAGAGGGAGGGGGAGACCAAGGAAACCAAGAGATGATAATGTTGCACTAGTCCGTCTTTCTATCTTATAAATCAGTGAGATTGTCTAGTAGTGACAAATGCCTTCTCCATATCAAGCTAAATGGTCAACCTAGCCTCCTACGGTTTAGTCTAGCTGGGTCCCCATGCTCTTGGGAAGAGGACTTTTGTATCTCTGCTGCATGAGATTCTTTAAATGAAGATCTCAAAGGCTGACCCTAGGACTTTCTATTCATAAAGCATGCATTCTGCTACAGACCTATGGACCCTCATCAAAATCCTCCAGAAAGACTTTGAACCACCATAGCATTGGAACCAGGAGTCCTAAGGTTGGTAATTATCAGAGGAAGGAACTACAGTCCATAGAAATAGGAAGCTTGTACGTCAACCCAGAATCTCCATTTTGCTTTGCTTCCAGGACCAGCACGAGAGAAGGGACACTGTTGTTGACCAGCAGCTCTTCTTACTTTCATTTTGAGACATGCAGGGAACACACATGTGTATGTGGTGCTGGACACCTGCCAGGAGAGAACGGCCAGGCCGGTAACGTGGTGCAAATTCCAGGACTGAAACAGCCTCAGATCCCCAAGCCACAAAGAAGGCCACACTTTTGATTTAACAGAGCAATCACCCTTCCTGCCACATCAGGCTGGCTCAGATGGAGTTTTGCCTGCTCCAAAATTCCATTAGCAGCCGCAACGTGCCGGCGCTCCATGTTTGACCATGTGGCAAAAAGCCACCTCCTAGGACAGTGATTTTCAACCTTTTTCATCTCATGGCACGCTGACAAGGTGCTAAAATTGTCAAGGCACACCATCAGGTTTTTTTTACAATTGACAAGGCACACTGCACAGCCAGCAGGGGGCTCAAACGTCCTACTAATAAATAATCCTGCCACAAACTCCCGCGCAGGGGCGAAACAAGGGTGGAGCGAAGGCAAGTAGTTTTGCAAGACTCCGTTACACTGGAGTCAGCGGCCCCTCCCCCTTGCTGTTGGAGCCATTCTGGCAGCAAAGGCAACACGCAGGACACTCCCCTGTTGCTGCTGGAATGGCTCCAACAGCAAGGGGGAGGGGCCGCTGACTCCAGTGTAATGGAGTCTTGCAAAACTACTTGCCTTCGCTCCACCCTTGTTTCGCCTCTGCTCCCACGGCACACTTGTGGACCATTTGCAGCACATCAATGTGCCAGGGCAGAGTGGTTGAAAATCGCTGTCCTAGGAGCTTCCTGACTTCAGGAAAATAAGTTGCTAGAAAAACAAAAAGGATCTCCAACTCTAGCTGTCCTCACCAACTCCATGGCTTAACTCAATCAAGGAGGCTTGGGAATGAGCCCACAGACCTCCTGAATTAGCTGCCACAGCCTCAGCCAGGTGCAAAGACAAAGGCAGCACCCCTCAAGGAAAAAGCCAAGGGCAGTGGTTCGCAAACTAGGAGGCGTGGCTCCCAGGGGAGCCATGGAAACTAGCTAGAGGAGCTGCAGAGTGCCACGGAATCCTCGTGGAAAACTGCAATGCCAACTGGCAGACATAGTGTAATGGGGAGCCATGACCAATAGTCGCAATGGTCAAGGGAGTCGCAGGTTGAAAAAGTTTGGGAAACATTGGCCAAGGGCCATCACAGAACAAGGAAAGGTCCCTTGATGAGCTCAACCCACAAAACATTCCATAGAATCCTTTGGGGGAAAGAACTATAAAAACCTGGGTCATTAGACCCTCATGTCTTTCACTCCACTTTCATCCTGCCTTGCTTTTGGTCTGTCACGCATTTGACCCCTGGGTTAAGCCACCCCCATTCCAAGGACCACTGGGCCAAAGCAGCACCCAGGATCAGTATCCCCCACTTCCCTCTCCTGTCCAGCCGTTCTCCTCGCTTCCCCCCCCCCCAGCACAACCAAAGCCGCCACTGTGCCACTGTAGGCTGGACAGCCAGCCGCCTCACTGAGTGTCCTTTGTCCCTGGGAAAGCAGTGCTGACCTGCTTCCCTCCTTCAGTCAATTCAGGCTACTGCCTAGTTTTGGGCTCGCTTCAAAGCCCTGTTTCTGCCTCTAAGTCCTATTTTGATCTGGAGCACCCAGCCTTGGCACCCTTGCCTGTGGCCACCGCCATGCATCACACTCAATCCAGCAGATACCGATCAGTAAGCTTGGTGTTTGGTGCAGCCTCACTACTGGTCCACAAACTCCCCACTATCTTTCATTGTCTGTCTCATGTTATCCCAGACTACCAGTTCACCTAAATGACTGGGAGAGCAACACTTGGGGAGAGGACTTCCAGGAAGTAATTGGGGGAGACAGGGTTCTGCACTCTCACCTACATACCCGTTTTGCTTTTCCCCTCCCCTCCTATCTTTTTGGGGAAGTTTTGTGTTTCAAACTGCTGTCTCATCTCGTTTGGCCTTAAGACTCAGGGTAGCGGTTTGTGTGTAAACAGGCCTGCTGTTAGGTAATTATCAATTATGCTTGGAGGAGTCTTATCTTAAAGAACTGGCCATTACCCTCTAGCGAGAGCCAGTTGGTTGGCAAACAGCAGAACCGTGTTGATGCAATAGCTGTGCTGTACTGCGAATCCCAAAGAAACAGACAAACTGTCATTGCGGTTCTCATAATGAAATTTAAGTGATCAGTCCCGTAATTTCTCTTATTAGCTTTAGCCAGGATAGAAAAGGTCACTGCCCTGGCAAGCAATGATTCGCAAATAACAGGTGCAGCCATTTTCTATTATACTGCCATGGGATAAGGCTCTGTCACTTTTATTTACTGAATTAATCCACCAAAGTCCAGCAGGAGAACAACAGTCAAATGGCCATTAATTGTAGTCTGATGTGCAGATGAAACAAATCTCCAAAGGGACCATAAACCTTTGTTCTTTTAGCCTCTTCTGGCTCCCCACGCTGGGATTATCAGTAAATCACTCAGCGCTTTATCTACTTATTAAAAATTTACCCTGCCGATCATCCCAGGTGACTTCCAACCAATCCATTCATTTGTCATTCACTCCTCGGCACTCCCCTTTAAGATGATTCATCATTTAATATGGTGGCATCCATTAAAAAATTGACAATGACCAAATTGAATAGGGAGGAATGGTTAATAGTACTATGGGGGTAATAAAAATGTGTCACTGATGAAAACAAATGTTTAATTTAAAACGTAATGAGAAGAAAGAAAATAGATTCATATTTCAAATGAATAGCTTCCCCACTGCTTGAGTGGAGAAGCATGGAGGTTGGTGTCCGGGAAATGGCAGTAGGGTTCAGCCCCAAAGGCTGTGAGAATTAGGCACAAACCATCACTACTTCCTCTGGAATTCCTGAGGAAGCCCAATAGTCTTTGCAGAATAAAATCTCAGGAACTCTAAGCAACCAAGCTAAGCCGGGATGTTTATCAGACAGCAGGTGGAGTTGAGACAGTAAAGCAAACCAGACTCGAGAATGCCAGTCCAAGGACTTGATCCTGACAGATAGGTTGGGTGAATATACTGTCATGGCTGCTGACCAACTTTTTTTTTTTTTTTTGGTAGGCAGGTTGCTAGTGAATAGCCCGGAACGGTTGGCTGATGAGAGGTAATGGCTGGGATACCATTATGCGTCTGTGTTTTTGAATGATACACCTATTGAAGCTTGGAGTAAGTGACAAACACACACACACTCACACAAACACATGCACACATTCCTAATAGGAGGCAGTTGATGTAAAAGATGGTTTGTGTGTGTGTGTGTGTGTGTGTGTGTGTGTGTGTGTGTGTGAGAGAGAGAGAGAGAGAGAGAGAGAGAGAGAGAGAGAGAGAGAGAGAGAGTGAAGCTGAAGTACCTTGAGAGCACAGGGTCTGATGTGGGGTACTGAGTCTGTTGCCTTGTAGGAGAACATATTTCTCTCCAGCTATGCTCCACTGCTTGTATACTTGTGAATAAAGAGAACATTACAAAAGCAGCAAATGTTTCCACTACTCTCATCCAAAAGAGCCTCACTCTGGTATTGCTGCCCCCAGAGGCGTTTCTACGGTAGGGGCGGAATGGCTCCGACAGCGAGGGGGCGGGGCCTCCTTGCTCCGCTTTGTAAACATGGTACTAGCACAGGGCCCAACTTACGGTAGGGCCCCTACCGTAGAAATGCCTCTGGCTGCCCCTGAAACTACACACCAAATTAGTACTGGGCAAATGGGGATCAAGCCATAGTAAATGTAAACACACCCAGCTGGGAGTTTGTTTTCCATCTATGGTATTTTTTTTTCTCCTATGCATTGGACATGAAAAAAAAAGATCAAACAACTTCCCCCAACTCAAAAGATTATTACCGTATTCTGTTTTGATCTCAAGATGTGTAAAGCCCACTCAAACCACTCTAATAATCCAGAGTAAATGCATTCATTTCCTGTATATTTGCTGCACATTCAGAGAGTGAACTCAGAGGTTGGCTAGGTCTGGATTGGGACACGAAGCCTTGGTGTATGGCTGTGATGTTGTCAAGACTCATCACAATGCCTTCGCTGCCCCAGACAAAGCAGGATTTGCATAATGGATTCTGGACTGGGACTTGTGGGGGAATTGCATGAAGGCCACAATCTCATGCACACTTACCCATGGGTAAATGAATGTAGTGGAATCTAGTTCTAGGTAAAATGTCGGTATTTGGGGAAAATCTTAATGTGAGACGATTTAGGAAATTGCAGAGGACAGCAGTACCACCCTAGATTTCTCCGGAGGGCCCAACCTGCCAGAGGGGTAGGATGGGATGGGGGGGGCAGACTGCCTCACTTTCATTTCCATTCAAAGTCAAACGTGCTTCTTCTTGTGTGGCATAGATGTTCTGTGCATACATCATCTGAGCTGGGTTTGAGCTGCTGGGAGAGGATGACTTCTAAAGACGTGCTTACTACAAACTTTGGCATCCGGGGTGTAGTCAAGGGAGAATGAAGAGAAGGAGATCTCCAGGACTTTTTCTACAGCAGGAGATGTGACATCATTCGCAGGAGCTCAGTTCCTACCCTTGAAACTGTTTCAAAGGACCTGAAACAAAAAAAGAAGAAACAGGCATGGTAAGAGGCAAACTGAGAAATTTTCCTAGGGGGATATGGTCATATCTAAGCCACTGATTTTCCAAAGAGCTGCCTGAGAGACCCTATGTAGCTCACGTTGCATTAAAGCTGCAATCCTATGCACACTTCCCTGGAAGTAAGTCCTGATGAACCCGGTGGGATTTACTTCATGATCTTATTCCAGATCTTCATGGCTGTACCAAAAAGCAAACAACTTGCTATTGAGCGTCAGACAGTGCTTGAGGCTTCCTGGTGTATTAGGGAAATATATACCTGATTGAAAAATTATTTGGTTTTTCAAGCTCTCTCTTTGACACGCACTTTGAAGTTTCCCAAATTCCTGCTTTCTTTAAAAACAAAAAACAAAAATCAAGGTTCTGTATCATTTTCATGATTATTTCATTGTTAACATATGTCCCATGGCAGGTTTGCTTGACGCTTCTTTGACATGCACGTTCTCCCCGATCCTTGCTGTGCAGATCTTCCGCTCGACTTTCAGCAGAGAGTACAACAACACAAAAGTTACCGTATGCCAGCAACTTTGTCTCTTGGGCAGTCCTTTTTTGTTCTTCAGAGCTGGTGCTGCATTAAGAAGTGAGGGGTGGAAGTTCTTTGAATGCTTGGATATGAGAAAGAGCAGCAGCAAGCTGGGAGGGGTCTTTGATGCAGGATATGCCTCTTCTGTTGTCAAACATGCTTCATAAAACATCCATCGCTTTCCTATCGGAAGAAACAGTCAATTATTTCTCTAAAAAAACATTGAGTCCTGAGGGTTTGCAGAAGGAAATCCCAGAAGGAGAATGACTGGGGGAGGGGGGCTTGGATAGGATGGGTGTTGAAGTTGATTGATAGATTCTACGCATTTTGTTGTGGTTGGTAAAATAATACATCGTATTTTGAGAATTCAAAAAAAAAAAAACTTCAGTAGAGTTTTATGCAGAAAGCAAAAGCAGTTTATGTGATATTCCACCCCCCCTCCATAGTCCATCATGCCAAAACATTTGCACATTTGCGACACCCAAAAGTAATACAAAGGGGGTAGAATCTCAGCATGTGCCACTGCTCCCAAGATGTTCCCCCTTCGGCCCCTGCCCAGTCCCACCCTTGATCCTCCCCTGTTCTGCCCCCTGTTGACTTACCGGCGGCAGTGCGGGACAGAGGAGGCTCAGTGGGCCCAGTGTTGCCTGCAAATGGCTTCTGGCCATTTGCCCTGGAGGCTTCAGCCCTCAGAATGGAGCAACGTCCGGACTCTCATTCCTGGACTTATGGTTTCCGATTGCATAAGCCCTGGATAGGATTCAGCTGTAACTGAGGCAGAACATGAATGTGGAACTGATCTGGAGGCTGATCTGAGCTTTCATTTTGTTGAAAGTATTGCATGTGGACAAGAGACACATTTCAATTGCCATCCAGACTTTGCCCACCCACGTGGCATTGCTTTCAATAGAAAGTGCATTTGAATTATCATCCAAACGTGCTTCTCCATCATCCACATTCCAGTCATGTGTAACTATGCATGACTATAACTCAGGCAAAATACTAGCAGTGTTGCACAGGCAATGAAGTGCCAGTGCAGCATGGTAAGGCAAAGCTCAGGGCTGGCCAAACTTGCTTAATGGAAGAGCCACATATGATTACCCGGGTACGCCCGATTAAACACACGAGACCTGGTATGGATATAAAGGGTCACTTTATTGAAATACAGGAAGCAAGATCATAATAAAGAGGAGATCTACAGGCCGGGGTCAGGGTGTAACACGCGCTCGTGAGAAGCGCTGACACGGGGCATCCTAAGGACTGCCCAGGCGGAGTTACAACCCAGACTCCGAGTCGTCGCCCCTCACCTGAGGAAGCCGACTCATCCACGCCGACCCCTAGTGGGCCAGGACAGCAGGAACCGCTGCACGCCCTGAGCCGGCGGGCCCTAAGGAAGCTCACATGATCCCAGCCCAGGGCCCCCCCCCCACAGGTCCCCGTGCCGGAGGGCAACTGGGAGATGAATGGTGGGGGGGGGTTGCATCCCTTGACCTTGCAGCCCTCAGGTTCATTCCCTCAACCCAGCTTCGAGCCTTCTTACCCATGACCCCCAGCCAGTTAGTGACCGGTTAGTAAAGAGACAACATGACGCCCACTATAGTCAGAGGTAGGCGAAAAAACTACACACCTAGGCCAATCGGATGTGCAGAAAAATTCCTACCCGGCCCCCAAACGGGCGGCCAGCATAGTACTTAGGGAGGGCGGGTGGGTTAACCGTTGCTGCGCTCAGGTAAGACTGGGAGGAGTGTGGGACGGAGCAACCTCAGGTATCGGCTCCTCCCACACTCCTCCCCTAGCACCTAACAGGGGGCGTCACCGCCCCACTTCCCCTCTCTCGTGTGCTTCCCCGGCCACCGTGTAAACCCCGAACATCGCCCGAGGGGATGTTCGGCATAACTTCAGATATTTGAGAGCCACAATATTTAAAAAAGCATTTACATTCTTAAATATATTTACTCACCATAAACATTAAACTTATGTTTTAATCCAGTGGACTCTCAGTTTATCAGCACAATCCTGTGTAAGGATCCAGCCGGCGTCCCAGACTACTCGTCCTCTTCCCTGGGTGTAAACTGAGGCCGGCCTAATAGGCCTCCTCGGATTTCCGTCAGCTATATCGCTGGTGGAAGTAGAGGAGGCCGTGTAACGGCGTAGCTGGCCCGACGAGGATGGGGATATGGCAGGAGCCATCTCCTGCCCCCTCCCGGGCCGGCTATGCGAATGGCCCCCCTCCCGCGCCAACTGAACCGACCCAGCCGGACCCAGACCTACCTCCTCTGGCGGCCGCCCGGGCGTTCCGTCGATGGAGTGAGTGAGGCCAGCCTCTGCGCCAGCCTCCCTTACTCCTGAGGCGTCGCGAATGTGCTTTAAGGCATGTTCGCGACGTCTTGGAACGGCGGAGCGCTCACTCCACCATTCCAAAGATTCGGAGGATTGCGCCGTATATCTGGTAAATAATTATAAAGCTTGAAAATGTCTTATTTACCTTTTATATTAATTGTGATGCAAAAAGGAGTTCTGCCAAAATATAATAAAACATTACACACCAAAGAATCACATGTGGCTATGTGGCTCAGAATCCGTAGTTTGGCCACCCCTGGCATAGCTCATAGCCTAGTTTCCTGGACAGCAGGAATGCTTTCTCCCCCCCCCCCCGGTCCTCCCCATAACAGAAAACAGTGGCCAAGAGTACTATGAAAGGGTTTTTTAATGGAACATTTTTGTACCTCTGAAACAGCAAACTTTGCAGGAAAAGATTGTCATAAAAAATTGGTCCAGCGCTAGAATTTTTTTTTTTAATCTCAGCCTAGTAAGTAGTCAGGCTCTTGATTTGGGCCTCAAACAAAATAAGCAGCATAACTGACGTACAACTGTGCAATATGTGCAATATGTGTTTGTACTACTCTACCCACGATTGGAGGCAGACTATGGCATGTTGTATGATTGTTTGGCCGAATTAATCCCCTATGAAGATCAGGTCTCTGTTTTGGTTTTGCTTCACAATTTGCTTCCAAATCATACCCAAAAGGAAAAGCACCACTTTTTTGTGAAGCATCTTTTCTCCCTTTGTAAATAAGTGCATGCATTTTCAGGTCAATAAGGTAATTGAGTGAAGAAAGGAGGGGAGAGAAGTTGTGAATAACTTCAATTGATTTTTACGCAAAGCTCTGTGGAGAGACATTAACTACTTATGAGCTCGTCATGGCTTTAGGATTGTGTTGGCGGTTAGCATTATTAGTGATCTAAGGAAGCACATCCGAGGCAACCAGTTGTGTGTTTATTTTAAGGATGAGCCAGATTTTTCAAACCTTCGATTCTTGGGTTGATGGTTGCAGTTCTGTCCACCTGCTTACCCTTTTGGATCTCCATGGGGACCTTATATTGAAGGGTCAGTTCAAATGCTAACTTGGCCAATGAGCTTCATTCTGTGTTGGAGAAATTAGTGAGGTCTACGACTCGCAGAGCATAAAGTATTCCTTGAGTTTTCCACATGGAGGCTCATGTTCATAGTTCATAGTTTCTTCCCCTAACATAAGAGGAGAGGGAGGTTGCATACATCTGCTCTCTGAGTCAGTGCCCATCATGCCATGTTAGGGTGTGGCAGGCAACCATGGAAAGAGAATTGTTGGCCAGAAAAATGTGTAACCAGCCCATGGAGTTGGAAGGGTTAGGACGTGGTGCATATAGGATTGTATTACCAAGCCCTGCTTGAATTATGCTAACGTACAATCTAGATCAGTGGTTCTCAAACGTTTTAGCACAGGGACCCACTTTTTAAAATGACAATCTATCGGAACCCACCTGGCTTTACAAGACACTCAAACATTTATCTCCCTATATTTACACAAGCTTGCAAACTGCAGGAGCTCAGCTGTTTGCAGGGTAATTAGCATCTATCTTGCAAACTGCAGGAGCTCAGCTCTTTGAAGGGCAATTAGCAGCTATCTGATTTTTGAATAGCCTCAGGGCTTGTGGCAATTACTTATCTGATCTTTCCATCACCTGGGACCCACCAGAAATCAGGTCGTGAGGGTCCCGACCCACAGTTTGAGAAACACTGATCTAGATACCTGGTGAAGCAGTCAGGCAGTCACTTCATTACCAATTCAGTGCTCTGCTTACCAAATGCTCACCATGCAGAAAGAGGAGGTGAACATGGAGTCGTTAGCACTGCCTGTCTGGAAACAAAAATATTTCTTAAATAAGCTTATCCTCTTCAAAGGGTTATTGTTGCGGGAGGCTCTGCCTTTGTGTAAAAAATCATGAAAACTACAGCAGTCCTCATTTAAAGTTGCCGATAGGTTCTTCTTGGAAGCTGCAACTTTAAGCAAAACGACTTGTAATGAAACCAATTTTGCCATAGGCAAATTGTTCAATGTACAAGTTCCCATGGTATTTTTCCATCAACTTTAAATGAAACAACTTTAAATGAGATGACTTTAAGTGAGGACTTACTGTCCCTAGATTTTCACTCGCGTATGTCTTGTGTATTTCAGTAGGGGAGAGCTAGAGACATGCTCTCTGTTTGAAACCGGAAGGCTTAAAAACCCTCAACTCTGGCTGGATCAGGGCCAATCTATTTTTATGTCAGTAGCTAAGGTTCACCTTGATAGACCAGGGCACTGCTTCTCTGCCAGTGCCTGCCAATGGCCAAAGGCTTATTGATGTCCATGGAAGAATGGCAGCCTTTGGGCTGTAGACTCTGCCAACGGAGCTCACTGTGCTCCTTTGAGCCTCTTGCCCCCGAGGCAGCTTGCTGTCTCATTGATTTGATTGTGGTCAAGTTGGGAGGCTGAGTGCTAACAGACAGCTGTTCTCTTTTTAGTTGCTAATGAGTTTGATCTGTTTCTATTTGCCTGCTTAAAAAAAATGGTGCAGGTTTATTAAGTTCAGCTGTCTCCATGTGAGACTTGGGTGACCTCAGCCTTGAAAAATTCAGATGGTGTTAATAAAACTCTTTTGGGTTGCCTCAAAAACCATCACGAATTCCTGGAGTCACTCCAAATTGGCTCTAGGCTTGGCAACGTTTTGTGTGCAAAGGGACCGGACGTTGGTCAATGATGTCATTATGGAACGTCTGGGTTGCCGAGCTCCCGGGAGCCGCTGGACGGAGCTCCACGCAGGCTGGATCTGGCCTGTGGGCCAAAGGTTGCTGATGCCTGCTCTAGGTGAAGGTTGGTGGCTGTCTTACTCACTTCACATGGACAAGGTCTTTCCATAGACCAGAGCTGACCCCCTGAATCACAGTCCTATGTATGTGATCTGGGAGCAGGTCAGGGGAGCACATAATTTGTTTATTTAATGACTGGAAGCCGGAATAGTCGGCCTTTCCAAATAACAAAGAATAGATGACCATCCATTCATTCATACTTCTGTGGTGTTCATGCTCTCAAGAGGCTCCCAGAAACACGAATGTCCTGCTGTAGTGAGGTCAAGGGTAGGGTGGTGAAATGCTGTTGTTGACCCATCTGCCAGCCTTCCTGGCATCACTGATTCAGTCCAGGAGCAGGATGATTCAAAAGGCAGGACAAAAAAGCTAGAAGGGGGGGGGGCAAAGACAAGAAGGTGGAAAGAGAGGCGAGAATGAGAAGGAAATGTAGGAAAGAGAAAGATAGAGGGGGAGGAATGAATGAGGAGAAGGACAGGAAAGGGCGGAGACAAGGCTGATGGGGAAGACAAAGAGGGGAGGAACAACCCAGGAGAGGAAGGAAGGTTGTGTGTGAGAAGTGGGTTGAAATGGAGAGGTGGGGGAAGAAAGAGACCATACAAGGAGGTGGTGGGGAAGAATCCACCCTGAGAAAGCACCATTGAGTTGCCAGGCAGGGACTCGACCCCATGGGCAAGGGTCCCTCCGGCCACTCAGACTCACCAGGGCTGGGTGACCAACCCTAGAAGTTTTGCCTGTTCAGCACCCAGGAATCCCCACCTCATCTCACCAAAGAGGGTATGTGTAGAGGTGGCAGATGGCCCCCACCTTCTTGAAGAAGAAGAAGAAGGTTTCACTGTAAGGGAAGTGGGAAATGTTGTGGTGGCATGTAGTGCCAGTAACAAAACCTTCATGAGTGCCTGGTGTCATATTTTGTGGCTCCATTGTGGTCGTCCTCCCGCCTCCAATATACTACCCCAATACCTGTGATGCGAAGGTGCCCCTTTGGGATGGATTCCTGGGGAAGGGGTAGCCACAGCTTGTCAGTCAGTAATGGAGGAAACCACTGCTCCACTGAGCTTCTGTATGCCTCTTTTGGAGATCTTGGATGAGCATATTTATTTATTTATTTATTTATTTAAAAAAATTATATCCCGCCTTATCCCATGCCGAGGCAAATGCCCAAGGCGGCTTACAACAAAAATTAAAAACAGTTTAAAATACAAACAGTTTAAATACATAATTTAAAAACAATAAAAACATAGTGATCATCACTGCATAGTGATGAGCAGTGTGAGTTTGGAGCTAGGAAGTCCCCCATCAAAATCTCACCTTCACCACCTTACAGCAGCTGCATATATTAGCTTAGGTTGACAGGTAGGAACTTGCTGTAGACCACCCAGAAACATACAAGGCACTTGGGTGCCCAAGGCAGAAATGGTGGTAGTAAATCATCACCATCTGCTGCCCTTTATTTTAATGGCCCCACCCAATACGGCCTCATCCTTGCTTGTATAGGACCTGTATCCTGTCGCCACTTCCTTGTACCTGGCACAGAGAAAACCTACTCCTCCAACCAGGAGGTTGCTTATCCCCATCATGGCTTGTACGCTGTGATGGACTTTTCCTCCATAAATCTGTCCAATCCCCTTTTAAAGGCATCCAGGCCAGGTGACCAATCCTGGAGCCAAAATAGTGAACTTCATAGTCGATGTGGATTTGATCCTGGATTTCCCACACATATAAAACCAATTACCTGTCACCTTTACCAAACAACATTATCCCTGTTACATAGTCCAAAAGGAACTGCTTGGCACGGCTAGCGCTTTTTTGTGTATACTCTTGGGGTTCTTTCATAAATTCAGGGTGTTGTGGGTCCTTCCAGGTGCTAATAAAATGTGTGTGTAATTGAATAAAGCTCCTGAGTTTCTGCACCAGCCTTTTCTCCCGCTTGACTCACAGGATCAATTTCCCACTAGGTCACCCAGGTGGACGTGTGACTTTTGAGGGCTGTTGAGCACCAGGAATATTCTCTATCCATCACAATTACCGAAACACCTGTGCTGCAGTACTTTGGGCTCATCTGCTAAAAATATGAAACTCAACAGGCCTCCAAAGCTTTTCTTTCAAAAAAAAAAGAGAGACAAGCTGGTATTTATTTATTTAATTTCTCATGGAATTGGTTCGGGCTCTCGTGAATCAGCTCGAAAGGGATGAAGTGATCTCCACTCATCTGCACATTGCATATGGCTGTGGAAGCATCCGAATAGTTTCTGCCATTTGGGTTCATTGCCAAACTCTTCTGTAAAGAACACTGCATTTATTTATTTATTTATTTATTTATTTATTTTTACAGACTTTAGACAGGTGTTACATCAGTGTAATGACCTGGTGGCCAATGAAACACATTGGATTGGATCCAAAGGTCTCCTTCCTCTAGAGGAAATTGTCTTTTCTCTAGAGTAAGGGAAACTTTGGATCTGGCCCAACACAATGTTGCCCTTCTGTGAGACTATCAGCATGTTTCCTTCATCCTCTTGAACCTCTTCAGGCTTAGAAAATCTAGTAGAAAATCTACTTCAGGTAAGTAGAAAATCTAAAATGCAATCCACTGCCACTATATGCAAGGATCTGGGGAAGCAGGAAGACCAGCAAATGCATTTTCCATGGTTCTCGGCGTCTCTTAGTGCCCCATGCATTTATGGCAAAAATAGCAACACAAAACAGTTTTAACGCAAACAGAATTGAAACAGAGGAAGCAGCCACTACATCAGGAGAGGCCAGGAGAGGCCTGTTGAATGAGCCAGGTCTTTAGTTGCCAGTGAAAAGCCAACATGGAGGGGACCAGATGCTCATTAAACGATAGGAAGGTCCAGACTGTGGGGACCACATTCATGCATCCTCTCAAGCCTAGAAGCCTCAGAAAACAATGGGACACATAGGATGACTTGATCTGGCAAATGTAGGAAGAGAGCCAAAAACGTCTGCACAGTCCCCAATTGCCACGTGATGTTGGGTGGAAAACTGAGTCCTGACTGGGTTATCCAAACAGAGAGGTTGATGCGATGTGCCCTACGTCAGTGTCTCTATTGCTGATCCCCATTGATCTGGTGGTGCAAGATCATCTAGCCTCATCTGTGAGCCTCCTGTTTCCTTCCTCTGAAGGGAAGCCACAAATCCTGCATTATGCAGGTGGAAGGATATTGGGGTTCTAGAGAGTCCTATGGTCTCCCTGAGCTGCTGGAACTCATGTTCCAGCAGCGCAAGGCGCTTTCCGCCGGTGTGATAGCTGGGCTGCTTATGCGTGTTTCTAGGCCACTGCCACAAACGGGCAGTGGTGCAACACGTACAGCAACTACTCCAGAGACCTCCGTTGGCACTGGTAACTTGGTGGCAGAAACGTGTCATGGGTGGGGCAGGGGGAGTTTTGGGGAGGATCAGGGGAGGGGACAGGGAGGGGGAGGATCTTGGCAGCACCAGCTGTCTCTCTCTCTCGAGCCACCCGGCCCTCATCTCTCTTCAGACATTCACCAGCAAAACCACAAGGAGACCCATAGGCAATCCGACAGTCTATTTTTACTTGCCTCCTGCTGGCTGTCCAATCTCCCCCCCCCCCCCCCCCGGATGCAGCATTTGCTCCATCTGCGAGGCTGCATCAGCGCCAATGGTGGGGGATAGGATTGGGCAGTAAGTCTTTTAAAACATTGCTCTCCACATTGTTCCTTCTGGATTGGATCCTATAAACTGCATCTCTTGACATGCATGTACCACCATTTGGAGCAACTCGCCAATCCTCAAATCCACTGAATGGCCTCACAAGTCTCACATGCTCGAATCGTCACAATCTAGGCCAGTGATGGCGAACCTTTTTGAGCCCGAGTGCCCAAACTGCAACACAAAACCAATTTATTTATTTCAAAGTGCCAACACTGCAATTAAACCTGAATACCGTTAATGTTTGATCCCATAGACCAGGCCACACAATGAATTAAATTAATAATTAATGAATAATAATGACCAATGCACAAGTAATTAATAATAATGAGCACTGCACACAAGCAGAGTTGGTAAGACCCACATTGGGATATTTTTTAAAGATGATTAGAGTACATATTGAAGAAAACAAAACGCTTTGTGAGCCTGTGCCTCCTACCACAGCCCAAGCAGAAATACCACTTCTCTGGGGTGGCCCATTCCTCCCCCCATTTTTCCAGCCCAGAAACCCTCCCATGTGACCCAGAAACCCTCCTTCCTTGAATTGCCCGCTCAGCACCAATATTTTAAGGGGGGGGGCAGATACTGTGTTTGCAAGTTCACCTTGCTCCAGGACTGGATGTAATTAGAAATATATTCCTCTCACTTTAACTCACTCACACACACACACACACACGTGAATGTTTAAAACTCCATTTCCTACCTTTTGCAGAGGCACACCTCCCCCCCCCCCACTCACCACTGGAGAGAACATTGCAAAATAAAAATAAAAATCTCCTACTCATATTTTCCCCGTCTCCCAACCAGATCTAAAAAAGAAAACCCTCTGTTTCCAAAACGTTTTTGCTCCCATCGCCAATCATTTTGGATGAAAAGGGCCATTTTATCCCTCCCTCGATGCACTGAGAAGCATATCCTCTCTCTCTCTTTCTCTCTCTCTCTCTGTGGCTGCAATCTGAGTAAGCCCCACTGAATGCAATGGGACTTACTTCTGAGTAGACATGCATAGGATTGTGCTGCCAGTGTGTGAATAAAGCAGCTTCAATGAACAGCAACAGCCCTCAATCACAGTGCAAACTATGCATGCTGCAAGTGGGGAAGGAGAGGGGAGGAAAATAGAGTCAGAGGGGGAAACAATCGCTCCAAACCTTTGCAGAGTTGTAGAATTGGGAGAGAGGAGGGGTTAGCCACAGATTTAATTTATATTTTTGTCCTGCTTTTCAGAGAAAAATTGTTTTCCAAAATACTATTAAGCGTGCCGCACGCGTGCTGGCCACCATTCTTCCCCTCCTTCAGGCTGTTGCTAGTATGCCAGAGCTCCTCCACACTCCTCTGCAGAGACTGCAGCCCACTTGCCTTGTCAGGGGCAGGCTGCTTGTGAGTAGCTGCTTCCCGGACGGGCTTTCCTACCAGCTCTCCCTCCTTCACGCCCGGCTCGCCTGGTTTTCTCTCGTGCCGCTCAAAGTCCTTGCAAAGAGGTCGCTGAAGTATGCCTCTCGGTCCAGCCGACGATCAGATCGGCTTGCCGTGTGTGTGTGGGGGGGGGCTGCTTGTGAGGAACTTCTTCCTGGCGAGGCTTCCGTGCCTGCCGCCAGCTCACCCTTTCCCTCCTTTGCACCCGCCACCACTCTCTTTAGTGAGCCCGCCGTGCACAGCCAGCCCTTGAGCGGTGCAGCCACTGCTCCTAACTACGCAGGTGCGCAACGCCGAACATTTGTTCGGCTACCTTCGGGCGAGCCGAGTGAAGGCTCAGACACGCGCAAGCCTACACAATATGAAGAAAGCACACAAGTCCTGGAGTCTGCATATTGAGCAGGCGTGTGCAAGTCCAAGCCTTCGCTCGGCTCACCCGAAGGTAGCCGAATGAATGATCAGCCTCGTGCACCAGCGCAATAAGAAGTGGCCGCGCCGATAAGGGCTGTGCGCAGCGGGCTCAGGAAAGAGTGGCGGGTGCAAAGGAGGGAAAGGGTGAGCTGGCGGCAGGCACGGGAGCCTCGCCAGGAAGAAGTTCCTCACAAGCAGCCCCCCCCCCCCACACACACACGGCAAGCCGATCCGATCGTCGGCTAGACCGAGAGGCATACTTCAGCGACCTCTTCGTTGCGATCGGGACTGGGGGAAGGAAGGGGGGGAGCCGACGCCATGACTACAGTGTATGACGGTAGTCACGGCGTGCCCACAGAGACGGCTCGGTGTGCCGGCAGCGGCACACGTGCCACGTGTTCGCCATCACTGATCTAGGCTGTAAAGTCAAATCTTGTTCGCAGATGTCTTAAGCACATTTGAAATTGAAGTTGCTGTTTGATGGATTTTTATCAATCAATATGCATGCATTTCAGGCAGAAATGGCATCCCAGCAAGCGAGAGGCACACAGCAAGCTTGCAAGGAGAGAGGTAGTAGGTGCTAGTTTATAAAAACAGTTTTCATAAAACAAAGCAAGCGAGCCGAATGTTTTTAGCATGTAATTGAAAAATTGTCCAGGCAATAAAGGATACAGAGCAAGGAGCAATGGCATGTAAATATTCCAATCAACACGAGCCAAGGCGCCTTTGTCCAACAATAATACCTGGATTGTTAAGTCTCTGTCACAGGTACTTTATGTTCCTTTTCAAAGCTATGCATTTGGTCCTCTACGTTCTGTTGGAATTCCCTTAGGGGGGTAGCTATTCGTCGCTCCGTTCCCCTTTCCCTTACTCTGTTTTTACTCCCCACGCACGTGGCAGACTTGCTTAGCTTTACTTGGCTAGAGAAAGCACACTAGGCATAGTTGATTGAAGTTGCAAAAACAAGTTTACTTACAGTTTTCATTCATATCTACAACATCTGATTCACATCAGAGGATACACTAAACTTGAAAGGACAGAACCCTCCTAAAGCTAGGGCTCTCTGCATGGAAGCATGCTGGAAAGATGGCGCTGGGCTGCTGGAGGGCAGCTTGCCACGTCTTCCCTGGTCAGTGGTCAGATGCAGAAGAGATTGAGAGAAGGGTGAAGAAGAAGGAAACTGGGTCTGGGGCCACGCCCCTTCCTTAAGACAATGAGGGGTCAAAGACAAGAGGGTCTACCTAGGTGATCATATAACATGCATACACCCCCCAGTGTCCAGCATACGGAATTTGCCCATTATTTCCAACACGTTCAGCGCTGAAAACACATGCACAGGTGCTAAGGTTTGCTCTTTTTCATCTGATCTGCTTCCTCCTGGTGAAAGCGTAAAGGTTCCTGCATTTTATGCTAATTTACAAAAGAACCAATAAAAGAAAAGTCATAGAGAAAGCTAAGAAAGAGGTAAACACTCTACCAAGCAATTCACAATAATGCTCAACTGTTGCCACTTGCCCTCAAAGGTTTTTTCTTTCTTAAAGTAGGAAAGCAAAATGAAACCAAAGACCAATCTAGACATAAATGGACCATGTGAAAATGGCAGCCATGTATTTAGCTCTGTTTCCTGGTACATATAATCTGTGGCTGGAGGAGGATAGGGGGGTAAGGAAATGTGGGCTATCATAACATCAGGACAGGGGACATTCTAGAGATGCAAGCATGGTGTCAGGGATTGCCAAGTTAGACTCTGCTGAGGGTCCATGTCCATGAAAAGGTCTGCCTATCTGGGGGGGAGCAGTGCAGGGTTTTGCCGCAGGGGCCCTAGCCACCAGGCATTACAGAGGCCAAGGGAGGACCTGAAAGCATGGCTGCCATGTTCAGCCTCACTGGCGTCGCTGCAGGGGGGGCAGAGCTCTAAGTTCCGCCACGGCTCCGACCCTCCGTTACACCGGAGCACGAAGTGGCCCCGCCCCCTCACCTTCAGAACCATTCAAGGCGGTGAAAGCAGCATAGAAGTCCACCCACTGACAGGTACGCCAGAAAAATGCCATGAAAAATGCCATGCCCACCTCACTGGGATCCCTAACTGCACAATTTTATCCCCCCTTAAATGAACAGATCACTCCGTCCTATAGGATTGCTGGGAAAACTTTTGTGATGAAAGCAATGGTTGCTAGGAGGCCATAAGACCTAGGCAGGGATCCCACAGCAAGGGGTGAGTTGGCTCTGTGCACAAGAGCCACTCTGAGAACCCTTCCAGGCCCTTGCGAGACCTAGATGCTCTTGCTCCACATACACATACAAAACAACTTGAAGCCGAATGGCAAGCCTTGCCCTTGGGCCATCGTTTCGCCCAATATTGCCTGCCTTGACTGACAGAGGCTCTCCGTAGCCTTCAGCAGAGAAAGGCCTTCCCCAGCCCTGTTTCCTGTGAGCCTTTTAATTGGAGATGCCGGGGATTGAACCAGCAGCCTTCTGCATGCAAGGCATGTGCTCTGCCACTGAGCAACAGCCCCCCCACCAGCCCTCCTCATGATGGGCATATTGCTAGTTGAAAAAGGAGAAGGAAATATGTTGCAGCAGAGAACGACGGAGATAATGGTCCCAGCGCCAGGGCCAGAAATCCCAGCCGCTCGCTTCTGCTCCAAGGGTTAGCCACCGCAATTAGAACACCATCTTGTCCATCTGCCCCAGGCCCTCTCACCGCAGCACCCACCGCTCCCTTGGCTCAAGTCAAGTGCTGTCACCAGACTGTCCGACTGTACCCATTATGCTTCACCTACAGGTTAACTGCTCCCTCCTGAAAGGCATTTAAATGGGAATTGCAGTTGATCGCTGTTATTGAAGATAGAAGAAAAGAGTCGTGTCACCGAAAGACCTGATCCAATGGCTGGTGAAGTCATCATAGGCCCAGCCCTGCTCTCAAGTAAACCCATCGAGTTTGCAGGCCCTTACTTCCATGTAAGTAGACTCGGGTTTCAGCTCTGAACTTGGGGGGGGGGAATTAATCTCAGAATACACTTCTGGAATGCTGAGGATGGGAAAGACATTTTAGACCTGCGAGACCTTACCTTTGTGGGGACAAAGAATAGAGGTGGGCAGAGGCTAATGAGAGTGTGCCAGCAAGCCTGATCATGGTGCCAGTGTGCTCCCTAACAGTGCCACCCCCACCATGTCTGCAGCATTTGTCTGCAGCAACAAACACAGTACGTGAGGACTGGGGAGAGATATCGGTGATAAGGAACTTTGGGCTTGGCACATTATATGAATGCTCCCCATACACAAAACACTTCTTCACAAGTAGAAAACTAGCACACCAAGGAGAACCATTTCAGCCCAATCATCTCCATATTCTGGGTTGGCCCATCCATGAGACCAACTGATGCGGTCACCTCAGGCAGCAGACTGGTAGGGGGGGCACCCATCTCTGTCGGGCACCCATCTCTGTCCCCCTACTTGCCTTCACTGCTCCTCCTTCCACTCCCTGGATTGGAAAAGGAAGAGGGGGGCAGAGAGGAAGACGAAACGTGGAAGGGGAGGAGAGTGCTGAGCTAGAACATCAGAGAGTGGGAGGAGCAGAGGCTGGCACATCGTTGGGTAAGGGGGGCAGCAATTGGCATGCTGCCTCAAGTGTCTGGAGGTCTTGGACCAACCCTGCCCAGTATGCTCCAGTTCTCCCAGAGGCGTTTCTACGGTAGGGGCGGTACTGTAAGTTGTGCCCCGTCCTAGTCCCCGATTACAAGCCGGAACGTGGAGGCCTCGCCCCCTCGCCGTCAGAACCATTCTGTGATGTGAAGGCAACGGGCAGGGAGTCTCCTGCCCGTTGCCTTCGCATCATGGCATGGCCTCTAGAAACCTTTGCATCACGGAATGGCCTCTAGAACGCAGAGCCATAGAAACGCCTCTGAGTTCTCCAATTTATTTTGAACAGGAAGAAATGGGCAGGGAGGCAGGAGGCACCCCAGCTCCAGGTAACGGGCTGGGCTCCAGATCGCTGTGCCTCCCTCTCCTGGCCATCCTAAGCAGCTGGGTGTGGGCAAGGAGGTGTGATTTTGTTTTGGAGAGAAGAGGGACAAGAGTTTTGGGTAGCCACCTCAGATAGTGGCCAGGTTTCAGCTAGGCCTGTTCGTACTGTGCCAGTTTTCTCCTTGCTGAGAATTTTTCTTGATGGAGGAAAACATTCAACACTGTGACAAATGCATCCCCCGCAGCCTAAGTGGAATACTCCGTTCTGTCATCTCAGACCTCTCAATTCCCACCTCATAGGGGTAGACCCTGCTTCATTCAGCTGTCAAGGCAACCAACCCACAAATGAAGCTCTCTTGCTCCAGTACGGCTGGAGTGAGCTTTGCAAACACTGCACAGTCTGGTGGAAAGTTCATTTCTACCCTCCATCTTGGATGATCTGGGGAGCAATTTACAGAAGAGCCAGCAACAGCCCAGAAATTGCATTTTGTCCGAGCCAGATAGAACACAGACTCCTGCAGTTTGTTCTAAATTTAGAACCTGCCATTTTCCAAGCGGGTTCTTCCGCTTCTGATAATACAAGCTGTCTTCTCCTCAGCACCATCATTTTGTAGAGAAGCACGATCTGAACATCTCATGTCCCGACCCCCTGATTAATTGGGGTCACCCACCATAAACTTTGTGAAATAATTGTCTGTTTTTATACTTGATTGGCTACTCTCCTTATCTATGCTTTTTTAAGTGATGTGTGTGAGAGAGAGAGAGAGAGAAAGAGAAAGGGCTCCATCCTAACCAGTTGAGAGGGAGAATGGTTTCCCCCACTCCTTCTGGGAAAGGCACATGGCTGGGGGTCAAGTCTGAACCAGTTAGAGCCGGTTTTGGTTTACATGCAGGGATGGAGCTTACCCTGATGCTCCACTGTTTGCAGCCCAGTCGGCAAAGAGATGTGGGGCCCGCCCACCCTCCCCTGAGTCTCAAAGTATGGGATTAGCTGTTCTCTTCAGGGCCAAGTACGATTTGTTTTGTCTTGCTGCCAAATTGACCACAGCAGAGGGATTTTGTCACCTCCTTCATACTGCAATGCCAATGGCGACGAGTGGTCAGGTGATCGACGCCCATCTTCTTGCACATCCTCAAAGGCTGTTTGGCTTGGGGAGGTGATAAGGAGATAAGGCTTTCTCGTCCATAGGCGGGTAAGGGAGCAGGACAAATTGTGGTTATGGTCTGCTGCCCTCAGAAGCATAGCCGGCCATTTTTCAGGGGGGGCACCCCTTCCGCCCTCTGCGCCCTGGGGCCCAGCCCCCCCCCCTAGTGATGCCTCTGGCTGTCCTCACCAGGAGGGTAAACTTTTATACTTTTTATAAAGGGATGGGAGCAGCCTCAGCCTGAATAGTTTAAGTCTGTGCTGCTCTGGGGGTGGGCAGGGGGTGTTAAAAGGGTGGCAAACACAGTGAGATCTAGGCAGAAGGTGATGTCCTTTTACAAAAGGCCTTGCCTTCTAGTATTTTGCAAGCAAAATGGGAGCAGAAGCATCAACCGGGGGGGCGGTGGGCCCCCGGGCGACAAGCAGAGGGGTGGCAAAGAGGTGCGGGTGGCGGGAACAGTGCCAGAGATGGCGATCGGTTTGACCCACCCTCCCGCCCTGCGCCTCCGAACAGATTTGCAGCGGCGGTAGTGGTGGCATCACTTCTGGTGGTGACATCACGGGGGGCTGCATCACGACGCCACTGAATGGGAGAGTACAGAAAACTAAACAATGTCATGTTCCTCAAACACTGCCTCTTTCTTGCTGCTTTGCATGTTTGAACTAAGATTTGGAAATGAATTGATGTCAACAACCAATTAGCTAATCATCCCAAATAGCTATATCAGGACAACATTCCGAGTTATTCCCTGAAGTGGTGGAGTGCAATAACTCATAAATGTTGTGTGCAAGTATGCACAATTAAGACAGAAATATGTGCTTCTGAATGGGGAAGAAGGCAAAATTCAGCAAAAGTTTATGTTTCTGAATGGAGAATGATGCACAATCAAGCCAGAAGCCTATGCTTTTGAATGGGACATGATGCATGATTAAGTCAAATCTGTTTCTGAATGGGAAATAATGTGTAATCAAGCCAGTTGTGTGTGCAAGTTGAAACAGAAATGTAGGAAATGTGAAAATCTTTCAATGTAAAAATTGCATGTCTGCATTTTGCAGAGAAGTGCCCCAAACATATTCAGGAAGACAAGAATATCTTTGAAATTACATGTCAAAGTTTCATCCACCACTAGCTAGGGATGTGCAAAAAAAAAAACATGTTGGATTTTGCTTCACAGCTTGGTTTGGTGGCTACAATTCACTTCGTTTGGTACCTGATTTGGATGGTGGCTTCCTTTCAATATTTTAATTGTTTCCCACTGATTGTCATGGACAAACTTCAATTCACTGCAACTTTTTAAAATTTATTTACATGATTAGATGAATTTTTCATGAATGGAAGCCCTTCATGAAATGGCCTAAGCCTGCAAAATTTCATCCAAATGAGTGCTGGGTTTTTCATTCTTTAGCAATTGAAGTTTGATCCTTTAAAAAGGTTTCTGCTGCTCCTACCATGTGTTTTGGGGGCCAATTTCTATGAAGATCACAGAAGATGTAGAGATACTGTAGGCAAGTTCCTTTCAAAGCTTTAGACACATACGTGCAAGGTTCAGGAGTTATAAATACATACATACATACATACATACATACATACATACATACATACATACATGAGATTTGAGGTTGCTATTATGTTGTGTCTGCCCACTATGCCCAAAAGTTAGAGGAAATGCAGATATTGCCCTAGGCAGTGGCATCGCTCCAGTTGGGGCGGAGCTCTAAGTTCCGCCGCGCTCCGATCCACTGTTATACGCCTGCACGAGGCGGCCCCGCCCCTCGCCTTCGGAGCCTGTGAGGGGGTGGGGCCACCTCATGCAGGCGTGTAACGGGCATGTAACTTAGAGCTCCACCCCACCTGGCGCGACGCCATTGGCCCTAGGAATGTTTCCTGCAAAATTTCAGAAAGTTAAATGCAGGAACTTCCAAGGAGACCAATAAATAAGTAAAGGTATTCCATGCTCAAAAGTCAGTTGTGTCCAACTCTAGGGTGCGGTGCTCGTTTCCGTTTCTAAGGCTGAAGAGCCAATGCTGTAAGACGCTTCCGTGGTCTTGCGGCCGGCATGACTAATGGAACGCTGTTATGTTCCCACCGCAGCGGTACCTATTTATCTACTTGCAATTTCTTGTTTTCAAACTACTAGGTTGGCAGGAGCTGGGACAGGAGATGGGAACTCACTCCGTCACGCAGCACTCGGGTTTTGAACTGCTGTCCTACCAACCTTCTGGTCTGCAGTTCAGCGTTTTAACCACTAAGCCACTGCAGCCCCTTAAGGAAACCAATATTGAATGGTAATATGTAGTCATTTTGTGTAACTGAAGTTCTAAGCACTGAGTCAAAGCAAAAGTATTCCAGCAACAAGGAAATTGAGTAGGGAAGAATGTATAATTCAGGAACAATGGAAGAAGAAGGAATGTATTGCTTTAAGTACATCAGAAGGTCTTGAAACGAGTTTAATAGAGGAGAGAACTCACACAGGGCAGAGAGATCCATTAGCCCGCGATCTATACGTTTTCACATGTTCATAGTTTCCTCCCAAGAGTCACACCGATTGGAAGAGAAAGCGACGGAAGCACCAATTAGCAGATTTCATTCAGGCGCTATGTGCCTCACTGACCTCAGAGCTATCAATCACATTGTCCCTTGCCTGACGTTCCCCTCCTCCTGCTAAGAGCTTTGAAGATACCTTCCATATGGAACAAAAGGCTTCAAGCAGGTAGAGATAGACAAAGGAAAGACCGGGGAGAAAAGCCAAATGAAGCAGCCATTCATCCAAAGCTGTTCAGATGACTTGCTTCAGTTAGGAGTGCTTTGGAGGGGAAAGAAAACACACACAAAAAGGAACGAGTCCCCCCCCCCCAATTCTCAAACTGGGAAGAAAAACAAATCACTAGTTATTTTTTTCCCCTAGACATGATATCAGAGTGAGAATAAAAATATCAAAGTGAGAAAGGTCCAGATATCAAGCAACATGCTACTCTGAATGGCACTCAAAAGTTTGGACAGCAGTGGCGCGGTAGGGTCAGTTTGAGCTCAGATGGGAGCAGCTGATTACAATGGGGCTGAGCAGTCAGTTGTGTCTCTGTGGTCGCAAAAGGGTCTTCTAGCGCCATCTCAGAATGTTCAACAGACACTCCTGCTCTGCATCAGTGGGGGAGCCGACCAATCCCAACAAAGGGAGGGGGATTGCTTCTGTACTTCCTATTAAAAATAAATAAAATCAGTGGGTTCTGACCTCCAATACCTTAATGGTGCGTGAATACAAATGGCCATGGAACCTGTTCATCTTTGGAACTCTTTAGATTCGTGTTTCCCAAACTTTTTCAACCTGCGGTTCCCTTGACCATTGGCCATGGCTCCCCATTACATTATGCTGATGGCTGCCAATTGGCGTTGCACTGTTTTCCGAGAGGATTCCGTGGCACTCTGCGGCTCGCCAGGGAGCCACGTCTCCCAGATTGGGAACCACTGCTTCAGATGTTAAGCTGGTCCTTCCCCTCACTTCCAAGGAAGTCTCTTCAACCATACAGGGAGGATGCTTCATCCAAACTACACCCTTCTGCATGCACTGCTAAACCGCCTTCTCATGTGATTGAAGAAACAAGATTAGAAGTGAGGGCAAGAGCCAGGACATGCGTAAACCACCTGCAAGCATGATCATAATCATGCGGTCTAGGTCATAGGGGAAGTGTCCTCCAAGCTGGCCCAGAGTGGAATACTGTACTTTCTAAACTGGGCTATGATGGAGGGCTAAGAGTATGTGCGGTGAGATGGAAATTCTCCAGTTTCCATCTCACCTCTGCCAGTGCTTCTAGGGCAGTTTCATGACCTGCAGTTCCCTTGACCATTGGGGACCATTGGCCGTGGCTCCCCATTACATTATGTTGATGCCTGCCAATTGGCATTGCACTGTTTTCCAAGAGGATTCCGTGGCACTCCGCGGCTCCCCTGGTTGGTTTCCATGACTCCCCTGGGAGCCGCGCCTCCCAGTTTGGAAACCACTGCTCTAGGGAAATCACTCTCTCCTAGCTTCCCACCAACACCCCACTGGCATTGGTTTCTTCTGCTCATGGCAGCACCAAAACAATGCGTGGGAGGGTCAAAGTGCATTCCTAGATAGGGGAGGATTTTACATTAACATTCCCATCCTAACTGTATTTTCTCTGAAACAACAACAACAACAACTGGACATGAAGTCAGGAGAACAGTGACTGGATCTCCTATGATGAAGGAGATGAAGACAAAAATTAATAGCAGTGGAGGGCGGTGGGAGAGGGTGCAATTTTGACCAGGACTGTGGAATTGAGGAAAGGAAGGATTAAGACTTTTCCCCTCCCACAATTTCCATCCCCTCAGTCAGTCCTCATTGCTCTGTGAGAGGAAATGTACAACTATGATCTGAATTACCCTTCCTCACTCCCGCTCGTGCTAGACAATTTTTTAATGATAACTGGAAAATGGCGTGTTTGTGGATCTTTCGCTGTCGCATTCAGTTTGGCCCTAGGATTTACTACCTGAATTTCCTTATTTTTCTCTTCTCCTTCTCTTTCCCCCCTTTTGTATTGTTCACATCTATTAGATTGTAAACCATCATTTTAAATTGTAATTTGACTTGAATACATTGGCAGACAGGAGATATATAAATGTCGTAAGTAATGAGTAAATAAATAAAATTTATCATCCTTGTATCAATCAGCGCATGCAGATGTTCAGAATGTGCATAATTTATTTCAATTACAAAATTTTCTTTGACATTTCAGAATTTGTCATTTGAGCGCTCAATCGCCTCCTTCTCACGTCGAACTTGATCAGGGTGCGTAAGACTGAATTACCCAGTATTGATGTATGCATATATTTGGATTTTTATCCCACTCAGTTCCACAACCTCTGAGCTGCAATAAATGTAACCACTTACACCCAACCAAAATAAAATTAGACAAGTGGGTGCCTCCTCACCCCATGTATTTTCCCAGCTCTTTCCTATCTTCCCCCACCCTCATCTTCTCCCAGGCCTGTTAGCTTAAAAGCCTTCAGTTTATGGGCAATTTTTTTCCATGTGCTGAAATTATTCCAATTGAAAAATGAGGGAGGACGTTTTGAAGAAGAGTGTAGTGTTTTTTTCTTCTTCTTTTCCAGGTGGCCCTTAGCACATGAAAAAATAACATTGCCATAGAGGGCATAAGGAACTTGCTTTTGTGGAGTCTGTGAGATTGACAGGTAGGATGACTTCTTAGGGCTGGTTTTGTCAGACCCCAGTGCCAAGTATGAAAATATCCAAAGCTTATGAGGGAGCCGAGCTAACAAGCAGGCACACAGGGACCCAAGTAGTGATTCCACACAGTCTTAGATGTTGGCTCTGAGGTCTCTCAACCCAAAGCCTTAGTGGTGACCTACACATATAGGTCACCACTAAGGCTTTGGGCTGAGAGACCTCAGACCTTCCTGAGGCCGACATGATTGCTGGCTGTGGAGATTCCAGAAAACGAGATGGGGATCTCTGCTTGCTGCCTCTCCAGCTTAGCCGAAATGAATGAAGAAATTTGCTACGGAAGGTTTCATGGCCCACAGTAACTCTCCAGTGTCTTAGTTGTACGGGTAAAGACGCCATGTTGTCCAAAAACAAGAAAAACCTTTGATGTTCAAATGAACTTCAAAAACCACGTACGGGTCTCCTTTGTAGGCAGCCGTGCGTGGGCTGAAAACATTAAAAACCCAAAGGTAAAGCAGCCCCAACGTTTCGTTCCGCTCAAGCCCGGAACCTAGTCATGGGAATCAATCAGATCAAGATGGTAAAGCTGTAACCCATTTGATAGGAGTTTAAATACCTAAGAGCATCCTACTGAGCTGCATTTGTTAAAAGGGCCAGTGCTCCGCTTTCTCCTGTTTCTCCCTCATCCTGTTGAATGAAGAAACTTGATGGTTCTCTGTTTTATTGGAGAACTTATGAATATGAGAAAGGAAGTTGACCGCTCACAAACTTTCAATTAGGCCTGCACAACTTGTGGCCCACCAAGCTGGACACAGCCTGCCAACCATGTTTTATGGCCTGCAAAGGGGCTGGACCCCCTACCTCCCTGTTTTTGCAGGTCCAAGCAAAAATGGACGTTTTGTCAAGGCATTGGTGGGCTGCCGTATATAATTAGTGGGGCTGTGTTGGACTTGTTGGGTTACCAGTTGTGGAGACCTGCTGTGGGACCTAAAGTCCTAAGCCAAGATGACTCCAACATCTATTTTTGGGATTCCCTACTTCCACAGTGCAAGGCGTTGGGAAGGTGGCTCAAACTGGGGTTTCCCATAGTCACCTGAGCCATCATACTCCTTGTGCTGCAAAGAATTCTGCTCCCTCAACAGGTAAGGCAGGCCAGGAATGGTCAGTCAAGGGCTGGGCTAAGCTCTTTCAACTCAGCCCAGTCTCATTATGGTCAGCTAACTCCTAGCCTTACGGCCCAATCTTATCTGCCCAATATGCTGGCGGAAATTGAGGTCCATCAGCATACTATGTGGCCCACCATTGCTGCACCTTCTCTGTCGCTTTGCGGAGAGCTGCCGCTGGTGCAAAGGCCAGAAGGCTGTGCACCGGCAGTGATGCCACATATACTGGCCATCAGCGCTGTTGTGGCGATGAATCGGGGTGGGGAATATGCCAGGGTGGGACAGGGGCGGAACTCAGTAGCAGATGTCAAATCCAGAACCCTTGGCCTGGCCTGGACACGCCCCCTTCGGCCTAACAGAACTGTGCCAGCAAAACGGCTAGCGTAGTTCTGATAAGACAGCGGTTCTCCTGGTCTGGAAGTCCACGATGCAGGAACTGGACTATCACTCTGCTCTGAACGGGGTTGCACTCCCTCCGAAGGAGCAGGTCCACAGTCTAGGGGGTCTCCTGGATGTGCATCTGCTCCTGGATTCCCAGATGGCTGCTGTGGCCAGGGGAACCTTTGCTCAGCTTCAGCTGCAGCCATGCCTAAATTGTTCAGACTTGGCCATGGGAACTCATGCCCTAGTGACATCTAGATTAGATTACTGCAATGCACACTACGTGGGGTTGCCTTTGAAGACTGTCCAGAAACTATGATTAGTGCAGAATGTGGCTTCCCCATGTGGTTGGGGGGGGGGGCTTGTCGATTCTACTCGGTTGACATCTTGACCACCCCAAAAGCCAAACACTTTGCTTGGGAAAAGAGGAACGGGACGGTGGCGGTGGGTGCTTTCCATTCGAACTTTTGCAAGCAATCTGATCCCTGACAAAAGCTTCAGCTTTTGTAAACCCTTGATTCTTTCTAGGCCCATTGCAGCCTGACCCGGTGCGCATGTTCGTCCCATTCCCCCGGTGTCAGCTCTGAAGCTGGCGTGTATCTAAGGAAGCCATGTAAAGCCAGCCTGGACTGCGACGGAGCTCAGGATAGGGCATCTCAGCACCGATATTCCCACCCCCTCCCAGCCTGGGCCAGCCATTGGCCCCCTTCCCTCACCACCCCTGTCCACCCTCCCCATGCCCCCTGTACCAACCGGTGCAGCACTCATCTGCATAGACCGGCACGGGTCCAGGTAGGTGCTGGAATAAATGGTGTCGGCCACCACACCAGTGCCATGTACTCTCTGGGTGCCAAAAATATGCTTTATGGCACGTTTATGGCACCCTAGACCGACGGAATGCTAGCTCCGCTGGTCTATAGTTGCGCAGGATTGCGCAGTTAATCTAGTTAGGTGTCAGTGCAATTGTATGCATACTTACCTGGCAGTATTGAACACAGTAGGGCTTATGTCTGAATAAACCTGAATGCAATTGGTCTGCAATTGTCTGCAATTGGTCTACAGCCCAATCCTATGGGCCACTTAGAACAATTCACCAGTGCAAATGGCTGGAGGCTCCACACAAGTGGAAATGGCTGCCGGGTGCCGCGCTGGTGCAGGTAAGGTGGTAGCAGGGGCATTTCAAGGACGGTGGTGGTGTATCCTGGCGGCGACAGCACACGCTAAGCTGCTATCGCCATTTCTCCAGCCAGACATATCCCCTGCCTCTCCTCGAAATTAAGCCAGCAAAATAGTTGGCGTGGGTCTGAGGAGACCCATTTGTGACCAGGCAGCCCAACTGCTCCCCCCCCCCTGCCCCTGCATGCAACATGTGTTGCATGCCATGGGGAATAGGATTGGACTGCCAAGCATTGAACTGTGACACTCTAGGAAAGAAAAGGGATTCTCATTGAGATTGTCCTTGTGCAACCTATTCTTCACTCTTCTTTGACATAATGCGGGTCCATTCTCTCTTAAGGGATGTCATTGCCCGTATTTGTAGCAGTTTCTACCGTCAAGCTATTTCATTCTTTCACTGTGAAATAATTAGTACTAAAAGTCATAATTATGGTCACCACCCATCGCTAGCCATTTCAGAGCTGACCGATTCCATCATGTTTTTTGACAAAACCATTTTCTGAGAGCAGGCAAAAGGAAAAACCACAATGATTAAAAACTTCAATTCACAAAGTGACTTTTATTTTGATAATAAATAACATACGAGTCACATTGCAAAATGAGACCCTTAATCATTTGCTGCCACGTTATCTGTCAAAATATAGACAGGGAAAAAATGATCACTCATAAATAAAAGGTAACTTTCCATTTTTACCAAATGACAGACGGGACGGGGAGGGGGGCATCATTTGACGATGTTTTTCAGATACAAATATTTTCTGTAAGTGAGAAAAAGATGGTCAACTCTAATAAACTCATATCCATTATCATTAGGCACTGATTAATTTGTGCATAATTGTTCTCTCTCACTCACAGTAGAAACAGGAGGGTGGAATGATTATACAGACGGACCTTTTTATCCACGTTTTTTTTTATCCACGGATTTGACTCAACATGGATGGCAAAACTGTGGAAGAGGGAGTCCAACCGCACTTCATTACCTCTTTTTTCAGCGTTGTCGGGGGCCTGGCAGCCACTCCCAGCCTCCTGTGCGTGTCCAAACTGCTGAAAAATGCAGCCGGGAGTCTCTGGTGCCATTTACAGGTTGCTTCCAGTAGTGGAGTTTGTTTTCAGTCAGTTTAAACAAACTCAGGAGGAGGGAAGCGGCGAAGATGTTGGAAAAAAGGTAATGTGGCACCGCTCCCGACCCCCCCCCCCTCCACGGATTTCATATAATACTGATTTTCTTATCCACTGTGGTTCCAGGAACACAACCCCAGTGGATAAACAGGTCCAACTGTAGTTATTAATGGGGGTTTCCATGGGGTGCATTTTTCAAATGTGCAGAGTGAATAGAAGACAGCAGGATGTTACTGTTGGCCTTTATATGAGTTGCAAAGTCATCTGCTTTAGATAGTTGAGGATCCATTCAGGCTCTGCTATAGAAGTGGAGGAGGTTTCGACAAGTGGACATCAGGAGGGTTACGCTGGGTGTTCTCCACAGATGCCCAACTTGAGGAGGTGAAACGGGGCAAACCTGTCCCCTGCCAGCTCAACTTATTTCATGGCTGGTGCCTGTTTCCTGGAGGAACTTGTTCACATGACCCCCCACTCATACCCAAGACAAGTGGTTTGATTATACATAGGCCACAATTCATTTAAATTAATACATACAACTTTGCAGTGGGTCCTCACTCATGACCTCCATCCATTTGAGTGTGGAGACTTTTCTTGGAGGAGACAGCCAGCCAGATGCTGTTCTGTTCCCTCATTTGAGTGTTCCAACACTGACTTCAAGCAGTAGATCCTCAGTGACAATCTATGCTTATCTGCATCAACTCCTGGAGGTTGACTTTGCAATCCTGGGCCAAGGGTTCCCAGCCCGCATACCTCAGCCGAGGCGCCTCTGGAGATCAGTTCTGGGTCCCCTTTGACCAGTCCACTTACTTCAGGGTGCACACCAGCGTCTCTTTCAAACAGTCTGAAAGCAGGGAAGAAAACCTTGCAACCACAAGCCAAGCCACTAAAAAGCAACAATTTCTCATTAGCCCCTGAAAGGTGACCAACTAATCCCACCCAGACTGTTTTGGTGGGAGGCAGGCTTGCAAACATACTGCCATTGAACCCAGAGGTAGTGCATAGCCATCATGACTAGTTGCCATGGATAGACCTATTCTCCATGACTTTGTCCCTTTTAATGACATCCAAGTAAGCAACCTTCACCACATCTTGCACCAATGAATTCCACAGATTAATTCCACACTGTATGAAGTACCTCCTTTTGTCCATCCTAAATCTCCCACCAGCCAGTTTCATTGAATGACCCCTGGTCATTCTTTAATGACCCTTAATGACCCCTGATCATTCAATGGGAGGAGAAACTTCTCTCTATCTCTGTCCACTTTGTGCACCACGTATAATTTTATGTCTCAATCACGTCCCCTGTAATCACCATTTTTCCAAGCAAAAAAAGAGCCCCATATCCCATAAGGAAGGTGCTCCAGTCACCTGGGCACTTTGGTTGCCCTCTTTTTTTGCATCTTTTACAGCTCGACATGTTTCATGACAGACAATATCCTTCTTGAGATGTGGTGACCAGAACTGGAAACAGCATTCCAAATGTGGCTGCACCATAGATTTATATAGAGGCAATATTATATTAGCAGTCATTCTCAATCCCTTTCCTAATCGCTCCTAGCATGGAATTTGATTTCTTCAGTACTGCCGCACATTGGCTCAATGTTTTCGTTGAGCTACATACCATGACCCCAAGTTCTCCTTCCTGGTTCATCACTGACAGCTTGGACCCCATCAGTGTGTTTGTGAAGTTAGGGTTTTTTGGCCTAATGCTTGCTTTCGTCGGCCGGAGTGGCTCCAAAGGCGAGGGGGCGGGGCCGCCTTCTCCCGTCGTGTAACGGAGGGTCAGAGCCCAGAGGAACTTGGAGCTCTGCCCCCCTGCAGTGACGCCAGTGTGAAGACCTTTGGGATTGCTTTGAGTGCAATCATCCTGAATACTTGGGTGTCATCTGCATACTCGGCCACCTCACTCCCTACCCCAAACTCTGCTTCCTTCGTGAACAATAAATCCCAAGACAGATCCCAAGGCAGAGCCTGCATTTTGGCTCAGCCTTAAACTGACAAGGAGAGTGGAGTAGATAAGGGTGGTCAGTATGACAGGCTGTGTGGTCAAGGCAGCATCCTGAGGGTTCTTCTTTGCCTCTGCCCTCTCTTCTTGCCATATTTAATTTGAATTCCATGGGTTGGTCTGTTCTGATATCACAGACTGATGTTTTATTTTACTAATTTATTTTACTATTTTACTAATGAGTCAGCTGTCCACAGGTGGGACCATATCTCGGTTTTGCAAGCAGGAGAGCCCTTAGGGCAGTGGTTCCCAAACTGGGAGGCGTGGCTCCCAGGGGAGCCATGGAAACCAGCCAGGGGAGCCGCGGAGTTTCACGGCATCTTCTCAGAAAACAGTGCAATGCCAATTGGCAGGCATCACCATAACGTAATGGGGAGCCACGGCCAATGGTCACCAATGGTCAAGGGAGCCGCAGGTCAAAAAGGTTTGGGAAACGCTGCCTTAGGGAATAAGCAATGGTCAACAGTAGATTACTTTGAACAAAGAAGGTTCAATTCAGTCTGGAGAGCCACTACCCATCCAAATAAACATTACCCCTCTAGGTGAGCCAGTGGTCTCATTCAATATAAGGCACCTTCATAATCTGCTCTTAGGCTTAAAAGTTATCATTCAACAATAAATTGTGTCAGGTACGGGACCCCAGGCATCCCACCCTCTGTGCCTGTTATTGGCTCAGCCGGTCTGATGTCACAGCCTCAACTTTCCTGTTATTCAAAAGAGATTTTGTAAACTGGGAGTCAGCCAGGGTAATGATGAGTTTCAAGCTCCATGTCATACCTCACAAAATCACACCGTTCAAATATTGTATTTATGCATTGCATGCTTTTGAAAGCCACTTTGGAGATTGATAGAGCAGGCTTGGAGATAGTTACCTGTTGGTCACCAGTAGCAGACAGATAACATCTGCAGCTTATTAAGTAAGATAAAGTTAAAAATTGCCTATCACCAGTTTGCAGCCCCCCTAGGCATTTGCTGAGCCACTGTAATAACAAGGAATGTTCAAAAATATTCCAGCTGCTCAGGTAGAATGATGATGCGTCAGCTGCCTCGTTCCAGTGGGTGAGAAATCTGATTCTGTTCCCCATGGGAAACTTGGGCCTTAAAACTGATGAAATGGTGTGTTCTGCTGCCTCATAATAAACTGGAAGGGAAAATAAAATCTTAGATGCATTACAGTACTTTAAAGTTTGAAGAGAATTTTGGCATAAGAACATAAAATAAAAATGTTCCTACTGGATCATACCAGAGACTCATCTAGTACCGGTAGTCCATTTCCGACAGAAAGCCAACCACATGCTTCTGGGGGTTCTAGGAAAAAAAACCCAAAGGGAAAAAAAGCCCACAAGGACAAATACACACAGGAGGTATTGCTGTAGTTCCCAAACGTTTTTGACTCTGACCCTAAATACGCCTTTTCTGTCATGTGGTGAGTGACCATGGTATATGTTAATAACAACCACATGGTATATTTTAATGCCCTGTGGGCTTTTTTCCTTTGGGCTTTTTTTCTGGTCACCGCTTCTGGGCACTCACAAGGAAGGCATGAAGTTGATTGCCATACCCTGTCCCCAGCACCTGACATTTAGAGGTATACTTCCTCTGAACAGAGAGGTTCCATTTTACTATCGTGACTCTCTGGTTTGGGGGGTTCTCCACGAGCACTTTCAAGTCTTATTTCAGCACAAAGGTTAATCAAATAAACCTGCAGTGTGAAAACGATTTATGTTCCATCTTACTCCGTTCAGCACACAACTAGTTGAAGAGAACTGGGTAGAGGCTTAGAGGGAAGGAACCCACACAGCTTGTCCCAGAATCCAAACCCAGTTTGTTCGAAAGCCCACAGCAAGGGAGAATCCTACTCTCTGCCTTTGCAAATCCTTCCTCTGCTACCATAGCCTCCATACTGCACTGCACCCTGCAGATGGGCACCTGAACTCCATCACTGTTCTATACCTCACACATCTCTTTGGATGAACATTTGGGGAACAGGTGTTCTCCTTGCCCTGGAAATCAATAAAACAAGAGGACGACGAATTCCACGGCTTCGGCAGCTGCCCTTTCCTACATCCCTCTAACAACCCAGGACTGAATTCCTTCACAAAAGAGGGATCTTCACCAGCCTCACCTCTTTGTGGCAATACTGCAGGAGGGCCAAGACTCATTACATTTGGATGTGAAATCCATAAAGACTAATGAATCCTGCAGACCAGCGATCAAGTCTGTTGTTTCTCGGTAACAGCTTGTGGATTGTGTTTTCATTGCAGGTGAGTTGAAGCACCACCCTTGTTTTTATTTGCCCAACAAGGAAAATGCAGCTGTTCCATGATTGTGCGAATTTCTTCTTGACGATTTCAATAAAGGACTTTCCAATTTATATGCAAAGTAGGTTCAGCTCTCAGACCTCTAGCAAGCTGTCGGTGTGGCCTTTGATATCGGAAGCCTTGGATGGCAGCCACGTTTGGGAACGTATTCTTCCAAATGACTGGAGAGAGGAGCGGGAAATGCAATCCCCCCCCCCCCGGCATTTTTCTCCAGCAATGTTTCTGTAAACCACTTGTCATGCAGATAAGTTATTTGCCTCACTACAGGGCTGGTCCTTGCATAATAAGGGGGATAGCTGCCTTACAGGCCGGCCCTTCAGCAGAGGTGCTGACTGGCTGGCTGGTGGGTTGAACGTCTCATTCTCCTGTTGCTTAGCGACCACAAGCACACTCCTCTCCCTTCTCCCAGAATGACCAAGATGGCTAGGAAAAGGAAACTAAGACAAGCATATGCATGCACGCACGCACACACGCACACACACTTGTGAAAGACAACAAAAGAACACAAACTGGCATTTCTTGGCTTGTGTTCATTAAGGCATAGTGAAGGCATAGTGCAGGGTTCCTCAACCTTTGGGGGTCCGCGTGCCCCCTGGGCGTGCCCCCAAAGGTTGGCGTACCCCCTGACCCCCAAGCCCCGTGTACCCCCGCGTACCCCCTTCCCAAAAGTGCACCCCCCAAAAAAAGCAAAAAAAATAAAATGCCATAGTGTATACTGTCCCCTTGAGTGCAGCCCAACCTCTGGTCTCTGCCTTCTCAGACTAGGAGAAGTCCTAATGCAGGATATGACAGCTATTACAACTGAGCATCTGTATGGCACTGTCTTTCGGAGTGTGCATAGCACTTCACTGAATACCACCCTGGGGTGGCTTCATGGCCAGAGGGAGGTGGCTGGCTTCTAGGTAGGGCACAGCCTGGGGGACAAGGGAGTCTGTGAGGGTATGGGAATGATAACCGGGTGTCCTCCTGCCAGGTAACTATGGCTACCCTCTGTGACTCTATGTCATGATGCCCTATGCGGCCAAGACCCTATGGACAGATTCAATATGGCGCGTCAGCGGCGTCACCATCCAGGACAACATCACAGTGCAGTATTTTGGTCACCAAGAAGGAGTGCTGGGCTGACGGGGGAGGGGTCCAGGGGTGCCACCTGGGGGATGACTGATTTGGTGTCAGCCCAAGTGCCCATGAAGGATGCTGTGACGGGGGACACTGACCTGCCAGGACAATGGAGCCAGGAGCATCAGCCGGGGCAGCTGTGGCAATGGAGGAGGAGGAGGCAGCCAGCCCCAGGCCACTGTAAGCCCATGCTGAGCTGGCACCATTGCAACAGGCCCCCATGGAGCCAGCCAGACTGCAGGAGGGTGGGTGGGCTGTCTGTCCGATGTCACTTGGATATGACTGAGTGATTGGCTGTCATAGCGGGGAGGGCTGCCCTTCTGAAATCACTCAGACATGACTAGGATCACTCAGACATGACTAGTGGGATGGAACGCACCTCCTGTGTCCAGGGCACATTGCGGCCATGTAGCATCCATGTCTCTCTGGCATCAGTGTCCCCATGGTGACGCCATAGTATCGCGTGACTGGTTGATGGGCCACCCAAAATGGCTGCTGCTGCAGCAGTAGCTCCCAGGCAGCACTGGCCAGCCAAAGCTATGGGGGTGCTGGTCCAGGGCTATGTGGGGGAACATCAGGGATGTGGATCAAGTTCCATAGGTTTCAGAAGATTTCACATAAAACTAAATTCTAAGCAAGATTAGATGCACCTCCCCGGTGAGACCAGAGACTTTCTCAAGGGGTTTCACAGAGTCTTATTTCAAAACACTCCTCTTTTTTGATTTGAATATGTGCAAATTTGTGTGAAGATCTTTACACTCTTAGACCTTTTGTTCATTCTGACTCAGAGAGCTGCCTGCGGTGACTGGCACTGGCTCTCCATACACTCAGGCAAAGGTCCTTCTCTTCACCTTCTGCCTTATCGTTTAACGGGAGATGGAAGCCGGGACCTTCTGCATGCAAAACATGTTCTCTATCACTGAGCTACGGCCACTCCCCATGGAAAACGATGTTGAGGAAAGAGCCGGGCTCTGCAATATGGCAAGGGACCAAAGTTACTTAACACTTCACTTAATGTAGCCCACTTGGTATTCCAAGTCGAAAAAGGAGCCCATCTCTTATCTTTGTGGAGAGATTTTCTCGCTCTCTCTCCTAATGTGATAAAGACTGACCCCACAGGGTTACCAGTGAAGTACATTAAACGGAGTGAGTTCAGGCTTCCTTCTGCTCATCTATATTGGATCTGGCCTACGCATGATAAGCAGGTCTGATCCTCCACTGTTCTTTCTCCTCCTCACCCTCCGTTTCACAAGCACTAAATTTATCATTTTTTTTCCACGTTAAAAAGGGAAACCAGATGCCGTTGCTATTAACTTTTGGAATCGACTGTCATCTTCCTATTAAATCCTTCCATCCAAGTAAAGCCAATTATTTGCTTGATCTAAAAAGGTGCCGAAAATGGAGACGCACAGGGTTTCCGAAAGTCCACTTTAATAAGACAGGTGGGTAACTAATAATGTGGAAAATTGCCTGCAGATTGAGGAGACTGGGAATGACTAATGGCCAAAACCAAGCGAGTAAATTAGTTGCCAAATGATACCATTTGCAGGAGTTGTGCGAAACGGGGACTCGATGGCCCAGAAGCATGTGGCACTGATCGGAGAGCAGAGCACTTGAGTGTGGCCCAAGTTCAGGAAAGCATGCTATCGACTTATGGTAGGATGGGGCTTTTTGTTCTGGACTTTTTAATTATTATTATTATTCTTTCCATGGAAGCGGTGCTATTTAGGTAAGTGCTTAATAGCATGGGCACAGGAGCCTACTTAGCTCTGCAAAGTTTAACAACAAAGTTGCCACCAAGGTCAAACACACTGAAACAGAGATGCTCAGGTTGTTCAGCAAACCAAACAGAGCTGACCTGGAAAAGAAGACTGCGCAGAACTCCCCTGAAAAACAAAAAAAAATCACTAATGGTGTTTGGTTGGCTTGTTTATTTTTTATTATTTTTTTAGCATCCCTCAACATTCCAACATACTGATTCATTTAGCGAAAACATTTCAAGGCTGCATTTCTATTACAAAATAGAGTTTCCATGTCAGGGACTCCAAGGTTTCAACTAGGAACCTCCGACATTGAGGCTGGAACATTAGCATAGCAAGCTACCTAGGTTTGTGGGTACTCATTAATGGAGAGTTCATTGTTCTCCAGGTTTGACTTTGACCTTGCAAATATTGATTAAAGGCAAAACATTTTTTTTAAAAAAATTAAAAGTTCTTAATCCTAGCTTTTTGTGTGTGACCATTTCACCTGTTCACAGCACCTATTCCTACAGTTTGTTTATTCTCCTGGCAGATCAGCAGACATTTTCACTCTTTTTTGTTCCTCCTTGATGATTCCAGCCAATCAGGGATAGCATATTAGTCATAATGATATCGTAACACTAGGTAGCAATGTGTGATGTTAGCGCATTGCTAACAACACTAGTGATGTTAGCAATGTGCTAACATCACTAAGCCAAAATGTATTGCTAGAGGACAATGCTACATGTAGTGGTCACATAGTCCTAGCTGATCAGGAATCCTAGTCATTTTTGCTTGTTTTATTTAATTTTTTTGCTCTTGGGTCAGTTGCCAGAAAATGGAAAGTCTGTTTTTCTTGATATTTATAGATAGATTTTGTGCTAAGCTTTGCCTCTAAACCTGCCTAAGACTGGAGGATATGACACTGGACCAGCCTCAAACTGCTTTATAGTACAGGTTCATAAAATTCTGAATGATGATGTGAAGAAAGTGGGAAGAGAGACTATATTCTCTCTCTGCCACTCTCTCATAGTCTTAGAACTCAGGCTCGTCCAATCAAATTGATTGGCATGAGATTCAGGACAATCAAAAGAATTTTCAGCTTTTGCCATCATCAAGATGGGATTCATTGTCACAAGATGTGATGATGGCCACTAGCTCAGATGACTTTAAAAAGGGATCGGGAAAATGTACAGAGCCTAGGTCGTGGTGGCTAAATGGAATGTCCACATTCAGAGCAATATGCCACTGAATGCTCGTTGTGGGCCTGGGGTGGGGGAGACAGCATGAGAGAGATGAAATTTTCATTCCCTGGCTATAAGCTTCCCAAAGGCATCTACAGTAGATGGCCACTGTGGGATCCAGCACTGTTCTTCATATGTTTGTATCAGTTGATTTCCCTTCAAATGCAATACTTTTCATTCACTGGAGGTAGCCAATATATTCAGCTCTGAATTTTTAAAGTCATAACTCACTGAAGGCCCTGCAGCTGAGGTGGTAGAAGCAAGAGGCAGTATAGCTGCTTGTACCTTTTCAAATGCAGATGACAGGTAATGCAGTTGAATGTTCCCCCTCCCCAATTTTTTTTTTTAAACCACAACCCTTTCCCTGTAAGGGAGCCTAATCTAGCCCTCCTATTTGCTAGGCTTCTGCATACACAAAGTTTATTTTTAATGCCCCAAATCTATCTGAGCTTTGCACTGCCAGAACCTGCATGAAAGCCAGGCTGCTGTTGTGTGCTTCTGGGCCACTGCCACAATGGCAAGAGGCATGACATGTGGAGCAACAGCTCCTGGAGGCTCCACTGCTCCAGGTAAGGTGGTGGCAGGGGCACATCATGGGCGGGGAGGGCAGGAAGTGGGTAGGGGCAGATCCTGGTGGTGGCACCAGCATGCACCAGTACCCTATCCCCTCTTTTCCAATCCACCCCACCCCTTTTCTCTCCTCGAACGAATGCCAGCCACTTAGCTGACTTGGGTCTGAGGAGAGCCATAAGCTACCAGGAGGCCTACCCAGAGATAAGTAGAAAATGTATTTACTTACCTCTGGCAGGTCTCCTGATCACACTGCACCACGGCAACTGGATAGTTGCAGACAAGCTCATGCTCTATCAGCGTGGCTGCATTGTCGGAAATGGTGGGGGATAGGACTGGGACTGTAATCTTGGAGAGCATTCCACAGTGGCATCACACACACCCTGCAGTAGCGATATCTTAATTCAGGAGTGATATCAGGGATTGACTAGTTAGTAGGCTTACCATTCATCTTGGTTTGGCTGGGTCCACCCAGGTATCTGGGGCTTCATCCCGGCAGTGTCCCGGCCCCGGCAAACCAAGATGAATGGCTGCCCTAAAAAAAAGTTTTAAAGCGGGGAAAATGGCCGCCGGGACTATTCTGAGCCTGGCCGGCTACCATCCGGCTGGCTAGGTGTCCTTATCTCCTCGTCACAAGCCTCAAGGCTCATGCACATGCACACAACGTGACCTGGAAGCCCTTCATTCAGAAGTGCTTCCAGGCTGCTTGTGCACATGCTTGCGCCTCACTATTTTTCGCGAGCCACATGCTTTGTGTGTGGCTCACGAAAAAGCTCGCGAAAAAGCTCCCAGGATGCATTGTGCATGTGCAAGTGAGCCTCGAGGCTTGCAACGAGGAGACGACTGGAAAATAAGGAGAGCAGCTGGAGGGAAAATGGTGGCAGCCACAGCCACAGTAAGGGGGCCCAAAAAAAATCACATGCTGTGTAGATCAAAAAAAAAATTGGCGCAAAAAAACCCGGGTGTGTGTTTGTGTGTGTCCCAGATTGGGTCATGAAAAATATGGTAAGCCTACTAGTTAGGCACTGGTCAAAGTCCCTCATCCTTTACAGTGCCCAGGAAGCCAGGGCAACCTTTGAATCCTCCGTAGGGTAACAGCAATAGAATCTGGTGCACCAATGGTGGCAAGCAAGGGACACCATGAGGTGCCCAGTGCAGGGCTTTGTTCCAGATTCCCCATCAACCCAAGGTTGACCATGCATCAGTACTCTCTCAGGACTTCACCACTTCATCCCCATCTCATTCTGCTGCAATCCTGAGCGATGTGGAGATACCAAGTCGTCTTGTACATGTACAGTATATGTGAATTGGGTCTGAGGAAAAGACCTCACAGGTTACAAGCCATAAGCAACCTCTTGGTTTTTTAGAAGTAGGTTTTCTCTGTGCCAGATGCAAGGGAGTGTCAACGGGAAACAGGTTATCTTGTTGTCTTGTGCTCCCTGAGGCATCTGGTGGGGCCACTGTGTGACACAGGAAGCTGGACTAGATGGGCTTTTGGCCTGATCCAGCAGGGCTCTTCTTATGTTCTTATGTTCTTATGAATTCACCCAATGCTCTGGACTGAGAGGTGGAGAGTTTGGATCAGACTGAGTCTCCTTCTTCAGTCTCATCAAGAAGACTTTAATGTCCTTACTTAAGCAGCTCTCCTTTAACTCTTGTGCTTGATGAAAGAAGTCATTTAAGCTTGAGAGAGTACAAATATGTTCCCATTCTGTGGCAGGAATTTATGAGAAAAAAAGTTATAAGGTCTGCATTTCCTTCAAATTAAGTATCTTCCTGTAGTTAATTTTCTGTGAAAGGTAATTCTCACCTCAAACTGCTCCTCTAGCAACATCAGCATTTGACACAGTAAATAAATTTTCAAGTTATCATCAAGTCCTTCTACGATCGAGTCCTGTCCCACCTCCTGATATGATCAGAGATTAAAAACTCCTGAGAACTAAATGATCCAAACTCAGAAGCATTTGATTCCCCTGATAAATTATACAAACGAGGCACTTGAAAGAGTTTCGTAACCAATTTTGCCACTCAAGATCACCTCCATTTCAATTAGAGGCAACCAAGATGTGTGGCGCCGGTGAGCACAACTAATAATTCTCACTGATGTCAAAGAAGATTATGGAAGGCAAGGGAATAAAAGCAAGGGTTCGGAGCAAAACGCATTCATTGGTACCGAGTTTTCATTCCATGAAAATGATGAAGATGTAGCTGGTGTTTTAAGATGTAGCTGGTGTTTTAAGCACACCTCCCGTAATGCGCTCAACATGGGCCTTCCTCGAACATGATGGGGGATTGCCACCTTTCTGAAATGCTGATGGACTGGTCATATACCAGGAACTGTCATAACAAGTGAAGATTGCAAAAACTATTTCTGCATTTCTTTAGATTTTGCAGGGAAGGTTTTGGACATCCTTGGGTTTTTGAGTCTTCCCCCCCACCCCCATCAAAAAGCAGTTTCCTGAACAGATGAGCATGCTAGCACATATAAAACCATATGTTTATATGTGCACTAGTCTAGTTGTGCACCCCTGCACTAGTTGTGGTTGAAAACATACGTTTGATTGTGCATTGGAATACACACCCATGAAGATTAAAGCAATCCTGACAGACATCTTTACTTGAATGTGCATTCCAATGCATTTTTGATGCACATATTCAGCCCCTCCCTCCTCCCCCCCCACTCCACTCTTCACTTAGCTTGTATAGGAGTTTGTGCATCTAGCCACTGCTGATTTTTTTCTTCCTGATAGAAAGTAAATCAGATAGAATTGAGCATAAGGAACATTCCGGATAATTGTCTGCATGACTAACAATATCTGGATCAGAAATTTGAACTAGCGGATTATTGTGGCATCTCTAATGATTGGTTTTCTGCTTACTATGGGCAGAGTTTTCCCTCATTTTCAGAGAAGGCAGAATAACATGTCTGAATAAACTTCAATCATGGAGGCTTCCAGGTTTTTCTCTTTTTTCTTTTGTAATATTGTTTTTTTGTTGTTAAAAAAAAGACAGGGAAAAAACTGCAGTGGGCAACAAAGAACTGCAGGTGTCCATTTGTTAACAACAAAAACAACCCCCAATGTGTGTATGTTGTTTTGTAGAAATATAATACATGGTGTTATTTTGTTTGCTATTGTAAATACTAAAATTGTTGTACAGGATACTATGACCATGAGACATTAATGAGCTAGTTTCCAATTCTACACATACAATATAATGTGTTGGATGTGACAACGTAATGTACAGATTTGTGAGCGATTAAAAAAAACTTGCATGCACCTAATTGCTGTGACGGGGGCTGTTCCCTTCCTGACCAGGAACTCACCCAGTGTGGCTGCTGACTCCAAGTGACATCATTGGCAAGCACTGGAGAGTCATTGGCTGATTCAGGAGTGGAAGAAGGCTGGGAAAGTGGAGGTAGGAAGATTTGGGAGGCAGCATTCAGGTTGAAAATGGGGGGAACTGGGAGACTGGAGCTAGATAGTGCATGATGAGAGACAGCCCTGACTTGACGGAACTGGGGAAGCAGTTTTGGTGGCCAATAATCCTGTGTTACTGACAATGCTTTTTTAAAACATATCAACTGTACACACAGGGGAAAAAAACATTCATTTGCAGGGATCCTGTGTAGTGGCCAATGGAATAGCTGTATACTGTAATTCAGTGGTGAAAAGGACAAAAGGTTATAATTTCCTCATGGAGTTTGGAGGTCAAATGTTGGGTGCTTAAATAGGGCTCAGGGGAGAGATCAGAAATGTCCTTCAGAAGAAGGTGGGTTTGAGAGTCATGATCGCATAGAAGGCTTTGGGAAGGGGGGGGGGCTACAAAGGATCTGAAGTAGCTGCAGTGGGAAAGACCATTGCAGTAGGTAAATTATTTCCCTTGTAGGAATTCTCTGCATGCCCTGTCATGTTTTGTAGTCATATTTCCTGGCAGTAGGAGCCTGCTGCATAAGATTATGTAATTTGTTACTGGTGATGTGGTAGAAAATGGGTTTCTACCACTGGTGCGTTTTTGCACTATCAGTAACAAATATAGTATTTAATAGAATAAAAAGTCATTTTGGTGTCACCCCTTTCTGGGGTGTCACCCGGTGCGGTCCGCACTCCCTGCACCCCAATAGTGACGCCCCTGGCTGATCCTGACTCCCTTCTCCCAGGAATGAGGTTCTTTAGATTAGATTATTTGAGATTCCATAGAGGCAGGCATGCCAATTCTGATCACAAGCACGAATAGCAAGAAGAACCCAGGATTTCCCCCCACACACACACACACACCTTAGATTCTTCAATTCTGGCAAAGAGCCAAGGATAAAATTCTGGTCACCCCAGCAAAATTCTGGCTGACTGGCAACTGGCATCCCTACTCACTTCCGCATCTTAATTAGTGTTCTTTCAAACAGGGTAATTTACCCTAGACTTTGAAACCTGAGGAATTGTGCTTCATCCTTACCCTTGTGTTTCTTATGATGGGTCTTTCTTTTTCAATCTTTTGCTTATTTGCTCAACATTCGCTCTTGATTTCAAAAGCTTGACTCACACATTAAGGTCCTGGAGGGCTGAGAGCAAAAACAATTAGCCACCTGTTGTGAAGTCTTGTATCAAATTATAGACTTTTACCACTGCACCTAGGAACTATATTGGAGGGAGCACTCCAGAAGTGATGGGTTGCATATTTATTTATTTATTTTATTTATTTACCATATTTCTATCCCGCCTTTCTCCCCACGGGACCCAAGGCGGCTTACAAAAATACAAATACAAATACAAATACAATACAAATAAATTTCAATTTTACATTTTAAACAGCAAAAAATTAATAAAAACATCTAAAAATTAATTTAAAAATTTAAAACCACATATACCACATGCACAGGGTAAATCTGCAATGGGAGTGAATATAGTTAGAGAGAAAGACAGAGAAGGAGAAAGCAGGGATTGACTGTGTGTTTTCTGTCTGGATTGATGTTTCTATTCAACCTGGAGTCTTGCGTTCCTGAGGTTACATGGTCACTTGAGCACTCCTCCACGGCTAAGAACATAGGAAGAGATCTGAACATAAGAAGAGCCCTGCTGGATCAAGCCAAAGGCCCATCTAGTCTGGCTTCCTGTATCACACAGTGGCCCCACCAGATGCCTCAGGGAGCACACAGCCAACAAGATAACCTGTGTCCAGTCGCCACTCCCTTGCACCTGGCACAGAGAAAACCTACTCCTACAACCAGGAGGTTGCTTTTATGTATGTACCTACATAAAATCTAGTTCTAGTCCCAACAGCTGCCTTATAGGATTGTGTATTGTTGGATTCAACTGCAGATTATGAATACTTTGGACTTGTCATCAGCTGTGGTGACAGAATTTTCCAGCTCTATTAGGTTATTTTTCTCATCCTTGATTACTGGAGCCTCGTTAGACGTCTGAAGTGTTTGTGGCAGGTTCCTCAAACTGATGTCCATATCTTTGAATGCGTGGAGTAAAAACACCCCTAAAAGTATGGTAATTTTACCACAATCTGCTAGATTGAACCAAAGGTATATCTAGTGCATCATTCTGCTTACAACAGGGACCAAACAACTGCTTCTGGGAAAGGCCAAAGCAAAGCCTGAAGGTGTACTCAGGCCACTGTCTGAGACCAACGTCAACTGGTGTATTGTTCCTGTTAACACAGGCCTCCAGGAAAGCCTTTCCAGCATCATCTTAGCCTCACTTGACCTAGTCCACTAGTAGTATTTGTCTCCCCACCCCATACCTACCAGCTGAGCAAAGTAGAGAGAAGTTTGGACTTGGATCTCTGTTCAAAACCTTGTTCAGCCATGACACGAACTGATAGTCCAATCCTAACCCCTGACACGCCATTGCATGCAGTTGCGCCAACCAGTGGCGTTTTAACGCGGTCCAGCGCCCAGGGGGCGGGGGCTGGAGCGCCCCCATCGCGCCAGAGCCCGGCTGCCGCCCCCCCCAGAAGCGGTGCGTCACCGGCTTCCGAAAACCGGGACAAGCCCTCCTCATTGCGACCGCCCAGTTCGGCGGTCGAGGGCTTTGTGAGCCGGCCGAACGCGTCGCCAGCTTTTATTTGGGTTTTCTGCACATGCGCAGAACCTTTCTGAGGGCAAACGGGCTGCCCGTTTGCCCTCAGAAAGGTTCTGCGCATGTGCAGAAAAAAAATAAAAGCCTGCGACGCGTTCGGCCGGCTCACAAAGCCCTCGACCGCCGAACTGGGCGGTTGCAATGAGGAGGGCTTGTCCCGGCTTCGGAGTGGAGCCTCCGGAAGCCAGTGACGCGCCGAGTGGGCGCGCTGCTTCCCAGGGGCTCAGCAGCCGGGCTCCGGTGCCGCGCCCCGCCGCGCAGCCCCAAGCCCAAGCTGCCGCGCCCCCCGGAAGCACCGTGCCCACTCGGCGCTTGGGGCACAGCACACCAGCTCCCCCATAGTAAGAACGCCACTGGCGCCAACAGAAGCTGCACAGCATGGTGTGTGTGTGTGTGTGTGTGTGTGTGTGTGTGTGTGTGTGTGTGTGTGTGTGTGTGTGTGTGTGTCAAGAAGGCAAAATGGAGGTAAATAACAAATTTCTTTTATGTAGAATGGATGCTCTCATGGCTTGGTACAATTTTCAAGGAAATAGGGTATATGGGTTCTAAAGCCATGTAAAAAACAAAAACTAAAAACTGTGGAAGTTTAAAATCCATTAAAAGCACACAAATCCAGGTTCATGCACTTCCACAGTTTTTTGTTTTTGTTTTTTTACATGGCTTTAGAACCCATGTACCCTATTTCTTTGAAAAAAAGTTCTTTTACTTACCACTGTGTAGACCTTCTGACTGCCTATGGGGGTCTCCTCAAACCCACACCAGCTGCAGAGGAGATGTGAGGAGAGCCCAGTGGTGTTCCAGGGTGGGGTTATGGGGATAGGATCTGGCATGCGCAACTGCCACTAGATCCACCTCCTCCCTCCCCAACACGCCCCTCACCCAGTTCCATACTCCAAATGCCTCAATCCTCCCCCTTCCCCACCACCAACCTACGGGCACCGGTGAGTGTCCAGCCGAGTCTGGCATGTGCAGAACTATTGGCTGTTTCTACCAGCGACTTTGTCTCATGCAATGGCAGTTGCATGATGTTTTCACCCTCACTGGGCCTTTTTTGTCAGTAGATCGCAAGATCCGCCAACGCAGAAAGCCCACAGGATTGAGCTGTCATTGGCATCTCAACACTACCTCCCAGATTAAACAAATTTACACATCTGTTTTGGGAATAAACAGACCAATCCTACAAAAACTCCCCCATGCTGATGCAGTGGTGCTGGAACAGGCTATGCTGCATCCCGCTGGGAAGTTTAGCAGGTGGGGTGTATCCTCTGGGTAAGGGGGCATTTTGTCCCTTTGCTCCAAGGAAAGCCCCAACTGTTGCTAAGGGTCAACGTGGACCTGCATGAGCTATATTATATATATATAGCAAATTATATATAGCAAATCCGAGTTGACCCACGTTAGCATGTCAGGCCTGGGAAGGGCAGAAATGTCGGGCGCCCTCCTGGCGCCTGGCGCGTGGGGGCGGGGCCTGCATTGCGTGACGTCAACGCGCCCCTCGCGTCACATCGACGCCCCCCTGCCCGTTTTCTGCTCATTTCGGAGCGTAATGGGCTCCAGGGAAGGTGGGTGGGCCGACACAACGTCAGTGACTACCCCGCCCGCCCAAGCGCCTGGTTCGAGTGAACCACGCACTCCACAATGGTTACGTCTCTGGGGAAGGGGGGTATGATATGGTGCACGCCAGCACCACCGATTTCCCCTCCCTCAGTTTTGACTTGATGCTAGTTCCCTGCGTATGGTTTTGGAAGGAGGTCAGAGATTCCCCTTTTATTACTCTCTTTATGGCAGTGCCCAGATTTCAACAGATTCATACATGCAGTACTGAGTACCAGGCACCATGGAACTATATATGCGACATTCCACATTTAACTGAAGAACAGATTCTTGATGTTTGGTGGTGGGGAGAGGAAAACTGTGTTTGAAAAAGGTTTGGAAAACCAAAAGGTTTGAAAAAACATTGATCTGGGGCCTAGTTCTCGCAAAAATCGATGAGGCATTAACGGGTTTCTGGGCTGTACTGTACTGTTTTAGATTGCTGGTGATTATATTGCTCACATGAATATATTGTATGTTAATTCTTGTATTAAAAAAACCCCCAAGTTTCTGTAAATAGAAAATGAATTGTCCCAGACAAGGCTGTAGCCTAACCTGACATGCTAGTTTTCCATGTGAATGTTGTTGGTTTTTTGTATGCAGTTAGGTCACACTCTCCAGCTCTATCTGAAGTGCAATAGTTGAGAAACAGGTCCACCTCCTCATCCACGATAAGGAAATAAATAAATAAACCAATCCTACCGGAAATCCTGCGTGGCGACGCAGCAGCGCTGGAACAGCCTCTGCTGAATCTTGCAGAAGGAGGGGGGGTTGGTTGGCTGCTGGAGGTCTCCTCAGGGTAAGGGGACATTTAAGCCCCAGAAGCCGTTATGGGTCAACTTGGACCTGCTCCAGCAATATAGCTGTTGCAAGTCCACATTGATCCATGCAGGCGGATCAGGATCAGGAAGGGGGTTTGGATTCGGTGTGCTCCACCACTGAACCCGCCCTATCCTTGCTCCGATCCACCCACCCCTGCTCCATCTCCTCCCCACTCTGCCCACCCCCACCCGTTCCACTGCTTGCAGTGGCGTCGTCAGCGGTGGGGGCCTTGGGGCGGCCCCCGGGTGGTGGGATCCGGCCCCAGGCAGCGGGCAGGGGGGGGGGTTGTACTCACCTCCGGATCGCTCCATCCGGCATTCAAGCAGCTGTTCCTCAGGTTGGGATTTTGGCCCGCCTGCCAACTCTGGAACCGTTTGGCTCCAAAAATGGGCCAAAACGTGGCGGCGTGTGTGTGTTTCACGATGCGGCGCACAAGCATGACATCACCCCCCCCGGGGGTGGGGCGTTGGGTGGCATGTGGCGGGTGTCGCGTCAGCCCCTGCAGCCCTCCGCGGGGGTGAGTGGGTATTGTAACGCCACTGACTCCCTGTGTTCCACTGGTGCACAGTTTAGGTTGGATTGGGCCGTAAGTCTAGCACATGGCTTCTAAATAAGCACTATGTGATGCAATGGGATTGGATTTGTGCAATGTTTAAGGTGATTCAAAATCATTAACCAAAGGGAAGGGTACACTGATCCAACATCATACCTCCTACATGCGTAAGTTATTCCATAATGCAAAGAAGCATCACACTGAGTGGCTATTTATTTCCCCACTGCAGTAGTACTGTCTCCAAACCACACTTGCATCTGGTCGCCCTGGAGGCTGGTGATCCTCTTCCATGTATTCTTGGTTTTTTAAAAAAATTAATGACATCTATGGTGCTGTACAAACGACAGGAGGACATATTCCTGCCCCAACGAGCTTGCAGTATAAAAATGGACACACTGGAGGTAACAGAGAATGCCAAGGAAGGACTTGTGTTTCTTTCAGTTGCACAGTCTTAGGATCAGCTTCAGTAGGACATGGGGGCTGAGGAATTGTGCCAAGATGTCATAGAAAAGGTGGGGTTTGAGGAAGTAAAAGGGGCAGCATCACCCAGATGTTCTGGGAAGCAGGCACAGGAGCGTGTAGCAGACCTTGTCACACAATTATTTTCTTCTATATTGCATATATGTAAGAAAATAAAAAATGCAGCTCATATGAGCCACAATCTTATTGCAGAGCAGGTCACACAGGTGATGTATGAATATGAATAATATGAAGTTGCTGTTCTATAAGATGAGTTCATGGCAGTATACACTGGGTAATACATTCATCCTGTTTTTATTGGTTCATTGATATTTGGTTGCTCCTGGGTTTATTGTTGGCTTGTTCTTAGGGCCAGTTCAGATGATGCGATATGACCAGCTGCCAACTGCAAGGGTATATGTATGAACCTCCCCCCGCTCTGGTGCACTGTCGCATTCCCCCCTCCCCGAGCCACAGTCATGTGTGAAGAGGACGTCCCAAATGGCCTTTAATCATTCAGTTTAATACTACTTTAAAGTACTGCCATCTGGCAATAGCACAGGAAAAACTACAATTCCCAGTGTTGCTTTACACCTGGTCTGCACTGATCTCAGTGCACTGATCACTGATTCCCAATTACATCATTGACAGGGTCCAAAACAGACTTGGAACTGGGTATGAAAACAATGGAAGGTTTTCTAAGTTGGGTGCAGAGGCGAAACAAGGGTGGAGCGAAGGCAAGTAGTTCTGCAAGACTCCGTTACACTGGAGTCAGCGGCCCCTCCCCCTTGCTGTTGGAGCCATTCTGGCGGCAAAGGCAACACGCAGGACACTCCCCTGTTGCTGCTGGAATGGCTCCAACAGCAAGGGGGAGGGGCCGCTGACTCCAGTGTAACGGAGTCTTGCAGAACTACTTGCCTTCGCTCCACCCTTGTTACGCCTCTGGTTGGGTGCAATGGTTTGTTCTTTCCAACCCTAGTTCTGTGCCGACTGGGGGAAGTTCACTCATCCCTGTTTTCTACCTTGTTTCTACCATCCCTGTTTCCACCACCCGAATTTACCACCTTTCTTGTAGGTTGTGAATGGGCAGGGGGGGAGCATTTAGGCAATTTGGAGAGACAGTGTCACGAGGTGATTTGTACTGCAGGGCAAACGTTCCATCTGTGGGAATCGTACTACCAGATTTCTTTTTTCCACACATTGCTTTCGCTCTGATTGCTTTATGGTAATACCACATGATACTATAGCATTCTCCTGAAGCCAGATTACAATGATCTAATGCAGGGGTGGACAACCTTCCAACATTAGGGCCTCTGTGCTCTTAAGAGTTGTATAGAAGACAGAATCTTGGCAGCTGCAAGTGCTGATGGTGCTGCTCATGCAGCTGCACCTGCTGAAATGCCCTCACCTATACAACCATCAAAGGACCAAGAGCATTCATGTTGAAAGGTTGGCCACCCCTAATGATAAAGCCAGACGGGAATTCCCACTCTCACTTTTGAGCAGGGTGGGGGAAATGGCACTCACCAATAACTGCAAACCAGCGGCGGAACTTCGGTGGAGCACGTGGAGCAGGAGCTCCAGGCGCTCGGGCGGGCGAGGGGCGCACTCGGGGCACTTACCGATGCGAAGCGCCGCGTTGTGTCGGCCCTCCCGCCCTCCCTGGAGCCCATTCGGCTCCAAAATGAGCGCAAAACGGGCGGGGGCACGTAGACGTGACACGATGGGCGCGTAGACGTGACACGACGCAGTCCCCGCCCCCACGCGCCGGGCACCAGGAGGGCGCCCGTCATTTCTGCTGCAAACCCACCATCACTGCTACCGCTCAAACCACAAAACAGATGGTGGCAGTTGCAAAAAAGCGAGGGCCGAGCTTCATCAAAGCTTCTCTCTTCCGAAGTCTCACTTGCAAGCAAAGTTCTGTAAAGAACTTTTGGCTTAGCTCTCGCCATTTCTGATATTCTCTTGAGGAACCCCCTCATCAGCTTGCAAGGAACCCGACGGTTCCTGGAACACAGCTTGAAAACTATGGGCTTAGACAAAGACTGAAAGCAACACAGGAGGAAAGAAGCCATTGTAAAGACTTCCAGTGATTTACAAGAATACAAGTTTTGTGTGTGTATTTGTCGGTTCATTCTTTGTACGCAGATGGCTATAATAGAATTTATTATTAAAGGGAGAAAATAGCATTGCAAATTGCAACTGAATATAGAGATACAGAGGAAATACACAGCCATCGTTTAAAAGAGCAGAAGAGTGGCGTTATAAAGCCAAATCTGTTTACTTTTGTATTTTACATCTTTCACAAAATACCTCTCTCAAGGAACAATTTGTCTGTACCCCGAGTAATGGGTTGACAGTAACCACAAGAGAAAAGCAGCAGTTGGGGGAGGTGGGGAAAGGGGGCTCGTTGTTGTTTGTTCGCCACAATAACTACTTTTTGGGAATTTGCCACAGTGTGTGAGCACAGCTTAAACATTTCCAATCTAACTTTACAGAGTGAAAAGGAAGCAAAGAAAGGAAGAAAGAAATAAAGCAATAACGGAAAAGCACAGATTACTCTGAGAAATGATACTGCAAATAACTGGGGAAAATGGCATCTTCTTCATGGTAAGTTTCACAAAGTAATTCCATGGCAGACAAACCAAGGTAAATATTTACTGTAAGTTCCCTTTGAACCTGCGGGAGTCTGCTATCCACACTGCCTGCTATCCTTAATACTTATCTTAGTCCTTTGTAGATTAGTTTCATGACCGTTATTTCCAAAAGGGTATATTATTTGTCACAACCGTTGCTGAAGACCTGTGTTCAGGCTTGGCGGTAAAGGGAGAAAAAAAGAAGAATTTTGTTGCTGGGGGAAAAAGAGATTAAAAAGAACTTCTACTTCTCAGAGAGTCACCGGTTTGTGACGTCCCATTGCGGAGCCCCCCCCCCCCGTTTCAGGCCTGGTTCTCACTCCTCTACTGTCCGGACAGAGGCCCCTTTCAAAGTGGGGTTTCTCTTGTATTTAGCGGGGGGGGGGAGGAACAACTGTCTCTTTCCCAGTGACTGTTTGCTGTGTCTGTTTTCAGATTGTAAGCGCCTCTGGGACAGGAAATGGGTTTGTTTGTTTGTTTCCATTTATTTTGCGATGTGATTTTTTTGTGTGGTGTCAGCCCAGCCATTAGGCGATCCGGGGCAGCCTGCTTCAGGCAACCCCTAGAGCCCTTGGCCACCACAATGGCCAGATCTCGCCTAGCTCCCATTCCCCCTGTGCCTCTTTGTCCTGGCTCTGCTGCTGTTCGTTTTGGAACAAACAACCCAATCCTAGCCACAGAGTCGTAGCAATATGCCCCCCCCCTAATGTCCCTTGGGCCTTCTTCTGGCCGCCTCCAGATGTTCCACTGCCACCGCCATCTCAATCACTGCGTTCTTTGCAATCGGCGGCACATTTGTCATCACCACCATTTTGCTGCTGCCGCCATTTTGTCGCCACCGCCATTTTATTTATTTATTTATTTATTTACAGTATTTCTATCCCGCCTTTCTCCCCGAAGGGACCCAATTTTGCCTCCCCCAGCCGCCCATTCTGCCGGGGGCCCACCCACCATTTCTATGGCACTGCCTAGCCAACTCTCCAGCACCGATGCCCCCTTACCTTGAGGAAGACTCTGTGACTGCCCCCCCCCACTGCAGGATGCAGCACTCGCCCCGTTGGCATGGCTGCATCGGTGCTGGAGCGTTAGTTAAGATTAGGCTCCAAGTGGCAGAGCAGAGCTCTGTTCTCGTCCACTTTTGCACCGCACTTGTTCAAAACAGACAGCAGCAGAGTAAGGCGGAGGAAACAGGTAATCCAGGTGAGCTGGGGTGGGGTGGGAAGGATGTAAAGGCGGTGGCGATCCTGCTCAATTCCTCTCCCCTTCTGGTGGCAGCAGGGGTGGGCGGGCAGGTGAAGATGGCCACCACCATCACCTCGCTTCCTCTGACTGCTGCTAAAATGAAGTGGAGGAGAAAGCATCTGCCAGCCTTCCTCGCAAGGCATGCAGGTCAGTCCCCCCCTCCCCCAGGTGTTTTCTCCACGTCAAGTTCTAGTGCTAGTAGTAAGCTCAAGGGGGAGGCAGGTGGGTGGGGTTATGTTACAGGGAGTTAAATGGTGGGTGCAAGAACAGTTCAGCTCCCTGGGCCCCAGTGCAACGTTTGCTCTAAAAACCAGGTTCTCTACCCTCTGCTTTATCGCATTTTGGACAGACAAGGGTTCAAACAAGAGCCTGCTGTCACTGTCTATGTTGCCCCTTAGATATGCTCAAGGCTATTGATTTCAGGGGGGGGGATTGAACTGCAGGTACAAGATATGGGAAGATGGTCTACAAAAGACAGCAACTGGAAGCAGACGACAGTTTTGATAGAGCTGAAGGAACGATGTAGCTCTTATTGGTCATGATTCACAAGGTGTGCCGGGGGTGGGTGGGTACATTTTGTAAAACACTGGAGGCTGCCAGATTTTCTCAGAGCCAGAACAGAAAGAGTTGGAGATCTGAGTGCACCCGTGAGAAGTCCTATTCTTGTTGCTGTGCTCTCAGCTTCCTCTGCCCCTTTTGGCAATGCAGAGTTGAGAAGAGCCAGTGCAACTTAGAAATCATAGCTGGAATGGCTTTAAGGGCCCAATCCTATCCCACTCTGGTATGCAGGGTGGCTGGGGCAGCGACCACTGTATCTGGCCAACCGGGAGAGGTAAGTCAAGAATAACTGAACTTACCTCCCCAGCTGCTGCCTGGTCCCTTATGGGACTCCTCAGACCTATGCCAGCACTTTCGTTGGCGCAGATCTGAAGTGCCGCAGGGAGCATGTCAGGCCCAGGATGGGGGCACAGGATGCGGTGCCACTGTGATCCGCCCCACCACTGATCGGGCCCCGATCCATAGCCTTCCAACCTTTGCACCAGAGGCAGTGCTCTGCAGATGGTAAACCTCAAGGTATGCTGGCATGCTGCAAGATAGGATATTACCTACCTTGCAGGAAAGATAGCTGTAAGTGGAGGAAGACAGGCCTATGAAAGGTGACCTAGCTATGATAGGTAGATGGAACCTCCATGTTCAGGGAGAGTATACCACAAATATCAGTTGCTAGCAGACAAAGAATAGGGCAGGGCTGTTGCCTTTGTGCCGTGACTGTGGGCTTCTTGCGGCATTTGCAATGATCCATGTTGGAAGCAGGACATTGGACTGGATGAAGCTCTACTCTGATCCAACCCAGCTTCTCTTATCTTCTTCTGGCTTAGGAGTCTTTCCTCCACTGAGTGGCTGCTCAGTCTGATTAGAAATTCATGATGAAGGAAGTGGCAACCAGGTCCCACACACAACACACCTGAGAGAGGTGTACAGACGCTTTCTTCCCTCTTGATGGGCACTGGTGCCAGAACCTATTTTGAAGTCTGCAGTTTTTTCAGCCCTGGCATACAAACTGGTTTATTTCACCCCACTATTGGCTCTTTCCAAACAGGCTTACAAAACATCACAAAATCCGAAAAACCCATGAACAGACCACAGCTCTAGCACAGGGCTTCTTAGAGGGGGGTTAAGGGGGTAATTTGTACCCGGGCCCAGGGCAAAAAATGGGTCAAATGGGGGGCCCAGGAGCAAAATTCATATGTAGGGAAAGGGCCTACTTTGTACCCCCTGATAAAATTCCTCTAACAGCCCGGTCCAGCCTAAGGCCTCAGCGGCACAATTCAGTCCTAACTGCAGCCTAAATGCCTTAGGCTGCAGTTAGGACCGAATTGTGATGTTGAGGCCGAATTTGTGCTGCAATTGTGACGGACATAGGACGGGTATAGGAAAGTTGACCAATTCCGTCCTAAGTTCAGCCTAAGAGCTATTCCGTCCTAAGTTCGACCTAAAAGTGGGTGTGTCAGGGGCGTGTCGGGGGCATAACGGGGGCGGTTACGAATTTGGGTCCAGGTCCAGACACTGGAGAGCTCCGACACGCCCCCTCGAGCACAGCTACGGAACAAAATTTTGGTCGACAAAAAAGGTGGACTCAAATTCGAGGAGACCCGTAGGAGCCATTTTACCTTACACACTCCAGCCCTCTCCTGAAAAGTTCTAACACCCTCCTCCTGAGTTATGCCTGAGTTAGGATGGAATAGCTGTGGCACAACTCTGGACATGGACACAGATAGTTACCCTATCCGCATCCAGCTGCACCCAGCCTCTTTCCCACAAAAGCCCAGCCCCAGGCCTCCATTCTCTCTCTCTCTCTCTCTCTGAGCACTTGGCGTGGGGTCCTGTCTCCCAGCAGCCACAAAGTGGGACTTTGTTGGTGGAGGGCAAAATTCACAAACACCCCACTTCTCTCTTCTCCTCTCCTCTCCTCTCTCCTCTCTGCCCCCCTCTAGGGCAGAGAGGGCTGTTCAGGCTGTGGCCAAACTGTTTACCGCTGTGCCTGGGCAGCTGTCTTCTTGCAAGCATTTGCTAACCCATGTCTTTCTCCCAGCCTCTCCCCCCCCCCACAGGCAACAACACCAGCAGGTAAGAGCAGGGTCTGGGATGACATGTGTTATGACTTCTGCCTGTTCATGCCAATGTATGTTTTGTGTTTGTGTAAATGTGACTTGCCTGTTAACAAAGGTGTGTTTACTAACCCGCAGCCTTGCCCCCATAGGGTCTACAACAGGTCAGTTATGATGTGCTAGCCATGTATGTAGTTGTGCTGTGTTTTCTCTCCTTCACTGTTGTCCTTTGCAGGATCATGCCCTTCTGACGTCCAGGTAAGCTCCTCACACTGTGACAAGCTCATTATACCTAGCAGCTGTGTAATCTGATCTCTCCCTGCAGGCTTTTGCAACCGACACACTGGTTTGTCTTCAATGGCGACTGCTACCACACACCAGCTGACATGTAACTCCCCCTTGCTTTTTGTCTCCCCAGGAACGTCCACTACCACCTACCTTCCTGGGAGCACCCCTGGGGCTGCAGGCAGGGTGCCCCACTGTCGTCTGCCTCGATGCTGCCAGAGGTCAGGGTGCCAGCCCTGCAACCCTCCTCAGCTGCTGCTGCTGCTGCTGCTGCACCTCCCTGGCTGTCATACTTGCTGTCCCTCCCCTTTCTATGGAGCAGGCTGTGGTTCCACAGGGGAAGAGCCTGCATATCCAGTTCCATGGGGCACGTGTGGTGGTGGTGCTGCTGCTTTCAGATTGGCTGCTGTGACTACCCCTGGCAGTCTCGCCTGACCATCTCTGCTACCGTTCCAGAACAATAAAGATGCCCCTCGGGCAGAGCCCCCTTGTGCCCAATGTTACACAAGCACTGCCCCCCACACACAGAGACAGTCCCCAGCACACAAGCCCCTGCATGACTCCCATCCAGGGACTGCCACTGCCTTCCCAGGGAGACCACAGCAGGGGGGCTGCCAGACCCTCAGGGCTCAGAGGGGAGGGGGGAGTTGGGGGGCCTCTCAGGCAGGCAAACACTGACAGGCGACATGGCGCCCATACTGGATCCGCTCGCATCCGCCACGTCCGTGAAGAGTCCTTTCGGCAACCAGGGCTCTCACCTGCCCACGGTCCGCCCGTCAACGGCGTCCGTTCCGCCCACGGTCTGCCCGTCAACGGCGTCCGTTCCGCCCAAAGTCTGCCCGTCAATGGTGTCCGTTCCGCCCAAGGTCCGTCTGCATAAGAGGCGCCCGTTCCTGCATTGCCTTCATCTGCGAAGTGACCCCTGTGTCCCTATTGGTCTCTGCAGACCCCTCTCCCTGTCTCCCTCTCCCACCAGCCTTGTTGTCTGTCTGTTTCTGACCCACCCGTGCCCATCCCCAGCACCCCCTGTCTGCCTGCCTGTGTGTCTGCCTCCCCTCCCACTCCCTGATGATGGAAGCTGGCCACCCCCCACCCCGCCGGAGTGCCTGCCGCAAGGCGCCGACGTCGCCCCTTCTGGGGGCTTAATGAGCTGCGTGAGCCCTTCCCACTCGCAGCAGACAAGCCCAAGGCATCTCTCGGTCTTGGCCGGGGCACAGAGCAGCAGGCACGCCGGGATGCCTTCTTTGTGGGCATTGCCATGGCCCTGGAGGCCCAGGGCTTCAGGCAGCGCACGGGCAAGTCATGTCAGAGGCGGTTCCAGACCTCATGAGACCCCCCCTTGTGTGTGACGTTCCCAGCCCCCTCCTTCCCTTCCCTCCCCCGTTCACCCCCCCATGAATCCCACGTGCAGCCTCAACGTGGCTTGGGGGTGGCATCGCTTTCTGCAGGAGGGGGGGGACGGCCACTCTCCCCTCCAGCAGGTGGCTGATGCACAGGGTGCCCTGTGGCGGCTGGCACAGGCACCTCGCTCACCTGTCACTTGCCCTGCGCCCACCACATGACTGGCGCAACCCCCATGTCTGCGGCCGGCCTCTTTGCGACCGGGCTGCGACAGACACTGCGGCAGCTGCCATGGATGGACGCTGACAAATGCAGACATAGGCCTGCACATGCACAAGCCAGACGCCTAGCCTGGAGAGCCTGCCTGCCTGGGAGGTAAGTGTTGCCTGGATCCTGGGGTGGTGTTGGCCTAACTCAGTCATAACTCAGGCCTAACTCAGGCACAAAGTACGCCAAACTTAGGCCACTCTTAGGCCTGACTTGCGAAGGAGTTGGGCTGGACCGAGCCCTGAATGGCCCTGCTCTAGCATACTACCACCTTCAGTATTATGGGGAAAAAATTCAATTCTCTTCGGTGGGTCTCCGAGCTTAAGTCTTTTAATGCCTCAGTACTGTCACCTATAAAATGGGGATAAATGGCTGCTTATATGCTACATTGATCCAGGGGCTATGTGAGTTATTCTGATACCACGAGGGTGTGTGTGGAACAAATAGATAATAATAAGAATTAACATTTCGGATGTCTCTCAGATCTTTTGCTCAAAGGGGCCATATAAATGCCAAGCATTATTAATACCATGACTGCTTCATATGGGAGCCATGAGGATTAATTAGTTAATGTTTGCACAGTGGCTTTGCAGATGAAAAGCATCATCTCAGAAGTACTGAGGGTTGCCGCATATTTATTATCCTGAAAGATATATAAGGCCCCTCTTGAGCAGTTTTGTTCTGCTCCAGTGGAGCAAAGTGAGCGGACTTAAAGCTGCAGCTTCTAGATAAGGGAGGAGAACTCGGAGCTGGTGCTGGAATCGTGCTGCGCACTCCGTGCCAAGCCGGCCCCATCTGCTCATGGAGGAGAGATTTATCAGTGGCTATTAGTCATGATGGCTAGAAGGAGCCGTTTGCTAGAGAGCCACAGTGGAAGAGAGCAGTTGCCTTCAAGCCTTGCTTTGAACCTTCTGGAGGCAGCTGGTTGACCACTTAAGGAACCTGGAAGCTGGACTAGATACAACTTTGGTTTGATCCCAGCAGTGATTTTCTTATGTTCAAGAGGAGAATCGTCACCAAAGTCTGGCCTAAAATGAGATTTGAATTTCCTCTTCAGGCAAACACTGGAGACACTGCAAGGAAAGCTAAGAGAAGGTTTGCAAGGCTAACAGACATCTGCATGCCACAGATTCTTGCTGAATTTCACTTGCTGCAAAATCCCAACCTGGGAGTCGAGACCCCCCAGACCAGCGGGAACCAGGGGTGTTCCTAAGGTTTGCGTCACCCGGTGTGGGAGGTCAGTTTGTCACCCCCATGATGATCCTTCTCCCATGCAGTGCGCAGGGAAATGCATCATCACCCCGCCCCGTGTCATTGCCCCACCTCCTGCTTAATCAAAATTACACCTTTAAATTTACAATATTATATGCACAGCCTAATGTATATTTGCAGCCTAAACAGAGGCATCATAAGGGTTTGCATCACCCAGTATGAGAGCAATAACTGTATTTATTTTCATATATAACAGTACAGATCACCCAACAGATCAGTAACCAACTCAGCTCTCAGAACAATCAGTCTCATTGGTCTGTTTTGTGTTAAGGAAATCCACTTTTTGTTACACAAGGAAGCTGTGTTTTCTATTTCCGGTTATTCGGCCATAACGTTTGATAGAATACTGATATTTCGAAACGGTTTCTTTTATTGCATTCTGCATGAGATTACGCATCACAGGATGATGTTATCCATAAAGACAAAAGTTTTCACAATTTTGGCCACTAGTGATATCACCCCCCTGAGGATGTCACATGGTGCAGTCCGCACCCCCCGCACCAGACTATGGACGCCACTGGCGGGAACCACCATCTACCCCCTTAAGGGACATGACGACTTGGTGGAAGGGCAGGATGGCAGCAATGGCACTTCCAGGTTTCCACCATCTTTGCCAAAAGGAAAAAAAAGGGGGCTTTGAACTTACCCGTCTGCGGCACCTGGGCACACTTCAAAATCGGGGTTCTCGTCGCCGCCACAGATGGGTGAGTTCAATACTTTTTTTTTTTCCTTTCGGTGGCGGTGGGAACCCAGAAGTGCCATTGCTGCCCTCCTGCTGGGTCGCCACCCAGCCCTCCTCTTCAAGCACTTAGCGGTTTCCTGCCTTCTGTATAAAAGTTTGGAACTGCTGAACTGTTAGCTGCTTGGCTTTCTTGGTGGCGTCAAATGTTTGCTTTCATGATTTTCATTTCTTGGAAAATTCCATGAGTAGCCACACCTTGCTTGCACAGCACATTTGAACCTGTGGCCGAAAGCTACCTCTTGGGATCTTCCTGACTTAAGTCTTATAAAAGTCTTATATAATGAGACTTATAAAATTATGCATGGGATGGAGAGAGTGGATAGAGGGAAATTCTTCTCCCTCTCGCACAACACCAGAACCAGGGGACATGCACTAAAATTGAGTGGAGGGAGAGTTAGAACAGACAAAAGAAAAAATTTCTTTACCCAGCGTGTAATTCATCTGTGGAACTCCTTGCCACAGGATGTGGTGATGGCACCTGGCCTAGATGCCTTTAAAAGGGGTTTGGACAGATTCATGGAGGAAAAGACCATCACAGGTTACAAGCCATGAGCAACCTCCTGGTTTTAGAAGTGGGTTTTCTCTGTGCCAGGTGCAAGGGAGTGTCAACGGGAAACAGGTTATCTTGTTGTCTTGTGTGCTCCCTGAGGCATCTGGTGGGGCCACTGTGTGATACAGGAAGCTGGACTAGATGGGCTTTTGGCCTGATCCAGCAGGGCTCTTCTTATGTTCTTATGTTCTTAAGTCAAAAAAAGTAGTTAGTAACAATCTAAAACTGTCATGGCCAGCAAAAACATACAAAGTCTTAGGTTCATGTCGAGGAATAAAAGCCATGTGTAGACAAATTCCAAAATAATTCTACGTTTTTTTTAAAAAAAAATCTGGGTTTTAATCAGTTGTTTAAAAAACGTAGAATTATTTTGGAACTTGTCTACACATGGCTTTTATTCCTCGACATGAACCTAAGACATTGAAAGTAGTTAGAGACACAACATAAAGGTCCTCAACCCTAGCTGCCCTCACCAACTCTGTGGCTAAATTCAATCAAGGAGTCTATATTAGCAACGATTTGAGAGTTATGGGATTTTCAGCCATGTAAAGTTGGAATGAAGAAATAAAGTTCTTACTAAAACCAGTGGTCTGTAGAAATTCCTTGAGACGAGGTAGCAGCTGTGAGCACTAGTATCTTCAGGATTATCCAAAGCAGAACCACAGGCAATAACTTCAAACTGACGTTTCAACCCTCGCTTGGGTTTTCTTCAGAGCAATAGCACCAGTCTCAGCTGGTGGATGGTCTTCATTCCAACTTTACATGGCTAAAAATCCCATAACTCTCAAATCGTTGCAAATTGTTACATGCCATGGGAACCTCCACACTCGATTGAGTCTATATTAATTTGAGGCACCAGCACCTCCAGTGCTTGTAAAAGTTCATTGCCACATGCTTGATAGATTGCAGAACAATTGAAACATGGTTTCCACCACCAACACCACCAACCAGAGGCGTCGTCTGATATGGGGCGGGGGGGGCGGGGGGGCCCAGGGCGTAGGGCGCTGAGGCCTCCTGGGGGGGCGCGGACCTCCTTAGGTTTCATTTTTGAAACCTTTTTTTTAACCTTTTTTTAACGTTTTAACTGGTTTTTAACTGGTTACGGGGCATCTGTGAGTGCAGTGTGTGCTTTCTCCCCACTTATCTGTTATCTCTGAGCCGTTCGGAAGCGCCCCGAACTTCCTCCGGCAAGCGCCTTTCGACCCCGGCAAGCGCCCAGAACTTCTTTGTTCTGCGCTTGCGCAAGCCCTGTGCAGTTCTGCGCCTGCGCTAACTACACCGGGCACCATCTTCCTTTAGCGCAGGCGCAGAATGTCGAAGTTCTGGGCGCTTGTCGGAGTCGAAGGGCGCTTGCCGGAGGAAGTTCGGCCCCGGGCGCCCGAACTTCGGGGCGCTTCCGATCGGCTTAGAGATAACAAGTAAGTGGGGAGAAAGCACACACTACACACACAGATGCCCCTTTAACACTAACACACACACACCCCGGAAAACAGTAAAACAGTTTAAAAAGCGCAAATTTTAGGTTTCGAAACCAAAACCTAAAATTTTTGACAGTTTTATTGGGGGGCACCGGGGGGGCAACCTGCTCTGGGCGCAGCGACGCCACTGCCACCAACACCACCACCCAGTATTTATATATCGCCTTTTCTTTGGTCATCGGATTTCTCCTCCGACTTTAATTCAAAGGCGATTTACATGGGCAGGCTTTCTAACCCCCAAGGGGTTTTTACAATACAATAATTTTCTAATCTTTCATAGAACCCTTCATTCTAGATGGTTTCCTTCACAGTCCAGCTTCTCTGTGTTGTTTGCCTCATCACGCTTCAACTGACAGGCAACCTTGACTCTCACTCAAGTGCAACTGCAGTTTCTCTCCCCCACAGAGGCTCTGCAACTTATCAGCTCGGTGTGCCGGCAGCTCTCCGACAGACACAGACACTTCTGGCCATCTCGAACTGCCGTCCTTCAGATCTTCAGGCATATATGAGACGGTGACTGAGCCAGACCTGCTCCACTGGAGGTTGAGGTTTTGGGGCTGGGGTTGAGCAATCAAGAGCCATCAAACCACAATGGTCTGACAAACTCACCTGACAAACTTCCCATAGGCTTCTATGGAGAAAACGTGTAAAAAGCTGGGTCCCTGGACAAGTTTACATGTTCTGAAAAGCAGTCCCATTAGCTCCCAGTAAGAAGGCAAAAACACCTGATGTCATTTTTTGAAGGGAGCGAGAGAGCGTTCACTACCAACATTTGTCATAGTGATGGCACATAGTCCTAAACTACAGTAATCTTTGGAGGCTTTACATATGTGAAAAGAAGAAAATGCACTTTGGTACTCTTAATTTTAAGATGTTTTTGTTCTCATTGTCGGTACAGGTGTCCCCCGCTTAATGACGGATTGCTTAATGATGATCCGGATATATGACGAAGGTCCTCAGTAAAAAAGAGCAAAGGATTTTAAAAGACACATCTTTTTAAATCCCCAGCTCTTCAGCTGTTTGGCTTTAGATAAGGGCTTTGAAGTTCAGTGCTGTGCTTAAAGCCCCAGTGCTGAACTTCAAAGCCCTTATCTAAAGCCAAACAGCTAAAGGGCAAGATAAGAGCTTTGATATTTAACGCTGAGGCTTTAAGCACGTTGCTAAACTTCAAAGCACAGCAAGATCCACTTAATGACGGCTTCACTTTACAACGGGGATTTCAGAACGTATTCCTGTCATTAAGCGGGGGGCACCTGTATTTACAAATCCCAAAACATTGCATAGAGTCAGCAGTGGGGTTTGGAGCCATGCTACTCCTCCACCCCTCTGCTGCCTGAGGTCGTACAGTCCTGGAAAGTGTTTACTCTGTTAGTGTAAAGTCTGTTAATATGAACTGGCCCACTGACTTGAGATTAAAAGGAGGAGACCTTTTAAACCTGTTGCAACATGCAATATCTGGGTCAGGCTAAGTGAAGTCATGGTGCTGCCTTTCAGAAAAAAAATACAAAATGTCACTATTAAACAAGATCAACTTCTCTAGCATTATTTGGCTGTCATGTCTTGGTAGATCAGGGTTATTAGCATTGATTTTTTTTAAGAGGAGAGATTAAAAGAAGTTTAGTTAGAAGAGTAAGGCACGAATATATATTATCCAAGCAAACCATAGCATTGGGTCTCTACAAAGACATTTTCTTCCCTGCTTCATTAACTTGCATAGCTTGTTGGGCTTTAGCTGTTTCTAATTAATTCTTTTACTGGCTTTTTTGAATGTGTATCATATCTGGCAAACCATATAACATGAAGAAATCTCTCTAAGGTTTTACCCTTTTAATTATTATTTTTATTGCTTAAATGGAGTTCTAGAATTGCAAATGTTGACATTTTAGTTGATTCTCTTCATTAGAGGTTTTGAGGGGTGGGAAAGTGAGACAGGGAAAGAGGAAGCATAAGAGGGGAAATTATGGATAAAATAATACAAATATTTTACATATCTTTTTTTAAAAAAGGAAAAAGCAGATAAGCAGGAAGCTGTCTCCTAAGACAGTGGTCAGAAGGAACAAACTTAACTAAATACAGTAGATCTGTCAAAAGGAATTGAGTACGGGTGGGTGGGTGGGTGAGTAAGCCATGATGTAATTGAATATTTCAGATGTTCAAACCTCTTGAACCTTCATGATAAAATTTAATGACGTTAGGGTGGGGTTTTTTGGTTGTTGTTTTTTTTTTAATTTATGCTTCACCTTTCTACACAGAAGTACACTCGAAGTGGCTACATTCAAACAGAGTGACCCCCTGCAATTAAAAAACACACACAACAACTGATATAGTAGGACAGATCTGAACTTACAGCCTTTGGCAACAGCGCCTTCTACTGGCAGTGCAAGAGATGGCAAAGGGAGGCGAGCAAGTGGGGCGGAAGGAGATTGCCTCTCTCTCCCAACAAGCTCAGCATTGGCAGAGCAGCAAAGCTGAAACTGCGCTCAGTCCCTTCCTCTCACATATGGATCTGAACAGCAGATTCTTGACATTTTGCTTGAGAAGGAACCTGCAGATTCTGTGCAAACGCAACTTTTTTAATAAGCTCAGGGACTGCACTAGTCCCTCATGCCCAAGATTGGAGAATTTCCGTAGGCTTGGCCTTTTGGGGTTAGATGGGGATGTATGTTACCCCCCTGGGAAATTTCGCTAGCCTTATCCCTGGTTTATATATATTTTTTCTAATAAAATTCCAAGTCACCTGTCCAAGGGAGGTACTTAAGATGGCACCTGCAAAACACAATCACCCTTCCGAGGTACGGCGTGCACATAATCATCTGTCGCCCCCTGTGACTTGCTTGTGGGAAACTTTCCGGATAAGAGTCACTCACATGTGACCTGACTTGGCTGTCCTGTTGCTATCCCAGGTTTATAACGTTATGCATGGGGCTGACAATGTGGACAGCGGGACCTGTTGTTGTTGTTGTTTTCCCCTTCTTCTATCCTAATGCTGGAACTTAGATAATCTAATACAACTGATGAGCAGCAGATTCAGAAGAGGAAAAATGAATTGCTACTTCATAAGAACATAAGAAGAGCCCTGCTGGATCAGGCCAAAAACCCATCTAGTCCAGCTTCCTGTGTCACACAGTGGCCCCACCAGATGCCTCAGGGAGCACAAGACAACAAGATAACCTGTTTCCCGTTGTCACTCCCTTGCACCTGGCACAGAGAAAACCCACTTCTAAAACCAGGAGGTTGCTTATGGCTTGTAACCTGTGATGGTCTTTTCCTCCATGAATCTGTCCAAACCCCTTTTAAAGGCATCTAGGCCAGGTGCCATCACCACATCCTGTGGCAAGGAGTTCCACAGATGAATTACTTCACATAACCTGTAATTAACTTCTGGCATTTGTTGCCAAGGGTTGTGGTGATGGCTATGAGCCATCACAGGAGGATTAGAGAAATTCATGGGGTCTATCAGTGGTTAGCTATGCTGGCTATATTGAGCTGCCATGAGCAGAGGCTCCGTGCCACTTCGTAGCAACTGCTGGGGAGCAACGGTCGGCGGGAGAGGGCTATTGTCTTCATGTCCCATTTGTAGCATTCTTGGAGGAACCTGGGTAGCCACTGTGGGAAACAGGATGCTGGAATAGATAGACTTGGGCAGCCCAATCCAGTGGAAAGATACGCGACTGGCCTAAAGGGCTGGCCGCTGTATCCTAGGCCCATTGCGACCTGCCCCAGCATGGCCTGGGCTCTCCTGAGGGAAAGGGGATGAACGTAAGCCGCGTGGGACACAATGGGCCTCCTGGAATGCATGCCAGTTCTGAAGCTGGCATGCATCCTGGGCAGCCCTGTAAGGCTGACCCTGGCTGGGGAGGGGCATAGGATATTGGCGGACCACACCACCAATATCCCCACCCCCTCCCAGCCTGGGCCAGCCAATGCCTCCCTCCCTCGCCACCTGTCCTGCCCGTCCCTGCCCCTACACCGAGCGTCGGCCGGCACCAGTGGTGTCCAGCGGGGGAGTGATTGGTGCCGGCCTCCACACTGGCACCACTTACTCTCCGGGTGCCATAAATGTGGTTCACGGCACATTTACAACACCCAGCACCAGCGGAGTGCACGCTCTGCCGGTGCAAAGTCACTGAGGACTGGGCTGTTAGTCTGTGTCCAGTAGCTCACTTCTTATAGAGAGTCTGTACTCGAGATTCCCTTGTTGTAGTTTCTGCTTGTTTTAGTTGAGTCAATGTTCATCCGTAGCAGGGTCACATAACCTAAGGAACATGTAAGAGTTACCGAAATGATTTTAAAGTGTTCAAATGATTTCAGGGTGTTCAGTTCTTCTTAGGTTTTGTCAAGTAGGAACGTCACCCTACCCAATTTGTTCTGAATGTACTATAGATTGAGGCACATTCTCATTGGCCACTCTACTCGCAGTTCTTAATAAATTTGTCCACGTAGTGGTGAACTTCTGGAGTTCCAACATGACATGTTTTCTTGGAGAGAGATGGAGAATGACAGCTCGACCAAGAACCTGCTTTTCAGGTTTTTCTTATCCAAACTCTTTTTACTTCCTTTGAAATTCTATATATGAATGTTCCAAGTAAATTCACCTTGACTTTTTCAATAGGTGAAATTTCGTGGCAGCTCTAAGAGTCTTGCAACTTCTTCCACAGTGACTTTCATGCCAAACATGATGGATTAAGACAGAGAATAGGTGTAAAATATTATGGTGTGGGTGATATTATGGTGTGTGGGGAGAGAGAGATCTTCTCCACGCAGGTGGCTGGAGCTTGATCATCTGCCAAAAACATTGAACAGCAGCCTCTCCAGCTCAGGGCAGGGTGCCATTGTTTTAATTTTCCAGGCTGCAACACCTTGAGCGGAAGTGACTGCCAGAAGAGTAAAGCTCCGAAATTGTCATATATTAGAACAGTGCTTGGGGCAAAAATTACATGGCATGAACAGCAAGGGGAATGGAAGATGCTGAGCAACTGGTAGCCCGATCCTATCCAGGGCTTACAGTGGCGGATATTGCGATTTGCCACTGCAAACCCTGAATCATCGACATGAAAGGAGCCATTGTGCACTTTGGGGCTGCCGGCACAAACAGCTGGAGACCCTCCGTGTGTGACAGCATCTCCCAGACCCCTTGCCAGAGCAGATAGGTCAGCAGAAGGGACTGTTCAGGGGAGGATTCTGGGAGGCTCGGGGCGGGAAGCGGGCTGGGCAGGGGGCAGTTCAGGAGTAGGAGGGGGAGGATCTCAACGACATAAGTCAAGATATTGAATGTCAGGTAGGTGAAGGAACAGTGGGGTCACAAGCACTGGCGTTGCTAGAGGTGGGGCGGAACAGTAAGTCTTGCACAGCGGTAATTGCTCCGTTCCATGGTGTTCTTCTGTGCGTTGCCTTCACTGCTCGGACTGGTTCCGACAGCGAGTGGGCGGGCCAGAGGCATCGGCTGATATGGGGCAGGGGGTGGTGAGCCCCAGGGTGTAGGGCGCTGAGGCTCTGGGGGGGGGCACGGGCCTCCTTAAGTTTTTTTTTCAAGTTTTTTTAGTGTTTTTCGGGCTTTTTCAGTGGTATCGGGGCTTCTCCGTGCGTGTGTATGCTTTTCCCCCACTTAGCTTGTTTATAGGTGCCTCCAGCGACGATCTCCAGCGACGATGATCTCTTCTGGGGGCGCTGATCGTTCCTCTGTCTGCCCCGGGCGCGAACTCTGTAAAGCGCCCAGCAGCGCTTTCCACAGTTCGCGCAGGCGCAGAACGACGATGTTTCCAATCGACGTTCTGCGCCTGCGTGAACTGTGGAAAGCGCTGCTGGGCACTTTACAGAGTTTGCACCCGGGGCAGACAGAGGAACGATCAGCGCCCCCGGAAGAGATCATCCTCGCTGGAGATCGTCACTGGAGGCTCCTATAAACAAGCTAAGTGGGGAAAAAGCATACACACAGACACAGATGCCCCATTACCACTACAAAGCCACGGAAAACACTTAAGAAACACTTTAAAAAGCCGGGAAAAAAGTGAAAATGAAAACAAAACTTAATTTATGCTAATTTTGGGGGGCGTCGGGGGGGCCGCCCCAACCTCGGGGGCGCTAGCTATGCCACTGGGTGGGGCCACCATGAAACAGAGCAGTTACTGCTGTGCAAGACTTACCGTTCTGCCCCACCTCTAGCAACGCCATTGGTCACAGTGGAGGGAGCACTGTGGGGGATGCCTTGCTTTGTTTCAATTTAAGTGATCCATCTGAACTTAGAGAGAGGGAAGAAAAGCTCAGTGAGGTTTTGTGACAAAAGGCTGTGTGCTGCTTATTCCACACTGTCCACTAAGGCGCCAGAGGGCAGTGGGGAATAATGTTGATGCCACACCAGGGACACAGGGATGAAAAAAGGACACTATAGGGTTAGAATAACTTTCCTTTGGTGGGGGAAAGCAGTGGAGAATGGCAGTTAAAAAAGGCAGTTGAACTGGAATGTGGTAGGAGGACTCCACTGTGGAAAGGAGAAGAGGGGTAACCTGCAGGTCAGATGCTGTGGAGTGAAGTGATCAAACCTATCCCTGAAAAAACACCATCGGAGGAACATCACCAAAAAGCAAACTTACTGAGAGCTGAGTTGGTAGAGGGTACTGTGTAGTTGACTTCAACAATTGTTTCGACCAGTTTGAGCTTAGCTCATTGTTTATAAATGCTTCAAAGAAAAGGTTCATTATAAGCAATGTTATAGTGCAGCATGATTGTTGATGGGGAATGAACGCTAGCCTGCCAAATCCACTGGAAATAGAAATTGACCCTGGCAAAGTTACCAGCGTGGGGTGTGTGTGTTCTGCTCCCGTACGCATGACAGCAGGGGAAGTAGCTTTAGGCTAGATATGAGGACGATATTCCTAACTGTAAGAGCTGTCTGGCATTGCAACAGCCTGCTTCATGCAGTTGTGTGCTGATAGGCTCTCTGTTTGGGGGATTGGAAGCCCTGTAGTTCAGTGGTTCCATTTTACCTGAAGAGTAATTTCTGGAAAGTGGTTCTGGAGTTTTCTGCTCAGCCTCATGACATTTATGTTGCAGGGTCCGATCTTGTCTCCTGTGCTTCTTATCAACCACATGAAGCTACTGACAAGGGTCACTTGGGGTCCTTATATGCTGATAACATTCTCTTGTTGGTAATAAACTGATAATGAATGGGCTTTCATTTGTAATTGTAATGAACTGGGTTTTGATAATGAAATTGGTAATGAACTGGATGAGAACCAATACACTAAAGCTCAATCCAGGCAAGATGGAAGCCCTGATAGTAGAGAATTTGTCTAACTGGGGAAATGAAGTTCAACCTATTCTAAATGGGTATAAGGGGCTGAGACTGTTGCTCCAATTCTGGTCCCTCTGGGTTGGAATAGTCTGACCATATTTTTCTATGTGTTGACAACTTCCAAATTAGACGACTACAACACATGGTACATGGGGCTAACATTTCAGAAACGTTAACTAGTGTAACAGTTGGAAGTCTTCTGAACAGGATCAGTTGATGGGAACATATTTTATCCGTTCTTAAACACCTTCACTGGTTACTGCTCATTTCTGATCACAATTCAAAGTGTTGGTGCTTATCTTTAAAACCTGACATGGCTTGCAACCAGGGTTGCTCAAGGAATGCCTGCCTCCATATTAGACTGTCCACACACTGAGAACATCACTGTAGTAGCCCCTTCTCCAAGTGCTGTTGATGTCTATAGCTGAGGTGGTGGTGACTGGGGAGAGGACATTCTCAGTAAGCAGCACCCCGTTTATAGAATCCTCTCCACTGTCACCCACTTTGCTATGTTTTCAGCAGCAGACAAAGGCCTTTTTATTGTCTCAGGCTTTTTGTTGCCTCCCTTGTGTCTCTTAGATTGTGAGCCCTTCAGGATAGGGACCTGGCTTCTCACTCTATGTAAAGTGGCTTAAACACAGATGGCACAACAACAACATGATCAACGCACTGCAATTTTACCAATGCCAGTTTTATCCATTGTTTTAACTTTTGAAACACTGTTGTTGTACAGTTTGGTTTTACAGTGTGCCCTCAGTATCTGCAGGGATTCTGTTCCCGAAACTCCCACGGATACCCAAAACCACATACAATCAAATCTGCAGTGGGGGACGGCACCACAATACCTTATTTTTCAACTGTGCTGGGCCTACCGCCTGCTTCTCGGCTTCCATGCGCCTTCTAACTAGTCCAAAGTGCAGTAAACAGAATAGAAAAGATCAAAAGCAACTTCCGGTCGCAATGAGAAACAGGAAATTGCTTTTGATCTTTCTCTTTTTTTAAACTGTTTGCTGCACTGTGAACTAGTTAGAAGGTGCATGGGAATTGAGAAGTGGGCAGCGGACCTAGCGCAGCTGAAAAATAAGGTACTGTGATACCACCCACCCCCACTCCAGTGGGACTCCTGCTTCCGGGGTTAGCCATGCGCGTTGAGTCAAATCCGCGGATGGCTAACCCGCGGATGAGGCGGGCCCACTGTATTGCATTTTCTTCTTGTTGGGAGCCACCCTTTAACGGCGGGCATCCTAAATATTGAAGTAACAATAATGCCATGGTTCAGCTGACTTATGCTGAGCTGATCTTATTTCTGCAAATACCTGGAATGATTCAGCAATTTCCTTCAAATGCCTCAAGTCTGCAAATCATTTACTCCACCTTGTTTTGTACTTGACACAAAGAGGGATGAATTATGAGGGATGAAAGACAAAAGAAAATACTAATTGGTGGCATTCTTGTGAGTGTCTTGGGAAAGACAAAGGAGCCTCTGGGATCATGCAGAGGCAGAAATGTGTGAAAATTCCCTTAGGTATGAAGGTCGATAGACAAAACCTGTTGCCTAGGAGACATAGTTCTACTAGACAGAGAAACACAAAAAGAAAGGTTTGGAATGTACTGTCATCAGGAGGTTAGATGCTTGGGTCTCACTGACTGATTGACTGCTGCAGATCTGCCTCCACAGAAGTCCACTGAGAGTGGTCATAGTTGAGTGGAAAAGAACATACTTTGTCCAAAGAAAGCCCCAGGTCAGTCACTAGCATGTTCAGTCATACAGATCACAAGTAGCAAGGCTGAGAAAGATCTTTGCCTTAGATCCTGAAGATCCATTGGCAGTCGGAGTCGGCTCTCCGAGCCAGATGGACAAAGAGGTAGCTTTATAAGGGACAAGTAAATATCTACTTCCCACTTCTGGTGTCCCTGCATGGGCTGCTACTACCAGGAGTGATGGCCTGCCAGCTTAAGAGGTGAATTCCCAGCACACTGTTCTCACAAACGTTATCTTGAAGGTTTATCTCACTTCAGATAAGGGAAATACAGAACCAAATGCTATATGACATTTGGACTATTTATTGGTTTATGTATAGATTTCTACCTTGCCTTTCAAACTCCCATTCAGCCCTCAAGACAGCTTTTAAATATATTCCAAACCATGTAGGAAAAAAATGTAAAGGGTTTCTCAACCAGTGGTACTTGTACCACCAGTAGTACTTTGGCTGACTACTGGTGGTACTCGGCCTGACGGCCCGCCAGAACCCCGCTCCAACGTGGTGCTTTTAGCGATGTGTTTTTGCTCTCAAGAGGATCCTGCCTTTGTCCAAGCCTCTTGGGAACGCCGAGAAGGGCCCTCCGACCAATCCAGAGCCTCCTACCTGCATTTTCTGGCCTCCAAAAACCTGAAAACCCGGAAGTAACTGTCGATGATGTCATCACTAGTCACTTCCGGTGCTACACAGCATGAGAGTGGTGCCGGTGGTGGTACTCAGCCGGGAAAGGGTTGAGAACCCCTGTGTAGAAAAAAAAAGAAAAAAAATCATTTAACATGAAGCAAAAAGGATTAAAAAATAAATTCAACTTTATTAAAAAAAATTGTGATTATTTAAAACAAAAATTTTGTGCAGGAAGTGAGGATGTGTTTTCATAGTTTAGGGTCCTCAGACTGCCCAACTCCTAAGCTATTTCCAGAGGGTTAGTCTGCATTAGCCCGTTGTGGACTGTAGTGCACAAAAGCTTAGCTGAAAGAAGCTGCTTAGTCTTTAAGGTGCTACAAGATTGTTGCTTCCTCTTAGGAAAGGACACACAAACACATGACAGAGAGGTGGTTCCAGTAAAGCTTAGGCCACAGCTGGATCTGCTTATTAAAGAGTTCTGTTGTGGAAGAAGACGGTAGACAGGACCCCATGTTTCTGGCACCAGCTTATACCGTAGTGTGGAATAGATGTCAACTTTCAGATAATGTAAAAATATTATTTGAGCTAGTAGGAAGCAAAGAATTCAAGAAATATAATTGACATAGAACAAATAACAAGCATGCTCTTGAGCGATCAGTCGGAGCCACATTTCCTGTTACCAATGTCTTGTCTTTACATAGTTGGTGTAACGGAAGAGATCTCAAATCTTCATCTACCGAAATAATAGCATGACAGAAATAGGCTGGTTTCTTGTTGCCAAAGGCAGGAGCCTCTTGGGGGCAAAAATGTGGTGCCAAAAGCGCCACATTTTTGTGGGGGTTCGGGGGTCCCAGCGGGGTTCGGGGGTCCCAGTGGCCTGAGTACCACCAGAGGTACCCAAAAGTACCACCGGTTGAGAACCCCTGGCCTAGACGATTCTTTGGCCTGATCCACCAGGGCTCTTCTCCTATTCTTATGAAGTATTAGTAAGTGCATAGTTCCGTGATGGCGAACCTATGACACGCGTGTCACAGGTGACACGCGGGGTCATTTTGGGTGACGCGCCAGCATTTCCCCCAGGGCCCTGACACACCTTACATTTTTGCAAAAGTTTTACAGGCTTGTTTTGAACATTTTGGACAGGGATTTTGGCAGACCTCTTTCAAATTATTCTCTAGTAAAACTCAGCAACAAAAAAGTCACTAATTGATGTTAAATAAAATGCAATGTGTTCTATAGTTGTGTGCAGTTCAGTTCAATTCAAAATTACTATTAAAAGTAGCAATAGTCAAAGTACTATTAAAACTTATGGGGGGGGGACACACACCAGCAGAGTAAAGTTAGGCATTTTCAAAAATTTTGACACACCAAGCCCAAATGCTTCACCATCAAGTCACTCCCAAGAGGATTTAAGAATATGGCTCTTACCATGCCTGAATCCGTTTCAGAGATATGTATGTTGCATTCTTCAAGGGGAAGGAAAAATGTGGTATACACTTGCAGTGCTCAATGTCTGCTTCTAGTCTCCTGTCCAAATCAGCTCTCAACTGGAACTCTAGACATGTCCTACATTTCAAACAGGGCAGCATCTGACTGCCATCTTGTGCTGTCTGGATTTGAGAAAAGAGACCAGGCCAGCCAACCTTAATTACGAAATGACAATCGATGGGTTCTGTAGAACTAATTGAGATATGCAGTCTTTTGTTAACTGGGTCAGCCCTGGGTCAACAGAACAGGTGGTTGAGCACACTTTCATAACTGCTGGCTTAATATTTGGCTCTGAAATGTCCCCACAGTTATAGAGGGGAGGGCTCGGATCATTATCCAAAGATTGCTTAGAGAGGTAGAATGGAGACTGATGGGGACACAGCTAATTACCACCTAATCTTCCAATTTTGGGAAGGATAAAATTCAAAATAAGACTGGCAAATGCTCTAATATTTGACAAAGCCACCTCCTCTGCCTCTCTGGTAAGCTGCTTCTTTTTGGCCTCAGTACCTTCATAACATGGAAGAAATATGAACTTTGTATGGTGAAGCTCTGTCATTTGGAAGGAGCGGACAGGGTGTCTCCTCTAACAAAGCTCTTATTTTTCCTCCACCATTTTATGAGCTTCCTACCAGGGTGATCATTCTTTTGCTATGTGTTACTTGGAGTATTTTTTCAGGAGATTTTTGCCCATGAAGGCTTACTAAGAAGTAAGCCTCACTATGCTCAGAATGATTTATGACCAATGAAGTATGGACAGGATTTCAGGTTTGGCAAAACAAGTAGACAACCAGAAAGTTGTTTTTGGCAACTTTTTGCCAAAAGGCAACCAGAAAGTAGCCACTCCCATTGTGGGAACATTTGATGAATTCCATTTCTGGCCTGAGTTGGTTTCTCTGGTTTCTCATTGATTATCAGAAGTCTTCAATCTTTTCAAACCTGAGACTAACGTTTAATATAAACCTGAAACATGCTATTGTTTTAGGGCATCTCTACAAATCCCATTGCTGCAGAAGTGCTGCGTTACACCAGTATTTCGCATGGCAAATATAAGTGTGCATGCCATACTTGCATGTACAAGCATCTTTATACCAGGGGTGTGTGGTGTGGGCGTGGCAGGTGAGAATGAAGCCACCCAGAGATTGTGTACGCATGCTACCCGCTTGCGCCCGAGTAAGCGGGTAGCATTACCCGCTTACATTACCTGCCACACCCACACTGCACGTACCTGCTATGTACAGGTGTCTGGGAACCCAGAGTGGGTCAAGAATTCTAGAAGGATGTGCACTTATGTGGGGTATCTATACTTTTATCAACAGCCCAGTCCTAAATAAATCCCCGTGTGGCAATGCAGCACCAGTGGTGCTGGCATGGGCTATGCTCCATCCCGTGGGGGATTTTAAGCTGCTGGAGGTCTCCTCAGGATAAGGGAACATTTGTCCTTAAGGCACTTATGAGCTGTAAGGCACTTTTTTGACACCTCGAGAGTAAGCGGTGCCAGCCCGGAGGCCAGCACCGCTCACTCCCCCAGCCAGAGGCGTTGCACCACTGGGGGCGATTGGGGCGGTGGGCCCCAGGGCGTGGGCCGCTCTTACCTGCCGCTCCGCCATTTCTTCTTCCACCTCGCAGCCGAGAGCGGCTGCATTTCGGCCCTCCCTTGTGCTGTCTGGCTCCAAAAAGGAGCCAAAAAGCGCTGGGGGGGCATGTGTCTGTGCGCGTGGGGGGCTACACTGCCCTTACATGCCCCAGGGGTGGGGCATGTGGCAGCCATGGGGATGGGGCATGGCGGCGGCGGCCCCCATCCACGGGGTGTGTGGCTCTGTTACTGCCCCCAGCCGCCCAGACCTGCACCGGACAACCAAGGTAAGACCTAGGCCGCTCAGTGCAGGGGCAGGGATGGGTGGGCCAGAGGAGTGAGTGAGGGGGGCCATTGGCCAACCTGGGCTGGGAGGGGGCGGTGATATCGGTGTGGAGTTGCGCTGATATCCAACGCCCTGTCGCAGACTGGGTAGGCCTTACCTGGTCTCCCCAGATGCACACCAGCTCTGGAGTTGGTTTGCATATGTGGAGGCTGGTAGGCCCCCAGCCTGCTTACAACCGGGGAAGGGGATGTTCGTCCCTTTCTCCTGAGCTGCTCCCAGGCCACGCTGGCACAGCCTGCAATCCACACAGGATGTGGTGGCCGGCCCTTTAGGCCGGCTGCAGGATTGCACTGTAAGTGTGTTTAATGTGGGAAATACCACGATCCTGCTGATATTATTCCACAGCAGCTAGAAAGTGTAGAGATGCCCTTAAATGTTGACCGTCATTAGAAGAACCATGCCTTGGGCATCCTGGTAGCCTTCACCTCCCCCAGGTTCATTATGCTGATCCTACTGCATATACCCAATTAGCATAGCCTGCTTCAGGCTAGAACTCCTGGACTCAAGTGCTCAACTGTCTCAGTTTCCCAAGAAGGTGGGATTACAGATATTCACCTCACCACCACACACAGCTCAGGAGCCATACAATGTACATCAATTAATTTCCCTGTCATTCACTCATGCTGCATACACATTGAATGGCCATATGAGCCCTGTTCTCGCCAAGTATCCAGCATGTAGAGGGGAGATCTGTGCACATCCATTTAAACGTCTTCATGGAGTCAACACACATCCAAACTATATGCTCATCTTTCTCCGCAGTTGGGAACTCTGCTTTTCCCATCATGTGGAGAGAACCCCTTGAGTGTGCAGTTGCACATTCATTGACTCCATGAAGACATTGACAGAGTTCACAATAATTGGGGACTAAAACCCATGGTTCTGCTTCTCCCCTGCATGTGTTCGCTCAACATGGGTATGCTGCCGGAATAGGATAATGGGGACTACCAAGCAGAGTGTTAATGACTGATGAGAAGGTGTAAATGGTGATAGAAAAAAAAGCATATGGAAGCCAAAAAAAGAGGCTCCTTTAGTGCATCCCTTGCTAGATTGTGGCCAAGAAATTGCTCGCTCGCTCTCTTGTTTTGTATGAATATGTATTCTTTTAGTGGGTGGTGGTAGTATTCAAGTACAGTACTCCCTCCATATCCGCTGGGGATATGTTCCAAGCCTCTCCGTGGATACTTGAAACCATGGATAGGAGCGAACACCCCCTCCATGGTTTCCTGAGGGGCCCCCGCCCTGCCTCCCCTGCGGGCAGGTGTGCGTGCCCCCCCAGCTCTTATTTTTCTTTCAGCAAGCTTTATTTCTTCCTTGAAACAAACAGAGACGCAGCCTCCATTGCAGGCAAGTAGAACAAGACTAATTTGCTAATAGTAGAACTGTTTTGGGTGTGTTTTTTTTTGCCTACCCCAGACTGTTGTACAGGTGGTGGGTTTTAGTCAGGGTTTTGCCTAGTTTTTCGTGGCAGGCAGGTGGCATGCAGGCCGAATAGGCAGGGAACCGCATGTTGGCACCCATTCTGAGGTTAGCAAAGTCAAGAGGTGAGCCAGGACCGCCCAGATGATGCTTGACTGGCTCGGTGAGGCTGGCTGGCAAATCCTGTGGCCGGAATGAGCATGGATCACCACATGGTTTGGCGTGTCCGGACCCACGCTGTCCAGCTGCCTCGACCCTTCAAGGTTGGTCCTGATAAGCCTGCTCAGGCTCTGTACTGAGTGCAGCTTTGAGTCATGTAGCGAAACCCACCCGCGTCGCTAGAGCGTGGCGGGGGCAGGCCGCCGGGTGTGTGTGACGCATGCAGAAAGGTGACGCGCACACCCATGCGCGTCACGTCCACTGCGCGCGTCGCCCTCTGGAGGCTCCGAGGCCGGGAGAAGGCCTCTGAGCGTCCTCCTGCGCCGGCGCTCCAAACGTAATTTATTATGTTTTTCGCGCATGCGCAGACCGTTTCTGAGGGAAAAGGGAAGCCCTTGCTTTCAGAAACGTTCTGCGCATGCGCGAAAAATGTAAAAAAATCATGTATTGACTCAGTGGGGGGAAGACGTCCCCGGAGCCGGCTGCAACGGTAAGGCGCGGAAAATTGAAGGTAGTTCTGAGTGGGGGGGCAGAGTCAGGGCGCACCCGGGACAGAGTCCCATCGAGTCGCCCCCCCCAAAAAAGCACCAAAGTTTCATTTGGGGGCTGTTTGTGTGGGGGTCACTAGGGTGACGCACGTGCCCCCGCTTTGGGGCAGTGCGCGCCCTAGTGACGCCACTGGAGACACCCATTGTTACCAAGGGAAGGCGGATAGTAAAAGACCATTTCCCCACACAGTTGACCACACGCTTAAAGGGTGGCGTGGCAGTTAGTCCCTGCTAGGAATTATTTAGTTCTGTGTGTTTCAATAAACCACCTCTTAATCCAAGTCACTGTCTCGCGTATCTATTGAGGTGCGAGGGTAAAGGAATTGCATCGTCAAAACAGCACCTCAAAAGAATGCAACAGACCATTTTATCAGCTTCAAAAATCATCTGATTGTTTCCACAGGTATCTTGGACTCTCCAGATTTACATCAACTTAAACCATGATGGTAATTTAGGGACATTTTGCTAGTCTTATCAACATCCTTTGTAATTATCAACACCCTTGTAATTTCACTTTGGTTAACATGTGGGGCCTATTTTTTTTAAGGTGAAATTTGCCAGCAGCTGTCCTAGACTCTACCTTGTGAATTAAGTTAAGCTGAGAAAGGCCAATTTGTTCTCTTACCACCAAGTAAGTTTCAGGGAATGGACTGAAGCTTTTTTTTTTTTTTGAATGATTCACATTTACAGGGTAAAAAGCCATAGCAAACACTATGTATTGTAAAACTAGAACTACATAAAAACAACTCGGTTTAAAAACGTTAAAAACACATTTATGAGCCAAAGTAACACATAGGTTAAAAGTTTTAAAACAACACTGAAAAGACGTGACGTTTCACCCAAATTTCATTGAGCCTTCTCAAGCAGCCCCGATATAATTTGGACGAGGGTGGTGCCAGTCAGAAGTTCTACTATAATACATAAAGGGGGGGGGGGGACAGCCTCGGATCCAAGCAGAAGAAGTAATTGGTTATAAGCCGAAAATAAGTGATTGGTGTACCGCTTGAATTCAAGCGGACAACGTAATTAGTTGTAAGCCGACAGGGAGTGTTTGGAATGTACCACTCAGTCTGTTGTTAGAGTGTATATCAGCCGAAGACCAATTTATAGACTAGTAGCTCCGGCGTGGCATACACAAAAAATAAATGGTGCTCAAAGACCTTGACCTAATAGAATAAATTATACATGAAGCCAAAGGAGCCTAAAGTTAACAGAATTACAAGGAGTAAAAGGATCACATCGTATGCCAACTGTTAACCCTTACTAGGGGGAATTTTTTTCCTCTGTTTTATTGCTATGTTGTTCTTGCTCAGTGCCAAAGTTCAGTTCTTATCAATCATTGATATTTCTTCCATCCTGTTCAATAATCATCCCTTATGTCTCCATATCTCAATGGCCTCCCTATGTAGCCTTTGTTTGTGGGCTGTTTCATGGACCTTTGCCTCGTCAAAATTGATCCTATGTCCAGAAGCCATTGAGTGTTCTGCTAATACAGATTGATCCGATTGGTTTCTGTTTTCTCCTATCTAGTGGTATTTCAGTAGAACTTTGGGCTGACACCACCCTCCCCCAAATCATATAGGGGCCGCTTGAGAAAGCTCAATGAAATTTGGGCAAAATGTCATGTTTTTTCAGTGTATTTTTAAAAACTTTTAACCTATGTGTTACTTTGGCTCATAAACGTGTTTTTAACTTGTTTTCAAACCGTTTTTTTATGTGGTTCTAGTTTTTACTATATGTAGCGTTTGCTATGGCTTTTTACTCTGTAAATGTGAATATTCAAAAATTGTTGCTGGCCATGAAAACGTTAAATTGGACTGAAGCTTGTTCTCCCCAGTCCGTCCAGTAGATCTCGCTGGCAAACAGATGAATTAATGGCTGGATTAAACCTGAAATTGTCATCTTCTAAGCATAATATTGAGCCTCTGCTTCTAGGAGTGAGAAGAGTCTTTACATTTCCAAAAAAGGTAAGACATGATTTCCATAGTCTTTCAATTTGTCCAATGCCATGCTGTCAAATAGTATGTCTGTTGTGATGGCAAGATGCCTTTCACCATCAGAAGGTGGTCTGCTCTGTCTGATAACATATCCTTGTATCACACTTATCCAGAAAAAACAACAATTCTTTTATCAATGTTTCTAATATGCATTTCTAGCATTTTAAAACTACCTTTCTGCATCTACATTTCAGGTGGATTGCAATATAATCCTAAAGAATGATCACTAAAAGCAATTAATTAAGGACGTTACAACAGGCTGCCATCTTGCCTCAATTTAATCTTGAATGTATCCACAAGTGTGCCCTCAACTTTGCTAAGATTCCTTTTCATAATGGATGGATCTCTATTACTAAATTCTGACAGTGACAGCCACACCTGTGTTAAGTTTCAGCCTAGAAGTCAGAGACAATAAGGAATGAAATCACTTCCTGGACTGCCTACTTTCATATAAAACAAGAATCATCACATAGAGTTATTAAGAAATGCAGAAAACACATCTGAAAAACATTGCACACTGCACTGCATACTAGAATCACTCTACATTTTAATGTTCAGATGTTTTCCCCTGCCTTTTCCTTCCCCTTGTTGTTGAAAGTCGCAAATCATTTGGCATTTTCTCGGCGACATAAATGCATTAGGAAGATGCAGCGTAATTTATTAAAATGTATTAAAGGAACAAAGAATGGGATTAATTTTCTTCCTCTCTTTTAATTCCAGGGGCACCAGTGGGGTACTTAATATGGGTTAAACCACATTCAAAGCGCTTTTCATTAGACATTTAACATCAATGACTAAGAGCTTAATCAGCACATGCCATTTAAGGGATCTGAATGGAGGAATTGGACTGTACATTGCATTATAATTTATGGCGTTTTTGTTTTTTGATTACATAAGGGAAATACATTTTATGCCTTGAAAGTGTTCTTTTGTGATGCCAGGGAAAAAAAAAACGCATGATATTATTGTTCGGGAAATGGTGTTTCAATTTGGTGGCAGAGCTGAAAGTCACTGGAGTGGAAAAGATAACTAGGAAATTCCTCAAAGTCCTACCGCTTGTATTTCCTTTTCAGAGAGAAGTTTTTAAAAGTGCCTTTCTTTGCGGTCCAATCATGAAGATGGCTTTTGCCTTCCACCCTACAATACTCTGTTGTTGTTGTTGTTGTCATCGTCGTATGATGATAATGGCTGCACCTCTTCACCATCTCCACCTTCAATCCCTTCTATGTTTCATGAATTCTTATAGAATGAAGTTGAAACGAGATTGGAAAGAGGCAAAGCAGAAAAGCCCATCTCAGAAACACTCTGTTTTTGTATCATTTAGTCATCGTCGAAGAGTAATTCAGTCACCACTTAAACAGGACCTGGGGTAACTGCACTCACATCAGCTGTTCTATCAGAGATGATTACAGCAAATTAAACGGCTGTCGAGGCAAATGTAGACTCCGTTTTAAGGATCTTTATCAAAATGTTAAGGAATGATAATATTCCAAAGAGCTTCCATTCTCATTTCTGTTTGCCTTCAGCAATGTTTGGGTATTGCTAGCTGTCTCAAAATGAGGCTCAGATTCCTTTCCCTTCCACCAAACATACTGTTTTTGCCTCTCGCTTTTCTTATATCTTCGCACAAAGCGATATCTGTTCTTATCCTGAAATGTTCTTATCGGCAGAAAGGTAAGACAAGGAAATATCTCAGCAACGGTATTTGTTTGGTATTGAAGGGGAGGGGGCGACAAAAACAGATAACCCCTTCTCTCAGATCCTAGTCATTGTTCCAGAAGAAGTTTGAAAGACCAAGTGAGCATGCTTCAATGCTCCTCATGATTTGCAATAAAGGAATTTTGTTGAATGAACTGTCCTTTTGCAATCTGAGAGTGGTATATACAGAAGACTTCCAGACAGCATCTGTCTCCTCTGACAAACTGGACTTTGAAAGTAGACTGCGCAACTGGACTTTCAGAAAGTACCTTACTTGACCATCAAGCCTCCTCTTCTAGTCTATACTGTCTCCAGTCTGGAACACCTTATTCCCCCATAAGGTGAAGACAGGGGCGGTACAACCCAAAAGTTTGCTCAGTGCACCACTTCTGTGCATAAAAAAATGCTTACCATGCTCCTTGCACACTGCGGTGAAACCCAAATGTGTGAGACTTCTGGTTGCATTTACAGGGGCAGTATAAACTCACTGTTCCTGTAAATGGAACCAGAAGTCCCATGCTTCTGGGTTTTATGACAGTGTGAGGAGCACAGTAAGGAGAGGAATTGTCTGCTTCCTGCTCAAGTGTGTGTGAAGCAGATCAGTGCTGTGGCAGGATGGAGAGAGGCAGAAGCATCTGACTTGGGGTGAAAGGAACCCCATATTTGCCACCCTCTTGAACCCCTCGCAAACTGGTGCTGATGCAGGTGGCTGCATGGATTGGTCGACAATGGGGGAAGAGATCACGATAGGCACCATCAAGAGCAGGACCGTTCCAAATGTTGAACATAAGGCTGTCACCCAAAAGGGGGGTGTTCATGTTGATTTCTCCCTGTAAGCGGGGATAGAATCGTTTTGCCCAAGCTGTGACATCATCACACTGAATTTCTGCATACCACACTCCACATCATTGTCTGTTGCTGCTGGGGCACACGAGTCTGCACTAGTCTCAACCATATCTGACCCTTTATGTTATTTCTTTTAAATCTTTCTGTTTCATTTTCCTTCCGACGAATCCAAAATGGCTAAGGGTAGCAAAAATAATTAATCAAAAACAGCAATGTAAAAAGTAAACAAAAGAAGCAGCAAATAGTAATAGTAATAGTAATAGTAAATAGTAATAATAGTAATAGTAGTAGTAGTAATAATAATAATAATAATAATAATAATAATAATAATAATAATAATAATAATAATAATAATAGCAGCAGCAGCAGCAGCAGCAGCAGCAGATAAAAGGAGATTTCTTTACACCCATCGCAGCACTAGGAGAAATCACAGGTAAACATCAATTTCTTGTGAAGGCTTCCCAGAAAACCATAACTTGGGCACGTGATGGAGCACATTGAAACCAGGGGCTAAACAGGCTTGCCTGAGATGGGTGTTCTCCATGGTCGGTGCCAGAACTGAAAAGGCCCCGCCCATCATCCCCACCCACTTGACCTCAGCTGGCAGGCAGACATAAAGCAGGAGCTGATGTTGGTCAGATCACGTAGTAAGGAACATAAGGGAGACGACAGCTTCAAAATTAGGGCTGGGATAACACTCCCCCCCCCCCACTTTGCTGCCACATTTGCAGGCAGCAAAACTGGGAGGGACATTTGGAGGATTTTGGGGAGAAGGGGGGGAAATTCAGGGTGGGAGCAAATCTTACAGAGCTTCCTCCCATGGTTTCCAATTGGTAGCTGGCATGCTTTTAACCAGAAGTTGGTACATGATGTTACAGAATTCCTCTGACAGGCCAAACAACTGGCTACTAAGAGGAGCATTTTGCTGTGTTTCTGTTTGCCCCTCAACTGAATGTCACATTGCTGATAACTGAAAGGGATCAGTCCCCTTTGGCCCCCACCCCAAATTTTGCAGCAAAAGCTCTCAGCTGGGAACTTTATCCTCAGCGCTACAAACTGGTATTCCAGTACACATTTGCCCTGTGTGTGTGTGTGTGTGTGTGTGTGTGTGTGTGTGTGTGTGTGTGTGTGTGTGTGTGTGTGTGTGTTATAAATGACAACCTGCAGGCAACACGTTGTAAACCAACTAGAAAGTGGATAAAAAAGAGACCCAAACCAGCTGGAATTGAAAGATTGAACATCACACAACAAAATCAAGGAACATTTAGAAGCATAACTTTTTTTTTACTATTTTGCCAGTAGAAACTGCAGAGCAAATGGAAGCCGAGAAAGGCACACGGCGGTATAGAAGTTTTATAGTCTTTGTTCATCGGCTTTGTTCATTGTCACCATTTTATCTCTCTACCTTAGTTTGGGGTATTTTTTTTTCCTTTTCTATTTTTATTGAAAAGAAAAAAAGTTTAAAAAAATATGAACTTAGGAAAAAGCCAATTTCATGTGCTGTTAATTTAATTCCCAACATAAAACCTCACTTCTTCTGATGGAAAATGAAATTACCCTTTCTACATCCTTTTTATCTGTCAATTAAATTCCTTTTTCCCACCCTGAACCCCTTGCCCAAAAAAATATGCCTTCCCACACATACACAAATATTAGTAATATTTTCTAAGCCTATGAGAAAATGAAAATCCAAAGAGAAAGTGCTTTTGATGGTAAGAACGAGGGAAAAATGGTCTGATTTTCACAGACAGAGGCTGTAATAGCATCCTCAAGGCACTCGCTCTGCACAGGGTTAGTGATATCTAAGATGATAAGACAGTTTTAGTTTCCCATGATTTTCTACTTGATTCTTCTGCAGCAGTCATACATATACGGTACAATCAGTCCAAACCGAGACATTGCTAATTGTTCTTATTTCTGCTCCAAAATTGTTAATATAACATAAGAAGAGCCAAGGGCCCATTTAGTCCAGCTTCCTGTATCTCACACTGGCCCACCAGATGCCTCTGGGAGTACACAAGACAACAAGACACCTATATCCTGTTGCCACTCCCCTGCATTCAGAGATAGGCTACCTCTATAACCTGGAGGCTACATATAGTCATCATGGCTTGTAACCTGTGATAGACTTTTCCTCCATAAAACTGTCCAATCCCTTTTAAAGGCATCTAGACCAGGCACCATCACAATATTCTGTGGCAAGAAGTTCCACAGACTAATTACACGCAAGGTAAAGAAATACCCAGAAAGAAATATATCCTTTAGTATGTTCTGACTCTCCTGCCACTCAACACAACGCCGCCCGAAGCCATGCCCTCAGAAGGGCCGAATGAAGACCCGATTGGTTCTGCCAGCACGTCACCTTCTCCCGGGGTTGAAGCGCCAGGAGGGGTTGACGCGGCAGGAGGAGGATGCGCCGTGAGTCCCGGCGCGTCATCCTCCTGGCGCATCAACCCCTCCTGGCGCATCAACCCCGGTGTCCCACTGCCCCGCCACGTGGTGACAATGCCACTGCATTGAAGTGCGTCTGCCATTTTGCCACCCATTCACCCAGTTTGGAGATATCCTTTTGGAGCTCTTCCCAATCCATTCTAGATATCACCACCCAGAAAAGCTTAGTGTCATCCACAAACGTGGCCACCTTGCTGCTTATCCACAACTCCAAGTCATTTATGAAGACATTGACCACTTCCTCACCCGGACCCCCAGGCGTGCATTGTACACAATTCCAGGCTGAATTTGCTGGAAGGACAGGGCAGACGTTTATTGAAAATAAATAAATGTCACCCTTTCTCCTGAACAGGAAGCCTTCCGCTATCTTGGCAAGCATGTCATTTGAGTCCATTCCTTCAAGAAATCCTACGAAGGGGAAGCAAGTATTGAAGACTACGAGCTGCAGCCTGGATTTTGTTGGACCTGAGCATCACATTTGATTCAACCAGTATCTAGCAGTATCTGTGCTTGTGGTCCACATGCCCTTCTCAAACTGCAAAGATCACAACGTTTCTCAATCACAGCTTAGTAGACAGTGCTCTTTCCTTCCAAGGAAACTGGGCTTGCCAGAGCTACAATAACTTCCCAAGATAATGATATTTGAATTACTATAGCAGACTGGCACTTCTTGTGACTCTGCTATGCTTTTGGATAGTGTAAAGCTCTGTTCAATGTGCTAATGCTTCTCTTTTCCCCACAAGTGATGCATATCAACAGTGATTATAGCTGGCACTGATTTAGCCAGTCACTGATATGACAATTTGACATAGGAAGATTAGCACAAGATTCCTGTACCGATTCCTGTCTCTCTTCAATTTCCCACAAGCCTTATTCAGTTGTTATAAATCTGCGTCTGCTGTACCCAGGTTAGTCACTTCAGGAAAATGTGCTAAGCTTGGTGGGGGACTTCAGTGGCTGCATCAGCATAGGGCACATAATGACTTATATGGCGATTGCCACTCCATCTTCTGGAAGAGCCCCCCCAGTGACAGTAACTGGTATTCATCATGTCAGAAGCCTTGTGTATTATCAAACCTCCTTCCTTACAACCCAACCCAATCCTGTGTAAGGATATCCAGCCAACCCAAAGGGCTGGCCGTGGTATCCTTTGTCCGTCCCGGGCTGCCCCGAAGCAGCCCGGGAGGACTGCAGGAGGACACTCGCCCCTTCCCTGCGTGCAAGCCTGTCGAGGCCCTATGGACCTCCTCAAATGTATGCCAGCTCTGAAGCTGGCATACATTCAAGCCAGGGGAGGTAGGCTGAACCAGGCGGGGAGAGGGCCCGGGATATTGGCAGAGCATGCCGCCAATATCCCCACCCAGTTCGGTCAATGGCCGCCCTCCCTCGCCACCCAGTCCACCCCTGCACCAGTTGGTACAGGGCTTCCCTTCACCGTCGGGTACAGGAACGGTCCTCTAGCAGAGTGAGGGCTGCCAGCCTCTGCCCCGGTGGCTCTTACTCGCCGGGAGTCCAACATGCGTTATGGCGTGTTTGTGACACTCTAGAGTGGCGGAGCGCTCCGCCGCTCTAGAGTTACCCAGGATTGTGCCAATGTAGTAAATACCACGTGTCACCAATGAGGGGTTGCTTAATAAGACGCTACTACATGAAACTGATAAGGTAACTCCCAGCTCATCTACCACTCCCCAGCATAAGAATTTATCATGGAAATGCTGACATCTCTACAAATGGTCCCTATGGCCAGTTCTCTAGTGCAATCACATAATGCCAAGTTTGCAAAAATAGGTATTATTTACAGGCAAGATCTACTGTTTGGCAGGCCACAAGCTTGATGCTACCTTGCATAAATGATTGTTTTTTTGGATAACATTTGCATACCTGTGTAAAAATACGTCAATGTGACATTTTCCTTTTTTGAAAGCTCTAAACTCCTTAATGACCCAAAGGGCCAAATGTACAATTTGCGGCAATGAATAATCACATGTGATTAGATCAATGGGGGAGGCTGCCAGCCACTCTCTCCACATTGCGACTCTGAAGAATAGCTTGTGCTATCCAACTTGGTGCCATCCGTTGCGCGAAGAAGGTCCTAGAACGGAGACGAGTGTCTGGGAGCAGCACTGTCTCCCCCGGACTTGCACCCACTAGCCCCCCCTGTAGAGTCAGCCAAATCCACTGCTCTGGTCACCTTGGCAACGTGGTAGCATATCATCCACAGGCCTGCCACCAATTCCACCACCAGCGCTCCTGCCATGGAGCCTGCAACTACCTATACCTCCCCTGAGGCTGCTCATGCAGGCTTCCTGGTTGTTTGGGACAACAAGAACACTGGGGGGGGGGACTGGAGCAGAGCTTCAATACAAAAGCCTCAGTCTGTGCCAGTGATGACAGGATGCAAAGCTTAGGGCTCTGCCTGTACAGCCCTGAATGCACAACAGCCCAGGGAAGTTGTCCTGTGTGAGGAGGAGGAAAGAGGTGCTGCACAATGACCCCTTCAGGTCTCCAAGCTGCGCTCAGGTGGCAATGAGGGAAGGACAACCAAACCAGGTCAGTAGGATCCTCGTTGGTGAAGAGCGAGGGTGGGGTGATGCAGAGCCCCCGCAGAAGTTTCTGTGAGGGGGTCGAGCCTAGGGGTGTGGGAACTCCCCCAATAAAAATGTCGTAACTGAGAGTAAACAACAAAACAAAATACACAAGTGCTGGCAGTACTGTAAGCACACCATTTTACAAATGGCTTTCACATACCTGGGAGACACCTGAAAACCCACACTAGTCATCTTTGTTACTCCCCACATGATTAAAGTAAATCGTGCTCTCTTTGATATATGAAATCTGTTGTACACATGCTTCTATTTTTCTCTTCGCGCTGGCCCTAAACATGCTGCATTTTGTCGCATAATCAAAATGCAAAATGCATTTGGAGGAATTAAACGAGAGGCAGAGGCGTGAATCATGGACTCGATTTGCATGTTTGGCCCGTTGGCTCATTAGGGAGTTCAGAGTTTTCCAAGAGGGAAAGTGTCACATTTACATATTGTTACACAGGCATGCAAATGTTACCCAAAGACGATCATTTATGCAAGGTATTACCGAGCTTGTGGGCTGCCAAACAGTAAATCCGGCCTTTAAATGATATGTATTTTTGCAAACTTGGCATAATGTGATTGTATTAGAGGATTGGCCACTGGGGCCATTTCTGGAGATGTCAGCATTTCCATTATAAACTCGTATGTTGGGGGGGGGGGGTTGTCTATTGTAGGTCAGCCAAGAAACCACCAGCTGAGACAAAAACAAAAAGATCTCTCCAGGCTTTCCAATCATGTTCTCAGTCCCACAGCAAATCTCTTTTGCAGATTTGGAAAAAGACAGTTCACTGAGGCCATTTCGCAAAGGCAAACACAACAGCTACACAGCCACAGCGGAACGATCCTTTATTGTAATTTGAAAAAGGGAACCAACCCCCCCCCCCCAGCTTTACTAAAGTTTAACCTCAAGGTCAGGCTGGGCTTGACCTAGAAATTACTAGGTGAATTTTTATGACCTGTGTTACAAGGGAGGTCACCCGAGATGTTGATAATGGTCCCTTTTGGCTTTCGAATCCATCAGTCTATGAAACTACCCAAATTGCTCTGCCTAGCAATCTGACATAACACACACAAAATTGCTTGCCATTACTGTCCATAATGGGAAGTTGTAATGCCTTTGAGAATTAAAATAATACTCCCAGCTCCTGAACGCATGCTGCTGTTGCTATGTTATTTCAGTATAGAAACTTTACAGGCAGCCTGATCCTCTGAAATAGCTGAGACAGTGCTAAATTTCTGAAAAGAGGAGGCTGGAGTCCAAGCCGACCTGAAATGATGCGCTCTATCCAGTAATCCCCAAAGCCTGTGGGCTTGTTGTGAATATATGAACTGACCTGTCTTGAGGCAAAACTGCTCACTGTTTCCCCCAACATTTTAAGCAGTGCCAAAAATACTTGCTCTTTTTGGACATTATTCAGCTCCCCTTGCAGAAATGTTTGCATTTTTGTTCCAACTGCCATCAGTGCAGTGTTGTGCCACTCACTCTGTGATCCCTGATTGGGTGGGATCACTTACAGTGCACAGTCAAATTGAATAGTGTTGTGATGTTTGCTCTGTGTTCTATGTTTGGGTGGAATTATACATGTAAATAATCCAGGCAGGAGAAAAAAAAAAGCAGCAGGCAACAGAGTAATGGCACCAAACAGAAGTGGAAAAATTTGTGAATCCTGAATTTGTATAGTTTACATTATTTTTAAAATCAGTTCCTATCCAGACAGAAATCACTAGTTTTGAAAGTGAAAAATATTAGTCCATCCTGTCTTGTCTTCTTTGACTGCTACATGAGATAACAAACAGGAATTGCTGGGGACTGATCCTGGAACCTCATACAGGCACATGCAAAGTGCTCTATTGTTATATTAAGAATATTTATATACTGCTTTTCAACCAAAAAAAAAAGTTCACAAACCTATTATTAGGCTATGACCTCTCCTGAACTGCATATGAATAATTATAATACAGGCCTACAAATTTGAGGGTCAAAACATTTTTTCAAAAATTATGGTGGTTTCATATGAATTGGGGTGCTGATTCCAAAAATGGCATTGGCTTTGCCCTATCACGTCTAGTTTTGGGGGTATAGCATCGCCATCTCATAATGCAAGTGAAGCAGCTTCCTCGTGTGGAAGCCATGGTGTTGGAGTCCTCACATGGAAGTTGCTTGACTCGCATTAATGAGGTGGTGATGCTGTACCCCCAAGAATAGCTGTGATAGGGCAAAACCAATGCCATTTTTGGAATCAGCACCCCAAATATAACCAAGAATAGGTCTCATTTTTAAGAAATGTGTGCAGGCCTGTGTAATAATATGAATAATAGTAATGGTGCTTAAGTTTTGTATAGCATAATCTGAATATGCCACACATGTATTATCTTGATTGAATCCTTGCAACCCTATAAAATAAATGAGTATAATTATCCCTATATTGCAGCTGAGCCTGAGAGGGAGTGGCTTGCTAAGGCCTTTTAGGAAACTCATAGCAGAGGAAAACCAAGAAAGACCTGATTCACGGCAAAATCCTATAGGGCACTTACAGAGGCGGAACTTCTAGTCTGCTGCCATAAGTGCAGCTGTGGCATTGTAAAAGGCATGCTGTTATCATGTGCTTTGGGGCCACCAATGCAAACGGCCGGAGTCCCCATGCGTGTACCAGTGGCTCCTGGACTGGAGCAGGTAAGGTGATAGAAGGGGCTGTTCGTGGGCAGTTCAGGGTAGGGAGCGGGCTGGGCAGGGGGCAGTTTGGGGTGAATCGCAACAGCAGCTGTACACATATTATTACACAGGTGAGCCTTTTTGTGTAGTCCGTGGTCTGCTCCATCTGCAACACCCTCCCATTGGTGGGGAGGAACAGACAGAGGCTCGTTGTGATGAGTTTGCGAAGCACTTCCCACATAAAGTCGATCAGTCGACTTGGACACCACATTAGGACTATCTAGTGATGTCCCTGATGAAGCTGTCTGTTCTTCCATCTGGGATTCTTTTCAGTTTGTAGAACCTGAGGATGTGGACAGGATTCTCTGGAGTGTGAGATCGTCTGCTTGCCCGCTTGACCCTTGCCCGGCATGGCTAATTAGGTCTGTCTGGGGAGGGCTGACTGAGTGGACAGGGAGGGTGGTGAATTCATCTCTGAGGGAGGGGGGTGGTGCAGCTGACACTGAAGCAGGCAGTGGTTCTCCCCTTTCTGAAGAAACCCTCCCTGGATCCCACTAACTTGAACAACTTTCGGACAGTCTCAAACATTCCATTTTGGGGCAAGGTAATCGAGCGGGTGATGGCGACCCAGCTCCAGAGGGGCCTGGAGGAAGCTGATTATCTGGATCCATTCCAGTCTGGCGTCAGGCTGGGGTTTGGAACAGAGATGGCCTTGGTCATCTTGGTGGATGACCTGCACCGGGAAATGGACAGGAGAAGTGCGTCCGTGTAAGTCCTGCTGGACCTCTCAGCGGCTTTCGACACCATTGACCATGGTGTCCTTCTGGGTCAGTTGGCTGAGTTGGGGATTTGGAGGTTCCATTCTGGGGCGGTTCTGCTCCTTTCTGGCTGACAGATCCCAGAAGGTGGTGCTGGGAGATGCTTGTTCAGCATCCAGGCCTTTGAGGTGTGGTGTGCTGCAAGGTTCCATTATAGCCCCCATGCTGATCAACATCTATATGAAACCACTGGAAGAGGTCATCCAGAGATTTGGAGTAGGGGGCCATCAGTATGCTGATGACAACCAGTTCTTTCTCTCCACCTGATTCCAAGGGGGCAGTCAAAGCCCTGGATCATTGTCTGGAGGCAGGATTAGTGTGGGTGAACAAGCTGAAATTAAATCCTCATAAGACAGAGGTACTCCTGGTCCTGAAGTCCATGACTCGGATATGGGACTGTTGTCCTGCTCTGAACATAAGAACATAAGAACTTAAGAACATAAGAAGAGCCCTGCTGGATCAGGCCCATATAGTCCAGCTTCCTGTATCACACAGTGGCCCCCACCAGATGCCTCAGGGAGCACAAGACAACAAGATACCTGTATCCTGTCGCCACTCCCTTACACGGCACAAAGAAAACCTACTCCTACAACCATGAGGTTGCTTGTCCCCATCATGGCTTGTAAGCTGTGATGGACTTTTCCTCCATAAATCTGTCCAATCCCCTTTTAAAGGCATCCAGGCCAGGTGCCATCACCACCTCCTGTGGCAAGGAGTTCCACAAACCAATTACACGCTGGGTAAAGAAATATTTTCTTTTGTCTGTTTTAATACTTCCTCCACTCAATTTGCATGGATGTCCCCTAGTTCTAGTGTTATGTGAGAGGGAAAAGAACTTCTCTCTATCCACTCTCTCCATCCCATGCATAATTTTATACGTCTCAATCATGTCCCCCCTCAACTGCCTTTTTTCTAGACTGAAGAGCCCTAAACGGTGTTGCACTCCCTCCGAAGGAGCAGGCTCACAGCTTAGGGGATATGCAGCTGCTCCTGTAGTTCTAGGTGGCAGCTATGGCCAGGGGAGCCTTTGCCTCAGCTTCAGCTGATTCGACAGCTGCAACCATACCTGAGTCGCTCAGACCTGGCCACAGTGACCCATGCCCTAGTTACATCTAGATTAGATTACTGCAATGCGCTCTACGTGGGGCTGCCTTTGAAGACTGTCTGGAAACTGCAACTAGTGCAGAATGTGGCTTCCTGTGTGGAAGGCTCATCGGTTCAACTCGGTCGGGCTGCTGCTTTGGCAGCTATCCTGGCTGCTGATTCGTTTCTGGGCACAATTCAAAGTGGTAGTTTTGATTTTTAAGGCCCTTTACAGCTCGGGAACAGGGTATTTGAGGGACTGCCTCCATCCATATAATCCTACCCATCCTCTTAGGTCATCAGAGGGGGCCCGTTTAACCATGCCGCCATTGACGGAGGTGAGGGAGATGGCGATGAGGATGGCCTTCTCAGTAGTGGCATCCCAATTATGGAATTCCCTTCCCCGGTAATTAAGGATGGCTCCCTCCCTGGAGACCTTTCGGCGGGACCTCAAGACCTTTTTATTCATCATGGCCTTTGATGGCTGACACGATGGGCTGGCATTTTTAATGAAACACAATTTTAATCAGTGTAAGTGGTCCATTGGGTTCTGTTTGTTTTACTGTTTTTACAGTTTTTAATGGTTTTTTAAAAAGTTATATTTGTATTGTTTTATTTGTATTGTAAGGTGACTTGAGTGCCCTGACTGTGGGAGAAAGGCAGGGTATAAACAAACAAACAAACAAACAAACAAACAAACAAACAAACAAACAAATGTTCAGAGAGTGAGAGAAATAGTGTCAAACATTTAAATTAAGAGCAACTCCCCCCCCCATTTTTTTAGGATGGGGGCACTGGACATTCTCGTCATTCTGGACAACCTTAAGTTCACGATTACCTCCTATCGGGATTACATCAGGATGTTTAGTATTCCGTCGCTGTTGCAATGTGTGAAAAATCCATTGTTTCTTGAATTGTACACTGATACGAGGGATTGCAAACCCTTTGAATGAAGGATTCCATCGACCTTGTGGATGATCCATGGATTTAGAGATCCTGAAAACATTTCTGGTGGTGTATCTTAACCGCTGATTTGTCTATATTAATTGTGTAAGGATTATGAGCCAGTAGTATGTGTTTGAACCACACTTTACAATCCATAGTGGCATTCTTTGAGGATTTGTTGGAGAGAGATAAGTATCAATGTAGTTCACCATACGTCAAATGGAGAGGTAAGAATTTGCATCTTGGAAAAGTCAATCTGAAATAAAGGGGGGCAGGCAGGGGTGAATGATTTAGAGAAAACATTTGGCTCTGCAATGTGAGTTTCACTTCCAGTTTCTTGTACAGATATCTAAATGACCTTCACTATTTTTGTAATGCACTTAAGAACATAACCAGAACCCTGCTGAATTGGACCAATGTAGGCTCATGGGCAGCACAATCCTGCCTACGTATCCGGCAGGCGGCCTAGGCCACCTGCTGAATCCTATCCCCATTCTGGGATCGGCCTGTTGGTCTACTCGGGGAAAGGGGACTGGATGTAACGTGGGGAGGCCCCAATAGGCTTCCTCGGATTTCTTCCAGCTATTTAGCTGGCGCAAGTCTGAGGAGGCTGTGTAAAGGACGCACCGGCCTGGGAACGAGTCGGGGATATGGTGGCCGCCGTCCATTCCCCTTGGGCTGGCTCGGCCAATGGCCCCCCTCCTTCGCCTGCCGGACTGCCGCCACATCCGCTGGTGCCACACTTACCTTCTCCGGCGGCCACAGGGATGGAATGATGGCGGCCGGCCTCCGTGCCGGCCACCCTTACTCTAGAGTTGTCACAAATGTGCTTTACGGCACGTTTGCGACACTCTCGAACAGCGGAGCGTGTGCTCCGCTGTTCGAGAGTTACACTGGATTGTGCTCTGAGTCAATCCACTGGCCCATCAAGGTTGTTCATAAGGCCAAGTGATGCCATCACTTTAGAAAGCAGGATGGTGATGATCCCCCTCCACCCACCCCCCTCACCTCCACTGCTCCTCCTTCCACTCCCTGGATTGGAAAAGGAAGAGGTGGACAGAGCAGAAGAGGAAATGCGGAAGAAGGAAGAGTGACGCACTATCCTCACCTCCACACTTCCTCTTCATTTTCCATCCAGGGAATGGGAGGAACAGAGGCTGGCACATCCCCAGGTATTTGGCACACCACCTCAGGCATTAGGAGGTCTTCGACCAGCCCTGGACAAAGGTTTTTTTTTTCAATTCCTACTTAGTGGTGCCAAGAATGGAACTTGAACTTTCTGTATGCACAGAAGGTGCTCTATCTCTGAGCGAAAGCCCCTCCCAATCTACTCCCAAGACTGATGCTTTGCTAATAGACAAAAAAAGAAAATCTATTTTAATGTACTTGATGGATTAATACGTTAATTAGATTAATTAAATTAGTTAAAAGACAGATGTTCGACCAATTCAAACTTCATTAATTGCTCCTGGTTTCAAGATCCGTTGTGATCTGTGGTTCGTTCGTGTTGCTGTGTGTCTGTATGTAGGAGCTGAGAACACCATGTAAAATAAACCATTCATTAAGAAGCAGGAACAGCAGCCCTTAAATTATGCCTTTATGCCATTTTAACTGTTTTTAACTAGCACAAAATGGTTTGTTGGAATTATGCAAGTATAGATCATTTTAATTTGAATCGTTGTAGAATCATAAAGGACTCGCTTCTTTCATTTCTCTGCCTTCAAGTCAGCTATTTTGATTAAAAAATAATAAACCGTGCGAGGCCACGGGGTCCTTGCAGGTTCTCCAAGCTATCACGGATCCCTGATCTTTGCTGCTAATTCTGCTCATTAATATTAATAAAAACACTGATAAGCCATCTTAGAGCACAGTGCCAGAAAAAGAGGGGGGGCATGCAATTAATTCTGTGTAGTATTTTAAATGCTTATTGCGCACAATGAAAAGTGATGCCCCCAGAGTTCAAATATCAGTTAATCAATAAAATATTTGCTGAAAAAGAACGACTTTTCAAATCCTCCTAATTTTAAGCTACATTGAAATCAATTACATGCCATTTGGGTTTATTTTTTATTTTAATTTAAAAGCAAAACAAAGGAAGGGTGTTTTTTTCTTTCCTTCCCAGATTCTGAATGTTTAATATGCTGTCTGGAGTATATGTGACCTCCAATGTTAGCAGGAGGGTCAACACCCAGAATCTTGCCCATAGTAGTCTAGTCTTGGGTTGGTGAGGCACTGTTTCACCCCCCCAACTGAAGGTCTCTTGTCCAGGGCCCTCCCCAAATCCTGAAGGTCGAAATTCTGTGATAAGCTAGGTAGATATCTATGGCTTTTGAGGGAGCATCAGAAGAACTGAGTCACACAGAAATGACTCAAGATGATTGTTTTAGTGCTAACATACAAAAAGCTTAACATGTTACCAAATCTGAATGGCATATCCTTGGAATTCCTCAAGAAACTCCAGTATAAAATTGCTAGTCTTCTGACAGAAATATGTAGCTTTTCACTAAAATCAGCCTTGTTGCTGAAGGACAGGCAGCCCACTCCTGCGCGGCTGGCCTAAAGGGGCTGGCTACTGCATCCTGCACAGTTGGTGCAGCCCGGGATCATCTTGGGGGAAGGGAACGTTTGTCCACTTCCCCCGGTATAAACAGGGCAGGGCCCAATGGGCCTCTGGAGCTGGTGTGAGTCCAGAGAGGCCGTGTAAGGCTGGCTCAGGCTGTGACGGGGCTCGGGATATTAGCACCAATATCCTCGCCCCCCCTCCCAGCCCAGGCCGGCCTATGGCCCCCTTCCCTTGCCACCCCTCCCCACCGTCCCCTACTCCCACGCCAAGTGGCGTGGGACTTACCTGCTGCAACTGACGTGGAGTCGGTTCCACGGCCTAATAAGCAGTGCCAGCCTCCGCACCAGTGCCACTTACTCTAATGTGCTTTGCAGCATGTTTGCGACTTCCTAGACTGGTGCGGAGCCGGCCTAACTTGCGCAGGATTGCACCCTGAGAGATAGCTAAGTGATTGGGTTATGAAGAAAACAGGGACATTGACCTGTTCTGATCCAGTAGGGCTCCGAGGTTGCAAACCTATACCCATTTACCTGGGAGAGTTTCCATTGAACTCATAGCAACTTATTTCTGACTACATGTATAGGGTTGGACTGTTAGTTGAGCAAGATTCAAAGCTCAGTCCCAAGTATGTAGAGTTAGAGATGTTTTTTGAAGAAAAAAAGATATAATTACAATTTGCTTCTGCTAGATCTCTGAGGAATCAAAGTCTTATATGCTAGCAGATGATAGAGGAGGGTGTGTGAATCAGACTTTTTGAATGTTCAAGACGTTTTCACTGGTGGTGAAAACAACCTTTTCATCCGGTGCCTGTATTTTTGGTGCAGGACCATGTGTTTTATGGTTGGATCCCTCAGCCCAGCAATTTCTCTAACATAAATTATTTGATAAGGGACACATGAACCAGAAGTTTGTGTGGAGCAAAGAGGAAATGGACAGAGAGTGAGTAGCTTGAGCATTCTGAACGGATGCTTGAATCTCCTTCTGAAGGTCACCTGAGGCCACTTCACAATTCAGCCCTTCACAATTTATATTTATTTGAAAAATTGAGCTGCTCGGCAGTCTTTTCTAATAGCAACATAATGGTATTGGAGTTGGATTTTAATGGCACGCCACTGCCGTTCAGGGCAACTACAGCACAAAGGTATCAATTCTAGGATGAGGCAGTGGTGAAACGACAATATTGAGGTCATATTTTTCCAGTGCCTGAACACTGAGGTGTAGACAAGAAGTTATGCTACTTTTGGCTGAAGCTTATGAGACCATTTTTCAACCATCTCCTATTTGTTCCAAATAAGGACAAAAGTAGAAAATCTAATCTCCCAGCTCCCATTATCTCAGAACGTTCGGGCTGTTCAAAGTGATGTTTTTTGAGGATTGTTCAAATATCTTCATACACTGAGTCGACATAATGTGTGAATTGGTAATCGGAGAGGGTTGACTTAACTGATAGTTCAGTGAATTATAATGTCCTTTTTGGAGCAACGGATTTAGAGGACTATGAATCAAGCACAGGTATGTAGAGCTGTAGCAGTCACAAATGCAAGGTCAGGTAGCCAAGCGTTAGGTGACGAAAGCAAGCACCAACTCCACAGATTTAATCTAGCCAGTAGGAAACTTGAGGAAATGCCAAGCACTAGAGAAATGTACCTGTTGGCTTCTTTGGGTAATGAAGATAGCATTCAACTGGTCCCTGAGGGACAAATTGTCACAATTAGTTGTAGGTTTCATAAGAACATAAGAAGAGCCTTGCTGGATCAGGCCAAAGGCCCATCTAGTCCAGCTTCCTGAATCACACAGTGGGCCACCAGATGCCTCAGGGAGCACACAGCCAACAAGATAACCTGTATTCTGTTATCACTCCCATGCACCTGGCACAGAGACAACCTACTTCTAAAGCCAGGAGGTGGCTTATGGCTTGTAACCTGTGATGGTCTTTTCCTCTATGAATCTATCCAAACCCCTTTTAAAGGCATCTAGGCAGGCTTTCCTGCCAACCTAGCAGTTCCAAAGCATGTCGATGCGAGTAGATAAATAGGTACCGCTTGCGGGAAGGTAAACAGTGCTCCGTGTTCCAGCCGCATGCTACGCGCTGCGGCAAGGAGAGTCATGCCGGCCAGATGACCACGGAGGCGTCTTCGGACAACGCTGGCTCTTCGGCTTTGAAATGGGGATGAGCACCACACCCTAGAGTCGGACATGACTGGACTTAATTGTCAGGGGATACCTTTACCTTTACCTTAGGCAGGCTTACCATCGTCCCAGAATTGACACTGGCTTTGGCCTAGAGTGGACCCGAGCTGCTCCCAAGGGTGCACTGCGGCTGCACAACGGGGCTCCGGCTTCTGTCGCATCATTGATCGGAAATTCTGGAAGCCAGAAGCCCATTGGACAGCCACAGTGCACCCTTGGGAGTGGCTTGGGTCTGCTCTAGTCCGAAGCCAGCGTCGATTCTGGGACGATGGTAAGCCTACATCTAGGCCATCACCACATCCTGTGGTTTCGAGTTTTGAATAGATGTTGGATGAACATAGTAGGGTGCGTGTGTCTGTGTGTGTGTGTGTGTGAGATAGAGAGGGGGAGGGGGCTAATAGAAGATGGTGGAAGACAGCAGATTATCTTGAGCAAAGGCCAGGCTCCAGAGACAGCAGGCTGACCTCCACTTGTGATCAACTGAGCACAACGCAGGGAACCGGGTGAGCTAAGAGATAGCAGGAGAACAGAGTGTGTGTTAATAAACAGCAGAACAAACCCTGCATGCCATGTACCAGGGAACAAGTTTCATCTGGCTGGGAGAAGGGAGCAACAATAATCAATGCTGAGCTGGGCATTGGGGAGGGAGGAGGCCAAGGGGAGAATGTTCTGAAGAGCGAAGGGCTGAGGGAAAAGGATTGGGTGAACAGCAGAGTGGAGATCCAGGGCTGAGGCGGCTTCAAAGACTGGACAAGTTGGCCATTGCAGTGATATGCCTGCATAATTATGCTTGGATAAGGACCAATTAGTAAATCAACATAGGGACAAATTAGCAAAGTCATGCAATGAATTTAATGCCTTTTTGGAAGCAAAGTAAAGGGTTTTCTTGTCATAAGGTCAGTATTGGTGTCTGAAGACTAGTTTTCAAACAGTGATTGAGGCTGCAATCCTATGCATACTTACCTGGGAGTAAGCCCCATTGAACACAAGGGAACTTACTTTGTGTATCTCCTACCCAAGCATGCATTTTAATGAGCTCCAATTCATGCATAGTTCCTTGTAGAAAACCTGCAACACTTGGACATCTAAGGGAATCAATTGAAGAGATGTGCAGAAGCATCTCAGCACACATGTTGGTTGTTGTCTGCAGATCCCTTAATCAACAATGTCAGCGGTGTACAGATGGGAAGGGGGAGGGATTACCGGTGGTACGCTCCGCTGAATCCTATCTCCCTTTCGGGTCTGGCCGGCGTTACACAGGCCTCCCAGATTTGCACCGGCCATTTTGCCAGTGCACATTATAGCACATCTGAGGAGACCCATTGGGGCGACCGAGCCATTACCCGGGTAAAGGGACGAACATCCCTTTACCCCAAAGGAAACCTCCGCCTATGCCGGCACTGACCCAATCCTGGATAGGATCCAGCGCAGCGTGCTTTTGCAGGATTTGGCTGCCCATTAACTGGGTTAATCAACTGCTTCTGTGTACATTATATGCAGTATATCTGTCAATTATAGCATAATATATTTGACACTATAAAGTGTGTGTGTACAATTTCTTGAAACGCCCTGTATATAAAATTGTGGCCCATTTACAATACAAACATGTGGCTTTATGTACTACTGTATTTGGGTATATAGGTAATGCAAAACTTGTTCCTATTTCGGGAGAGTTTGTCTTCATAGGCTCAACATATGCAGGAATTATTTTATCCTCCTGCAAAAACAGTTGTACAAATTGATGTGTACCACTGTATGTCAGGCATAGTTGTGCCTTGCATAGTTGTGTTGACTGGAGCAGCACTGACATCAAGCTATCTTATCCAGAGACATATGACACTCACAGACATTTGATGTGCATCCTAGCGTACATTCAGACTCCAATCTTGCACAAACGTTTGCCGATCTTCCTGCCCAGATCTTCCAGCAAACCAAATACATTTAGGACAATTGTCTGCATAAACCAATATCCACATCAGAATTTTGTCTTGGCAGATTACAATGGCATCCCCACTGAACAGGGAGCAAATGGAAAGAGAATTTCTGGCTTTGTTCTCACTGTGCGTGAAAGTAGTGGTTCTGGATAGAGATGAGAATCTTCATCTACATCAGATACTTCGATCAGGTTCTATGGGGAATCACCCTGAGATGCCTTCACATATCGGGGGCTTTACACTGCCCCCCACACACACGCCAGGTAAAGGGAAGAGTTTCCGGCCAGCCTATTGGCTGGAAGAGGTCACGGGGGAGGCGTGTGGCTGAGGGAGAGCAGCCGGCGTTTTTGCCGGCTCTCAGTTGCCGCCTAGGAAGCAACCCCTCTCTCCCTCCCTTGTCATAGTCTGGGATTAGCTGGTTGCCTTTTGGGGGCCAGGTAGGAATTTTTGGCCACCAACTAATTGGCACAAAGTTGGTGGTTTTTTCACCTACCTCAGACTGTGTCAGTAGATTGGGTGTTTACCCACCTGGCAGGGGGCGTATGGGTATGGGTAGGTAGGACGGAAGGGGCTCGGCATGCATCTTGAGGTCAGCAAGGTCAGGAGGTGAGCCATAACGACGGTTGACCGGGTCGGTGAGGTTGGCTGGCAAGCCCCCTGGCTGGAGTAAGCGAAGACCACCACCCATCTTGGCCTGTGGGAATCTAAACTGCTCCTCTGTCTTGACCCTTCGGGGTTGGCTGCGATAGGCTCCCTTGGGCAGAGACCAAGGGGGCCTGGAGTCAGGGTGTTTACGCCAAATTGTAATAGGGGGAGGTAGTATATATATAGCCTGTAGAGACTAACTGAGAGGTAAAGTTAAGAGGGGGGAAGGGGGAAGAGGGGGGGAAATTGGTGCAAGAGGGCATGCATAGAAGAAGAGTTCAGGAGGCAAGGGTCAAGAGAGAGAGAGAGAGAGAGAGAGAGAGAGAGAGAGAGAGAGAGCAAACTGGCAACCTGTCTTTTATGCATATGCAAAGAGGAGGAGTTGGTGGCTCTTACACTGAAAAAGGAAGTGGCCTTATTTGGGCTGGCAGTACACCTTTAGACACACACACACACACACACACACACACACACACTGGGGGGCAGGGGGAGGAGGGTAGATGACTTCCATTGTTGCAGGAAATGTGGATTTGGCCTTCCCAGGGCCAGACGTTGGTGTTAGCATATCTTTGTGGGTCCTCTTCTTCCTGCCAGACTAGCCACTTAGCAAGTCTTTAGGGCTATGTCCATGCTGTGGAGAGGGGGAAGATAATGGAATGTGCCTACGTGCTGTGAGCATTTTGGTTCATGACATCTGAAATGCTGAATGCTGGTCAGATTCTTCCCTCATGGCCTGGCTGGGGAAATCTTTGACAGCATGGCTTCACACACCCAGGTTTGACACAGGGCCATCGCGTTCTTCCTTGATACAGTCCTGGTCATGCACATGTTCCATTCTAGCTCACAAGTCATTGGCATCAAACATATTTTCAACGTCTCTTGGCAACATTCTCATTTTAAAAGGTCATGGGGCAACAGTTTGAGTTGCCCAAGTTATTTTCCCTCTGCAGGTATGTTGTTTAATCAATAAAGTGACCGTTTACCCAAACGTGCATTTGTCTGGCGTGCTTATTGGGGGGTGTAAGGGCAATCAACAAGCACTGCTGGGTGAATCTGTTTTCAGACACACAACCATTTCAGCTTCTGGTGTGGCTCACCCTACAACCTGAACATGGGCAAGAGTTTAAAGGTGCAACTTGGTGCACATCATTATTGTAGAAGAACAACTATCCATTCAAGTTTGACATAAGTTGCAATTTGTACTGATTCAGGTTTCATGCCATATTGTCAGGTTGCTAGCTGCTTACATTTCAAAATCACAAAAAGAATTTAAAAAGGCAGGCAGAATTCGAAACCAAATTAAATCAACCTTATTGCAACTTTCAGGTTGTCCTCATCACAGTAGCATTATTATTATTTTTTGCCTGAAATACCATGCTGAATTTTTCGGAGTGTGATGAGCTCATGCATTTAATAAAATCCTGCTTTGTAGTCAGGAAGCGAACAGTTAATATCATGTAAACATCCCAAGTGTTTCAGCACAAAGTGGGGACACTGTGTTTCCAAGAGATCTATTGATCTCCAACCACAGAGTTAGTCTTTTGTTGTGCAAAGGAATCTTTCAGATAAAGCTACTTGAGTGTTTGAAGATGCCGGCTCTTTGATGTTTCAAAGCCTCAATTATGTAGGTACCACACAGCTGTGTATTGAGTTGCCTTCAATGTCATATTATTTTTTTAAACAAAATATTAACGCAAGTGGCAAAGATGTCATGTTCTGTTCAAAGTCTTTGCATTCTTGAAATTAAGAGAAAAGGCTTTCATTCCCTTGAATCCTAAAGGCTCCCACCACTCCCCATCTGTGCTGTTGGACTTCATCACATTGTTATGAAAAGCTTGGTTTCCAATTCAGCACATCGTCAGTAGCACAGGTGGATTCGAAAGATGAAAATTATGCTTCCACTAGGATTGTCAAATATCCACGAGTGGTGTAGGTGGTCCAGAGATTGATTGCCAAAGTTCACATTGGTGTTGTACTATGTTAGTGAAGAATCATGTATATTATATTAGCGTGTGAGCTTCATAGAATTCTTATTGTCTCCATAACCCCCAAAAGAAGACACATGACACTGCAATTTGGGAGTATTATGGGTCACCCAAAACATTATTATATTACATATCTGAATGGCAACTTTATCTGTCTATCTATCTTAATCTATCTTAAGATGCAAACTTTCCCCTAACACAATGTAGGTATCTTTGCTATCAGTGTGACGGCTAGGAGATAGCGTGCTGATATTTTGTACTGGCAAATTCACCCGAATTCAAAGTACGGGTCTAGTAATAAACTTTAGATATGAGGTTTGATTTTTAGTCCTTTTGAACTGCGGTTCGTTTTCCTTTAGATGTCAACATTCCGTTAACCGTCCATTGCTGCATTAAACCCGATGATGATCTTCAAAAGATGATCGAAACATCGTCTCTGTACTGAATCCTATTACATTTTGTAACATCCTTTAGAGCGCAATCCTGAGAGGAAAGCTGGTGATGGAATGAGTATTCTGTCGCTGGGAGATGTCGCAAACGTGCCGTAAAGCACGTTCGCGATGACTCAGGAGCAAGGGAGGCTGGTGCAGAGGCCGGCATCCCTTGCTCGGTTGCCGGAGAGCCCCTGCGGCAGCCAGACCAGGTAAGCCAGGATCCAGTGACCGCGGCGGTGTTGCAGTGGGCGAGGGAGGGGGGCCATTGACCTAGCCAGCCCGGAAGGGGGCGGAGGATGGCCTTGGCCACATCCCGGCCCCCGCCGGGCGGTTAAAACATTACACGGCCTCCTTCGACTTCCGCCAGCTATTTAGCTGGTGGAAATCCAAGGAGGCTGATAGGGCTTGCCCCGGTTTATACCCAGGGAAGGGGACAAACACAGACCTCCGGCTCGGTGGCAAAACAGCCGCCGGGGCTCAGGATCTGGCCGGCAGCCCTGGGCCGCCGGCTGGATCCTTCCGGTGGATTGCGCTGTTAATGTAATAAACAAATCTAAGTCATGGCTTCAAAACCCTGTATACACATCTTATCGTCTTTAACTTGGACTTTGTTTCTCACTGTCCACACAATATAACAGGGGTGACCAAACTGCGGCTCCTGAGCCACATGCAGCTCTTTGACATATAGTGTTCGGCCACTGGCACAGGAGTTCGGCACAGGAGTCTCCTGTACGTTGCTTTCGCTTCCCTGAAAGGCTCCGAAGGTGAGGGGGCGGGGCCGCTTCGTTCCTCCATGTAAGGGAGGCTCCGATTTCAGCAGAACTTACAGCTCCGCCCCCCCCCCTCCTGTAGTGACGCCAGTGTGTTCGGCTCTCGGAAATATGTTGGCTGAGCTCCTTTTTGCATTATAATTAATATAAAAGGTAAATAAGAAATTTTCACACATTGTAATTATTTACCAGGTATAAACTGAGAGTCCACTGGATTCAAACATAAGTTCAATGTTCATGGTGAGTTAATAGATTTAAGAATTTAAATGTTTCTTAAATATTGCGGCTCTCAAACATCTCTCTTACAGCTCTCAAACATCAACAAGGCCATCAAATGGCCCAATCCTCTTACAGTGGTGGATTTGCTGCAGCATCGCAAAAGCCACTCTGCCATTGTGTGCTTCAAGGCCCCTAGCGCATATGGACACAGGATCCACTCATGCCAACAGCTCTTGGACAGGGAAACTATGCATGTGATGCCTTCCATTGAAGTGAATAGAAGAGCCTTTTTGGTCAAAGTAGTTCTGCAAACATCGGAGTTCTCATTCCTGCAAGGAAGTACTGAACTTCTGAGTCTCAGGACTTGAAATGAGAATTTGAGTTTAACAGCTCAGTCCTTTGGTTTTCTCTGCCATAGCATGCAGCCACACCAAAATGGGCTGTGCTGCATGCTATTGGGAGGGGAAATATTTCCCTTACCCATCTGTAAGCTCCCACTGTCAATGGGTCTCCTCAGACCTGTGCCAGCTCTTTAGCTGGTGTTCAAATCTGAGGAGACAAAAAGGGGTGTGTCTGCTTGCTCCAGAGGGAATAGCATCCGGCTCAAGCCAATCGTGCTGGGTGCCACCCCTCCTACTTTCGACATGGCCCTGGCCCTCCCTCCATTCTCCCCCAGAATGGCCTACCCCCCACCCTTATGCCCACCCCTCCCACTAACTGAAGTCGGTAGGCCTTCTTTGCCCCACTGCCGTGCGCAGGGTCTTTGCAGCATCTCCGATGGTGGTTCGGAAGAACGTTGTCCCGTGTGCTTCCGGAACATGTTTAACACCGGACTGCTGGGTTAGGATTGGACCATAAGTCTGGAACCACTATAACCACTATAACCACTTTGGGGAGCTACTATAGACTGCATGCATTTGGATCTCAGAGCTATATCCATGCACAGAAAGAAATAGGAATGTGCAACATCAGCCCCCAATTGGTGGTAGTAGGAAGGCTCCTGACTGGCCAGGACTGATAGACTGAGTCTGTGTGTCCGTGTGCACCAATGACTCCAGAACAAGGACCCCCAACCTGAGACCCCCCCAAACTCTCAGCTGAGCTTTGTATATAGCTGCTGATGGCCTGGGATTGATGACTATCTGAGAAACAAAACGTATTTGTAAATACACAGAGAAGAATACATTTGCCTATAAGGAAAACTTGAGCTCTTGGCAGTGAGAAATGTTGAATTTAAATACCAATTCATTCTTTTCATTTCATCTCTTTTCTTTCATCCTCTTCCCCCAAAAAGAAAAAGAAAATCTGTGGAAGAGTCTGGAAGGGAATGACAAGAGGGAAAATTACAACAATTTTCATGTCAGTGATAATAAATCAATGCAGCTTTTTCTCCGCACACCTCTGGAAACATGATGGCCAGGACCTTCAGCTGTTTTAATTGGCAAGCTGTGTGCTAACAAAATAGCCACAGACATAATGCAAAAGTTAGCCATGTGAACTCAGTCAAAGCTTGTATTAACAATGGAAAAAATAAATCTTTTCATATTGCAAGAAAGAAGATCAACTTCTGGTTACTGCAGATTAGCCTTGGGCTAACAGAATGTTCTTTGTTTGGCAAAAAAAAAGAAAAAAATAGCTGGACAGCAGCAACAACAACCTTTTCAAGGATTATTGTCATTATTTTCGTTCTTTTCTTTTTTGGCATGTAAAGGAAAGAACAAACACCATTGGGCCTCCAACAGATGAGCACAATATGGTGTTTGAGAGTACGCAATTGGCCTTCTAAATAAACAGCCTGATCCACAGAGGCCGTCCCAAGATCTACACCAGTTGCAAAGAGGGCACAGTTGCAAGTTGCCCCACAGACCGGGGTAGGGGGTTGGTGGGAGTTTGAATACGGAGAAGCCTTTGCCAAGAGGGAATGTAGCCTGGTGGGCCTCTGTCCACTTGATAGTCGGAGCCAGACTTTCAGAAACCGCATTCAATGGATGGATGGATGGATTATCATTATTTCTTCATGACCAGAGCCTAAGCGTGTAAAGGTTGATGCCCTCCCAACATTTTACAGATGCAGACAGAGACATGCTTGTTGTACCATTATTGCCCAGCGTCAACCCTTCCCCCCAGGCCCACATGACCGAAGGCTCTTCTCTGCGTACTGTCAGATGGATGCATTTGCTCTGTCTGCAAGAGCTAGCCCTTCACTGATCTAAAGGCAAGGAGGTACTTGCTCCTTAGGTTAAAGATAAGCACCTCCCTTATGAGGAAAGGCTACAGTGTCTGGGGCTTTTCAGTCTAGAAAAAAGGCACCTGAGGGGGGACATGATTGAGACGTATAAAATTATGCATGGGATGGAGAGAGTGGATAGAGGGAAATTCTTCTCCCTCTCGCACAACACCAGAACCAGGGGACATGCACTAAAATTGAGTGGAGGGAGAGTTAGAACAGACAAAGGAAAATATTTCTTTACCCAGCGTGTAATTCATCTGTGGAACTCCTTGCCACAGGATGTGGTGATGGCACCTGGCCTAGATGCCTTTAAAAGGGGTTTGGACAGATTCATGGAGGAAAAGACCATCACAGGTTACAAGCCATAAGCAACCTCCTGGTTTGAGAAGTGGGTTTTCTCTGTGCCAGGTGCGAGGGAGTGACAACGGGAAACAGGTTATCTTGTTGGCTGTGTGCTCTCGGAGGCATCTGGTGGGCCACTGTGTGACACAGGAAGCTGGACTAGATGGGCTTTTGGCCTGATCCAGCAGGGCTCTGTAGTAAACAGGCCTATATCTTTTGGTTTAACTCCATTTTGATTCTCAGTCGTTTGGGATTCTCTGCCTGCTTGTTGCAGTGCCTTGGAGATTGGCAGGCGTCCAGCAACCATGAAGTTGCATTTTTTGGTTCTGTCCTGCCTCGGGAGTCTTATCTGTATGGGAACTGAGTTGGTTAGTCATTCCCTCATTATTTCAACCACCTGTGTTAGACATCACAAGACTCTTTCAGTTGGGAGGGGGATGAGGAGTTTGAACGTGTGTCATCTTTTGATTGGTCAATTGTCTTTGTCCATCCCCTGATCCCCAAAAGTGTATTTAAACCGTCCTTTGAGAATCCATTTTGGAGCATCTCATTCTCACTTACTGCCTGCGTGTTATGGCATTTTGTGGAGTTGGCTTCCTGGGCTGAACGGCCCTGATGCCTCCCAGCCAAGCCTGGCTGGGTGGGCCCCTGCACAGCATCCCTGCCTGGGATGGCTGAAAACCTTATTCCATCTTTGGTGAGTTCTTTAGGGAAATGGTAAGCTTAGGAGTTATCTCTTTTTTGTGTTCTGTTCTGTTCTTCTGTATGTTGTATGTCTTATGTATTTAGCAGTTTACTGCCTTATTTATTCCTGTGTCTCTTCTATGCCTTTTGCATAGTCTAAATTAAATAAAACAACTCTATTTTATACACTGTGGTTTTCCTTTGAACCAACCCAAGCTAAATCTAAAGTCTACGCTGGCCACACGCTACCCTGTTCTCTCTCACGTTGGGTCATTTGGACTGCCCTTGGTCAGGGAGTCACTTGACCCACGGTCCTGTACTCTGCAGCCCCCCCCCCCCGGAAGCTGGGGTTTGGGGGGAGCTAGGAGACCCCCAGCTGGTGGCAGTCTACCGTTGTCCCCCTTGTTTTGGGGGTGCCCCCCTCCTTGTCCAGGTTGGGGGGAAAAGGAGAAAGGGGGGAGTGGCGCACGCCGGTTTGCTGGCCTTGTTCTGTGCTGGACTCAGGGTGGCCATAAACCCCCCTTCTCTACAGGCTCTTCTTATGTTCTTATAAGCTTTATTATCCTATGATCAGCAGTTCAAAACGAGCCTCCCCAGCTTGTGAAATGACAGGCTATGTGACCGCTTAATAATTGTGCTGGTGTGTTTGTGTGCATGTGTACTAGAGAGAAAGTGCATTCCCCACCCCTTGGTGGATTAGGAATTGAACTTGGGGATTTATTGATGGTGCAGTCCTGTCTAAGTAAAGGCCATCGAAGCAGCCGCTCCTTCCATCCAGGTTGTCACAAGGCACATTTGCGGCCCCCGGTGAGTGAGTGGTGCCAACGGAGAGCAACGGAGAGTGGTGCCAACAGCAGCGCCACAGTAGAAAGTTAAGTCTCCACCAGATGGGGGCGGGCAGAACGGGGCATTCTGGGGGTGGGTGGGCTTGGAGCACTGGGTCCAGGAGGGGGGAGGGATCCGAGGAGGCCACCTCCACCATATCCTATCCTCCTTCCCGGGCCTGTTGGGCCTCTCACAGGCCTCTCAAATGTATGCCAGCAGAAGTAGGCCCAGAGCAGATGGCACATTATGTGTGGGGTAAAGGAAAAAAAACATCCCTTTACCCTGAAGAGGCCGCCGCCTGTGCCGAGGTAGACCCAATTTTGCACAGGATGTGGCGGCGGGCCCCTTATGTGCGATGCTGCGTCCTGCTAGACAGGATTGGGCTGTTAATGCCACTCCGGCCTTGCTTTAGCCAGTCTAAATTTAGGGCACACACCTAGATTTTGGATTGAGTGTGAGGACATGTGGTAGGACATGACAGATGATCAATGCATGTGACTTTTTGTCAAAACGTAATTTTGCAACTATTACCCCCTTAAATTTGCCTCATTCCAAGGAGCCCGAATGGACAACGTCCCATACCACTTGGCAGGTGACTGACTAACCAAGTGGTTTAATCATGGTAAATTATCAGGCTTTATAAATGGTCATATACACTGTCGGTCACCTTCGCTTTTATCACTCAGACCTGGTCCACACATGAAGCAAGATGAAGTGGTAGAGTCCTGAGGCAATAGAGTGGATTATACCACTTTAGATTGTGGCTTGGTGTGCCTGAAGATGGGTTATGAAGAACAGGCTCACCCCTGAGGTAACCAGGAGGGGGGGGTCCTACATGTACTGAGGCCAGGTTGGTGGCAACAAGGGGTGGGGCCATCTCTGTGGCGGTGCTGCGATGATAGAATCCCCTCCTTCTTGAACTCAGACTTAATGAACCTTTAACTAATAAAAATAATATTCTCACTCAATGAGCCAATACAAGTAGCCTGTATTCATTAAAACTCTGTGATTCCCCCCCTCCTCTGAAAATGGAACAATAACAGCCCCACAATGGCCATGCAGCCATAGCTTAAAATGACAGGAAGGAGTTGACTGATTCCGTACATTGATTGGCAGCAGGCATCAATCATTATTCTTCTGGCAATACTCAACAGGAGCACATCACTTTGCAGCAAATCTGGCAGGTCTGAATGGGGATTATTTTGGATGGGTTTACCAATAAATGTCGTGCCGAAAAATTCTCGACACAATAAGAATTCATCACTGCTGCCAATCATCCGCTTGGTGCCAATCCCCATTTGCAGCCTCCCTTGGATGGAGGTGTGAGCCACGCTAATGCCCCAAATATATCAAATAGCATAACAAGCCTTCGGGGCGAAGGAAGAACATGCCAGACAGGATTTTTAAGGCTGGAGATGTTAGGGAGGGGGCAGGGAAAGATTGGATAAGATGGATTGGCAATGAGAACAGGAAAGGCAGAAGGAAGTACTTCATAAAACACAGAACTCAAACTTTGGGAATTCATTGCTGCAAGCCAGGTCTGCCCAATTTGTAAACCAGCACACTGAACACAACCGAGTTTGGTATATTTGGTCCACCAGTGATACCAGTGATATGCATACTCCTTCCAGTTCATATAAAATGATTTGATTGGCCAAGTTGTCATTGGATGTTTGAAATGAAATCATGACCCATTCCAAATCTAGATCCCATTGTGCTCCTAAGGAAGCCATGGAGAGCGCACGCGCGTACACACACACACACACACACACACACACACACACACACACACACACACACAAGCCTTTTCCCTTTACCAAATGGACCTGGTACTGGCAGTTGGGGGGGGGGGCAGTAGGTCTTGCGTTAGATCTTAGTTGCTGCCACAAATATGTGCTCCAATATCCACAGTCACTAGGAATCATGGAAGATGTAGCTATCATGGTTTCTGGCATCCCTAGAAGGGAGGGCTGGAACAGTGCTCTCTATTCTATAATGCATGCTCACAGCAGCATCTCACACCTAATGGATGCATGCCCCACTGCAAGTGATGTAAAAAAAAATCATGCTGTGTAATAATCACAGCTGAGCTGCGTTACACAAGGTGTACCCTGCCACAGGATGTGGTGATGGCACCTGGCCTAGATGCCTTTAAAAGGGGTTTGGATACATTCATGGAGGAAAAGACCATCACAGGTTACAAGCCATAAGCAACCTCCTGGTTTTAGAAGTGGGTTTTCTCTATGCCAGGTGCAAGGGAGTGACAACAGGAAACAGGTTATCTTGTTGGCTGTGTGCTCTCGGAGGCATCTGGTGGGGCCACTGTGAGATACAGGAAGCTGGACTAGATGGGCCTTTGTCCTGATCCAGCAGGGCTCTTCTTATGTTCATATGTTTTTATATGTACTGCAAAAGAAGAGCAAGAAAAGCAGCTGGTCATGGCCGCTGGAGCAGGGAGACATAAAACAACAAGAGGGGAAAGGACACTAATGAGAAGTCTAGTCAAAGAAGGAGAGAGCAATCCACAAGCTTTTAAACTAGGTAAGTGCCATCCCTACTGGTGGGGATAAACACATATACCCACACCTACTGTTATTGCACAGGTCTAGCTCGCAGGCCATCATGCTTCCAACACCTGCAATGCATGGGGTGAATTGCCACCCCCAGTAGAAGCTAGGCCAGAACTGGTGCAGCAAGAACAATTTTGGAATGGGTCTAAGACATGCTGCATTTCAGAAGTTTCCAGCCCTGATTTGGAAACGAAACAGAGGCTCCAAGATATTTTTGCCTTTCCCACTTTGTCTCTGAGGTCGTAGTCCATAGGAGGTGGCATTTAGTACAGCCAATGAGGTTGAGGGTCCGTCCCCCCATGTAACAGCCCAGCTTGGTCCAAATGTCTGAAGAATTTCAAGGGAAATCAAAATAATGTTGATTATTACTGCAATAATAATGGAAATCGTGGGGATTTCCATACCTCCCTAGACAACAACTCCAGTTCTTACAAGGGTGCTCAGAACAGAACAGGAAGGAAATACAGAGATGGACATCCTGGTGTAAATGCATCCGAGGACATGGCATAAAGATAAAACAATAATCAAGGCTTGTCTCATGCAGAGCAGTTACGGTAGTCCAGCCTGTTGAATATGCTCAGTGATTTTACTAGCAAACCTCTTTGTTGCTGTGTCCAAAAGTTGCACAGTTGTGACGTGCTCAAAGCCTGGAAATGGATAGATATGCTGGTCCCCTGCATAGAGGCAGAGTTCAGATTACAATCACGTTCAATTGTTCCTAATAAAAGTTTCTTCAACCATAGTCTCTCCCGGCTCTCTTTCTTTTCAACCGCACACGTGCCGCATTGGTATGTATCGCGTTGAATCATAAGACTCTTTGTCAGGTGGCAATAGAAGATGTAATAGCATCTGGGGGAAGAGGGAAGGAGTTGAGCAGAATTGCAGTCCTGCACACCTCAGATAAACAGAGACTCAGTTTGTTCACTCCCTTTTCCATTGTCCTGATTGACAAGTATCACCTCGGCTCATGGAGTGTGCAGAGATAAGGACTTTGCAGCCGGGGTCTGCAGGAGGGAGAAGAAGCACCACATGCTTTTGAGCTGGCCTGTCTCTTTGTCTGGGCACCTTTGTGGTTTGTGGATGGTCAACCCATTTGGCCTTAGCTTCACAGAATCTATGAAAATATCATCAAAGATGGACCAAAAGACAGTCGTATCCAACCTACCAGTCCTCACTGGTTGGCCCACAAAATCAGACTCCAGTGAGCCAGAAATTGGGCTGAAGTACACCGCAGATGTAGGCCAGCGGGTGGCGCAGTGGGTTAAACCACTGAACCATGAGCTGTTGATCGAAAGGTCGGCAGTTCGAATCCGCGACGGGGTGAGCTCTCGTTGCTTGGCCAGCTCCTGCCAACCTAGCAGTTCCAAAGCATGTTAATGCGAGTAGATAAATAGGTACCGCTTGCGGGAAGGTAAACAGCGCTCCGTGTTCCAGCTGCATGTTACGTGCTGCAGCAAGGAGAGTCATGCCGGCCACATGACCACGGAGGCGTCTTCGGACAACGCTGGCTCTTCGGCTTTGAAATGGGGATGAGCACCACACCCTAGAGTCAGACACGACTGGACTTAATTGTCAGGGGTCACCTTTACCTTTACACTGCAGACTATGCAAAGCAAAAGGCTCCACACTGGAGAAATCAGGACTATCTGTGGTTTTCCACTCCCTAGGCAATAACTGCATAAATGTCCTGAATATAGGTAGTTACACTTTGGTGGATTTTCTCGTTGGGCTGATCCAGACATGAAAGCAACCCTTCACTCACTCCATCACAACTGCGGCAGCAAGACAGGAGACTGGTTGGAAGGTGGGCAGACAGGTGAGGGGTTGGTGGGAGTGGGGTCCTAATGCTCACTAAGGTGTGTGGGAGGAGCATACAGTCCTTCTGCATTTTCAATGGCTTCATCAGGAGCATGAAGTTCTACACTGAGCTGAGGTCTACACTAAAAAGACATGAGGTCTACACTGAGCTGTCCAAATTTTCCAAAAGTAGTTTATTTCCACTGCTCCCAGTTCCCAGCCTGATTGAGGTGTGTGTTTGTGGGGGCAGAGAAACCCTATGTTAATGCATGAGTTTTATAGCACTAGATATTACTGAGGGAGAGATGAGAATATGTGGGGCTACTGCATCTTCCACCATGTCTAATTCTGGCCCAGGTTAGATCAACTCTTGAGACTCAGTGAGCTCTGAAACAGCAAAGGGAAAAAAATCATTGGCAGGCAAAGAGTTGCGCTCCCAGTTGTGAGTGTGCACAAACACACAAACCCCAACTTGTAGATGGCCTCTTCTCTGCTTTGCAGCGATCCCCTCAGGAGAAGATTAGAAAGATTCCTCTCCATTTCCCACAATGAAAGGTAATAAACAGTCTCTCTGCCGCCACCTCTTCCTTTCCCTGCTCCAAACCTAATGTGTCATTCAGCAATACCCATTTGTCCAGTAAGAATATAATGGAATTATTCATTACTTCACTTGATGCCCCAAAGATTGAAAAATAGTTGTTACATACCAGAAAATGATTGTGCGCTAAAAGATTAATAGGCGCGAGGATTCACCAGCTGTCCACTATGTTCAGAAGGGGGGAAAATATATGTAAATCATCACAGTTGCTGGCACAAAATGTTGTACAATTTGCGCCTGGCGTCAGGGTCACAACAATAAAAACTCCACGGGCACGTTTATGCCTCTCCACTTCCCTTCTTAAGGCCGGCGCATGATTAACGGCGTCGTTGGCACCGCGACCGGGAGCAGTGGCTTTGGCGAGGCGGGAGTGTGGCTTGCACGAGGCCTCGTCGTCTTTTAGCACTGCATGCAAATGATCCTTTTGTCTTCCTGTGAGGAAAAGTTTAAATAAAATCCATTCCAGGCAGCTGTTCAACCAAGTGATTGTGTCCCCCCCCCCCCGGTCTGGAAATGGAGGCGGCTCTTTTCTTGTGGGTTCTTTCCCCCTTTTTTCCTCTCCCTTTGGAAAACGGCGCCTTGTAAATCCATTGCTCGCATCCCTCATCTCACTGCACAATACAGCTTTATTTGCTGGAGCGTTTTTCTTACAAGCAGCCTTTGCCTGAGTTGCATTTCAGAGTTAAGCGTCACCCATTACAGAGATTAATAATGAAATGATAGTGCAGGGAAATTAAAAGATATATGGGCAGGGGTGTCTCCCCCCCCCCCCCGTCTGCTGCTTTCTAGGGGGACTTGGAAAATGAGATGAAGAATCAATGAGGCAACAAAATCCAAGAAGGCTCTTTCACTGTTCCTCATAATTTCTGTCTGACCAATGGATCAGAGGAACTCAGGATGGAGAAAGAGGCAAATTTAAGGGTGTTGGGGCCAATCTAGAAATACATCACTTGCATTCGTACCAGTGTATTTTTCCTCCAGCCAGGGTAAGCGCTGAAGAACCAGTTCTCTCAAGTAGCCACATGGTTCAGTTTGAATCCAGGAGCAGGGCTAAAAAAGGCTGGGGGAGGAGAGGAACTGAAGAAAGCACTGATTGTTTAGTGCCTGTGTGGTCTGCAACCTCCACCCAAATCACTGCAGCAAGTTTTGATCTTTTTAATAATGTTTGTACCTTACACATGACACACACAGAGAGAGAGAGAGAGAGAGAGAGAGAGAGAGAGAGAGAGAGAGAGAGAGAGAGAGAGAGAGAGAGGGAAGGATAACTGCATGAACAAACAAGGATACATGTACTTTTTATTGTAAGGTGGAAAGTCTGCCGGAAATCTATGTCTGTTGTGCAAACCAAGAAGCCAGGTTCATATAATGGGTTAAAAAAAACCTAACTAACTGCTGTGACTGTTCTTAAAATACAGTGAGAGAGGAAACCAATACCAGTACAGCAGAAGCAGTTTAATGTTGTTCTTGTTATTGTTGTTAGGTTCAATACATTGCAAAAGAATACTCTTCTTGGGGGAAGTGAGAAAACAAAGCAGCCTTCCGTATTATCTCAAAGGAAGCATCTATAGTTATCCTCATGATGTCTGTTCAGCATCCAAACTCCTGTTCCTAAAAATCTACAAAGGTCTGTGCCTTAACGATCACATAGTATTTAGCGTTAAATTGCATGGAGGCTTCATGGAGAGCACTTTCGCTGGAAAGTCCCCAGTTCAAATTTCACCTCAGCTTTCAACTCAGTCAGCAGGGCCAAAGTACCAGTTATGAAAAACGTGTGGGTCGTTTGGTCTGGTATTTCTCTCTCTCTCTTTTCCCTGGGAGCAGTGGCATCACTGTGACGCGCGTCACCCCAGAGCAGGGGACGCGCGTCACCCCCCCCCGACTCACCCCCCCCTACAGAAACTTACCTTTTCCGGCGCTCGTCACCCTCCGGGAGCCGGCCGGGAAGCGCTCCAGGGCCTTCTGAAAAGGCCCTAGAGTGCTTGCGTTAAAACGCGAACTTTGAAGATTTTCGCGCATGCGCAGACCCTCCTGAGGGCAAGAGGGCAGGCCCTTGCCCTCAGAAAAGGGTTTACGCATGCGCGAAAATCTTCAAAGTTCGCGTTTTAACACAAGCGCTCCAGGGCCTCTTCTTTTCAGAAGGCCCTGGAGCGCCGGCCGGGCCGGACGCTCCCCGGTCTCGAGCGTCCGGCCTCCGGAGGGTGACGCGCGCCATCGCGGAGGTGACGCGCGTCACCCCTTGGCGCGCGTCACCCCCCGGCGGCCCGCTCCGCCCGCCACGCTACAGTGACGCCAGTGCCTGGGAGCACCCAAAATAAGGGGGGGAGACAGTAGGTAGGGGAGCTTTATTACTTTGCCCCTACTGAAGGCCAATGGAAGCTTTTTTCCTAATCAAAATGCATGGGGTCGGGTGGTGGTGGTTCTTGCTTCCCTCTGAAACGATGGTGGAAGGAACACACCTTCCATTGTGTTAAAAAGTTAGGCCATTTTTTCCCCTTTGATTCTTCACCCCCAGAACTATATATGAACCTCCATGAATCTATCCAAACCCCTTTTAAAGGCATCTAGGCCAGGTGCCATCACCACATCCTGTGGCAAGGAGTTCCACAGATGAATTACATGCTGGGTAAAGAAATTTATTTTGTCTGTTCTAACTCTCCCTCCACTCAATTTTAGTACATGTCCCCTGGTTCTGGTGTTGTGCGAGAGGGTGTTGTCCACCCACCTCAACTCTGAAGGTGGAGACACCCAAAGAAGGGCATCAGGAGATGATGACTGCAGGCAGGCAGGTTGCTACAGAATGAGATGGTGTCCTTACAACGAGCCCATCAGGTACACTAAGTATTTTCATCCCCAGGTTGGAGATGATGGGGAACACTGTGGCCGAGTGGAAGGGGTTCAGTCCTAAGGCCACCTTGTCAGTTCATGGCAGAGAAGAGATTTGAGCTATGGAAGCCCCGATTCACAGCCCAGTCTCCTGGCCACTGAGCCCCCAGGGTGCACCCTGTCCACTCCCAGATGTCACACATTGGGAACTACCACCATCACCAGTTTCAAATATTGGCAGAATCAGACATGCCTCTTGATGAGCCTGGGCCCTCAGCCAGTGCCCAACCCCTTTTACAGCGCAATCCGGATCCTCTGCACCAGCGGCCAGGCTGCCGCCGGACTGGAGGTCTACTTGGGGAAGGGGACGCTCGTCCCCTTCCCCGAGTGTAAATGCTGCCTGGGCCGATAGGCCTCCTCGGATTTCCACCAGCAAAATTGCTGGCGGAAGTCAGAGGAGGCCGTGTAATGGCCCAGCCATTCGGCAGGGACTGGGATATGGCCGAGGCCATCCCCTACCCCCTCCCGGGCCAACTGGGCCAATGGGCCCCCTCCCCCACTGGGCGAACTGCCTCCCCACCCACCGGATCCTTACCTGGGTCTGCCGGCGACTGCTCAGGCGCTCCGGTGCCAGAGGAAGGGAGGCCGGTCTCTGAGCCGGCCTTCCTTGCTCGAGAGTAGTCGCAAACGGCTCTACAGCCGGTGACGCAACACTCGTTCCGGAAAGGTTCGGGAAAGCCATTTCTAGGTGGCTGTGGGCATTGTCTTCTCCTAGGGCTAGACTTAGCATGTCAATGGAGGGAGGTGTGCAAAGTTGTGATGTGCTGTGAGTGCACTGGTTCATGGCCTTTGCGAAATGGTGGGTGGTGGTCAGGTTTTTCTCCTTGGCATAGCATGAGCTGGGAATCCTTTCCTGGTAGCAATTCATGCAGGCTTGGCACAGGGACGCGGCGTGGTTATCACGTTGCTTATGATGTAAGCCGCCTTGGTTGCCCTGCTTATGTAAGCCGCCTTGGTTGCCCTGGTGGGAGAAAGGCGGGGTAAAAATTCTATAAATAAATAAAATAAATAAAATGATACATTCTCGTTTGGCTCATGTTCCATTTTAGGCGCACGGTATATTCCAAAAAGGTCTCATGGAACAGTGCATCCAGTAAATGTGTGTGTGGGGGGCATCTTAATGGGAAGTTTTCCCCTCTCCATTTTTGAGCATTCATTGAGCGTATGAGCTCATAACAGCTGTACAGTGTTCTTGCCTGGGCATGTATTACCTTTCGGGCCCGGGAGTGTTCTGACTCCTGTCTTGACCTCCCAGTTTGGACCTAGTGCTCTGACTCCTGATGCAACTCTAGGTTCCATGAGCCAAAATGACAACTGTCTACGGCACAGCCCTGACAGTTACCTTCCCCTTCTTTGCAGCATTCTGACAATGCCGCTCTCTCTTGCACTGGCAAAGCTGTTCATGAGGAGAAGGCACACGGATAAAGTCACAGAGGTATGAGGTGATATTCTAGAAGATTTGCATTCCTGGCAAGTCTGGAAGAACCTGTTTCCTCAAGCCCATTTCCCCATATTTTAGGCAGTCTCTCTCAGTAGTTCATCAACTCCCCCTCTCTTGGAACTGTCAGAGTCCTTCAACGATTCTCTCCGCCCTGCTAAACCTTGGTTCCTTTCCTAATCTGTAGCAGAGCAACTCTTATCCAAGTGTCACCCAACAGCACACTACGCATGATTGAGAGTCCATGCAGCAGCCAATATACTGCTCCCGACAATGTGGGGGAAATGTTAACCTGATAGGTAATCATTTTATTTTGGACCATCTTAATCACCCTGCACCTGGTTGGCACTTGATATGAGTAGATAAGTAGCATCAAGAGACAGATAGAATTTGATGGGTACCATTTTTTCCCATTTGTTTATTTATAATATTTAGGGTGTGCTTTTTTTCAGTTCTGACTTATCTTTTTCCAGTTAGTCTGCTGCCAGAGATGGGGACAAAGTCTTGGAGGAACTGGTACCCGCATGAATTTGGGTTCATTCACTAGTATTTTGAGGCTGTTTCCTAAGGAGAAGCCAGACTTTGACCTTAAGGATGTGTCCTCTTCATGGGGCGACAGGTAAATTACATTTGCTGGCTCCCTTATATGGCACGGCACAAATATCCTTGTAAATGATGCATAATTGCCCTGTGATTATATGGCTATTGCTGCACATTGTCAACAAAACAATTATTTCGCAGCCCAATCGCTGCTGATTTACAGGGCACGGTGATTAGCAAAGAAAAGCTTGGGAGCCAAGGGAGTCACAGGGAGCTCCTTCAACACATACGAAGGGCAATTAGTTTGTGCAGTGGCAACAAAGCAGAAGCCCGGAATGAAAATGTTGAGACAGGGGTTGGAACTTGGAAAAGTGACCCATTGGCTGATTGCAACTGTCAACACCCTGCCCGTTGCAACTCCCTGCCCGTTGCCTTCGCCGCACTGAATGTCTATGATGGCGAGGGGCGGGGCCACCTCGTACCGGGGAGTAAACGGGGGCTAGGATGGTGCGGAATTTACAGTGCCGCCCCCACCGTAGTGACGCCTCTGTTTCTGAGCAAATGCAAAGGTTTGTGATGTAAGAAGGGGAAGGCAGAGGATGAGATGGGTAGATAGTATCACTGATGCAATGAACATGAATTTGAGCAAACTCCGGGAGGCAGTGGAGGACGGGACGGCCTGGCGTGATATGGTCCATGGGGTCACGAAGGGTCAGACACGACTTAACGACTGAACAACAACAACCGTGATGTAAGACTGCAATCTCTGCACGTTTACCTGGAAGGATGCAGTGGGCTCCTTCAGATGACCGTGTTCCTCTTTACTTCCAACAAATGAAAACTATCCACACAAACTAGAGCAACAGCAGTTTGTGCAAAGCCAACTTCGTTCTCCTCCCTTGTCTACACTATTCACGCTTGTTCACTCAACACAAGGTCCCTCCATCCAGAGCGCAATCCTGCGTAAGGATCCGGCTGGCAGCCCAGGGCCACCCGCCGGATCCTGTGCACCGGCGGCCAGGCTGCTGTCGGGCATGAGGTCCACTCGGGGAAGGGGACGCTCGTCCCCTTCTTCGTTTGTAAACGCAGGCAGCCCCAACCGGCCCCATCGGATTTCCGCCAGAAAAATTGCTGGTGAAAGTCGGAAGAGGCTGTGTAACGGCCTAGCTGCCCAGCGGGGGCCAGGATATGGCTGAGGCCATCCCCTGCCCCCTCCCGGGCCGGCTGGCCCAATGGCCCCCCTCCCTCGCCCCCTCACCCGCCAGATCCCCACTTACCTCGGCCGGTGGCTACAGGGGCACTCCGGTGCTGGAGCAAGGGAGGTCGGCCTCTGCGCCAGCCTCCCTTGCTCACAAGTCCCTTTCCAGCATGTTTGCGATGTCTCCCTGTGCCGGAACGCTCATTCCGGTGCCGGGAGCAGCCTCAGGATTGCGCTGCCAGTTACTGAGTAGTAAGTAACTAGCAGTGAAATCCTATGCATATCTATGGAGAAGTAAGCTCAATTGAGTTGAATGCCACTTACTGGTAAGTGTGTGCAGGATTGCAGCCTAAGGCGTATGTGTGAGCAGTCATCACTTTCCCAAGTCTACTTGGTAAGCAGTCATCTGGTGGACACTGAACAGGTGAGCAGGTTGCAGGTTGGTTTTCCTGCCCCTTGCCGTTCCTTCTCTGAATCTCTCTTTCTCTCTTTTGGTTGTACATTTTAGGTGATCGATTTGGTTCAGACATCATGGACCTGAGCTCCTCAATGCATCACTGAGACTGTCTTTTCAAATGGCCAGCGCTGCTGGAGCGAAACATTTTCCCTTATTAATATGGGACGGCATCAGTGCTTCCTGACCCAAACAGCTCTTCTTTCATTGATCAAAAGTACACAGATATCCCCTCACCAGACAGTCAGACTGTATGAAAGCCACTTAGGAAACAAAGGGGGTTCCCTAGGTGCCTTTTGTTTAATTGGAAGGATGGGGCAAACGGTAAAATCACCATCAAGATGACAATTCATTTTCAGCCTTCTGAAATGGAAGCAGTTGAGATTTCCCTCATTGATAAGAGCAAGTTGCATATCAATGGTTTAGCTTCTGCTCATCAGGTGAAAGGTGAAGTGAGGGTGATATTTTCAGAGTTCGGTCATATTTTACAATACAGTGGAAATATCACAACAAAATAGGATGGGGATAAAGAACTTGCCGACAAGGGGCTCAAGGCAGTCCCTCCCCCAGGACGCCCCGGTTCCCACGTGACCTGCCCCACAGCATAACTCTGGGTACCAAGGGTCCTCCTTCATATTATAACACTCCCTCACCATCCTGTCTGCTCCACACCATGCCTGTGTGAAATGAGAGTGGTCTGGTCTGGGTTCCCAGCCTGAATGCTTCAGTTCATACCAGAAGCAGCATGGGCCAGGCAATCTGCAGTTCACACTCCTGTAAGTACGCTAAAGGGAAGAGAATTGGGACCCACATCACCGTTTCCTTGCTAGCTGGGGCCAAGTCAGTGCCAAACTACATGATTTGAAGAATGGGTCAGTTAGGCCATGAACCTTTGATTCTTCATGTATAGTTCTGGGGGTGAACTATCTGGCTTTAGACCTGGCCCAGGTGCAAGGGGAGTGAACAGGAAACAGGTTATCTGTGCCAGGTGCAAGGGAGTGACAACAGGAAACAAGTTATCTTGTTGGCTGTGTGCTCTCGGAAGCATCTGGTGGGGCCACTGTGAGATACAGGAAGCTGGACTAGATGGGCCTTTGGCCTGATCCAGCAGGGCTCTTCTGATGTTTTTATGATCTTATGATGGCAGGGACGAGGATTTGCGTCAGGGGAGTTCTGGTTCACAGCTGAGGCTGTGAGCCACTGTGCTACTCCAGATCTCACATGCACTATCATGGAGATCATGTGTTGGTGCAAAAAGACAAGAAGTTATAATTCTGCTAACTCTGAACTGTTTTCAATTTTGCCAGAAAGATAAAGCTTTCTTTTACACCCTTGTTCTGTTTTTTTTCTCCCCGTCTTCCCCCTGTCCTTCAAGAAAATTGTCATTTTATTTATTTTTGCTCGAGCTGAAAGTGGTAGCTGATTTTGAAGTGTCAGGCCATTATTTGTTCCATTCTTTTCTTTTCCTCCCCCCTCCTTTTTTTTTTTTCGATGTAACCATTTATTGCAAAAGGGATAAAATCAATGTGACATTTCAAGAACAATGATAGATGAATACGATGAGTGGTCTTTAAATGCAGGAGGCTAATTTTTATTTTTTTAAAATAAAAATAAAAAAGTCACCAGTGTTCTATTTCAGAGTTTGTCAAAGATAAAAAAAAAAATATAGATGTGAAAACCAGTAATAGTTCACAAACCTACTATATAGATAAGGAATCTCTCTACATGCAACGACAGTAGGGTGATGGCAGAGAAGATAGGCAGCTTAGTGGCATCTCATAACTCTGCGTGCTGTCTATGTGCCACGTCCCGTCTCCTCCTAAACCACTACGTTAGCAGTGGGTGAAAAGGAACCATTGGGAAATGCAGAGGGAAGGGTGGAACTCCTTGCCACAGGATGTGGTGATGGCACCTGGCCTAGATGCCTTTAAAAGGGGGTTGGACAGATTCATGGAGGAAAGACCATCACAGGTTACAAGCCATAAGCAACCTCCTGGTTTTAGAAGTGGGTTTTCACTGTGCCAGGTACAAGGGAGTGGCGACAGGATACAGGTCTCTTGTGTGCTCCCTGAGGCATCTGGTGGGGCCACTGTGTGATACAGGTGGCTGGACTAGATGGGCTTTTGGCCTGATCCAGCAGGGCTCTTCTGATGTTCTTATGTAAGGGTAGGTAGAAGACTATGTTGCAGAATCTACAATACCGCTTCCCCCTGGGAACTATACGGGGAATAAAACTACCGCAGGGAGCAATCAGTGCCTTTGTGACATTGCTAGAGATAAAGCAATCCCCCTCCCAGTTTGTTTCAGAATTGAGATCAGCAAATTGAGCTATACTGCCCCACCACTGGAAAATACCTTGGTTTCTATGAGCCCAATCCAATATACCCAATTAGAATCCCATTGGAAATGTGATATGAGCTCCAGTTCCCCTTCCCTGGCTGTAGTGTAGGCTCCTGCAGTAATCTCCCTCCTCCATGCGCCTGGAACAGTGATACAGCAGTGTTCCAAGGATCCTGGGATCCTGGGATCCTGGGAAATGTAACCTCAGTTGTAATCTTATGGACATCTGATACCCAGAAATTATTATATGTTCCACAGTCCAATCGGGCTCTTACACTGGTGGAAATAAGTGTTCTGTCAATGCGGCAGTTGTAAAATAAATTCCATCAAGAAGGCTGGACCCTTCCCCTGTATGCCGTAGGATCGTCGTGGACCCACCGACTCGGGTAGGATGATGGGGGAGGTGGGAAGGGGCGGGAGGAGGGCAGGAGAGGGCAGAACAGGGGCAGGGGTGGGCGGAATGGGGAGGCAACGGGAGCAGTGACGGGGTGGATCGGGTCCAGGAAGGGGAAGTGTTGGCAGCTGCCGCCACTAAATCCAACCCCCCTTCCCAGACCCGATTCTGTGGCCTGGGTCCATGTGGACCTGCACCAAGTAGACCCTCTCCATGCTGCGGAGGCTTACCCCTGGAGACCTCCTTTACGCAGAGGAGACCTCTGCGACTGCCCCCCCACACACACACACTGGTTGCAGTGCAAGCTGTTTTGGTGTGGCTGCATTGACGGGGGGTAGGACTGGGCTGTTAGTGACCCCTAGCTCTACTCCCAGTCACTTCCCAAAGCTTGCTATCCTAATGAAGCATTCCTTGCCTTCGTTCCCAGGATCACGTGGCATGCCTGTGCGATGCCTTCTCACACTCCTAGTTTTGCACTGCAGTGCACAAGCTGCTTGGTACACCTGAGTCTCTCATTTACAGCATTCAGCATCATCTGTTTCATTGTACCAAGGAAATACAGTACACTGCACACCTCTGCCAGCCCATTCAGGTCAGAAAACAATAATAATTTCTTTTTCTTGTTTTTTTTTTCTTTTTCATCTACAGCTGGCATTCAGGAAGGAAAGAAAATGAAACGTACTTTGCAGAGACTCCGGCTTCATAAAGGAATTATCTTAATCATATCATCAAAGGGGAAAGGCCTGAAATACAATCTCAGATGAAAACTCCAACCGGGGGAAAAGTACAGCATAAATTTCTCAGCACTCAAGCCTGGGAAATTACAGCCCTTATTCCATAGCTCAGCCCCTTGAAAGGAATAATAATTACTCCTTGGCTATTTGTCAAGGCAAGGCTTCCACTGGAGGGAATGTCTCATTCAATTGGGGAGCTGAGAGCGCACAACCAGCAAGATATTAAAGCAGAGCGTAGAGCAGGAAAGGTATATAAAACGAAATGGAGAAAACAGATCTAATGGAGAGGTGAAGACCTCAGAAGAGGAGTCAAGCAAACTCTGGCTGTCTGCCTCTCCCCCCCCCCCCCGCCACGATGATGATGCCCCTTCTGGGCATATATGGAATAGAAGCTAGACGGTGACGAAACAGGAGCCCACCCTCTGTGAGTTCGTCCACATGCATGGCGATGGGTGAATTTTCTCCAGATCAATTCAGAATTCATCTTGACAAATTGAGCGATTATGCTAAAAATGGGAACAAGTATCTTTTCGGTGATCCCAGGACCCAGTTGCACTTCCAGTGACATTGCCTGGAGAATAATAAGTCCAAATACCTCGCCGAGACCGTACTTGGTGGCGATTGGTTGTCCCGGCCCAGGAGGCGGGCGGGGCACTCTGCCATATCCCCGTCCCCTTCCTGGGACAGGCCAGCCTTACACAGACTCACTGGAAATGTGCCAAGTAAAGAACTTGTGGACATCCGAGGAGGCCCATTGGGGCCTCCAGGGCTTACACCAGGGGATCCCCTGGGTTTTGTTTTCATCTTGCCATTTTGCCAAAGTGCCCAGGCTGCTGTGTGTTTTGGTGGTCTCTTCCCCATAGAGACCCCCCTCCCTTTTGGTGGCACTTTCTTCCCTGCTGAAAGCCTCCACATTTATTTATTTTTGTAACACTGTCCTGCAGACAGGAAGCCTCTTGCCAAACCCTCTTGCTGGGGTAACTGCCCTCAGTCTTGGAGGAGCTACCTTTCTGGCTCAAAGGAGCACAATTTGGCTGTATTTTTCTCCCCTGGAACCAGGAATTGTGCAGCCCTTGCTGCTTAGACAGACATTGTACTTAAAACCTGCTCAGAAGAATAGGATTGGAAATCTCTCTGCCTTTTTTGATCCTTGTAACAGTTCCTTCTGTCTCTTTCTCACTCCCCCCCCCCAAGCCTCCATTCAGTCACTCCCTCCTGGCTCTTTTCAGTTAATTCCCACTTGTCCAAATAAGTATTTCTTTCACTTGTAACCATTTTAGAACTCTCTAAGTGATCTCCTAAGCAAAGTAACTGAAAGTAAACAGCCCTTTTCCTTGTCTGCCTCTATTCTTGAATAAACTATCTTCTTTTGAAAAGCTCAGTCTTGCAGTGGTGATTCTACGGCCGGCTGCCCCCCGCGTATAACGGTAGCAGCCGTTCCAAGGCTCAGGACAGGTGGGAGGGCCAAACACTCCACCGACGCTCCTCGCTCGCCCCGACGAACGGGACAATTCGCACCTCCACCGGCCGCCGTGACCGCCTGCCACCTGGGGCCCAATCCTGCCACCCAGGGGCCCATCGCCCCAAGGCCCCCTCCCTGACGACGCCTCTGCAGTCTTGTGGTTACTGGTAGCCTAATTTTGAGGCACTTTGAGGTTGTTTGCACTGATCGCTCACGTCAACGATCCCAAAACTGTCAGACTGAATTGAAGCTTTTACTCTAGAAATACCGCTAATCCCCCCAATTTGGTTCAATTTGAGTTGCTCTCTCTCTCTCTCTCTCTCTCTCTCTCTCTCTCTCTCTCTCTCTCTCTCTCTCTCTCTCTGTGTGTCACATCATACATATTGATTGCAAAGCAACAACAATTTGCTTCTTATTTTATTTATTTATTTAAAGATTTATATATTGCTTTTCTAAAATTCAAAGCATTGTACAACAAACAAAACACTACTACAACAATTAAAGCCCATTTTAAAAAAAAAACCACAATTAAAATTAAGTATTAAAATAAAATTACAATTAAAAACATAATACAGAGCAGATTAACAGTAAAAACAGTAAAAACAAGCAGATAGCAGCAACAGGGGACAATAAATCCTAGGTACCTACTCCTGGGTAGCTCCTCTTCTTATAGATATGCTTTAAAAGGTTTAAAAATAAAACTTAAAGTCTGCTATTTGAAGAATGCATGGCCTCCAGCAAAGTCTTCTTGCAAAGCCATAGAGGTTTGGTAAATTCATCCTGAATTCACGCCGGGAAGCCCAACCCAATGCAACTCCCCCAGTGGCAATGCAGCAGCACCAACGACAGGTGACATCTGCCCGTTCTGAATGGGGTTGCACTCCCCCTGCAGGAACGGGTGCGCAGCTTGGGAGTGCTTCTGGATTCACGGCTCTCCCTGGAAAGCCAGGTGGCGGCTGTGGCCAGGGGTGTGTTTGCCCAGCTTCAGTTGGATTTGGATTCACTTGGATTTGGCGGACACCTCTGCCGCTAAACCCGCCCCTTCCCAGTCCTTATCCGCCCTCTTCCCTGCCCCTGTCGTCACCCTGCTCCACCCATCCCTCACCCCATTCCACCCACCCCCTGCACGATCCTGCCTTGGGCTGCAGCTGTCTGGAGTCCGCTGCTGCACGGAGCCAGCCATGCACTGCTGCTTCTAGCGACAGCCAGCCCAAGTGCCCCAGCATGTCATACTTCTTGAAAACCGGAAGCGCCCGAAGATCACTGTTTTGCAGCAATCCGAAGATCGGGGAGGTCTGCAGAGAGTCAGAAGATCGGGGAGGCCTGCAGAACCCCCCCAAGCCCCGGTAAGTACTGCAACAACGGTTTCGGGCAATTTGGCAGCAGTGGCGATTCCCCGGATTGCCACCGCCATGCTGTCCCCACCCCTTAAGGGGGCAGTTTAGGTTCTCAATGGTGGGTCGCAACCCACAGTTTGAGAACCGCTGCACTAGAGTTAAATGATAAATGCCACTGTGTATTGAACTTTACTGTCTATTTATTTGCTTTACTGGACAGCAGGTGGTGCTATTGCTTTCCTATAAAAATACACTGGTTAAAGGAATGGCTGGGCCCTTAAAAGAGAAGCAGGTGATGCCTGGTTAATAATCTCTATAATCTCTATATTCCGTGTAGTTAATCTCATTCTCTTCAAAGCATCAATTGTTTTGTTTGTTTTAGACTGTCAACATCCATATGGTTTGGGGTTTGGGGGTGATGGTTTAATCTCCCAAATCTCCCTGTGAATTATTGCAAAAATATTTAGAGAGGGATACCTGGCCGGCCTGCCCAGGTTAAGGCAACGGGAGTGAGCTTTTCACCACCAAGATACAGTGGTGTCCATTAGGAAGCCCTGATGGTAAAATGGCACACAGTTTGTCATACCAATTTTAATTTTCCATGGGAGGGGGGCTTAAATGTCATCCACGCAGCTATGTTACAGTTGAGCCCCCGCCGTGTCTTTAATTAATGCTTCCCATTCACGTTATGGTTATTTAGGATTTGCTGAAATCCCAAGAGCCATAAATATCTTTTACAGGTCTTTGTGGTATGAACTTTAACAAAACAGTGATAAAGAGGTAATAGGAATGAACAGTGGATCCCATAAAGCATAATAAGGAGGGGAGAACAGGTGGGAGAAGTTTGCCACCAGATTTAAAAGGTTTCATCTCTGTTGCTTATTTATTTTTAATTCAGAGAGAAAGGGAAGGGAGCGGGTGCATAAAATTTCTGGCAAATGGCGATCTCTTGTTTATCCTGTGATTAAATACATATTTCTTGCCAATCTTTAGCTCAGTAAAAATTTTAAGAGGAGCTGCACATTTACTTCTAACTGCCTTATCTTTATTTTCCTGATGGCGCTTGACGAATGTTTGGCTTCGTAAATGTGAATGCAGGCAAGATTCGGTCTAGAAGGAGGGGGGGAAATCACCCTTGTTTTGGCTAATCATGAATGCCGCGTACAAAAGGTCACACCCTCTCGCTCTGGGTTAATCAACCCAGAGTAGCGACTATGGACAAAGCATCAATGATGTGAATTAATATGATATTCAAACGAATAAATAACAACAATCTCTCTCTCTCTCTCTCTCTCTCTCTCTCTCTCTCTCTCTCTCTCTCTCTCTCTCTCTCTCTCTCTCTCTCTCATTGAATTCAGCAGGATTTAAGAGTGGTTAAATGCATTTGGCTGTACCATGGCTCATAACTAAGGCTGCGAGGAAAGTTGGTCTGTGAGAATTTGCAAATTGATTTGGGGGGGGGGGTAGGATGGGGTGGAGTGGGGTGAGGAGGGGGGAGTCTGGTCCGATGGGGAGGATGCAACATCATAATGCAGAATGCATTCTGAGGGGATTCTGATTCCGAGGGGAAAATGAAATGGTGGCTGCCAGATGCCCAGAGGAGTAATGCTGCAGCTGGCATTGACCCGAAGGCCCTCATGTTTCATTCTGCTTGTGCCCTCATTGTGCCCTGCCCCATCGCTGAAATCACCCCGATTTTTGCTGCTTGCAAGTGGGCTGTTGAAATCAAAACGAGCCCTCTTGAGGACTAGCAGGAACTGCTGCTGTGATGAGCAGTACAACGGTTAGCAACCATTCCAATACGTTTCTGAAATTCCAAATCCACACATGTCAAAGTCATCCATGACCCCTCCTCATGAAGTTGCTGCCTTTTGCTCTTCACACGTTCATCCATGAAGAACAAATGCATGGATGGGGGCAGCGGAGTCGCACCCACCGGCCTCACCCCTCACATCCACACACTGATTTGCACCTGTGAACAGATGACAGCTTCACATCTGCTTGTATCGCTGCAGAGATTGTGGGGCTACAGTGCCAAGACAGAGAGATCTCCTGCTCCAACAGTGGGGAGAAAAGCCTAAAAGGACTTGAACGGCAGACCAAGGAGGACAAGGCTGTAGCCTTAGCGGGTTCCAGGGAGGGAAGCAAGGCAAGGGGGCTGAGATTACTTTCCTGGGAGACGGGTTCCTGAAGAGGTATGTCAGCAGGCGCTGAAGCAGCAACTTACAAAAGTAGGTGTCTTACAGCCCAATGATAACTGGGTCTTACATTGGCAGAACTAGTGTTCTGGCAGCATAAGGTCGTTTACAGGTGTCCCCAAAACACGACACACCATACAATGTGAACTTGCCACTGCCGCAAGTGGTAAGCGGCCGGGTCCACATCCCCCAGTGCCGGTAAGTCAATGTGGGGGAGGGAGCAGTAGATGGTGGGTGGATGGAATGGGGTGGAGAAGGGAAGAAACGGGGAGGAGACAGGGGCAGGGAGGAGGGCAGATAGAGGCCGGGAAGGGGCGGTATTGGCAGCAGCAGCAGCAGCAGCACTGCTGATATAACCCTATCCCCCTTCCTGGCCTCAAGCCACCTTCCCGGGTCTAATCTAAGTGGCACCAACAAAGTAGCTGGTGCAGGTCCAAGTAGACCCAGCATGGCAGAGAGGGCTTACCCCAGGGTAAGGGGCAATGTTCCCTTACCTTGAGGAGGACTCCACAGCTCGAAACTCCCCCACAGCATGCAGTGTGCGCCCCGCTGGAGCAGCTGCATTGACATGCAGGGAAGTACGTAGGATTGGGCCTGCCCACATGAGAGCAGGGGTGGCGCCTTGCAGTGCTTGGGGAAAGGAAGAGAGAAAGATTGGGAAGAGAAAGGAGCCGTCTCCCACTTGTCCTGGGTGCCGGCTGGCATAGTGGTTCTTGGGTCGTAGAGGGTGCATCATGCAGCACCAGTGAGACATTCAGGATTGGCAGCAACAGTAGCAAGAGCGGGAAAACGATGGATGACACCAGCTCTTTGACCATGTTTTTAATCACCCAAAGCCCCTGAGGGAAGCCTAGAGGTCTGGTGGGGTGAACTCCTGAAGGATCTTTTGTTCCTTGATGACCCTTAATCGTCCATCCTGGGTTCAAGAGAGGTGCCTCCAGAGATATAACCATGGTAGAGCGCGTGGTTCACTCGAACCAGGCGCTCGGGTGGGCGGGGCAGTCACTGATGTTGTGTCGGCCCGCCCACCCTCCCTGGAGCCCGTTACGCTCCGAAATGAGCGGAAAACGGGTGGGGGGCGCGTCGACATGACGCGAGGGGCGCGTCGACATCACACGATGCAGGCCCCACCCCCACGCGCCAGGCGCTGGGAGAGCACCCGACATTTCTGGGTGCCTCCATTGTCCTGCATTTTGCAACAGTGGACTTCTCAATTGCTCTGGAGGCCCAGGCCTCAGTTTGCAGGCAACTCTTGATTGAATGTTGCCATGAAGTTGGCAAGGGAAGCGAACGCCGAAGGCACTTTTGGGGGGTGTTGCTAACAATTGTATCTACAGTAACATCAGGAAGTTCCCAAATGAGGTCATTGTCTACAGGCTCAAATCTGCTGACCAAGCAAGACACGCCAGTCCTGACACTTTCCACAAAGAGAAGAGAAGGCTGGTAAAACAGGAAGGAGTTGGCTGCTTTGAAGAACCAGCGTTTGGCCTTTCTCCATCCGAAGGCTTCTCTGCCACCTGCCCAATTCAAAATGCCACAAGACTGGCCTGGGTCATGCTCTCTTGGCATGTACCCACCCAGCATCACATGCACATACACACTGCCTAAAACTTGCCAACTGTACTGCCTTTCTCCTTTTCTTCATTGACTCTCTGAAAGAGAGAGGAATGGCCCACTGCACACCTTCATAAGAACATAAGAAGAGCCTTCCTGGATCAGGCCAAAGGCCCATCTAGTCCAGCTTCCTGTATCTCACAGTGGCCCCACCAGATGCCTCAGGGAGCACACAGGCAACAAGTTAACCTGTTTCCTGTGGTCACTCCCTTGCACCTGGCACAGATAAAACCTACTTCTAAAAACCAGGAGGTTGCTTATGGCTTGTAACTTGTGATGGTCTTTTCCTCCATGAATCTATCCAAACTCCTTTTAAAGGCATCTAGGCCAGGTGCCATCACCACATCCTGTGGCAGGGAGTTCCACAGATGAATTACATGTTAGGTGAAGAAATATTTTCTTTTGTCTGTTCTAACTCTCCCTCCACTCAATTTTAGTGCATGTCCCCTGGTTCTGGTGTTGCGCGAGAGGGAGAAGAATTTCCCTCTATCCACTCTCTCCATCCCATGCATAATTTTATACGTCTCAATCATGTCCCCCCTCAGGCGCCTTTTTTCTTCAATCTTGGCACCTCCCCTCAAGTAGAGGTGACTTAAGGTCAACGACACGAAGCCTCTCATTCGCCGAGGGGAGTTTCCCACCATGGCCATCCTGGACTGTTCAGCTTGGGTAGACTCCGGTTCGGTCCAGAGCAGCATCTCCAGGAAGGGCTTCAATCTGTCCCTCACCTAAAGAGCCAGAGGCGTTTCTACGGTAGGGGCGGTACTGTAAGTTTCGCCCCATCCTAGTCCCCGTTTCCAAACCGGAACGAGGAGGTCCGCCCTGCCCCCTCGCCATCAGAGCCAATCCACACGGTGAAGGCGACGGGCAGGAGACTCCCTGTTCCAGTTTGTAAACGGGGACTAGGACGGGATGCAACTTACGGTACTGCCCCTACCATAGAAACACCTCTGCGGAGAGCAGCTGCCTGTCGGTGTCGACAATACTCAGCTCAGTGGACCGACTCAATTCAAGGCATCTTCCTCTGTCTTAAAATAAAAAATAAAAATCCATTGCTGTTAGTAAACCAAGAGCTAAGTTCATCTGCAGCGTAAAATGAGCTTAATAACCAGGGAGCTCCAAATGAGCCCAGGCAGCGGGTGAGGATGGTGGGAATCACTCCTAAGCCTGTTTGCCCCTGAAGGCAGAATTATGATGATGACCTTGTAACTTGGAGCGGGCGTGTGCTCCTCTCCGCTTCCAACGGAGGGCCTTGGCAGGGCTCTCTGCCTGGAAAGGCTGCCGAAGCGTCGAGTTGGTTCTTAACGTGACTGGAGGTGCTGCTCGGAGCATCGATGCATGGGAGCCAAATCCAAAGGAAGGGAAATAATGAAAAATGCTGATTAGGAGCTCAGAGAAAGCAATGGAACATTTGTGCTCAACTATAAAATGTAATGCTCCGCTAATCTGTTTTTGGCTGTCTTTACCGGCTTTTTAATATACTTTTTTATATTACTCTATAGGTTATTTAATATATGTTTTCATTCAGTGAGTTGCTTAAAATCTTTAAAGAGTCCCCCCTTTTTCTTGTATTTTCCATCTTTGTTCTAAATTGTGCTGATTGTAGCATTCTTGTCTTATCGAAATACTCTCCCTTTCGATTCCTCCCTGAGGGCCACGTTTATGAAACATACAAATTACCGCTAAGTATCCATTATACAGCATGGGCAATTTCCAAATTCCTTGTTCTCCTCATCCTCCTCGTTATAATTTGAGGTCTTTATTTATTTTTATTTATTTTTCACATTTTTATGCCGCCCTTCCTCCAAGGAGCTCAGAGTGGTGTACATATTTCCTCCACTCCTTTTTGTCCTCACAACAACCCTGTGAGGTAGGTGGGGCTGAGAGATAGTGACTGGCCCAAGGTCACCCAGGAAGCTTCGTGGCTGAGCGGGGATTTGAACCTGGATCTTCCAGGTCGAAGTCCGACTCCCAAACCACTACACCATCCTGGCGGTACAATGTGATTAGCTCCATTTCGCAGCTACAGAGGCTGAGGCATGCTTCTTTTTGTTTACTTGATGCAAACCACCTGGGGTGCTTTTAACAAAATGGAAAACTCAAGCATACAACATATCAACACTGGATGGGGAGCATTATTTTATCAGCGAACACATGTGCATTGGTAGCATGGGGGGAAAGATGTAATTGAACTGAAGGAATGGAAAACTGTAGCAAACTGTGCGTAGTCTAACTTTGGAGCTAATTTTAGATTCTTAAGTCCTGTCTTTACAGATGCCCCCCCCCCGCATATGCAGAATGTATGCCCACTGGCCATGCCCCTGCCATCCACACATTCAGCACGCATGAGTAAGGCCCCCTCCCAAATACAGTTGTACATGCGAAGGGATCATTCAGACTTCTAATAAGTGAGAACCCTGAGCACCCTTGATTTCCCGATAGCATTAATTAGCCCTGAATGTACACAGCTGACAGCTGTCTGCCTTTTGTACCCCTTGCGCATGAATGTTGAACATGTGGAGGAGCATGAGCAGTGTGCATAGCCCTGTTTCCTCCCATGAGCAAATGAAAGGGGCTGCGGACCAAGAGAACAGCAATCTAGTTCAACTGTATGATACTGGACTCCATAAACCCACTGAGTAATAGAGGAAGAGGGCAGGGGGAATCTATTCACTTGTAACCTCGCCTACATTCATGTGCAGTAGAGATGCTGGTGAAATTGCCCCAAACAAGTCCCAGATATACATTTCAGGGGCTTGTTAAAAAGCTCAGCTCCAAGGAGAGGTGAACTTTGCAAGCCCCCCAAATTCTTTTCTGACTCAGAGTAAAAGCCAAGGGGGAAAGAGCTCCTGAAAAGAACCCTTTCTCTCCTTCCTTAATGTAATGAAAATCTGTGGCTCCAATGCATTAAACGGGGGCCAAAGAGTTTGGAACCCTTTTACAAACAGCTCCGAAGTAAGGAGAGCAAAAGCCGGCTCTTTTCAAAGGGTGTACCCCTTTAAAGGAGATTCTTGGTGAAGCAATGGAGATGGTTCTCCCTTTGCCAAGAAGCTGCTTTTGGAGCCTCGGGTTGGCTCGAATGAGTTGTTTCCTACTGTTTGCAAAACAACTTGGTTCCATGCAGAGACCTGCCAAGCTGATTGTTGGGAAGCCTGCCCATCTGAAATGTTCTCTGTACAATGACTGCAACAACAAGTGATGGCCTGCATGTGTGAAAGGGTCGCCACAGAAGGATTTTCCAGATTTTCTCTCCTCACCCCAATGTTTTTCAATGGCATTGATTCATTGCTTGCTAAGAATATTGTATTTCAAGGGTTCAGATTCTGAAGCTTGATGGACTGGAGAATATAGGACCAGAAGTCTACAACAATTCAATGTCGAGCTCTCTAAGAACACGGTGGGTGATGGGGAGCCAGCCAGTCACATAAGCTGCTTCCAAATGAAAGTCCAGCACTACACATTACAAATGAAGGACAAGACAAAATGGCAAACGAGTCCTTGCAGCAGCAGGGCATCCAAAACAAAAATCACATTATGGGATTTCAAACTGGGCATGGAAAAAAAGTGGGTGTAGCGGGCAGTTTTTAGCTATCTCTCTTCACCATCTTCCTACTCCCAGCGAAGAAGTGCCTTCTGGTAATGCTCAGCGACATGTGATGTCAACAGTGTGATGCATATTCCTGCATCTGTTTCATTCATATATCTGGCAGGAAGTGTGTGTAAGAACATAAGAACATAAGAAGAGCCCTGCTGGATCAGGCCAAAGGCCCATCTAGTCTTGTAAGCTGTGATGGACTTTTCCTCTATAAATCTGTCCAATCCCCTTTTAAAGGCATCCAGGCCAGGTGCCATCACCACTTCCTGTGGCAAGGAGTTCCACAAACCAATTACACGCTCTGTGTGTGTGGGTGGGTGGGTGGATGAGGGTGATTTGGAACCTCTCCAGCTGCCTTTTACTGAGTTAGACCTTTCAACCCACCGAGCTCTGCATCGTCTACACCAGGGGTTCCCAATCTGTGGTACTAGTACCACCAGTGGTACTTCGGCTGACTGCTGGTGGTATTCGGACCACTGGACCACTGGAACCCCACTCTGACACGGCGCTTCTGGTGGAGCATTTTTGCTCCCAGGCAGCTCCTACCTTTGACCGAGCCCCTAGAGAATGCTGAGAAGGGACCTCCCACCTGTCCAGATCCCCCTCCTTGCATTTTCTGGTCTCTGAAAACCTGGAAGTAACTGGTGATGATGTCCTTGCCAGTCACTTCCGGTGGCACTCAGAAGGACCACACCGAGGTGGTACTCGGCCGGGAAGGGTTGGGAGCCCCTGGTCTACACTGTCTGGCACTATCTCTGGGACTGCTTGGAGAAGCTGCCAGGGATTGAGCCACCTGGGGCCACCTACATTCAAGGTGGGGGCTATAGAACCGCACACCTGTTGATCTGATTTGAACATTAAAGGAAACTCATGTGAATGATGGGCGTTAAAGCCTTCATTTTCCTTACTTCTTCCGGGTAAGGGGCCCAAACTCTCTTTCCTCTCCATCCTGACTTCAAGTCCAGAATGAGTCCACCTGTGAGACAACCGTCTCGGCTAGCGGAGCACGTGGAAATAAGATGTGGGATACCTCTTCTGATACAAAAATAATGTCTCCCTTCCAAATGCTTTATACATGCATGGGGCAGACATACCGTATAAGTCAGTGTTTCTCAAACTGTGGGTCGGGCATGCGCATCACTGTAGCGTGGTGGGCGAGGCAGGGTGCGGGGGTGACGTGCGCAAGGGTGACGCGCGCGCCCCCGCACACCCCCGCGCATCGCCCCTGTTCCGCGCGGAGACTCTGAGACCGGAAGAAGGCCTCGGAGCGTCTGCCCCGTCCGGCGGTCTGGGGCCTTCTGAGAAGGCCCAATGCGTCGACGCGTCATTTATTAGCTTTTTCGCGCATGCGCAGCCCTTGCCCTCAGAAACGGTCTGCGCATGTGCGAAAAAGCTAATAAATGACGCGTCGATGCATTGGGCCTTCTCAGAAGGCCCCGGACCGCCGGACGGGGCGGACGCTCTGCAGCAGCAGGGGTAAGTGTCACCCTAGGACAGGGGTGATGCACGCGCCCCCGCTCCAGGGTGACGTGCCCCCTAGCGACGATAATGGGGTCGGAACCCACTTGGTGGGTCATGACCTGATTTCTGGTGGGTCCCAGGTGATGGAAAGATCAGATAAGTAATTGCCACAAACCCTGAGGCTATTCAAAAATCAGATAGCTGCTAATTGCCCTTCAAAGAGCTGAGCTCTTCCAGTTTGCAAGGAGCTGAGCTCCTGCAGTTTGCAAGCTTGTGTAAATATAGGGAGATAAATGTTTGAGCATCTCATAAAGCTAGGTGGGTCCCAATACAGTATCATTTTAAAAGTGGGTCCTGGTGTTAAAAAGTTTGAGAACCACTGGTATAAGCAAATGCTCCCAGCTGCCATCATCTTCTTTCATTTGCAGCTGAGTGCAGTCGCTCTCCTTTTGCTGTTTGCACCCTAGGATTTCCTGCCCCCCCCCTAAATGCACCCTTATTAGGTGCTGTTCTCTTTAATGTACTTTTGGTGGGAATAAGCAGCACCTATAACAAGCATTTATGAATTAAGAATACAGTCTTTTTGCATAGACAAATAATCAGATATGCAGTTTGGACACTGGGGCAGAAGCAGTGTCCAATACGCAGAGCCTGTGCGCACACAGACAGACAGACACACAAACACACAGCAAGAGAGACAACAACGTGCTCTGCTGGCCTGGCCAAGGGCAGGAATGGCACACTTGATGGGAAACAAACGCACTGCCTGGAGCCCTTCCAGAGCAGCAGGCTTGTTTTAGTTAGACTGCGTGTATGCAGCCATATTGCAAGCCGTTAAAACCCTCTTCTCCTCCAACACGTCAACCGCCCCGGTTCCGTGCCCCCTCCCAGCATGCTGCAAAGAAATAAATAAGCACACAGACAGCATCCAGGGAGGGAGGGGGGAGGTGAGGAGGTTTGGGTGGGAGAGGAAGGCTTGACACCAACACAAGATGCTCCCATCAGGTGGTGTCGTTTTAATCTTTCAGTACCGAGCGCCTGATTTGATTTAGCGTAGCAGTTGCGAAGAGCAGACAGAGCTCCTGGCACCAATTGTGGTACCCTGGGCCAGCCCTGCTTTCCAAATGTCCTGATTTAAAAGAGAGAGAAAGGGAGAGAGGGGGAGAGGGGCTTGAGCTTACTCAGAGGAATTCCATTAAATGAACTCATCCGTCATCTTGCCTTTTATTGATGAGCGGCAGTGTTTGGTGGCGAGTGACACGGCAGAACAAATAGCATCCGAGCGCAGGCTTCCTCTTCATCTCACTCCCAGACACCCGGACCCCCCAAAAAATGAGTCATTACTTATTACATCCATTATTAACTCAGCTCAGGGCTCATTAGGCATGGAAATTGAGGATGGCAAAATCGGGAGCTAAGTAGCGCCGAGTACCCACGCGTTGAAGGGAGGGGTGGTGATGCATGGGAGGGGGGAGGATTGGGACAGAGAGAGAAGGGCAGTTAAAAGCTGCAACTCAGCATTTGTGACATTTTCAAATCCTAAGGGCCGTGGGTTGTTGATTGTAGGCTTCCCCTTTTCTGACATGATTGCATTGAGGACTACATTGGAATGGGCTGGGGCCAGAGCGCCGAAATAGGAGAAGTGCATCATTAGCTCCCACAAAGACCTTTCTGATAAAGTTTTTTCCATGTATGATGTTGTTCTATTAAAGGGGAGGCAGGAAGCCAGTGCCGGCAAAGGCACTACTGAGAGGAAGAGTTGCCTAAATAAAATCGTTACCCCCTGATTTTGCTTGATGCCAAGTTCAAGGTGACATCTGTGGGCCTAACGGAGGCTAAACATCTGGAGGAACCGGGAGGGAGGGAGGCAGAGCTGTGACCCACATTTCATCTGAAACAAGATGCCAAGAAAATCGGGGAGGTTCGTCCTTTGGTGAAACATCTGGGAGATTTCAATGATGACCCACAGAATTCCGATAAGCTCAGCACTTACATCTCCGGGAAGTTGAAACGAATTTTGAGAAGGCTGGTGGAATTCCTTGTGAAGGTGTTGTCTGTATTGCTGGAAAAGAGTCAAGCTCACCCTCCAGCAAACCTTTGGAATATGCAAAGTTCTCTTCTCTGTATGTCTGTTAAGGACTGGAATTGGGAATCCAATCATAAGGAATGATCCAGGACAGGATTGGGTAGCAAAAACGTTACAGTCTGCCTTGCAAATAGTAAAGGTTAAAAGGACCTGAAATTGGGTGATCAACATTAATGAGGTATAGCAGAAACGTGCAGACAAACTGAGCTGTTCCAATAAAGGCCGAGATAAACAGTGGATAAATGTTCGGCTGCTCAATAATGAGCACAGCCACTAGTGGTGAGGATGTGGCTTTCAGTCACAGTCACTGAGAGTAACATCCCAATCCTAACCATGTTTACTCAGAGAAGTTGTTCTCATTCATGTTAATTTATTTTTATTTATTTTTATTTATAGAATTTCTACCCCGCCTTTCTCCCACAAGGGCAACCAAGGCGGCTTACAATAAAAACATTAAAATACATGTATACATTTAAAATCAAGAATTAAAACAATTAAAACAATTAAAACAAACTGCCCCAGTGGGTCATCCACATTTACATTTGTTAAAAGCGATTTGTTAAAAAGCCAGCCCGCCATGTCAGACATCAAATGCTGATTTAAATAAAAATGTCTTAAGGCCCCGCCGAAAGGTCTCTAAGGAGGGAGCCGTTCTCAATTCCAGGGGGAGGGAATTCCACAATTGGGGCGCCACTGCCGAGCTTGGGAGTGCTTCTGGATTCACGGCTCTCCCTGGAAAGCCAGGTGGCGGCTGTGGCCAGGGGTGCGTTTGCCCAGCTTCGGCTGGTGCGCCAGCTGCGGCCGTACTTGAGTCGATCGGACCTGACCACGGTGGTCCATGCCTTAGTGACTTCAAGACTGGATTATTGTAATGCGCTCTACGTGGGGCTGCCCTTGAAGACAGTTCGGAAACTGCAATTAGTGCAGAATGCGGCGGCCCGGGTGGTTGCTTCTCTGCTGTGGCGCCACAACTGTGGAACTCCTTGCCAGGGGATCTGAGAACCAGCCCCTCCCTCATGACTTTTCGGCGAGGGCTCAAAACATTTCTGTTTCGTCTAGCGTTTGGGTGATGGGTTGTGGTCTGTCTCCTGTATCTCAAGATGCTCTGCCATGCTGTTTCTCTGCTCCATACTGTTGCCCCCTCCCAGTGTTTTTATTGTTTTTTTTAAAATTGTTTAAGTATTGTTATGTATTTTATGTATTTTAAATTATGTATTTTAATCTGTTGTTAGCCGCCTTGGGCATTTGCCTTTTGGCATAGGAAAAGGCAGGATATACCATATTGTCCCGAGTATAAGACGCACCTGATTATAAGACGCACCCTTAAAGTTGGGTGCTATTAAAAAAAAATTAATTAAATCACTGGCATTAAATTGCATCAGCCTGATTATAAGACGCACCCCTAGTTTAAAAACTTAAATTAGGAGAAAAAAGTGAGTCTTATACTCAGATCAATACGGTAATTTTTTTAAAATAAATTTACTGGCGCCAGCAGTGGTTGGGAGCTCCGGTGGCACACGCACGGGGTCACCAGTCTGGTGGCTCCGTACTGCACGCTGTCCCTGCGGCTGCCACACCAGCTGCCCAGGCCTTCCACAGATGGAATGCGAGTTCTGTCAGCTGAAGAACATAAGAACCTAAGAACATAAGAAGAGCCCTGCTGGATCAGGCCAAAAGCCCATCTAGTCCAGCTTCCTGTATCACACAGTGGCCACACCAGATGCCTCAGGGAGCACAAGACAACAAGATAACCTGTTTCCCGTTGACACTCCCCTGCACCTGGCACAGAGAAAACTCACTTCCAAAACCAGGAGGTTGCTTATGGCTTGTAACCTGTGATGGTCTTTTCCTCCATGAATCTGTCCACACGTTTGGTAGACAGTTTGTCTGGACAAACTATTTTATATGGTCTGGAAGTTCAGTGTGCACTCTGCAATGCTTCCTGGCCTGCACTGGGTCTCTCCAAATTACCTCTTCTGAATGTCATTCCTGAAGAGCACTCTAGAAGTTCTCTGTGTTTTCTGGATTGTTTTTTGTGGGCACAAGGTGTTGTAGTGGGAAAGGGTAGACATTTCAGAAGACAATTATTATTATTTTTTCACATTTATATCTCATCCTTCCTCCATGGAGTTCGGGGTGACATATGTGGATGTCAGTTATTTCATTCTCACAAGCCCATGGGTGACTGTGAGAGGCTAGTCTGAGAGATAGTCTCTGACTCAAGATCACCCTGTAAGCTTCATGACTGAGTAGGGATTTGAACTCTGATGTCCCCAGTCAAAGACCAACAATTTAATCATTACACCACATGGGTTCTCCTGGTTTGTAAGGATTTGAGCCACAAAACTCATGACACAGCACGACTGTGAGGAAAACACCCATGTGCACAAACATGTGGGGAATGTATTGAGTGTGAGGTAGCAAAAACATTACAGGTTGCTAGGAGCCCGGAGACAAACCCGCCTCTTCCCCCACAATGGCACACTGGCTAATACCACTGCCGCCAGGGTCAGCTCAGCTCGGTGGCCCCTCTGATGTGCATAGGTCTGTCCTTGGCCAGTGCCCCACCTGGTTGACACCACTCCTGCAATATAGATAAATGGATGCACAACTGGAAACAAGCCCCAGTTCATAGAGGCACCTTCGTTCCTGACGGAAACGGTCTCAAGTTTCAGACTGAAAAATGAAATCCTTCTGGTGGTTCAACATATACCTAGCTTAAAAATTTAAATCGAGACCATTGGAAGCCCTTATTTTAACATGAGGACTCTTCACACGTTGTGTTGAGCGCTGAGGTGAATGTGGGATTGTGCTCACTGGCCTAGTCTCATACATGCCTACAGCATAACTCAGGAAAGCCTTGAAAGGTTCCCAAACTGGGGCGTCGCAATGCCCCAGTCGGGTAGAATCAGTCACGACCCCTTTAAGGGGGTGGCAACATACAGTGACGTGCAAGGGCACTCCTGAAATTGCTCCAGTGGAAAAAGGTGTTTTTTTCACTTACTGGGGGTCGCACCAGCCCTCCGGAGGTGCAGGGGCCCACGGACCCCTCTACAGGCCTCCCCACACCCCAGATCAGCTTCCAAATGCAATGTGAAGCTACTTCTGGTTTAATTCCGGGTTTCGGTGAAAACCGGAAGTACTTTCAAATCACGTTTGGAAGGTAATCTGGGGTAATCTGGAAGGTAATATCATGTATGCATAGCCTTTTCATCTGGACCTTTTCAAGACCAGTGGGTGCGATCATGCTCCCCACCCACACCTTAGTACCTGGCGTACATGTAAACATGTATAACAAGCACCCGCGAGGGGAAAAGTATTATGTTTGCTGGTTCCTGTGTTGTGGCCAACGGAACAGCTCAGTGATTTGGCAGAGAAGGAAGAGGTGGGCCAGGATGAAAGGTGCAATAAAACAAGCTTTATTGTGGAAATAATTTTACAACAATAGAGAAGGGTGAAGCAAAAGAAGTAGTTACTATAAAGTAGAGAGAGAAAGAGGGAAGTATAAAGGGAATCCTTACGAGGGAAAGGAAGTGTGCAATGGCACAAGCACAGAAGAAAAGGGTGGGAAAAGGGACATCGGGAAATTATGTGGGTTTTCCAGAGATACCTGGAGTTAGGGAATTGGGAGTTTTAGGGTACAGGGGAGGGGGGAAAGGAAGAAAGCTCGGGGATTGGGAGGAAAAGAAGGGAGCCTTGTGGAAATCACATGCATACCACAATCCACTCACACAAAGAAAGGTCACAAGCACTATTGTGTTGTCAATTTGACAGCACACGAGACAGATAAGGAAAAGATAGCAGGGCGGAATTTGTGTGTCTGCGGTGAGGCTGTGCAAAAGACCAATGGCTCAAATCTCACAATCCACCAGTGCATCATGCAGGCCAGTGGCGTCGCTCTGGTAGGGGCGGGGCTGTAAGTATCGCTCCGTCCTAGACCCTTTACCGAGCGAGCAGGAGGCGGCCCCGCCCCCTCACTGTCAGAGCCTTTCCCCTGCGGAGAAAGCAGCAGGCAGGGTCTCCGACAGTGAGGGGGCGGGGCCGCCTCCTCCTCGCTCGGTAAAGGGTCTAGGACGGAGTGATACTTACGGCCCCACCCCTATCGAAGTGACGCAAATGACGCAGGCCACCATTACTGCAGCCGGTTTGGTGGTGGGCAGCCTGCTGGTAAGCCCCATGTTGGCAGTTGTGAACAGCAGGCCAGCAATTGGAGCTAAATAGGTACCGCGTGTGGGAATGTAAACAGCGCTCCGTGTTCTAGCCGCATGCTACGCACTGCGGCAAGGAGAGTCATGCCGGCCACATGACCACGGAGGCTTCTTCGACAACGCTGGCTCTTCAGCTTTGAAATGGAGATGAGCACCACACCCTAGAGTCGGACACGACTGGACTTAATTGTCAGGGGTCACCTTTTTAAGGTGGAGGCAGGGGCAGCTCGAAGCAGAGATCGGGCTGGGCTGGGGGCAGGTTGGGGGGATCTCTGTGGCAGTGGTGTCCACAAGATCTTATGCCCCCATTCCAGGCCTGACACATCTCCCTGGGCCTAACAGGTTCTTGCCAGCAAAATAGCTGGCTTAGATCTGAGTCGGTCCATTGGAGCCTAGAGAATAGCAGAGGAGGAAAGTTAAAACAAATTAAACAGTAAAAAATAAATACTACTCCAGAACCGCCTGATCCCTTGCCAACATGTGGGGGGGGGGGCGTCAGAGGCTGCTTCAGCTGGCCTGCTGAGGATAGGATTTAAACTACATTGAGCCCCAAGTTTTCCAGTCCATATCTGCTGGATTGAGTGGGATATGTTGCAGGAACTCTGGGGCAAGGGTGTCAAGACCGAGAGACTCTCCTGATTAAACAGTGGGGTACAAAGGCAAAAGGAGGGCTTGGAAGCTAGCCCCCCAAACTAGGCCATAGCCTGGATTTCTTTTAAGGGAGGAATGCAGAGCAAGAGCACTAGAGCTGCTTTCCTAAGGAGAAGGGGTTGTGCTGCAAGGTGGCTCACAAGAATGGCTGTCCAGCCTGTGCTGGCACAGCAGGTTCAGTTCTGCTCAGGAAGGGAAGCGGGGAGAATGGCTGGAAAGGAGAGGGAAGGGGGAATTGCCGATGCTGGGTGCTGGCTTGGTATGTGGTCCTTGGATTGTGGCAGGAATGGAGATGGCTTCATGAAGCACCAGTGTGTCAACACACAACAGATCGACAGCAAGACAGAAGAAAGTCAAAGAAAGAAAGTGACCGAGATGTTTTATGTTTTTTCTCCCATAGTTTTCTGTAAGACCTTTTGTGGGGTGAGCAAATCCAGGAACCTTTCTTTAATCTGTTGCGGAAGCTTTCATGGCCAGTGATCAACATACAGTGTTTTGCAATTACGGGTATAGACGCCATGTACAAAAATATTTACTTGAAATTCAAAATCTCCTACACTCCGTTCGCGGGTCTCCTGATGGCTGGATCAGGAGACCCACAAACGGAGTGTAGGAGATTTTGAATTTCAAGTTAATATTTTTGTACATGGCGTCTATACCCGTAATTGCAAAACACTGTATGTTGAACCTTTCTTTGTTAGCTGATGCTCTTTTCTCTGGACCTACATGGGTGCTTCTTTGGTTCTTGTCTCTGGCTGAGGCTACAGTACCTACAGTACCTCTGGAGGCCAGTTGCTCCGTTAATGTGCCTCCTTGATTGAGTTTGACCATGGAGTTGGTGAGGACAGCTAGGGTTGGGAATCCTTTCGTTGTGTTAACAACTTTTTTTCCAAGCCAAGAAGCTCCTAAAAGATGTCTGTGGCCACAGAGTCAAATTCAGTGTGCCAGCAAGTTGTGGCTGCTCATGGAATTCTGGAGCATGCTAAGCTCTATGTAAGCCAGCCTGACAGCGTGGGGTAGGGGTAGGGAGGAGAGTGATTGCTCTGATTAGTAAAAGTGTGGCCTTCCTCTTGGCCTATGGCTCTGAGGTCTCTGACCATCAGTCCTGGAACTAGCATCATGTCACTGGTTTGGGCCGAGCTTGTCTGGCAGCCACCTAGCACATGCACACATGTGCACATGCCTCGAAGTATGCTTCGAAGTAAGAGAACTGAAAAAGACTGGTCAGGCAACAACTTCTTCACCCCATCAACATGTGAAGTGTTGGGCATGAACTCACCTTTGTCAGATTTCAAGAAAGACTAAAAACTGTTCTTGCCTTGAACTGAAAATGTGTAGGCCTCACTCATGCCTGCTATAAATTGGATCCATCACTTATAGAAATCAGAGAGAGAGAGAGAGAGAGAGAGAGAGAGAGAGAGGAGGGCTTCTAATTATATAAGAGCAGAGTCCAGCCACAGCCAGTTTCAAGCTGGGCTCTTTTCCTTTTGCTGTTTACCCATGATGCCTTTCCTGAACCATGAATGAGAGTTGCTAATCAGTGGCTGGAAGGAAGGAAGAGACAAGGTTTCCTCTCTAGAGGTATGTGGGGGGAACAGGAGGCAAGAGGGGAAGCCGAACTGCTTCCAAGTTCTTCTTGGCAACCGGATGGATAGTCCTTCTGCTAATTGATTCAGAAAAGAGTAAACAGAAAAGTGGCATTCCTTGACAGCTGCCTCAGATAATCTGAGTGTCAGAGTCAGTTAGCACATGCCACTGATCATGGGCTTTCAGCTTCCGATTTTGCAACTGAGTGGCAACCAGTGCATAGATCTAGTGCATAGAGCAGTGGTTCCCAAACTGGGAGGCGTGGTTCCCAGGGGAGCCGCAGTAGCCAGTCAGGGGAGCCGCGGAGTGCCACTGAATCTTCCCAGAAAACAGTGCAATGCCAATTGGCAGGCATCCACATCATGTAATGGGGAGCCACGGCCAAGGGTCGCCAATGTCAAGGGAGCTGCAGGTCGAAAAAGTTTGGGAAACACTGGCATAGAGTGACTCACAGTGCTAGCCTAGGCATGTCTACTCAGAAGTAAGCCCCACTGGCTTGAATGGAACTTACTCCCAGGTATGTGTGCATAGGATTACAGCCTTACAGAAGCACTCCCCATCACCTCTGCCACCACTCTCTTCCTTCTCCTTCCTGCTCTGTTCCATTTCAGAAAACAGATGAAGACGAGAGAGGGAGAGGAAGTCAGAGACGATGAGACTGCCGGGCTCGAGTGGCTCCGCCTTTGTGAGGAGGCACGAAAAGGAGGGTGCCTGCAGTGATGTGATCAGGATGGCCAGTGGAGGTGGTGGCAGCCCTGGATCTCAAGAACCCCACAGTCCCAGTAGTGGGCCTGCTCAGCAGCCGGCAAGGAGAAAAAGAGCCCTCTTAGCACGTAGAGACATTTCTGGTCCTTAGAATGAGAGAGAGTTTCCTGGGGACAGACTCACACACATGGGATCAAGGACAATAGCGATCCGTCAGACAGAGAGAAGAGCAGACAGCAGGGAAGAAGATTGGCTGTACTTGAGCTGAAATACCAGTCAGGCTGGCAGCTCCTGAGGCTGGCAATGTACTCCAGCAATGCACCATTACGGGCAGTGGCCTCCTTTGCTTTGCCCTTACCCGATTGGTCCTCTGGTCGTAGGTTCTGCTTCCGTGGCATTTTCCTTCATGTTTTATGCTGAGCATTCAGAGCTCAGGCAACATTCCACCCATCCCGCCTACCCTGGAAATTAGCTGGTTGCCTTCAGGGGCTGAATAGGATTTTTTTTGCTTTCCACCACTGGAATTGGCAGGGGTTTTTTTATGCCTACCGTGAACTGTTTCCTGAAGTGTGGTGTTATTGGTCACTTGGGGATTCTGGCTGATGACTCCTAAGGCCTGAATTGGAAATTCCATCCTAAGGCTTTCCAGTTTGGGGTGAGTTGGGCAATTTGTCTGCCTCAACCCTCTTTTCAGGGGCTGGTGGGGAAACTAGAGGTTGGTGTGAGCCCACCTCTGGTTGAAGCTAGGGTGCTAACACCCAAAGGGGAAGTGGACAATTGCACCTGTCTCCTTCAGGGTAGGGTGCCTGCACTAAAAGTGGAGGAAGCCCATAGTCAGGAACTGTTGCAGGACTTAAGTTAAACCAATTCTGTAATCAGTAAAATGGCCCAATTCATGCCACACAATGATCTTGTCTCATGTGATTTGTGGGGGGTGCTTGAGCAATTGTCATAGACCAGGCTGGTATAAACTATTGTGGGCCCCAAAGACTCTGTCTTTTCCTGACACCTCCTTAAATGATCCAAACTTGTGCTAGAGTCTTATATTCCTGCACTTAGTGGTTGCTCTGTGATCATATCTCTGGCAAGTAGGGTAGATAAATGCAGCCTTGGGTGAGTTGGTGTGATGGGTCTTCCTTCAGGGAACTCTGCTTGCCGGCTTGTTAGGGCTGGATTGACCTTTGTTTCCCCCTGAAGAGGGGCAAAAAGTGGGTGCAAAAAGTGGAAGCAATTTCAAACTCCCTTGAAAAAAGTTGGATCAGTAGTGTGTGTGTGTGTGTGTGTGTGTGTGTGTGTGTGTGTGTGTGTGTGTGTGTGGTCCATGAAATCATTACTTTTGAGGTCTACATTCAACCTGGAATGTATCTGCCTCGACCCTAAGGGCCACTCCTCCCTCCTCCTGCTGCCTCTTTTTACTGCTCTCTTTCGGTCTGAAACAGTTTCTCCCCCCCATGTACAGCGATGACTCTCCTAATTTGGGGCTGGCTTTTTGAGCTGTTGCTGTTCTGTGAGCAGCTGCTGTCACAGGAGAAGCCTCCATTTGGAGCAGCAGGTCGGGAGTCTAGACTACATCAGCAGAAGCAACAACAGAAGGACAGATGTAAAAATCAGTGGTGGGACTCTTTTATATCAGGAAAGGAAGATGTAAAATCAATGAGAGGTTTTAAAGACCAGGGGACAATCCAAGCTGAACAAGGTGGGGAGGGGGAGGAAGGGAATGAAGACTTGCTTTAGCATTTGCATTACAAGTTGAAAACAAAGGCAGACAGAAATAAAATTAGAGTCCTGTTCAAATTTCCTATCTTAAAATCCGAGGTGAAATTGGAGGGTCCTACTTGGGATTTGCCAACAAGCCCAAATTTGAGTTGCCTGGTCAGAATTGCATCCTCCTGGCTACAATATAAAGTGCCCCCCTTATATGTTCACTGTTTTCCTTATTTTCCAACTTCTGTTATGTGCATTTACAAAGGATGCACAGAACGCTGCCAAAGACGTTCATCTGGCCTATGGAAATGTGTTTGTCTTCCCTTGAAAATTCTCAGATGTTTTGCCTTGAAAGGAGCCCCCCCCCCCCCAAAAAAAAATTAACTTAAAATTTCTGGATTTTGAAATGGTGGTTTCGACCCTATTACAATGTTATACCCTTCAGAGGGGAATATTTCTTTCTCACATTGCTTTATTGAATGACAGGTTCCAGTCAGAGGGAGAAGCCACGGTCAGAGGTGCTGTGGCCTTCGTTCCATTTTTACAAAGAGAAGTATGTTCCCTCTGCAAAGGAAAACACTCTGCCCATGAACAGAGACACTTTGCCTTTAGTTGACCCTTTAAAACACCAAACTTTGTTTCCCTTTGGAGAAAGTGCCTTGCACATGCTCAGAGGCTGAATGCCTCTGAGCCTTTCTGGAGGCTTAAGTGCCTCCAGAAATTTTTGAATCAAAGAGATCATCTGACAGCTCTTCCCTATTTAGGAGAAATATCAGCAGGGAATTCAAGGGCAGACAAACATATTGTGGTAAGATTAGCAGAATTTCTCAGAGGGGTTCAGCACATCTTGCCTTCAAAATATTGACAAAGAGGGGCATCGTCCTTTCTGAGTCACAGCTTATGAATATTTCAAAGACAAAAGATATATTACGGACGTCCAATAATCCGGATGCCATGTATGGGCCATTTTGTATCTGCATCATGTACCAAATAGCTTGTGAGAGCGTCCTTCAGATTTCCAAGCAGAAGACGATTTGCTGCTTTTGAAATGTGTTCCAGGCAAGTCCCAACCTTACAATGACTGGTGACAGTACAGGTCATAGCAATAATGGAGAGGGTATGACAGGAAATCACCCAACATTTGAAAAGTCTCCATAGATATGGCACATATGTCAGATGTCCTAATTATATGGATGCTCTTCTTGAACACCTCTGAAGGAACAAAGTCTCTGAAACAAACACTGGACCATCTGTTTGTAATGGGAGGCTATTGTGTTAAGAGGACAGGCAGAAAAAAATGAGTGAATATGGAAAGGTCTCCCAACACTGGAAAGTGTTCGTTCTCAGTTATGGGCAGTGGCGTCGCTCTAGGCGGGGCGGAACGCTAAGTTCCGCCTCGTTCTGACCCTCCGTTACACACCGGCATGAGGCGGCCCCGCCCCCTCGCCTTCAGAGCCATTCAGGGTGCCGAAGAGACTCCCTGCACGTTGCCTTCGCCTCCCTGAATGGCTCCGAAGGTGAGGGGGCGGGGCCGCCTCGTGCTGGAGAGTACATTGAGGGTCAGAGCGTGGCGGAACTTAGCGTTCCGCCCCGCCTAGAGCGACGCCACTGCCCATAACTGAGAACGAACACTTTCCAGTGTTGAGCAACCACTGGTTATGGGTTCCCTCTGCTGTGTTTGTTGTTTGTTGTCCCTCTGTTGTTTACAATTAAGTCTATTTTTGGAAGAAACAGGACTTTATTGTTGTGTTAAAATATACCAAACAAACAGAAGAACAAGCCAGTGAAGGAGATTTCATTATAGCTTCTGAGAGCAAATGTAGAAGATGGAGATTCGTGGTAGGATTTACTGTCTCTGGACATTTTTGTACAAAGCCACTGGGAGGGGGGTTTCAGATTGGGACAGTGGTGGTGATGGAGGGGTTCTGAACACCCATTCCCCTCACCACTGTTTTCTCCGTGAAAAATCACCTCCCCAAAGTTACTGTTCGTCTCATAAAGAAAAATATATGCCCATATGTTTTCCTTAATAGTGTGTGTGTGTGTGTGTGGGGGGGGTCATCAGAGCAACTGTGTGGGAGGGTTAACCTGCCCTCTGTAGTGCTACAATTCTAATTGGTTCCCCTCCCCCAGCACACAGGAGCAGCTGGTTTTCCCAAACATTGCAAGAGCCCGGAGATTAGATGATGGATCTTGGCCCTGAGTGGCATAATGAGGCTTTCATTATCTATTTCATAACGAGCAGGTAGATTCTGCGAGAGCAGAGAGGAAGCCTTTGGCCGGGATCGGATCATTGGCGGCTTACGTGATGGGAGATGGGAGATGGGAGATGGGAGAACTGGAATGTTTGGTGGCTAGGGAAAACATTGACATAGTAGGTATAACAGAAACCTGGTGGAATGCGGAGAACCAGTGGGATACTGCAATTCCAGGATATAAACTCTATAGGAGGGACAGAGAGGGGCGTGTTGGAGGTGGGGTGGCCATCTATGTCAAAGAGGGGGTAGAATCCACCAGAGTAGAGCTGGAGGGGGGCTCTGACTCCTCCGTAGAATCACTGTGGGTTAGCTTACCAGGCTCAAAGAGTGATGTAATAGTAGGGGCATGCTACCGTCCTCCAGATCAAAAACCTGAAAGGGATCTTGAAATAAGGAAGCAAATCAGGGAGGTGTCAACGAGAGACAGGGTTGTAGTCATGGGGGACTTCAATTATCCTCACATCGACTGGGTCAATTCATGCTCAGGTCATGAAAGAGAGACTGGATTTCTGGATATGTTAAATGACTGTGCCTTAGAGCAGCTTGTCACGGAACCGACCAGAGGACAGGTGACTCTGGACTTGGTATTGTGTGGCACTCAAGATCTGGTCAGGGAGGTAAATGTTACCGAACCATTGGGGAATAGTGACCATGCTGCGATCTGTTTCGCCATGCATGTCGGAGGGAGAGTGCCGAGCAAATCTGACACGAAAACCCTTGACTTCCGAAGGGCAGACTTCCCCAAAATGAGAAGACTAGTTAAGAAAAAGCTGAAAGGGAAGGTAAAAAGAGTCCAATCGCTCCAGAGTGCATGGAGGCTGTTTAAAACAATAGTCATAGAGGCCCAGCGGGAGTGTATCCCACAAAGGAGGAAGGGCTCGACCAAGTCCAGGAGGATGCCGGCATGGCTAACAAGCACAGTTAAGGAGGCTATAAAAGGCAAGGAAGCTTCCTTCCGTAAATGGAAGTCTAGCCCTAATGAGGAAAATAAACAGGAGCACAAACTGTGGCAAAAGAAATGTAAAAAGATGATACGGGAGGCCAAGCAAGACTTTGAGGAACGTATGGCAGGCAACATAAAAGGGAATAATAAAAGCTTCTTCAAATATGTTAGAAGCAGGAAACCTGCCAGGGAAACGGTGGGTCCGCTGGATGGTGAGGGAGAGAAAGGGGTGATAAAAGGGGACTTGGAGACTGCAGAGAAATTAAATGAGTTCTTTGCATCTGTCTTCACGGCAGAAGACCTCGGGCAAATACCGCTGCCGGAACGGTCTTCCCTGACTAAAGAATTAAGTCAAATAGAGGTTAAAAGAGAAGACGTCTCAGACTTAATTGACAAAATAAAGATCAATAAATCACCAGGCCCGGATGGCATCCACCCAAGAGTTCTGAAGGAACTCAAGAATGAAGTTGCTGACCTCTTGACCCAAATATGCAACTTGTCCCTTAAAACAGCCACTGTGCCAGAGGATTGGAGGATAGCTAATGTCATGCCAATCTTTAAAAAAGGAAGGAGGGGAGACCCGGGAAACTACAGGCCGGTCAGCCTAACATCTGTTCCAGGGAAGATGGTGGAAAGTCTCATTAAGGATAAAATCTTAAAATACATAGAAGAACAAGCTCTGCTGAGGGAGAGTCAGCATGGCTTCTGCAAGGGGAAGTCTTGCCTCACAAACCTGTTAGAATTTTTTGAAAAGGTCAACAGGCATGTGGATGCGAGCGAACCCGTGGATATTATATATCTGGATTTTCAGAAGGCGTTTGACACGGTCCCTCATGAAAGGCTCCTGCGAAAACTCCACAGTCAGGGAATAAGAGGGCAGGTCCTCTTGTGGATTAGGAACTGGTTGAAGACCAGGAAACAGCGAGTGGGAGTCAATGGGCAATTTTCACAATGGCGAGAGGTGAAAAGCGGTGTGCCCCAAGGATCGGTCTTGGGACCGGTGCTTTTCAACTTATTCATAAATGACCTGGAGTTGGGGATAGGCAGTGAGGTGGCCAAGTTTGCGGATGACACTAAACTTTTCCGGGTGGTAAAGACCAGCAGGGATTGTGAAGAGCTCCAGAAGGATCTCTCCAAACTGGGAGAATGGGCAGCAAAATGGCAGATGCGCTTCAATGTAAGTAAGTGCAAAGTGATGCACATTGGGGCAAGAAACCAAAATTTCACATATACGCTAATGGGTTCTGAGTTGTCTGTGACGGATCAAGAGAGAGATCTTGGGGTGCTGGTGGACAGGTCGATGAAAGTGTCGACCCAGTGTGCGGCGGCTGTGAAGAAGGCCAATTCCATGCTCGGGATCATTAAAAAGGGGATTGAGAATAAAATGGCCAATATCATTCTGGCTTTGTACAAATCGATGGTAAGGCCACATCTGGAGTATTGTGTCCAGTTCTGGTCACCATACCTCAAAAAGGATATAGTTGAATTGGAAAAGGTGCAGAAAAGAGCGACCAGAATGATTTGTGGGCTGGAGCACCTCCCTTACGAGGAAAGGCTACAGCGTCTGGGGCTTTTCAGCCTAGAAAAAAGGCGCCTGAGGGGGGACATGATTGAGACTTATAAAATTATGCATGGGATGGAGAGAGTGGATAGAGGGAAATTCTTCTCCGTCTCGCACAACACCAGAACTAGGGGACACGCACTAAAATTGAGTGGAGGGAGAGTTAGAACAGACAAAAGAAAATATTTCTTTACCCAGCGTGTAATTCATCTGTGGAACTCCTTGCCACAGGATGTGGTGATGGCACCTGGCCTAGATGCCTTTAAAAGGGGTTTGGACAAATTCATGGAGGAAAAGACCATCACAGGTTACAAGCCATAAGCAACCTCCTGGTTTGTTTGTTTTTTTTTGTTTTTTTTTAGAAGTGGGTTTTCTCTGTGCCAGGTGCAAGGGAGTGGCGACTGGACACAGGTATCTTGTTGTCTTGTGCTCCCTGAGGCATCTGGTGGGGCCACTGTGTGACACAGGAAGCTGGACTAGATGGGCTTTTGGCCTGATCCAGCAGGGCTCTTCTTATGTTCTTATGTTCTTATGTACGTGTCACACAAAGGGGCTGAGCAGGAAGAAGAGCCTGAGTTGTTTCATTCCTAAGAGACACTGCATGCCATTGGCTGAGCTGCTCGATGTGTAGAGAGGGGCAGGGGCAGCCAGTAAGTACCGGTCAAAGAGGGACCCATCAGTAGACAGTTGTGAAAGAAGCAGGCCAAGGAACGAGAGAGCCAGGAAAGGAGGGATGGAATACGGAGTGCTCGAGGAGAGGAAGCGCAGGAGATCGGAAGGGAGAGGGTGAGGATGCTGTGCCACCTGGCAAGTTTGATATACGCCATAGCAACACTTTTTTTCTAGTGCTGTGGTCAATTATCTTAAGCCCATCTTTTGCCCAGTTCTACCTAACAAGAAATGTTGTTTCTGTTGCCAAAAAAAATCCCCAACACCACCTCACTGGCAGCTGTCTGTTCAAAGTCTTGCATGAGCTAGCCAGGCGGGCCAGAGGTTTAAGCAGATGTCCTGCACAGCTGGATGTGCCTCCCATTGAAAGCCAAGCCATGGGCAACATCTGTATTTGGATGTGCTTGTCAGTGTTCATCTAGCCTGTGCCTTCAGGGTCTAAACGCAAGGTTCTCCAAGAAGCTTTACAGAATCTGCATGACAAATTCTGCAGACAAAAGGCCGGAAAAATAGAATATACTGTAGAAATAAAAAGAGTTTTGAATTACCGAACCGTTGGGGAACAGTGACCATGCTGCGATCTGTTTCGCCATGCATGTCGGAGGGTGAGTGCCGAGCAAATCTGACACGAAAACCCTTGACTTCCGAAGGGCAGACTTCCCCAAAATGAAAAGACTAGTTAAGAAAAAGCTGAAAGGGAAGGTAAAAAGAGTCCAATCGCTCCAGAGTGCATGGAGGCTATTTAAAACAACAGTCATAGAGGCCCAGCGGGAGTGTATTCCACAAAGGAGGAAGGGCTCGACCAAGTCCAGGAGGATGCCGGCATGGCTAACAAGCACAGTTAAGGAGGCTATAAAAGGCAAGGAAGCTTCCTTCCGTAAATGGAAGTCTAGCCCTAATGAGGAAAATAAACAGGAGCACAAACTGTGGCAAAAGAAATGTAAAAAGATGATACGGGAGGCCAAGAAAGACTTTGAGGAACGTGTGGCAGGCAACATAAAAGGGAATAATAAAAGCTTCTTCAAATATGTTAGAAGCAGGAAACCTGCCAGGGAAACGGTGGGTCCGCTGGATGGTGAGGGAGAGAAAGGGGTGATAAAAGGGGACTTGGAGACTGCAGAGAAATTAAATGAGTTCTTTGCATCTGTCTTCACGGCAGAAGACCTCGGGCAAATACCGCTGCCAGAACGGTCTCCCCTGACTAAAGAATTAAGTCAAATAGAGGTTAAAAGAGAAGATGTCTCAGACTTAATTGACAAAATAAAGATCAATAAATCACCAGGCCCGGATGGCATCCACCCAAGAGTTCTGAAGGAACTCAAGAATGAAGTTGCTGACCTCTTGACCCAAATATGCAACTTGTCCCTTAAAACAGCCACTGTGCCAGAGGATTGGAGGATAGCTAATGTCACGCCAATCTTTAAAAAAGGAAGGAGGGGGGACCCGGGAAACTACAGGCCGGTCAGCCTAACATCTGTTCCGGGGAAGATGGTGGAAAGTCTCATTAAGGATAAAATCTTAAAATACATAGAAGAACAAGCTCTGCTGAGGGAGAGTCAGCATGGCTTCTGCAAGGGGAAGTCTTGCCTCACAAACCTGTTAGAATTTTTTGAAAAGGTCAACAGGCATGTGAATGCGAGCGAACCCGTGGATATTATATATCTGGATTTTCAGAAGGCGTTTGACACGGTCCCTCATGAAAGGCTCCTGCGAAAACTCCACAGTCAGGGAATAAGAGGGCAGGTCCTCTTGTGGGTTAGGAACTGGTTGAAGACCAGGAAACAGCGAGTGGGAGTCAATGGGCAATTTTCACAATGGCGAGAGGTGAAAAGCGGTGTGCCCCAAGAATCGGTCTTGGGACCGGTGCTTTTCAACTTATTCATAAATGACCTGGAGTTGGGGATAGGCAGTGAGGTGGCCAAGTTTGCGGATGACACTAAACTTTTCCGGGTGGTAAAGACCAGCAGGGATTGTGAAGAGCTCCAGAAGGATCTCTCCAAACTGGGAGAATGGGCAGCAAAATGGCAGATGCGCTTCAATGTAAGTAAGTGCAAAGTGATGCACATTGGGGCAAGAAACCAAAATTTCACATATATGCTAATGGGTTCTGAGTTGTCTGTGACGGATCAAGAGAGAGATCTTGGGGTGCTGGTGGACAGGTCGATGAAAGTGTCGACCCAGTGTGCGGCGGCTGTGAAGAAGGCCAATTCCATGCTCGGGATCATTAAAAAGGGGATTGAGAATAAAACGGCCAATATCATTATGCCTTTGCACAAATCGATGGTAAGGCCACATCTGGAGTATTGTGTCCAGTTCTGGTCACCATACCTCAAAAAGGATATAGTTGAATTGGAATAGGTGCAGAAAAGAGCGACCAGAATGATTCGTGGGCTGGAGCACCTCCCTTACGAGGAAAGGCTACAGCGTCTGGGGCTTTTAAGCCTAGAAAAAAGGCGCCTGAGGGGGGACATGATTGAGACTTATAAAATTATGCATGGGATGGAGAGAGTGGATAGAGGGAAATTCTTCTCCCTCTCGCACAACACCAGAACCAGGGGACACACACTAAAATTGAGTGGAGGGAGAGTTAGAACAGACAAAAGAAAATATTTCTTTACCCAGCGTGTGATTCATCTGTGGAACTCCTTGCCACAGGATGTGGTGATGGCACCTGGCCTAGATGCCTTTAAAAGGGGTTTGGACAAATTCATGGAGGAAAAGACCATCACAGGTTACAAGCCATAAGCAACCTCCTGGTTTTTTAGAAGTGGGTTTTCTCTGTGCCAGGTGCAAGGGAGTGGCAACTGGACACAGGTATCTTGTTGTCTCGTGTGCTCCCTGAGGCATCTGGTGGGGCCACTGTGTGACACAGGAAGCTGGACTAGATGGGCTTTTGGCCTGATCCAGCAGGGCTCTTCTTATGTTCTTATGTTCTTATGAATATTCCTAGAAGTGCCTCCGAGGAAAAGGAAAACTGCGGGGCAAGAGAATGAGTAGAAAGCAGGGATGTACGTGATCAGAAACAGTTTAGGGGCCCAATTTTTACTAACTGGTGTACCAGCAGAGCACATGCTCTGCTGGTACACCAGGCCTTTACGCTGTCTCAAAAGCATTGTATGTCCCCCGCCTGGCAGCGCTGGAGCAGGGGGAGGGTGGAGAGGGGGCGGAATGGGCGGGGGGAAGGCAGTGACAGGGGTTGGGTGGATTGGGCCCAGGAGGGGGTGGGTTCAGCGATGCCTGCACACACTGTATCCTAGCCCCCTTCCCGGGCCTGATCTGCTGATACGGATCAACGTGGACTTGAACCAGCTATATAGCTTGCCCAGGTCTGAGTTATCCATTGCACAGGCTGGGGCTTTCCCCGGGGCAAGGGGACATGTCCCCTTACCCAGAGGTGACTTTCCACCTGCTAAACTCCCCCGCGGGATGCAGTTTAGGTAAGATCAGTCTGCCTGTGCTCACACGCTGATGTGCAATAATCTGTCAAAAATGTTCTCTAAGCTTGTATCTATGTAATGGGGGGGGGAGAGAAAATTAGAATGCTGAAGTTAGCCCTGATTGACTCCTGTGGGGGTGAGTAGTAATATCTGTAATGAATTATGAGTGATTGTTCTTCCACCAAGAGTTGTGTCATTACTCTAACCGGTGAAGCTCTGCATGTTTGTGTTGTTGAAAGCTTCACCTGGCGGACATTGGCATCTCATGCAAGCAGTCTTGGAACAGGAGCTCTGCTCGAAAGTGAGCCGCAGCGTCGATCCTCCCACATAACCGGGACTTTGGTGAGGCTCCAGAAGATCATATGGCATAAGGCTCCTCCGTTCTCTAATCCAGCCTTGGGGAAAAGCGGAAGCATCCCCATCTCTCTCCCTCCCACCAGTCTCACCTAAACCCATTCCAAGAGCTCCGTCGCTTGAGTATTCAAGGATGCAAAATGACATCCTAGGTTGGATTTCTTTCCCAGATGTTCAGTCTGACCCGGGGCAACTCAATCAAAGTCTGTAAAGTTTCCAACATTTCTAGCGGGGATTTATTTTTTTTAAAAAATGTGGCATATGGTTTTCTCTGGCAAAAATGAAGGATGGCTTTGCAATGCTGCTAAATAAAACCACACAATCACAATGTTTAAATGAGTGTGTACAAATGGGATTGGAAGATAGTAGGAGCAGATGGGATGGAGTCGAAAAGGGGCGTTATGCCCTCCCCTTCCCCCAGCAGTGGGAAGGTCCATCGCTGCCTTGGCAGGTTCAGTTGCCAGAAACGGATCCCTGTCAGTCTCCTGTGGAAAAAATCCTCTAGCACCTTAAAGACTGTCCAATGCTTGGCATGTGATTTCGAGGGGGAGGCCTACATACAAGCCAATGACATGTCAGGGTGTAATTGCGTGGAACATAAGTCCAACCCCCCCATCTCTTCAGTTGGTGCCCTTTGCAGTGCAAAACCAGTGGGGGTGCTTAACTCTTGCTCTACCCATTGTTTCTCCTGAAACCAGCTGTTTTCTCTCCACAGGGGCTCCAAATGTGTCTTTACCTCTTAACTACAGGTCTGGAACCCTGTGTGCGTTGGGAAGAGGCTTGAAGATAGGAATCACAAGGGGGAAGCAATAGGCAGGAGATGGCAACTACTTCAGTAACAAATACCGGAGTGGAAGGGGCCCAGACATCTCCAAGTTGACTTTTGAGGGTATTCCTCAAGCAGTTTGCCTGTCAAATTCTAAAGGAAGCTAAAGTAATTTCAGTAAGATTTCTGAGATTTCTTGGAAGCGTATCAAACATCAAAGTACATGGAGGAAAAGACCATCACAGGTTACAAGCCATAAGCAACCTCCTGGCTTTAGAAGTAGGTTTTCTCTGTGCCAGGTGCAAGGGAGTGACAACAGGAAACAGGTTATCTGTGCCAGGTGCAAGGGAGTGACAACAGGAAACAGGTTATCTTGTTGGCTGTATGCTCTCAGAGGCATCTGGTGGGACTACTGTGAGATACAGGAAGCTGGACTAGATGGACCTTTGGCCTGATCCAGCAGGGCTCTTCTTATGTTCTTATGTTCTTACATGGCAGTGGCATGGAACAATAGCTTTTTGGCAGCAAACAATTGCCCCTAAATCTGCATCCATTGTTCCCCTCAATTCCTACATTTCCCCAGAGCCTAGAGAGTTCTTCTCTTTATTTGCATAAGAGAATAGCATGGACATAACAGACCAGTCTTTGAAGGCAATTGGTGTCTTCATCCTGCATTGGGCAAACTCCTCTCTCAATTCAATTTTCCAACTTTAAAAAAGGGATGAGTCTTACCTTCCTCACAGGATTACCCTGTTTGCTGTGAGGACAAGGAAGATAAAGATTGTAAAACACCTTGCTATTGATGACCTCTGTGGCCCTCATTGCCAAATTCTGTTCCCAGAACACTCAAAACCTATACTCACAAGAACTGATGGAAATCAATACATCAAACAACTCAATTGCTCAATAAATCCCAAAGTCAATATTAGAGTTCTTGGAGAATTTGAAATTTGTCGACAAAGAGTGATGTGGCAGCAAGACGACAGGTGCGGATAAAAATGAAGGGCAGCTGGAGTGTAATGGTTAGGAGTGTGATCCTTCAGAATGGGTAGCACAGTAACACAGATAGTGTTGCTCTGGCCTTGCAGAGGTGCAGGGAGACGGGTATACTACACATTTAAGGCCAGTTCTTTCAAGAAAGAGTCAGTCAAGGGCACAGAGTCTGTTCCTCTCCCCAAGGCAACTCTGCAGAAGATAGATAGGGGTATGGATCCGGTGCAGCCATGCCTCTTCCATGCCCTGTCCTGGTATGGATATTTGTGTCTTTCTATACCAGTAGGAGAGCTTGGATCTGTCTTGGGCTGCCTGCTTCAGACTGAGTTCCTGCCCAATCCTATCTCCCACCATTGGCGTAGATGCAGCCATGCTGACGCAACATGTGCTGCATCCAATGGTGCGACTGTCGAGTCAGCAGGAGGTAAGTAAAAATATTGCCCCCTTGTAGGCTGCCCGATGGTGGGTTTACTTGGACCTGTGCCAGTCATTTTGCTGGCATACATCCAAGGAGAAAAAAAGGGACAGGGCAGCTTGGGAATGGGGGGATAGGACCTGACACATGCTAGTGTCACAAAATCCTCCTCTCCCTGCCCCCTGCCCTCCCTGATCCACCCCCAAACTCCCCCTGCCCTCCGCTCCCAGCCCACGACACACCTCTCACTGCCACCAACTTAACGGCACCAATGGAGGCTTCCGTAGCTGCTGCTGTGCATGCCTCACTGTTGCCCATTTGTGGCAGCAGCCTAGAAGTGCGCCATGGCAGCCCGGTTTCGTGCCGCTGGGAAAGGCCTTGCACTGCCAAAACACTGGTATATCCAACTCAGTATTTTTGACAATGAGTGGCAGCAGCTTCCAGACAAAGGATTGTCCCAGCCCTACCTGGAGATGTGAGGAGTTGGCCTTGGGACTGTTGCAAACGACCCCACTATCAAAAACATGCACAGTCTCTCCTAACTCCTGAGCTGACATTCCTAAAAGGAGCAGAATTTGGGTGTTTTCTTATTCATTGAAGGTGTCCACACTGTCCGTTTTGGCAAGCTCCTCCATGGAGGCTTCCACTATCTTGTTGCTTTTTCTTATTCCCTGATGATGTCCGTGCCGTCTATTTGGTCGTCTATCCCTCCATAAAGACTTCCACTGTATCCATTTTTCATGAGGTCTTTCCTGCTCCGGCCTCTTGTCTTGGTAGCTGCCCTCATTGCTGGAGGAGCTACTTTCTCTGCCCACCAACGGGCACCATTTTGGCTGCATTTTTCCTTTTCTCCAAGATCTGAAGCTCAAATATTTTGGCCACCTAATGCGAAGAGAGGAGTCTCTGGAGAAGACTCTGATGCTGGGAAAGACTGAAGGCAAAAGGAGAAGGGGAAGGCAAAGGATGAGATGGTTAGACAGCATCACTGATGCAACGAACATGAAAATGAGCGAACTCAGGAAGATAGCGGAGGACAGGAAGGCCTGGCGGGATATGGTTCATGGGATCACGAAGGGTCGGACACGACTTAACGACTGAACAACAACAACAACAACTAACTTCAAACATGGAGATTCAACATAGCCCTCGTTACTAATGGCCAATGACAGACCTCCCCTCCTTCATGAGTTTGTCTAATTTCCTTCCACAGTCATCTGACCCGGTGGGCCCCCGGGCGTAGAGCGCAGGGCCCCAGGGGTGGGGTGGGGCTCCTTAGGTTTCAGGGGATTTTTTGGTTTTTTTCGCTTTTTTTTACTGTTTTCCGGGGTTTTTAAGTGGTAATGGGGCATGTGTGTGTGTGTGTGTGTGTGTGTGTGTGTGTGTGTGTGTGTGTGTGTGTGTGTGTGTGCTTTTCCCCCACTTAGCTTGAATATGGGAAGCTTCCAGCGATGATCTTCTGCCTGCGCCCGGGCACGAACTCAGTAAATCGCCCAGCAGCGCTTTCCACAATATGCGCAGGCGCAGAACGTCAATGCGCAAGTCTGACCTCATGGCCATCACCACATCCTATGGCAGCAAATGCAAATTAGATGCTGTATAAAGAAATACTTTCTCAGAAGAACAAATGCCCTAAACATGTAATGGATGAATTGAAGTGCACAAGACTCTAGACTGTGTTGCCATTTTTGAATTGAACATTTCAGATTTGCAATCACGACACAACGTCCAATGTCCACTTGCATTGTGAGGAGGAAATGTCAAATGTGTTGTTCAGGTTTTCTGGAGGTTATATATAACATGAACCACATTTCAAAATGGCCACAATGGAATATGTGAGAGAACTATGAATTTCACGGGGGAATTCAAATTTTAAGAGTGTTTTTTTGTTTTTCAAATTCAGTTCTGTTTGAGTCATACTAGGCCCCTTCTCTCATTCATCGTCTTAGGTTCCAAAGTCTTGATCCCTTTCCAGGCAATCCCTGTCATAACAACATATACATTTTGGAACATCCTTATGCATCCTGTACAAACTACCCTCCACGGGCCACTTCCTACCTGGGCTCCCCCTAAGGTTCAAAATGGGGCTTACCTTGGCAGATGAGATGAAAGAGAGGAGGGCAACAATGGAGTGACTCTTTGGGCTGAAATAATTACTCCACCACCACCTCATAAAGGCCATGGGCACAGAGGTGGTTTGGGGAAGAGGCAGTGAGTCCCTCTGACAGCAGTTGTTCAACAATGGCCACCCCGGACTCTAATCCTGCCTTTCTAACCTGTCTAACCACTTGTTCTTCAGATTTTGACTTGTGCTCCCCAAATCTTTGCATTGGTCTTTGCCAAATCCTTCTGCAGCCTCCCTAAACGGAGCCACTATGTACAGGTGGGCCCCCATATCCACTGATTCGCTATCCACAGTTTCAGTTATCCACGGATCATGGGGACACCCCCCCTCCCAGGCTTTTACTTTTTCCCAGTAAGCTTCGTTTCTTCCTTAAAGAAACAGGAGAAGCAGCCTCTGGTAGAACGAGACTAAGTACTAGAGAGGCTCTGCAAGGTTAACAGAAACCTTGCAGAGCCTCTCTAGGACTTAGTCTCATTCTACTTGCCTGCAATGGAGGCTGCTTCTCTGTTTGTTTTAAGGAAGAAACAAAGCTTGCTGAAAGAAAAAATAAGAGCTGGGGGGGGGCAAGCATGCCTGCCTGCAGGGGAGGCAGGGTGGGGGGGCCTCAGGAAACCATGGAGGGGGTGTTCGCTCTTATCCACGGTTTCAAGTATCCACGGAGGGGCCTGGAACATATCCCCAGTGGATATGGGGGCCCACCTGTATTACATTCCATTATTACACTTCATCGTAAAGTCTCCTTCCATTCCCATATGAACAACCCTGTTGGCACTCAGTAAATAATAATAATAATAATAATAATAATAATAATAATAATAATAATAATAAAACTCCAATTTAATGGAATAATTTGCTGCCTAATCACAGCAATAACGGGAGTCTATTATTGCACCCAAACTGTTTGCAGAAAATGAGGCTTTCTACTAAGTGACGAGACCAGCTGCTACTTTGGGCTTATCATATTGCCGAAGCGCTCTGCTGGCCAAAAACGTCCTGGTGCGGAGACATCAATCTCTTTCCCCGTTGGCTGCCGAATTGACTAAAGTAGAAAGTCGCCTTTGCAGTCTGGCCTGCATCAATGATCGATGACGGCATTCAAGGGGAGAAGAATGGTGCAGCAGAAATGTATGCTTGGTCGAAGACAGGTGGGGGGTTGGCAATGCAGGTGAGGTGGGGAATGTGATGGGTCATGGAAGACTTTGGGAGAAGAGAACATTGGTGGCACTAGAAGGTCATCAAAGGCAACCACCCATCCTTTTGTATCTCCATACACCTCCGTTGGAGGGCTGGTGTGTTTCTTCTGGTGTGTTTCTGTAGCATGATATTCTTCTCCCTCTCGCACAACACCAGAACCAGGGGACATGCACTAAAATTGAGTGGAGGGAGAGTTTTCTTTACCCAGAGAGGGATTTCTTTACCCAGCGTGTAATTCATCTGTGGAACTCCTTGCCACAGGATGTGGTGATGGCACCTGGCCTAGATGCCTTTAAAAGGGGTTTGGACAGATTCATAGAGGAAAAGACCATCACAGGTTACAAGCCATAAGCAACCTCCTGGCTTTGGAAGTAGGTTTTCTCTGTGCCAGGTGCAGGGGAGTGACAGCAGGAAACAGATTATCTTGTTGTCTTGTGTGCTCCCTGAGGCATCTGGTGGGGCCACTATGAGATACAGGAAGCTGGACTAGATGGGCCTTTGGCCTGATCCAGCAGGGCTGTTCTTATGTTCTTATATATTTGAGACTTGGGGAATGGTGTACATTTACACAATTTATGGAACGTGTGGCCACCGAATGTGGGGATGGCCACTGACTTAGATGGTTTTAGAACATGATTTGACAAACAAATGGAATAGGAGATGGCTACTATCCACAATAGCTAAATCCAGTTTGCCTATTCAGAGGCAGTAGACAATTCAGTACCAGTTTTCAGGTCCATACCTCCTCTCTTAAGGAGGTATGGACAGTATCAGTGTAGTGTCTTTTTTTTCTGGTTCCTGCCTTTGAAACTCTTTCCCTAGGGAGGCCTGCTGAGCTGACTCTCGGCTTTCCTGAAATTTATGAAGGGATTTCCTCCTGTTTGGGAAGGTCTTGGCTTCTCCCAATTTATGCAGGCCTTCCTTCCCTTTGTGCTAACGTTTGCCCTCGATTCGCTCTTGCATTCATGTAAACACGTTAGAAATAGAAGTAAACCATGGGATCGCCCCTCAAGCCAGTAGGGATTTATTAATACAAGTCAAAGGCTCCAGGCTATGCCTTTTGTTGGCTTTGACACACTTTGTCCTACAAATACACACCCTTGTCTTTTCCCAACCCTGTGCGCCTTTTTTAGCTTTCATTTTCCAATTGAGGCACACGCCGTTTTTTGAAGTGGCACCTAGCACTCGACTGCCACCCACACCCGTTTCTATTTAGGTCCCTATCAACTCCAAAGTGATAATAACAAAGCAGGCACACAGGAAGAATTAAAAATAATGAGGTGCATCCACCCTAAGCTGGTGAGGAAAACTCAGCATATGGGGGACTATTTTGAGCATTGGGCTCTGCTTCAAATGGGCAGCCTCTGCTTTCATTCTAGAGTGAAGCTGGGGGAATGGCTGAGTCGGCTGCCGAAATTATAAAGCCTCCGGTACTTCCAGAGGAACAGACCACTGAACAGAAGAAATGAAATCCGGCAGCCTGGCCCTGCAACTCTGGGCTGGAGAGGAGTGCAAACTGCACAGAATTTCTTCCATTGATCTCCAGATTCAACAACGTGGAGGAATAGCAATACGTGTGTCATTTGGAACACGATTCCTTCTCTCTGCTTCCCCCTATTGAGACCACTGAGCATGTTTACACTCTTTGCAACATGGCATGTTTGCAAGCTTTTCCAGTGCACTCATTTGCCTCTAAATGACAACATGCTGGGGCTTGAGGCTATATGCCACAGGAGGCCAAAGTGGGGACCAACTTGGACCATGCTTTTGAGCTGCTAACCCCCATTCTGCCCTTCCCCTGCCCATCACGCCTCCCCCGCTGACTTACCTGAGTCGGGGTGGGGAGTCCCAAGCTGTCACTGTGCATGAGACTACTGCTGCCTCCCCACCAGCACTCTTGTAGTGTGTGGCTTTGTGCGCTGTCGGAGACCTTTTTTGCAACTGCTGTAATCTCCACTGGCAAAAACACTCGTTCTGCTAGCGCAGCGGTTCTCCAACTTTTTAGCACCGAGACCCACTTTTTAAAATGACACTCTATCGGGACCCACCTAGCTTTACGAGACTTTAAAAAAACGTGATCTATAAATAAATAAATACATAAATAAATTTACATGTAAAGAGCTCAGCTGCTTGCAGGGTAATTAGCAGCTATCTTGCAAACTGCAAGAGCTCAGCTCTTTGCAGGGCAATTAGTAGCTATCTGATTCTTGAATAGCTTCAGGGCTTGTGGCATTTACTTATCTGATCTTTCCATCACCTGGGACACACCAGAAATCAGGTCACCACCCACCAAGTGGGTCCCGACCCACAGTTTGAGAAACACTGTGCTAGCGGATTGGCCCACTAGGATTAGGCCGTGAGTTATATCATTCAGTCCTCCTTGTGAAGCTTGTAGGCTCCACATTTTCCATAGCTAGTGGAAGGAGAGGTGCTTGCACCCGTCATGCCTTCCAAGGGACAGGGAAATTGAAACTCAGGCCTTGGATGAGGGCCTGTCGCAATGTCACCTTTCTGCCTCTGCTGGGTTGCAGATAGAGCAAAGTGAGGCATCCTCTCACCTGCTCCTGCGTTGAGCTCTTGGATTCCACCTCTATGCCTTCCTCGCTCTGGAAGAGGAAGGAGGTTTTTTCATGTCAGCGAGACTAAGAGAACGTTCTTCCCCCTCTCCCTGTTGGTCCCACCCATACACATGAAGCAAATTCCTGCCGCTGGGTCATCTAAGGGCAAGAGGGGGAACAACAGCTTCAGTCCCTTTGATTTGCCTATTTTGTGTCCACCTTCCATCAACCAAGCAAGCAGTGTGAACGCGGGGGGGGGGAGGGGGACACACAACCTGGCCAGAATTGGAGCGGGTCTGGAATTCAAGCAGGGATCCAAATCTGGATGGAACATCCTGAAGCAGTTCTGCTGGAATTGGTGCGGGAAGAATCTTCAGCAATTCTCTTTGGGGGCTGCCGTCCCCATAGACTTCTCTTTGGTGCAGCTCATTCCTACCAATGTAAAAAAACAAACCAAAATATGAACAGAACAGTAAAAAATGGAAAAGAGAAGCCACAGTTGTCTATGATTTTCTGCTCTGAAAGCTAAAACTACGTATTCCGGGTCACGGATAAGTGTGCCAAACCAGAAGCTTGTTCGCAAAACGTATCATGGGATATGCACTTCTTTGGGAGGTGGGAGACCAAGTGACCATGATCACATGCATATAATGTGTCACAATAGATCAGACCTGCACAGTGAAAATTGCAGAGCCACTGTTTCTGATAAGAACTTGTCCTGGCAGGATGCAGGGAAGGCAGAAATATCAGCAGGAATAAGGGTACAAGTTTTGCACAGCCCTACAAGATTGAAAAATCAATGGTGGTTTGGGAAAGGGTTGAAAACAAGCTAAAGTGTTGAGAGTGGTTTCCACCCAGCCTTCCAAAGGGGGCGGGAGAAATAGCCCATTCTGTTCATTCTTGTTTGCCTCCATTTGATTCAAAACACTACAGGAAGATTTCAGCCTTCAAATCTAAATGTATGCGCACTTCAAATACAATCTATGAGAATTCCAATAAGCAAAGGGGCGGGCGGGGGGGGGCGCACACACACACATGAGAAATCCATCATATAATGGGCATTTGCTAGATTGGGTGGTATTTTAAATTATCTTTGGAGGGTTTCCTGGAGCAGATGAATCAATATTCAGCCTTTCCTTTTGTCAGGATGGGATTGTGTCATGAGAAAGGGGAGGAAAAAAAAAGAAAGCTTTTGTTTACATCCAAAGATTAAAAGAAGCACAATGTTAGAATATGCAGTGGAAACGCTGTGATAGATAAGGTGTCAAGGAGAACTCTAGGAACTACAACAAAGCTTTCCAAAGATAAATAAATATACGCCGTTATCTCCAAAGCCTCTTGCAACTTCACTTTTAAATATGTATGACCACAACTTTCTCAATTCTGCTCTCATATTCACCCATTTGTAAAATGTTCTCTTACAAGCCTGAAAAAAAAGGGGGGGGGAGGATAGGTGGTGAAAGAAATTGCAAAGGGAGATGCTCAAGGCACCTTTGCAGTAAAGAGCTCGGAGCAAGCAGAGGCAGCTCATTCACAGAGCCAGAATAAATAATGTTGACGCTCACCGTGCAAAATAAGAACTAGTGAGACTTTCACTCTTGCACCAAATTACCATAGAACTGGTCCTGGTTGCCCAGTTTTCATTCTATATATATCATTCATTATATATCTGGATTTTCAGAAGGCGTTTGACACGGTTCCTCATGAAAGGCTCCTGAGAAAACTCCACAGTCAGGGAATAAGAGGGCAGGTCCTCTTGTGGATTAGGAACTGGTTGAAGACCAGGAAACAGCGAGTGGGAGTCAATGGGCAATTTTCACAATGGCGAGAGGTGAAAAGCGGTGTGCCCCAAGGATCGGTCTTGGGACCGGTGCTTTTCAACTTATTCATAAATGACCTGGAGTCGGGGATAGGCAGTGAGGTGGCCAAGTTTGCAGATGACACTAAACTTTTCCAGGTGGTGAAGACCAGCAGGGATTGTGAAGAGCTCCAGAAGGATCTCTCCAAACTGGGAGAATGGGCAGCAAAATGGCAGATGCGCTTCAATGTAAGTAAGTGCAAAGTGATGCACATTGGGGCAAGAAACCAAAATTTCACATATAAGCTAATGGGTTCTGAGTTGTCTGTGACGGATCAAGAGAGAGATCTTGGGGTGCTGGTGGACAGGTCAATGAAAGTGTCGACCCAGTGTGCGGCGGCTGTGAAGAAGGCCAATTCCATGCTCGGGATCATTAAAAAAGGGATTGAGAATAAAACGGCCAATATCATTCTGCCTTTGTACAAATCGATGGTAAGGCCACATCTGGAGTATTGTGTCCAGTTCTGGTCACCACACCTCAAAAAGGATATAGTTGAATTGGAAAAGGTGCAGAAAAGAGCGACCAGAATGATTCGTGGGCTGGAGCACCTCCCTTATGAGGAAAGGCTACAGCGTTTGGGGCTTTTCAGTCTAGAAAAAAGGCGCCTGAGGGGGGACATGATTGAGACTTATAAAATTATGCATGGGATGGAGAGAGTGGATAGAGGGAAATTCTTCTCCCTCTTGCACAACACCACAACCAGGGGACATGCACTAAAATTGAGTGGAGGGAGAGTTAGAACAGACAAAAGAAAATATTTCTTTACCCAGCGTGTAATTCATCTGTGGAACTCCTTGCCACAGGATGTGGTGATGGCATCTGGCCTAGATGCCTTTAAAAGGGGTTTGGACAGATTCATGGAGGAAAAGACCATCACAGGTTACAAGCCATAAGCAACCTCCTGTAACACGTTGGTCATCTCGTTCATCAAAGATCAAGTCCTCCTGGGTGCATATATTTTGTGGTTCACATGCTTGCCCCCCCCTCCACTAGAACCCCTTCATAGGTAAACCACAGGACAAACATACAGAGGAGTAAGTAATGTTCAGTACATGCAAGAATATATCCCCACTGAGAGCTACCACACAGAAAACAACTCCCCAGAGGATGTGTGCCGATCAACTCTCTTCTGAATCCACTCTGGCTAGTTTTGGTTTGTATAAGAGTGTGTGTGTGTGTGTGTGTGTGTGTGTGTGTGTGTGTGAGAGAGAGAGAGAGAGAGAGAGAGAGAGAGAGAGAGAGAGAGAGAGAGAGAGAGAGAGAGAGTGAGAGTTAACTTAAAACAGTTAAGATTCTTTGAAAACACCAAAGTCTACCGGGGGGGGGGGGGTAGAGCCTGAGGAGAGATGTGACGGAAGAGGGAAGTGTGATATAAATGTAATAACTTTAATAACTTGAGCGGAAACATACCACCTGAAATCTCCTCCACCCATTTCTTCTACCTTTTTTAGTGGAAATATCTCCAGCCATTTTCTTGGAGAAAGGAGGTCAGAGAGAATGAGAGCAAGAGATAATATATATGGACACCTCAGCAATGACACCAACCCTTCTAGAGCACACACTCTGATAAAATATCTTTTCTTTCCTTCTCTTCTAAGTTAACACATAAGAGAGATAAAAAAGAGATATACCCCCCTCCTGCTCAAGCCCTTGATAGAAACTGCAGGGGAGACAGGAAAAGACAAATATTCCCCTAATGACAGACTCCCTGATAGTGAGAGTCCAACTAATTTATTTTCCAATATAACAAGGATGAAAGAGAGACTTTTCTTTGGGGGATGTCTGGTAGCCAGAAGGAGACATGGACGAGAAGGGAACATGAAATATAAGTCAGAAGAAGACCTTCCCCACTACAGCTGGAACCAATCTTCTCAGTAAATATTTGAAAGTTGCTAAGATTCCCAATTCGTTTTATCACATTTGATAGTGAAATCTCAAATTCAAACGTTAAACTGGCATCTGAATTAATATTTTATTCAACAGCAAAGTTATAACATTTCCCCATAACATTCAAAATCCAAGTGCTATGGATTTCTGAATCCTACAGTCACCGTGTTATTCTGTGATAGGGCTCGACAAATCTCTCTAGTAATGCTCTGGGAGAGCCATGTGGTGTAGTGGTTACAGTACTGAACTTCGAACCAGGCTGTCCTGGATTCAAGTTCCTGTGCAGCCATGAGGGTTCCTGGCCTTCAACCCATCACGGACTCTCAGCCCCACTCAACTTGCAGGGTTGTTGTGAGGGTAAAAGGTGGGAAAGGAGCCCTGAGCTTCTTGGGGGGTGGGTGGTAAATAAACGTGATAAGGAAACGTCTCAGAGTCTCCTTTGATTTCTTTTCCACTCTCTTCTACTAAAATCCCCAGAATTGTTTCTGTCACTGGGGAAACAAATAAATATGTGATTTTCCAGCTATTTTCACCTATTTCCTACTGAAACCGCTGGTGTGCTAATGCATTGCAAAGTATGCTTTTAAGTATGCACACTTTTTTATGCAAACACTGAAATGCATAGACTCCACAGACATTTTCATATAAAATCTGATCCACTGGGAAGAGGGAGGCGCCTGGAAGCATGCATTCCGCGGTGACGTTTTGGACTGGAACAAAGTTTCCAAGCCTCTGCTTCGCCTCCCAGCCCGTCATTGCCACCCCTTCCTTCTTCCTGGCTCTCCTCCCCATCCTTTGCCTGGCCTGGCCTCCCCCTTTTCTACCTGCCTGCCCCTTGCCCCAGGCACGCCTCATTTGTCCAATGGCCAGCAGCTGGGGCTCTACCAGCATCTCCTGGCTTCCTGCTGCCTCTCAGCTGCTTGTGATGTCACTGCCGAGCATGATGCTATCCTATCAGGCTGGCCACTACAATGCCTCTTTCTGGCCCAGCTGGCTGCGAGGCGGGATGCAGCTCACAGAGGGAAAAGCCAGAAATGAAAGGGAGTGGTGAGTGCTAGCGGGCAGAGGGGTAGGATTGGATGGGGCGGGGAGGCGGACCACCCCTGGGCAGCAGGTGGGGGGCAGCAAATCAGGGCCGGGGGGGGGCATCAAACCGGCAGCGGCGATCCAGGCGGCAGCGGGAGAGAACGCGGCAGCGACGGCAATCCAGGCGGCGTAACGGCTCAGAGGAGCCTGCAGACGCCTCCGAGCCGCATTTGTGTTGGTCCCCGCCCTCTCGGCCAGCCCCCGAGGGATGTTTGGCTCCGGCTGATGTCTCTCAGGGGCAGGGTGAGTGACATCAGCATCACGAGGGGGCAACTTGCGCGACACCAGCCAGCTGGCATGGTACTTCATGGATGAAGGGTGGAACAGGGGTGACTTGTTGCAGCATCAATGGGTTTTTAATCCACAGCCCAACAGTTCCTTCTGAGCAGCCTTCCATGCCCACTGTACTCAGAAAAGTGTCTTGAGATGTTCCTCAATCTTCCCTCACCAGGTTTAAATATTATTCTGCCAGGGCAAAAATTCCTCTGAATTTCTTTTCTGTCCAAAGTTTCCTTCATGTGATGCTGATCAAATGCACAGGGCTTGAACCATTATCCACTCCCGTTAATGCCTTTTCCGCATTGTATGGAAACAAAGCCCTCCGTATGCCCCCATTTCCCCCTTCCTTCCCTGAAGAGCTCACCACACATCAAATGCAGATGGAGAATATCAACCCTGCAGCAAAAGAGACAGCCGCGGCCGAACTGCTACGGTCTCTTGGCTGTGCAGCGTGGGATCATTTACCGTAGCAATGACACTCGTGCCTTTGCCAAAATCCTTCTTTTTGGCTTGGGAACAAATTGAAATGGCCTGCTTTTGTCCACTGGCACTAATGAGAAACTAGCTGAAGAAAAACAAGCGTGATATTTGACGGCATGGAAGCCAAGCTACAAAATGCTTCACACACCGGAAGGAGAGCAAATGTCAGCTGTAGCGTACCCCGAGAGGCAGAAACACAAGCCACGGCCCTCATGTGCATGGTGATGGAATGTTTCTGCACATTGAGACGAGCCCATTCCTTTTAAGAGAGGGAGTAGATTTACATGGGCATCACCTCACAGTTCTGCTTTCCTTGGAATTGATAGTGCAACCCTTGACTGCAGGAGACATCAATTGTGATATCCTGGATATCCTGGTTGATCATCAACTGATCACCAATTGATGAGAAACCAAAGTGAATGGGGAAGCCGTGCCCAATGACAGGATGTACCTTTGTCCATACAGGTTCTTGGATTTAATTTCTGGCTTCTCCAGTTAAAAAACATCATGGTGGCAATAGGGTTGCCAACCCTCCGGGATTGTCCTGGAGTGTTCAGAAATCAGCATCAATCTCCAGGTGACTACGGAAAGCAATCCTTCAGATTTTAACAGGGCCTCCAGGCATTTGCAACATCACATCGAGATGGAAAATAAATCTGCAGGAAGAGCTTCAGACAGAGTTGGTAGGTGGCCAAGCTGGGAAAAACCTTTGCCTGAGACTTTAGAAGACCATGGTCAGTTGGAATACTTGAGTAGGCAATACTGAACTGAGTAGGATGAATAGTCTGATTCTCTTCATGTTAGCTTCATAAAATCAACAGAATGGGATAAAGGAGTGTTGGGACACCTCATGGTACGATCCTGCCTTACTCTAGGCTGGCAGAGCAAGCGCTCCACCGGCCTACAGTGTCGCGAAAGTGCCATAAAGCACTTTCGTGGCACCTCTGGAGTAAGTGGCACTGGAGCAGAGGCCTCTGCCACACTGCAGAACCTATGCCGCCAGATACAGGTAAGTCCAGCGCTGGGCAGGAGGAGGGCAGGGGACAGGGGAGGGGGTGATTGGCCAGACAGGTCAGGAAGGGTGGGGATATTGGCAGCATGCTCAGCCGATATCCTAACCCCCTTCCTGGACCAGTCTTACACAACCTCCCTGGTTCTGAGTCAGCTAAGTAGCTGGCGCGCACCCAAGGAGTCCCACTGGGGCCACTGGGGCTTACACCTGGGGAAGGGAATGAACATCCCCTTCCCCCAAGGTGAGCCCTAGCCCCTCCGGTGCAAGCCACATCCTGCATAGGATACAGTGGCTGGCCATTTGGGTCGGCCAGTGCATCTTACGAAGGATTGGGCTGCCCGATGGAAATTGACTGCAGCATGAACTGTCATCACCACCACCACCACTATGTCTCTTCATAATGTCAGGTGGGTGGTGGGTGGGCCCATTTAACAAAACAGATTATTAATAATGTATTGAGTACCTAAGGTGCCATCGGAGGTAGGTGGGTGAGGGCTATGAAGGCATTGTGTAGATAGAACTTTGCCCCAGGGTCCTCTGCCACTTGGTGCCGGCATTGAGCACACCTAGTCTCACTGACTGTTTCTAGCCAGTAGTGCAAAATGTGAGTGCCTTGGGGGTTAAGAGCAGCCCCATGGGTGAACTTGAATCTGTCTCCCAGCCTGTCTTTGTGCAGTGAGCTATCAGCACCCTAAATTGTTGGAGTGCTGTTGAGGCTCCCCTTGTAACATGTCCCAGCCCATCCTCTGGTAAAAAGGTTCCTTCCAGCTGGTAAATCCCCCCACAAAAACTCGAGTTTTTGCCATGGAGAGACTTCTGTGTTGGTTCCACATGGCTGCTGCCCTCTTCCGAGGGAGCCCTCTTTCCACCTTTGCTCTGCTGTGGTCAAAAAGATGTTTGCGTGATTTGAACCCGGGGTGTTGGGATTCCTAGAAGTTCTCTGCTTTGGGGGCTTTGCTGCTTGCACCACAGAAGCTCCTGTAGGGTGTGGGGGTCCTATGGCATCCTTGTGTTTTGTGTGTGTGTGTGTGTGTGTGTGTGTGTGTGTGTGTCCGTGTCCGTGTCCGTGTCCGTGTCCTGAGGCAGCACTCTGTTGATGGTGGGATGACTGTTGCTATGTCACTCATTCCTAGGGGCTGGTGTGTGTGTGTGGGGGGGGTGTCGCCCCCGCAGTGTACACCATTTGGCCCTGTGCCTTCCCCCATGGCCTGTTCACCATAGTGGCTCTTCTCTGGCCATTAGTGTTGGGGCTGGGTGAACACAATGATTGACGTCTTGGATGTCGGACCATCACCACTGTCAGGACACTACTCCATTGATGACATCCTGTGCAAGGGTTGCTGTGGATGCTGGGGGCTTTACTGGGAAAAACTGTGCCAGCATAACTGGGGTGTGGTGTTGCCTGGGTGGGCTTAGGATTCAGCAGTCATTGCGCTGCTGTCAGTGTGCCATTGGCACGGCATCGGAATAAGGTGGACCATCATTGCTTGTGTATGTGTCTCCTCATGTTCTCTCAGAAGAGCACCATTGGACAGTCACCCCTGAAACTCAATTTTCTAAGCAAGCCTACCCTACTAGTCCTGTGTCAGCTGGGCCTTGGACTGAAGAACTGTCGAAGCTGGATTCACCCCATCAGTCATGTGCAGGGGGCCAATGGGGGGCTTGAGAAACCTCTTGGCTTTGCCTCTTACCTGAGGCTGCCCAAATCAAGAAGGCGATGAAAAGCCAAGCACCGGGCAGTTCAGAATGTGTGTCCGGTGGGGCTGCACTTGGCTTGGTGAACCACCAGTTTTGCTGGCCTGCCCTTTGTGAGGAGTTATCTTTTTGAATGGTCTGTCCATTCCCCCCCCCCTTCATCTCTTTACACGTCAAAGCTAAAAAGGTTGCTATGAATGAATTGGGTCTCTCTGCTGCCACAATCTGTTGCTGGGTGCGATGACATTTCTCGAACATCTCCTCTTTGTTTATGGGCGAGTCAGCTTCCCCAGATTGGAAGCTGATGTTTAGAAATCGCTCCAAGTGTCTGGGTAGGCTGTTGTCATCGGAAAATGTCACCGGAGGAACAGATCAACACAATTATCCCCATTCTTCTTCGTTTCTCTAAGGAACATTTCCAGGTCGTACACACCTATTGTGCATGCTTTGGGAATAATGAAAGCCATTAACAGATTGTTAATGTGACTTGGTAACAGACCAAGCAGAGGCTTATAAAACAATAAAGCTTCCCAATCAATCTGATGTGTAACTAGGCACTGATGGAAGCTCCTCAAAGCCAGTATAAAACCGCTTAGGGACTAATCCCAAGTCTCGACAGCCCACCTGGCTTCCATGAATAGATATTTTGAGACCTGCTAATTCCTGAACCTTGGAGGCAATTTTTGGATTACTGAATCTTACCCAAGGTACCAGTGAAATTAAAAGCTTTCCTCACAGAACTGCATCAAGCAGTTTTCTTACTGACGGAGTTGGATCCATAGTAATTTCAGACCCAAGTTGAACCCAATCTGTTATTCCTGCATTGCTCCAGGTTACACGTCTTTTCAGGTATATGTCATGGGGACTTAAAAGCTTATAGTAGGTGCTGAACCTGGGATATGGGAGTAGTCCTGCCACCAACATTCATCATTATCTGACTCAAAAAAAACAACATTGTTCAGTTTATAATGACGACCGTATTTCATCTCCTTCCCCACAAAGTTCTTCTTTGGGTTGGGTTGTAAATTCAAAGAAAACTGTGCACCTTTGCCTTTCCCAGGCATGTAGGATGCTGAAAGTGTAGCATCCCAGGTTCCATGGAGAGACGGAGCAATGGAGGCTTCTAGTCGGATCTCCCTGCTGCTGTTGCTTCCAGACCACCCAAATGGCAAGGGGAGATAGTGGTAGGGTTGGGGCAGTGCAACACAAAATGCTGCCTGATGCCATCTCAGCTCCATCATCTCTGTGTTACAAAAACAAAACAAACTATGCTCCTTGCACATGCTGCCCCTGGATATGAAACCAGAAGTTCTGCACTTCTGGCTTTGAGGATTGTGTGTGAGGAGCACAGGAAGGAGGGGAATGATCTGCTTCTGAGGCTTGAGTGAGCAGGAAGCAGATCATTGTGGCTTGCATTGACGGCAGCCAGTGGTGGAAAGGACTCAGGGTGAAAGGCGCCCCAAATCTGCTTCCTCCTCCAGCCCTTCACAACCTGCAACCCACTTCAGGTTGCTGCATGGCTGGGCCAGCAGGGGGCAGGGTACAAGGGCTCATGGATGGGTTGTGAGTGCTCTTCAGCTATTACCTTGAACATAATAGCCGTGAACGTGAGCCTCTTCAATATTTCCGACATCCCTGCTCCTCTCCAGTCCCCACACAGTATGAGTAACTTGCCATGTGAAAAGTTGCCCCACCACTTCAGAAAGAAGAAACGTTTTGGGGACCAACTGTCACACTTCCAAACAAGCGATTCTGAACACGAGCCTTGATTTAGAACAATTCCGACGTCAGTTAAGCAGGTCTTAACTGTTGCCATGACCAAGGATTCAACCGATGACTTGAGAAGTTGGCTCAGAACTTCAAGGAACCTGATTCTTGGCCCTGTGCAGGAAAGCAGTTACTGGGAAACACCTCCACAGATTCCTCCACTGAAGAGGGGCAGAATCACCCGCATAGGCTACACACACCCTACCTATCATCAATCCCTGGACTTGCCTCCCTTTCAGCCCTCTGAGATGTTGGCAAGTCGTCCCCAGAAATCCCCACATCCTGCATTTGCCACCCCACCACATCCAAGTATGGCAACAATTGCAACAAGGGGGTTCCTAGACTTGCCAGGGCATACAACTCGAAGCCGAACTGTCACTTTCATTGTAAGCAGATCCTCTACAAGGAGGCAAGGCTTTGGTCTTGTTACACAAAACAATGGTTTCAGAACTTCATATGTTCTTCACCAGCAGAGGCGTCCTTATGGGGGGCAGTGGGCCCCCAGGTGTAGGGGGCAACACTCGGTGGTGTGTGTGTGTGCCAAATTGCTGCTGGATTTGGCGGATCCTGCAAATGGCCTAAAAACGGCCGGGGGGGTGTACTTTTTTGCCATGGCGCCGCCAAATCCGGCTGCACCATGGCAAAAAAGCAAAAAAAAAAAAAAACCCAGCTATAGCTCACCCACTTTTAGGCCGTTTGCAGGATCCACCCTAAAAGCAGCCTAAAAGCGGGCGAGCTACAGCTGGGGGGGTGCTTTTCGCTGTGGCATGGCCGAATCTGGCACCACCGCAGCCCAAAAGGCCCCCCCCGGCTGTTGTTTGCCCGCTTGTAGGCCGTTTGTAGGGCTCCTGCACTGCAAACATCCTAAAAGCAGCAGAAAAAAACGCAGGGGGTGCTTTGCAAATGCAACATCCTGCCCCCAGGGGAGGGGCTTGTGACATCATGTGGGGGGTGTCAGCCGAGACGCTCCCGTGGGGGTGTAGCGACGCCCCTGTTCACCAGTCCTGGAGCAGCCCCAGGCAGCTACTATCTCTGAGGAGATTAGGGGAGGACAGGGGGCAGGACTGCCGAAGAGCCTGGGCTTTGCCAGTGTGCTCCCATCAGAGCTAGAAGGCTGCAAAGCATCGACAGAAACATCTACACAGGGCTTGAAGTGACAATCTGACACACACGTACCTGAGAATAGCTCCCACTGAACTCAATGGGACTTACTTCTGAGTAGACATACATAGGATTATGCTGTTAGACTTGTGATTCTTGAACTGTTTGCTTAGACCTGCTTCCTGGGGCTCTCAATCTGAAAAAATATACTCTCTGTCGCCCCCGCATGTGCACACATGTGCACACGCGCACACACACACACACACACACACACACACACACACACACACACACACACACACACACACCCTGCCCAGTGACTCGTCCTGGGGTTTTGGCCTTGAATGGAATTTTTCTTTGTTGATTGGCACAGGGGGTGACATTGAAATAAGAGATAGCAATAAGATAGTTCCCAAGCTGTGGATTGTTTCTACCCTTATGACGCTCTTCGATGATAGCCCTGCATCTTCCTTTGGCTTTTCATAAAGCATTTAAATGATGTTGTATATATTTATTTCTCAAGTTGTTAAGAAAACAGCACAAAATGAAGAAATCTTGCCACATAAAAAAGAGAAGCAAAATGTAATCTTTTACTTTGAATTCGTTCAGTGATAGCTTATAAAATCTGGGAGTTTATATGAAGCTTTTAATCCATCACCTACAGCCTTGCCTTTCTCATTGAAAATACATTTTTTCCTGAATTGCATTTTAAATTATTTAGTCTTTTTTATAGGCAGAAGGTGATCAGATAGATAATGTAGCGCTGGCACTCTCCAAAACAGCCCTGATGTGTTCCAGTTTCCGCTAATTAAAATCACACCATTCTTAGTGAAAGGAGAAAGGTGGGGGGGATAAAGGTTGTTTCTTCTCTCTTTTTATTACACTGCATGGGTTCATTCTTTTAAAAAAACCTGGGAAAAATAAAGGTCAGCCGTTAATTAGTGGCTTTCTGAAAGTATCCATTAATATTACATAAATTACAGGCTCAAAAATCCAATTAGAATCCTGGGCTGTATTGGAACTAAATAGATCATTTAATTTTTGGGCCACAGTATGAAATGAGTTCTATGGCGGAAATCAATACTGGCTCAGAAAAGAAACCTGCATGCTCTCTCCATTTTTCTCTCCCTCTCCTTTTCTCTCTGCATCCTCAAATATATGAGCACCAATTCTGGGAGCGTCCGAAGCTGCTTTAGTTGCCGCTAGTTATGCCATAGGCCATGTGTACATGCTACCTGGACTCCTGAGGTTGCCAACATTTCTGCAGTTGCTCTATCCTGGGCTACACATAGAATCATAGAGTTAGAAAGTGATATCGGCCCTGAGTTGTGTTGATATCCTATGGCCCTTCCCACTCCTGGCAAGCCTTAAATGGCCTCCCCGGATGCATGCCAGTTTCAGAGCTGGCATGCATCCGAGGAGGCCCATTGCGCCTTACACCGGGGGAAGGGGACGAACATTCCCGTCCCCCAAGGAGAGCCCAGGCCGTGCTGATGCAGCCTGCAATGGGCCTAGGATACGGCGGCCGGCAGCTTAAAGTTACGCAGGGTTTGGCTGCCCATTAGAATATTCCCATGCTGTTTGATAGTCACTTAAGTCATGGTAACCAAGTTCTTCAGCGTGGTTGAGGGCAGGATCCCCCAAACCAGACTGTTTGAAGGCCGACGGTTTCCTGTCTAGCCTTGACACCATCACCCAGCTCCAGAAACGTGCTGACGAAAAGTCTTGCCCACAGATGGAAGGAAATGGTGGACCGTTTTTCCCTGGCTGATCATTATTACCCCTCCCTTTGGGGAATGAGAAATTGCCTGTGGGATGCACAGCAGCAGCCACTGGCAATCTGAGGCTCAGCCCAGTGCTTCTTTCCCATTCGGTTTCCACTCCTTCCCCACCCACCCCAGTGAGCAACGGCTTCTTCAGGGTCCAGCTGCTGGATGTGGCTCATTGGCTACCAGTCGGCGGCCTCTGCTCCAGGAACATGTGTTGCCATTTTCTGTGGGTGCAAACGCTAAGGCTGAAAGGGACTGCAGCTGGGTTTTTTTCCGAATGCCAACGGGTGTTTTTTTTCAAACATGTTGACTCTGCCCCAACGTACCCAGTCCTGGCAGAATCTCGTTCTCCACGGTCCTTGTGCAGGATGGAAGCAAATCACTTTGCAGCTTCCTTTTCACGCCACCCTGGCTCTGAATGCATTCCCTTCCTACACTTGCTAACACCTTGGAGAGAAATAAGAGCAGAATGCACCAGCAGTTTAGAACTAACAAGTCAATAAAGCCACATTTGCACCGCTTCTTTGTTCCCTCCCTTGCTAGGGGAGCAGCTAGTTAGGAGAGTGAAAAGAGTACAGAGAAGTCGTTTTTTTTCCTTACAATTAGCCTCCATAATCCCTGTCGAGCATAATGAGTGGAATGACAGAAGAAAGCACATATTTTTAACTACGCTAATGAGGAGTGGAAAATGCCCAGGTTCCCTTCCCCAGCAGCTATGGAGAGCATGTCTAGGTGGGGAGGCTCACGTTGGCTTGTGCTATAGTTGTGGATTTCCCTGGGAGTCTGGAATAATGAGGTTACATGGATGCTTGTGCATGCAGAAACAAGGAGGGGCTTGGAATCAGGAACCTGGGGTGGAAGCAGTTTTGCCCCTTCATGTTCTTAAACCTTTTCCACTGCCCAGACCTTGTTCAGTGGCCGGCCCCGTCTGTGAACACAGCAATCCCCATGATATCCGAAATGAGGAGGCTGTTATATAAAGGGACCCACCTATATCCACCCCAATGTGATTCACACCACCAGTGGTGTTTCTACAACCGCGCCCCCTCCCCCCGTGCCGGAAGTGACGTAACGGCTACAGCCATTATTCACCAAACAGAAGGGCAGGGTGGGCAGGAGGGCCAAACACGCCGACATCGCTCCTTGCTCGCCCTGGTGAATGGGATGATCCGCCCCGCCGCCGGTCGCCATTACACACACACCCGCCTGCCGCCTGGGGCCCGATCCCGCCACCTGGGGGCCCATCGCCCCAATGCCCCCTCCCTGACGACGCCTCTGCGCACCCCACCTCTGTACTTTCCACCATCATACCCATGACAGCAAAGGCGATGAAAGGCCTTTGCTGGATCCCAGGACTGGAGCTGCAGCACCGATTCTGTCGCCTGACACCTCCCCTCTCTCTGCCCTGTTCGAGAGGAGGAGGAAAGTATTCGGGAATGCTCCAGATCAGGGCCCTGCTGAGCTCTGGGAAGGAGTGGGGCAGGTGGATTTGCTGTAAAACAGCCAAACAGGGCCTGCTGATTTGCTGCAAATCAGTCTGTGCGTGAGACAGTTGGCTGGTGCAACAGCCCTGCGAGACCCCTCCCTTGCAGAGCTCTGCAAACAGATTTCCGGTCCAGATCTCCTTGTTCAAAGACCTGCTCCCACTGAAAATGCAGGAACCCTGCTCAAAATAGCCAGAGAAGCACAGTCGGACCTCATGTTGCCCTCATCTTCTTCCGAGCTGCCACTACGGAAATTATGTACTGTGCTTGCATGGCTCCTGTATGGAAACAGAGGCTGGGAAGAGAACTCTAATGAGGACTGCTGCATTTGATTCCAAAGAACAGCCATCTCAGACCGTGAATAAATAATACCTGAGGACCCCGGCGAAGGGGCAAAGGGAACAGCAGTTAGGGTAGCTTAAATTTAGCAGTGCCAGAGATTCAAATACAAAACACACAACACTTTGGGAATTATCTAATCTCACATGCACAACATTCTGTCCGAGAGACTGTATTGGTTGTAAGTGGTGATCACCTTGGTAAGTCCTCCCTCACCCCAAGTTTCCTCATGGAGAAATTAGAACAAATATTACTGGAGGAGAGATCGTAAGTATTCTTTACCCCCTTCCATGCAAAGGTGTTCTTGAGAAGGTGTGGGGGACCTGTCCATGGAGAGGGATCCCTGGAACCTGGAGAAACTTTGCGAGCCTCTACATAACTGGAAATGATGCTCATAAGAACATAAGAACATAAGAAGAGCCTTGCTGGATCAGGCCAAAGGCCCATCTAGTCCAGCTTCCTGTATCTCACAGGGGTCCCTCCAGAAGCCTCCGAGAGCACACAAGACCACAAGATAACCTGTTTCCCGTTGACACTCCCCTGCACCTGGCACAGAGAAAACCTACTTCTAAAGCCAGGAGGTTGTTTATGGCTTGTAACCTGTGATGGTCTTTTCCTCCATGAATCTATCCAACCCCCTTTTTAAAGGTATCTAGGCCAGGTGCCATCACCACATCCTGTGGCAGGGAGTTCCACAGATGCTCTTGACAGTGAGGAGCATCTTTGTCTGCCAGAGTTCATGGGAACTGTAGTTTTTGAATCATTCCTACCGCTAAATCAAAATGCCTTGGAAAACACTTCAAAAATATATTTTACTGAGAATGGCGGCAACACCCCCTGAGAACTTTCAATATGCTTAGCAATACTCTTTTGTTTTTACTTGCAATTCCTCAGGGAGAAAAAAATTGTCTAAAAAATTGTAAAAAATATTTCAATTAATAAACAAAACCTATTACAAACAACAATTCTCACTGAGTGTAGTCCTTGCTTGAGTTTTCCCTGAATCTTCTTCCATTCGGTTTCATTGGATGATGCTGAGGGAGGAAGACTTTATTTGCTCACCACATGGTCTCGAACACTCTGCAGGAAGGGCGGGATAAACCTGTAGTTGTTGTTGTTGTTGTTGTTGTTGTTGTTGTTGTTGTTGTTGTTGTTGTTAATAATAATTATATTATTATTAATATTAATATTAATATTAATATTAATATTAATATTAATATTAATATTAATATTAATATTAATAATAATAATAATAATAATAATAATAATAATAATAATAATTTGGCAGTCATTTTAAAGGACTTCAGCACTTGCGACTGATCACCCAGGACCACCATACATATGTCTCTTGCGGAATGCAGGCTGACTTTCCAGCCTCAAAATAGCCCCATGGAACTGTCCTGAGTAGCACAGACATAAGGCCCAGTAAGCAGATCTGATGCCCAATCGCCACCCCACTGAGTCTCATTTCCCTGACTTTAATGCAGGAGGAAAGAGAAGGTGTATTATCCATCATTTTGCATTTCGTTGTGCCCTGCTCCTTCCTCCATGCCGTGATGTACTGTCATATTCCCCACAATTTGCTCAGAGATTGCTCCATATCATGTTACATTATAATAGTCTTTTTCCAGAGGCATTAATTCCTACCTGGACTGAAGTGGTAATGCGCAGATGACAAAAGCTTCTGTCATTATGCACTCAGGAACATCTCCAATACAAGGCAGAACATTTGTACCACTCTGGAAATTATTATGTGGTGCTTAGATTTCCAGGAATGCATATTAAACAAGACACCTCCAATCGCTCCCCTTCTCAGCCTATATTTTCACAAAACCATCCCAGTCACCTGGGTAATTGAAATTTTAAATGTGCCTGAGCAATTTTTTTCCTGCCCGACCGTGCATCACCTCATCCCTCTGTGCCAAACTGGACTAGACTTTGGCTAACAACAGAAAAATTCCAGTGCAAGGGGAAACAAGAAAGCTTTATTTATGTTGACTGAGAAAGGCATCCTAGCCTGAAGGCAGAGAAATTCATGTTAACTCTTCTGTGCCTTGAACAATCTTGTGGGGGAGTCATTCATGCCCATTTTACAGAGGGGAAATCGAGACTGCAAACTACATGTTATTCAGAGTTCTGTGATGCTTTCGCCTGCAATCCGGAGAGACTTTGTCTGAGCAGAAGACTGGTGTGTGTGTGTGGGGGGGGAGGGTTTGCTTCATTCTTCGTTCCATCTGGTCCTTTTCCAGCTCAAAATCAATTTCCTCAAGTTGCTTTCTCACTTGCAGAGGGAGAGATGCAGCTTCCTCATTCTTTTTTTTGTCTCCCCCATGGCCCATGGGTGAAAAAGTAGCTCAAGGAGGTGACTTAGAGCGGACAAATGATGACTGCAGAAAAAAAATTAAACAGCTTTTTCTACATGACCTTCTCCCAGAGGCGTTTCAGGGAGTCTCCTGCCCGTTGCTTTCGCTGCACAGAATAGCTCCAATGGCGAGGAGGCAGGGCCTCCTCGTTCCGGGTTGTAAACGGGGACTAGGACGGGGCGCAACTTACAGTACTGCCCCTAACGTAGACACGCCTCTGCCTTCTCCTGCTCAGTTACAGCTTGTCCAATTTGCATTTGAATTAAAAAAAAAACTCAGATGAGAGATTCCACATAACACGTAGTTTGAGCCTAAGATCAGCTCTAAAATCTAGGAATCTGCAAGAGTTCAATTAAGTAGACCAGGAGTGAAAAGAGCCATGCAAATAATGCACCCAATGGAAGTTTGGGCTTTTGTTCCTTGAACAACACCTCCACTCCCCGATTCCATGTGGAAAATCAGTTTTTAAACAGATGGTAAGGCTTGGACTGTGATCCTATGCACACTTAGAGTAAGTCCCAACGAGCTCAATAGGACTTTCTTCTAAGTGGGCACGGATAGGATTGTGCTGAAATTGGTGATATGGTCTGGAGATCAGTTGTCCAAATTCCAGAGGATGCAATAGGCACCAAAATGAGGTCTTTGGATCCCAGAGCTCCTCCTACAACACAGTCCAACGCCAGGCGTAACATCAGGGACGAGGACGGCTGGACGCTGCTCTTTGCACCCCGGCTAGGAAAATCCTTCCCTGCAAGGCTTGCACTGTCAGATCACCTCAGACTTTTCAGACCCCTTTAAAAACACTGGTTTAAAAACAGACCTGGTGTACTGGTGACTGTATTAGTGCCCAACACACCCTCGGAGGGTGTGATGCAATGGGGGCCCACCGCAAGAGGTTGCCCCAGGACCTCCATCCAGCATGCTTTGGTGCTGCAACGGGAGAAGTGGCATCCCCGTGTTAAATAAACGTTTAAAAAAATTCCTCGGAAACTTCAGTGTAATGTCAGGCACAAAACTGAATGGGAGAAGCCGCCACTCCTGTAATTACGATGATGTTTGAGTGGGACAGGTTTCCCAGACAACCTTCTTCCTTCCCCATGTTGCAAGAATGTTTCCTTTTATTTATTCATTATTTTTTTAATTACTGGTCTCTTGTAAGAGGCTTCTCCTGTTATTCACCTGAACTCCACGGCTCCCAGGCTTCATTATAATTACTGAAGGGTTGACTGACAAGGGAAGAAAAAAGAAAGAAAAAACCAACAAGGAAAAAAATTCTGTTAGCAATCCAATTTCTTTCTAACTCATCTTTAATATTACAGTGTAAGCAGCTAATAACGTGTGTGTGTGTGTGTGTGTGTGTGTGTGTGTGTGTGTGTGTGTGTGTGTGTGTGTGTGTGTGTGTGAGTGAGTGTGTGTTTCTGCTAAAATGCCCGCAATGAAAGGAATATCTTCAGAGAATAGAAGAGAGAAAGGGGGAGAGAGAGAGAGAGAGAGAGAGAGAGAGAGAGAGAGAGAGAGAGAGAGAGAGAACAGAATGAGTTGATTTGCTCCGGAAACTAAATTCAATATTCATTTGTGGGCCACCTTAATGAGTTTAATAACTGTAAATTTGGTACACAGACCTGGTGTGTCACCGTCGTAAGAATTCCACGTCCACCTGAGGAAAGATGAGGGAGCAAATACAGTGTGCCCCCCCCCAATGCCCAAGCAGTGTGTTTTATTATGTTTATGTTATCCTCCCATCATCCGCCACCCCAGCCCTCCGCCGCCAGCGTGTTTGAGGGTAGTGAAGGCAACCAGCTCCACTCCCTCTTGGCTGCTTGTCTTTCAGCGAGACCCTACGGTACTTAAGAATGACAGTATAAAGAATTTCTGTGTAGATGAGCCAGTTGATTTGGGGAATTGGGCAGCTTCCAGACAAGAGTTTTCTTTTGGTAGACTTAATTCCTTTAGCAAAGGGGTGAGGAAGTGTCTTTGGGGATTCTTGTCATGTATAAGGAAGCTAGCTGTGTCCTCCCTGGAATTGAGTTCCTTGAATTTTAATGAAACACATGTCAATCTGTCTTGTCTGTACCCTGGCGCTCAAATCAGTGGTCAGCTAGTCAACAGTAAATCAGAGCAGATAAACGAAGCGAGAATGCGAGGAGGAAAGCTAGGTGTGCAAGGAATGGGAGGACGGTGTCTTTTAAGGTACAACATTCTGGGAAAGATGTTTTCAATGTGCACCAATATCTGTTGCCCATCCTATTACAGCACAATCCTATGCATGTCTAAAAAAGGTAAAGGTGACCCCTGACAATTAAGTCCAGTCGTGTCCGACTCTAGGGTGTGGTGCTCATCCCCATTTCAAAGCCGAAGAGTCAGCGTTGTCCGAAGACGCCTCCGTGGTCATGTGGCCGGCATGACTCTCCTTGCCGCAGCGCGTAGCATGCGGCTGGAAAACGAAGCGCTGTTTACCTTCCCGCAAGCGGTACCTATTTATCTACTCGCATTAACATGCTTTGGAACTGCTAGGTTGGCAGGAGCTGGCCAAGTAACCCAGGTAAGTATGTATAGGATTGCAGCATAATGGTGCAATCCTGTGTAAGGATGAGCAGCCGGCCTAAAGGGCTGGCCACTGCATCCAAGGACTATTGCGGGCCGCGCTGGTGCGGCCCAAGCTCACCTCGAGGGAAGGGGACTTTGTACCCTTCCCCTGGTGTAAGCCCAAGGCTGCAATGGGCCTCCTTGAACGTGTGCCAGCTCTTGTAAGTGTAAGGCTGTGGCCCGGGCTGGGAAGGGGCGTTGGATATCGGCACAACTCTGCACCAATATCCCCGCCCCCTCCCAGCCTGGGCCGGCCAATGGTGCTCCTCCCTCCCTGCCCCTGTCCGCCCTCCCCCCGACCTTGCACCAACCGGCATGGGACTCATCTGCGGCAGCCAGCGCATGGTCCAGAGATACACGTTTCAGTTATTTACACGTTACACGTTATTTCCTCATAAGCAAATCATTGCTTAGTGCTGAGTTTTATTTGTTTTTGTTTACTTTGAATTCATTTCCAGATATCTGATTCAGTCCCAATACAAGTGCTTCTCAACATTCAGTCTGGGGACAATTAATGCACATGGGGCAGGGAGCGCGGGCAGCAAGATCCATCTTTAATCTAAGCATGTTGTTAGGGCATCTGAAGAGTGGCCTTTGGAGATGTTTGACACCCCCTGCAGCAAACAAACAAACAAACAAACAAACAAACAAACAAGCAAAGGATGAAAAATAGCTGTAAAAGGATGCATGCAGCAGCACACATCACCAAGGACAGTTGCAGGGGGCTGATCCGATGTTCCTTCCCACTGCATTTCAGTTCATTGGAATTGTTGTCAAAGGAAGCTCGACATTTAACTCCTTCATAAACTTGCCCAGGAAACTGGCATGTAACTTCAAGCAAACTCGTAGCTGATGGGAACACTGGTCCGATCCTGGCAGCTGTCCTTTTGATCTGCTTTATGCAGCCTCCAATGTTGGAAAATAGGACTATGCTTGTAATGCCCCTAATTCGCTTGGCAAGTCCCATCTCTTCCGCAGTTACGCAGCACTGAACGTTCTTCACTGCCTCCTGTATACTGCTTTCATTAGCTGTCCTCTGTTGATGTAAGTGCCAGAAATGTGGTTGTTCTTTCAGTTAAAGTGAGATATCCGGGGGGGGGAGGGGGGAGCAAAGAGTTCAAAACCTACCTCAGAGTGCCTTAGTCTTCATGAGCATGTATTTGCATGCACATACAAGATGCATCCACCCCTCAGAAGAGATGCTGGAGAGGGCAATGATCATTGAAGAATGACAAGGTGGCAACTTGCACTGAAAATATACTGTAGTTACAAAGCATTCTGGGACAGTGATTTTTCAGGGACACAGACTAGAAAATAGGGACTGTTGCCAATAAATAGGGACAGTTGGAGCACACGTAAATCAAGTTAATGCCTGTCACACACAGACACACACAACACATCCATTCACGTTCATTAGCCCTGAACTGAAGGACTGAAAAAGGCTCAACTTCTGCTTCATTGCTTCCTGTATCCGCAGATTCCATTTGTTCACAGACCACGATATGTTTTGATCTCGACTTCTCAGCTCTTGCATGTGATCAAGATGTCCTTCCCCTCCTCCAGTCTAATTAAAAGAGGAACTTCTTCAGTATTTTGTCTCCAAAAGCTCTGTACAAATTAATCAAGCAAATGTTTACAGCCAAGATTCATATTACCCCGACTTCAAAAGACGTGTATGTGTTGGGCAGAAAGAAATACACATCTTTCTCATTAATAAGGGAAACGAGATTTTAAAACAGCTCTCATTTCATCTAGTCTATTCTGAAGAAGGCAAGGCATCCTCCCAAGATTAAATGTGCATGGGTTGAATGTCTGACTTCTGGATCTCTCATGATGTTTTTGCTCCGCTGCTTCTCTGCTCTATATTGTTGTGTCCCCACCCCCACTGAATTTTATTGTTTTGAAATGATTTAATTATTGTTTTATACGGTATATTGTGAACTTTTTATTTTATTTTTGTAAGCCGCCTTGGGTACTTTCTTTGGCATTGGATTAAAAAGGTAAAGGTATCCCCTGAAATTAAGTCCAGTCATGTCCGACTCTAGGGTGTGGTGCTCATCTCCATTTGAAAGCCGAAGAGCCAGCGTTGTCCGAAGACGCCTCCGTGGTCATGTGGCCGGCATGACTCTCCTAGGCAGGGTATAATTTTTTTAAAATAAATAAATAAATTACGATTTTTTGGGTGCAATATACAAGAATTGATGCTCTTGCACATCTCCCATCACCTTGGTGGGGCTTGCACATGAGTCGCGGTGGCTTAGTGGTTAAGACGCCGAACTGCAGACCAGAAGGTAGGCAGGACAGCAGTTCGAGACCCGAGTGCCGCATGATGGTGTGAGCTACCGTCTTCAGCCCCCGCTCCTGCCAACCTAGCAGTTCGAAAGCAAGAAATTCCAAGTAGATTAATAGGTACCGCCTCGGCGGGAAGGTAGCAGCTGTCCCTTTTCCTTGATGTTGAGTCATGCTGGCCATATGACCAGGGAAGCGTCTTTGGACATTTGAAACGGAGATGAGCACCTCCCCTAGAGTCGGTAACAACTGGCTTTCGAGCAAGGGGAACCTTTACCTTTAACCCTGCCTTCCTCAAGAAGGGTGGGGCTCTGACTGGTATGCACTCTTTCTGTGCAGCATGATCCCCTACACATTCCACAATTGAACTGGTATCCAGGATAGATTTTCTGGGGCTGTGAGAGTTCAATCAGACCATTAGCGTCCATTAGATATAATCCAGAATTCTACTGCAGTGCTACAAGGCTGCAAAGAAGAAAAACCTCCGACAAATGTTGCTTTACTGATTGTGGCACTTAGCAGCACAAGCTTGTATCAAATTTACATATGTTAACAATGAAGTACACCAGGTTGAAAATTAAGAGCATTTAATTGAAGCTGTAGGGAACGGGGGAGGGAAACCTTAAATCGTCCAGCACCATGGTCTACCTTCTACCTTTTAATTAATGGGTTTATCACTCTCTGGTATAAATCGTGAGCCGGTATAACCTCATTTTACGTTCTCATTAATACATCCAGCTGCTGAGGTTGCAGCTCTAGAGTGTTTGTTCCTATGATGAGCTTGGAAAATCTTAAATATTTTGAGGTTACCAATGTGATCCACCCCCACCCTCCGTAAGCCTGTATGTTTGCATTTTTGACATTAGTTCAGTGATGCTGAGAATCATTTGGCCCAAGATGTGCCTTCGTAAGTACTGCGCAGTTCACACCCCAAATTTATTTACTTATTCGATTTTTATCCCGCTTTCTCCCCCCGTAGGGGAATGTTCCACCCAACCAGTTTCAAGTATTATTAACGAGGGCTTATGTGGCGCAGTGGGTTAAACCACTGAACCATGAGCTGTCGATCGAAAGGTCGGCAGTTCGATTCCGCGCGACGGCTCCTGCCAACCTAGCAGTTCGAAAGCAAGAAATTGCAAGTAGATTAATAGGTACCGCGTCAGCGGGACGGTAACAGCGTTCCTTGCGCCTCGGTGTTGAGTCATGCCGGCCACATGACCATGGAAACGTCTTCGGACAGCGCTGGCTCTTCGGCTTTGAAACGGAGATGAGCACCGCTCCCTAGAGTCGGACACGACTGGACTTAATTGTCAAGGGATACCTTTACCTTTACCTTATGAATGGGAAAGGGCACTGCCTGGCAAAAGCTTGCCAAGGTCTCAGGCAGAAAGGTCTTTCCCAGTCTTGCTACCGGAGGTCTGTAACTGTAACGGAAACGGAAACGGAATGTGAGACCTTCTGCACTCGAAACATGTGCTCTTCTAGTGACCGATGACCTTCCACGTGAAACGCTCTGTGGCACATTAGCAAACACCCACCCACACAAACACACACACACCAAGGTTTTGTTAATATGCAAAATAACATTGCAAGCTTTTTGGAGATATGGACACTTTTAAGACACGGGAGGAACTATAAAATAAAAAAAGCTACCACTCACTGGTACAAAGGAGGTCATCTTTGATGCGTAAAAAGGAGATAAATGATACTGACATGGGGTGGAAGTGTCTATATTAATCCATTGGCTCTTATTCGTTTTGTTACAACCTACCTTTCTTCCACCATGGAACTTAGGGTGGTATACCTGGGATTCCCAGATGGTCACCTACCCAAGTACTGACCAGACCTAGACAGCTTCATGTGCCCTAGACTACATAAGTGGTCCACTAGAGTTTCCACTGAAGGTTACTATATTTTGTGGCAAATGTGTGCTTCCACCACAACAGAACTACATCATGGCAGACTGAGATATTAATAAATGAAGCATCATGTCAGAGGATTCCATGCTGCGGTAGGCATGTGTGGTGGAGCCTACACAGAAGCGTCAGAATGCCAGGGCAGGGGTTTTTTCCTCCCTGGGTGGCAAGCAGGGGTGGGGGGTGGTAACCATGTTGCAGCAGTGGCAAAAGAGGCATGAGCGGGTGGGCGGCGGCGAAAAAGGCGCAAGCAGTTTGACCCGCCCGGAGCCTTGGTACCAGTTTTAGCAGCAGCAGCGGTGACGTCACATCCGGCGGGGGGGGGTGCATTTTCGTTTGTGCCCCCCCTCCCACAGGGCGTAGGTACGTCACTACAATTGGAGATAAGTGGTTAAGTAGGCAAGTATTTTATCAAAGGTATTTTATCAAAGGTTCTAATTCACCTTTGATAAATTCTGAGCTAGAGAAGAACTCCGTGGCATAACACTTGCTTTGTATTTGATACAACCGTTACAAGCAGCTGAAATTCACATTCCAAATTTCCATTTCCGTTCTGGGGCCTCCCGTTCTCGCTGCACTGCTGGGTTACACCGGTGGTGTAAGTTGGTTAGGATACAGCGAAGTTATGCCGGTGGTGTAAGTTGGATAGGATTGTGCAGTGAATGATGTGGCCCTGGCAGCAGCTGAATGTTTGGAGACTCCAGTCTAAGGTTTGTCTTGGTTTCTTTTGTTACTATGTAAACACCATTAACACTGATTCCAAGTTACTACTTCTAAAAAATCATTATTTGTCATCACCAAATCCACAGATGCAATAGAAAACATTCAAATCTGCTTTCAGTCCGGGACAGATAAGGTTGTCTTGGGCAAGGTGACAGTTCAACTGGGTCCCCATCTTTAAAATTTATTTAAAAAGTAAATAAAAACCCCACTGGGGTTGTCTATTTTTAACTTAAGTGTTTTAATTATTTTAATGTGTTTTTAAATTGTTTTAATGTGTTATGTATTTTAATATGTTGTAAGCCGCCTTGAATGCCTTCGGGAGAAAGGCGGGCTACAAATTCCTGAAATAAATAAATAAATAAATAAATAAAATGAGAATTGCGTTGACACAAGGCTCTTGTAAATGAGAACCAGATAAGAAAGGTTAAGCACTTTGCACATTTAAAAACTGCTAGAAAAAATATTGCTGTTATTAGATTGCAACCCAAATAAATTATGCAAAGTGAGTAATTATGCAAACGGAGCCATTATGCAAATTGAGTTTGTGTAACGATCCCAACTGAGTTTCCTCCAAGTGAACTTGGTTTACGTGGGGCTGATTTCTAAAATGTCTGGTTTACATTAAAAAAATGTCAGATTAATTAATATAAATGTTAGCCACCAGCAGAGGATCTAGTCTCTATCTCCCACAGCCCATGTATTCTTCTTTTGGGGAATCTGACATTCAGGATCAACACATCTGTGGGGCAAATAAGGGCATTGGTACCTGGTGACATTCCAAAGGTGCCTCATGAAGAAGAATTCCATAGCAAATCAAGATACTAGCCAGCATGGTGGAATGCTGGAGCCGTGTTCTTCCTCTATGCCTACTTGCTCTCCGTCTCCTCCCAGTCTGCCAGCATCCCTAGCTCCTTTCCTGCCCTTCCGTCTTGCACCTGTCTCATCCGTACACTTGACGCAATTCTGATGGATTTCTAGGTAAACTTCTCACAAGAACATAAGAACATAAGAAGAACCCAGCTGCTGGATCAGGCCAAAGGCCCATCTAGTCCAGCTTCCTGTATCACACAGTGGCCCCACCAGATGCCTCAGGGAGCACACAAGACAGCAAGATACCTGTATCCTGTCGCCACTCGCTTGCACCTGGCACAGAGAAAACCTACTTCTAAAGTCAGGAGGTTGCTTATCCCCAGTCTGGCTTGTAAGCTGTGATGGACTTTTCCTCCATAAATCTGTCCAGTCCATAAATCTCACCTTAGTCCGTTACGTGGTTTGCAATTGGTTTTGTCTCTGGATTGTCCCTTCCTAGGGATCTGCCTCAGATCTCCATTCCAATTTGGTCCTGATCTTGCTCAGACTTGCATATTACCGACCTTCTTCCACGGGGAGATGTGCAAACAGTAGATGAGTGTCAAGCTCACACTTCTTCCCGTGGAAGGATGTGCAACTCAGTCCTGCATAGCCAAACTCACACATCCTTACCATTCAAAGCTGCCCTGAGTGTGTGAGGTTTCAGAACAGAAAAGACCCCATTTCCTGTCGGGAGCTTAGTATCTGATCCTGCGCCAGCCTTAATGTTCATTCTTCTCTGACAGTGGAAGATTTTCTGACATCCCAGTCTCCATTACATATCCATAAAATATAGTGTTGACTATGGATTAGAGAAGGGTTGCCAAGCACAGTGTTCAGAAACCTGCTGGTATTGATTTTACAGTTTTTCATGTGATTCTACATCATGTTCCTTTTGTTTCTGGCAATCTCCATGACTTTTATACTGACATAAATTGTGATAAAATAGGAATCAAATAATCCCCCTCTTTCCCCTCTGGAACGGCTGCATTACTCCATTAACATGTTTTGTTAATATAGCTGTTCTCTTGGGGTGTGTGTGGCAGAAGAAAAGAGCTGAATTCACAGCGCAATTCATCTGGCATTATTTTCCGGCTGTTGCTTTCCCTCCCTCTCATTCTGGCGTTCCTCGCCTTCATGTCAGTATCAAAGCTTCTTATCAACACAGCGCTAACCCAGGAATCCAACTTTTTCTTGCTCTCGTAGAATCATGTGGCCAACACGGCTGGATCCCAGGTGCATGGCAGATGTTTTATATTTGATAGTGTGTTGGCTCCCACATGACTCATGTGAATCAAGCAACAGGTGGAGAGTCTCTGAAGCTGTGACCGGTCACCTTGTCAAATGAAAATACTTCCATTCAGCCATGGGCCCTGTATCTGTATCAGCCCACTGAAGAAAGGAACAATTGGTCATCATCTCCGTAACTTTCTTCCTTTGCAACTTTCCCCACAATAACAGAACATACCATGCTTGATAGTCTGGCTACTACTAAACTATCTGCACTGAAGCCAAAATAACCCCACCCCCATTTATACCACCATGGAGATCAGATGTCTTTCATAACCTAAATCTCCTGGGGGATAGGAGTTCAGATATATATATCTGAACAATGATTGGCTAACTTTCAAAATATGGACCACATTGCTCCTTGTCTATCGCCAACGAGCAAAAGACAAAAATGACGCAGAATAACTGAATTGTTCAGGACAAACATTTCTGGCATGAAAAGGAGGGCTTTGGGGGTCCTCCATAATGGACAGCCATCACTCCCCCTTGACAGCATTCTTCCAAAGGTGGGGTTCCTTTTTAACATCTGAGGCTGCCTCTCCCTGAGTCAGACCAATGGTCCATCTATCCCAGTATCATCTATTCTGCCTGGTTGTGGCTCCCCAGGGTCTCCACGTGAGCAGGAGTAAGAGCCCTTCTTGGCAACATTTCCCAGTTCATCACACAAGGCCTTGTCTGCAATATGATGCTGCCAATAGTTTCCCTGCCAAGCTTCTTCCCCAGGCCAATAAAGCATCTTTATGGGACCACCTTACCATAGCTAGTATTGATTCCCTCACATGTACGTCCTCAATAGAAAGAAGGCTGCAAGGATTTACTCCCCTCTTCCTCGTCCCTTTTCCTAGCACCCATTACTCAGTGGAAAATCCCATTCCCTTGGCCAAGTTGTGGCTCTCCGGCTCGAATGCTGCTTTAGCAAATGATCCGCCCCAATGATGAGAGCGGGAATCATTCTGGCCTAGTCCAACAATGGGCCATCCAATCTGCATTCTGCCCTGGTTGTTTTCTCCATACTTCTTTCACAGAGATGAGACAAATGGATCATAAAAGGAGGAGGAGGAAAATTCAGAGAAAACGGCCTGAGTTTGATGGTGCATTTGAGCTGAAGCCAAAGTTTATTGGGCTTTCTCAGGTTCGATTTGAAAACTTATAAACACTACACTTCGGAGAGCTTTATGGCATTCCCCCGGCCCCCATTCAGTAGCGGCTTTCCCATCCCAATAAAACTGATGTATGAGCACCCTGTGAAACTGGTTCGAAGGTCACTGGAATGTCAGTGGGGTTGGTTCTGGAGATGGGACTCTCTGGAGTGGGCTTGACCCTCCCTTGGAGTTCCCTAATCTCTACCTCAACACTCACTACAATCATATATCAGTTTTATGCCAATTTAGCTGCCATGGCATTCCCCGAAGAATTGTGAGAACTGTACTTTGGTGAAGTATTGCGCATTATATTAGAGTTACGTAGCCCCTCTCATGGATCCACAGTTTTCAGAGTTTCCTGGGAGCCTTTGCCTTTTTTAACATCTTGCTGATATGGGTGGGGTGCTGCTGCTTTTATGTTCTTGTTTTAAATGTAATCTTTTTTAAATCAATTTTTAGATGTTTGTATTAGTTTTGTACTGTTTTAAAAAGTAATTATTTATATGTATTTTTTGTATTTTCTGTTTTGTTGTAAGCCCCCTTGGGTCCCTTTGGGGAGAAAGACGGGATAAAAATATTGTAAATAAAAAATAAAAATAATAAAACAACTATTCAGCAGTTTAAATGAGGAATGCTTTGAAATTTCCCCCCTGGATTTGGAGTCTCCGGAGTCTCTTGCTTTTGGAGTGGCACCAATGTCTTTGCAATCTGTTCTTCTTCTGTATTTAATTTCCAATTTTGTATAGTCAGTTTCACTTCCTTTTGGCCATTCATATCTTCTTTGTTTCCTGTCCAGGTTACCTATGTTCTCAAGCACTTGAGCGCACTGAGGAAGCAGCTCATTAAGCAACCTGCCTGCAAAGATGTTGTGCACGCTTGCCCCAAAGCACATAGGGCCACATCTGCTTCGGTACCCTTGATTGGGAAAAAAAGACGTCAAGGAGCAAAAACTGCATCAAAAAGCTTTAAGCTTATCTGACTATAATCTAACATCCTGGCGTCATGTTTTCTGTGTGTCTAGATAACTTCCTAAGAATGCTGCTAGTCATATCAACGCTATTTTTGTTTTCCATGAAAACCCTCTGGTGTGTCATCCGAGATGAAATGTATACATTTACGTTGACCTCTCCCCTTTAGGCAGAATTAAAGGCCCAATCCAACACTTACTGGCCATCCTTGGTCCTCTTCTTTATTCCGGGTCAGTCGCAAAAAGCACTGCAACAACAGCGCACCACTCGGCATACACTGCGGGTGCGAAGGCCCGAGCCGCCCACGTTGTCGCTGGCTCTCCCGCTTGCTGGAGGAGGTGAGATGTCAGGGGAGGTGGGATGGGGTGGCGGGAGGGCAGAACAGAGGGGGGAAGGTGGAATGGAGGCGGGAGGGGTGAAATGGGGCGGGGGAGAGCAGTGACAGGAGTGGAGAATGGCCAGATTGGGGCCGGGAGGGGGCAGGATTGGTGCCGCCGGCGCCGCCAATATCCTATCCCCCTTCCTGGACCTGATCCTGTGGAGCGGGTTCATGCAGACCTGCGCCAGCTATTGAGCTGTTACAGGTCCAGGTAGATCCATCCGCGCCATGGAGTCTTACCCAGAGGAGACCTCCTGGACTGTCCACCCACCATAGAATGAAGCGGTCGCCATTTTGGCACCGATATGCCGAGGGGGGGAATTAGTGGATATGATTGGGCTGTTAGAGAAAATTAATTACATGGCAGCTCTGGAGCTAGTGTGGTACCCTCGTTAGAGTGTTAGCCTCGGACTGGGAAAACTTGACTACGACTCCTCACTACCTATGATGATGGATGGTCTTGAGTAGCCTGTTGCTATTGCTCTGCCCAACCCACCTCATAGGGTTGCTTGAACACGTTGAGCACCATCCTGTTCTCCTTGGTTGAAAAGTGGAGTTAAAATGTAATCCATCAACAATCAACCTTCTAAAAACGTGTCGCCTCCCTCTCTGATGTACTATATTTAAATGGCTCTGTCAAAACAGCCCCTCTGTGCTCCATTCTCTGAACGTGGTGATCATGCTGTGCTCTGGGTGATCTCCTTCTGACTAAACACTCTGTTTCTTTAACAGTCCGGAGCCAAAGACTTCCATACAGGAGTCTTTCTCTTATTAAAATAACTCCCATTGCTCTCGCTGGGTCAATATGCAGTAGTAACTTCCCATTAAGCAGGTATTATGTCCTTTTATTACATTCTTTGAGTCTCATTATTCTACATTTATCTGCATTGAATTTGCTATCTATTAGCTGGAGCGCTTAACTGATCGAAACCCTTCCCTACCTGCCTGCTTTGTTTCTCATGGGTGACCTTTCCTCCCAATTTAGTATCATCCATGCAGCAGAAATTCTTAGTTTAAAATAATAGGGCTTGGCGTCGCTTGGGGGATTGGAAAAAGTGGCAGATCTAACATTGATCGCGGCGGAGTCCCTGACACCAGAAAGTGTGCTTCATTGGGCTTCCAAATATGGCTCACAATTCAGCATTCACACTGTCTCTAATGTCAACGAACGCCTGCCTGGGACTTCACGTCCCTTTCGCTTGAAAACCCCACGTTGCTCAGGGTTCGTTGCAAAGATGCAGTGGTTGCTAGTTTGACCGCCAAAAGCCGAAAGGGCTGAGGATCAACACAGCCTTTTATGTCCCACCCCCCGCCCCCCACTTCCTTGAATGGCAAGACTCTGGAGTTGACTTTGAAATGTTCGTTTCCTCCTGTGGACAGAAACAAATGGAAATCCACGGGGTGTGTTGTGCACACATGCAGGGAAGTGTGTTTTTGTTGTCATCTCTTTTGAGTTAAATGGCAAGCATTGAGCAAGGGGGCACAGGCAGACACACAAACAATTCTCATCTGTAAAGCAGCCTCAGTCCCACCGGAAGCGAATGGCTCAGCATCCCACCCACCCCGGTACACGCCCTCATGCCAGATTGCTGCACCAATCCTAAGAACATAAGAAGAGCCCTGCTGGATCAGGCCAAAGGCCCCTCTAGTCCAGCTTCCTGTATCTCACAGTGGCCCCACCGGATGCTTCAGGGAGCACACAGCCAAAAAGATGCCTGTATCCTGTTGTCACTCCCTTGCACCTGGCACAGAGAAAACCTACTTCTAAAACCAGGATATTGCTTATAGCTTGTAACCTGTGATGGTCTTTTCCTCCATGAATCTGTCCAAACCCCTTTTAAAGGCATCTAGGCCAAGTGCCATCACCACATCCTGTGGCAAGGAGTTCCACAGATGAATTACATGCTGGGTGAAGAAATATTTTCTTTTGTTCGTTCTAACTCTCCCTCCGCTCAATTTTCGTGTATGTCCCCTGGTTCTGGTGTTGTGCGAGAGGGAGAATGAAGAATTTCCCTCTATCCACTCTCTCCATCACATGCATCATTTTATATGTCTCGATCATGTCCCCCCCTCAGGCGCCTCTCTCCTTGCCTAGCTGTATTTCTGACCCCAAAAGGCTTTTCGCAGCCCCAAGCTAAGCTGGAAACCCCCAGCCATCTAGCAAACGGCCAGCTCTTGGCTTAAAGCGACATGCAAAGAGGGCATGCACTACCACGTGGAGTGCTTTCGAGGCGGCCCTTTCCAACATGTTCCACAATCATTGACGGAGGGCTGTCAGTGCCTGGCCAGGGTCGTGGGTTGCAGAGCATGTACATATTGTTCAGAGAGGCTGCTACAGGAGAAGCAGGTTCCTTGTTTGCCGAACAACCAAGGGTAGCACTCTGAGTGCCAGGACTATCTGGAGACATGATACAGCTTCCAAGCTTTCACTTCACACTTCCTCTTGCTTGCTGGGGTCTTTGAGCACACAAGTCCCAAGCATACCACTTGGGACACATGTACAGTGGCAGGCCTTCGCCTCATGGCCTGAGGTTTCTTATTGGAGCCCTGGCGCACCTGACAAGAGCATTCATTCTGCATGCCTCAGTTGGGCAACAGGGGTGTGAAAAGCAGTGTCCGTTGTGGCAACTCGGCAGCTCGCCAAAACCTGAGCTTAAGCCTTTCCAAACACATTTGAAGACATGCTATTAAAACTGCTTTGAAGGAGCAGCATTAAGCCAGGAGAGAACTGGCAGGATTAGCAAGGGTAACAGTTGAAAGCTGTTTAATTGTGTGTTAGTTTTAATTGGACCTTACATTTGTTTGTTTGTGTCTCGAAATGGATTGTTTCTCATCCTGAGCCACCAGGAAGAAACAGGCCGAATCTCTCTCTCTCTCTCTCTCTCTCTCTCTCTCTCTCTCTCTCTCTCTCTCTCTCTCTCTCTCTCTCTCTCCTCCAGCATTCCTCCTGTCCGGAACTGGATGGAGAGAGCTACATCTTTCCCCTCCTTAAGCTCCCCAAAACCGCAACTCCCTGGGATGACCTCTGAGTCATTAAAATCCTCTCCTCCCAAATACACAATTCCTACAATAAGTAATTACTTTCCTACAAGGTGTTCCAGCAATTTTGGGCTGTCAAAAAGGCATAAGCTGCTTCTTTCTTTGACTGTTTCACTCCCCTCCATTCCCCCAGGATGCAACTCAGTGGATTCTCTCTCTCTCTCTCTCTCTCTCTCTCTCTCTCTCTCTCTCTCTCTCTCTCTCTCTCTCCCCACAGCTCTACTTCCCTTAAGGGAGATTTGCGGCAGTAAAGCTGTAGCGCCATTAAATGCAGCAAAGGAAAATCTAGACGGTTCGTTTCCTTGGCTAGTGGATTATCATCCCTATACATGGAAAAGACAAGCACACACCACCGCAACTGTACACCTAAGGTCTTCGTGTGTATTTGAATTCATTCAGTTAGAAGTTGATTCCCTCCACTGCTGTCAATATCATAAGTGAAAAGGCATTGCCCGATAATAAGACACGGAAGATGCTTTCAAGCTGTTGACATAGATTTCTAGCAGATCCTTTGCATGATTTTGGAATCCTGTGGAGGATTCCATGAGTGCGAGCCTGAGTCTCATGACACAGCCATAAAGCCCTCTGATATAGCAGGAACCGTTTACGAAAGTATGCAGCCAGGGGGGTAGCCATTGGCCGGGCCAGGCTGGGAGAGGGCGGGGATATCGGCAGTGCACTCCGTCGATAACCTCGGCCCTTTCCCAGCCCGGTTTGGCCAATAGCTCCTTTTCACCTTTAAAATTATCTTACACAGCCTCCTCGAATATATGTCATTGTCAGCTTCATAGCTCGCGTACATCCTAGGAGGCCCATTGTGCCCCAGCCGGCTTACACCCGGGAAAGGCGATGAATATCCCTTTCGCCTGAGGTGCTCCCAGGCTGGAACAGCGTAGGATACAGCGGCCGGCCCTTTAGGCCAGCCGTGTATCTTTAGGCAGGATTGTACCATTACAGAGATAGCCATGCATTTGAATTCAGAACTGCATTGAAAATAATGCAAATATTTTTCTTAATTCTGGGACACCCCCATGTACCCCCTGGACCCTCTTCACATGCCTCCTAGGAGTGCAGGTTAAAAGCCCCAGATAGATAGCGATTTAGTTTATATCATATGCTTCCACATACTTTGCTGAAAAAAGCAGTGCTTCCGTTGCCATTCATAACTAACACAAAGTGCCTCCATTTTGCACATGTCTACCAATAGCTGAGTATTGTCAGTGCCATTTGAATCTCCTCTAAATGAATGGAGATGCTGACTTCAGGCGTCATCATTTGAAGGAGGGGCTGAGAACTGACAGTGGCTACGAAGACTACTGTAACAGTCCACAGTCTCCCCCCCTCCATGCAATTGATTTCCATCTAATGGATACAAACTAGGAGTTTGTGTTAGAAGCTCCTCAGTCAGAGAGACAAAATTCCATCTGATGTCTCCTATCAGCATGCATTATTTACATCTTCCGCTGAATCACATGACCTGCACCTCAGAAGGATAGCAGCTTCCTGCTTCCAGAGGGAATCCATGATTAGCTGCTTCGCTCCCCCCTGCTCTGCCCCTACAGGACGATAGTCTATTGGGCTTCCTACAGCTTTGTTGGCTGAAAAGGAAGCAGAAGCAAATAGCTAATCAACTATTTCTGGTTTTACCTGCTGAATTTCAGAACAACTCCAAAGTAACATATGACATTTGAGTATCCAGGCATATTGTTTCTGTTACACCTCTTGATTTTTCTTTCTTTGAGGGAGATTAGTAGTGATGTAGACTTGAGTCTAATGACTCGGACTCGAGTCAGATTCAAGTCGCGTCAATGACTTGACTCAGCGATTGTAAAAGACTTGAAAGACAGAGGCGTCATCAGAGAGGGGGCATTGGGGCGGTGGCCCCCCGGGCAGTAGGATCAGGCCTCAGGCAGTCGGTGGGTGGAGGTGGCATGGTGGCCGGTGGAGGCGCGAATCATCTCATTCATCAGGGCGCGTGAGGAGCATCGGTGGCATGTTTGGCCATCCCGACCGCCCTGCGCCTCAGTATGGTGCATAACGGCTGCAGCCATTACGTCACTTCATCCATGGGGGGTGGTCCTGGAATTGCCACTGTCGAAAGACTCAACTCGAGACTTGGAGCCTTTTATGACAAGTTCAATTTCATTCAGGTTTAAACCCGTTTTCCCCATTAAACAGAGAAGGTAAAGGTGACCCCTGACAATTAAGTCCAGTTGTGTCCGACTCTAGGGTGTGGTGCTCATCCCCATTTCAAAGCCAAAGAGCCAGCATTGTCCAAAGACGCCTCCGTGGTCATGTGGCCGGCATGACTCTCCTTGACGCAGTGCGTAGCATGCAGCTGGAACACGGAGCGCTGTTTACCTTCCCGCAAGCGGTACCTATTTATCTACTCGCATTAACATACTTTGGAACTGCTAGGTTGGCAGGAGCTGGCCAAACAACAAGAGCTCACCTCGTCGCGGATTCGAACTGCCGATCTTTCGATCGACAGCTCATGGTTCAGCGGTTGAACCCACTGTGCTACCTGCTGACCTTTTAAATTAAACAGATAGGGACTCACAATTCACAACCAAAGACTCGGGACTTGGGGGCCAAGGCTTGGGACTTGACTTGAAACATGGAGTCAGAGACTTGACCCACATCCCTGGGGATCCATTGTGAGCAAAGTGCTGGCTCATATATCAATTTATTTAGCTGAATTTGCAACCCACCTTATTGCGCAAGATCTAGAGGAGATAGCAACTGAGACCCAGTACATGCATAACATGTGTATGCGGTGAAGAGTGATCGCTAGCAGGGCTTGTGACCCCAGCCAAAACGTTTGCTTCCTTTGACCAGGGTGATGTTAAGACAACAGCATCCCAAACAGCTCTTGCAAAGGGCAGACCCCTTTGTAACTCAACTGCGCCCCTCCATCTTTGGCTCCATGAACATTCCACAATGACCTTGCCTTGTCATCCTCTTTAGGCCTGCAAGACCATGGCCCAGTCATGGGAGCATCTTGTCCTTGAGACAAGCACAGCCATTTGGACCACCAAAAGTAGTTTCTTTAGCCTGTAGCTCCATCTCACCAACCCCATTGCCAATTTAATCAACCCTGTGGTGGTTAGGTTTTGGGGTCCACAGGCAATAAACAATGTGCACCCAAAAACCCCTCTAGGATCAGGCACAAAGGAAATGAAACCTCCCTCCCCCTCCCGAGGACCAAGAATGTGCCATTAAAGACCATTTAGAAACAACTGGTTTGTTTGGGATGAACTCGTCCAACAAACAACCCCTTGTTAGTTTATGACCAAAAGGCATAGGGAAGACAGGGGGTCGGGTCCTTCTCTGCTATTCAAGGCTTATTCTCCAATGCGTTCTGAAGAGACCATTGGTCCATGCTGGCCGAGGAGGACTGGCAGGTTGCCTTGAGGCTTCTGCTGCCTTCATTCAGGAAAAAAGGAAGTGAGTAGAACTTTCTGCTTTCTTGTTCTGCCCCCTCACCTCTGTGCTGCTTTGCGAAAAGGCTGTTGCTAGGCAGGGAGAAGAGTGGCACCACCACCAGCATGGCTTCCAGGGGCACTGCCAGAAGAACGAGCACAGCAGCTGAGAGTCACCACCAGGGCCACCATCACTAGGACTTCTAGGTCTTCCGGAGTGGCAGCTGGGGCCAGGACTCCGAGGACAAATGGCTGCTGGAAGGGCTCCACAGCTGTGGCTGAAGTCAAGAGAGACACATTAAGGAGCTGTGAGGAGGTTGAGAAGGGCAAATTGTGGAGAGGGACTTAAGTCACAGGTTGCTGCCAAGGGGTGAGAGGGAAGGGAAGAAACTGGGGAGGCAGTTGTGGCACCTAAAGGGCTTGGACTGGGCTTGATGCTAGTGGGGTATCGGACCTCATAAGAACACAAAGAAATGGGGGAGGGAAACCATGGACAAATCAGTAGACTAGACTAGTCCAAGTCTCCACATCCAAGTCTCGGGGAAAGGAAGAGCAACTTCTGACAAGAGCCATGCTGCCAAGTGACATTTTTCAACAGGGGTTCTGGAGCCTGATTGTCCAGTGAAGTTGGATACACGCAGTTGGATACATGAACAAGTCCAGTGAAGGACAGGGGACATTATGAGACTCATGCTAGCGTGTTCTGAGACCAAGATTTGAAAAAAGGCCATGACTGCAGTTTGAAGGCAGTGCACATGCTGGGGAGCGCAGGTCTCAGGAAGGCGAATCCAACAGGATCGGACCCCTTTTGCTGCCTGCAGTCACCAAGGGTGCTGGGCTGTGATCTGTGCTGACCCAGAAGGGGTTGCATGCAGTTCCCAGCCAAACTGGAGAAAGGTCTGGGATTGGCTCACACATTGAAGGGAACCGGGGGGGGGGGGCTGGAACTGGGCTCTGCCCAATGCCCGGAGTTTGTCCTGAAGACACATTAATACAAAGTACATTTTTACAAGCTCCGTTCCCAGCAAGACAAAATGCAAAGTGAACTACCTTCGAATCTGCTCCGCAATATTGATTTGAGACTGCTTGGGCATTCCTGCGGGTAATACTTCCTTTGTTTGCTTAAGCAAAAATAACTCATTTGTCTCTTTAATAAGAACATTATGGATACCCCACGAATTGGTATGTCAGCAGCAGTTCGGAAAGATGGTGTGCTCACCGACAGGCCAGCCAAGAATAAATAAGCAACCGTGAGCATTACATGTTGGTACTGCAGGAGAGGAACCTCAGGGCAAAATAGCTCACAACATTACTGACATAAATACTAGTGTACGGCTTGCTTACTTGGGGAGAGGAAATGGATTATGATGGCATTGTATCATTGAAATTATCTCCCTGGCTTTAAAAAAAAAAATCAAAAATAGCACATTTCTGAGAAAAAAAATGACTTCATAGGGTTTTGATTCACTGAGGGTGCAATCCAGTACACACTTAAGTCCTCCAATGCATTTCAAGTCATCACTGAATGTGGGTTAACAAACTGAAGGCCCAATCCTATGAACGCGGGTTCTGCTGGTACACTCTGTCGCACCATACAATGCAGGAAAAAGGAAGTCTGGGCAAGGGGTGGAACAGAGCGGGGGAAGGTGGGGGAAGACAGAACGGGGTAAGGGGAGGGCAGCGATGGGGTGGAGCGGGCAGATTGAGCCTGGGAGGGGTGCAGGATTGTGGCACTGGCGCGTGCTGTATTCTATTCCCCTTCCTGGGCTTGATCCACCAACACAGATCAACACGGACTTGTGTCAGTACTATCGCTGATGCAGGACCGAGTTAACCCGTTGCTACTGATGGGGCTTACCACCGGGGACAAATGTCACCTTACCTTGAGGAGATTTCCAGTATGCTAAACTCCCTCGCAGGATGCAGCCGGTTAGGTAGGACAAGGACAAGGTCTAATGGAGCAATCCTGTGTAGGCCTGAGTTCCCCCCAGTGCAGGGTGTTATAAACACGCCGGGAAGTGCGTTTTCGGCACTTGGTGAGTAAGGACCATAAGCTGGTGGCTGGCGTCCCTTACCCAGCCTCCTACCCGACCCTGAGCCCACCAGAGCAGATAAGGGCGGACCTGGCAGTGAGGGGATGTCGGGGATATTGGTGGCGAGATATGCCAATATCCAAACCCCTCTCTAGGCCCGGCGTGGCCTTACACAGCCAGTGAGAAACTTCGTGAACTCTGGAACTTGTGTACATCTGAGAAGTCCCATTGGGCCTCCCACTGCTTACACCCGGGGAAGGGGATGATCGTCCCCTTCCCTCGAGGTTTACCAGGGCTGCCCCGGCGCAGCCCAGAACCTGCATAGGATACGATGGCCAGCCCTTTAGGCCGGCCGCCGTATCTTACACAGGATTGGGCTGTAAGACGCCTCTGGGTCATCTGACTCTTGGACCATATACTGCCCCCCAGTGTCCTGGAGTACCTTTGTACCTACTTTCAAATGGGGGGGGCATCATGAAATCTACAATGCTCACCTCTGACTTTCCTGTATAATGGCCAAACCATGCACACTATTAGCTTTCTTAAAACATTTGCTAAAGCTGTTGTCACAAACAGAGGCGTCGCTGGAGCGTGGCGGGAGGGTGGGCCGCCTGGTGGTGACACGTGCCATGGGGTGACGCACCCCCTCACGCGTCACCTCCGTGACGCGCGCCACCCTTCGGACGCTCCGAGGGCGTCCAACCCTGTCGGCGCTCCAGGGCCTTCTGAAAGAAGGCCCATGCAGCGCGTTCATCCGGGTGCATGCGCGAAAATTCGAAAAATACCCGGATGAACGTGCTGCATGTGTCTTCTTTCAGAAGGCCCTGGAGCGCCGACGGGGTCAGACGCTCTGAGGCCGGCTCCTGGGCCGGCCTCGGAGCGTCCAGAGGGTGATGCGGGGGGGGAGCCAGGTCGCCCCCCGCGCCGCGATGTCAGAGCGTCACTAGGGTGACGCGTGTCCTAGTGACGCTACTGGTCACAAAAGACAAGGCTCCAGGTTTCTCTCTGCCTCTCTCCCCCCCAACAATAAATTGAACACTTAATATCTGTGTAGAATTATACACCATCTTCCCTAGTTTCTGCAGGCTCGTGATACTTAGGTTATCAACAACTATCAGCCTGGTTTTATGATTTTCTGAATCTGTTTTCAAGGCTGACAGTTTCATTCTCCAGGGTTGACTATTTGATTCAAATGAACACATTGATCTGAAACTGGAAGGAAGGAAGGAAGGAAGGAAGGAAGGAAGGAAGGAAGGAAGGAAGGAAGGAAGGAAGGCTTAAAAGTTTCCCTAGACCTCTTGATTCAAAGACGTCACAAATTAAGGCGGGGAAACCCCCCCCCCCAACTTTTCCCCAAATCCTCCTGTTCAGCCTAGCAACACTGCATTGCCTTTATTACTTTGCTTCTGCAATCGGGCCGAAGAGATTAAAGCTCTCCCTCCCCAATGTTGCATATTAAAATTAATTGCACTATGATGCTGATCAAGGCACTTAAAAAAACAGTACTGTACTTTTAAGGCTGTTAGCAGGGAAAGGCAGAAGTCCCTGACCCAAGTTACAAGCGCATCTCTTGGGGGGATCAGGCAGGAACCGTTTTAATTTATCTATCCTGGAGCTGTGTGCCAAGAGGGCCACAAAGAGGAAAACAACAAAACCACCGACTGGGCATATTTTTTTTGTTATTTGGAGCTTGTGAAACTTGCAGCTTTCCCCCTCCGCTGCTCAGCAAAAAGAGCACACTGTGGTGTTTCCATTCCCCAGTATGTGTTGTAAAAAAATAACTCAAGAAAGCCCCGTTCTCTCACATCTTTCTGCCAGATTAGAGGGTAGCAGGTGAATTCTCTCAGAGCAGTGGAAAGGGAGGCTAGTGCTGGGGAAATGAATAGACAGGGCAAAGAGAAGAAAGGGGAATGCACTGTGGTTCATTCCTGAATGGGGACTCCAGGATGGGCAGAAGCTATTTCAGGAGGATCAGCAAGCTGTGTGGAGTCTCCTGGCAGGACTTCCAATGGGGAACCCACATTTATGAATGCTTCCTACTTTTAGCCATGGAGTCAGCTGACCTTTTGTTTCCAGCAAGCAAAGCGTGGAGCTCAGGTGAAACAAGATTGTGTAATTCTTCTCCCCTAAGAATCCTTCCTTGAACAAACACATCAGAAATCTTCCGATTTTGTTCGAAAGGAAAAAAACAACTTCCATATTAGTGAAACTCAGCTACTATTACAAACAATGAGATAAACAAAATATGTTTACAGCTGCCATTAAATGTCACCTACTGGGAAATTTCAAAGTGAATTTGGTTATTCCCTATTTATTTGAGAAAACATTTGAAGAACTTGAGAGAATTCATTTGAAGAATATGAGTGGATATATTTGTTCCCCACTGCCCCCAACATTCACATGTTATATGATTTTAATCACGTTGACAACATTCTCAACGATACCCTCATGGCCAGCCTTTCAATGAAGGCAGAGATGTGGCTCGTGTTGAGTTGTGCGAATCGCCAAATAGACACAGAGCCCAGTCCTATCCTCCCCTCCCCACTGGTGAAGCCATGCCCAAAACGGGCACGTTGTATCCAGTGGGGGTGGGGGAATCGGGGAGCTTCAGAGGCAAAAGGAGATTTAAATCCACTTACACCTCTAAGCCTCCCGACCCACAATGGGCCTTCTCCTTTCACTAGCGCAAGTCTGAGGAGAGAAGGGGGGGAAGAATTGAAAATGGGGGATAGGATCTGGTGTGTGCACCATCGCCACCAGATTCACCCCCTCTCACAGCCTCCCCACCTCTGTCACGCCCCCTCCCCACCCGGTTTTGCCCTCTTCCTCGCTCCAGCCTCCCCACGTCTCCCACCTCTCCTGCAGACTTACCTGCTCCAGTGGGCAGCGGAACAATAGGGACGGGAAGGCGCTAACGTTTCTTTTGCTTTTTCATCAGTGGACGACTGCACCCCTCCCAGCCCCGATCCACCCTGAGTCTGCTGCTGCCCCCCCACCAGCCTGCCCTCCCTTACCTCACTTCTTTCTTACAGTCCCTTTAAACTAACCAGGAAGTGCAAGATACGCTCGGAGGGGGGGGCTGCCACCATGTCCCCCACTTCCTGATTTGTTTAAAGAAGAATCAAGGTGTAAAATGTGTTTGTATAGTAATTGGAGAGCTGGACAGACTGGGGTAGAAAGACTGGGGTGGGCTGGGGCGTCAGATACCTGCTCAAACATACTGCTCATTGAGTGAGTTGGAGCCAGCCACAACACAACTGTGAAGAGAAACTGAAGATAACCATGCAGCATGTATTTTGCCATGAGCTCCTCAGAAAAAGAAGGGGATAAAAATATGATCTAGTCCCATTGTGGTACTCCTTCACTTTGCTTGCACGTGTACAAATCTGGAGGATTCAGGCAAATCTACAGAACAGCTGGATACAATCAGACTCCTTCCCCACCCTGGAGCCCATGAAAGACAGAGGCCTTGTTCTTACTGAGATGCTAACACAGTGTTGACACAGGTTTGCCACCTCCCTGGGAATGAGGCCCAACTGCTCTGTGTGCGAGAACTGCAAGGCAGTCGGACCCTATCAAACACACGCACTTGGATCAGTTCAGACCTCTCTTTTCTGCAGTACTTTTCCTCCTCCTTGTTCAAAGAAACAAATTGTCCTCTTTGTGTGAAAAGTTTTCACTGGTGTTATTGTTGCTTTTACAAATGTAGAAATGCAATAAAATGGCTCTGACGGTTTTGATCCTCTTTAGTGGATTCTCGAACAGCTGCAGCGAAGGCACATGTTGCCAGCTTTTTGAAAACATTTTTTTCAGCACATTGAATCAAAGTGATGAAACCTCCTGTTATAGCCTTGAAAACTCTCAGCATTGAAGAAAAGTAACATTTCTGCAAGTGTGGAAAGATGCAAATTCGAGAGCCAAAATCACCATGTAAACCGGAGGTGTAATTGCATTCAATCTAGGTTGGGTTTGTTTTGGGTTTTGTTTTGTTTTTCGCTTTGTGTGTTTTCTTACATAGACATCCCAGTTTGCAGAAGCATAATTGAGCAGGCAATTACACACATAGGTGACTTTAAGGCTCAGAACAGCCCCGGTGAGTTCACTTCAACAAAAACCCTTGAGTGTTTCTCGAGATCTCAGCCAAACCCGCACCTCCTGCAGCTCTTGATGTTGGGCACAAGGAAGAAAGGTAGGTGGAGCTTCTGCAATTTTTATATTCCTTTGAAAAAGGGTGTACTACTGTTTTCAGTGGGGCAGCTCCATTTTCCAGGCAACTGGGATATACCCTCACAGTGGCATCCCTACGCTGGTGCGGGGGGTGCGGACCGCACCATGTCACACCCTCAGGGGGGTGACATCACTAGTGGCCAAAATTGTGAAAACCTTTGTCCTTATGAATAATATCATCATGCTATATATCATTCGATGCATACTCCCAATGCAATGAAAGAAACCATTTCAAAATATCTGTATTCTATCAAACAGTATGGCCAAATCACCGGAATCAGAAAACACAGCTTCTTTGTGTAACACAAAGTGAATTTCCTTAATTCAAAACAGACCAATGAGACTCATGGGGGCATGGTGATGATGTGTTTCCCTGCCCACTGCATGAGAGAAGGTTCATCATGGGGTTGACGCACTGACCTCCCACACTGGGTGACGCAAACCCTAGGAACGCCCCTGTCCACGAGCGTCACTGGAGCGTGGCGGGGGCAGACCGCCGGGGGATGACGTGTGCAAAGGGTGACGCACGCACTGCGCACCTTCTGGAGGCTCCGAGGCCGGGAGAAGGCCTTGGAGCATCCGCCCCCGGCGGCTGCCTGTGGCTTTCTGACGAGGCCCAATGCGGCGACACGGTATTTATCAGGTTTTTTGCGCCTGCGCAGAATGTTTCTGAGGGCAAAAGGGCAGCCCTTCCCTCAGAAACGTTCTGCGCAGGCGCAAAAAACCTAATAAATACTGTGTCGCCGCATTGGGCCTCGTCAGAAGGCCCTGGACCGCCGCCTGGGGAGGATGTTGTCAGAGCCGGCGGCAGTGGGGCCCAGGGGTAAGACTTCTGTGGTGGACGTCTTACCTCTGGGCCCCACTGCTGCCAGCTCGGATGACATCCTTCGGCGGTGCGGCGAATTTGGGATCATTAGGAGGGCGCACGCGCCAACGCTTTATTTTATACGTCACAATCATGTCCCCCCTCAGGTGCCTTTTTTCTAGACTGAAAAGCCCCAAACGCTGTAGCCTTTCCTCATAAGGGAGGTGCTCCAGCCCACGAATCATTCTGGTCGCTCTTTTCTGCACCTTTTCCAATTCAACTATATCCTTTTTGTGGTGCGGTGACCAGAACTGGACACAATACTCCAGATGTGGCCTTACCATCGATTTGTACAAAGGCAGAATGATATTGGCTGTTTTATTCTCAATCCCTTTTTTAATGATCCCGAGCATGGAATTGGCCTTCTTCACAGCCGCCGCACACTGGGTCGACACTTTCATCGACCTGTCCACCAGCACCCCAAGATCTCTCTCTTGATCCGTCACAGACAACTCAGAACCCATTAGCGTATATGTGAAGTTTTGGTTTCTTGCCCCAATGTGCATCACTTTGCACTTACTTACATTGAAGCGCATCTGCCATTTTGCTGCCCATTCTCCCAGTTTGGAGAGATCCTTCTGGAGCTCTTCACAATCCCTGCTGGTCTTCACCACCCAGAAAGGTTTAGTGTCATCTGCAAACTTGGCCACCTCACTGCCTATCCCCGACTCCAGGTCATTTATGAATAAGTTGAAAAGCACCGGTCCCAAGACCGATCCTTGGGGCACACCGCTTTTCACCTCTCGCCATTGTGAAAATTGCCCATTGACTCCCACTCGCTGTTTCCTGGTCTTCAACCAGTTCCTAATCCACAAGAGGACCTGCCCTCTTATTCCCTGACTGTGGAGTTTTCTCAGGAGCCTTTCATGAGGGACTGTGTCAAACGCGTTCTGAAAATCCAGATATATAATATCCACGGGTTCGCTCGCATCCACATGCCTGTTGACCTTTTCAAAAAATTCTAACAGGTTTGTGAGGCAAGACTTCCCCTTGCAGAAGCCATGCTGACTCTCCCTCAGCAGAGCTTGTTCTTCTATGTATTTTAAGATTTTATCCTTAATGAGACTTTCCACCATCTTCCCTGGAACAGATGTTAGGCTGACTGGCCTGTAGTTTCCCGGGTCACCCCGGGAAAAAAGAGTTTCAGGCCGGATCTTTTCTGGTCCTATATGAGGATGGAAACTGCGACCTTCTGTGGACAGCATCTGTGTCTTCCCCCACTTTAGCAACAGCTCCCTGCTTTTGGATTTGTACATCAAAATACACAATCTGTCAGAAGCAACAAAGACCAGGGTAGAGGTGAGAATTTTAGCAGGAGATGTATGGCCAAAAAAAATATGTATTTTCTTAAGACAGGAAGGAAAGAAAAACCCTCATTCTCCTGCTCCATCATCCATGGAAATTGTGCCTGATGCAATCTATATCAAATTTTTAAAATTGCTCTAGAAAACCATTTGCTGAAGGACGAAAATAAAAGGAAACTTGTTGAAAGAGCAGTGGCTGTCACAAGCTTCCTGATATAATTCATATATTTTATTGTTCTGTTTTGTTTTTGAGATAATTGCTTGGTAGCAAAGGAATAATCACACCACACGAAACGTATTGAATTGAATTTAAACAGCGAAAGCTCGACACTGCATCTGTTGGTGGAGAGCAGGAAAAGAAAGACCCTTTCCAATGGACTTGCCGGCTTTTGCTTAAAAACATCCTGGCATCTGGGGCTGATGGTCTCTGAGCACATGCAGAGTTTCTTTGTAGGATTGGCATCAACATTTTGAGAAAAGAAAACCTGAAATCGGAATCAAATTTCATGGATCGTCCCGAGGAGAATTAACTGAGAATGTTCATGGAAAACCAAACAAATTCTTGTAAGACAAAAGAAATATCTCAGGGAGGTTATTGCACATTTTGTTTTCTAAAGGATTCAAATGCAAGCTGCCTGGGAGCATGTGCAGAGGGAATGTATCCTTGCTTGTTCAGTGTCTGTTAACCCCTTAGTTCTCATTTCTAGTTGAAGCAAAGCTGAAGTACATCTAACTAGGGCTGTGCACCTAAATGCACCTACTTTTTGGAGCAGAGGCATTTCTACAGTAGGGGCCCTACCGTAAGTCGCGCCCCGTCCTAGTACCATGTTTACAAACCGGAGCGAGAAGGCCCCGCCCCCTCGCCGGCACCTTCACAGCGTGGAATGGCTCCGCCGGCGAGGGGGCGGGGGCCTCCTCACTCCGGTTCGTAAATATGATACTAGGACAGGGCGTGACTTACGGTAGGACCCCTACCGTAGAAACGCCTCTGTTTTGGAGGATGGTAATTCCATGACCATGGGCAAATTTAATCCATTGTGCACGGCACTGCCACAGCATGTCTCCCAGAACAGAATGAGAAGAATGAGAAGGTAAAGGAACGTCAGCCAAACACTTTCTTATCTTCCCAGGCTGTATGTATTGTATTCCTGTGCTGTCTTGTTCCGTCTATGGCTACAAATAGACACAAAATAAGCAAAACTTACATCACAATCCTAACCAACTTTCCAGCGCAATGCAGCCCCTCATCTTGTGTTCCCTCATCTTGTTCCCTCATCTTGTTCCCTCTATGTCTGCCCCCTGCACTCCAAAATGCAGTGTGTGCCCTGTTGGCACGGCTACAACAGCACTGGAAAATTAGTTAGGATTGCACTGTAACGTAAGTTGGGGAGGGGGGCTTTTCTGCTCCAAATCTGAGGCAATACCTGCATGGCACTTTACAGCAGAGGTTCTCAAACATTTTAGCACCGGGACCCACTTTTTAAAATGACAGTCTATCCGGACCCACCTAGCTTTACGAGAGGTAAAAAAAAGTGATCTAAAAAGAAATAATATATATATTTATTTACAGGTAATATTTTATTTATTTATTTGCAAAAAAACCCTCAATCCATTTCTCATAATGAGGCAGCCCTAATGAATAGCCTCAAGGCTTGAGGGGCTTAGTTATGTGACCCAGCTTTCAACTGCCCCAACTACCTGTCATAGACAGACTTGGAAAAAAAACACCAGAAGAAAAGATGCTCAAACATTTATCTTCCTATATTTACACAAGTTTGCAAATTGCAGGAGCTCAGCTGTTTACAGGGGAATTAGTAGCTATCCGATTTTTGAATAGCCTCAGGGCTTGAGGCAATTACTTATCTGATCTTTCCATCACCTGGATCCACCAGAAATCAGGTCTCGACCCACCAAGTGGGTCCCAACCCACAGTTTGAGAAACACTGGTTTACAGAATAACATTGAAAAAGAGGACTCTGCCTCAAGGAAGTTGCAATCTAAAGTTCAACACAGGGGAGGCAACGGAGGGAAATGAGGAAAGTCGAAGGAGTCATGAATGGGGGAGAACGTGTATCGCATGTCCCGAAGGGTAGTTTCAGTAGGGAATGAGGTCTCGTGTCCACAGCTTCATGGAAAAGGGTGGAGAGTTTTTGGATGGCTGAGTGTGTGGTGACTGGAGGAGAAGCAAAGGTCACAAGCAGGGACATCCTGTCTCCGAAGGATGTCATTTTTCTTCGGAGACAGGCAAGCACAGCTTGTTGCCACCCTGCTGAAATACCCCTCTGCCATTTTGCAGGATGCAGGCCAGTGTTTCCTGTCAAGTCACAAAGTTGCAGAGTTATAATTTCATATATATGAAATTATATGCTGCTGCAGCCTCTGAAGATCATTTGTTTTGCTAAGCGCGGATGTCTACTGGGGTGGCGCGTGCAGCATTCCCTGGGAAATGGCTCAGGCAGATAGTTGTCACGGTGCTTGTTCCAGCGAGCTGCCTGGCTTGTTCGTGTTAGAATGTCACATCTCTGCAGTTTCCAGGGAGGTCAGAGGTCAGCGTCCAACCGATATGCTGCAGAAGCAAAGGAGGCTCACTGTTAACTCTTCAAATGCCACTCCCAGCCTGCTCGCCTTCGTTCTGTTTCTCTTTTCTGCAACAGCTTTGGCTTAACCCCTTTGTGCCCATCCCAAGCAAAACCTAAACATCAAGAGGGGAAAGGTGGCATAAAATATTAAAAATAATGAGAACGGCATTTGCTGTATGATATCCTTGTGTCTCCCATTCCTCCCCTCGCACTGTGTCTGTCTTATTCATTTTTCTGCCCTCCTCTCTTGGTTGTCCTCCCCCCGCCCTGTTTCTGAAGGAACCACCACCAACCAGTTGCATTGGTTGACCAATAATTCTAGATAGGAGAGAGGGATAAACATTCCTCTTTATATATTCTCTTCACACCATTCATAACTTTGAAATCTCTGCCATGCCTCTCGGTTAGTCATCTTCTTTTAATTAAGATGTCCCCTACCCTTTACCCCCTCTTCATAGCGACGGTGCTCCATCCCCTTAACCATTTCAGTTTTCTTTTGCTATACTTTCTCCAGTTCTGCAATATACCTTTTGAGAAGAAACAACCAGAGTTATTTATCACAATATTTGTATACCGCTTTTTTCAATCGTCTCAAGGCAGTTTACATAGGCAGGCTGAACATAAATCAATTTTCCAATGAGATTTTTATAGGTATTATTCCATGAGAACATCTCAGAGAACCTCCATTTCTCCAGGTGTTTCCCTTCATAGTGCAGTCGTCATCCTGGCTGCCAGCTCTTGCATTCCCCAAGCTCTTGCAGGCAGCTGCAAATCAAGCTATAGACCAGCTTCTCAAGGATGTGATCCTTTTTTTTTTTTTGACAGCTGACTTCTCCACACTCCACTCCTCCGCACAGACACACCAGCAGCCTCGGTCTCCCATCCAAGCATCTGATTCTGCTTAGCTTTTTCAGGCAAGGTGACAGCTCAACCTCCAGACCATGCCTCCTGCCACACCCCCAGAGTTGTCACCAATATACCAAACGTGGCTTCACCATCTACTTTTATCACAGCAATATGCGTCTTGCCATTTAATTTTTCAGAGAAAATGCCTAATACTGAAATTGTGGCCATCTGTTGAGTCCAAATGCAGGAAGATATTAATGAAACATAACTAGCTGAGGGTATTAGGTGGGTTTAGATCTTTGCATTTGCTATGGAGCCCTGGAGATCAGTACCTCCATGGATAGTTTTCCACCCTCCAAGTGTATTGTTTACCCATGCATCCCCCAATAAACACGCTAGGAAGAGGTTTGGCTGAATGGGCCACTTTATTAATAAACTGTACAAAAACATATCTTTCAGCAGGACAACTAAACCAGCCCCCAGGCGTGCAGGCCCTGATGTCAGGGAAGGGTATAACCGTCTGCTTCCCCCAGGCAATCATTGGGCATACAATCTGGCTCCATGCCCAACTTGGTCAAGGACCAAATGAAGGGTTGAGGCAGCAGAACAGCTTGGGTACCCACCGGCCTGGCATTACCTTTACATTATTTATTTATTTATTTATTTATTTATTTTTAAAAAAAATTATACCCCGCCTTTTCCTATGGCGAAGGCAAATGCCCAAGGCGGCTTACAACAAAAATTAAAATACATAATTTAAAATACATAAAATAAGTTTAAACAATACCTAACTAAATTTAAAAACAATAAAATCTGGGGGGGACAGTGTGGAGCTGAGAAGCAGCTCGGCAGAGTATCTTCAGACACAGGAGGCAGACCACAACCCATCACCCAAACGCTAGACGAAATAAAAATGTTTTGAGCCCTCGCCAAAAAGTCATGAGGGAGGGGGTGGTTCTCAAATCCCCTGGCAGGGAGTTCCACAGTTGTGGTGCCACAGCAGAGAAGGCTCGCCCACGTGTTGCCACTTCCCTAACTTGCGATAGAGGTGGCACCCGCAGGAGAGCCCCCTCAGATGACCTAAGAGAGCGGGCCAAAATGTATGGGAGAAGGCGGTCCCTCAGATATCCTGGGCCCGAACGATGGAGGGCTTTAAAGGTCATTACCAGCACCTTGAATTGGGCCCGGAAACGAATGGGCAGCTAGTGTAGCCGCTGAAGCAGCGGTTCAACAGAGTCAAACCGCCTAGCTCCAGTGACCACCTGGGCTGCCGCATTCTGCACTAATTGCAGCTTCTGAACCGTCTTCAAGGGCAGCCCCACATAGAGCGCATTACAGTAATCCAGTCTTGAAGTCACTAAGGCGTGGACCACCGTGGTCAGGACCACCATTGGCCCAGTCGTTTCAGTGCCCGCAGCTCCTCAGTAAATCCAGTTAGGGGACTTGTCAGCCAGCCTCATTGAGCTGGTCAAGCATCATCAGAGCGGTCCTGCTCAACCCCTGACCGTACCAACTTCAAAGTGGACACCAACCTACCCTGCCTGCCTAACCAGCCCACACGGCACCTACCTCAGTGGTCTAAGGAAAGGATGTTTACCCTACTGACACCCAATCCTTCAGGGGCAGTCTGCGGAAGGTGAAAAACTGTGGCTCAGCGTCAGCCTGCAGGTGTCGGGCGGGGCTCGGTAAACGAGGCGGCGCATTGATGCATGCCACCGCTCTTATCACAACTGACAGCTTGAGTTTCTGCCACCATCCCTCTGTTTACAGTGATTTGCCCTGGATAGCTTATTATGAGAACAGGGCTTGGAGAAGTCAGGCATTGAAACTGAGACCTCCTGCTTGCAAAGCATATTTAGAGCCTAGAGGGGCTACTGGACAGTGTTAGAACAAGTGTACAATCGAGACCAGGACTCATCCTCCTGGTCTGCACTCCAATGGCATGAAGTCCTACAGTTTCTTCTCGTGCCTTTTACTGCATGAAACTCATAGTAAACCTCAGCTTGGTGTGTTGAACGGTCGTCTCTTGATGATTATGCAACACTGTCATTAAAAGGAAACAAATAATTGATACATCTAACTGACCACAGCAGGGGAGAAAGAAGTGGGTGGTCTCATTAAGATCTTTTGTTCGGTAGGAAGGATATTACTCATTGTCTTGAGTCAACGATACAAATGACCTATGCCACAAAGATGATGAATGCCTAACTCTTTTTCATCATATATTTTAATGTCCCGCTGGCAGCAATCTTTGTCATCCAAACAAAACAAAACAACGAACATAAACAAGAAATCTATTATTAAATGCATTGTGATCCTTGCTCTTTTCTGGAAAGGGAACTTGAAATGCTTGGGGCTCATCTACTGTAATCATACTGAAAGCTTCTTGTTGACTCAATATAAGGTGGATAAAATGTTTTTTTTTTTTTTTAATAATAAAAAAGTATTTTTTTTAATGTAGAGCCAAAGTAGACTATCAGCGCAATCCTCTTGATTCACCTGGCGCCAGAACGAGTGTTCCGGAATGCAAGTTTGCGACAACTCGTGAGCAAGGAAGGCCGGCGCAGAGGCCGGCCTCCCTTGCACCGGTGCCGGAGTGCCCCTGCAGCCGCAGACGAACCCAGGTAAGGATCCAGTGGGGGCGGTTCAGCGGTAGAGGGAGGGGGACCATTGGCACAGCCGGCCCGGGAGGGAGCGGGGGATGGCTTCGGCCATATTCCGGACCCCGCTGGGCGGCTGGGCCGTTATACGACCTCCTCCGACTTCCACCAGCAATTTTGCTGGCGGAAATCTGAGGAGGTCGGTCGGGCCAGCCAGCCGGCATTTACACTCAGGGAAGGGGAAGAGTGTCCCCTTCCCCAAGTAGACTTCTGGCTCGGCAGCAGCCTGACTGCCAGTGCTCAGGATCCAGCCGAATCCTTACATAGGATTGCGCTGCCCGTCTGCTGCATTATTCTTGGAAGGTGAAAATAGGGGGCAACTCAGAGGTATCACTAGGGTTTGCGTCACCTGATGTGAGAGCCCATCATGTCACCTGAGTGATGTCACAAGGGTCGGTGTCACCTGGTGCAGTACCTCCTGGCGTCACCCCTGTTAACCTTATTTATTTTGATATATAACAGTACAGTTCACCCAACTGGGTGGGAGGTCTCCTCTGGGTAAGGGAATGTTTGTTCCTTACCCGGGGATAAGTCTCTGCATTGTGGGGGGGGAGTTCACACGGATGTGCGCTAGCTAAATAGCTGGCGCAGGTCCGCGTGGACACGCACCAAATAATCCGGTCCAGGAAGGGGATAGGATATCGTTGGGTTAGGGTAAACCAACGATATCCTATCCCCTTCCTGGGTTGGGTTCCACCCGAGCCCATTCCACCTACTTCCACCCCCATTACCGCCCTCCCCTCGTCCCGTTTCGACCACTTCCCCATTCTGCCCTCCCATCACCCCTCCTGCCTATCCCAATGACATTGGCAAGTGTGCGGAGAAGCGCTGGAGTGGGCGGGAAGACAGTCAGCGCCAGCGCAGGAGATACACCTCCATCAAACTCCATGCATAGGATTGGGCCCTGAATACCCTGTCCACAATTTCATTGTTTGTCTGCAAATGTGGGGGAATGCTGGGGGCATAATTCTTCTCATCTGTAAGACAATGCATTTTTCCACCATGTCGGGCAGGAATTCACAACATCCTGCACACATCTGAAGTCATCATCCCCATAAGCACTTGGAGCATAATTTTTTTCAAGAGAAATATCACATTCGAAGGGGCAAGCAAAATCTCAGCGGGAGATCATTTTTTTGCCCATGTAGATTCTACATGTAGACCCTTCATGGATCATTGCCTTGTCGTGGTGAAGGGGCTTGCGTAACTCAATGAAGCCATGAGCTATGCCGTGCAGGAACACCCAAGACGGACAGGTCGTAGCAGAGAGTTCTGACTAAAAGTGATCCACTGGAGAAGGAAAAGGCAACCCACTCCAGTAACCTTGCCAAGAAAATCCCATGAACAGTACCAAAAGGCTAAAAGATATGACGCCGGAAGATGAGCCCCTCAGGTCGGAAGGTGTCCAAAATGCTACTGAGGAAGAGCGGAGGACTATTCCAAGTAGACCGAGAAAGGATGAAGCGGTTGGGCCAAAGCCAATAGGACGTTCAGCTGTGGATGTGTCTGAGGTTGAAAGGAAAATCCAATGCTGCAAGGAGCAATACTGCTTAGGAACATGGAATGTGAGGTCTATGAATCAAGGCAAGCTGGATGTGGTAAAAAATGAGATGATAAGATTGAACATTGACATCTTGGGAATCAGCGAACTAAAATGGACGGGCATGGGCGAATTTAAGTCAGGTGACCATCATATCTACTACTGTGGGCATGAATCCCTTAGAAGAAATGGAGTAGCCCTCATAGTCAATAAAAGAGTGGGAAAGGCAGTACTGGGGTGCAACCTCAAAAACGACAGAATGATTTCAGTTCGAATCAAAGGCAAACCATTCAACATTACAGTAATCCAAGTGTATGCCCCAACCACTGAAGCCGAAGAAGATGAAGTTGACCGGTTCTATGAAGACCTACAACACCTTCTAGAGCTAGCACCCCAAAAAGATGTCCTTTACATCATAGGAGACTGGAATGCTAAAGTCGGAAATCAAGAAATAAACGGAACAACAGGCAAGTTTGGCCTTGGAGCGCAAAATGAAGCAGGGCAAAGGCTAACAGAGTTCTGTCAAGAGAACACACTGGTCATAGCAAACACTCTTTTCCAACAACACAAGCGGCGACTCTACACATGGACATCACCAGATGGTCAATACCGAAACCAGATAGATTATGTGCTTTGCAGCCAAAGATGGAGAAGCTCTATACAGTCAGTAAAAACAAGACCTGGAGCTGACTGTGGCTCAGATCATGAGCTTCTTATTGCAAAATTCAGGCTTAAATTGAAGAATGTAGGGAACACCACTAGACCAGTCAGATATGACCTAAACCATATCCCTTATGAGTATACAGTGGAGGTGAAGAATAGATTTAGGGCATTAGACCTGGTAGACAGAGTGCCTGAAGAACTATGGATGGAAGTTCGTAACATTGTACAGGAGGCAGCAACTAAAACCATCCCAAAGAAAAAGAAATGCAAGAAAGCAAAGTGGCTGTCAGATGAGGCTTTACAAATAGCTGTGGAAAGAAGGAATGCGAAAAGCAAGGGTGAAAGGGAAAGAAATAAACAACTGAATGCAGATTTCCAGAGAACAGCAAGGAGAGATAAGAAGGCCTTCTTAAATGAACAATGCAAAGAAATCGAGGAAAACAACAGAATGGGGAGGACTAGAGATCTCTTCAAGAAAACTGGAGATATCAAGGGAACGTTTTGTGCAAAGATGGGCATGATAAAGGACAAAAAAGGACCTAACAGAAGCAGAAAAGATTAAGAAGAGATGGCAAGAATACACAGAAGAACTATACAAGAAAGATCTTAATGTTCCTGATGACCATGCTGGTGTGGTCACTGACCCAGAGCCGGACATCCTAGAAAGTGAAGTCAAGTGGGCCTTAGGTAGCATTACTAACAACAAAGCTAGTGGAGATGATAATATCCCAGCTGAGCTACTTAAAATCCTAAATGATGATGCTGTGAAAGTGCTGCACTCAATATGCCAACAAATTCGGAAAACTCAGCAGTGGCCAAAGGATTGGAAAAGGTCAGTTTACGTTCCAATTCCAAAGAAGGGCAGTGCCAAATTGCACTCATTTCACATGCTAGCAAGGTTATGCTCAAAATCCTACAAGCTAGGCTTCAGCAGTACGTGGACTGAGAACTACCGGACGTACAAGCTGGGTTTCGAAGAGGCAGAGGAACTAGAGATCAAATTGCCAACATGCGCTGGATCATGGAGAAAGCACAAGAGTTCCAAAAAACACACCTACTTCTGCTTCATTGACTACGCAAAAGCCTTTGATTGTGTGGATCACAACAAACTGTGGCAAATTCTTAAAGAGATGGGGGTACCAGACCACCTTACCTGTCTCCTGAGAAACCTGTATGCAGGTCAAGAAGCAACAGTTCGGACCAGCCATGGAACAACCGACTGGTTCAAAATTGGGAAGGGAGTACGGCAAGGCTGTATATTGTCACCCTGCCTATTTAACTTATATGCAGAGTACATTATGAGAAATGCAGGGCTGAATGAATCGCAAGCCGGAATCAAGATTGCCGGGAGAAATATCAACAACCTCAGATATGCAGACGATACCACCCTAATGGCAGAAAGTGAAGAAGAACTAAAGAGCCTCTTGATGAGGGTGAAAGAGGAGAGTGCAAAAGTTGGCTTGAAACTCAACATTAATAAAACTAAGATCATGGCATCTGGTCCCATCAATTCCTGGCAAATAGAAGGGGCAGAAATGGAAGCAGTAACAGATTTTACTTTTCTGGGCTCCAAGATCACTGCAGACGGAGACAGCAGCCATGAAATTAAAAGACGCTTACTCCTTGGGAGGAAAGCTATGGCAAACTTAGACAGCATAATAAAAAGCAGAGATATCACCATGCCAACAAAAGTTCGTATAGTCAGGGCGATGGTGTTCCCAGTAGCAATGTATGGTTGCGAGAGTTGGACCATAAGGAAGGCTGAGCGCCGAAGAATAGATGCTTTTGAACTGTGGTGCTGGAGAAGACTTCTGAGAGTCCCTTGGACTGCTAGGAGATCAAATCGGTCCATCCTACATGAAATCAACCCTGACTGTTCCCTGGAATGACAGATACTAAGGCTGAAACTCAAATATTTTGGCCACCTAATGCGAAGAGAGGACTCTGATGCTGGGAAAAACTGCTGGGAAAAACTGAAGGCAAAAGGAGAAGGGGAAGGCAAAGGATGAGATGGTTAGACAGCATCACCGATGCAACGAACATGAAAATGAGCGAACTCAGGAAGATAGTGGAGGACAGGAAGGCCTGGTGGGATATGGTTCATGGGATCACGAAGGGTCGGACACGACTTAATGACTGAACAACAACAACAAGATTCTAAAACTCCAACCACATTTGTATTCTACGGTACTTTTACTTTTCTTGTGTTGGAATGCTGCACATGCTTGTGACCTCGCTATCTGGGACCCCAGCAATTTCATGCAATTTTCCTGTCCCCAAGGAGTCTGAATGACTGCGGTTGTAGCCACATTTGTACAGTATATCTATGGTATTGTTTTACAATCAACAACCATGTTAATGATAGTTTTGCAGAGGCTATCATTACCAAGAGATATTGCTGGTAACAGATGGTTTAGAACAACACCTGATGTGCTTCAGCACTGAGCCGTATGTGGTTGGAGGAACCATCACTAGGATTATGGATTTAATGGAGACACATCAGAGATGAAATTGTCCCACACATGCACTTTAGAGGTCAGAAGGTCTGAGGTTCAGACACCATCTGTTGCTGCTGTTCTGGAGTATAACACGGAAGTCTGCGAATCTTGTAGCCTCCACTTAACTTCTGTCATTTAACGGAGTGCTATGTTGATCACTCCCAAGAGATGGAAAAACTTGCAGGGAAGTGGAAAGAAGACTGGCCAATTTATATTTATTCTCTCTTAACACAGGCCTGCCCTCATCTACCCATACAACAGAATGAGGTAGTAGAGAACTGAGGGGGTAGAACATAAGAACATAACATAAGAAGAACCCGGCTGCTGGATCAGGCCAAAGCCCCATCTAGTCCAGCTTCCTGTATCTCACGGTGGCCTCACCAGATGCCTCAGGCAGCACACAGTCAACAAGATACCTGTAATCCTGTCGCCACTCCCTTGCATCTGGTATTAAGAGATAGCCTATTACTAAGACCAGGAGGTTACTTATCCCCATCATGACTTGTAACCTGCGATGGACTTTTCCTCCATAAATCTGTCCAATCCCCTTTTAAAGGCATCTAGGCCAGGTGCCATCACAACGTCCTGTGGCAAGGAGTTCCACAAACTGACACGCGGGGTAAATAAATATTTTCTTTTTTCTGTTTGAATACACCCTCCACTCAATTTGAGTGGATGTCCCCTAGTTCTAGTGTTGTGTGAGAGGGAAAAGAACTTCTCTCTATCCACTCTCTCCATCCTGTGCATCATTTTATACGCCTTTATATGTATAAGGGACTTATTACTTCAAACTGCAGCTGTGGGTAGTTCGTGTTTGAATGCTCATTGTTTTTTTTTTAAAAAGTACCTTCATGCAAGTAGAAAACTAGCAAGGTAAGGAGCAGGCTAGATAAACTCCCCCCCCCCCCCGATCTACAAGTATTTTGTCACAAAGAGGAGAGGTGTTTCTCTAACATGGGGAAGAATTCTCAGATGGTATCCCTCACCTGCAGCCTGACGTGTTTCTACCACCACCGTCCTCAAGGCCACTGTACTGCCACTTGTGCAGTCATTCACTTGTGGATTATGAGCTGCTTCTGTTCTGCACCGTTGAATGGAGAAGGGAGATCTGATGCTCATACTGGACATCGTGAAGGGATGGCAGGGAAGGGATGGTGGCAGCTTGCCCAGCACCACATAGCTGCGGAATGACTAGCAACATCCAGCATTACCGTATTTCTTCCATTCTAAGGCACCATCGAGTCTAAGGCGCACCTTTAATTTTGGTACCACCAGCAAGGAAAAAAAAATCCTGGAACAAAAATTGTGTTCAAATTGTACTCCTAAAACTCCACCTTATTGCTTATTACCGGGGCTTGTGGGGGCTTCGGGGAGGCCTGCACGACCCTCTGCAGGCCTCTCCGATCATAAGTTCAGCGAAAAACGGCTATTTTCGGGCACTTCCAGTTTTCGCGAAAACCGGAAATGGAAACCGCTGTTTTTCGCCAAACTGAAGATCGGGGAGGCCTGCAGAGGGTCGCACAGGCCTCCCCGAAGCCCCCACAAGCCCCGGTAAGTAAGGAGGTGGCGTTTTGGGGGTGCAATTTGCACACCTTCGATTCTAAGACGCACCCCCTTTTTTGAATTGCTAAATTTGGAAAAAACGTGCGTCTTAGAATCGAAGAAATACGGTATTGGCTCACCAACATGGCTCTTCTACCACTTCAAACTGCTTGTGGTGCTTCCTGTATATGTTTTTACAACAGCCCTATAAAGTAGGTCAGATGGAGGCATGGGGGTTGAGAGGTAGTGGCTTGCTAAGGCCACCTAGGCCTCAGTCCAGCCCAACACAGGCACAATTGAGGCACAGTTGAGGCACAGTTGAGGCCCAAAATAGGGCTGAGTTAGGCTGCAACTGTGCCTGAGTTAGGCAGGAGGCAAGAGCAGTGGGCCAGGATCGAGGCAACACTTACCACAGAGGCAGGCAGGCCCCTGTGGGGAGGTGTCAGTCTTGTGGAAGCGAAGAGCCCCCTCCTGAGCTCGTCTGTGTGCACCTACCACAGCTGCTGCAGCGTTCGCAGCAGATGGGCAGCCACAGGTGGGCCTGCAGGCACTGGGCGTGCGACAGTCAGCGGAAGGGCAGAGGTTGTGCCAGTGCCAGCTGCCCCAGGGCACCCTGGGCATTAGCCACCTGCCGCAGGGGGGAGTGCCACTGCCCTCCCTCCTGCAGAAGGCGATGCCACCCCCAAGCCCCGGTGAGGCTGCACGTGGGAGTCATGGGAGGGTGAGCGGGGGATAGAAGGGAAGGAGGGGGTGGGAACGGCACGCACAAGGGGGGGTCTCATGAAGTCTGGAACCGCCTCTGCCATGACATGCCCGTGCACTGCCTGAAGCCCTGGGCCTCCAGGGCCGTGGCAATGCCCACAAAGAAGGTATCCCGGCATGCCTTCTGCTCCGTGCCCCAGCCAAGACCGAGAGATGCCTTGGGCTTGTCTGCTGCGAGCGGGAAGGGCTCACGCAGCTCATCACGCCCCCAGATGGGGCAACATCAGCACGTCACGGCAGGCGCTCTGGCGGCATGGGGGTGCCAGCGTCCATCATCAGGGAGTGGGAGGGGAGGCAGGCACACTGACAGGGGGTGCTGGGGAGGGGCACGGGTGGGTCAGAAACAGACAGACAACAAGGCTGGTGGGAGAGGGATACAGGGAGAGGGGTCTGCAGAGACCAATAGGGACACAGGGGTCACTTCGCAGATGGAGGCAATGCAGGAACGGGCGCCTCTTATGCAGACGGACCTTGGGCAGAACGGATGCCGGTGACAGGCGGAAACGGACGCCGTTGACGGGTGGACCGAGGGCGGAAACGGACGCCGTTGACGGGCGGACCGAGGGCGGGTGAGAGCCCCGGTTGCCGAAAGGGCTCTTCACGGACGTGGCGGATGTGCGCCATGTCGCCTGTCAGTGTTTGCCTGCCTGAGAGGCCCCCCCAACTCCCCACTCCCCTCTGAGCCCTGAGGGTCTGGCAGCCCCCCTGCTGTGGTCTCCCTGGGCTGGCTGTGGCAGGCCCTGGCTGGGATTCATGCAGGGGCTTGTGTGCTGGGGACTCTCTCTGTGTGTGGGGGGCAGTGCTTGTGTAACATTGGGGACATGTGTTTCCAGGGCATCTTTATTGTTCTGGAACAGTGGCAGAGATGGCCAGGCGAGGCTGCCTGGGGTAGTCACAACGGCCACTTGGACCACAGCAGCAGCAGCAGCAGCAGCAGCAGCAGGCGTGCCCCATGGACCAGGGGATGCAGGCCCTTCCCCTGTGGAACCACAGCCTGCACCATGGAAAGGGGAGGGACAGCAAGTAGGCAGCCAGGGAGGTGGAGCAGCAGCAGCGCCGGCAGCTGAGGAGGGTTGCAGGGCAGGCTCCAGGACCTCTGGCAGCATCGAGGCAGACGACCATGGGGCAACCAGACTGCAGGCCCAGGGGTGCTCCCAGGAAGGTAGGTGGTAGTGGACGTTCCTGGGGAGGCAAAAAACATGGGGGTGTTCCATGGCAGCTGCTGTGTGGTAGCAATCGCCATTGAAGAAATGCCAGTGTGCCAGTTGCAAAGGCCTGCAGGGAGAGAAATCAAACACAGCTGAGAGGTGTGAGACACACAGCATGGTCTGCGCTCCTTCCCTGGGTGTCAGGAGAACATGATCCTGTAAGGGAAAAGGGTCAAAGAGAGAGAAGACAACAACACAACGTGTGGGTCACAACCATGGCAAACCTACCAATACTGACCTGTGAGTAGACCCTGTGGAGAAAAGGGGGGGGGGACAGCTGGTGTCTACATAAGGCTAACAGTTCCACACTTGTGGCATTGTGTGCTCACATTACTACAGGCAGCAATCAGACACAACATTGGTAAAGAGGCATATCATGGCAGGCATTGCAGGCAGCTATGAGACAAGACATTGGTAAAGAGGCATATCATGGCAGGCATTGCAGGCAGCTATGAGACAAGACGTTGGTAAAGAGGCATATCATGGCAGGCATTGCAGGCAGCTATGAGACACAACATTGGTAAAGAGGCATGTATCCTACCTATATTTCTATATGCAAAGAGGCAGAAGTCAGACCACATGTCAGCAGGAACCCTGCTCTTACCTGCACTTACCTGCTGGTGTTGTTGCCTGTGGGGGGGGGAGAGGGGCTGGGAGAAAGACATGGGTTAACAAACACTTGCATGGAGACAGCTGCCCAGGCACAGCAGTAAACAGTTTGGCCACAGGCGGCACAGCCCTCTCTGCCCTAGAGGGGGGCAGAGAGGAGAAGGGAAGAGAGAAGTGGGGTGTTTGAAATTTTTCAAAGTCCCACTTTGTGGCTGCTGGGGGACAGGACCCCACGCCACGTGCTCAGAGAGAGAGAGAGAGAGAGAGAGAGAGAGAGAGAGAGAGTGAGTGAGTGGAGGGCTGGGGCTGGGCTTTTGTGGGAAAGAGGCTGGGTGGGGCTGGGTGCTGATAGGGTAACTATTTGGGTCCGTGTCCAGAGTTAGGCCACAACTGTTCCGTCCTAACTCAGGCACAACTCGGGACCAGGGTGTTAGAACTTTTCAGGAGAGGGCTGGTGTGGGTAAGGTAAAATGGCTCCTATGGGTCTCCTCACATTTGAGTCCACCCTTTTTGTTGACCCAAATTTTGTGCCTGAGTTGTGCTCGAGGGGGCGTGTCAGGGGGTCGTCAGTGTCTGGAACCGGAACAAATTTCGTAACCGCCCCATCACTCCCTGACACGCCCCCAACACGCCCACTTTTAGGCCAAACTTAGGACGGAATAGCTCTTATGCCGAACTTAGGACTGAATTGGTCAACTTTCCTTAACCCGTCCTATGTCAGTCACAATTGCAGCACAAATTCGGCCTCTGCGGCACAATTCAGGCACAACTCGAGCCTAAGGCGCTTAGGCTGCAGTTGTGCCTGAATTGTGCCGCTGAGGCCTTAGGCTGGACTGGGCTGCTAGTGGGTTTGTGGCAGTGATGTACTGTAGTGTTAGAACTGGAATTTCCCAGCCAAGTAGTTCATGCATTTTACTTTGACATTATGCAAGTTTTCACTAAGAAGGGGGATGTGGAGATGGTGCTTTCAAAAGATAAATCATAAACTAGTTGGGGGCCTTGATGTCCAGGAAAGGAAACTAGCAAAGAACTCTACAATCCTGCAAGTTCACAGAAGTTCTATTATTTCGAAGGGAAAATATTTGGATCTTAACATGCGATAGAAAGGAAGAAAAAGAGTAACATATGACCTTGCATGGGGAGACATAATCGAGCCCACTCTAAATAAAATTGTTTTCATAGGGATTTGTTGGGAGCCATAAAAAGGTGAGTATCAGTTTATCCGTTGGGGGAGGGTTGGTTTTGTAGTATCTCGCCTGGCTACATTTTAGGGTCAATTATGTCTGACCCAGATATCTCCTGAGTTTACAGTACTCTGTAGAAACCACAGTTTTTCTTTTAAATATACTTTCCAGTATTGATCTACGTATAAGAGAAGAAAAATTCTTTCTCATTCTATGGGAATGTGGTGTCCTTATTGTTATGCAAGGCCATTCGGACTGCTGGTGAGTGGCTATGTCTTCCTGTCCGCATACTTCCATTTCAAAGAGTTGTGTGCCATTGTGTGTAGGTGGGACCTTCCCTAGGAAGTATGTTTAAAATCTGAGCACAAGATACTTTATACCAGCACATTTGGAAGGACTGATAGTAAATCCAGCAGGGCCAAGAATCTGTATCTTATAGGCTTACCATCTGTCCCGGAACACCCGGGACTGTCCGGGGTTCCGGGCTCCGCTCCAGGATCAGTCCCAGGCATTCCAGACCCGGAGGAAGCCTCCGCCGCTGCCAATTTTAAAGTGAGTTTAACTTACCTTTTTTTCAGGCACCGCCATCTTGGATCTCACGAAATCTCATGAGAGCCAAGATGGAGACGCCCAAATCTTGTGAGGGCATCAGGCAGTACAGTATTTATTTAAATTGTTGGGAGGGGTGTCCCGGTTTAGAACCGTGAAAATCTGGTAAGCAGAGGTGAAACTAGACTGGAGTGGAGGCAAGTAGTTCTGCAAGACTCCGTTACACCGGAGTCAGCGGCCCCTCCCCCTTGCTGTTGGAGCCATTCTGGCAGCAACAGGGGAGTGTCCTGCATGTTGTCATTGCTGCCAGAATGGCTCCAACAGCAAGGGGGAGGGGCCGTTGACTCCGGTGTAACGGAGTCTTGCAGAACTACTTGCCTCCACTCCAGTCTAGCTACGCCACTGCTGGTAAGCCTATGTATCTATCAATCAATCATACAACTCAGAATTACCACACTATATACGTCATCGGAGTGAGGGAAGGAGCAGGACACAGCCTGTCCTTCCCTTGCTTTGGTAACTGATAGGCATGAATTAGCTTGAATGTAAAAGCATGAATGTAAAAACTGATGAAGTGCTGTTATCTAGCAGACGCATCCATGCTCTACCTTGCTGAAACTTTGCCCCCTGTAAATGGAGTGGTTTAGTGATTGGCACTCACAATACAACATGACTATTTATTTATTTATTTATTTATTTATTTATTTATTTATTTATTTATTTATTTAAAGAATTTATATCCCACCTTTCTCCCAGCGAGGGCATTCAAGGCGGCTTACAACATTAAAATACATATACATTAAAAATTAAAAACAAGTAATTAAAAACAATTAAAACAAACAACTAAAAACAACCCCAGTGGGTCAGCCTGTATTTACTTTGTTACGAAGCCATTTGTTAAAACGCCAGCCCACCATGTAAGACATCGAATGCTTCCCTAAATAAAAATGTCTTAAGGCCCCGCCGAAAGGTCTCTAAAGAGGGAGCCGTTCTTAATTCCAGGGGGAGGGAATTCCATAATTGGGGCACCACTGCCGAGAAGGCCCTATTCCGCGCCGCCATCCCTCTCACCTCCATCAATGGTGGCACGGTTAACAGGGCCCCCCCTGATGACCTCAGAGTACGGGTCGGATTATAAGGAAGGAGGCGGTCCTTCAAATATCCTGGACTCGAGCCTTTAAGGGCTTTAAAAGTCAAAACTAGCACTTTGAATTGTGCCCGGAAACAAACCGGCAGCCTGTGTAGCCGCCGGAGCAATGGTCCGACTGAGTCGAACCGACAGGCCCCGGCAACCACCCGGGCCGCCGCATTCTGCACTAATTGCAGTTTCCGAACAGTCTTCAAAGGCAGCCCCACATAGAGCGCATTGCAGTAATCTAGTCTAGATGTCACTAGGGCATGGGTCACTGTGGCCAGGTCTGCACGATCCAAGACTAACACCTTTTGTTAATGATTTCCAGGTAGGGGATGTGTGGAGCTCCTTGAGGAATTTCACTCAGATTCTCAAAACTCTTTTAGTTTCCCCCCCAAAAAATTCTTGCCATGTGTTGCCTAAGACAGAACCTCAAAATGTACCTCAACATTTCACTTGAGACAAACTTTGGTGGAAAGTCTAGCAGCGTGTCTTATTTTTATGTCTCCTTTTCTCTTGCTGCCTTTTTTCCTTGCAAATTGATCCTCAACGTGTATTGCAATTTCCCAATGACTGGAAGAACTCCTCTTAGAAGCTCTCCTCCTCAACTTCTGAGAAATGCCAATAAAAGAACAAATAATATTTGCTCATCATAACGTTCAGCACAAACCATGACTGATTAGTGCTGGGCGGGACATCAACGGAGACAGTAAGCAAGGTTACTTCAGCATTGATTTTTTTCAGAGGTGAAGCTTCTTTGATGTATGACTCCATCAACACCTGCAGAGCCAAGCAGAGCACATGAAATTAATCCCAATTAATTAGGCTATTTGTTGACGGTGCTCGGCTCTTTTATGTTGCAAAATAAATATTAATTCAGTGACACTTTTTCACCTTGTGAAGCTTACATAGTTAGAAAGGGGGAAAATATCCTATTGATCGGAGTGCCAGAACATACTAGAAAGTTAAGATAACTCAGAGCCACAACTTAATTATCAGTGCTGCCTACATAAAGGTTATAGGTTCAATGACCGAGGTCATCAATGGAACCAGAGCACCAAGACGAAAAATCCCGATACCAGCATGTAGTCAGAAAGAGTGACATTGTGCCAGGATCATTAAGCAGAAGAAGCACAGTTTGATGACACCCCACAAAGCAAAACAGGACTAGTGTGAAGAAACTTCCAAAGGCTTCATTGCTGTCAACTGAAGTTGCGCACCCTTGTGTTATACAGCGGATTCCACAATTTGTGTTTCAAGATCATACAGTGCTTTTCAGGTTGGTTGTCTCAAGCTCCCGCACGGTAGACAGACACTCCAAGTAGCAAAGTGAGTTTCAGATTTGTCCAAATTTGGAGGTTGCTGCCTCTACTTCATAGACGGCTGGGCAACGTCCAACTGATATAGATGAGGAATGATCTCTATGAATGACATATCTGGAAGCATGATATTGCAAGAGATAAATTAAGCTTTTCACCCAAAATTGACGCAAGGTTTGGTACAAGAAAAAAGAATAGAGACATGATCAGTAATATATGCTGATAGCTGGAAATTATAGCAAAAAATTAGGGGGGGGGGAGAGAATGTCTTATCAACAGAAGATTGGTTTCAGAAAACGTATTATACCTATTGTACATGTATACTTAGATAGGGAAAATGCTATTGAAATCGTTGTAATAAAAATGGTATTTCTGTCAACAGAAATGAACATGTGCGTGTGAACACAGGTTCAAGTGTACAGTCATGAATGCACTGATGTAGCTGCATGTATGAACGAGCCCGACAACAGCTGAGTGAGGCCCCATTACCCAGAGCTAGCATTGAGGCACACTAAGCCAGCATAGCTTTGCCTCCTGTTGCAGCTGAGGCTGTGAGTGTATCAATGCTGTTGAATTTACATGTGAATAAGAAATAATTATCTGTGAGCCCATGAGTTGGGATTTAATAGTTATTTTTTTCCAACAATATACCCTTATCTTTATGGAAGCAGTACAGCCCATCAAAGAGTTGTCGCTGATGAACTCGCTAATGAGTTTCCAATACTTAACCTTGTATTTCGTTTCATTACGGGAGACTCCGTTCCCTCTAGTTTTACGTTTCGTATCAGAAAGTTCATTTAGAATCCAGTCAATCTTCCAGTACCAGGGCTGCTCTTTAAATTTTTCATTCAGGGAGGACACAATGGGAATAATGTTTGTATCTGTCAAGGAGACACATGAAAACTTTTCAGCCGCATTGTCGGAAGCGAAAAGGAGGGGAGGGAAAAATAAATCCACAGAAGACAGGACTCAATAAAGAAAAGAAAAGAACAGAATGAAGACACCAAGGTCTGTTTGTTATGGTGAATAAGTCATAGGCAGCCAAGAGGTCTATAAAAGGAGACAGCTGAAGTCCTTAGATTAATATTTTATTTAAAAATGACAGTGTCAAATAATTGCTTTTATTGGCCTCCATTTCTTTTCCCTCACTGTTATTTGCAAGATCATCTGAGACACCATACAAGAAATGTCTCCAGGGATCTGAGTCACGGAATGGCAAAGCAATTGCAGAACAACCAGCCAGTGGAAGGTTGGTGGAGATCTTTTTAAAGGTAGGGGACTGAAGGGAGTAATGATGTCAGGTCAAGAGTTAATCCAGAGCTTTTCAAAATGATTGACCTTTTTTCTTGTCCTGAATTAAAAGTGCAGCAACATATCTCTCTTAGATCCCTAAAACATGATGTTTGGGGCCAAATTACTCATTGTGTTAAATGTGTGGCTTTGCTTTTCTGTACTTGTGAACTATAGTGGGAGGAAAGGGTTAAAGTCTCCTCTACCTCCCACCTGTGGCTCATAGGTAATGAAACTCCCCCAACAACCGAAGCACATCACCTCTCATCTAGATAGGCTGGTAGAGAGTGCTGGGGAGGAGGTAGTGGTTGTGGTGCATGTTGGCACCAACGACGTGGGGAAATGTAGCCGGAAATGTAGTCCAGGACGCCAAATTTAGGTTGCTAGGTAGGAAGCTCAAATCCAGGACCCCAAAGGTAGCGTTCTCAGAAGTGCTACCTGTTGCACGCGCAGGGCCAGCTAGGCAGGCGTTGCTCAGGGGTCTCAATGCATGGATGAGACACTGGTGTCAGGAGGAGGGGTTTAGGTTTGTTAGGCACTGGGGAACGTTTTGGGACAAGCCGGGTCTGTACAAGAGGGACGGGCTTCACTTGAACCAAAACGGAACCAGTCTGCTGGCGCATAACATTAAGAAGGTGGCAGAGCATCTTTTAAACTGACCCCTGGGGGAAAGCCGACAGGAGCCAAGGGGCTTCCGGTTCAGGACTTCTCATCCCTAGGGAATGAGGATGGAGAGGTTTGGGAACAGCCAAGTAATAACAGAGTAGGAATTAGGAGTGATAGCATGATGGGACGTGACAGTCAGTCCAGCAGGACAGAAGGCTGCAGGGATAAAGGTGCAAACATGCAGCCCTTCTTGGGGGACCTGGTATATAAGTGCTTTTATGCAAATACCCGAAGTCTCCGAGCAAAGATAGGAGAACTGGAATGTTTGGTGGCTAGGGAAAACATTGACATAGTAAGTATAACAGAAACCTGGTGGAATGCAGAGAACCAGTGGGATACTGCAATCCCAGGATATAAACTCTATAGGAGGGACAGAGAGGGGCGTGTTGGAGGTGGGGTGGCCATCTATGTCAAAGAAGGGGTAGAATCCACCGGAGTAGAGTTTGAGGAGGGCTCTGACTCCTCCATAGAATCATGGTGGGTTAGATTACCAAGCTCAAAGAGTGATGTAATAGTAGGGGCATGCTACCATCCTCCAGATCAAAAACCTGAAGGGGATCTTGAAATGAGGAAGCAAATCAGGGAGGTGTCAACGAGAGACAGGGTTGTAGTCATGGGAGACTTCAATTATCCTCACATCGACTGGGTCAATTCATGCTCTGGTCATGAAAGAGAGACTGGATTTCTGGATATGCTAAATGACCTGGAAGCCCCTGTTCAAGCCCCAACAGCATCCCAGGAGGCAAAGGTAGAGACACCCACATCTGGCAGGACCTGGGACCCAGGGCTGGACAGTTACATGAATGTAAGTATTTTATTTTGTCTGTCTTGAATCTACTGCAAGCCAAGTTCATTGGATGATTGCCAAGTTCAAGTATTATGAAACAAGGAGAAAAAACACCACATCCTTCTATCCACTTTCTTTCTGCTATGTATCATTTTACATTTTACACTATCCACTTTATTTTAGTGTCATCTTTCTAAACCAGAGGTTCCCAACCTGTGGTACACGTACCACCAGTTGTACTGTGTGCAACCGCCAGCGGTACACGGCAGGCTGGTCCTTATCTGGTTTTCTCCCCTCTGTTTTACAATTCAGTGTTGCTAATTGTTGCTCTGGTCTTACCTGTGGAATGTTGATCCCCCAACGCCTCTTATCTGCAACAGGCAGTAATTCGCTACTAGGAACAGTAACCAGCTGCTAGATCTCTGATCACTCTCTCAGTTGCAGAGCCTCTCCAACAGCTCTGAAGGCCATCCTATTGCTTCTGGTTGCTTTGCTTCTGATCCTTCTCTCGGATCTGTACTGTTCCGTATTGCTTCCTGTATATACAGCATTGAACCACTAGGTGGCACAGGTAAGAACAAAGCAGGAAAGCCCTTTATTTCTTATTTCTTTTATTTTATTTCTATTGTATTGCTGTATTTGAGCAAGCTGCTCAAATTGCTATATTTGATCTGTACCTGAGCAAGCTGCTGCTCATGCTGCTCATATTTGTAGAGATTCAAATCAATAGTCATGAATAGGAGGGGGATGGGGGAAGCAATAAAACATAACTGTCCTGGGGAAAGATAGGCCAAAAAACAGAGTGAAAACTGAGGATACGTGATACACTATTCTACTCCTGAACTTCAGCCTATATATCTGCTCTTTTGGATAAGCTTCCAAAGCAGGAAGTGGATATGTGAATACTATTGTTTGGAAGAAGAAAAAAAAACCTGGCTTAATTGCTGCATTTGCTGACACTATAACCCAGTGGTTCTCAAACTTTTTAGCACTGGGACCCACTTTTTAAAATGACACTCTATTGGAACCCACCTAGCTTTACGAGACTTTAAAAAAAAGGTGATCTAGAAATAAATAAATAAATATTTATTTACAAGTAAAGAGCTCAGCTGCTTGCAAGGTAACTAGCAGTTATCTTGCAAACTGCAGGAGCTCAGCTCTTTGAAGGGCAATTAGCTATCTGATTTTTGAATAGCCTCAGGGCTTGTGGCAATTACTTATTTATTTTATTTATTTAAAAAAATTATATCCCGCCTTTTCCTATGCCAAAGGCAAATGCCCAAGGCGGCTTACAACAGATTAAAATGTATAACTTAAAATATATAAAATAAGTTTAAACAATACATAACGATACATAAACAATTTAAAAAACAATAAAATCCACTGGGGGGAGCGACAGTATGGAGCAGAGAAGCAGCATGGCAGAGCATCTAGAGGCACAGGAGACAGACCACAACCCATCACCCAAACGCTAGACGAAACAAAAACGTTTTGAGCCCTCTCCGAAAAGTCATGAGGGAGGGGGTGGTTCTCAGATCCCCTGGCAGGGAGTTCCACAGTTGTGGAACCACAGCAGAGAAGGCTCACCCACGTGTTGCCACTCCCCTCAGGAGAGCTGCAGGAGAGCCCCCTCAGATGACCTAAGAGAGCAGGCCGGAATGTATGGGAGAAGGCGGTCCCTCAGATATCCTGGACCCGAACCGTGAAGGGCTTTAAAGGTAATTACCAGCACCTTGAATTGGGCCCGGAAACCAATGGGCAGCCAGTACAGCCGCTGAAGCAACAGCTCAACAGAGTCAAACCGCCTAGCTCCAGTGACCACCCGGCCCGCCGCATTCTGCACTAATTTCAGCTTCCGAACAGTCTTCAAGGGCAGTCCCGCGTAGAGCACATTACCTGCAACTTATCTGATCTTTCCATCACCTGAGACCCACCAGAAATCAGGTCACGACCTACCAAGTGGGTCGCAACCCACAGTTTGAGAAACATTGCACATATTTAAATTAAATATTATACATTTTTATTTATTTATTTATTGGCACAGGTGGTACTTCCGAAAAATTGACTGTGACAGGTGGTACTTCTGGCGACACAGGTTGGGAACCCCTGTTCTAAACTAACAGCACAATCCTATGCATGTCTACTGAGAAGTAAGTCTTACTGTGTGGCTTACTTCTAGGAAAGTGTATATAGGATGGATTGCAGTCTAAAAAGCCCCTAATGCTTTACCTAATGCAGGAGTTCTGAACCCCTGAGTGTTGGGGAATATTCTTATGTAACTTTGTCGTCATAATTTCCAGAATTCAATGACACTCATCTCAGATATGTGTCTTCCATTACTCTGCGTGCCTAGCTGCAAATGAGAGAGAGAGAGAGAGAGAGAGAGAGTCAGTCTCCTTTGCTTAAGTTTTTCCAGCTTTTGCAGCTGTATCCTCTGCTTCGAGGATTAACTTCTCCTGATGCAGCTGGGGCCCTATAATTCAAGTGTTCATCCAAGGTCCACTTTACATTCCATCATCCTCATTGTAAACAGGATCGGGGGGGGGAGAGAAATCCCCCATAATTTTGCATTGCAATATCTTGCTCTGTAAATTGGATGCCTCACTGAAACTTTCTCATGCACTGGCAGACATGAAGGATTTGGCGGTGAAGATACTAACAATTAAAGCAGCTAGAGACAGATTAAATTTGCTGATGACAGCTCATTTCTGAGATGGTTGCAAAGGAAGCCCGATAAAACGTTATCTGAAATTCACAGTTTTGATGAGACGTCTGCTCGGACCACAGAGAAAATGAAATATGGGAAGGAGCTGGGGAGCCTAAGGGAATACCTGGTTTCATTTGACAGTGACTCCTGCAAACTTCAAGCTCTGCAACTTTGGATAATATGTTAGACCCAGCGTTGCAAACATTGTATGTGACTCACTGGCAATTCTTTTCAAAACTTCAATTCTTTCTTGTTCAATATCCGGGGGCACCTCCTCTAGAACAGTGGTTCCCAAACTTTTTAGCACCAGGACCCACTTTTTAAAAATAACACTGAACCAGGACCCACCCCGATCTCCCTATATTTACATAAGCTTGCAAAGTGCAGGAGCTCAGGTGTTTGCAGGGCAATTAGCAACTATCTGATTTTGGAATAGCCTCAGGGCTTTAGAGGCAATTAGTTATCTGATCTTTCCATCACCTATGTTTTCATTGGAGGATCGCTGAGACCCAGAACTTGGGTTGCGACCAACCAAGTGGGCCCCGATCCACAGTTTGAGAAATGCTGCTTTAGAACCACATGCTTAAAATCACAGAGGGAGTGCACATAGAAGACATTCAACTCTTGCTCAGCAACTGGACCAAGGAAGGTCAACCAATGGAGGTTGGCCAGAGACTTTACTAATTAACCTCAAAAAGGTTCTTCAAAAGTCAGGTTTCGCTTGGTGCCTCAAAGTACACAGTGTTGGGGCCTCACAGGCCTCACTGGGGAGGGCTTGCTACCCATCGCTGAGAAGGCCCTGCTCTTCACAGATATTTGCTGAACCGCCCTTGGTAGGGGCATATGAAATTGAACCTCAGCATTTGAGGGGACACATGATGTGAGAGTGAGCGAGTGACTGATCAGTTATGGCAGACAAGGTTCCTTGAAAGGCAATTGGTTTGTCTATCAATCGTGATCTTCCCCTGCAATGTGCAGCAATAGATGAGTGTTGAGCCTGATCCAGGCAGGCTACGATTGCAGTTTATGTGGGGCCAGACCCAACATGCCTTCTCAGTGTGTCATGCATAACAGGCAAGGGTTCTAGAACACATCCCAGAATCCTCTGCAACATTCTATTGGGCAGATGTGCTGGGATCAATACAAACTTCAGTGAGAAAAGAGTTCCCTAATTGTAGGAAGTTCGCAGGCAGAAACAAAAAGCTGCAAGCGTTTGCCTACTGTCCCAAAAGATGCAACAGGAGGACAACTGTACTATTAAGAGATCCGCAGCAAGTGTCACACAGTGTAGAGCCCTCAAGAACCCTCGAGGAGAAGCAATAAAGGGTTGTGATGGCGTTTCGTAGTAAGTTAATTAAAATCTCCCTGCTGTTTTGATGGCTCTTCATTAGTTTAGGCTGAACTGTAAGTGAATAGCCATTGGGGTGCAGGGGCCCAAGTGTTTAGATTGGACATGAGAGACTCTGGTTTAAAGAGCAGCTTGGCCATGAAACTCACCAACAGCCTTGCAGGATAGTCTGATTTGGCAGTTGTCTCTCCTGTTTGTTCCAGAGATCATGTATCCTGTCAACACAAAGAAACCATCTTCATCCAATGCAAAAGCAGGTGGGACTATGTCTGCTGGCCCCTCATCCATCCTGATGTTAATGCATCTGCTGGTCACACAACACCACCCCACGACCCCGGGCTGTACACTCTGTCTCATAGAGAAAGGTATGGCAGTTGTGTACACCACTGGAGCAGGAACTCAATAAGCAAAGTTTCCACTGCCATAGTGTACATAGGCACTGGCCTTTCTTCAAAGATGTCAAATGCTTAGTCACTGTGGAAGTGACTGGCAGATACCGTATTGGTCTGAGTATAAGACTCACTTTTTTCTCCTAATTTAAGTTTTTAAACTACGGGTGCGTCTTATAATCAGGCTGTTGCAATTTAATGCCAGTGATTTAATTAATTTTTTTAAATAGCACCAAACTTTAAGGGTGCGTCTTATAATCAGGTGTGTCTTATACTCGGGATAATACGGGTATATCCGCTTAATGATGCCCAATGGGTGCTGTCCACTCCCCCTCCTCACATTCAGTAAATGTGGGGAGCACTACGTGAGCACACAGCTCAAGTGCTGAGTAAGCAATCAAGGCCACACCTCAGTGACAGAGCCCCGGTATTGTAGGATGAAACCCCCAGGTTCAGTCCCCACCATCTCCTGCTGAACGCGTGTCTGGTGCCAGGCCTGGGAAAGACGTCGGCCTGCCGTGGAACCTTGGAGAGCCACTGACCAGCAGAATAGCCAGTTCTGTACAAGACTGGCAGCGCGATCCTGGGTAAACATAGAGCGGAGAAGTGCACATTCCAGCTGGTGCAGGGGCGGAGGGAGGGCGGAATGCGGCAGCGCGGGGGGGGTAGCCATTGGCAGAACGGGCTGGGGGAGAGCTGGGATATCGGTGGTGAGCTCCACCGATATCCCAAACCCTCTCACAGGCTGGTTCAGCCTACCTTCCCCTGCTCAAATGTATATATTCGAGTAGGCCCATAGGGCCTCAGCCAGCCTGCACGTGGGGAAGGGGACGAGCGTCCCCTTCTCCCGTGGTCCTCCTGGGCTGCCCCGGGGCAGCCCAGGACAGCCAAAGGATACCTTTAGGCCGGCCCGGTATCCTTGCACAGAATTGGGCTGTAAATGGTCTGATTCAGTACTTGGCAGGCTCATATATTCAAGTGATAACTGTACAGAAGAATTACGGTATATTGCTGGATCAGACAAAGAGTCCATCTAATCCAGTATTCAGTCTCCAACAGTGGACAGCCAGACACTGTGAGAAGCTCACATGCAGGACATCATATTATTAAAACATCAGACATTTGCCATGCACTTTTAATTTGTTGTGTCATTTCAGTTTTTTTCCTATTTTTGCTGTATTATTAGTGTTTTATTGTCTTATGAGAATGAAAAGGGGCAGTTTAAATAATGGTATTTAAATACATTAGTCATACATTATTGTTGTTTACCTGCAGCATCCCGTAAGTAAAGGCTCCATTTGGGGTTGCAAATATCCATTGATAAACTGATCTTCTATGAACCCTAGAAGGCATGTGTAGACCAGTCCCTAATGACACGGTAGAGAATCTTTGCTATTCCTTTACAGTTTTTGAATTTACAGAACATCATTAGTGTATTCAAAGCTTTGGTTTCCATAAAAACATTACTTCTGGTATTTCTCCCAAACTGGGATTTCATCAGTAGTCATTCTCCAGGACCACAGAATGCAGATATTTACAACAAAGGGTGCAAGATCTTATAAAAATGGTACTTGCTTCCTCCAAAGAGCCGATCTATCACCTCTGGTCACCTGAATGGCCAAGATCAATAAAAAAAGGAACACAATTTATTGCCCTCTTCTCTAGGTATACAGCAATAAAAAGGAATCTGAAGATGAAATGCTAGTTTGAAATCATGATTGCTTGACATGTTCACGTTGGCCAATATTTGTGATTGTCCTTTTCGTATCAGTATACTTAGGAATATATACAGCAGTGCACCTAGAAACTAACATCTCATGGATTTCCATGGGACCTAAGAGCATCAGAAGAGTCCTGCTGGATCAGACCAACAGTTCATCTAACCCAGCATCCCATTTCCAAACGGTGCCTATCCACACACCTCTGGGAAGCCTACAAGCAGGACATGAAGCCGGCTTGAGTAGGAATTGCTTTCTAGGGATTGGAGTTTACAAATTCCTACTAGTTTAACCATCATTCTCTCTCCTCAGGGATCCTGAGTTCCATTCTTCTGTGCAGGATGCTAGGGACTGTTTTTGGGATCCCTACGTTTTATTTCAGTTTTTATGGTGAGGCTGATGGGTATCTGTTGGTCTTAATAATCTTTATCCACAGCCCAGTCCCTTTCCTGTTTTATGCCAGGGGCAGCAGGTGAGGCAGAACTGCCCCCTCGTTGTCGATGGAAAAAGGCTACAGTCTAACCCTATGATTGCGCATGCGCACTACTTGCTTGCACCCAAATAATAAGCGAGTAGTGCGCGGGCACAATTACAGGCTTAGGCTGTGGCTTCTTTCCATGAACTATGTTGGGATGGTTCTGCCTCCCCTGCTGCCCCAATTTACACGTCCGATTTACGCGGTCATAAAATGGCTGCCCCAAGGGGCAGCACTGCCCCTGGGACGTCGCTGGACTTGCCTGGACCCACCGGAGTAGGTAAGGCAGCGCAGCGGTGGGAAGGGGCTAAACAAGGCAGGGAGGGGTGAAACTGGGGGAAGGGGAGGAATGGGGTGCAGGGAGGCTGCAGAAGGGGGTGGATCTGGCAGTGGTGGCACACGCTGGATCCTATCCCTCCCTCCCTATTTATTTATTTATTTATTTATTTATACATTCTATAAATAAATAAATACCTCCTTTCCTCGGACTTGCGTCAGCTGCAGGGTTGGCACAGGTACAAGGAACCCACTGAGGAGCATGACGCTTATGGAAGGGTAACTTCTTTCCCCTCTGAAGCCTCGCGATCCACCACCTTCCTTGCATGGCTGCACCAGCGGGGAAGAAAGATGGCATTGGGCTCTCATTTTATCATTATTTTCTTTTAAAATTGATATGAGCCACCTTGAAAACCCTTCACAATGACTACATTACCTGACTAGGTAACAGCCTCTGAATGACAAAATACAATGTAACGCATATGTGGCCAACCCACGGCACGGGTGCCACTTAGTGGCACGCAAAGCATTTTGAAGTGGCACACACTGCCGTTCCTGTTTGAGCCAAGCACTGAAGTCCCTCTCTCTTTCTCGACCCCAGTGCACCTTTCCAAGCCTGTGGCACTAGAGGATGTCTCTGTACCCCACTATTCCTTTTTCTTCTTGCACTGTCGCTGTGTTTTAAGTATTTTCATTACCTTAGATTTATTTATTTATTTAAGTGGCACGCTCAAGATTATCTACATAAAATGTGGCCCATGGTGTGCCACGGGTTGGCCACCACTGATGTAACCGAACGAGCACAATTAACGCAATGGATAAAGTAACTGAAACCAAGTCACCAACCAATCAATAATAAAATTTACCTTTATGGTCATTTCATGGCTAGAAATTTTGGCCCCACTGGGAGAAGCTCTGTCCTGATTCACCAAACATACTGAAGCTGTTTTTTATGGAAAACATTTGTTTATTCAGAGAAAAATATCCATTTCAATTCTGGAGCAAGCACGAATGCTAAATTCATATATCCCCTTTATACTGTATATTTATAGTTAGCTGGAGGGGAATCTTGTCTGTTTATCTCCTGCCACTGATCTAACGACAAAGAGGTCAGCTTCATTTAAGTAGCCTGTCCCATTTCATGATAGCAGGTATCCTGGGGAATATCTTATTAAAAATATTCAATCTCCTTACCTAATATGTATATTCACGGAACACACGTATTCAAACACCTGCTTTCTGGTTTGCCAACAAAAGCACATATCAGATACAGGTATATCAGGAATATACAGAGAAAGGTGCGGATGATAAGTTTCCTCTGGGTAAGAAGACATTTGTTCCCTTACCTGGCACCGGATAATCGTCCGGTGCCAGAATGGGTTTCCTCAGACGGACCTGCACCAGTGATTTAGCTAGCGCTCGTCTGAGTGGACCCAGGAAGGCAGATCAAGGCCTAACCCTAACCCGCATTCCGCCCCCTGCTCTGCCCTGGTTTCCTCCCTTTTCAACCCCCTCCATGCCCCGTTCTGTTCCTCCCCGCTTCCTCCCCGTCCCCCGGCCTGACTTACCAGGGCTGGGGATGTGGAGAATCTGCTTTTGTGCCTTTGTGACCACTTGCAGCTTGCAGCAGCCTGGCTCCGCGAAATGGTGTAATAACAGCGGTAAAGAGTTCTGAAGGAACTCAAGAATGAAGTTGCTGACCTCTTGACCAAAATATGCAACTTGTCCCTTAAAATGGCCACTGTGCCAGAGGATTGGAGGATAGCTAATGTCACGCCAATCTTTAAAAAAGGAAGGAGGGGGGACCCGGGAAACTACAGGCCGGTCAGCCTAACATCTGTTCCAGGAAAGATGGTGGAAAGTCTCATTAAGGATAAAATCTTAAAATACATAGAAGAACAAGCTCTGCTGAGGGAGAGTCAGCATGGCTTCTGCAAGGGGAAGTCTTGCCTCACAAACCTGTTAGAATTTTTTTGAAAAGGTCAACAGGCATGTGGATGCGAGCAAACCCGTGGATATTATATATCTGGATTTTCAGAAGGCGTTTGACACGGTCCCTTTATGAAAGGCCCCTTGAGAAAACTCCACAGTCAGGGAATAAGACGGCAGGTCCTCTTGTGGATTAGGAACTGGTTGAAGACCAGGAAACAGCGAGTGGGAGTCAATGGGCAATTTTCACAATGGCGAGAGGTGAAAAGCGGTGTGCCCCAAGGATCGGTCTTGGGACCGGTGCTTTTCAACTTATTCATAAATGACCTGGAGTCGGGGATAGGCAGTGAGGTGGCCAAGTTTGCAGATGACACTAAACTTTTCCGGGTGGTGAAGACCAGCAGGGATTGTGAAGAGCTCCAGAAGGATCTCTCCAAACTGGGAGAATGGGCAGCAAAATGGCAGATGTGCTTCAATGTAAGTAAGTGCAAAGTGATGCACATTGGGGCAAGAAACCAAAATTGCACTTATACGCTAATGGGTTCTGAGTTGTCTGTGACGGATCAAGAGAGAGATCTTGGGGTGCTGGTGGACAGGTCGATGAAAGTGTCGACCCAGTGTGCGGCGGCTGTGAAGAAGTCTAATTCCATGCTCGGGATCATTAAAAAAGGGATTGAGAATAAAACGGCCAATGTCATTCTGCCTTTGTACAAATCGATGGTAAGGCCACATCTGGAGTATTGTGTCCAGTTCTGGTCACCACACCTCAAAAACGATATAGTTGAATTGGAAAAGGTGCAGAAAAGAGCGACCAGAATGATTCGTGGGCTTGAGCACCTCCCTTATGAGGAAAGGCTACAGCATTTGGGGCTTTTCAGTCTAGAAAAAAGGCACCTGAGGGGGGACATGATTGAGACTTATAAAATTATGCATGGGATGGAGAGAGTGGATAGAGGGAAATTCTTCTCCCTCTTGCACAACACCAGAACCAGGGGACATGCACTAAAATTGAGTGGAGGGAGAGTTAGAACAGACAAAAGAAAATATTTCTTTACCCAGTGTGTAATTCATCTGTACAACTCCTTGCCACAGGATGTGGTGATGGCATCTGGCCTAGATGCCTTTAAAAGGGGTTTGGACAGATTCATGGAGGAAAAGACCATCACAGGTTACAAGCCATAAGCAACCTCCTGGTTTTAGAAGTGGGTTTTCTCTGTGCCAGGTGCAAGAGAGTGGCGACTGGACACAGGTATCTTGTTGTCTTGTGTGCTCCCTAAGGCATCTGGTGGGGCCATTGTGTGACACAGGAAGCTGGACTAGATGGGCTTTTGGCCTGATCCAGCAGCAGGGCTCTTCTTATGTTCTTAAAGGACCTTACGCTACCAGAACGCTATTTCCAGTAGCTTGAACTTCACATAGCATTGGGCCATAACAGCTGCTGCCAGTCAGTGTAGACCAGTGGTGGCCAACCTTTCAACATGAATGCTAGCCCTTTAAATGGTTGCATAAGTGAGGGCATTTCAGCAGGTGCAGCTGCTTTAGTAGCACCATCAGCACTTGCAGCTGCCAAGATTCTGTCTTCTACGCAACTCTTAAGAACACAGTAGCCCTAATGGTGGAAGGTTGGCCACCCCTGGTGTAGACAGTACTGAGCTGGGTGAACCAACAGTGTGACGCAGGATAAGGCCACTTCCTCTGTTCCTACAGCAGTTAATTGTCAGTAAACGTAGTTTAACTAGTATGTAGTTTAATGGACTGCCCAACAATGATGCAAATTGAATGCATGCGTTGATTGTGCAACGAACATGTGGTCACCGCGTTCAATGAGAATTTCAGCTTCGGTTTAATTTCCTTATAATCAACATCCTGGTTTCCTAAAACTTCTAAAGTGTCATAGACAAGGATGGCTGGCCAGGATAGCCAGCTATAGCACCCTTATATACAAACTATTATTCACCATGCAACACTTATAGGTATAAAATGTGAAGGTCTATCACAGAAGTAAAACAAAAAACAAAAAAAACAGAAGCAGTGCCCCCCCCAATACTCACACACGTAAGATTGCCTAGGGCAGGGGTTCTCAACCTTTGGAGGCCCGGGTACCCCCTATCATGATCCAATTTTCTGAAGTACCCCCTGCTAATTAACTGCTAATTAATTGGATTAATGTATTAATTAATTATGTAATTAATAAATAAAAAGTACTAAAACAATTGTAAATGTGAGAAAATGTCTTATTTAACTCTGTGTGTGAGAGAGAGACACATGCAAAGATCTCTTTTTTTCCTCCAAGTCACACTTCCCAAAATCAGCTCCTCCCTCCCCCACCCCACCAAAGTACATTTTCCAAAGTACAAAAATAAGCCCCAAACCAAAATCAGAGAGACAGAAGGGCTCTGAAAATAATTAAAATTTAAAATTCATGTTAACACTTAATTAGCTGCTGATGGGGCAGATAAGGGGCAAGGCTTGGCGTACCCCCAGCAAGAGGTCCACATACCCCTAGGGGTACCCGTACCACAGGTTGAGAACCCCTGGCCTAGGGAAACTTGTGTTGACCTCTATATGTGAACTGAGCAGAATATCAAATGCTGGGAACAAACAAGAGGGATGGAAGGACTGTTACCTTTAGACAAAGTTTTAGTGAACTTTCAGAGGCATTTGGGTAGCTATTGTTGGAAACCAAGACTGGATGGGATGGACCTTGGTCCAGTCCAGCAAGGCAATTGTTATGCATTACTGCTGTTGACTTGCTCAGCAGATAAAAGTGAATGTCACCCTGGTGGCAGTTCTAGACATTTCCAAGTAGTATAAGCTGCAGGAAGGGCTGCCCTTCTCAGTGCCAGATCTCAGAAGGACAATTCTTTGCACAGCTCCTGGAGCAATTAAGAAATCCGTAAATGTATGTGTAACTCATTTAGAGCATCCCAGTTGGACTGTACTTGTTAATTGATAAACAGGCATGCACGAACAGCAACTTTAAGGTCCTTTGGTTACGGAAACTGGGACTCGGGAGACTTCCATTGGGTTGTGGTGACTGCTGCCAAATTGCTGCTCATGACTTTCTAGAAGTCACCTCATCCATGGGTACTACACAGATTAATAATTCCTTATCCCAGCAAAGAGTTGCAAGGAACACTTCTTGGGAGAACTACATGTGGTAGGAGCTTTGTGTCAAGCTTTGGTATCAAGTGTCTAGACCAGGGGTTCTCAACCTGTGGTACACATACCCCTAGGGGTATGCGGACCACGTGCTGGGGGTACGCCAAGCCCTGCCCCTTATCTGCCCCATCAGTAGCTAATTAATTCTTAGACTGAGCATGGCTCTAGACTGAGCATGGGATAAGAAATCAGGTCCTCCCTTCCTGTATTTCCACAGTGGTAGCTGTGGTAGTATGTTGTGTACCGATGGGGAAGGAAAAAGGGAGATCTCCTTCCTTTCTGCCACCAGTATAGCGGTAAGCCTGGCAAATAGCTGGGTGGTAGTGAGAGGGCTACAGGTGGAAGGGCGAAGGAAGATGGAGGGATTGGAGGGTCAAGGGAGATCTCAAATCCCATTGTACTCCCAATGACATCATTAGGGGTGCAACAGAGTCTGGTTTTGATAAGAAAAAAGAAGCTGGATGTTGTTTTTTTCAGTTTTGATTAAACAATTTGATTGTCAAAGCCTGACTGAGGCAATTTGCTTCTTTGCTAGCAGCTAGTGATTCCTGTAAGCAGGTGAGGGGCACATATGAGAAGGTGAAAGATTTCAAAGCCAATGATGAAGGGCAGAAGGATTTGAAAACAGAAAAAAAAAACATATTTTGCAACGAGGCACATGCAAGAAGTATAGCACCAGAATATTCTGTCACTGCAACTTTCTGGAGTTCAAGAGATTCTTCCCTAGAGGTGAAAATAATATACTTGAGACATATTAATTCTCAATGTAAAATGTCCTCCTTTGCATAGAACGTGTTTTGCAGTTTAATAATACATTTGCATTAGCATAGAAATAGCCTCATGTCTTCATTAGTTATGCTGATTAATGACAGACTTCTGATACAACGGAATATACCTTATTGCTTCTTGGTGCCTCACTTGTATCTAAAACAACAACCCAAATTGCTAGCCCTGTACAGACTGAATGCATGGATGGCGAAGAGGGGATGTAGCCACACCCCCAATCCCAACACACCCATAGTCTATGGCCTCACATTTGGCATTTGGATAAAATGGGCCCTATATAATATGCTTATAAATCCATATAGCTGTACATGGCTTCTCCATGCAGTCCAGAACTATCGCCAAGCAGACTCCCTTCCTGTTCACATGAAGGAACCTTGAATAGGACTATTCAAGTCCTATTCAAGGACTATGACTTTAAAAGGGGTTTGGATAGCTTCATGGAGGAAAAGACCATCACAGGTTACAAGCCATAAGCAACCTCCTGGCTTTAGAAGTAGATTTTCTCTGTGCCAGGTGCAAGGGAGTGACAACAGGAAACAGGTTATCTGTGCCAGGTGCAAGGGAGTGACAACAGGAAACAGTCTATCTTGTTGTCTTGTGCTCCCTGAGGCATCTGGTGGGACCACTATGAGATACAGGAAGCTGGACTAGATGGGCCTTTGGCCTGATCCAGCAAGGCTCTTCCTACGTTCTTATGTTCTTATGTAAGACTCCTTACCCAGAAATGCTGAACATGATGCTGCTGGAGAACATAGCCAATGTGAGTTATCCTGATTTTCCTCCACATGTTCTCCACATGTTTTCAACAATAAGGCAACCTGATCGGCACCATAATCTTGCACACAGTAAAATTCTAAGCTAATTTCAGAGTTCCTCCCATCAGTGCCATAGAAGTGGGGGGCAGCCCCCCCCGGGCAGCACACAGGGGGCATCTTATGGGCGGCAAAATGGCAGCGGCAAAATGGTGGTGATGACAAATGTGGCAGTGGCCACGAAGAACGCGGCAATCGAGGCGGCGGTGGCAGCGGAACAGCTCAGAGGAGCCGGGAAAAGGCTCCTGCCACCTCCACGCTTGTTTTGTGGGCTCACCCTCCCACTCCACCCCCGCGGGACGTTTGGCTCCAGCTGACGTCACTTGGGGGGCGGGGCAGGTGACGTCAGCCATCATGAGGGGGTACGTTACTACGACACTGCCTCCCATGATGGAACTTCTGAAAAGGGAAGCTGAATAAGTTTCTATAAAACGACTGGAATTTCTCAAAAATTCTGCACACCCTGAGGCCTGCCTCCTAGATGGCAGGAATGGAAGAAATTCAGAATTCATGGTTGATGAACTTCAAAACATGAACTTTTGATGAACTTCAAAATTAGCACATTTGAAACTCAATTCTACCTGATTTTAAAAGCCTCCTCGTTTTGAAATTGAGGTGCACCTTCATCCTATAACCATGTATTGGAATACATCGTTAGAAATCTGTCCTTGTGCTTTTCAAAATCTGGAGATAAGATCTGGAATCTGAAATGTCAGATTGCATATAGGAACAATGCACAATTGGCCCAAAATCAGGGCAATACAATACAGCAACAACTCCATGTACTTTTTTTTCTTTTCTTTTTACAGTGTTGGAAAGGTGGACCGCACGGGTCTAGAATCTGTGATGAGTCAAATCCGTGGATCCACTGTATAATGAAGTCAATTTTATCATAGGCTAATTGATAAACGTAAATGCTCCTATGGAATTTTCCCATCAACTTTAAAATTAAATCGATTTTAAACGAAACGACTTCAAGTGAGGACTTGCTGCACATGAATGAAATGATGCGACCACAGATTTTCAGACATTGCAGTATCTTTCAGGAATAGTCATTTTCTATACTTGTACTGTGGAATGTGTCTTAAGAATGAGAGATTCCCTATCAACTCTCTGACATTCTTGTCAGGACTGCTGATTGTTCATGAACTTGTCTATTCTAATTTCAGAACACGTGTTAACATGGGAAGCCAGGGGTTTTATTTTAATGCCAGGTTGCAAACCTATAAGCTTCCAAAGGCCCAAGACGTATCAATAATGGCCCAATCTTCTCCTGGGCCAGGCCGGAGAGTGTATCGGCACGGACACAGCCTTCTCTGCTGTCTCTGCTGGGGACCTGGCAGCTGAGCTGAGGAGAGGTAATTACAGAACTTGTATACTTACCTACTCTGCTACTCCCTGGTCCCCAATGGGCCTGCTCAGATCTACACCAGCTCTTTTGCTTTGGTAAACCCAACTAATGTCCAAGGGGGGGGTGTATTGGGCCAGGCTGGGGGCATAAGATATCAGTGCTGCTGCAGCTACCAGTATCCACCCCCAGTCTGCCCCTTCGATCCTCCCATTGACTGCCCCCTCCACCACTTTATCTGCACCAGTTCAGCATCCGGGCAGATCTGATGTGTGTGCACAGAGCCTCCAGCTGTTTGTGTTTGCAGCTCTGATGTGCATGATGGTGACACGGCTTTTGTGCTGCCACATCAGGGCCTATGGCAGCGGGTCATAAGATCCACTTGATAGGTCCTTTAGTACGTTTGACCTTGAAAGCCTTTTGCCCAAGACCCCCATATCATCAGCAGCAGCACCACTGGCCAAAGACTTCTGTATTTCCTCCTTCCTTTCTCAGCTTCTAGACTACGATCCCATCAGGTGGTTTCAACTTTTGTTACCATTAACATTTGTTTTTGTCAAACTATATCAAGGAATGTCTAGAAAATCAATCTTTAATAAGTTACAGTAATGTTTTCAATTTCCTGTCATCTGCTTTAACGTGCATGTGTACTCTGTCATTTCTCATCTCTTTCTAAATCCATCTTGTTATCAGCTTGGTATAACTTAATGTACAGTTAACTCATTCCTAGGTGACCTTAAATCTTACAGTCCCCGGGAGGCTTCTTGGAAAAGTCATCCTTTCTTTGCTGTGAAGGTGACAGAGATAACAGAAAGGGAGTGACTGCACACATCAAAACTTCAAGCAAGACTTTTCGACTTGGCCAAACTTGCTGGAAAGCAATAATCAGGCACAATGACAACTGTAGGTTTGCCATCTTTTCACCTGGCAACTAAATGGGTAGTACAGCTGCCTGCTGAATCAAATGAACAGAAGAACAAGAAGAACATCTTGGTTTAACTTTGCATGTTGCACGGAGAAATACAGACTTAAATTTCCCCTGCTGTTTTTCTTTTTCCCTAGAAAATGTCTAGAAAGGTGCTGAATCCTGGAAGATGTGTACATCCAAGATGATACTGCTCACACAGGGTGCCTTCTAGAGAACAGACTGTTTCCACCAGCCTAAAAAAGTAAAGGTATCCCCTGACAATTAAGTCCAGTCATGTCCGACTCTAGGGTGTGGTGCTCATCCCCATTTCAAAGCCGAAGAGCCAGTGTTGTCCGAAGACGCCTCCGTGGTCATGTGGCCGGCATGACTCTCCTTGCCGCAGCGCGTAGCATGCGGCTGGAACACGGAGTGCTGTTTACCTTCCCGCAAGCGGTACCTATTTATCTACTCGCATTGACATGCTTTGGAACTGCTAGGTTGGCAGGAGCTGGCCAAGCAACGAGAGCTCACCCCGTCACGGATTCGAACTGCCAACCTTTCAGTCGACAGCTTATGGTTCAGCAGTTTAACCCGCTGCGCCACCCGCTTTCCACCAGCCTAGTTCTCCTGTTAGTCACTGATGTTAGTGCTGGGCAGCTGCTTCTACAGGAAAAATAGATTCCCCCCCCATCCTTTCATACCACAGCCCCCCCCCAGCAACCCTAGAGTCTCATGTCGCAATTGTCCCTGCTGATGGCAACCATTTTTTTTTCATTTACTTTGTTTTAAATGTTGTGCTCAGTTTTCCCTGTGCTGCGGGGAATTTTTCTATCTGACATCAAAGTGACATGAGGGTGCTGGTGATGTAGGTCACAACATATTTAAAAAGACACATTGTTTAATTGTCTATCAAAGTGGCAAAACACATCGTCTGTGATTCAATTGTTCATATGAAGTTTATTGCTGCCCATTGTGATTTTATTTATTCTGAGGAAAATATAGATGAATTCCATCCATAATATGGTTTCTACTTATTACAGACCAAGCATCCAAAATCGGAACCATCCATAGAAGTTATGACTGGCTGGAAAGGCTACTCCTTCATTTGGACTAATTCAAATGCAAATGCAAAGAGACAATAAACAAGCACTGGACATTTAGAGCTTACTGTCACCATTAGGTAAAGGTGACCCCTGACAATTAAGTCCAGTCGTGTCCGACTCTAGGGTGTGGTGCTCATCCCCATTTCAAAGCCGAAGAGCCAGCGTTGTCCGAAGACGCCTTCGTGGCCATGTGGCCGGCATGACTCTCCTTGCCGCAGCGCGTAGCATGTGGCTGGAAAACGGAGTGCTGTTTACCTTCCTGTAAGCAGTACCTATTTATCTACTCGCATTAACATGCTTTGGAACTGCTAGGTTGGCAGGAGCTGGCGAGGCAACGAGAGCTCATCCTGTCGCGGATTCAAACTGTCGACCTTTCGATCAACAGCTCATGGTTCAGCGGTTTAACCCACTGCGCCACCCGCTGGGCAGTAGGGACCAGCAAACGGAGCAAGGCAGAGTCCACAGGGCCAACATGGTCAGGCCAAAGGACTGCTTTTCTTGGCCTGCACAACATGCTCGGCTAAGTGGAACGTAGCGCAGAAGCCATGTATCCCCCACCAGAGGTTCAACACCACTCCAGTGATTTGCTGATGGCCTGGGACTCCAAAAACCAGAGGGGATCCCAAACACTCATGTGGGCCACACTATTTGGCTGGTATGCTGTCTTTGGTGGCTCCCAGACTATACACACCTGATCTCGGCCTTTATTTTTGTCTCCAGAGGCCAGTCCAGTAAATGCTATGAAGGGAATGGGCACTAACAGGAATCCATTGGTCACTCTCCATGAAGGTTCTGTGATCAGAGGTTTGGATTCAAATTCTCTTCTCTCTGACAGAAGGAGAGGAAGATGGTCCTCCCCCACTAGAGGAAGCAAACCTTTGGATCCACACATTGAAGTAATTTTGCAGTGATGTGCTTTGCTTTCGTAGACCCAGTCTCATTGTTGCTTACTGTAAACTCCCTTCCACTCTGACCTAAATCCTTCCTTTGTCATAACATAAGAACATAAGAAGAGCCCTGCTGGATCAGGCCAAAGGCCCACCTAGTCCAGCTTCCTGTATCACACAGTGGCCCCACCACATGCCTCAGGGAGCACAAGACAACAAGATAATCTGTTTCCTGCTGCCACTCCCCTGCACCTGGCACAGAGAAAACCCACTTCTAAAACCAGGAGGTTGCTTATGGCTTGTAACCTGTGATGGTCTTTTCCTCCATGAATCTGTCCAAACCCCTTTTAAAGGCATCTAGGCCAGGTGCCATCACCACATCCTGTGGCAAGGAGTTCCACAGATGAATTACACGCTGGCTGTAGGACTTCCTTGACCACATTACCCAACCTCGCCGCTTGCTATTTGTTCACCAAGGGTTGCCCCCTTCAGGTCACACAATGCTTTGACCTTGGCTCATGAGGTTGCCTATCCCTCTGCAGAGATATGGTTTATTTTTTTGAGGAGAGATCTTGGTGAAACTGACCACCATACTTTTTATGTCCCATTGATTAACTGGAGCGAGTTAATTAACAGCCCAATCTTATCTGAATTTCCACATGCCGGTGCAGTGAGGCTAGTGCAGGCTAAGCTGTACCCCATGGGGGAATTTAGCAGACAGGAGGTCTCCTTGGGGCAAGGAAACATTTGTCCCCTTGCCCCAGGGAAATCCCCAGATACTGCTATGGGTCAATTCAGCCCTGCTCCAGTGAAATCCCTGGCGTAAGTTTGACTTGGTCCATATTGGCAGATTGAGTTGGTCCATATTGGGAATGGGAATAGGATATGGAATGCGACAGAATTGCTGAACTCACCCTCATCCTTGGCCCATTATTATTATTATTATTATTATTATTATTATTATTATTATTATTATTATTATTATTATTATTATTATTATTATTATTATTATTATTATTATTATTATTATTATTAACAGTATTTATATACCGCTTTTCAACAAAAAGTTCACAAAGCGGTTTACAGGCAAAATCAAATTATTAAATGGCTCCCTGTCCCAAGAGGGTTCACAATTTAAGAACAATGCAGAAGAACACCAGCAACAGCCACCAGAAAAGACACTGTGCTGGGGTGAAAGGGGGGCAGTTACTCTCCCCCTGCTAAATATAAGAGGAGCACCAACTGAAAAAGTGCCTCTTGCCCAGTTAGCAGGGGTATTCCTCCCACCCCTCACCCCCATCACTGCCATCTCCCCACCCGTTCTACGCCCTCCCCACTGTCCCCCGCCCCTACACTGCACAGTGCTGGAGAAGACTCCAGCATTCCCGCTGGCACACATAGCCTTTGTGCTGCCGCAAAGCACTTTACAGCAGTTTTGCAACAGTGCAGAGGCCGGACAGAGGTCAATCCATCAAAATTGCTGACTCAGGTCCAAGTAGACCCATCATGACAGCAGAGGCTCCCCCCCCCCAGCAAAGGAAATCAGTTTCCTTACTTGGAGGAGACCTCCAGGACTCCCTCCCTCTACAGCATGCAGTGCATGTTCCAGAGACATGGCTGCATGGGGGGGGGGCTAGATTGGATTGGGCTGTTAGTAGCTTAAAAATGTTGTTGCTGTATTGTGCTTTCTCATGTGTGTGTGTGTGTGTGTGTGTGTGTGTGTGTGTGTGTGTGTGTGTGTGTGTGTGTGTGTGTGTGTGTGTACAGACACCATCTTATTCCACACCTGCACCAGTCTTCTCAATTCCTTAACCAAAATCCCCCGTCTTCCATCCGGGATGATTTTCCTAACCCAAACTCCAAACATGCTTTGAAATTCCACGTGAGGTGAAATCTTAGTGGCAGCACTCAGTAGGTTGTGGGGATGGGTCTATGGAAATGCAAGTTTTCAACCACTCTTTTCTGCCTTTCTCATTACTCCATAATCTCTCATTCACGTCTGCCTTGCCTTTTTGTGACTTTAAAAAAAAAATCACACAAACCGAAACCCAAAAACAGCTTTAAATAGTAATTGCTAGAGCGTGTGAAAAGCTTCTGTCTCCAGACGTGTTAAAGTCTTAGGTCAGCCTTTTAGAAGACATAAAACTCTCCAGGCTCAGATTTAGTGTGGACTTGGGAAATGGAAGGCTCGGGCAAGTGTTGAATGGGGAAACGAAGGCCAAGGGCCATGTCCCAGTCCCTAAGGTGCTGAAAAGACAACCAACTTCCACGTAGATTTCTTCATTCAATTCATTACCAGTTGGTACTTAGAGATAACATGAAGAAAATGTTTGTTTCTCTGTGTGGCTTTAATTGCCTCCCACATTAGAATGTATCTTTCTGATAGAGTCAAATGTCATTTCAACACACACTGGCATGTTGTGCAGAAAATTATTTCCCATAGTACGATATTCACAAATGTTTATGAGCTTCAGTGTAAGTCATTTAAAAGGCTCGGGAGATATCTATCTTGTCAGCTCAATTCCGCAAGACAGACATTCAGTTTGAAATAAACTCAGCTTCAAGTTTTCTTTTTCTTTGCTTGCAAAATTTGGAGCTGTTCTTCAAATGTTAACTAATCTAATGAGTTTTGTATTGAATTGTGAATACATTTTAATTCACCATTCAAGATATTGTAGCATTTAATATTTTGCTTCGCAAGCAATCTACCACGAGGCATACATTTTTTGTAAAAAAAAAAAAAACCTTCCACAAAATTTCTTTCATTCAGTCTGATTAAAATCCAATTAATTACAAACACAATTAAACCTTTCTACAGGAATTTGCAGAGGAAGGCTGACGGAAGTCAAGTTGTCAATCAACGATCCAGCGGGGAGTACTAATTGGAAAGCAGCAAAACTTTCAGCCAATACGAATATAAAAGAAAAGAATGAAAATCATTCAGCCCTTCATGTAATATGCACGTTTATTAGGAAATAGTTTCCTCCTTTGATTCCTTTGCTTATCATTTGATCAATACAACTTTCTTCTGGTGGCACCTTTCATGACGGAACCCTCCCAAGGCGCTCAACGATAGTAAATATACGTACAATAAAAAGGCAATTAAGAATGAAATAAGGAGGAAATGAAACATTAATGCACCATCCAATGTTATTGTAAAATCTTTGCAATCAGATGGCAGCCAAAGTTTATGTTTTGGGGTTGTTGGTTTTTTTCCCCCAATTCTGTATTCATTGTCATGGGGAAATTCTACTATGTCAATAACAGGAAAGTCATAATGATTGCTCCCTTATTCCCCAAAGTGTAGCCCAGAGAATTATCTGAAGGCACCTCATCCCTTTCCATACACAACACAAACTCTGTGTGCTTAACTTTAAATCTCTCCACAGCTGCCCCCCCACCTCATATTACATCTTTTTTTTTTCCCTGTATCTGCCCATGACCTTTCCTCTAACACTACCACCTTCTATAGCCTATGCATCTCCTGCTTTCTTAAGCAACTCCACACGGAAATATGCAGTAGATGGAACTGGCAGATTGGGCATGGACCTGGCAGATTGGACAACAGGATAGTGGATGACCCAGCTGAGATCATTGTATGTTCCAGAACATGCGCTCCCTTCTGTCCGCCTGCCTCTCTTACATACATATGCTCCTACAATGACACACTATAATGAAACTGAAAGCATGTCGCATTTCATAACATGCAAATTAGCAGCCTGATCTTAACTGGGCAATTGTGACAGTAGGTCACAGTTCCACTGCTGTAAACAGTGCAGCACTGGAGGCCATCTTGGAACCGCCGCCACAAACATGCACTAAAATGGCATCCGGTTACCTCCACCAGTGAACGGTGGAGGAGCGGTAGGTGGGAGGAACTGGGCAGGGATCAGGCCTCTGGGGAGTGTAGCAGGGGCAGGCAGAGGGCGGATATTGGTGGCAATATCTCCGCTCCTGCCTGGCCTTGCCATGCCCCCATGGCTCTGCTTGGACTTGCACCAACCCAAGAACTGGCGCAGATCCAAGTAGACCCACAGGGAACATGGCGCAGCTTGCACAGAGCTGTTTCAGGACTTCAGTCAACTCTAATGTGGCCGATGATAACATCATCCTCACTGGTTGCCACAGAAACAATGTACGCAGAAGGGGGCTTGGCGGGCCATCTGAGCAGTTCTGAAATCTGTCTTACTTCCTCAGTGTCCAGTGTCTTTTTTTACGTACTTAAGAATTCTTCTTTTACAGCCTAAGCTAAGGTAAGGTAAGATAAGTCCCATGCCGGTCAGGGCAGGGGCGGGCAGGGGTGGTGAGGGAGGGGGTGAGTTCCTTTCGAGTAAGTGGTGCCTGCATGGAGGCTGTCACCGCTTACTAGGTCGTGGAACCAGACCTGCGCCATTGGCCGGCCCAGGGTGGTGAAATAAAAGGGCAATGTAAAAGAGCTGGCGTGCATCTGAGGAGGACCATTGGAGCCTGTGCTGCTTACACTGGGGGAAGGGGACAAACGACCCCTTCCCACGAGGTGAGTTCAGGCCACACTGGCATGGCCCACAATGGGCCTAAGATGCAGTGACCAGCCCTTTAGGCCGGCTGCCGCATCTTAGGCAGGATCGGGCTGTCAATCACCGACATCTCCAATTACAGGGGTGAAACAGCAGGTGATGGGAAAAAAACCCCTCTTTCTGCCTGTAGAGGCACCGTCAGATCTTGTAGAGGCACCATCAGCGTAGACAATATGGCCCAGTTGGCAGTATGGCCCAGTGGTTTGACACAGTATAAAACAGACATTTGTGTTTGATCTCCATCACCACCTCAGTCCTGTCATGTATCTTTTCATTTGACAACATTATTTTTCTCAAAATTTACACAAAGGCATGTTTTCGATGCAGCCTCCGGGTGAAAATGCACTCTTTGGTTCTGAAAAGCAGAGCTCCTTTTGTGCTCTGATACTGAACTGAAACGCCATCTGAAAGGAGGGGCTAGCATAATTCACTCTATGGAATTTCTGTGAAATTGACTTAACTATGCAACACCTTGAGGTCCAGCTACTCAGCTCTGCTGTCCATAACAGCCATATGACTGGTCCAGATGACAGTTTTGAAGGCCCAGGCTGCTCCGGTCTTAGCGCCAACCCTTTGCAGTCTCCTCCTGGAAGAGGTCAGGGAAGCTTGCTCCTGTCTGTCTTCCCAGAAATGCTGTGAGATCTATTTGCTTGGGGAAGCCTTTGGGTAAAGGTTGACTTGTCTATGGCTGCTTGAAGTTTTCATGGGATGTTATTGTGATTCCAAAATGGTTATTTGCTTAGGTTTTTATTTCATGCTTCTTATTGTCAACACCCTTGAACTTTTCACAAAAGCGCTATAAAATGCCTTAATAAATAAACAAATAAATAAAGCAAGCATTGTGCAAATGGAGCCACTTTTTCATTTTGCCTCCCACCCCATGAATCCAGGAAAACTGTTACAGCGCAATCCTGTGTAACCTTGCACGGTGTAACAGCAGATGCACCGGTGTAAGTGCAATTACACTGGCATAAGTGCACTTACACCAGTGCATTTACTGTTACACTGGTGCAAGGTTACACAGAATTGCACTGTCAACCAGTTGTGCTTTAGTTAGGATGCACTTATCAGGACAATAGCTGTTTTGTCAAGAAACGTATCCAGTGGTGTTCCTATCCCTAAATCTATAGGGGGGCATATCCTGGAATTGGCGCCCCTTCCCTTTCTCCTCTTCTTAATTCCCTGGTGCCGCCTTTGGCGGTGCCACGATTTGGGGGGGGGCGCCAATTCCACAAATTATTTATTTATTTTCCCCGGACGCTAGAATTCCCCCCCGCGCCGCTAGAGTTCTCCCCCACCCCCACTCAGACTCGGCACCCCCCCAAGCTGGCGCCAGGGGCCCTGTACTACAGGGCCCCCTATCTAACGACGCCACTGAGCGTATCTGCATCTGCGAACATGTGTTGTCTTCAAGAACAGAACGTCTCCTGTATTCAGCATCCTTACTGATACTGACCCCTTCCTCACAATTTTTCTCGTCTGTCAAACACACACAGTTGGTCCTTTGGACAGAGCTTGTCAAGTCTATGCTCTACACAGCCTGAGCAGCTATTTTCCACAGGCACTTAAAAAAATCCTTAAAGTTAGCAACGACGGTAAAGGGTGGCTCCTCCACATTGATGCTGTCACATACTGGGCTGATGTGCTTCCCTTCCCGCCCTGTTTAAACGACGGGATGTCATTTTCACTAGCTGCTGGTGAGTAATTCAACTGCGAGCCAAAGGACATGGCTGAGAAGGGTGTAATAATTACAGCAGCATGTAGAAATCCTCCCGTGTATTTCCTTCCAGGAGTATGATCTCAGAGAATTTCTGCAAGGCCGACTTCAAGTAATTACTGTCACTTCATGCTTATCTGCTGGCTCTCTTGCTAGGTAGTCCTCCTCCCCCCCCCCCCCCCGCTCTGCTACTCCTTCGTGAATATACCGACATGACAAAAGGAGCCATTTGTCAAGGTGGCTCTCTGGCACCTTTTCTTTTCCCCTTCCCTTCTGGAAATTATGTGAGAGATTGTGGTCCAGGCTAGGACGATATGTACCGTATCATCTAAATAATAGAGCCCGCAATGATCAATGACAAATGGCCATTAGCTGCTACCGATTCAGCCATGTCACTGAGGGCCAATTTGGACATCTTTATTTCAGACATGCGAAATTGCCACTGGCTATTTTTCAGTTGAATTTGGTGTGTGTGTGTGTGTGTGTGCGCGCGCGCGCGCACGCGCGTGTGTGTGTATGTGTGTGATTTGCAGCACAATCCTTCCTATCCAACTTACACCACCGGTGTAACCAGCAATGTAGCGAGAAAGGGAGGCCCCAGAATGAAAAGGAAATTCAAATTCCCTCCAAAGGGGGATTCAAAGGGGATTTAAAGCAGAAGAATCTGGCTTAGTTGGGAGAGCTGCGGCTTTCAAAGCCCGAAGACCGGTGAACTTGATAAGATCGAGACACGACGCCAGCAAAAAGCTGTGAAAGCCTCCAGGATAAGAGCTCCCAGCTGCGTCGGTCGAGTGTGGGAGGCGCCAGCCAGCAGAATTGTCAGACTGTAAAAAGGATACCACCTGGAAAGTAGCCGTTCATGAAAGATTGGACATTTATATATATTGTAAAAAAAAAACCAAGGGGGGTTAGGACAGCCTGCCCATGTACACCGCCTTGGATTAAAGTCAGAGGAGAAATCCAATGACCAAGAAAGGCGGTGTGTGTATATATATATATCTCCCCTTCATGGATCATTGCCTTGTCGTGGCGAAGGGGCTTGCGTAACTCAATGAAGCCATGAGCTATGCCGTGCAGGGACACCCAAGACGGACAGGTCATAGCGGAGAGTTCTGACTAAAAGTGATCCAGTTCCAACCACACAAGAGGCGACTCTACACATGGACATCACCAGATGGTCAATACCGAAACCAGATAGATTATGTGCTTTGCAGCCAAAGATGGAGAAGCTCTATACAATCAGTAAAAACAAGACCTGGAGCTGACTGTGGCTCAGATCATGAGCTTCTTATTGCAAAATTCAGGCTTAAACTGAAGAATGTAGGGAACACCACTAGACCAGTCAGATATGACCTAAACCATATCCCTTATGAGTATACAGTGGAGGTGAAGAATAGATTTAGGGCATTAGACCTGGTAGACAGAGTGCCTGAAGAACTATGGATGGAAGTTCGTAACATTGTACAGGAGGCAGCAACTAAAACCATCCCAAAGAAAAAGAAATGCAAGAAAGCAAAGTGGCTGTCAGATGAGGCTTTACAAATAGCTGTGTCTCTCAAATATCCTGGCCCCAAGCCGTATAGGGCTTTAAAGGTCAAAACCAGCACTTTGAATTGGGCCTGGAAACGAATCGGCAGCCAGTGCAGCTGGCGGAGGAGCGGTTCGACTCTGTCGGGCCTACCTCCAGTGACCACACGGGCCGCCACATTCTGCACTAACTGCAGTTTCCGAACCGTCTTCAAGGGCAGCCCCACGTAGAGCGCGTTACAATAATCTAGTTGCGACGTCACTGTGGCATGGATCACCGTGGTCAAGTCTGCAAGATCCTTCTTAAATGAACAATGCAAAGAAATCGAGGAAAACAACAGAATGGGGAGGACTAGAGATCTCTTCAAGAAAATTGGAGATATCAAGGGAACATTTTGTGCAAAGATGGGCATGATAAAGGACAAAAAAGGCAGAGACCTAACAGAAGCAGAAGAGATTAAGAAGAGATGGCAAGAATACACAGAAGAACTATACAAGAAAGATCTTAATGTTCCTGATGACCACGCTGGTGTGGTCACTGACCCAGAGCCGGACATCCTAGTCAAGTCAGGACATCCTAGTGAGTGAAGTCAAGTGGGCCTTAGGTAGCATTACTAACAACAAAGCTAGCGGAGATGATAATATCCCAGCTGAGGGGAAGGCAAAGGATGAGATGGTTAGACAGCATCACCGATGCAACAAACATGAAAATGAGCGAACTCAGGAAGATAGTGGAGGACAGGAAGGCCTGGCGGGATGTGGTTCATGGGATCAAGAAGGATCGGACACGACTTAACGACTGAACAACAACTATCAGGTGGGCTGGGAGAGGAAGGTGTGACGTGTGGAAATAAGCAAAAGACACGCAGGAGACCTGATTAACAGACAGCAAGATCTTTCATTTATCAATGAAATTTGGTTTCCTATTATTCATAAGGTCCATTTGACAGATACAGAAATAAAAGAAAACAATCAACAACGGAGGTCATCCTCTGTCAACTCGTCAGCCGCTTCTGATTGGAGTTCCGCTTCCAATTAGCTCCCAGTTCCATTTCAAATCAGCTCTTGGTTTTCCCGCGCTCTTTTCAGCCTTTAAACGTTTTGTCTTATGAATCTGCCTAAGTCCCTTTAAGATTACTGTTTAGCTCTACCTGGTATTTCCTTAAAGTTCCGTTTTGTCGGTTGATCCTCAGTACCATCCTTACAGCCAAGCTGTCACCACCCAGAAGATGTCTTAAGATTAAGACGAAATGTCGGTCCCTTTCAACCCTGGACTTTGCTGATTCTGACAGAAGATCTCTAGTGTGCTTACTATTACGTGTGCCCAGTTAGGGATTTTATTTGCTTTATCACCTCCTGCTGTTTATATATTAAAATACATGGCTTGCAAACCCATAATACTTGCGTCCTCTACTATTATATCCAGCCATGAAAGCTTCCGCTCTAAATTAAAAATGCTTCTGTCTAAATCATGGGACATGATCTACATTCAAGTCTATATCCCTGGGAACACAAAAACTTGCAGAATCTCATGATCATACCCTTTTTCCAGTCACTACATCAGTCCCTTCTTTGTTTGCTTTTTTGCCGCTTGACAAATACATTTGTGTTTAGGGAAGCATTTCCCTGGCACCCTGTTTGATTAAAAAAAAAATCTGTTAGTTGAAATATTTAGTTCCTAGTTGGACTACTTTATGACTATTATTACCAATGATTAGTTGCTCTTTTCTTCGTTGAGTGTCTCATGGCACACTGTGCCTAATCTACTTCGGTACTCTTGTGTTTATATCATTTGTAAGCCGCTTTCAGGATTCTATAACACGGGACAGGCAGGACACACATTTGCAAAATCAATTAAATGAATTAATGAAGTTGAAGTGGACACACATAGGCTGGGGGGGGGGGGTCGATGCTGCTGCTGCTGCTGCAATGTTGCCCCCCACATGCACACCCATTTTATACAACAGAAAAGGGCTAATGTTTTCTCAAAGTGTCCCTCCCTGTTCAAAGTGGAGTTTCTCTACTTATTGTTTCATTATAATTATCGAGAGTATCTCAAGTACCGTATAACAATATAGAGTTGTTCTTCGCTAATAGGTCACCCCAGTGGTGTAACTAGAGTGGAGCGGAGGCAAGTAGTTCTGCAAGACTCCGTTACACCGGAGTCAGCAGCCCCTCCCCCTTGCTGTTGGAGCCATTCCGGCAGCGACAGGGGAGTGTCCTGCGTGTTGCCTTTGATGCCAGAATGGCTCTAACAGCAAGGAGGAGGGGCCGCTGACTCCGGTGTAACAGAGTCTTGCAGAACTACTTGCCTCCGCTCCACTCTAGTTACACCACTGGGTCACCCACACTGTACACAGTGCTTCCGAGAGCAGAATAGCAGCAAAATCAGTTCCATGCCGCATGGAGTTTGCAACTGACATTTTCACAGTGAAAAAGAAAGTGAGCGAAGCAGAGCACAGGAAAGCTCAGCAGAGGAATCCCAAGCAGATGTCGATTTCTTTTTCATTCATTTTCCAGGAGAAACAAATGAAAGCAGAAGGCATTCATTTTCATTCTTATTCATTTTGAAAACCAAGAATGCCTAGGTTCGGCTGCTTGTCCTGCCACAAGGAGAGGGACACTTGGTGGGTGCATGGATGGGAGTCTTTTTCTGTAACCGAACCCAGGTCTCCCCACCCCAGGAGAGATCCCTCATACTATTCTGGCAGAGCTTTAACCAGGTCTACGAATGCTTTGGATCATCATTTTTCTGTTCCTCTCCCCTTGGCTCATGAGCGGCACCTCGAAGGTCCTGTTTTTATCTACTGTGTCTTACGGCACAATTCTAAGCGGGGCTTAGTGGCTGCCAGCGCTGCTCCCTTGGGACTGGCCTAGAGTGTCACAAACATGCCATAAAGCATGCTAGAGTCACCCGGCGAGTAGGCAGTGCGTGTGCTGCCCGCCAAAGGAGGTCAGCGCCATGGAATGGGTAAGTCCCACTCTGAGCGGCACTGGGGATGGGGATGGGGGAGGGTGGGGAAGGGCGGGAAGGAGGCATAACGGGGCAGGCGGGCGGAGAGGGGGACGGGTTGGGCCTGGAAGGGGGATCGGTGTCCTCATTGGACACTGTATCCTATCCTCCCTCCCAGGCCTCCAGCCCCAACACAGGGCTTCTTGGTTCAGCACTGCTGAAATAGGTGGCACTGACCTGAGTAGCCCCATAGCAGATGCTTGGACGTTACTTGGGGTAAGGGTTCCACAGATTAATTACATGCTGGGTAAAGAAATATTTTCTTTTGTCTGTTCTAATTCTGCCACCACTCAGTTTTAGTGGATGTCCCTTAGTCCTGGTGTTGTGCGAGAGGGAAAAGAATTTCTCTCTCTCTCCATCCCATGCATCATTTTATATGTCTCAATCATGTCCCCCCTCAGCCACCTTTTTTCTAGACTGCTTCAAAGGTCACTTTTCTGATATATTTTTTTTTTTGGGGGGGGGCAACCATTGGTCTTTTTCACTCCGTTCTTGCCCTATGGTTGGGTGAGTAATGATTGGGCATGAAAGATCCATGTGATTAACAGGAGTTGGCCCCTGTTTTTAATCTGTTGTTGTTGCTCTGGCATGATTGGTATCAGTGTTCCTTCCAAATCCTATTGCAAACATTCACCAAACACTTTCCCTTCATCTTCTCGATGTTTTGGGTCACATGAGAAAATGGAATGTGAAATTCCACTGCCTCCAACGATAATTCAGGGATACCCTGAGGTGCTCTTTTTCTTTTAAGTTTGAAATGGTTAATTGCATGGGACTCAAGATCTGTCAAAGCTACTCAGATTTTCACCATTAATCAAATAAATGAAATGAAAATAATTAGTTGATAGTGACTTTCTGGCTTATTAAAATCAGATCCCACTCCAATCAACATAGCTCAGAAAACTAAATATAGCACAAGAATGAAACCTAGAGGCATCCCCCCTCCCCGTTTTTGGTTCCCCTGAATGTTGTATGTTACTACACAGTGATGCTTTTTGTTCAAATGATCTGGCTGATTAAAGCATTCGAGACTGAGCAAACTCTATTGAATCGATGTTGGAGAAATGCAGGGCAAACTGTGGGGGATTTTTCCCCCTCTGGTTTGCAATTTGTTAACAACAAAGCAAGGTAACAGAAAAATCTAGACGTTATATGCATTCATGTATTAAAAGCACTGGTGTCCGTTTATTAATTTATTAGAATATTATGCTCTCTCTCTCTCTCTCTCTCTCTCTCTCTCTCTCTCTCTCTCTCTCTCTCTCTCTCTCTCTCTCTCTCTCATAGTTTTCCTCCCTTTTGTAATGGGATTGAAGAATAGGCAATTATTTCCTTTTATTTTACTGGCTCCCAACCATGTGCTCATTAGAACAAATGTTACCATTACCCCTTTTATTTTATGATTATTAAATTTGGATTTGATTGCCAATACTTTGCTTTTTACTGTAGGTTTAAAGAGGAGGGCTGACTATTACATATCTTAAAAATAATGAAACAGAACAGACTGCAAAGGTCAGAGTGGCAGAAGACTCTTCTGACGTGCTGTTTTAGACCCTTGTAGGAGTTTCCTATCATGCCTGTGCGGTGTAGTGAGTTGTTGGGACAGGAATTCTCATATTGGGATAACTTCCTGGGACCACGTGAACCTGGAGAGGGGCGGGATGGAGAAGTGAACTGGGGGACCTCTCCTGGTCACCTTGGGTTGGAGTAGGACACATTCGATTTACCCTGGAGAGCCAGTCAGTGTCAACAATACGGAGGTAGATGGACCAATCACCTGACTCATTTCAATGTAGCCAAAGACATGCTGAAAGAGCCAGGTGCTTGAAGGTGTGTAGGGTCAAGGCCTGGTGGCCTTCTGGGGAGGGCCTTCCATAATGTTGGCACCATGGCTGAAAAGTGCTCCATTGGTTTTCACCCTCTGCTGTGTGTGTGTGTGTGTGTGTGTGTTTTTTAAAGTGAGTTCACCGATGGGTCCTGCTCATGGCCGTCCAAAGCCCTGGAGAATTTCTGAGCTAAGACCCAGTACTCACACCAGGTTGAGATGTGCACTGCTCCCCATCCATCCCCTGAGAACATAATGGGTACCACCCAGTGCCACCGGCATCGAAGGTTCAGGGATAAGTCTGGCCAGGTGGCCTTCTGATGGGAGTGGGCTGAACCATGCTGCCCTGCTGGGGGTCCAAAAAGCTGCTTGCTGTAGGATTAAGAACATTAAGAACATACACAAAGTCCAGCTGGGTCAGAACAAAGGCCCATCTGTTCCACCACTCTGTCATTGACCATCCAGTTGTTTCTGGGAAGCCCACAAGTGGAGAATAAAGACAATAGCCCTCCACCACTGTGCACCCCTCAGCAATTCATATCTGTGGCTGAGGTTCCATTTAACCTTCAAAACGGTCCCAGACATGCTCTGAACCTGCATAATATGGTAACTGTGCAGAAGCGAAGTAGGGTCTGACCTGACCTGAGACTGGTTGTGCTGGGAAGGGAGACCAGATATGCCCCAAAATGTGGGACAGAAATAGCAACGCTCAGAGGTGTCATCTCACAACGCAGTGGATTTTTTTTAAAAAAAAACAGGTTGACTCCAGTTCCATGTTCTAAAGTTTTTTGTTTTTTTTTAAACACCTACAAGTTTCAATAGCAGTTGGCAACGTAATGTGGGGGACTGCTCGTTGGCTGTCGAAAACCCATGAGGGGGCACTGGACCAGCTGACTGGTTCATTGGATACTGGCTTGAGTCCAGAAGCAAATTCTAACGTCTAAATCCAATCTGTCCCCTTGAAGTTTTAAAACGTTGCTTTGGGGCCGACCCTTCATAGCTAGGATGATAAATTGTTCTCCTTCCATCAGACATCTTTTTAAAGGTCTGAAAACTGCCACCATAACACTGTTGCCTTAATAATCTTTTCTCGAGACTAAACACATCCAGGTCCTTCCTTGAGCTTTACCCCCTCCTGGGGCGGGGGGGGGTTGTCTTGAGCTGTGCATTCTGGGCAGAGAAAGGACACAATTCAGTCTACAGTCTCTGAGTGTGACTCCTGCCTGGAAAAGCACAGAAACCTGCCCTTCCGCCCCACTTTGCAGCCTATGAGCAGGGTGATGAAGTGGGGAGGGGAGTTTCACTTGGAGGGTGATGATTTATCTGCATAGCGCCATCAATGTGCTGAGTGCTTTCGAGAAGGCAGGCCCTTGCCCTGGGGAGCTCACAGTCTAAAACAGATTCAAGGAGACAACAGAGAAAGCAGAGGGCAGCCCTGCCTGGGAAGATGGGGAAGAGATGTGATTATTTCATGAAGCAGCCTTGTTTCAGAATCTGGATGCCCTGGATTTAATCTGGATTCCAGAATCTGGATTTCAGAATCTGGATCCCAGAATCTGGATTTAGGCACAAGAAATCTTAAAGGACCCGGGTCTTCCCTTCTGTTGTAGGGTTGTGTGAGCAGCAGCACAAGAAGCGGGGGGGGGGGAGCAGAGATCAGACTTCCACATTCTGTCCCTGGCGATGACTTGATTGCCGGGTGCCAAAGCGTCGCGAGACCCGGCTGGCAATGCAGCTGGTGCAGATTTGCTGATGGGGCGACAGGCTGGGAGCTGGGAAGTTCCAAAGAACCGGGCAAGACACGGATGTGGGGCGGTTTGGGGAGAGAAGGAGGACAAGGCTGAAGAGAGAAAAGGTTCAGAGAGAGATGGGAAAGAAATCTCTTGTCGGCAGCAGTTTGAGCCTTGGTGTCCCTTTAAGCCTCAACACCCCCAAAAATTCATTCCTCAATCCATTTGATGTAGGGCTCCCCCCGGGACAAGGAGAGGGCGTGGAATGCCCATGTTGGCCCTGTGGACTCTGCCTTGCTCTGTTTGCTGGTCCCTACTGCCCAGCGGGTGGTGCAGTGGGTTAAACCACTGAACCATGAGCTGTCGATCGAAAGGTCGGCAGTTCGAATCCGCGACGGGGTGCGCTCTCGTTGCTTGGCCAGCTCCTGCCAACCTAGCAGTTCCAAAGCATGTTAAGGTGAGTAGATAAATAGGTACCGCTTGCGGGAAGGTAAACAGCGCTCCGTGTTCCAGCCGCATGCTACGTGCTACGGGAAAGAGAGTCATGCCGGCCACATGACCACGGAGGCGTCTTCGGACAACGCTGGCTCTTTGGCTTTGAAATGGGGATGAGCACCACACCCTAGAGTCGGACACGACTGGACTTCATTGTCAGGGGTCACCTTTACCTTTTTTTTACTGCCCGCTGCAGGGACCCTCCCCCACCGTCCTTGCAGCAGTCTCCCAGACAGGCCATGGTCACTTCTACTTGAGAGTGTCGTGGGGAGGAGGTTGGTTCACCTCCTCCATTGGGATGGGTGTTTCCCTCACTGGGTGAAGTGAGAGCCAACCCTCTTGGGTAGGAGGTGCCAGGCTGCTTTCCCCCTTGGGAGCCACTGTCTCCAGCCTCCTCATCACAGGCCTGGTTTGGACGAGGTAGGAATCCTCCCTTCCTGGGTGAAGCCCTGGTTCCCTGTCCCAGGTAAATGACAACTACCCCCCCCCCCAGCTGCACTCTGCCTGCACTGATTGATCCTTTCTTCCTCCCATGCCTCAAGATGATGGAGCCATTCCCTCCCCCAGCTCTCTCCCCCCAACCTTCCTTTCCCCTCCTGCTGGGCCAACACAAGCCTCCGAGCTCCAACGCGAGGAGTGCTCTTGCGAGAGTGAGAGGAGCTCCTGCATTCCTCTGCTGGTGTGACTAACACTTTCGGTGCGGCAGGCGGGCCTTCGCTGGATCCTCGCTGGGGTTGGATCCTGCATGGCGAGCTGGGTGAGTCCAGTGTCTGACAGTCCACAGGTTGTCATGATATGCCTGATCCGTGCCAGCAGGAATGCTACAAATTTGGAGGCTGCTAGGCTCTGCCACTGAGACCAAAAGGCTTCCGTATACATCGAAGCTGGCAAAGACTGGTGCCCTCTCTACCACCCCAGTTCACATTGTGGTAGGGGGCCCAATTCACACCGGAAGGAATGCAGGACTCAAGGAGGCCATCGATGTCCCAGTACATTCACAGTGAGTGCATTTAAGGGGGGTGACTATCAGGTGGACTGCAGCACTCACTGCTCCCTTGCTTAAATTTATGAACCACCAATACGCAAGCCATGTTTCCAGTTCTTCAAGACCGCTGTTGCCTTGTATTCTTCCCCTGCACAATGCCTAACACGTTCTCAGCAGGAGTCAGGAACCGCTACTGTACAGTAATATAAATAATGCATTTTATTTTTCTCAAATGAGAAAATCAAAATCGAATTCCATACTTGCACTCAAGAAATAAAAAGAGGCCGGGTTACAGAGGCTAAACAACTTCAATAAAATAATTATAACAATAATAATTGAAATATTGTTACAAATGTGATACACTTTCAAGTTTTCGCTCTGATTTTGTGTACATGTATCTAAACCGTTAGTGAGCCAAATTAAATTCTGCATATTCTATGACCACAAGTACAATCATAATAACCATTTCTTTTTGCTTTTCTTGTTTTTAATGAATTCTCCCCAAGGGGCTTCATGCGCATAAGCATTTGTTTATTATACATAACAAATAAATAAATAAGCAAACAGCGGTGCTGGACGGGAGTGTGATTGTCCAGGCTGTGTTAAAGCTGCCCGTCACTGGAATACTAAAAGTCATATAACACAGAAGCATTTTAAGCCTTGAGAATCAGGAGAATCAGAGACGAGGCATTTTGGCGGGAGAGGTGTGTCCTCCTCTTCCTCTCACAGCCACGTTTTGTGTCACGGCTAAGAGAGTCAGCTGGGAGCCAGGCAATTGAAGTAGGCAAAGTCATAATAAGCAGCTCCGTCAGCTTGCTTTAGCCAGAACCTCCATGCTCAGAAGCAGTCTACCTCTGTGGAATAGAGGTATATTAGAGGTTTCCAAATAGCGGAAACAGAAAACAGGCAAGGATTGTTGCCTTCATGCCTGCTTTTGTGACTTTTTCCAGAAGTATCTGACTGACCACTGTTGGAAACAGGAGACTAGACTAGCGGCCCAAGACTATGGGGGCCGGCCGGCGGCGGGATGCATGTTCCACTGCTGGAGACTGTAGTGAAATGCCTGTAAAGCACGCGCACTGCCAGGGAGCCGGCAGGAAGGCCAAAGACTTCCCACCTGTACCAATGAATCCGTAACCTTCCACCGATGGCAGTGAAGATGGGGAGGGGCAGTGAAGTAAGATGGCAGTGAAGGGGGAGGGGAGGGTGGAATGGGGGCAGGGAGGCTTTGGGAGGGGGTGGATCTGGCAGCGATGGTGCACGCCAGATCCTTCCCCCCTTTTCTGCAGCCGCCCTGCCCCCTTTCTCTCTTGGGACATGCGCTAGTAAAATCGCTAGTGCAAATCCCAGGAGACCCATTCCAGAGTGGGAGGCTTACAGAGGTGTAAGAGGATTTAAATCCCATTTCACCTCCAAAGCCTCCCAAACTGCCCACCCCCTGCTGGATACAGCGTGCCCGTTTTTGGCATGGCAAAGGGGTGGTAGGATTGGGCTACGGACTAAGGCTTTGTGTCAGGTTCCTTTATATGTTCTTAGTCCTTGGTTCAAGTTAAACATTTGTGGTGACCACAACATCATTTTAATTCATTTTCATTTTTTACAGTTTTGATTTGTTTGCATTCATTTAGTTTTTAGTTCATTTTGATTTGATTATTAATCCTGCTGTCAAACATTTTCACTGTTCCAATTCCTTGTTTTCTGTTGATTTCAGTAGGACACCCCGGCAGTCTTCTGCGGCCTGTAATTTCTTTTTTGTTTTCCATCTTAATGGCATGACATTTTCAGATGTTCGATGACCACTTCAAGGCATTATATTTGCCAAAGTTCAGAGAGGCCCCATACTGGGCAGTGTCTCTAGAATAGACCGAGTGCTCTCCTGAGGCCAGACACTGAGTGAGAATATGGGAGGGGAGGAGGAAGCTGCCTTGCAGAGGAGCTTCTTCCCCTTTTACAGACCTTCTCACTGCAGAACTCCTGATAAGGTCTGAGAAACCCAAGAATCCCCCAATGTCCCAGTGTATTCGTTCCTTCCTTTTATCTAGTCCCATTATCTGCAACATTTCCAGTTTCAAAATCCATAGGAAACGCATTCTTGTACAACTCTCTCTCTCTCTCTCTCTCTCTCTCTCTCTCTCTCTCTCTCTCTCTCTCTCTCTCTCTCTCTCTCTCTCACTCACTCACTCACTCACTCACTCACTCACTCTGTGACAGTGCAATCCACCGTAAGGATCCGGCCGGTGGCCCACAGTCGCCCGCCGGATCTTGTGCACCGGCGGACATGCTGCCGTTGGGCTGGAGGTCTCATCGGGGAAGGGGACGTTTGTCCCCTTCCCCGAGTGTAAACCAGGGCAGGCCCTGTAGGCTTCCTCGGATTTCCGCCAGCAATTTTGCTGGCGGAATGGCCCAGCCGCCATCCCCCTCCCGGGCCAGCTGGGCCAATGGCCCCCCTCCCTCTACCGCCGAACCGCCTCCACGCTCGCCGGATCCTTACCTGGGCTCATCGGCAGCCGCAGGGGCGCTCCGGCAATGGAGCAAGGGAGGCCAACCTCTGCACCTGCCTTCCTTGCTCACGAGTCACCGCAAACGTGCTTTCCGGCTCATTTGCAACGTCTCCCGCCTTCAGGATCGCGCTGTGTGTGTGTTAGCCATATTTTTTTCAATGAGGCTGTGGGGAAAATCCCTAATCTCCCGCTTTGGCCTGTTTCCACCTGTTTGGGATCTTTCTAGCACCTTTGTCTTAACAGGGCAGATCCTCCAGAACAGGGGCATCTGGTGGCAAAGGCAGTGGTGGGACTCACACCACCACAAAAGGGGTGATCAGGGTCATGATGGTGAACAGGAGTGGCCCTCAGTGGCCCTCACATGGGTGTGGTCAACTTCACCTGAATTCAGGTTTCACACAAGATTTGATCACCTAATGACCAACTTGTTTATTGGTTGTTTCCAATTTATTATGTAAATAATGTAATCCTAATCCAGGTTCATACAGAGCAGTGGCGATTCTCGGGGGGCGCCTATGCGACGCCCCCACGTGACCCGGGCGTGACGTCAGCTTGACGCGTGCGCCCGGCACGGCTCCAATCCCCCCCGCCGTTTTACTAGGTATTTTGGAGCCAAACGAGCTCCAGGGTGGGAGGGCGGGCCCACCATCAAGACGAACGACGGATGAAACGCTTCCCGGAGACAAGTGCACCCCTCCGCCGCCACGTGCACCCGCCGCCTTGGTACCCACAGACCCCCGCCCTGGGGACCATGCCCCCCGCCCCTACCCCGACGACGCTTCTAATATAGGGCTCTTCCTACTCTGTCTGGTGGGAGGGATGCAGTCAAATACTGGGTTGTACTTAAACCCCCCCCCACAAACAAACAATTAATTCATTGTGCACCCAGAACAGTGTTTAAAAACTACTGACTCATGACGTCGTATGAGTAAATATTTTCAAATGGAAAAGAAGTGGGGAACACCAAAAGCAAATACATCCTATATCTTATCACTTGGCAGCATTATAAAACAGAGCTCGTGTGTGTGTGTGTGTGTGTGTGTGTGTGTGTGTGTGTGTGTGTCCAAATGCAGGGGATTGAAGTGTTTTTTGTGTGTTTTAAGTTCTGTGGAAAAATACACTTGGAGTCATTCTGAGAATGGATGTTGCCTATTTATATCCGTACCTTTGACTGATATGATCAGGGGTGAGAAGTATTGGCGATGGCCTGCCATTTATCTGACCCCTTGATGAAATAAAATAAAACAGCAGAGATAAAATACTAACACAAAAACCCATAAAGGAAAAATTGAGTGAACTATAAATATGGTGTCTAAATGCAAAAGGAAGCAACCAGGCTCTGCAAAAGATTAAAAAAAAACACAGGCCGAAACTCCATTTGGTCCCTCCCTTCCACATAATTCAAAGCCAAGCGTTAAAGTGTGATGGGTGGAGAGAAAGAACGGTATCCTTCATGGGTGTTCTTCTTATTCATAAGAACAATTCACATTGCAAGTGGGCAGGTGTGCGATTTGTCTTTGTGCTGAAGCTGTACTTTTCACTTAAACAACAATCACGTTATTTTCAAAAGCAACATTTGGCCCAATGTGGAAAAATGAGTTTCACAGCAACTTCTGAGGAAGCCACCAGAGTCTCTAAACTTCTCAGATCCATGTGGACAATGTACAGTCACAGGAAACACTGAGTCCACCAGAATTCCAACTACTGCTATTACAACGCCGACTACTATTACTACTATGACTAGTAGTACTTCTACCTCAACTACCCATCGTGGATCAAGTGCTGAGCAGGATTCAGAACTGGCACGTCCCCTTTCCATACAGTAGGCAACCTTTGTTAGACAAAGCACTGGAGAAAGATTGGGGGGGAGAATTCAGGGACGGACAATGAGCAGTGAGGATGGGAGGGCCAGGGAGTCATGGTGGTGAAGAACATATGAACACAAGAAGTGTTATATCAAACCATAGGTCCGACTTACTGTATATACCAGGCATTCTTAACCTTTTTACGATTCCAGAACCCCGATGGATTGTCAAATATCTCCCCAGACCCCCTTCGCCAGACTGTCAAAATCATCATCATACCCACCAGTCCTATTAGGTACCAGTTTGACTTCCAAAGTACCTTTTTTCCGAGCGCCGCCATCTTGGATCTCGCGAGATTTCGCAAGATCCAAGATGGCGGCGCCTGAAAAAAGGTACTTTTGCCTTTTCGAAGCAGCGGAGGCTTCATCCGGGCCCGGAAAGCCCGGGACTGACCTGGGACCAGAGCCCAGGGCATCCTGGGAACAACTTGGGAGAAGGGGACAATCGTCCCCTTCCCCCCGTGTAAGTGGCGGGTGGCCCATAGGCCTCCTCGAATGTACACAAGCTCCAGAGCTTGTGTACATTCATGCCGCCCATGTCGGCATACCTGGGGCCTGCAGAAATCTCAGTATACCGGGGATCTCGGACCCCGGTATCCCCGCACCCTCCAGGCCCCTATGACTGCCCTCTCTCGCCACCCGGTCCGTCCTCCTCCCGCCCCTGTCCCAACCGGCGTAGAACTTACTTGGTCCAGTGGCCGCAGGCACGGGGAGACTGGGGGGCAAGTGCTTTATGTCACTTGCGCGACACCCTGCCCTGGGGCTTCTTTTACACAGGATTGTTGTATACCATCCTCTTTCTCACAGTGGCTTCCAACTGCTTCCAGGTAGCACACAAACAGGACACAAAGGCAGCCAGTCCAACCCAGCTGCTGTTTCATCCTGTCAACTGCTTATCCTAAACATGAAGGTTCCACATAGTCATAACGACTAACAGCTATTGAAAGCTGCATAGAACGCATTTTGTGGCAATAAATTGTGTAAGTTACAGCTCAACCAAGCCCACCATTGTCCATGATGCAGCCACACTGAGGGAGTGTGCTCCATCCACTGCATCTCCTGCAATGGTGGTGGTGGTGGTGGTGGTGGTGGTGGTAGTGTGTGTGTGTGTGTGCGCGCGCGCACACACGCGCGTGACCAGAATGCCATCCCAGAGGTAAGTAAAAAAACTGTTTTATTTACCTTTGTGTAGGCCTTCTGGCTGCCTGTGGGACTCCTTGGATCCACGCCAGCCATGTAGGTAGAGAGAAAAGAGGTGGGGCATTTTGAAAAATGGGGGATAAGATGAAAATGGGCAAAAGCAACCTCCTGGTTGTAGGAGTAGGTTCTCTGTGTCAGGTGCAAGGGAGTGGCGACTGGACACAGGTATCTTGTTGTCTTGTGTGCTCCCTGATATCACACAGTGGCCCCATCAGATGCCTCAGGGAGCACACAGCCAACAAGATAACCTGTTTCCCGTTGTCACTCCCTTGCACCTGGCACAAAGAAAACCTACTTCTAAAACCAGGAGGTTGCTTATAGCTTGTAACCTGTGATGGTCTTTTCCTCCATGAATCTGTCCAAACCCCTTTTAAAGGCATCTAGATCAGGCAGAGATCCCTCGATGGGAGGAACAAGGATCGTATTGATTGCCGGCATATGTGAACGTCACATTGTCACCTGGAAACATGACGAGAGGATGTAGGTTTTGCAGTTCTGGTCAGCTGGGCGGTGGATCACATGTGTGCTTTTTGGAACATAGGGACTCCTGCAGTTGTCTCACTGTGTTTTTTGTAGATAGTTGTGTCTGAGAGGCCAGCTTGAACACTGCCTGTTCTCCTGCTATCCGACACAACAGCTTCCATCTTGGATAAAAAGGGATTCTGAACACCAGGAGCTCAGTCATTCTTCTTTTGCTAAATAATTAGCGTGTCCTTTGGCCAGTAGGTGGCAACAAACACAAACAATTCAGGCCATAACAGGAAGGCGAGCAAACCTGAGGATGCAGCAGGGTCAGACCCTGGGGAATAGGAACATCTCCCCAGTGCTGTGCTGTAAATGCCTGCATGCAAAATGGGGTGTTCTAGGGAGTGTGTGTGTGTGTGTGTGTGTGTGTGTGTGTGTGTGTGTGTGAGAGAGAGAGAGAGAGAGAGAGAGAGAGAGAGAGAGAGAGAGAGAGAGAGAGAGAGAGAGAAATGAAGCTCAAAGAGCTTTCTTAGGAAGAGGCAGAGACTTTATAGTTGTAAACCGAGTGACTAGGTGAGGCAGGAGCCAGGAGATTCATTCTTCAAAACCGAACTTAAAACTACAGTCCTTCAGCCTCAATTCCCCCATTTGCAGCACAGGGATAACCAAACTGGCCTACCTTGCTCGGTTGTTGCCAAGATTAGTGAGGGACTGTCCATGAAGTGTGATCTGAATAGTCAAAAATGACATATAAATGCTAAGTAGCATTTTTATTTTTTGAGATCCTCTTGAATTTGGGAGAGATTTAAGGCAGCATGAACTTTCACATGATCTGGCTGGATCATGCCCCATTCCGAAGATATATTGGTTCTTTTTTGTTTAGTACTAATTTTAGAGGGATGATTTGGATACATTTTGGCTTATTTTGACATTTGTGTTTACCTGAAAATACTGTTAACAATTAATAGTTGCTGTTGTATGGAAATTCTAAGGAGTTTGGCAAGCAAGGGAAAAAAATCTATTACAAAGGAGAAAAATAAAAGCTGAGTCGTGTAATTTTTTTCCTTCCCGCTGCAGCAATTCTTTAGTGGCTGCGGAAGTGACCCAGAATGGTGTAAATCAGCTTTCAGCCCCATTGCCTCTGGCTGGTATATTTAGCAGAAAATACAAACATCGGCAAGAATGAGGGCTATCACTTATAACAAGACTTCTGCTACTGATGTGCTGTCTTCCCCAAGTCTGAAGTTCTGCCAAGATTCCAGCAGCACACCCTCTCCAGCATGACACAGATGAAAAGAGGGACATGCTCGTAACACCCCTACGCTCAGGGTCAGGCTACATGTCACTTTAAGCTTGTTTTTGTGATACTAAATAGCCACTGGATCAGGACCATAGTGGGAGGGATTTTTAACCCTGTCCCTACAGTCTCACTCCAGATGCTACTGCATGCTAGTTGCCAACGAAGAAAAGCTCTTGATGGAGCCACTGAGAGTTGTTTTCCATGTTTTCAGAGTCCTCTGAGCCAGAATTGGATCCTGGTAGGGAGGGTAGAGCTAAAGCCCCTAAATTGACACACTCACAATGGTTTTCCAAGGGGTGGTGGTGCAGAGATGTTGTACCTATGGGGGCAGTTGGGGCGGTGGGCCCCAGGGCGCGGGTCGCTTACCTGCCCCATCGCGTCCTCTTCGCAGCCTAAAATGGCTGTGTTTTGGCCCTCCCGCCGGCTCTGGTGCTGTTCGGCACAACCTTCTCCTTGGATATCTGGAGAGGAAGAGAGAATGTGAGAGGGAGGAAAAGAAGAAGATAGTGTTAAGGACCACACCTCCTGCAAGAACCACAGAGAGGACAGATAGATGGTCTAAGGTGACTGGACGGTCACAGTACACTGCCCTCTAGAGTCGTGAAGGTGGTGTTGCATCCAAATTCCAACATGGATCATGTCTGCTGCCCTAAAGGCCCCAGAAGAAGGATGAGATGAAAAATAGCATTACAAATATTATTCATTACATTTCAATCATTCCCAACAGCCACACGTGCCAAGTCTCTCAGTCAGAACACCAGGTTGGAGATGAGGGTCATGATGTAGCTGAAGTTCAGGTGCACTGATGTTAATGGGAAAATGAAGTGCATATTTAATTTCTCCCTTTGAGGTTGGTGGGCCTTGAAAATACTTAGCTTTGGTTGATTGTGGCCCCAAAATCTTATCAGGGTAAATTACTTTTGAAAGCCCGACATGGATGTGATTCATCCCAGCTACTGCAGAATTATAGGGCTTGTTTGCAGTTAAAAATCAAATTACAAACACTCCCTGTTTCCAGAAAAAAAAAATCCAATAAAGGAAGTGATAATGAAATTCTAAATTGTAAGGGAAGTCTTTTCCAAAATGTTGTTTGCCATTCACACTTCTTATGCAACATCTTTTTTTTCCTCAAGGGTTGTTTTTGTATGTTCTTTTCCCTAAGCATACAGCTAAATAACTTCTGAAGCCCTCACGGTTGGCTGAAAAATCTTTAGGTATCTATCTGTATTCTGCCATTATTGGGTATGCCATCGCCTCATATATCTTTATATACCAACTAAGGCTGCTAGAAGGTATGTTGCTGAATTTGTCCTCGGTGTCCCAGAAAAAGCTAATCAAGCAAACCTGTTCTTTAAGGCAGTGCCAAGCAGAAAGCCCTGAAGCTGACAGTTTTGCCAAAACAAGACAGAATTCAGAAGTCCCATATAATGAAACCCACAAGCCCTGTCGCCTGACTCTCCTGCAAATGTAGTGAAATCAGACCTCAGTAGCTTTCTAAAAACAGAAGCTAAGGGAAGAGTTGCTAAAGGAACTCGCGCAACAGTAAGGGGGCTGCCCCCCTCTGCCCACCCATCATTCCAGAACTGCAAGTGGGAGTTATCCTAATGCCAGAGTATTGATAACTGATGTAGCTGTGGCTAAGTGTGTGGACCACTTCCAGCATCTCCAGGTAGGGCTGAAAAAGAGCCCTCTCTGAAATCCAGAGAACCACTACCCGTCAGCGTAGATCATATTGAGTGACAGGGGCCCATAATCTTGCTCACAATAACAGCGCAAGCCTAACCAACTTTCCAGTGCTGGTGCAGTCGCAATGCAGCCCCAAGGTAAGGGAACAAATGTTACCTCACCTTGAAGAAGCCTCCATGACTGCCCCTGCACTGCAAAATACAGTGTGCACCCCGTTGGTATGGCTACACCGGTGCTGGAAAGTTGGTTAGGATTGCACTGCTAGTCTGTATCCCATTTTCAGATGGGGAGGCACTCTGCCTTACTTTCCCTAGAATGTGGATGTCATAATATTGGCCTAGCTGGCTGAATTGTTGGGATTGTATTTTGTTTGTTTTTTTAAACAATAATTTGATTTTCAACACAACTTGGCTGCACAAAGTAGCTTATAAATGTGAACAAGCACTATTATAAGCAAAACTATCATTACAGCAAAGAAAATCAGTCCCACCAAAGACTCCAACAAAAGGCCCCAGCAGTTAACAACATATAACGCGATTGATCCAAAAACCCTCTGCAATAAATCTGGACCCGATTTCTAAGAAGTACCAAAGGAGCAAGAATTCCCTTCCTCTGGGAGTTCCATAATCTTTGTGACATCTTGGAAAAAGTCCGGTACCACTGGCGGAGGGGGAACATGGATGACCTGTAGCAGACCTGAGTGTAGGGCAAGTTCATACAGGAGAAGACAGGTAAAAGAGATGAGATATATGAGGACTTTGGACTGAAGTCCTATTATTATTAATATTATTGTTTTATTATTGCACAATCCCCTTTTGCATGGACATTGTTGCTGGGCACTCCAATCAAAGAGCTGGAGAGTGTCCAAGGTACCCCAGCCCACAGGAACCAGTGCAGGAACCAGTGCCTTGCAGAGAGCAAGGAACCAGTGCCCGATCAGCAGGCTCCCTGTTTGAGCCTCCGGGCGCCTTCCATCTCTGTTAGTTAAGGGCTACAACTCAGTGGTAGAGCACATGGTTTGCATGCAGAAGGTCCCAGGTTCAGTCCCTGGCAACATCTACAGATAGGGCTGAGAAAATCTCTAAAACTCTGGACAGCTGTTGTCAATCCCAGTAAATAATGCTGAACTAAATTGGCCAGTGGTCTCTCTCTTCACATATGGTCAGTGTAGATCCTTCAACCAGCACAAAAATGAAAACCCTTTTGTCATTAGACTGTGCCTCAGTTTTCTCTTCTTCAAGGAGGAGGAATCTCCAAATTTGTTGTGGCTTTAGTTTTAGGTGAATTTTGCTGGCCGCATCCTGATTAGCAGATTTTCCCCATTCCATTGTTTGATCATTGGTTCATTCTGTCCTGCATTCCATGCCACTGGAATTCCTGTTTAACTAGAAGAATTTCTAAAATAAATTCTGAAATTGGAGCATATACAGTTTGCTGCATCATTCTGTTCCTTTGACTCATTTACATCTCCCCTCCCCAATGTTACTGACGTGCCATGGTACATCAGTACAATACTGGAAAAAGCAATCTTGATGTGATTGTATACATGGTTGCATTATTCTTCATTTTGTACATGATGTGCCCCTGTGCATCAGTAAAACACTGCACAAAAAGATTGATGCAACCATATACTTACAGTCACATCAAAATGGCCCTTTTGCAGGGTTTTATCATTCAGTACACATGGATAATGAAGAGAGAGAAAATAAAGGAATGAATGGAAGGAAGGAATTAACACTATGGCAAACCACATATGCTCAGTGTTTTGTACGGCATTTGGAAATAAGAAATGGAAAAATGGAAGATTCCCAATGCATCAGTTGTACTTGGGAAACAAGAAGACCAGGTAATTCAAGTTCTGGGGGAGGAAAATCAGATAGAGATTATTTTGGAAGTTTCTGTAAATAGTAGCTTGTGGCTTCAGAAGGATCGCACGCTAGAGCTCATGACAGGACAAGGTTGCTACCCATTGGAGTCCGTCATGGGACAGTTCAGAAATCGAGACACACACTGCTGTTTCGCCGCTAACAATGGTTGTGCTGCGAGGTTGCTATTCCAGCAACAGCTGCTGTGTGGCATTGCTTCCCTTCAGATGAGCGAAAGCCGCTTCTGAGTGAGCCTCTCTTTCAAGGACTGTATGCTGCAGATTCCTTGAACAGAGTTCTGTCCTCCACCTCTACCATCACAGTAACAAACAGTACTAATTGTTATGTTGACTATTATGGCTCAAATTGCTGTATTCCGCCGCTGTTCATGAATGTTATCTATATTTCTGAAGAGCTACAGGGAGAGAAAAGCACCTTCTGAAATCAATCGTTGCTACTATTATTACTTAAGAAAGCAGTGACTGAAACACAACAATCGGCTGGCAACACAATCTTTTATGAAATATATTAATAAAATTAAAAGGCCCCATCATTGATTTGTGTCTAGGATATTTTTTTTCCCTTCTACCAACAGCTTTACTTTTATTGCATTGTTGTTGTTGTTGTCTTATCGTAACACCCTGTGGTAAACACTTCTGAATTTTAAACTTTAGCATTTATCTTTGCAATCACGCTGTGAAGATAAATATCCCTTCAGGAAGGAAACACAGTGATAATTGTAGCCTGTACACCAAGAAAGTGAGGGTCGGTGCAAGTTGCAGTTTCATTAGAATGCCTGAACATTTAACAATAGCATCTCTCATGCAAGAGTTAAGCAAGTGTTGAGTAACTCTCTTTTAGGACTCGAGCCAGACCCTGTGTATCACTTGGGCCCCTAACGGATGACTGCAAAAGTTCACAGGGAACATTCGTTGTCTAAATCCACCATCTAATTCACATGTCCTAGTACAGTTGCCACCAAATTTAGGCTACGGCCAAAGTTTGGAACAAATCTGAAGATTCAGTCTATGTCAAAACACCCAAGGAATTCTGAAGAAAGTTAAAATAATTTCCATTAGCAAAAATCTCTCAAAGGCAATTCCAGATGTGCCTATTTCCAAAGCGTACATTTCTCTGTCCATGTCTAAAAGCATAAGAACATAAGAAGAGCCCAGCTGGATCAGGCCAAAGGCCCATCTAGTCCAGCTTCCTGTATCACACAGTGGCCCCACCAGATGCCTCAGGGAGTTACTCTTTCTGTAACATCAGTCTCTCTGCAGGCAAGGCAGACTCTGGCCTAGTTCCATGGTTTGTCATGTAGCTGTTACACTGTGCGCTTTAGCCCTGATTTTCAATGTTGAGACATTTTACCACATTAGAAGATGTCATGTGGGCGAACACACATATTGAAAAGCTGGACTTGGGTAGCATGGCTGTTTCATCAAGCATGGTCACTTCACGATCAATCAGTATGTTATTTCTACATTAATTAAAGATCATGTGCATTTACCCTATGAAATAAGAATAGATGTCTGCTAATGTATATTTTGTTTGGGAAGTCATTTTAGCTCTCTGTAATACATACAATTGGCACATTACACAGCACACTAATTGAGCTTCTTTTTAAAACTTGGGGGTTGCTGTTGGGTAACGACTAACATTTTAAGTCTGGCGTTCAATCCTGTGAGGTCTTACAAATGTGGGGCTAGCAATCCAATAACAGGACCACACAACCATATCACATAGCTATTGCATAATATATCCACATTCCTAAGCGCAGAAATACTCTAGGCTGGAACTAGATGTTATGGAGGATGAAGCTGCCACAAAAAATAGCAGCCCTACCGTTCTTCGTCCTTGCTTGTCTGGCAATACCTAGTCATCCAAATTGAGTGAAATGATTGTTTCGAACATATCTTTCTTCTGCCATGGAACTCAAGGCAGCACACATGAGATTCCAGGTGTTGTCCTCCTGTCCAGGCGCTGATCAGACCCAGACCAGCTTGGTTGCTGCTTAAATTCAGACCAAGTCCTGACATGATACTGTCACACTCCCCAGTCCCATTCAACTTAACTGGCTGCCAACTGCAGTGGCAGGGAAACTTGGGGTGCTATGATGTCACCCCAATCCACTATCAGAAAATCTAAAATCTGTCCCTTCAGTAGAAAGTTCCTGGCAAGGCCTACAATTCTTTTTATTTACATTAGCTTTTTAGGTTGAGTAAATGTGGGACCGAGGTGGCTTAGTGGTTAAGACGCTGAACTGCAGACCAGAAGGTCGGTAGGACAGCAGTTTGAGACCCGAGTCCCGTCTCCTGTCCCAGCTCCTACCAGCCTAGCAGTTCGAAAGCAAGAAATTGGAAGTAGATAAATAGGTACCGCTGCGGCAGGAAGGCAGCAGCGCTCCGTTAGTCATTCCGGCCACATGACCACGGAAGCGTCTTCGGACAGCGCTGGCTCTACAGCCTTAGACATGGAGATGAGCACTGCACCCTAGAGTCGGACACGACTGGCTTTCGAGCAGGGGATACCTTTACCTTTACTAAAAGTGGGATATTTTTAATCTGGTCTGTGGCTTTTATCATGTAGTTATACGGGTTTTGCTGCCTTAGTATTTTTTTTAGCTTATTGTGTATTGGCTTTTTACCTACCAATGCCTCTGGGTTTTTAGAATTGTTGTTACTGTTTGCTGCGCTGGCTTTTAAGTGTTTTAGATTTTAAATTTTTAATCTTTTGAATTTGTATATCAACTTATATTTTGTAAACAAAAATCAATTTATTGATTAATGTAAGCCACCTTGAGCTTCTGGAAAGGTGGGGCATAAATGTTTTAATTATATAAGTAAGTAAGTAAGTAAGTAAGTAGGTAGGTAGGTAAGTAAATAAATAAATAAATAAATAAATAAATAAATAAATTATGTGATGGCAAATATTTTATTTCACTAAATGTTACCAGGGAAGAAAGGGAAAAAAAATGATACAAGACTGATGCTTTCAGAAACATCCATATATCCACTGTATTGTTCTCTCCAGCCTTAGGATCTGTGGATTGTATCCAAAACTTTCTTTCCAATGATGGATGGAGCTTCCTCCAGAGTAAGGGACAGGGAGCCTTTGGACACGACCCTAAGAGAACAGAGATAAAAACAGACACTTTTTTTTTTTTTGCAGTCCTTAGCTGTATTTTTTTCTTGTGTAACACACCAGCTTAAAAACAGTTCCAAAATATCTCATTCGCTTCTTCTGGCATTTCTTTGTAAACTCAAAAAGTTGAGACTTTTTTGGGCGGTCCAGCACTTAAACATGTCTAACCCAAACGTGATTGCAAAATGCACTGCAGGCCAGCGGAAGAATAAGAAGGCGCCTCCGTAAGACTTTGCCTGCTTCGAATTGGCTGCTGGTTTTCTAAGCAGGAAAAATGGGCAGAGTCAAAAAGCATCCTTGAAGAGACCTGCGAGAAGCAAGGTTCAGTAACCCTTGACTCGAAGCGCAGTTGGAGATGCTCAGAGTCAAAGCTTTTTGGAGGGAAAAAAATCACATCAACAAGCTCTGATGGGTGCCTGGAATAATGAATGAACCAGGCCCCCAGTGGCAACATGCTTGTTCTGGCCTTGACTGCCACAAAAGGGCTTTCTTAGAGAACCAGAAGAAGCTGCTGGGTTGGGAAAAATCTGGGTTTAATTTGAAACTGGAATCTATCAAAGTTTGGACCCAGAATATATGCAGTGATAATTTTAAAACACACGCAAACTCTCTCTCTCTCTCTCTCTCTCTCTCTCTCTCTCTCTCTCTCTCTCTCTCTCTCTCTCTCTCTCTCTCTCTCTCTCTCTGTGTGTGTGTGTGTGTGTGTGTGTGTGTGTGTGTGTGTGTGAGAGAGAGAGAGAGAGAGAGAGAGAGAGAGAGAGAGAGAGAGAGAACTATAGCCTGAACCTATGCAGGCTGACCCAGAGGTACATCCCACTGAATTCAATAGGACTTGCTCCCAAATCAGCATTCGTATGATTGCACTGTGCGCATGACATTATTTAGACATTATAGAGACTATTTCAAGAGTGTAAAACACTATCTTGCTAATCCATACAACAGCCCTGTGAAGTTGGCTGGTGTCATGCTGCCCGAGTTGCAGGTGGAGAGGAGGCAGGGGCAGATGCTGACCGAGCAGTGGCTGGTCACTCTAGAAGAACGACTGGGTACAGTCATCTTATCACGCAGACGTCTAAGTTGTCTTCGATGGGACCTCAAGGCAGCATGCCTGTGGTTCTTTGGTGGCTTTTCCAGTTGGGCACTGATCAAATGTAGCAGGCCTGCTTAGAGGTAGAAAGGCCTTTGCATCGCTCCCTTCCAGATCCTGCCACGGGATCTTATCTTTGATTTCAGTCAGGATGCCTTCGCTCATAGATCATAATTTTATGTCATATTTTTTCTATCTTTCTACAGTTCATTACCTATTTCTTTCTGGTTATAGCTGATAATTACAGCTGTCAGGACAGGATCACATGCCCAGGAGGTCCTCAACAGGTGAGTCAATGTCACTGGGTTGCCAACTCCGAATTAAACTATTCCTGGAGATTCCTGGAGGCCTTGCTGAAATTTCCAGGATTGTTTTCAGCAGTCCACTAGAGACGGATGCTGGTTCCTGGCCAGTCCTAGGGGGTGGACAGGAAGCCCATTGCCTGAAGGCAGGAAGTTTAAAAAACACCAAAACAGATAACCTGTCGCAGGCTTCCCCGTGCACTCTGGATCCTTGTTCCACAACCCCCCTCTTTCTTGTTTCCATTCTTGTTTCCATGGGGTTGATCCAGTCCCCAAACAATTCAGCTTTGTACTGTAGCAAAAAGTTTCTACCTCAAGAGAAAATAGTCTGCTGCAGTGGTCAAAGTTTGGCTTCCAGAGCTCTCCAGCAGGAAGCTTTTTCTCGCTGTCTCGTCATCACAATGTGGTCCTCGGAATCCATAGCAACGGTGATCAGCTAAAAAACCATAAAAAAAATAAGCACCAAGGTTCATTTGGCCAGCCCTCCCATTGCACACACCGAACTCTCTCTTCATACTCACCTTAATTTTTAACTGTTGCCATGGTGATGAAAGAAGGCATTACAAAACGCACAAGCTGTTAAACATGATGCCAGAGCTGAGAGAGAGAGAGAGAGAGAGAGAGAGAGAGAGAGAGAGAGAGAGAGAGAGAGAGAGAGAGCTAAGAATAAACTTTTGGGCAATTCTCAATAGCGCTGCACTCTGAGTAACGGCTGCTTGACCAACAGCCTGGCCCAGCTGTGCAACTCATTCATTTCTGATGAATTGGGACCACAGAGCACATCCTCTCCCAGAACAACTTCAAATGTTGCCTTTTTCTTTTCAAAGGGAAATCATGGTGCTGCTGAACAGGGTTGAAAAGAGTGAACCGGATAAAAATGATGAAAAGCAATTCTTGAAGAGCTGAGAAAAATGTCTACCCTAACTAAATGGCTAGGTTTTCGGTTGTTTACCTGAAAACCAAAACTGGAGAATACTTTGAAGAGACCCAGTTACAACCATCTTGAGAACTTCCTCTGTGTTTCCAGTTCAGTTCTCAGAGAACGTTTTCAACTTTGGGATTGGTTAGGGGCAAAAGGGGGAATGTATCCCCAGCTTACCTTCACCACTATTACCTGATGTCTGATGGTGATGGTGATTTTTCCAATGAGTGCTCATTTCCCCCCAAGAATTCCCTCTGGAATGATGCTACATCATGGCCCTCCACCTCCCCCAGATTTCCTGAATGACCCCCCCCCCTCACCACCTATGACTGCAGGGGTGAAGTTATGGGAGATTTCATAAGAACAAATGAGCCTGGCTGGATCAAGCCAAGGGCCATTGGCCTAGCCGGCCCGGGGGGAGGACGGGGGATGGCGCCCGCCATACCCCGCCAGGCCAACTAGGCCATTAAACAGACTCCTCCAACTTCCATCAGCTATTTAGCTGGTGGAAATCCGAGGAGGCCCATCGGGTCGGCCCTGGTTTACACCCAAGGAAGGGAATGAGCGTCCCCTTCCCCAAGTAGACCTCCGGCCCACCATGTGATGGGCAGCTTCAGGCTCAGGATCTGGCGGACATTACCCAGGATTGCGCTGTGAGTCAGCTGCCTCTTCTCCTGGCTGCTTGCTACGAACCATAATGTAGGCTCTCGACAGCTGGTCTGGCCTCAACGACTCATCTCCCTTATGGGCCTCTGCATGAGGATAGAAGGACAAGACACTTTCAACAGCAGGATTGTCATGCACAACAGCTCGTTCTAGTCTTCGGGAGGAGAAGTTAGTTCCTTGAGAAGCTGGGCAGAGTCAGCCAATCTGGTGTCATCGAACTGAGCACCTGCCAGCAGCTGTTGAAGACATGCTTGACACCCTGCTAGCTTAAGCTGTTCCCACAGCATTGGGGGCTTGTAAATCCCACTGATCTCCCATCCAAAACGGTGATGAAAACCACGGCCTGCTTAGCATACACAAAGCACATACAGTGACAGTTCGATAAAGACCGTATGCATGAAAAGCCAGCTTGGCAAAGGGTCTTGGCTATTGTCCTCCAGCTAGTTAAGGGGTAGTGTGTGAGCGTGAGCAGCTGAGAAAATTAGCAGTGCCATGTACCGGTTGTCCCACCTCTGCCTGGAAATGAACATGATTCCAATTAAAAACCAAAAGAGACAATTCGTGCCGGCGCTTTGGCAGGGATTGCTCTCAAGGCTGCCTGTAGACTCCCAAATTAAGTGAAACATCTGACACAGAAGCATATGTTTTTTGGCATCTTTGTTTAAGCCACCACTTTTGAAGGGAATTATATTGAAATTCTACAAGGTGTGAAGAAAAAAAAAAGGTTGGGACTTTTTTTTTTTCTACAAAGAGTGACAGTGAATCTGCATCCCTCCCTCACTGGCAATCTCCTTGTTTGCAAAACTTTTGAATTCTAAGGCTGGAGCTTCATGTCTTGGCTGATGGCTGTGGTCTCCTCCATGAAGGCCAGGAAGGAATGTGCGGTAAACTGAACTGAATGCGTTCCGTCCACTGGGGTCTCATGCATGGGGCAGGAGCTCAGCGGGGAGTAGCAGACCCTTTCCTCCTTGTTGTTGCATGTTGTTGTTGTTCAGTCGTTAAGTCGTGACCCCATGAACCATGTCATGCCAGGCCTTCCTGTCCCTCCCTTCATGATCCCATGAACCACATCCCGCCAGGCCTTCCTGTCCTCCACTATCTTCCAGAGTTCGCTCATTTTCATGTCCGTTGCATCGGTGATGCTGCCTAACCATCTCATCCTTTGCCTTCTCCTTCTCCTTTTGCCTTCAATCTTTCCCAGCATCAGAGTCTTCTCCAGAGAGTCCTCTCTTCGCATTAGGTGGCCAAAATATTTGAGTTTCAGCCTCAGTACCTGTCCTTCCAGGGAACAGTCAGGGTTGATTTCATTTAGGATTGACTGATTTGATCTCCTAGCAGTCCAAGGGACTCTCAGGAGTCTTCTCCAGCACCGCAGTTCGAAAGCATCTATTTGTTGTTGCATTACCTCTGTTTAAAAGGCAAGCAAGAGGACTGTCCAGATCATCCTGGAGCCCATCTCCTGGGGCTGCCATGTTTTTTCACTCCACAACGCTAAGACAGAGCATCCGTCCAGGGCACTGTGAGAAAAAGATAATGTTTCCAACTTTCTGGTGGTATGCAGCAGGAGAGTGGTGTCGGAGGTGGTACGCGGCTGGAAAGGGGTTTGGGAACCTTTGCTCTAGCATGTGCAAAGACCGTTTCACTGACGCTGCCTTCAATCTTGACCCCTGCCTAGTTTTGACTGTGCACCTGCCTCCTCCCCCTAGGATTCAGGTTTGCTGTTCTGCAACTTGTTTCCTGCCAGTTCTGGACTGCTCTCCTGCTTCTGGCCCCTCCCTGCATGGGTCCTAGAACATGACAACTGGGAGGGGGGGCTGAGGCTTGCCAAGTCAGGCAACTTGGCACAAATCCCCTCACATATTTGCCTCCACTAAATATGACTGCAGGACTGGCCCATTCGAAGGGGCTTCTGCTCTCAGCAGCATCCATGCATCTGTCTTCTCATTTCTCTCAGCAGCCCAGTAGAATCGACTTCCAGCCTAAGTACACTTTCACGAGGTGAGAACTGCTGAGAAATAGCTTATCCATTTTCCACAAAAGAGTAAAAACCTTTTTTTACTTAATTCATGGTAGGCTGACTGATCAGCTATGGGTGTCCTTGGACCCACACCAGCTCTTATGCTGGCGTATGTCCAAGGAGAGGAAAGGGGTGGGGCATGTTGGAAAATCAGGGATAGGATCCGGCTTGCGCTTTTGCTACTGAGATCCACCCCGTTCAGCCTGCTCCTCGCCCCTGCCCCTTCCCCACCCCAAACCTCTCTCGAATCTCCCCCTCCCTGCCCACAATGCACCCCTTCCACTGTCTACCTGCTCTGGGGCAGCCTGAATGAGCCGTTGGCACAGGCAGGAGCCTCTAGTCGTTTCCACTGGCGGCTCCCTCGTGCTCGGCAGTGCTGGGCCATTTACAACAGAGGGGCGCGAGTTCCACTGTCAGAACTTCATGATAGGAATGGGCAGTTCATGTAAGTGAACTAGGAAAATTGATGTATGGAAAAGGGCAACAATCATTTTCAAAATGAACCTTGATTTTTTGGGGAAAGTGGCCAGTTCATTCAATGATCATTTGACTCCTACAAAACATTGATTTGCAGGTTTTAAAAAAATCATATTTTAAAAAGTGAGTACACTAGAATCATTTTTTTATGGTTCCTTCTTCTGCAATGCTTAGACCTTTTTCCAGCTGCTTCAGGCCCAATTATGGGATGGAAACAGCTTTGGTCATCCTGGTAAATGATCATGTGGTCATGTGGTCATGGCCACTGCTTCAATCATTTTAAAAGCCATATTAGACATATTCAGGAAGGATAGGTCTTGTCATAAGAACATAAGAACATAAGAAGAGCCCTGCTGGATCAGGCCAAAAGCCCATCTAGTCCAGCTTCCTGTGTCACACAGTGGCCCCACCAGATGCCTCAGGGAGCACACAAGACAACAAGATACCTGTGTCCAGTCGCCACTCCCTTGCACCTGGCACAGAGAAAACCCACTTCTAAAACCAGGAGGTTGCTTATGGCTTGTAACCTGTGATGGTCTTTTCCTCCATGAATCTGTCCTTTTAAAGGCATCTAGGCCAGGTTCCATCACCACATCCTGTGGCAAGGAGTTCCACAGATGAATTACACGCTGGGTAAAGAAATATTTTCTTTTGTCTGTTCTAACTCTCCCTCCACTCAATTTTAGTGCATGTCCCCTGGTTCTGGTGTTGTGCGAGAGGGAGAAGAATTTCCCTCTATCCACTCTCTCCATCCCATGCATAATTTTATAAGTCTCAATCATGTCCCCCCTCAGGCGCCTTTTTTCTAGGCTGAAAAGCCCCAGACGCTGTAGCCTTTCCTCATAAGGGAGGTGCTCCAGCCCACAAATCATTCTGGTCGCTCTTTTCTGCACCTTTTCCAATTCAACTATATCCTTTTTGAGGTGTGGTGACCAGAACTGGACACAATACTCCAGATGTGGCCTTACCATCGATTTGTACAAAGGCAGAATGATATTGGCCGTTTTATTCTCAATCCCTTTTTTAATGATCCCGAGCATGGAATTGGCCTTCTTCACAGCCGCCGCACACTGGGTCGACACTTTCATCGACCTGTCCACCAGCACCCCAAGATCTCTCTCTTGATCCGTCACAGACAACTCAGAACCCATTAGCGTATATGTGAAACTTTGGTTTCTTGCCCAATGTGCATCACTTTGCACTTACTTACATTGAAGCGCATCTGCCATTTTGCTGCCCATTCTCCCAGTTTGGAGAGATCCTTCTGGAGCTCTTCACAATCCCTGCTGGTCTTCACCACCCGGAAAAGTTTAGTGTCATCTGCAAATTTGGCCACCTCACTGCCTATCCCCGACTCCAGGTCATTTATGAATAAGTTGAAAAGCACCGGTCCCAAGACCGATCCTTGGGGCACACCGCTTTTCACCTCTCGCCATTGTGAAAATTTCCCATTGACTCCCACTCGCTGTTTCCTGGTCTTCAACCAGTTCCTAATCCACAAGAGGACCTGCCCTCTTATTCCCTGACTGTGGAGTTTTCTCAGGAGCCTTTCATGAGGGACCGTGTCAAACGCCTTCTGAAAATCCAGATATATAATATCCACGGGTTCGCTCGCATCCACATGCCTGTTGACCTTTTCAAAAAATTCTAACAGGTTTGTGAGGCAAGACTTCCCCTTGCAGAAGCCATGCTGACTCTCCCTCAGCAGAGCTTGTTCTTCAATGTGTTTTAAGATTTTATCCTTAATGAGACTTTCCACCATCTTCCCTGGAACAGAGGTTAGGCTGACCGGCCTGTAGTTTCCCGGGTCCCCCCTCCTTCCTTTTTTAAAGATTGGCGTGACATTAGCTATCCTCCAATCCTCTGGCACAGTGGCCGTTTTAAGGGACAAGTTGCATATTTGGTCAAGAGGTCAGCAACTTCATTCTTGAGTTCCTTCAAAGTTCTTCCTTGAGTTCCTTGTCAAAGACAGTCTGCATCTGAATACATCTGCAACCTCCTGGTTTTTAGAAGTGGGTTTTCTCTGTGCCAGGTGCAAGGGAGTGTCAACGGGAAACAGGTTATCTTGTTGTCTTGTGTTCCCTGAGGCATCTGGTGGGGCCACTGTGTGACACAGGAAGCTGGACTAGATGGGCTTTTGGCCTGATCCAGCAGGGCTCTTCTTATGTTCTTATGTTCTTATGAATACAAGATGCTTCAGTGGGAAAAGATAGTTGCTTTTCTGCCACATCTCTCTAGCATGGCCAGTTGAAAACTGGATGCTGGGCTAGAGGGACCGTCGCTGGGTTTACCTAGCAGAGCTCTTACATTCGAATGCAATGCTATTGTTAGCAACTCATATGATGCAGGTTCAGACATTACGTATTTTGCAAGCTAAGGAATATCACATTCATCATTCAGATGCTCTGAGTGTGTGTGTGTGTGTGTGTGTGTGTGTGTGTGTGTGTGTGTGTGTGTGTGTGTGTGTGTGTGTGTTCTCTTACAGACATGGTGATAAAGTCGTTCTGTGGCAGTGCAACTGTAAGACGGATCCCGTTCACAGGAATGGGAAAATGTGAGTCCAAACAATTATTCTATATATGGAACATATTTCTAGTAATACTGCTTGCTTGTCTTAAAAATGGGGGTTTCTTGTATGGTGTGTGATCTTTTGTTGTTGTTATCATTCTTGTGCTCCTATATTCAAAAGAAGTACCCATTAAGAGTTCAAATGCAATGTTTCTGAAATGTAAAAATCAGCAGTGTTTCAGAATTTGAACCATGATAAGCATGAACTCCAGGAGTCAAAGTTGCTTTGACTTTGGCTCATCCATTTTTTTAATTATTGCCCTATAGATGGGTGTGTGTGTGTGTGTGTGTGTGTGTGTGTGTGTGTGTTTTTGGGGGGGAAGAATAAGAGAACCTGTGTTGATTGAGGAAGATACCCAAGCTCTGTCTGTTGCACATCAACAAAAAGTAACTTTTCTTTTTAATTTTCAATCATATTGTGCCTGCCCATCACTGTGCTTTTCTGCCTCTTGATGGAACAAGTGGTTATTTGCCCAGTGATCAGTGGGTACAGATCCCCACCCAGTAATATGTGACAATCCACATCACCATCTAGTAGCAGTGAGTTCCATATGTTGATTGCTTTGCTAAGAGCCACTGCTAGATGCATCCATCCAGGTATTGGCACGAGTGTCAGGGCATTTGCCCTTGTTCTGGTCTTCCTTCCATAAAAAGAGCAGCAGCCCAGTAGAATTCTGAACACTTAGCAGAACAAAAGGAAAGAGCAGTTGCTGGAGGGAAGAACTAAGAGATGGCACAAAAGCCGGTGGAAATCAGCAGAAATAAAAAAGTAAGGTAGCTAGAGGATGTTAAGGAGACAAGATATAATTACCCCAACTGGACTAAGGCCAGGTCACAGAGGTTAATACCCTCATCCTCTAGAGTAGCACATAGAAATTATTAATGGCTGGAAATACTGAGTGTGTGAATCTCAAAGAAACAGTGTCTATATGGTATTTCCTGCAACCTCCTACCCCATGCTGTGGCAATATTATGGTTCTCATCTGTGAACCCAGAGGGCAGGTGATGTTCGTGGCTTTATAGCCCACAAAACCAGAGAGCCGCGTTTCGGCCGTTTGTATACAAACATGCAGCAATTAAAGTGCATAAAACAAGCATGCGCCATAATTCCACTGAGTGCTGTAGTCTCATGCAATCAGTTTATTCCACCTACCACATCACACAAATCCGTTTATTCCACCTACCACATCACACACACACACACACACACACACACACACACACACACACACACACACACCAGCGTGGCTACACAAGAGTACGTTTTATCAATTATTGATTTATGAACATCTGAGGCTTCCTTCAGACACCGCTTAATGTTCTTGGGTTTTTTATCATCTCTGCACTGTGCCGAGACTGGGCCTTCTACAGTGGCACAAGTCTATACTGTTTAAAATTCCACATTCTTCAATAGATTACCCCATTAAGCATTATGTTTTCCAGGCTGTATAGATTAAAGTAATTAAACTTGTCCTCAAAGACCTAGCACTTTGATTATGGAATCGTTCTCCCGCCTCAAGCACATTTGAGGTGATTTGCTGTAATATTGTCTTCAGGAATTTAGTGGCCATAACGTTGCAAAAGTGGCAAGATATGGTGGTCTTTAGAGGTGGGGAAATGAGACTCCGCGACACCAACCCTGATTAAAAATAGTTTACACAATGGACACATGGATGCAAGGGATTATTACTCTGATTTAAAATTGAGCAGTCGGAAGGCCCTGCAAACTCCACCTGAGACAGCAACGTGTGGATACTTTAATGTTTGTCAGGTCAATATGGAATATCCCAATTCTGCCAAATGGAAGCAATTTTAAGGCAGGAATTATATGCAAATTTATCGGGGAATATATTTAAACGTTGCATAAGACTGGGTTACCTGTTCTGTTGGTTTCAAACATTCAGTGAGAGTCTGCTTAGCTGTCTCCCATTCAAATCAATGGGACTGTAAAATGTTTTGGCTGCGTAAATGCTCTTTTCTGGATTGTGTGTAGAAGGCTAGGAGAATGTAACAATACTTAGCATTTCTTAAGTGCTTTCTGGGTTTGGAAAGCACTTCATAACATTATTTAGTTATTTATTTAAAGAATTTATACCCCGCCTTTCTCCCAGCAAGGGCACTCAAGGCGGCTTACAATAAAAAACATTAAAATACATAATAAGAACATAAGAACATAAGAAGAGCCCTGCTGGATCAGGCCAAAAGCCCATCTAGTCCAGCTTTCTGTGTCACACAGTGGCCCCACCAGATGCCTCAGGGAGCACACAAGACAACAAGATACCTGTGTCCAGTCGCCACTCCCTTGCACCTGGCACAGAGAAAACCCACTTCTAAAACCAGGAGGTTGCTTATGGCTTGTAACCTGTGATGGTCTTTTCCTCCATGAATCTGTCCAAACCCCTTTTAAAGGCATCTAGGCCAGACGTATATACATTAAAATAATTAAAAACAAATAATCAAAACAATTAAAACAAACAACCCCAGCGGGTCACCTATATTTATATTTGTTAAAAGCCATTTGATAAAAAGCCAGACATCACCATGTCAGACATCGAATGCTAACCTAAATAAAAACGTCTTAAGGCCCCGCCAAAAATTATCATGACGTGCTCCTTACAACAATCCTGCAATGTGGGCAGGGGCCAAAACTGGGTGGGGAAGGGGGTGGAACAGGGGGCAGGGTGTTGGCAGAAGGGGGCGGATCCGGCAGTGATGGCACCCCTCTGTGAGCAGCCTCCCGCCCCCTTTCTCTTCTCATACTTGTGCCAGCTCAAGAGCTGGCGCAGGCCTGAGAAGACCCATTGCAGAGCAGGAGGCTTATGAAGTTGTAAGGGGATCTAAATGCCCTTTCCCCTCTGAAGCCTCCCGATCCCCCACTGGACGCAGCACAATCCTCTTCAGTGTGGCTGCACCAGCAAAGGGGGAAGGGGAGAGTAGGCTTGAGCTCTAAGAGAATGTAGGTGAAGTTGAGATGTCAAGAAAATCCGGAAAGAGACTGGGGTTTGGAAACCACCTTGTTTAAAGAATCCATTGGTCCATTGCCGAAGGGACACAGAGTTCACAATGTCTCCTGGCTTAACCCATTAGTACAGGCTTGGGGAACCTCCGGCCCACGGGATGGATTCGGCCCGCGGGACGGTCCGGCCTCTGTGGGACCGTCCGGCCTCTGTGGGACCAGACCGATCCGGCCCGCGCGGAAGTGGACTGGCGGCTCTGCCGCCGCCGCGTGCCTCCTCCTTTTAAAAGCGGTCTTCCTGGACCTGCGCAGAGCACCGCTGAGGCCGAGATCCGGCCTCAGTGGCGCTCTGCACAAGTCCAGGAAGACCGCTTTTAAATGGAGGAGGCGCAGGAAAGCAGCGGTGGCAGCGGCGGCCCGGAGCCGAGGTAAGGAGAGCGGTGGGTGGGTGGGTGGGAGAGCGAGCGAGTGAGTGAGCGAGCGGTGGGAGGTCAAATTTGTGGTGGGGTGGAAAAAATGTTTGGATGGCCTAACGGCCAGCCCGCAACAAATTTTCCCTGTGGGAAAATGGCCCCCCACTGTAAATAGGTTCCCCACCTCTGCATTAGAACATCAGAAGAGCCCTGCTGGATCAGGCCAAAGTCCCATCTAGTCCAGCTTCCTGCATCTCACAGTGGCCCCACCAGATGCCTCAGGGAGCACACAGCTAACAAGATCACCTGTTTCCTGTTGTCACTCCCTTGCACCTGGCACAGAGAAAACCTACTTCTAAAGACAGGAGGTTGCTTATAGCTAGGTTTGCCATATTTTCCTGACCTTCAACCAGGACACCCCCGCCACCAATTAAATAATTAAATAATTGGAAAAAATAATTAAATAATTAATTCAATAAAATAAAATAAAATACATAGAAAAATACAAGCGTGTCCCCAATTTCTATTTATTTATTTATTTATTTATTTATTTAAGCCGAGAAATAAATAATTAAAGAAAGAAGATGAATTTTAAAATATGGGGGCGCAAAGCGCCCCCTATTGCCGCGCAAAGTGTGTTCGCATTTTTATTTATTTATTTATTCACTTAAATAATTAATTAAATTTACTTACCCCATCTTCGTCGTGCTGCTGATCCGGAGAGAGACTGCCCGGGGCCGGCTTGCACGGCCCCGGGCAGTCTCTCATTCGCCCGCTGTCTCACTGGCTCGGAGCCGGTGAGACATCGAGCGAGCAATCCGGAGAGAGACTGCCCAGGGCCCTTGAGCCTCTGGGAGGCTCGCATGGCCCCGGGCAGTCACTCGTTCGCCCGCTGTCTCACTGGCTCCAAGCCAGTGAGACAGCGAGCGAACGGCCTACTCACCCATTCGCCACCGCCATTTTGAAAACAGAGTTACTTACCTGGGCTCCGGCATGTTGGCTCGCGAATTCTCGCGAGATCCAAGATGTCAGCGGGCGCTGGAGGCCGTTTGGGGGCGCAGACCTCCTTAGGTTTCAGGGTTTTTTGCTTTTTTTTAACCTTACCGGGGTGTTTTTTTAAGTTATAAGGGCGCTGTGGGCATTTTCAGAGCATGTGTGTGTTTTGCATATACTTATCTTGTCTCTGCGGGGTGCAGGCAGCATTTTCGGGTCACAGGCAACTTCCTCGGGGCGCTCGCAGGACGGGATACATGGAGTCAGCATGTTCTCCGTCCGTGCCGGAACTTCCGGCGCCGCCATCTTGGATGGGCGGGACTCTGTAATGAACTCCAGGCCGGTCTAGGACTTTGGAGGACCAACCAGCGAGAAAGTCCCGCCCATCCAAGATGGCGGCCGGAAGTTCCGGCACGGACGGAGAACATGATGCCTGCATGTATCCCGTCCTGTGAGCGCCCCGAGGAAGCTGCCTGCACCCCGAAAATGCTGCCTGCTCCCCACAGAGACAAGATAAGTACATGCAAAGCACACACATGCCCCCGCGCCCCTCCGAGAATGCCCCAGCCCAGCTCCCTTAAAAGGAAAAAGAAGAACCCTGGAAAAAAACCTTTGATCAAAGATCAAAGGTTTGATGATTAGTTCACATCAAAGGGGGGCGTTACGGGTCCTGCCCCCCGAAAATGGGCTGGCTCCTCCTCTGCCTCCCCGCATTGATTGATTAGACAGCAGTTCTGAGAATGGTGATAAGAAGTGCTCAATGTGGACACCTTAAAAATGAGCTTTTGGATGCAGGTGGAAGCTGTCCACATCAGCCCTCCCTTCTGATATACTTCCTCCACCCCCTATATTGACTACCACCGTGTTGCTGGGTAAAGGGGCAGGAAATTAAGAGGTGGGATCTTCAACCACTACTGGCCTATGTAGAAAGAAACCAGTGGCCTGGAATCTTCCACCAGTTAGTAACGCTAAAGACTGCATAGACAATGGGGCCCTTTCTTTCCTCTTCAATGAGACACTTAAGTCTGGAGTCTTCTTTGTCTAGGATAAGTGAATTGCTTTTTAACATCATTGAGTGGAATCCATCACCTCCTACCCTTTTCAAGTCAGAGAAGCTAAAAGACTTGGACTGGTCATTAATCAGCCCTCAATCATTAAGCACAATTAAACCCTATAATCATACTTATAATTATTGGTAGATTAATTTTTCAATTATTAATTAAAAGTCTTAATTAAAAATCTTTTTAAAGAGTGTATGCTAAAATTTGACTAATCATTTTACAGTTTATCCAGTGGGTACTAATATTGGTGGTTTTCATTGGGGGGTTGTAGCCCTCCACTGAGTTGAAGCTCATCAAGAAGGGAGGCCCACCGCTCTCCCTCCCACTCCTCTGCCTAACATATCAACTGACGCTGGATACAGTATTTCCACTTCTGGGTCTGATTCATGGCAACCGAACAAATCTGTCTGTTTTTAATGTCACTTTGATCAATCCAAGGGGTGACTAGCTAAAGAAAGGATCCTCAGACTTTGGCACAACAGGGCTTAGGTGGTTGTCATCTCCAGGGCTTGTTGATACTGGTACCTTTGGTGCCCAGCCAACCTCCCAGCCTTCCTGGGATAATCCACCAGCTCCTCTCCCAGCCTTCTGAGCTGCCCAGAGTCAGGTTTTCTCTTGAGTCCTCTAAGTTCAGGGCTTCTCCTTTGCCTGTCCTGCAGGTGGGAAATATGAGAAGCTTTGCCTTGAAGCAGAGGCGTAACAAGGGCGGAGCGAAGGCAAGTAGTTCTGCAAGACTCCGTTACACCGGAGTCAGCGGCCCCTCCCCCTTGCTGTTGGAGCCATTCTGGCGGCAAAGGCAACACGCAGGACACTTCCCTGTTGCTGTTGGAATGGCTCCAACAGCAAGGGGGAGGGGCCGCTGACTCCAGTGTAACGGAGTCTTGCAGAACTACTTGCCTCCGCTCCACCCTTGTTTCACCTCTGCCTTGAAGTCTTCCAGCTACTGTCACTGCTACTACTAGCTACTTCTTGGTTTCTACGTGGTCTGTTCTCTCCAGGATAATGGCTTCATATAGCAATTGATGTAGTATTAGGATGTTGGGAGTCATGGCCAGCAGCCTGGTGTCCATTTGGTTCTGCTGCATGGCTGGTCCATCCATGAATGGGTCTAAATAAGTCAAAAGCTCATCCTCAGCTTTAAGCTGATTCACAGGAAAATGCAAGGCCAATCATGTCTGAACTGAACTCACGTAGAAACCAGTGATGTATCTAAGTAACTAGGTCGCAAGTGCGAGTACGAGTCATTTTTGCACGAGTGCAAGTCCGAGTCAGTGTCAAAATTTTTGGGCAAGTACGGTCATGTGCGAGTCATTTTTGCACGCGTGCGAGTCGAGTATGAGTAAGGCCAAAAACCATGAATCATGTCACTTTGGGGAAAATGGCTTTTTTCCCTGAAAATGGTGTGGGTGAGTGTCTGTGTGGGGTGTGTGTGGGGACCTCTGAGGCTTTTAAAGCACCCACTTGGCTTCCCCTATGACTTGGAAAATGACTTGGAAATGGCAAGTCGTTACCCCCACAAGTGCGAGTCAAGTGCGAGTCAGTGGGTCACGAGTACGAGTGCGAGTGCGAGTCAGTGGGTCACGAGTATGTGTACGAGTACGAGTCAGGGAAAAAGTGACTCAGTCGCACTTGCGAGTCGAGTCATTTGACTCGAGTCCCCATCCCTGGTAGAAACAGTTTGGCACATGAGCATCCATGACTCCCTGGTCCGGTCCAGCTTATGGAGAGACTGAGCAGTATGGTTTGGAATGAATTCCAGGTTCTGGTGTATATATATATAAGGCATATATTTATATACCTTTGAGAAATGTCACTTTCCTTACAGGAATTTGTTTGGCTTCCATTGGAAGTTCTCAGATATTGGAACCCTGAAATTTATTTCAAATGTCACCTTTTCAAAATGTTGGTGCCAGCCCTAGGCTAGATGGCCAAGTTCATGCAGTAAGTTCTGCCTTCTAGCCTTTATATATCCCTCAAGGGAACTCCCTCTAAGTCAGGAGGTGGAGACAAACACTAGCTTGTCCTTCAGCAAGGTGTGGCGGGCAAAATACGGCTACAAAAACTATGCTGGCAGTTCCACGCTCAGAGGGTGAGGCTACATCCCTTTAGGAGAGCTGTCAAAGACCCGGTACTGCCTGAGGGTATCTCCACCAAACAGTATTCCCTAACACCCTTCCGACATCCCACTAGCACACCGATGTTTATGGATGCCTCTAAAAATCTCATTGCTTTAGAATAAAAGAGCCATGTGTAATGTACTAAAAGGGTTGCATTGCTGTCCTGTGTCCCCAGCCATGAGAAGGAGGGAACCAGTGGATCCATTTCTTAAAAACATAGAGAGCCAACACGAGTGAAAAGTTGCATGGGGAAAAAAAGTTTAAAGAAGCAATGTCATTTCCAGCAAATCTGTAAGTATTTCAGAAAGTGGAGGGGGCAAAGTAATAACTATACTTCCAATATGACCTCAAAAATGCAGTCAATTTCCTTTTTGTCAGTTCCACTGGCTCTACCTTGATCTATGAGCCCGGAGTTGTGTTGACAGCACATACAGCTAAGTTAGATAGTCTGTGAAGTTCGTGACATGCTTTGGACACCGGATGAGCTCAAATGCCAACCGAGCGATAACAAAAGATGGGCTGGCTCCATAAATTTACTTTGTGTCAAACCTTGATACTCTCGAGAATGGCAGAAATCAATACCGTCAGAAACATCCAATCATCAAACAAATAGATAAAGCCCTCTCAAAATATCAAAGTGAGGAAGGACTCAGATGCATTCCCCAGAAATGGAAGCCCCAGACTTGCGGGAACCTCACTGCTGCGGATGATGTGAAGGTTACGAGACTTCTTAACGCCTGAGCATTTCTGAATATAGTGGCATTTGTGTGTGTGTGTTCACAAAATGTCTTACAATATTGCCACAGTTATATTCACTCTGGTTTCCGGCAGATTAGATTACTGCAATACACTCTATGATGTTGTTTTGAAAGTGGCCAGAAACTGCAGTTGGTTGCAAAATGCAGCAGCCAAACTGATGTCGGAAGTCTGCTTGTTCATACAACGCCAGGTTTCTTGCTCCTAATTGTCCCCAGGCCTAAGATTTAAAGACCTTTAAAGCCCTAAGTGGTTTGGCATCATCAGGATATCTGAGGGACCACTTCCTCCCTGATGAACCTGTTCACACATTGCAGTCATTGGGGGCGGGCTTGCTCTGCAACCCTCAGTTTAGGCCCATTTTGTTTAGACATGCTTTGGCAAACATGTCCCTTGATTTTGACTTACCGTTTGGTATTGTGCAGTCTTTCTGCTTTCTTACACAGCTTCTTGTTGGTCTCCTCAGAATTACCTTTAACACCCTACTCAGTTTACCCTACTTAGTACTGGGTACTGAAAAATTTCGTTCTTCAGCATGAACTCACAGGTTCCTTGAAATCAGGAAGGTGGCAACCAAGGATGTGGCTCAAGTCTCTGGGTCCAAGTCTCAAGTCAAGTCCCAAGTCTCTGGATCCAAGTCTCAAGTCAAGTCCCAAGTCTTTGCCCCCAAGTCCCAAGTCTTTGGTTGCGAGTTGCGAGCCTATCTATTTAATGGGGAAAACAGGTTTAAACCTGAATAAAAATCGAGTTGTCGTAAAAGGCTCAAAGTCTCGAGTCGACTCTTTTGAGTCTTTTACAACTGCCGAGTCAAGTCCAAGTCAAGTCATTGACGCGACTTGAGTCCGACTTGAGTCTGAGTCAATAGACTCAAGTCTACATCATGGATGGCAACTTGGAAGAGGGTCTTCTTCATTGTGATGCCCCGCCTGTGGAGAGCACTCTTCAAGAAGGCTCACCTGTCACCTGCTCTTACATTTTATTCTATAACCCTTCCTGGGAAGGACAACATTTCCTAGATTGAAACTCTGAGCCAATTCTGACTTTATCTGTACTCACTTTTTTGAGATGTATCGTGCCAAGTAGGAATATGTGCTGCTGTCCTCTTGAGGAATGTCATCATTATCATTCAGTCTCTGATGGCTTCCTTTAAAAACCATGCAACATTTTGCTTTGAGGAGAAGCCTCCACATTGGCACAAAATTTCTATTTAGGCAACATTTTGATGACATTTTTATTCAAATAAAGTGGCTGGAAAAATTCTTTTTCAGATGCAAGTACAGAAATGTAATATCAGTCCAGGTTTGGGTTTGGCAACAAATAAGCCCTGACAGCATTAAAAGGCCAAGGTCTTGCGGCTCTTAGAGCTTATAGTCGCCTGCTGCCGTTGCTGCTGGGTGCAATGCAGCCTGGTTGAAATTGGGGGTAAAGAGCATCGAAAAGGACTCTGGCCGGCAGACACCCCCCCTAAAGCCCGAACGAAGGATCTCACCAGCTTCCTTGAGATATCCGACCTCAGCTGCACTCCTGGACGACCTGGGTGCAACAACAATCAAGAGGACTTAACCGTTGCTGCGCTCAGGTAAGACTGGAAGGAGTGCAGGATGGACCGAGCACAGGTACCAGCTCCACCCACACTCCTCCCCTGGCACCTAACCGGGGGCGTCACCGCCCCTCCTTTCCCCTCTTGTGTGTCACCAGCCAACCGTGTAAACACCGAGCATTGCCCCAAGGGGATGCTCGGGATTGCGGCTGGGAGATAATGGGGAGAAGGGAACAAACGATTCCCCACTTCTCACACCCTGGCTGTGTTGGCTTTCAGGCTTTATTCTATGGTGCTGGCCAAGGTCGTCTCCCCTCCCCACTCATTGCCCTGGAGACCTGTAAGTAAAGGGAAGGCATGTGTGTGCACGTTTGAAGAGTGGAGGGCTGGTGGGGAAGGTATTTTGAGGGTGGAGGATGGCATTTTCCAAGCCTTGAACAGGCTTGGAAAATTACCCACTGTAGGGAGAGAAATTTGAATCATTTCTGACAGAGGCAAGACGGAAGCAGCTTGCCCATCTCGAATCAGTCCTGGTCCTCAGACACCACTCACATCTGATCATTCACAAATTACACTGGTGGTGTGTATCTTCAGCCTTCCAACTTTTATTTTCTTTTAAATCTACATGCATTCCAAGAATGCAGCCAGGAAAAAAAGTTACATCAAAAGCAACAGTTGTAGCCAGGTGAATTCCTAGTTTCAAGCTGCTTTTTCCCTGTGGCTCACAGCGGATTCATTATCAGAATATCAGAATTTTCTTTTCGCACGCAGGCCTTTGCACGGCTGACACAGACAGCTCCAAACTGTAGAGTGCAGCTTCTAATGCATTCAGAATCATTCTTGTCATTCAGGATCTTTCATTTCATGTTTCAGATTTTCCCAGTGGGCTTTGATGCTAATCCATTTCACACTTCTAACACATCTGTTCTTCTTCTTCTTCAGGCTTCCTTATCTCTTCAGAGCATTCAACTAATAGTGCGTCTGCGAGTGCGCTCAGACACATGAAAGTTTCACCTTTACTTGTACAGTTTCTCAAGCAGGACATTCATGATCAAGGAGAGTTTAGGTAGGTCCATTGAGGATCTTTTGGGGCTGAGCAGAAATGGCCCTTCCCCGTTTCGCTTTCCCATTTGCAAACAGTGAAACGGGGGGGGGGGGGACCGTTTTGGCAATTATCAGGGGCAAAACTAGGACCTTACTGGAGGGGCCAGGAGCATCACCTTCATTGACACCACCAGGAGAAGCTTCAGCTTTGTGGAACATACCCCACCAATTGCCCCAATATTTGAACCAAAATTTCCCAGGGAGAACCTTCAGCTCAACTTTTAACATTATGTTTACGCACACGCACTCACACACGCACACGCACAGAGCCCAATCCTACTGCATACCGTCAGGTGCAACAAGGGCCCCACTAATGTGTCAGCCTCTCTACCAGTCTGTGTAGTGTTGCTGCTGGTGCAGCAGCCAGAATACCGCCTTGCCACCAGCAGTGTGGTGCAAACTGACTGCCAGTGGGGTTCTACCAGTGGAGGGGCAGGGATTGGGGCAGATTGGGATGAGAATCAAGGTGGGATGTGTACAGATCATGGTGGCAGCAGCATCCACCGCATCCCAAATCCCATCCCGGGCCAGACATGCCCCACCATTAGAGCAGGCTCCTCAAAGTCACACCAGCAAAAGAGCTGGCAAAGATCTGAGGAGTCCCATCCGTGGCAGGAAAGGTAAGGTAAGTATTAACATTTTTATCTCTCCCAACCGCCCTGGTCCTGGCTGAGAATTTTATAGCTCTAAACGTAAAAATAGGCTTGCCAGATTTTCCTGGTTCTAAACCAGGACACCCCCCTCCCCCGACTGCACCCGAGCCAGCCAGGACACCTGCCCCCAGTTAAGCCTCTGCCGCTTCCAAAGTGTGAAAATGCACTTTTTTCTCCAGCGCCGCCATCTTGGATCTCGCAAAATCAAGATGGCGGCTGCCTCATATGCCCTCACGAGATTTGGGTGCCACCATCATGGATCTTCCAAGATTTTGTGAAAAAACCCGGAAGTTGCATTCTAATGTTTCTGTGGGCCATTCTGAGGTGCGCGTAGGCCAAAGAGAGTGGATTTCGGGCCTGGTGCAACTCAGAAGAGGCCTTGGGCTGCTCCGGAGGGCTGGGTTTGCACAACAACGGATTTGCTTAACGACGGGGATCAGAGAATTTATGCCCATTGTTAAGCAATGCACATCTTCTAATCATGTCTTTTTAATGAAGCCACATAATCTTATTTCTTCACATGAACAAAACAGTTTAGCACCTCAGGGACTAGAACATTACAAAGTGTGTGTGTGTGGGGGTGGGGGTGGTTGTAGTTGGCCTATCAGTATTTTTCAACTCTCTGGTTCAGTTGTGATTCAGGTGCTCCTGTTAAAAAGTGGTTCAGTAACTGATTCCGACACTTGGAACTGGTTTTGAACTAGTTTAGATACATCTCAAGCAGGATAATATCATCCTCTTGGATTTGCAGTGTAACTCTATGAAATGAACACAATGTTAACTATTTAACAAGCAAAACTGATTTTTTTTAGCTGTTTGTTTTTGAATTTACAAACAAAGCACATTCAGCGGGGTGATTAAAAGGAAAATAAAGCAGCTATTTAAAGCTGACTGCCTGACCACTGAACTACTTAGTTGAACTGGTGACTCTTCCACCAGCGAGACTAGGTACTAGAAAGGCTCTGCAAGGTTGCGCAAGAGCAGTCTCTCTAGCACTGAGCTTGATGGACTTCTGGTCTGATCCAGCAGGGCTCGTATATTCTTATCATGCACATTTTGAGTGAGTGGATATATGAAGTCTTCCTTGGCCATCTGACATATCCATCCATCTTAGATATGTGAAATTGTCTGGGGTTCTGGCATGTGAGTATATAGTGTGTTTTTACAAAATCACACATCCTAATATTGACAGGTGGAAGTACATTGTAGGTATATTGTAGGTGGGATATCTGAGCAGGTTAACCTGATGGATATGAAGACACTACACCCAAGAAGTAATCTCCCCAGGTGTTTAGAAGAACAGTTCAGATCATTAGTTTTTTTGTTGTTGTTGTTTTGTATGTATGTATGTATGGAACAAGCAAATGCTAGGAACTGTGGATTACTTTCGTGGTAAGAGGCCCATTTTAAAAAAATGGAATTGGTTCTTTAAACGTTTCAAGTCTAGTTTCATAAGACCCCTCAAAAGTGTAAATTGAAAGTTTCCAAAATGGTTCAAATTCACTTCAGCTCCATTGGGCTGTTGCTAAGCAACCATCATATTTAGCTCTTATATTTAACTCATCAACCAAGAAGAGATTATAGAGCAAGTTGGAGAGTTGCCAGACAGCCATCGAGTGATTCCTACCTTCTCTTCTCTTTGCAGATGTTGGATGGTTCTTAAGTATCGTACAAGCTGTACTCCTCCAACATCCCGATCTTGCGAAGATATTACCAATACCTATTGGTCAATTCATCGCCACAATCTTTACAAACTTTGCAATTGCAATAACCCACCCCTCTCTCATTCATAAAAAAAAACCCTGAAGCTAAACTGTAAGTGTTCTCCTCTTGAGAACTTTGGTTCAAGGGGGGGGGGGGGATGTTATCATTTTGTTGGTGCCTGCTTTCATCATGGTGGTGCCTGCCATTCCCCCCCCCCCCCGAAGGCCTGCGCAGGCCTTTTATTGTATGTATCTTAAAATTTTACTGGCTATTCACATTTCTAACAACCTGATCCCGCCTAAGATGTGGCGGCTGGCCGAAATGGCAGGATGCGGTCCATGCTGGCACAGCTGGGGCTCACCTCAGGGGAAGGGGACATTTGTATTAAATTATGTATAAAATTATGCATGGGATGGAGAGAGTGGATAGAGGGACATTCTTCTCCCTCTCGCACAACACCAGAACCAGGGGACATGCACTAAAATTGAGTGGAGGGAGAGTTAGAACGGATAAAAGAAAATATTTCTTTACCCAGCGTATAATTCATCTGTGGAACTCTTTGCCACAGGATGTGGTGATGGCACCTGGCCTAGGTGTCTTTAAAAGGGGTTTGGACAGATTCATGGAGGAAAAGACCATCACAAGTTACAAGCCATAAGCAATGTCCTGGTTTTAGAAGTGTGTTTCCTCTGTGTCAGTTGCAAGGGAGTGTCAACGGGAAACAGGTTATCTTGTTGTCTGTGTGCTGCTCCCTGAGGCATCTGGTGGGGCCACTGTGTGATACAGGAAGTTGGACTAGATGGGCCTTTGGCCTGATCCAGCAGGGCTCTTCTTATGTTCTTATGTCCCCTTACCCCAGTGTAAGTCCAGGAGGCCCCAATGGGCCTCCTCAGATGTGTGCCAGCTCTTTAGCTGGCGCACGTCCGAGGAGGCCGTGTAAGGCCAGCCTGGGACGGGGATAAGGTGGAGCATGCCGCTGATATCTTCGCCAATCACCCCTTCTCCTGCCACCCCGACCTGCCCTCCTGCCGACTGGCACAAGAATTACCTGTGTCTGGCAGCGCAGGTTCTGGAGGACGGTGTAGTATGTGGTGCCAGCCTCTGCTTACTCATTCAGTGCCATGAAAATGCTTTACGGCACTTTTGTGACACCTAAGGCTGGTGGAGCACACACTCCGCTGGCCTAAAGATAGGCAGGATTGGGCCCTGCGTCAAAAGACTCTCAAAAAGCTTACAACAACAAAGGAAAACCCCACTGATTGAAACAGCCATATTCCAGTTGTGCTGCCAACAGTACATCATTCCTTTCTCCTCCCCTTTGTGTACCCTGAAAATCACCAACATGTTCTCATTTTGCTGCCTGTGAATAGGAAAATGAAATTATGTTTGGGATATGTGTGCAGCGAATTTACCTCAGACTTATGAAAATTGTTGTCTGTCTCTAGCCTGAGGGGGGGAATTAGAATGGACTTTGAAAAGAGGGAATTTCCTCACCTGTGAGAGATGGGAAAAAGCATCTGGGAGGTAAAAAGCAGAGTGTTTTTCAATGTAGGGCATGTGGCCAGTACATGGAAGAGGAGAAATTATTGATGGCCTCTTTCTTCGATCCCCTAATTACTCTTTAGAAATCTTTTGCCAGTCTGCTGTGCGATAAAGACGGGGAGACGCGGCTGTAAGTGATTTCACAGCCTGGCATATTAGGAACATCTGGCAGTGGTAGCTTTGCTTTGAACAATTTGTGGAGGCCCCTCATCACCTCCATCTGGTGCGCTCTTTCTCCCCTCAGGAGCAGAGTACAGGTGTGTCCACCAACCAGCACCCTGGGAAGAGTGGCAGCTTTGGCTTCCCAAACGCGTTCCGTGGCTTCACTGGGCGCCCACATGAAAGTGACGTACCCTGAGGTAACAGCTCTTCATAGCCATTGCTGCTGGTGTGTGTCGGTGGTTTCCAGCTGCGAACACAGAGACATATTCTTGGGGGGGGGAGAACAGTCGTTCCAGATGAGGGGGCTGCTCTTTAGATGAATGTCCCCGCAGATGGAAAGAGAATGCGAGTGAACTGCTTGCTGAGGGGACTCCCTGCTGGAGTTGAAGATAGCCATTGGTACTACAAAGCTGCCACAGCAGGGACCCCTGCCTCGGGACGGCAAGAACAGAGGCTCTTTCAAAAAATGGGGCACAGGGAAAGGTTGAAAAGGGCAAAACTACAACGGCATGGAGGAAAAGAAGTTTTTCAAAATAACAACAAAAGGTCAGTCACTCCTCCAAGCACTGTTGGGGGGGGGGGCTGAACGCTTACAAAGCAGGAGCACACACTTGTAGGAAACTGTCACTTCAACTTGTTTCAAGACAAACGCTCTTTTTTATAACAATACCTTTTCAATTTAATGTGTTCATTATTGCAGCCTGCCCCGTTCCGGAGGCTCCTAAGCAAAATAACCCTTAGCAAACCAGAATAAATCCTGTGTAAATGTGAGTTAAGCTCATGGCATGTCTATTATTGGCCAGTGTAATATCGGATCCACCTGGCTGCCTCAGAGGGAGAGGTGAGATAGCAAGGCCGCCTCCATCACCCCAGCTGGGACCAACTGCCATGCTCGCTCCTTCCATCCCATGACTGCTTCCTCAGTGGCATTCCACCTGGCTGACTCAGGGGGGACCCTGAGGTTTCCTCTATCGGTCTGGCTGCACCTACCTACCATTTGGCTCCCCTCTTCCCAGAACTGCCTCCATTTGTGCCCATTCCACCTGCTTTCATCAGCAAGATAAGTGAACAGTATGGCTCCCTCCATCGGGTTGACTGCAACCAATTACCATTTTCCTCCTCCATTCTCAAAATGGCTTCCTGCTTGGCCATTCCACATGGTCATTCTGTAACCCAAATATTGTATTATATATTATTACTCAGTGGATGAGTTGAGACTTGGTACTCAAATTTGCATATACTGTGTTGATCTGCCCAGCCCATTTCTTTTTCCTTTTGTACTGTGTCTCTTGCACTGTAAACTACCCTAAGAGCACTGGGACCAGAACAGTATGTGCATGCAAACAAATCACAATACAGGTGTCCCCTGCTTAACAACGGAATACGTTCCCGAAAACCCGTCACATAGTGGAACCGTCATTAAGCGGGGACCCTCTTTTGACAGCCCAATCACTCACAGAAAAGGGCTTGAACTTTCAGCACAGAGCTGAAAGTCCAAGCCCTTATCTGCCTGCAAAACAGCTGATGATCGGGTTGTCAAAAGACGTATTTTGGAATGACGAACGTCCGTCGTACATGCAGATCGTCGCTAAGCGATCCGTCACTAAGAGGGAGGGCGACACCTGTAAACAGACACACATAATATTAAATATGTTAAATACAGGACAGGAAGAAGGAACCTGTATGTACTTCACATTATGGGGTGCCTTTTCAGATGTTGGGAAAGTTGTAATCTTGGATGCATTCAGGGTTAAATTTGTAAAAAGTCTTATATTTGAAGAACCTTTGCATATTTATAGAATATAATTATAAATCATGGTTATTTTCTTATTCATAGCTCATAATAATTTAACAATGTTTTCAACAGGAGAGTAAATCCCCCCTCCTTCCCCATACAATCTCATTTCTTAAGCCAAATGGATTTGTGCCTTTGGCATGCATACCTAGTGCTGTTTAATTTTAATTTAATTGTGTAATTGTTAGCTGCCTTGGACCATTTTTGAGAAAAAGACAGTGTCGACATCTTGACAAATAAATAAATGTTTATAACAATAGTTCTTAGAGTGTAGAACTAGTGACTAGTAAACTAGAAAAGAACTAGTAGAACTAGTAAAAAGGATATAGTTGAATTGGAAAAGGTGCAGAAAAGAGCGACCAGAATGATTCGTGGGCTGGAGCACCTCCCTTATGAGGAAAGGCTACAGCGTTTGGGGCTTTTCAGTCTAGAAAAAAGGCGCCTGAGGGGGGACATGATTGAGACGTATAAAATTATGCATGGGATGGAGAGAGTGGATAGAGGGAAATTCTTCTCCCTCTCGCACAACACCAGAACCAGGGGACATACACTAAAATTGAATGGAGGGAGAGTTAGAATGGATAAAAGAAAATATTTCTTTACCCAGTGTGTAATTCATCTGTGGAACTTCTTGCCACAGGATGTGGTGATGGCACCTGGCCTAGATGCCTTTAAAAGGGGTTTGGACAGATTCATGGAGGAAAAGACCATCACAGGTTACAAGCCATAAGCAACCAGGTGCAGGGGAGTGGCAGCAGGAAACAGGTTATCCTGTTGGCTGTGTGCTCCCTGAGGCATCTGTTGGGGCCACTGTGTGATACAGGAAGCTGGACTAGATGGGCCTTTGGCCTGATCCAGCAGGGCTCTTCGTATGTTCTTATGTTCTTATGACCTATAGATGCCCTTGAGGAACAATTTCTTATGGACCGAAAACACAGGGAATGACCTCACCCCATCCCACCCCCAACATTACTTCTTATTTTCTCAGAGCGCAATCCAGACGATAGGTCCAGTGCCGGAGTGCTCGTGCCGTAAAGCATATTTGCGACGACTTGGGAGTAAGGGTGATCCATCCCTCAGGCGCCGGATGTCCACGCGGGCGGCGGCGGAAGGTCAGCACTCTGTCGCCTGCCACGTGGGCGGTCCAGCCGTGCGAGGGAGGGGGGCCATTGGCCTAGCCAATCTGGGAGGGGGCGGGGATGGCCTCGGCCATATCCCCATCCCCGCCGGGCCGGCTACGCCATTACATGGCCCACTCTACTTCCTCCAGCTATTTAGCTGGCGGAAATCAAAGGAGGCTGATAGGGCCGGCCCAGGTTTACACTTGGGGTAGGGGACGAGCGTCTGTGCAGGATGACAGGGGACGAGCCTGTGTACAGGATCCGGTGGGTGACCCTGGGCCCCTTCCGGATCCTTAGTCAGGATTGCGCTGCCCATACTAAAAGGTAGTATAGTAAAATCCAAAATGCTACACTTTAAAGCAGCTGTCACCAACCATTCGGACCTCACGGACCACTAAACGCACAATTTCAAATCCCACGAGTCACTAACATGATTTTTTAAAAATCCATTGCAGGCAAGTAGAACGAGACTAAGTCCTAGAGAAGCTCTGCAAGGTTTCTGTTAACCTTGCAGAGCCTCTCTAGGCTTAGTCTACTTGCCTGCAATAAGCAGCCTATTTGTTTAAGAAAGAAACGAAGCTTGGTGGGGAAAAAAAGTAAGAGCCGGGGGGGGGGGATCACCATGAACCACAAAAATTTTCTCGCAGACCATCAGTGGTCTGCGTGCCACCAGTTGGTGACTGCTGCTTTAAAGTACTGAAAGGCTCCTGTGTGCAGAGTGCTCCCCTGTCCCATGGGGCTATTATCAAATGACAGGTAAGGCAGTGGTAGCAGGCCGGCAGTTCCAGGTGATGGCCTTTCATTACCGCAGGCATCTCGCTCCTCACCATTTGCTCACCAGGTCTGCATGTGATTGGTGGCTGCAAAGCTACATTAGTGCAGGAGTCGGCAACCTCGTCATTATCATAGCACGTGCAATCGTTTCAAGGAGCAATGAGTCTTCCGATGGAGCCATAAAGACTTTTTCTACACCGTTTCGACAGGATCAGTTAATGATTAATAGATGGCGTAAGCATGGTCCTGACATCAAGGGTTTGTGTAATAGACGCTCTTGGTAGTAGTCGGAGAGCTCATCTGTCAAAAATAGTTATAGATGGCTCCAAGCAAACAGTCTCTTGACCTGGAGTCAAATCTCCCATTGGGGGTCAATTAGTTCAGGATCTCACAGATTGTTCTCATCAAGTGATGGAAGCAGGTTGCCCCGGTGGTTAATTAACTAATTAATAATAGACCCTCCAGAGGAATATTTCTTTTCACATTTTAATACCAATCATCTTGAACTTGCTTTCCACATGCCATATGAATCCAGTAGAAATATACATTAACCTGGACATAATTCTCATAAAAGTGATGATGGTCTCCCTGTAAAGTGAACCGATTGTAAGTTAGCCTATGACTGACTGCAATCCTATCCAACTTACACCACTGGTGTAACCAGCGGGGGAGGGCAGGGTGGGAGGCTTTGGAGGGGAGGGGAGATTTAAAGCCCCTTTGAATCCTCTTTTGGAGGGGATTTGTATCCCCTTTCCATTCTGGGGCCTCCCGTTCTCACTGCACCACTGGTTACACTGGTGGTGTAAATTGGATAGGATTGCGCTGTAAAAATATAGACTTGTATCTTCAAGCAGAATAAGTCCTGTCCACTCCTTGGAAGTCCTTGGATGAGATATTTCCACAATTCCATTTGTGTATTGTTCCTCTGGGTCATTCAGTCCATTCCATTCCTCCTGAGTTTCAGTTTAACTAAAATTTTAAAAGTTTAAAATTTAATTCCAGGATTGGAACATGAACACTTTGTCTTAGCCTTCAGGTGATATTTTCATCTTCTTCATACCCTTTGTTACTTCAATGCATTGTATAAATGGATTGTTGTTGTTGTTCAGTCGTTAAGTCGTGTCCGACCCTTCGTGATCCCATGAACCATATCCCGCCAGGCCTTCCTGTCCTCCACTATCTTCCTGAGTTCGCTCATTTTCATGTTCGTTGCATCAGTGATGCTGTCTAACCATCTCATCCTTTGCCTTCCCCTTCTCCTTTTGCCTTCAATTTTTCCCAGCATCAGAGTCTTCTCCAGAGAGTCCTCTCTTCGCATTAGGTGGCCAAAATCAGGGTTGATTTCATTTAGGATTGACCGATTTGATCTCCTAGCAGTCCAAGGAACTCTCAGGAGTCTTCTCCAGCACCACAGTTCAAAAGCATCTATTCTTCGGCGCTCAGCCTTCCTTATGGTCCAACTCTCGCAACCATACATTGCTACTGGGAACACCATCGCCCTGACTATGCGAACTTTTGTTGGCATGGTGATATCTCTGCTTTTTATTATGCTGTCTAAGTTTGCCATAGCTTTCCTTCCAAGGAGTAAGCGTCTTTTAATTTCATGGCGAAATGGATAAAGCACTGCAAAAAAAAGCAATTTTGGTGATATTTTAAAGCACCGGGGGGGGGGGTCAAACCTGACCTCCAGCACTCTGGGTACCTGGCAAGCCTGACAAATGGAGCTGTATGGTTCAAGAACATCGTCTAGGCCAGGGGTTCCCAAACATTTTAGCACCGGAACTCACTTTTTAAAATGACACTCTTGCGGTTGGACTCCTCTCCATTGGCCTGAGAGAGGAGAGACTAAGCCCAAAAAGTACTGACATTTATGGTTTAGATACCCCGTTGCAGAAGGATTTGAGTTACTGTAATTCTTTGGGTTAGTTGCACAATAAATAGTGATCATTGGAAGCCGGAGGTGTAGCACTTCTTCCATTAGCAAACATCAGCCACAATCCTAATCCGTTGTTATGTTGTTGCCTGCTAATCTCTGTTGTTAGTAGATTGGTGACTTCTAGTCCGCAACACTGGGTTGAAGATTCTTGTTTGGAGTGCTCGTGCTAGTCTTGTGTGCTTGGAAGGGGATGGTCATATTTAGGCTTTCCATAGTTTCCCAGACCCAAACCTGGACCCCCACCCTGAATAATTATTAATTAATTAATTAATTCCCCCTTTTGGGGGCGGCGCCTGAAATTGTTATTTAAATATTTATTTATGGCCACGAAAATGGCCATTTTTGCCGCTGCTGCCACTTACCTTGCTGTCCCCACCGCTCCTCCGCTGCCACCGCCACTGCCGTCGTCGCCTTCCCTCCGCCATGCCATTATTTTGCCCCCGCCTTTCTTCTGGAGCCTGGCCGGTCGCATCCAGACCGGCCCGGATGATAAGCCTAGTCATATTGGAGCAGCTAAAAGTAGGATCTGTGCAAGTTGTCCGAGTCAAGAAACAGCAGTTTGGAAGAAGGAAAATTGGCTAAAGATACACTGGGTGGCGGCTGGGGATTTTGAGCAGCTAGGAGACCCAGTGGCGTTCCTATGACCGCCCCCCCCCCCGGCGCCGGAAGTGATGCAATGGCAGCAGGTGTTATCGAGTACTCAGAGGCACAGGGCGGGCCGAACACGGCGACGGCGCTCCTTGCCCCGGCGAACAGGCTGATCCGCCACGCCACTGGCCGCCGTTGCACCCCCCCCCCCGCCTGCCGCCTGGGGCCTGATCCTGCCACCCGGGGGCTTACCACCCCAAGGCCCCCACCACTGACGACGACACTGAAGAGACCAATCAGGAGGTTCCCGGTTTGAAGCTCTCTCAGTCACGAACTCACTAGGTGGCTATATAGGCCTGCCAACTACTGTATTCTGTCTCGGCCTCAACCCCACCCCACATCTGCAATATGGTTCAAATTATACTTCATTGCTTCATGGACTTGTCTTAAGGATTGCAACAAAATAGCAAATGTAAAACACTTTGAACATTCAAGAGCACTCTGTCAATGCTACAGGAAGTATTATAATTACCCAGTTGCTTTGAGAGACCTGCTGCCTAACAGGAAGGAGTGCTTGCAGTTTGCTCCGCTTATGCTTTATTTGTATATTTGCAGAACAACAACACCACATTTCCAAAAATGCTCTCAGTCTCCAGTGCTCTCTCATCCCAAGGAAATCAAAGCAAGCAATGCCTCCTCCTCAGGACTTCTTACCAGTCAGAGAAGTGGGAAGCAGAAACTAATATATGTTTGCTATTAGCAAAGCTACAATTTGGGCTGGAAACGACGTATCTGGCCGTTTGTTCACTGGGTGCACAATGCAGCCCCCTACCTTTCAAACATTTTCCTTCTAGACACATACTTTCTCCTTGGTTTTTTATTATTATTATTTTTAAAAAAACCAAAAAAAAAAAAAAACACCCTTCTCTGTCATTTTCATCTGAGAAAAGTGAAATATTTATTGTGATGTCTTATCAACATCTGTCCAAGGCTATAATTATTTGCACTGGAGAAGGAATCTGTCTCAAAAAGAGAAAAAAAGGAAAATAAATTTTGCCTGAATGGAACATTATTGGCCCTTTCTCTGCAGGCGTACAAAGATTGCTTAACTGAAAGAAAAAGAGATAGTGTGGCATTCGTCTTGTCCCCACATCTCACCCCTGTGCATATCAAAAAATCAAGTCTAAATAACAAGGCATGCTTGTTATAAATGCCCATACATCATCTCTGCTACCCAAATAAGCGGCTTTCATAATAATGGCATGCAAATAGCATTGACAGAAGTCATGCAAATCATTTCACGAGTAAATCATGGTAATAAATTCCAGTTTGACTGAAATGGCAAAAAAAAAATCTGAGGAATTAGGAAAAAGCGGGAGGGATTCAGAAAGCAGATGGATCAGCATTCATCATTCCATTAGCTCCAACTGGACACTGTAAATTATTCCTCAGCTCTTGGTTAGGGAGTTGGATAAGCCTGAAGTTGAAATGTCTTGACATTTGTTTTTCTTTCAAAATGGGAGCTCTTACAGTGTTCCCCATAACCCCTAAGATGCAGGAATGTACCAATGCTACATCGAGACATGCCATTGTAATTGACTGAAAATGAAATCTGGAGGTAAATTTGGAGGCTGTTCCTGGAATAAACATCCTAGAAATATTAAAAGAAAGAACAGGAGTTTCAACAGAACAAACATCATTTCTCATGGAGTCTCCACATCTGTAAACCAGCCATAGCATAGGTTAGCCACCCAATTCCACTGTTAGTTAAGCTATAAATCTAGAAGCTACAGATCTAAAAGATCTAGAACTCCACCATGTCCTTAAGCAGTTCTTTAACATTAGCAAGAGAAGTACACACTGGCCACCCTCTGACTGCTTGCAAGAAGAAATTCATTTTGCTCAAATTAATAAATGGAGTTAAGAAAAAGAAAGTGAGAGTATATACTAACCCACCTAAACCATTTCACATGAATGGTGGAACTTCTCTTTTAGTTTATGCGTGGTTAGAACCTGGTTAGAACTGGAGAGGGCAGAAAAAAATCTAAGGAGGAACCAGTCATTTAACATGCCCTACAAGGGGCTATTGACTATAAGGTTCAAGATAAACCATCCAGAAAAGGTCCTACATTTGCCCAGCAAATGGCAGTTCATACATTTTGGCAGTTCATAAATATCAAAAATAAATGAGGCCATTTTATCCCATATCTCTCCCTCCAAAGAAGCAGTCAAGGTGGGTAAGATATCACATTAAAAACATTTACAAATAATAATGTACCCAAACAACACTAAGTGAACGTAATACCAGATAAAAATAAAACATCCTACCGAACCCCCCCCCCAAGCGGTGACGCAGCAACACTGACGTGGCCTCTGTTGCATCCCTTGGGGTGTTTTGCTTGCTGGAGGTCTCTGTGGGGTAAGGGAGCATTTGTCCCCTTGCCCCGGGTAAGCCCCAGCAGCGCTATAGGTCAACTTGGACATTCGCCATGTTGACCCATGCAGGCAGATGAGGTCTGGCTGGGAAGGGGGTTTAAATACGGTGTGTGTCACCAAACCCACCCCCTTCCCTGGGCCAATCCGCCCATCCCCTGCCCCATCTCGTCCCCTTTCCGCTCACTCCTTGCCCTGTTCCACCCAACCCTCACCCCATTCCACCCCCCGCGCCTGGCTTACCTGCTCTAGTGGGCTTCCCAATGTCCTCTGGCACATGTGGGAAGGCTCTGGTCTTCCTGCCGGTGCCCCAGCAGCTTGAATTGCCAGAAAGCGCTTTACGGCTGCTTTGTGGCAGTAGAACACACATTCTGCCAGTGCTAATCTTAGATAGGATTGTGCCTAAAATAACCAGTCTTGAGTCAGGCTGAATGTTTGCCAGATCAAAACTGTCTTCAAGAGACAACAGAATGGTATGAAGGAGAAGGTCAGGTGCACCTTGCGAGGAGGTTGTTCCTCCGCTTGGGGGCCTCAACAGAAAAGGCCCTTTCATGTATAGCTACCAGACATGACTCAGATGGTTGTGGGACTTGCAAAAGGATCTCCCCAAATGATGTTAAGAAAAGGGCATAATTCTTAGGCAGAAGTCATCTTCCCAAAGTCACCTGGTTGACTACTGTGAGAATCACAATGCTGTATTAGATGGGCATTTGGTCTTCTACAGCAGACTCTTCTTACATTTTTATGACCACCATCTTGCTGGGGCTGAGGCCTGAAGCAGATCATTTTTATTACTCCATAACACCATTCTGAGGGAAGTGAAAAAGATTTCAGGAGATCTGCATATTCCAGCATTGCCACCAAGTTTCAGCGAAAGCAACATGTTGAGATGTGTTTGGGGGATTCTGTTTGGAAGGACCATTCGTGACATTTCTCCACCTGAAATCAACAGGACTGAAAGGTAGGTGATAATATTGTCTTGAATGGCACTTACCGTATACTAGCAGCCTTCACTGCTTGCTGAAGCAAGCCACCAATTCCCCAAACCTGTTCTTTTTTACAAGATGAGGAAGAAAAAGAGAGTGACATATACAAAGCAAAAGGACAACCTGCACAAACTCTACAGGATCACAAATTACAAAGGGGCAGATTGTTGGTGTCTCCTTGGACAACATCAGTGCTACCATAATTATTGCATCCAGTGCCTAGAGGCCAGGTAACAGCTCCATTAGAAATGCCAGAGAAAAGAGAGATGAAATGGAGCCATTAGACAGAATCACTCAGCAGGGCTGGGGCCGCCAGAGAATATGACGGGGAAGAGCTCTTTTCTGTGAGTTCTCAAGCTGGCGGAATGGCAGGATCCAGTAATGCAGTGGGAGAAACTGTGCAAGACTCAGAATGGAATAAAGTGAGGTACAATTACACACGCTCTTTCAGTAGAGAAATGACGCAGAACTAAAGGGTTAAACCCGATTGGATCCCCTTTACAGTAAAGGATGAATACAGTAAACTCCCAATCTAAACATTCACACATTAACACCCCAAGCCGAACCCCTGCTGGCTCAGACCGTGGAGCACTGCCGATGGAGCAAGTGCTGCATGCTATGGGCCAGCCGGGGTTCAGAAAGCCCAGGAGAGGTAAGACATGTTTTACTTATCTCTCCATAGGCCATCTGGTCCCCTGTGAGTCTCCTCAGACCTATGCCAGCTCTTTTGCTGGTATATGTCTGAGGAGACTCAGGGGGCGGGTCCAGGCTGGGAAGGGGGGATAAGTTCTGGCATGTTTGGCTGCCGCCGAGCTTCACCTCCCTCCCACCCCAAACCACCCCTGGCCTGGCCCACTCTCCACCCTGATCTGCCCTGCTGCCAACTGACCACCAATGGCAGAGGTTCTGCAGGCCAGTGTCACCCGCGCACGGCCTTAGGAGCTTTGCCCTGGCAGCAGAGACCATGGGACGGCAGAACAGCTGCCATGCCAGTGGCCCTGGCCTCATGCTAGCAGATCGCGGAGATTTGCCATTTGTAAGGCTTGGATAGGATTGGGCCATTTATGTCATTCCAGAGAAGTCATCACTTCAGCTACGATTTGGGGTTGATGGTGCAAACCGCACCTCCCACGAAAATGTGCCAGTATTACTGAAATTACCCTGGGACGCTTCTCGCGTCCCGGAGGCTTTGCCCTGCCCCCGCGGAGCACCCCAGGGTGGCTGCACGATCTCCCAGCCACCTGATTGGCTGGGAGGTGGTCACGTGGCCAGGCAAGCGACTGAGGAATGCTGTAGTGCGGCGCGGCTCCTCAGTCACTGCCCGGGAAGCAACCCCTCCCCCCTCCCTTGGCATAGTCTGGGATTAGCCGGTCGCCCTCGGGGGCCAGGTAGGAATTTTTGGCCTTCAGTGAATTGGCTGAACTGCTGTTGGTCTTTTCGCCTACCTCAGACTGTGTCCGGGGGAAGGGCCTTTCTAGCCAGTGGGTCACCTGGCAGGTGGCGTGCAGGTATATAGAATTGGTAGGGAATCAGCGTGCATCTTGAGGTCGGCAAAGTCTGGAGGTGAGCCAGGACCGCTCACACACGACACTTGACCGGGTCGGTGAGGCTGGCTGGCAACCCCCCAGGCTGGAGCAGGTTAATACCATCAATGGCCTAGCCAGTATGGGAATCTAACCGCTCCGCTGTCTCAACCCCTTAGGGGGTTGGCTGTGATAGGCTCCCTCGGGCAATGACTGAGGGGGCCTGGAGTCAGGATGTTACGCCAAAACAAGTCAGGGGGAGGGAGACAGCTACTGCTGTTTCCCCCAATTAGTGCCCGCACGCCTGGGGTGGTTTGAGATCCCCTAGTTAAGTTACCTCTGCAGGTCTTGTTGTAAATCAATTAATAAAGTGACCATTTCTCCAAATCGTGCAGTTGTCTGGTGTGCTTATTCTGGGGAGGTGTAAGGGTAATTATTTTGACATCTCTTGAAGTCCCTCAGGTCTTTTGAATGGAGGAAATCCAAAATATTTTTAATGCTTTTAAAATGTGACTATATTTTTTCGATTGTATTTTTTGTATATATTCTTGTTGTAAGTCGCCTTGGGTTCCTTCGCGGAGAAACACGGGATAGAAATATTGTAAATAAAATAAAATAAATAAAATAAAATATGCTGCCCAGTATTACTGGTCACTTTATTCTCCCTCCTCTCTAGCTATATCCTTGTAATTGAGAGCCTGTGTTTTAAGTGTTTCATCTATTATTATTATTATTAGTATTAGTATTAGTATTAGTATTATTATTATATATTATTATTAATAATAATAATAAATAATTATTATTGTTAATAAATAGTCCCTATTTTCTACAATGAAGTAAACTCAGAGGTGTAAAAATAGTCTCAAATATGCTACAGATAGTGTCTGTGACATCATAGAGTTAGGAACAGTTGGGAGCGAAAGAGAGCATGTTAGGTGCCCAGTAGAGGATCAAGGTTGTCATATTAAAGCTGCCTGATATATGCATCTTGCCCTGTACTACTGCTTCTATTTTCTGGGAGTGGTTTTTCAAGTTCTGAGACGGAGGTCATTCCTAGCCTCACTATAGAGTCATGCCGGCCACATGACCACGGAGGCGTCTTCGGACAACGCTGGCTCTTCGGCTTTGAAATGGGGATGAGCACCACATCCTAGAGTCGGACACGACTGGACTTAATTGTCAGGGGTCACCTTTACCTTTACCTTTAAGCTGAAAATGCCAGGAAATGAACCATCCACATGCAAAGAATTTGCACTACCACTGAGCTGAGGCTCCTTCTACAGCTGGCTAATGGTGTTGAAATGGACTAGTCCTGGTTTAAGGCTAGGTGCATAAACTAGGGACATAAAATAGGGAAACATTGCTCGTCTTATCTAAACTCTAGTATTTCCTTTAAAATTCCTTCACCCAAGCAGAGACATCAACATATCTTTCAGGATTTCTCTAAGGCCAAATTCAGTGCCAACCCTAGGGATGCCAAAGTCAGTGTACCCCCTCCCACCATCTCCATTGTCTCTTTGTCTCTCTTGACATAAATCCTTGTTGTTTTCTCAGGCACAGTAGGGCTTGTAAACCAATGGAAGTGAAACTGTTTGTTGGAAGGTGTACTCTGACAGTATAGGCAACAGACTGTGAAGGGGAGGAGGTTAGGTCTGGCGAGAGTTGTTGTTCTAGTTGCACTGCTAAATTTTCAGGGGCGGATCTGCATACACCACCACATCTGGATGGGATGTTCCCAAGTTCATGCCCTGAGTTTGAGACTCACTGCGCAGCGCAATCCTGCACAAGTATGTGGCAATGGAACGAGCATTCCGTCAACGGAAGTAGTCACGAATGTGCCGTAAAGCATGTTCGCTACTACTCTGGAGCAGGGAAGGCCGGTGCAGAGGCCGGCCTCCCTCGCTCCGTCGACAGAGCACCCCTGTGGTCGCCGGACCAGGTAAGCAGGGATCCGGCGGGGGCAGTTCGCTGGGCGAGGGAGGGAGGCAGTGGCCCAGCCGGCCTGGGAGGAGGGGGATGGCCATATCCCGGCCCCCACCGGACGGCTGGGCCGTTACACAGCTTCCTCTGACTTCCGCCAGTGATTTTGATGGCGGAAATCCGAGGAGGCCGGTCGGGCTGGCCTGCATTTACACCTGAGGAAGGGGACGAACATCCCCTTCCCTGAGTAGGTGTCCGGCCTGGCGGCAGCCCCCCAATATTTGTATGTTATGTTGTTGTGGGCACTCACATTTCCAATGGTTTTATCTGCTTCATTCCCAGCAGTGTTGTCCTTCTAAGTCTTTTGAGATGGGCCCCTTTCTTTGGCATTGTGTGTTGTCCCAGTGATTTTGTCTCACACCTTCTGTCTTTTGGGGACTGTATAATTCTTTTGCTGCTTTCCGGTCACTGATGTCCTTGTGCTTTGGAAGTGATGCTGCTCTCTGCATCCTGTCATCTGAGCTAGTGGCCATCACCAAACTATGTGGTAGTGTGTTCCATGCCTTACCTTCCGTTCTGTAAGGTGACTATAACTGTGAAGTTTATGTAGTTTTCATCCATGCCAAGCAGTATTTTATCCTGTTCCCTTGGCCTTTGACTTTGCACTTTGGGTGATGCAGGGAGGGACTAACACATGACTACATAGGGTCATCTCTCACTGCATTTGCAGCCCACACATTGCATATTTTAGTCGCTTCTGCATGGTTGTCGTCAGTTGTCTATTTCCACCCAGTGTTCTAATTTCTTAGGTGAGTGAGATGCTAATCAAGCAGCTTGAGACCGAGAAGCTGATGAAAATAATCAAATCCAAATTTGTCCAGAGGGAAACACATTCAGCTTTGAAGTAGGAGAGAGGAAATTGTCATGTTGAAGCCATCGGAGACAGGCTTCCTGTTACAAAGAAGACCCTGGGGAGACGGTACCTGATTTGCTCCTAGTCGGCTTGGCATCTCAGTGACAGGGCAATTGTAATTAGAAGGAACCAAATGAGAAAGATGCCAACTTGTAATTCAGACAGCTGAGTTAAAGATACACCACATTCTGCTTAAATTGGAGGGTGTGAGTCGCAGGTATCATGCTAAAAGGTAACAAGTTTCCCCCTCTGGGGACGTCTTTACATGAAATTCAGATCAGTCTCCAAGGAGAAAGAAAATCATATGCAGACACTGGGATCCAGATGTTCACATGATTCCCACTGGAATTGTCAGCTCTTTCAGGAAGAATGAGGGAGGGAGAAATCACAGGTTTAATTTTGATTGGAATATCTCAGCAGCACCTTTGCTGGCAGGGCAGCAGGCTTTTAAATGGTACATGACTTCCTTTCTATACCAACCCACAGAGCCAAACACCTCAAACTATTTGGTTGTTTGTGCCCTGGATGCAGCGCAAGCTGCACCAACCTTGCTGCATTGTAGGGCGCAAGGTTAGATAGGATTGCACCGTAAGTATGCGACTGTTGCTCTGTGTGTGCAGCCCTGGCTGGGGACTGGACTGAGGAATCATGCATGCAGAACCTCTTTGCACATGCACTCTTCATCCAGCGACTGACATTTCAGTCGCTGAAATGGTGCTCCTACACCCCTTTTTGGTGCCCCTACACCCCTTCGCTGGGTTGGGATGTCCGAGTATTCTTCACATTTCCAGGAAACAGCATAAAGTCCCTGCAAAAGGCATTGAGCATGTGGCTGAATGGAGCCCACAGTACTGAGCACAGAAACTTCTGAATGTCGTAAAAAGCAGACTCTAGGGGGGTGCAAGTTCACTCCAGCACAGTATGTGCAATGTAGCTCAAATATTAACGTGTTTAAAAGAGTGTTTACTGCGAAGGAGATGGGAGATTCATTATTGGCAGAAGAGTGCCATAAGCCGGCCTCCTCCAGAGGCACAGAAGTTACTAGCAATGAAAATGATGCTTGCGAAGGACCGAGCCATCTGCAAATTTACACGTTTGATGGCTTCTGGGGAGGGGGGAGGGAAGCATGAAATTATTCTGAAATACTGATGAGAAAGTTCAAAAAAGAGGAGAGGCAAGTACTTGGGAAATATAATAAGAAAGTGTTCTGTTTTCCTGATAAAGTCTAGCAGAAATAGTAATTTCCGTTTATGTATTTTTTCCCCTTCTTAAATGCCATCTTTCGCGTTCCCCAAGGGAGCTGTAAAATATACATTCACCTCCCAATACTAGAAGCCCTCTGTTAAACAATGCATCCAGATGATGATGTTTCTACTGTATTTTCTGCATCCCTCCTCACATCCAAACTCGACGTGTCTGGAACCATGAAAAAAGTCACACGGTGAGTGACAGGCATCTGGGGACAGTATATTAAACTTTGATGCCATTCAATAAAAATACATCAAGGGAGATGAAACCTTTACAATTCTCCGACACATTTTTTCTCGATGATGTTTCAAAAACAAATAAAGAAAAAAGAACGAAAGAACCTGGGGGTCACAATTGAACACGCTGCAATGTTTCATCAAGCACATCTCTTCAAAATGTAACCTGACAGTATCTTTTCCATTTCCCGTTCTCTCACCTAAATGCATAAAAGATGTGCAAATAATGTTGATTTTCCTTTTGTAAATAAAGATTTGGTTCATCCATTTAACAGTTTGGTTTCCATGCCTCGAATTACAAGAGTAACATTTTCTTCAGAATTCAGGTTGGACAAAATTTGGTTTGAACCTGCAGGGGTGTGAAAATGTCATGAGACATTTCCTAAAGTTTGATAAAATTGGAATTTAGCTTCCCTCAGAATATGGGAAGGAACCATAGCTCAGAGACAAAGTACCACTTTTGCATCTACAACAAGGATTCAGTTCCTAAGGTCATTCAATCCCTGATTAGTTGAAAGCATCTCAGATAGTAGGTAGGGGAAAAGACCTTTGCCAAGATGTGAAAGGACCCTTCCAGAGAAACTTCACTAGTTTTATCCAGTTTGTTCTGGTTTCCCTTGAAAGTCATTGAATGTTTCATCGACTTTTGGTGAAATGACGGTGGCAACTCTACAAAATACGAAACGGACGTTGGTAGAGTGACCGTCTCATATATGCCTGAAGATCTGAAGGACGGCAGTTCGAGACGGCCGGAAGTGTCTGTGTCTGTCAGAGAGATGCCGGCATGCCGAGCTGATATGTTGCAGAGCCTCTGTGGGGGAGTGGAACTGCAGCTGCAGCACTTGAGTGGCAGTCAAGGTTGCCTGTCAGCAGAAGCGTGGGGAGGTGAACGTCAGAGAGAGAGAGAGAGAGAGAGAGAGAGAGAGAGAGAGAGAGAGAGAGAGAGAGAGAGAGAGAGAGAGCTGGACTGTGAAAGAAACCATCTAGAATGAAGGGTTCTACGAAAGATTAGAACATATTATTGTATTGGAAAAATCCCTTGGGGTTTAGAAAGTCTGCCCTTGTAAACCGCCTTTGAATTAAAGTTGGAGGACAAATCCGATGATCAAAGAAAAGGCAGTATATAAATACTGGATTATTATTATTATTTATTATTATATGGACTTCGCCTCCTGAGAACCATGTTCCTTCACCCACTGCTATTTTGCAATTTACTGTCCCAGTCTTCCATTTAACATACATAAGGATGTCTGTGGTTGGACTCCCAAGAGAGAGAGGACCTATTACCTGTTCTCTTCCTTCCATAAATCATTCTTCTTCCTTCCATGTGGTACTGAACACAGCCTGAAAGAACTTTAAAATAAGGAATAAAACTCAATGTACTCACATTCAATTAATATTAGTCATATTATTAATACTTGCTGGTTAAGGACTTATCAGCAGATAATTGACCTTGTCAGTGTTCAGCACCCTTTCCATTGCTCCAGGAGCCTTTAAGTCCCATCATGCTTAATTATAACCTGAGAAAGCCAAAAGGAAGGGTTTTTTCCTCGCTCTCCCCCCCCCCCCGCCCTGCTTAAGTGCAAAATGCCAACAAGAAAGGAGAGGGAAAATGAAAAAAAAAATCTTTTCTGAGGTATTTAATTTTCCTCAATTAATACAGTGGCTCCTGCAGAGTGATTCTCCCCAGGGCTTGACATATATACCTGTCTTAGACCACCAGACAGCTGACGTACAGTACGTGTCCAGACAGTTTTCCCTCCTTGGGACTTTTGACAAAATAAACCACATGCTCATTATGGCAATTGTAGGAGTGTTGGTGTGTCACCGCACATGCTGAGACCTGCCACCCCAACCCTGCAGGGGTAATCTTGTGCTCTGAGGATACAAGCTGGGCCCTGGTAGACCAGAGCAGAGGCATCGGGCTGCCTGGGGCAGGGGGGCGGTCCACTCCTGGGTGGATCGCGGGAGGCGACTACTGCACCATGGCGGTGGCAAAAAAGATGCGAGCGGGTGGTGGTCAAAAAAGGCGCATGCTGTTTGGCCCACCTGCCCACCTTGGAAATCTTGGAAATCTTGAAAAGCTTTAAGCAGCTGCTGCGACGACGTCACCTCTGGCGGGAGGGGGGCATTTTCTTTCGAGGTCCCCCTCCCGTCGGGCATAGGTACATCAATGGAGCAGAGTCCCATCTAGTCCAGCATCCTCTTTCCCCTGTGGCTGACCAGTTACCTCCAGAAGCCCACAAGCTGGCCATGGACTTAAAAGCCCTTTCCCACTGTTGCCCCCAGCAACTGGTACCCAGGGCCATACAAACTCCAAGTGTGGAGGTTCTATGTAGCCACTGAGACCAACAGCCAGTGACAGACTGCTCTTCCTCTATGAATGTGTCTAAAGACCTTTCAAGCCATCTAGGCTAGTAGCCATCATCGCAAACTATGGCAACACATTCCAAGGTGATGGTAGCTGATGCTACTATATGCACACAAGGCTCTCTCTGGATCAGGGCCTGTGTTCCGAGCACAGAAGAGATGTAGGTTGTCAGTCAGCTGGTCATTTGTAACATCCTATGATGGGAATTAAGAATATTTCAATACATTTCAGAAATCTGAAGAAGCAAGGAAAGTAGTTGCCTTTATTCATCCTTAGTTTGTACCCTACAGCACAAGCCTATGCATGTCTACTAAGAAGCAAGTCCTATTGTGTTCAATGGGACTTACTCCCAGCTACGTGTGCATGGGATTTTCAGCCCAAGTTTGTAGGGCAGAGAGTTATTCATTTGTTTAATTAATTTTAGACACCACCATCTGAAAAACTCTGGCCACGTGGTGCTGCTTTATGATTTCAATCCACTAACATCCGAGTCATATTTCCACCACCCTTCCCAGCTTGGAATGTGCGTATCCTCCCCTCCCCCCCCCAGAAATGTCATTTATTATATAGGAACTTACTTGTCTTCCTTTGAACACTCTTAGATGTTTCCCCTTTGAAGGAACCCTGAAATTTCCTTCATGTTTTACTTTTTTGACATTTCAGTGGCAACCCTATTTCTGGCCTTCTCAATCACAACTACCCAAACAAAAATCAAAAGATAGACAGACCAGAGAAATTCCTGAAGCTAATTGCCTCGTGCCACCCTTCTGCCTCTCATGCCTCCCACCCTCCCCTTGTTCCACCCTGTTCTTCCCGCCCGCACCCTGTTCCACCCACCCAACGGACTCACCTCCTTTGATGGGCTTTCTTTGCCCCGCTACTGTGCGCAGGGCCTCTATGTTGTCTCCGGCAGCTGTCCAGAAGCACATTGCTACGCACATTTCTGGATCACTGTTTGCAATGACTGGGAAGTGCGTTCCACTGCTGAAACTCTAGTTCCGCCAGTGGCAACAGCGGATAGAATTGGGCCGAGAATTGTTTTAAAAGCCGTTCTTTATATTCACTCATTAACTGGATTGTGAATCAGGACTGGCCCATTTGGGAGGGGTGAGGATTTTATTTTGACTTGTAATGAAAGCAATGTACTGGTCTCTGAGTTGAAAATCAACATATTGCCAGGCAACTCCGTCGTTTTAAAAACTTTTATTCAAAGTTAACAAGATGTTGTTAGCAGTTTTATGTTTCGCCCCCAAAACACATGGGGCATCCTCAGAAGTAAGACAGCATAACAAGGAGACAACCCAAATATACTATGAGCCCCCCAAAACCCGGATGTATCTGACTCGCAAATACCCAGCCGGCATCGCTATTTGCATCTAATTACAGCGTTCCGGAACAGAGCCGACTCCCGCTAATTGAAAAGATCCGCAACAGCCTAACATTGAAACCCAGGGGGAGGGGGGGGCAATGATAACTGCGGCTTAAAGAGACAACCACCCAATTATGTAATACTCTAACAACACTCAAATTATCTGTACAGTAAACCCCAGTAAACGAATAAATAAATGAAACCTCATTATGCTGTCTTACTTCTGAGGATGCGCCATGTGTTTGGGGCAAAACGTAAAACTGCTAATAGCATCTTGTTAACTTTGAATAAAAGTTTTTAAAACGACGTAGTTGCCCGGCAATATGTTGATTTTCAACTCAGAGATTTGGTCACGTCGTGACAACTTGCAAACTTATTCAATGTACTGGTGTTTGTATCAGATAGAAATGGGGGGGAGATGGGGAAAAATTCATACGAATCCCATGACACAATCTGTCCCTTTGGTTTTTGAGGGTGGATTATGTCATCTGTGTGTGCTAGGACCGAGAGGCTTATGGGTAGCCTTCGCATGTCCCGCTGCAACAAAAAACTCGGTTCCAACTCCGAATATAATGATGAGTTTCCCCACTCAGATACGGCAGCAAGTTCCACCTGTCTGAACTCTAGAATACACCACTGAATTCTGCATGGAAATAGAAGGTAAACCAAATATCACATTTATCCAATTTTGTATAGCTTCTCCCGCTTCTATTGGTTAATGAAGTATCAAAGAGCTACATGGGCCACTGGTTCCCTGCAGTCCCTGACGAATGAAATATCCGCTTACTTCCCATGTGGGGCATGAAATGTCATCAAGGACTACCCTCAAACCCATTTCCACAGGACTAGCAACTCGATTTTGATTTAATTTCTGCATCAGATTAGATAGCAAATATCGTGTATGTGGTGAGGGTCATAGAAGAAATCACACGGACGACCTGTGAATAGCGTTTGGGCCTCCCTAACTCTGTAGAGAAGACTGGTTGTATTCCATGGAAAAGTTTCAGGAGAAGCAGGAAAGGTACAGTTGAGCTTTCTACCCTTCTCTTAGATTTCCAGGACACCAGTTTGGATTTCAGTAGCATCTCTGTGAATAGAGAACAGTGGATCCTGATCAGATCACCTACCCTGCTGTTTTTGGCATGAAAGTCCTCTCTCTGCTGGAGTCTCCAAGAAGAAAATACAAGAATTGAGCAGAGAGGCCAGCAGCAGACAAGAGAGAAAGGAGGGGGGACCCTTTAAAGAGAATGAAACATGCAGTTCAAAGGCTAGAAAATGGGAGGGAGTGGCAGGTAGGTAAACGAGCAGGTGCCCTGGAGGGAGGGAGACAGACACAGCAACACACCGAGACATGAAATAGGCTTGCTGATGACCCTTAGAGTTGACCGTGTCATTTGAACTGAATCGTTTATGGATTGCTGAAATGTCATCTCCTGGCTCAAGAACTCAGAGCCTCAATGGAGGAAAGAGACAAATTCCTCAACGTAGTAAGCATGAAAAGCCCAATACTGACATTGACAGTGCAATCCTTCGTAACTTTCGAAGGGTGGAGCGTGCCGTTCAAAAGTGTCGCAAAGTGCCGTAAAGCATGTTCGCGACTACTTGCGAGTAAGGGCCACCGGCACAGAGGGAGGCCGGCAGCCCTCACTCTGGTGCTGGTCGTTGCTGCGGCCGCCAGAGACAGGTAAGGGATGCACTGGTGGGGGCGGTCTGAGCTGCGAGGGAGGGTGGCTGTTGGCCAAGTTAGCCTGGGAGGGGTGGGGATAGCAGCCGCCATATCCAGAAGCGTCGTTGGGGTTGGGGCAGGGGGGCATGGGCCCCAGGACGGGGGCCGGACGTGGCGGCGAAGGGGCGTACTTGCCTCCGTTTCGCATTTCCTCCGTCTCGGTGTTGGGCCCTCCCTGGAGCTCGAACGGCTCCAAAATAGCAAGTAAAACGGGGGGGGCGTAATTGGAGCCGTGCTGGGCACGCTCATGCAGCTGACGTCACGCCCGGGTCACGTGGGGGCGTGGTGTCGGTGCCCCCCTCCCACAATCACCACTGGTCATATCCTTGTCCCGTTCCCGGGCCAGTGCGGCCATTACACGGCCTTCTCGGACTTACGCCAGCTCAATAGCTGGCAGAAATCTGAGGCCCATTGGGGCTTCCCTGCGCTACACCTGGAATGGGGATAGGATCCAGTGGATCTTTACACTGGATTGTGAGTGATGTAGAGAGTAAGTCCATATTAAGCTCGCTGTCTTTCCCTGGTTTGGGATGATAGGGTTATACATGATGTAGAGACAGTGAATTTCTTCCTCTCTAATATAACTAGAATTTGGGTTCATCCAATTAAACTGATTCGAAGTAGACAGGGCAGACAAGGAAGGACTTCTTGATACAAAATATAATTAATTATGGAATTCTGCAATAGGGGGTGGTAATGGTCACTAGCTTAGATGGCTTCATAGGTGATCAGAACAAGTCATCCTGGATACATCTATCAATGACTATTAGCCACAAGGGCACTATTAAGCTTTCAGGGTCAGAGGCAGTGTGGGACTGAACATTCCTTGCTGGAGGGCAGCGTTGGGAGAGGGCTATTGATTCCAAGTGCCACTTCTGGGCTTGCTGAAGGCATCTAGTTGTCCTCTCTGGGAAGCAGAATGCTGGACTAGATTAACCTTTGATCTAGCAGCACAGATCTTATCGAAATCTAAACAAAATCTTATAGAAATCAACAGCTACTAACGTTGACTGCTAAATGCAGTCTCCATGCTGAGCAGCATGATGCTAAAGGTAGGTAACGGGATGGCTCTCTCCATCTCGCTGTACTTGGTGAGCCGTCTAGACTACAGGCACCCCAGATCACCACTGTTGGAGACAACAGGATGATGTAGTAGAAGGAATTTTGGTCTGATCCTGCATTTATTTCACTTTATTTATTTCACTTAAACCACATTTTTATACTGCACTTTGTTCACAATCTGCAGCTTACAAAGGAAAAAAAATGTTCTTGTATTACTGTGATACAAAGAAACAAATCTAGTTGTATTGCAAAATTCTGATTAGGGCATAAGAATGATTGTTTTAGCAAGTTACACTTCAGTTCCAGCATCAGAGGGAAAATGGGTAATGGACCCTAGTGGTCCCATATCACTCCCTAGTCACTTGGCAGGAAAGTAACAACCAGTAATGACTAACTGGTAACTGTGGCAGGAGCACCTTCCTCTCCTTTATCTTGCCTAGGAGGAAGCCAGAACAGAAGAAAGGAACCATCACATAATTCCAGGACGTTTTGGGGAGACTAAAATGGCAGCCCTTAGACGGGAGACGCCGGGGAATGCCAGTGAATTTTGGCCCTTGTTGTCAAAATTTGCCCCATCCCTGAAATGTAAACTGTGAAGTGCTTTTGTCCCTTTTCACAAGCAGACATTCCCCCATTCACCTGGTAGGTTGTCTTTTGAGAACTTCTGATCCTGTTTTAAATGCTACCACCAAGAAAATGAGGTGAGGGTGTGTGAACATAACCATTATTTTTGTTTGTTTGTTTTGTTTAGGCATACAGCATCATAAATGCTCATTAACATTTACAAATAAATAAAACAGGGCATTGTCCCAACTTGGAGCCTACAGTCTGTGTTGTATTGAACATTGGTCAAAGGAGTGGGCAGGAAGAGGACACAGTAGCCAACACCTGGGCCCAGATTGGAAGAGGCAAAGGCAACAAGGGAAATATATGAGCAAACATGTTTACTGCGCAATCCTGCGTAAATAATCCATCTGCTGAGTGCATGCTCCGCAGGGTGATGTAAACATGCCATAAGGGCTGCTGGGCACGGAACCCTGCTGCAGCCTACTGGAGGAAGGTAAGGCTCCCGTCGGTGGGTGCAAGGCAGGTCAGGCGGTGAGGGAGGGCGGCGGTTGGCTAAGCCGAGGACGGGGATGTCGGCCACGATATCCCTGTCCAGTTCCCGGGCTCAGCGGCCGTGTATGGCCAGTTGGTTATCTTGGATTTCCTCCAGCTCCATAGCCGACAGACATCTGAGAAGGCCCATTGGGGCCTCCCAGCACTACACTGGGGAAAGGGGACAAACGTCCCCTTCCCCCGAGGAGACCCTGGGCCATGCCAGAGTGGCCCAAGAAGAGCATAGGATCCTGCAGGCGGCCCTATGGGCTGCCCGCGGATCTTTACACAGGATTGTGCTGCTCAATGCTTATGGTGGGGGAAAGACTGAAGTTTCCCATAAACATGAAAGCAGAAAGACAATGTGACACAAGTCTGCAGACAGCCTTAAAGGTAAGGACAAGCATTTGGGGAGGATGCAAAAGGTAAAATAAGAAGCCAGCGCAGAGTTGTAATTAAAGTAACAAGTAAACTCACCTTAAGAAGTGTATGGTATGAAGATGCATACTTGTGGTTTCTTGGATTTATATTCCTCATGGGTCAGATAAATTGGGAAGAGGGTGGAGTCTTTAGCCTCCCTCTGTTGGACTTTCTAGAGTTGGCAGGTATGAAATCACTCCCCGCCTGGGACTTTCTGAGCATGAAAAGGAACTGAGCGGGAGTCTCTGTCAAGTTGAACAGAGAGTGTTTTATCAAGCAAGGAACATTACTGTCAAGAAATTACAACCTCAGCATTGACATAAATGTTGACAACGCCATTTCCACTGATAGCGGCATCAGAGCAGATTATGATTCACAGAGGACTGCCCAAAGAGTGATGATTTAGATGAAACGCTCCCAAATAAGAAAAATTCTGTAAGGGAAGCTGCGGATGACAAGGCTTTTATCGGCCCACTGATGAGATGAAGCACGGTCTCGATTCCATTCTCAGAAGCTTCCTGCCTTCAGAGATGAACTAGCCATAATGAAAACGCACTCCCGCCACTTCCCCACCCCAACGCATCCCCCCCTTCTTCAGCCCCTACTTGATGGCAGAGAAAACACAAGATGATGGGACAACACGAGGCCAGCCGTTGCAAAGAATAACATAGCATTTGTATGCAGCCTGCACAATGAATGTCCGCCGCAACACGGGATCAAATCCATGGTTCCTTTAATTGCAGTGGTCACTTGATCTGAACCATAATCCTGCAAGCTCTGCTTTATGGCAAGGGCTCCGTGAGTTATGTGGTTGAACCTTCTTGTGCATGTTGAAAACACTGTAGAAATCAGAACCTGAGGTCAAAGACTCTGCTTTAAACATAGTAAACTCTCCCCCTCCCTCTCTCTCTCTTTTCCATGTGACACACACACAAACACACCCCACCCAAATCAGAAATACTGAGAACAAGGGCATGAATGGGGACAAAGTATGGGGTGAACGTATCAGCGGCTGTGATCAGGCTTCTGGTCGTCGCCCCCCCCCCCCGAGTGAGGGCATGAGTCATTGCCTTGAGATGCCACACACTACTGGACTGTTAGGGCCTTCCTTATTTTAACAGCAGCATCAACTAGCTATTGTGTGTCTTGTAGTGACAATTTTCGTCATGTTGGGGGTTGCTGCAACTACCTCCAAATGCCCAGGCTGAGGCACACAGGGCTTCATTTTTCTTAGTTCAGTTCAAACCAGGGTGGCAAAATACCTGGAAAACAACTTGGTATGCCCCCCCCCTTTCAAGCCACTGCCAGATGAGTGGGGGAGAGCTGCATTTCCCCCCCCCCCCGGTTCCTCTCCAATAATGTATGTTTCTTTTAAAACCTTTTTTTCCCAGATGTTGTGGACTAGGAGTAGTCCAGAGAACAGGAAACGTGTTTTGTGTGTGCCAGGGCTGCCAAGGCTACTGATGTTGTACTGTGGAGAAAAGTCATATGCTGGCTGTCTGGTTGACTCGCTGGCAGTGGAGAGACAATGAATAGTAGAAGAGGAAGTGCATCACGGCCAACAGAGCGATGGAGTTCTCTTGTCACCCGCATGGTTGCTGCTTGGTTCCCAACTAAGCCAACCAACTTCCACCTCACCCACATGAGCCCCTTGAAGTTAGAACACGCCTAGCATCAGCCGTGCACCTACTACTACTCTGCTGTGGCTCCCACCGGTAGATTTTCCTTCTCATTGAGTCTGCTAGTTATGAGAGATGCAAAAAGTCATGAAAACACTGCTTTTGGTTGGTTTTCTTCCCCCTGGAAATCCTACTCAGTCCCCTCTCTGGCTTCTGAGATCTGAGGCCTACCTGCTCAACCTGAAAGTCTAGAAACTTGTTGTTTTCAGTGAAAACTGAGATTCTCAGGATGCAGAAAACAATTTCTAGACTCAGTTGTCATGCAGGCCATTTTGGGATTGTTGTAGAATCTGCAAAATGGCCTAACAAGTGTCTGCTTGGTTTGCTAATATTGGATGCTCTCGGCTATGGTGGATGTTCACATGCGATGGTGATTGCAAGCATCAGCCTCCCATGGTCGCGCATCACGTTTTCCCTTCTCTATCATGATGTCAGGTCTATGAGATCTCAGTCTAATGCCATCACTTGGTTGCTTGTCGACAGATCCATAGGCAGCTTCAGCAGCAGCAGACTCTCAAAGAAAAGCCCAGGAGTTAAAAAATTGATCAAGGTGGGCTCCTCTCAGCTTGGGCTGCTTTGTGAAAACAGAGGTGTACAGCTGTTTCCACAGTACATACAGAAGACCCTGTCCTTTACTTTCTTGCTTTGCTTTGCATTCAAAACAGTACAAGCCTGAAAGGACGGAGACATTTGGAGTCACCAAACAGCATGTGTGAGGGACCATAGCTAGGGGGTGGAGCACATGCTTTGCATACCAAAGTCCTTGGCATCTCCAGTGCAAAGCATCTTAAGGAGCAGGGCTGAGCAAGACCTCTGTTTGCGACCTTGGAAAGCAGTTGCCAGTCAGCATAAGCATACTGGACCGATGGGCTTGTTCAGTGCATACAGACCACAATACAGCAGCCTCATAATACCTATATGGGGCATGTCGAGAGAATGAATAGATTTCTACCTGAGAACTGTGGGACATCCAATATAGTAAACTGGCAGTAGGTTTAGGCCAGACAAAAGAATGCATTGCCTCAATCACGGCATCATGAATTCATTGCTACCCGTTATTTGTGGCGGCAGTCCCATGTTGAGGGTCACACCCCATTTTTAAGGAGAATGTTTTAAGCATCTTGAGTAGAAATAATGAAAGGAAGAAAGAACTTGGAGCTGGCAAAAGAAAGGAAAAGAGAAGAAAGAAAAGATTAAGAATCTCCTTTCTTGTTTGTTCATCAGCCATGTTACCTATATTTTCTGCCGAATGATTTTCACCTCGACAGCGTAATGAATATATCCCTCTCGATTCTGTCTTCTGGGAAAAGCTTTTTCCTCCACTAAATGAAGAATGTCAGTAAGTTAAGTTATTGTTTCCCTGCATTAAGTGTTTTAGCATTAGGACATGTTTTCTTTCTTCTTTTTCCCCCTCCCCCAGCCAACTCCTGCTTGAATGTACGCCCTCTGGATCTACAGTGAATTGATTCAGCTGTTTCTTTGGGTCATCTACTTCCTCTGCTTGAAATAAACCAGGTAAGCTCCCAACAGGCTCCTCTCATCCTGTTTACTCAAAACTGGGCAGCATGAAGGAAGAACTCAGGCCAAAGCTCAAGGTGAGGGCGTGGGGGTTGGGCAGGCTTCAGATGCCGTCCTGCTTCTCACTGAATTGCCTTCCTAAACAGCCAGGTGTACGAGAAGGGGGGGCAGTTGGGGCAGCAGCTTTCCATTTTCTTCCAGGGCCACCCCAGGAGGAGGGGGGCTGCTGCTGCCCTTTCAGAGAGTGGCAAGAAGGTTGGAGACCCAACGGAAGTGGCTCGGTGAGAGGAAGGCCAGAGGGTGGTGATGGGCAGGTGGGGGGTGCAGGGCCACTCAGTGTGCCACTCCCGCCAACTCAATGCTCAAGACAGCTTTCCGTCAGCATCATGCGCATGCAGGCCCTGCCCTGCTGTAACCAATTCCAAGAACTTGTAACTGAAGTGAATGTATACTCTGTGACCCCACCTGTATCCATTTAAATGCTTCGATTGAAAGTCTCTTGCGACACGGAACTTTGGAAAGTGCCATGTTCTTTGACGGTATATTATTTTCATAGCCACTTATCGGGCATGATTTCTGTGTGAAACATGCTTAGGATCAAGTCGCAAGAGGACTGCCCCTCCTTCCCTCTGTGAAATGTTGCAGGTGTGCCTTCATTTCTGTGTCCCCTGTACAGGCACATTCTGCATGTATGAATCCCAAATTAGAAAAGCAAACTGTATTCCAACACAATTAAAGAAAAAAAGTTATCAGAGGGCTTCCAGAAATTCCCCTTGGAGTTACTGGGAACTGGATGCAGTAGCCAGTAATTTCAAATTTCTTAGATAATGTGCAGGACTTACGGTAGCGATTAGCTTTTAAATCACACTCTCTCTGGACAAGTAAAGTCTTTAATTTCTTTAATGGCCAGAGATGTGTCCCTGGTTTCTGTATTTTCACCTTCAACAGGGATTGTATAACAGCTTTCTTGGAGGAGAACGAAGGGGGGCCTTCTGATGGTAGGGGAGGAGAAAGGGGGTTTGGTTGCTGGGGAGAAGGCGGCCTCCTCTAATGGGGTAATGATACATCATTTTAACCCCTACGTTTTGAAAGCGGTGCCTGGGGATTTTTAATTTTAAGTCTCCCTGTGACGTTAATGGGAGTCTCATGGTGGAAATGAACACGTGAGCTTTCTGAGAATTTAATTTCAACATAAGGCATACAGTATCACAGCACTGGAGACCCTGGGATGGAAGCATTTTTATTTATTTAAAATAAATGCAACCCGCCTTTCAGACAAATGTCTCCGAGGCAGCTAAGATGTAGTATTAAAGGCAATACAAAATCATATGTACTATAAAGACAGACGTTGAAACCCCTCATGAATATTAGCAGCAGCATTAATTATGGCAGCAGAAATGGGGGAAAACTAATCTAAACAATGCTTGACTGTCTACGTATATTAGGTGCTTTATGGCCCAATCCTTGGAGTGGGGCCATCGGCAGAATGCGCATTTGGCCTGTGGAAGTGTCAGTATCGCAGCGGAAGTGCCTGGATCCAGCACATGATGCGCGACATTGTTGTGCTCACCGACGCCACTGGTGAGCATGAGGCCACCATCTCAGACACTTGCGGCCACACGTGTTCGCAAGCAGTAAGGACACTGTTCACCTGCACCAGGTAAGGCAGTGCTGGGAAAAGGCAGTGAATGGGGCAGGGGAGGGAATGGGAGGAACAGGGGTGGGGATTAGGTGAGAGGGGATGGGGTGCATGCCAGGTCTTATCCCCTCTTTTATATACTTCCCCACCCCTTTCCCCTCCTTGGACATAAGTCACCAAAATAGGTGGCACATGTCTGAGGAAATCCATAGGCAGCTTGAGGGCTTACTTGGAGTAAGTACAAATGTTTTGTACTTCATTCCATGATGTCCTCAGGTCTCCACCCACCATAGGATGCAGTGCACACCTTTTTGGCACTCCTACATCGGCGCTGGCGACAGGGGCTAGTTTCGGAACATGTGAAACTGCATTATACAAAATCTGATCATTGGTCAATCTAGCTCAACATTGTCTGCTACAACATTCATTGGCAATTGTTCTCTAAGGGCTCAGACATAAATTGTCCTTTCTCTTATGCGGAGTTACTGGAGATTGAGCCAGGGACCTTCTGCATGCAAACCCATTGAGCTAAAGCCTCTCCATAATTTATGGCCTCTCCCAAGTTTTGAACATGACCATCATTTGGAGTATCATTCACCTCTGGAATCTCCTGTCTCGTGCCCTGGAGAATCGCTACCAGTCCCTGTGAACTACATTAGATAGACAATACATTAGATAGACCAGGGGTTCTCAAGAGAGAGAGAGAGAGAGAGAGAGGGAGAGAGACACACACATGCAAACATCTTTTTATCTCCAAGTCACACCTCCCAAAATAGCTCCTCCTTCCTCCACCCCACCAAAGTACATTTTCCAAAGTACAAAAAGAAGCCCAACACCAAAATCAGAGAGATAGAAGGGCTCCGAAAATAATTACAATTTAAAATCCATGTTAATTAACACTTAATTAGCTGCTGATGGGGCAGATAAGGGGCAGGGCTTGGCGTACCCCCAGCAAGAGGTCCGCGTACCCCTAGGGGTACCCGTACCACAGGTTGAGAACCCCTGAGATAGACAATACAAGGCAGTCTCTTCAGCTGGACCAACCAGAACAGCTGAATTATTTGGCAGGGTTGCTGCATGCACATCCCAACTTTGCACATGGGATTTTTCAGCATATAACTCACAGTTACAGCTGGTAGATCAGCCTCCTCCGTAGCAGTTTGTGAGAGACCGGCTATAAGCAAGAAGTCCAGCTGTGATACCCATCAAGGCCTGAGGCCTCCTCATGGCAGTTCTCATTGCATACCCCATCTCTCCAGTAAGGGTGCTGCTATTTTTCGTATTAAATGCCAGGCATCATTAAGAACAGATACTTGCACACATCTACCTTTAGAATGATTCTGTGCATACCTAAGTGGGTAGGGAGAAAACAAATGAAGATCACATACTCATAGAAGTCATTGAAGGTCACACGTCGAGGAATTGTCTGGGAGGGTGTTTTTTTTCTTCAAGCAGATATACTTAGGACTATCCCAGATGGAGCTTCTACATGACAACAGAGGTACTGTAATTGTGAGGAGTTTCCATGGGTGACTATTGCCTCTTCAGGGCTACTTGCAGGACTGGCTGCTACGTTAATGACTTCCATGTGTGCTCCACTGAAAATTGAACTGGTCCCATGCTTTTGCTCTATAATTAACCAGCTGTTGCGCTGACTTGCTTCACCATCTAACAGTCTTCAGACTGCTCCTTGAGAATGTTTCTGGGTTGAAAGAAACGAAACGTCGGATTTCTAAGGTTGTGCTGTGGATTTTTAATGACTTTCTGCCTGCCTGCGCTGTCAAGGAAACTTGAAGAACGTAAGCAGGATCAATTTTTGTTTTTTATTCCAGTTGGACTTTGTGTGTGTTTTACATGGCTTCTGTACCCGTATTCCCCTTGTCCATAAAAATACCATCTCAGTTTCAAGTGTTTCTGACAGACACAGACACATATCAGTCAAACGCCAGCAAGTGCCTTCAATACATAACCCTTTCTCACCTTTGTTTCCATCATTTACCAATAAATGTCAGCCTATATAAGAATAGGCTAGAAAGTATGCAGAAGCAGAACTGTGATAGAAAAGCAATTGCTGTTCAAAATTGTTCTTGCATACTGTATATGTTGAGTTCTGTAAAATAATTGCAGATTTACTGAGTAATAGTTCATTTATTAAAAAAAAAAATCCTTCCTCCCCTCCCCTATAGCGTGTGGTTGCTTACCTAAAGCCAAATGGATGCAGTTTCAAAAACTTTAAAAAACCAAAACCAAAAGTCCTCTCTCAACACCCGTTCCATTAAAATGTGTGAAGATAGCCAAACAGGAGCAGCAGCTTAGCTCTCAAAAGCTCACTTAAAACTGGCTCTTCCAAAGGAAAACGCATCAGGGAAGTCTGCTGACATGTCCCTTCCGGAAACTTCTTCAAGAGCCTCAAGGCTGGTACAGATTCTGCTCTGCTCTTTCCTGTAGCTCAGTGGTTCCCAAATCTTTTAGCACTGGGACCCACTTTTTTAAATGACACTTGTAGTTGATCTAATCTCCTCAGAAAGCAGCAACCTGTGATACCATACAGGAAAAAGCTGAGGATGGGGAAAACTCTTCTCTGATCCATGTGGCTTGTTTTATCAAAAATCTTTCCACCAGAGGCGTAGCAGCAGCGAGTGCTGCCTGGAGCACTCTCTGCTGCGCCGCCCGAAGGGGGCGCCGCCGCTCCGGGGAGGGGGCGGTGCCACTCAGGGGGGTGGCACCGCTACAGGGGGACGACCCGGCTTCCGCGGGTGCTCCGAGGCCTTCTCCCCCGGCCTCGGAGCCGGAGAAAGCCCCGGAGCGCCCACCTCAACCGGTGGCCGGGGCTTTCTGAAGTCCGACTGCCGTGTCAAAACAAAGATAAACAGTGTGACGCGGCAGTCGGACTTCAGAAAGCCCCGGCCACCGGTCGAGGTGGATGCTCCCGGGCTTTCTCCGGCTCCGAGGCTGGGGAAAAGGCCTCGGAGCGCCCGCCGGGCGGCACGCGCTCCATGGAAACACTGGAGCGAGCGGAGCAGCGCCGCCCGGGGCCAAGGTGCCGCCTGGAGCAGCTGCTCCGCCCGCTCCAGTCTATCCACGCCTCTGCTTTCCACTTCTCTCAAAAGGCCTTCAATGTTTTGCTTGAGAAAGAGCTCCCCCCGCCCATCCTCAGTGAACTATAGCAGTGTTTCTCAAACTATGGGTCGGGACCCACTTGGTGGGTCACGATGATTTCTGGTGGGTCCTACAGAGCTTCCAATGAAAACACCAGTGATAGAAAGATCAGATAAGTACCGTATTGGTCTGAGTATAAGACTCACTTTTTTCTCCTAATTTAAGTTTTTTAACTAGGGGTGCATCTTATAATCAGGCTGTTGCAATTTAATGCCAGTGATTTAATTAATTTTTTTTAATAGCACCAAACTTTAAGGGTGCGTCTTATAATCAGGTGTGTCTTATACTCGGGACAATACGGTAATTGCCTCAAGCCCTAAAGCTATTCAAAAATCAGATAGCTGCTAATTGCCCTTCAAAGGGCAGAACTCCTGCAGTTTGCAAGATAGCTAATTGCCCTGCAAACGGCTGAGCTCTTGCAGTTTGCAAGCTTGTGTAAATATATGGAGATAAATGTTTGAGCAACTTTTTTTCTGGTGGTTTTTTTCCCCCACGTCTGTCAATGACAGGTAGTGGGGGCAGATGAAGACTGGGTTTCATAACTAAGCCTCTCAAGCCTTGAGGCTATTCATTAGGGCTACCTCTTTACAACAAATGGATTGAAGTTTTTTACAAATAAATAAAATATTTCTTTCTAGATCACCCTTTTTTAAAGTCTCATAAAGCTAGGTGGGTTCCAATAGAGGTTTGTTTTAAAAAGTGGGTCCTCCTGGTGCTAAAAGGTTTGGGAACCACGAAACTATAGCAAACATTTAAGTGGCAACTCTCAACCTTTAAAGAAAGGGGCCCTTGGTCAGTGGTAGATCACATGCCTTGCAAGCAAACGTACCCATGTTGAATCATTGGCGTGTTTAGTTTAGCAGGATCTCAGGCAGGCGCTTGGAAAGGCCCCTTTCTGAAACCCTGCAGATTGTCAGCGCAATCCAGAAATGACGGGCGCGTGGGGGCAGGGCCTGCGTAGCGTCACGTCGATGCGCCCCACCCCATCCAATTTGCGCCCCCCGCCCGTTATCGACTCATTTTGGAGCCGAACGGGCTCCAGGGAGGGAGGGAGGGCCGATCCAGCGCGGCGCTTCCGTCGGTGAGTGCTCCGTGCGCGCCCCCCACCCGCCCGAGTGCCTGGAGATCCTGCTCCACGCGCTCCACCGTAGTTCTGCCGCCGCAATCCTAGCACTGTGGTGGGCAGTGGAATGAGCATTCCGCCGCCCGAAGCTGTCGCATGTGTGCTGTAAGGCACATTTGCGACAACTCAAGAGCAGGGAAGACCGGTGCAAGGCTGGCCTCCCCTGCTCCGGCGACCAAGCGCCCGAAGGACCGCCGCCCGACCCAGGTAAGGATCCAGCAGGCAGGGTGGCGGATTGGGGGCAAAGGGAGGGTAGCCCTAAGCCCAGCCACTCTGGGAGGGGACAGGGGATGGCTTCGGCCTCCTCTGACAATCGCTGGCGGAATTCCGAGGAGGCCTATTGGCCCCAGCGCCAGTTACACCCAGGGAAGGGGACGAGCGTCCCCTTCCCCGAGTAGACTTTCCGCCGCATGGGAGCCTGCCTGCGGCGGAGCACGTTATCCGGCGGGCGGCCTGGGCTGCCCACCCGCCCACTTGCCCAATCCTTTGGCAAGATTGGGCTGTGTATCAGTCAGATCAGACAATACTGGGCTTCATGGTCTCAGTATTAGTTTCACGTGTTACTTGCTACACCTAGAATTGAGGCCTGGTAGCAAAACTGACAGCCATTACAACAGCTTTCGTGCTGGCTGAATATCTTTTGCCCTTCCACTGCTGTTATTCCAACAATTAAAGCAAGTAGACACAAGCGGGGAAGAAAACAAGAATAAGTAAGGCACAAGAGACAAAGCAAGTACCTTGAAATTTACCAGTAAATGACAAAAAATTCTAGCATTTCCCACTGGTCTCCTAAACATCTTAAGCATTACCAGAAAATGTCAATGCTTCCTGGAATTCTGACGTTTTCCATAACGTGTGTGTGCCAGACACAAAGACAGACTAACAGTGTTGGAGACTTTGCTAACAAACAGCATGGTCCTTAACACTGTTAAGCAGATGGGCTTGGGCTGCAGCCGATTCAGCCTTAGTGAGTTCAACTAGACTAAACTGGCTTAAACCAAAGACTGTTGGCTTCACTAGGCTCTGAACCTGGTTGTAAAAGTTATAGAGTGAAAACATCAGGACGACTCTCCAGAGTTTTCACGGTCTGTTTCTTTGCTCGCAGCGAAGATCGCGCAAATGTATTTAGCCCTTAAATGTTTACCTACTTGAGTTGGAAGCAGTGACCTCAAATGGTCTTTACAGCTCACAGCCTGTTAAGAAAGGCAATTTTGAATCCCCAAGAAACCAATAGTTGCATCACAATCCTCTTTCCAATCTTTCAGGAATGCAGGGAATACTAAACAATGCAATTAGAACATATTTCCTTGGTAAAAACAGTCAGTGTTACTATAAACACAAAAGTAAAAGAAATGGGAAACTCTGAAGTCATGATGGGAAGTGTTGAGGTTCAGAGGAGGGCGGGCGGGGGGGGGGTGAGCGAGGAGGCACTGTTTGTTTATAACTGCCTAAATTGTAAACAAACAGAAAGATGAAGAATGGGTGACATCATTAACCCCCCCCCAAATGTGATAAGTACCTACATATGTAGTTTAAAATTATCTAAGTGCCATCAAAAGTACATGCCTAACAGCGCAATCCTCTCTACTATTAGAGCGATGGAGCGTGCAGTCCATCGCTCTAAGGCTTTGCTAATGTGCCGTAAAGCACATTTGCGATGACTCTAGAGTAAGGGCCGCCGGCGCAGAGGCACGTTTGCGTCGACTCGGGAATAAGGGAGGCCAGTGCAAGGCCGGCCACCCTCACTCCGGCACTGGAATATCCATGCGGCCAGCGGCAGAAGGTGAGTCTCTGATGCCGGCCACATGGGCGGTCCAGGTGGCGAGGGAGGGGGGCCATTGGGCAAGCCGGCCCGGGAGGGGGCGGGGATGGCGTTGGCCATATCCCCGTCCCTGCTGAGCCACTACACAGCCTTCTCCTACTCCGAGGAGGCCGATAGGGCCTGCCCCAGTTTACACCTGGGGAAGGGGACGAATGTCCCCTTCCCTGAGTAGACCTCCGGGCCGCTACAAGGCGGTCTGCGGCGAGCACAGGATCGACCAGAGCCTTACACAGGATTTCGCTGTGAATCTAGCACGTGCCATTGTTGCCAGACCCACCCTCTCCCCCAGCCTCCCTAGCCCCATTCCTCTCCACAACCCACTGCTGCCTTACCTTCTCTGGCAGCACCCTGTGGTGAAAGAGCCTCTTTAGCATGGAAAGCTAAAGGAGCTTCCCGATATATCAAGCTAGAGAGGAGGGAGTTGCTTCAAGACAATGTTTTTGCTTACAAAGTTGTCCCAGGGGTCATTGAACATAGTTCAGAATTAAAGATGGCAAAATTGAACGTTGTTGCTTCTTCTGCCCTCTTGTGCCCCCATAGTTGGACAATCAACTTCAAAGTTTTGGCAACATTTCTCCTTCCTCCCATTGGTTTTCCATGCACTTCCACTCTGTCTCATGACCTTACAAGATCGCCAACATCCCTTTCGTTACAAATTCTGCAAATTTTATGGCTTCCATTTTAATAGGACTCCACTAAAAACTGGAAGATTAGGATGCAAAATCATTCGTTATGTATTCAGGGGATAAGCACCTTCACCTTAAGAAAAAGAAAATGCCCTGTAAACTTGTCATAAAATGATCCATTAGACGTGTTAAATGGCTTATTAAAAAGGAATGCTGTGCCACAGAGCAACCCCCTCAGCACTTTCCTGGAGAACTTAGAGAAGACAAAGCACTTAAATAGACTGGCATGCATGAATTGCATTGTACCATAATAATCAACTAAAAGACAGAGTAGAAAAAAAGATTTCCCAAACTGGTTTTTCTGAAGAACTATTTCTTCCTCAGTTTTCCAAAAGGTTGTAGTGTGTTTCTTAGGTTGAAGAGTTTTACTTCCCAACTTTGAGGAGCTCCTATTCAAAGGATACAAGTCATAAAAACATAAGAAGATAAGAAGAGCCCTGCTGGATCAGGCCAAGGGCTCATCTAGTCCAGCTTCCTGTATCTCACAGTGGTCCCACCAGATGCTTCCGAGAGCACACAGACAACAAGATATCTGCATCCTGTTGCCACTCCCTTGCATCTGGCAATCAGAGATAGGCTGCCAGACTGGCTCCCACGGCGAGTGGGAGGGGTCATTTTGCACCTCTGTGTAACGCCACTTACCGCGCCGCCCCCCTCTGGCTATGCTACTGCCTGAAAGTCCAGCTTAAGTTAGCTCTTCACTGAAAGAGATCCTAATTGTTGACTTAATATGTGTGGAATTCAATTAACGTCTTGTTGTCGGGGGTCTGGCTTTCCTGTCAGAGTCCGTATAATGCATTGGCTGGAGACAGAGCCGCCTGCAGTCAAGACGTCCGGGTGAGGTGGGTTTCTCAGAATCAACGTCACACAGAGAGCCTCCAAGGGTCTTAAAATAGAGAACAGATTAGGACTCTTGCTATGCATGCCTCATTCCCCTCTTGCTGTAAATTCTAAACTAATTAATTTAAGAAAGTCTGCAGAGTTCACAGTTATGGCCCACCATGTGTGAAATTCCAATCGTCTCAAAGTTGAATGGAGCTTCTCCCACTGAGTTCAGAAGAGGCGGTTTTTCACACAACATGGTGTGGTAAGTTGCTGATCTCAAAAATATGGAGGCCACCCTCAAATTAGAGGCAACTCAGTGAATGGAAGTCCAGCAGTGAGTGAATATTTAATATCCAGAACTAACAGGGGTTAGTTTTTAGGGGCAGAGGTTACATTCAAATTGCCTTATGGGATTCGATCAAGACCCATTTAGTCCAATATTCTCTTTCCACCTATGTCCAGCCACATGCCCCTGGGAGCTCACAGGCACGAGATGAAAGTCCTGCCCTTCTCTGTTGTTTGTCTCCCACATCTAGAACAGCATTTATTTTTAGTATAGATTCTTGTCATAAACCTCAAACTCAAGTACTAGTTGTTGCTATACATGTTTCGATCGTGTCTGGAGCATGCATGTGCCACACACAGGTTACTTTCCACTGTGCAGAGACCTAGAAAGGATTTGATGTGGACCCTTCCCAGTCCCAGATTGCCCAAGACATTCTGGTGCCTGAGGCAATCATAAATCAAACAGTAACAACCTAAATAATTAGCAGTCACATGTCCCCAAATCTGCTAGCTGACGTGGGCTGCTCACCCTCCCTGATGATAAGGCTGGCTGCTTTCCTGAAACTGGCCCACAGGCACCTGAAAGAGTTAACCCATATGTTGGGGCCATATAGCTCAATGGTACAGTACTATACATGTTTTGTGTACAGAAGGGCACAGGTTCAAAGACTGGTATATTCACGAAGGGTCATAAGAAGATCTCTGCAAGATCAGGCCATCTAGATGAGTATCCTGTCTCCCACAACGGCCAACCAGATGCCTCTGACAAACTCACCAGCAGGAGATGATGAAGGCCATCCTCTCCCACCAATGCTCCCTTTCAACTAGTGTAAAAACATGACTCTTTGAAGACTGATCCTATTGCCCAGCCTCCGCCGGTGGAACATATTTCCTGCTGGGGGAAGCACCGGGATTCAGGCAGAAGTGCCTGGAATCTGGCATGCGTCATGAGACATCGATGCACTTGCCAGTGGCTTCTAGTGCAGTCACTGTTGGCCACGCATGTGGACTCGCAGCAAAGCCACTGTCAGCCACGGCAGGTAAGGACCAGTAGGGCAGGTGGTGGGAAGGACAGGGGAAGGAGTGGGAGGAAGAGGAGCATTTCTGAGTGAGGAGGGGGAGGAACTGGAGGGTGGGGAGGAGGTGGGAGGGGTGAATCCAGTAGCAATGATGCACACCCGATTTTATCCCCTCCTTTTAAAACCTGCCCACTCCTTTCCTCTCCTCGGACATATACCACCAAAGTACTGTAGGTGGCATATGTTTGAGGAGACCTATTGGCAATTGGGCAACCTACCATACCATAACCTTTATCAGCATAGACAAACACACAAACGCACAAAATGTTTTTACTTACCTCCTGCAGGATGTCTGATGATGTCCCATCTCTCCACTACAGGATGCAGTGTGTGCCTTTTAGGCACGGCTGCATCGGTGCTGGCGGTGGGTATGTCAATTGGGCTGTAAGTTCTTTAAAGCAGTATTTAAACAATGTGATTTGAGGCAGATCAGATGTTCTAACCCCCACTTGTATAGGGAGGGTGGAACGGGGCACCAGCTGGGTCCTCATTTCTAATGATGTAGTCGGCAGGTTGATCAGGCCCCTCTCTCACATGGAATTTTGAAGGCAGTGAAAAGAATACAAATAAAACAGGGAAGCATTCCGAGTGGTGGGATGGAAACTGGGTGTTACGTACATCCCCCAATCGAAAATGTAAGGAAGGAGAGAGAGAGAGAGAGAGAGAGAGAGAGAGAGAGAGAGAGAGAGAGAGAGAGAGAGAGAGAGAGAGAGAGAGTAATGTCAATAGATTTACATGGGCCCACCAAGAAGGAAAGAAAGCCTACAGTTTACATTATATTTGCTTACATTTGTAATTGTACATTTCAAATGATTTTTTTTTAATTAGGCAGATTGACTCTAGAATTTATCTGACACCACCCCCACCCCCGAATTCAATAAAGTTTCACTATATTGTGCCTGAAATAATGAACTCACACTGTGATAGTAATCGCAGGAGGCCAAATTGGGTTACGAGGGAGAGAAGCCCACATTGAAAAAAGATTTCTGTTATCTAGGAACAACTTCCATCCACTGGATAAACTTAATTGCGATATATTTCCTTAATTATTTGGCCTAATTGGGACTTGAATGTTGCCTGCCTTTAACAAAGCAGTGGTAGTGGTAGTGCCTTTTAAAATGCTTAGGTTCATATGTAATATAAGCAACAATTGGTGTGTTTGTGATGGTTTTTCTTTTCAATATTTAATCACAGAAAGGCCTGGAAATTTGTGATGGGGAAAGATGTTATCAAGTGACAAAGTCCAACTTTCCTTCTCCAAACATTCTGAGATGTTCTATTTAGAAGCTCTTTGTCCAGATTTCATTAAAATCCAGACACGCCCTGCAGCAAGGGATATAAGCAGACTAAAAGGTAAAGGTAAAGGTATCCCCTGACAATTAAGTCCAGTCGTGTCCGACTCTAGGATGTGGTGCTCATCCCCATTTCAAAGCCGAAGAGCCAGCATTGTCCGAAGATGCCTCCGTGGTCATGTGGCCAGCATGACTCTCCTTGTCGCAGCGCGTAGCCTGCGGCTGGAACACGGAGCGTGTTATGCCCTCTTGATGTTTAGGGCTGTTCTTTTGATTCTGGAAACGTATAGTGAAAATCCGCTTCCCTCCCCGAAGTCCTCCCAAGGCAATCCTTACACAGACAAGCTGAGACACCAAATTTGGATTTTAACCACTATGCATGTAACATTTATTGAGACTTAAAGACATACATTGATTCACAAGTATCAAAAGAGCTCTCTCACACACCCAGACATTCTAACATACATACTCACGCACTCTGAGGTAGTAGTGCGGGGGCCCCCGTCTTCTTGGAACAGGAACACACACTTTTCAGGCTTTTTCCTTCTGCTTTTAAGGGTTCTTCTTTCTCTGTTCTTTGTCCACTTCTTTGGACCGCCCTTTCGGCATCTGAACAAACATCCTTCGTCGGCATGTTCTGTTAAGTTGCTCCATTGGCATCTTGATGAATTCCAAACTTTTCCTTATCTTGATGAATTACTTCGTTGGCATCTTGATGAATTCCAAACTTTTCCTTATCTATTGTTTTTACCGGACCATGTCCGCCTGTATTCCAACAGGCTGGTTTCGTGCCATTCTTGGGATGGAGTGTTCTTAGAACAATCAGGCACCGTTTCGCTCTGTCAGCAGTCTTGGAATTCTCGCTTCAGCTTGCCAAACAGTTCTCATATCATGCACTGCGAATTCGCCATTTTGTTTGGTTCTTCGGCACCACTTTCCCTCTTATTCTCATTCACTCCTCACAAGCGCTGTTTACCTTCCCGCAGGCGGTACCTATTTATCTACTCACATTGACATGCTTTGGAACTGCTAGGTTGGCAGGAGCTGGCCAAGCAACAAGCACTCACCCCATCACGGGAATCGAACTGCCAACCTTTCGATCGACAGCTTATGGTTCAGCGGTTTAACCCACTGCGCCACCCGCTGGCCTTATAAGCAGACTAGAAACTGCCAAATTGCATTGGAGTACTGTACATTAAAAAAAAAAAACTTCATCAATGTTGGTGATACCAGGACATGCTTAACAGACATGCATCCTTGCTGTATTAGGGGAAGAGATGAAACAATGAGTTTCCTCCATCGACTTTGATTGGACCAAGGCCACTTGGCTGCTGCCCTCCCAGAACTGGTTCCATTGAGAGCAATTCTTCTTGGCTCCAACAGAGAGAGAGGCGATATCGTGAGCCTTCCTCCATTGGCCTGGCTAGCTCCTCCCTTCCTCGAATTGACGCCTTCAGTCACCATGGTACCTAGTCTACCACCTTGGGTGCATTTGCAGAAATTTATGTACTGAATAAACATATGAAACAAATTGTAAGATCCTATCATAAGATCATAATGGCCACTGGCAGAAACATGAAAGAAGTTTCATGTTTCCGCCAGTGTGCAGGTCGTGTAGCAGCACTGACTTGAATGTAGTCAGAGGAGCAGATTTCCCTCATTCCATTCCTTTATTGTTTCAGGGGTTCTCTTTGTTGGCAAAGATAAAACACCAAAGGGCTCGTTGTGAGTACATAGTTAATTTCCTGTGTCTGATGCAGACACTACACATGTAGTGTCACATGTACACTGACACTACAAATTCATATCATGTTTCCACAAAAATAAGACAGTGTCTTATATTAAGTTTGGCTCCAAAAATGCAGTAGGACTTATTTTTAGGGAGGTCTTATTTTCGCATGACCCCCTGTGGCATGAGCCCCTGGCACCCCCGTGACCCCCGGCACTTACTTTGACTGATTAAAGCTTCGTTCTTTCCTGAGGGTATAAGGCTCTGCAAGGCCTGTAAGGCCTGCACTCGAGTCCTCCACCATGGAGACGACGTGCTAGAGAGACTCTGCAAGGTTGCAGCCTCCTTGCAGGCCTTGCTGGCCTCTCTAGCACATTGTCTCTATGGTGGAGGACTCAAGTACAGGCCTTGCAGAGCCTTGCACCCTTGGTAAAGAATGAAGCTTAAATTGGTCAAAGTACCGGGGGCTTGCAGGGGGGGAGGTCACGTCCGTCTGGTGGATGATCCTAGCTAGGTCTTACTTTCGGGGAGGACTTATATTGATAAGTACCAGCAAAAAATCATGCAAAAATGACGGTAGGTCTTACTTTCGGGGGAGGTCTTATTTTCGGGAAAATAGGGTAGCAGTTTTATACCAGTTTCTCTCTTCTCATGGCTTCCCCAAAAAGTTACTGGCAACTGTAGTTTGATGGGGAGGGAGGGGTTAATTCTTTCTCTTATCAAAAATAAGAGCCAAATCCTACAATTCACTGGGAATAACTATTAAGCCAGAATAACTGTTAAACCAGTTTAACTTCTTCAGGAATGTATGGCCTGATACTGCTCTGATCAAATGCATGGAAATGAGGAGAAATCAACTAGTGTGGACACAACTTTGCTATTGGGTTTCTCCGTTACAGTTGAAGTAACAGCTCTTCTTCCATTTCTAGATTCCCCAGGCTTTTGCTCTGTGCTTTGTGTGTGTGTGTGTGTGTGTGTGTGTGTGTGTGTGTGTGTGTGTGTGTGTGTGTGTGTGTAAAAGCTCTCTGAATGCTCCATGTTCCCATTTCCCTACCTCCTGCCACCCTAAGGAATTCTTAAGTGACAAGAAGATGGAAAAATACAGATGGCATAATTATATATTTTGCAGTTGATTAATAACCACAAAACATTAATCACATTTGGTATAACAATAGATAATCAAATTCTTTATAGCTGAAATTAAGTTGCTTTCTGATAAGGAATGGGTTCCTTTAGGATATTGACATGGCTCTTTCAGCAGCTGTTTAGCTTCCATTTCACATCTGCATTTGTTTGGAATCTGCTTTAGGGCTTTGGCAGAAATATGGCTTCAAGGTTCGTTGCCTACTCCCAGGCGCACATGTTGATAATAGCAGAAGGATGGCTAGGAGAGATGCTTCCATACCCAGGCTGCAATTCTTGTGTTTCACCTGGTCCATCCTTTAGCACAGATGAAGTATTGGGTGTTTTATTTTGTAAAACCAGCTCTAAGCTGTGTTTACTCTGTGCTTTAAAAATAATAATAATCAATATTCCAAGTTAATTTTGTGCCAAGAAGATAAAATTCTGTGAATACCATCTATTTTGAAAATGTGCATATGTTTTCCATAATTTAAAGTTTCCTAATTAGAGGAAGAAAAGGGGGGAGTGTCGAAGCTCTGCCCTCTGACCGATGAAAATCCTGCTGAACTTCCACGGCCTCTGAAAATGGTGTTTTACCCTTTTCCGGTGTAATCCAAAACAAGGGCGTGAGGCATGGATAAAATCAGTGGCATTGCTGGAGGGGGTGCAGCATCGCAAGTGTTGCAGGGCATCGCCTTTGCCGCCACAATGACTCCGGGGGTGAGTGGGAGGGGCCACATTACACTGGTTTGCAAGGCGCACTGCTTACGGTGCCGCACAACCTCCTGCAACGCCACTGGCCATAATTTTACTCAGTCCTCTGCAACAGTCCATCTCTGCTCAGCTCCACTCATCCTCTCTTCCCCACCAGGTAGATTGTTAATAACTAAAGCAGCATGTTTCATGGTCAATACTTTATTTCTGTTACTTTCCTTTAATTCAAGACGTGCAGGGCACACACACCTGAACTCGTATACTGTATTGTATTTGGTGCTGTAGGTGCCTGCCTGGAGAGCAAAGGGCCAGACCATTTTCAGGACAGGTAGCAAGAGGGGACAGATCCACAGGCCAGGAAGGCCACACTTTTCATTTGAACCATGCAATCAGCCCCCCTTCCTTAATTGGTTCATAGAACCCAGTGCTCCAAATTTGAATGGAGACTTGTTTACTCCTTTTAAGTTCACGTGGAGTTTTCAGGTATCCAACATTCGGATGAAGCTTTCCATCAGAGGCGTAACAAGGGTGGAGCGAAGGCAAGTAGTTCTGCAAGACTCCGTTACACTGGAGTCAGCGGCCCCTCCCCCTTGCTGTTGGAGCCATTCCAGCAGCAACAGGGGAGTGTCCTGCGTGTTGCCTTTGCTGCCAGAATGGCTCCAACAGCAAGGGGGAGGGGCCGCTGACTCCAGTGTAACGGAGTCTTGCAGAACTACTTGCCTTCGCTCCACCCTTGTTCCACCACTGCTTTCCATTGCCGACTCCAACTGGAACAACTGTGTTGTAACCCTGACCACCTCCCTGTACTCCGGAATTTGGAGGAAAAAAAACCCACCTGTTGTAATACAAAGAAAACGGTTCCCACTGTGTCACCCCAACCAACCTAGGAATTCCATAAGATTCTATTGGGCCTATCAAGCCCTTGGCTTTAGAGCTGTGTGTTCTTCCTTTTCCACTCGTTCCTTTCCTACCAGCCTTGCTGTTGGTCCCTTGTAGATTATTGCCCCACTGGTGCTGCCCCCCCATTCAGTCTCCAGGCAAAGACCATTTTGCCCATTGGTACCTGGGATTGGGAAAGGCCCATAACTCTCTTTCCTTTCTGGCTGGTCAATTTCCCCTCCCTGAATGCTACCAAAGCTGTGGAGTCAGTGTGGGCTGGCCAGCTCACCTCTTGAATCTCTTCTCTCTCCAAGCACCTCTCTCCTTCCCTCCAGAAAGGCAGCTTGGCTCCCTTGCCCTGCTCCATTTGGGGGAACTGCCTGTCTTCCATGGGAGGGGCTTGCCTCATACCCCTTTTTCTATCTTTCAGGCCCCTCTTGCCTCGGCCCTGGCAACTTAATTCTCTCAAACCTTGAAGAAACAAGACTGGTCACCTTGGTCCGTGGTGCAGCCTCGCCAAAGACCCACCAGATCGCCACTATTTTCTTTGGCTTTGTCTTGCGTGAAGTCACACTGAGGGATGTCAAGGTCTTCAGATGACTAATGGACTTTTCACCAGGGGGCACAAGTTAAAGTATGCCTACATCACATTCATCTTGATTAGGAAGATCTTGGATAAGCTATTCTTAATCATAATTGGGCCAGTTTCCAAATGTGAATATAAACACCCCCATCCCCATGCTCTGGGCTCTTGTGTTGTTGCAGTGCATAGATTTGACAGCTGGACTAGCTGGGAGTTTCAAAGCTTCTTTGTCAATGATGGTTTTAACTGTTCTATCAAATCTGATCTGTTTAGGCTTTCAAACAGTGCTCTGGGGCATGTTAAGTCTGTTTTCTGAACAAACAATTTGCACTCAAAATGGGCATGATAGCAGCATATCTGAAGAGCGTTGGCTACCAGGAGACTGTGCGGTACAAGTAGTGGCGACTGATGTGTTGCCAATGGAGACCACCAAAGGAAGCGGAACAACACAGCAAGCGTCAGATCTGAAATGGGCTGGTGTTGAGGATTGGGGAAGGGAAGAACAAAAGGGGGGCAGCGAAAGGGAATCTCTTTTGCTTTAGTGTTCCATCTACTACAACCCCCAAAGTATTATTTCTTGTCAAAAAGGGCCTGCAATCTGAAACTAGTCCAATTCAATCTCCGAGCACAAAGGCACTGACAAAACCTGTTCAGAACATCAATCAACCATGTTCTTGTTGATGATCAGAACATGCAGGATTCAAGGACATACAAACCAGAGGCACCCTTAGACAAGGTTATCCGAGGTGACTGCCTCGGGCAGGCCTATTTAATGGGCAGGGGTTTGTGACACTGTAGCAGATAGAAAGGGTGGCTTCCCCATGACTCGTGTCAATGTATCTGTTCCGATTACTTAAGAAACAAAGAGGGCAAAAGAGGACTTGATGGGATAGGGAGGAAAAGAAAAGCTAATGCAGAACACAGAGGTTGCCCCGAAGAGTGCGACAGTTTCATTAATCCAGAGCTAGGCACTAGGCATGAGTGTGTGAGTTGACATCCAAATTTTGGTTTCCCAGAATCTCTCATCTTTCATAAGGCTGTCACCAGGCTTACCTAGATCCTTGCAACAGTAGAGTAGCTGGATTCACAGCAGTGGGGCAGTTGGTGGGGTGAAGCATCATCGCCCCACCTCCGAAATGGCCCTAGTTCGTAGCCAAACAGATCAGAGCTGTTCCGTGGGGGGGGGGGGGCGATGATGCCCACTGGCACGAGTCCAGCTAAGCTACTGCCTCACAACAGCCAATGATGAAACAAAAACCTGAAAGATAAAACTGGCTCAGATTCTGGGACCAGTTGCCATGCACTGATGGAGAATTGTCATTATTGGTGGTTACCCACAACTCTCCCTATTGGAAGATGGGGTGAGCAGCAGTGTCAGCTCTTCCTCCTTCCTGAGGAGGTTTGACCAGCTTTGGAATCCTAAGGTGGTTGATTTTTTTCACTTTTGCAAAGGTACCAGTGTTGGAGAAAATAGGGAACCCAGCCCTGTTGACAAAGTAACTAGGCCAACCAACACTCCCTCGCATCCCAAAGTGCATCCCATTGAAAGCAATGGTGTGTGGAACAATGACAACCTCATTTGCATGTGCATCTAGGTGCCTCCCTCCCCCCCACACACTGCAATTAGGGAAACAATGGCCAATTACAGACAAGCACAAAATCGTGTAGTAAGTAGGTAGATTGTTGCAAACATTTTCACATACCCCAAAGTAGCAACTTCTACAACAAAATTTGCATGCAAAAAAAATTGAAGTTCCGCACACACAAAAAAAATTGGGCGAGCACTAGTTATTTTGTCTATTTCTATATCTGGAGGGGGGGGGGACACTGGCCGAAAACAAGTTTCACTGTAGAAAATGACTTTGATTAGCAATCTGCTCTTGTCAAAGCACATTCTTTTTGTACTGCTGACCGACTGTATTTGCATATGAAAGCGGGGAGAGCTCCATTGTTGAGAGGGGGGCAATGGTTAGTGCACTTTGTGTATTTATGGAAAATAAACGGCTAAAGAGTGACAAGCAGTTGTGGAACTGAAGGGTAGGATGAAGGGGGAGAAATCGAAAGAGAGAGAGAGATGGAAATCTGGCAGAATTTGACAGGTATGCATAATTCTTCCTGGAGGGTAGAGTCACCGGGGGAAACAAAGTGAGAGAGACCATTAAACCTCAAGAGTTTTGCAAGATTCCTCAGAACACAGAGAAGTTTACAAGAAACAGAAAGAGTCTGAATGCCAAATGATGGCTTCAGTCTACAGTGCAGGCTGTCATGACTGATGGTTGCCTGATTGCCCAGGGCTGGAAGATGTGGCCGTGACGTGGAGTCGCTCGGCAGGAGGCCTTTTGATCGCGAAGGATTCTACAGCTGAAAAACAAAACCTCTTTTAAAAAATCTGGTTCTTTATTAGGAATGAGGCTATTTGGGGAAAAAAGCTTTCTTTGTGAAGGTGAGGCAGAAGGGAGAAAGGGTTGGACAAGAACATAGAGATGCATGTTTGAACTGCTGGCATTTGGAACCGACCATCTAGGGTACGCCCTCCACTCCAACCCGGAATCATTCTTACTAGAGATGGGGTGACTCTTCCAATCTGGTGTGGAGAACCAATTCAGGAAAACTCAGAAAATAATAGCTCATTTTACAGTATGTCTAATTCTGAGGGGTAACCCTGATAATGTTCTCAGATGTGCAGCAGGATCTAAGTCTTCCCAATCCTCCCTGGTGAGCATCCAACCACATCCCACCTATCTGGTTCCCTGACTTGTTGCTCCATTGGCAGCTGTAGAATGGAGGAATATCTGTCTGTCTGGAGGAATATTCACTGTCTGTCTGTCTGTCTGTCTGTCTGTCTGTCTGTCTGTCTGTCTGTCTGTCTCTCTCTCTCTCTCTCTCTCTCTCTGTTTTCTGGAATCTGGTACAGTGCTATAGGCAACCGCGTCGCTGGAGTGTGGCGGGGGGGCAGACTGCCGGAGGGTGACGCACTGCGTCAAAACGTAATTTATAACGTTTTCGAAAAGGGCAGCCCTTGGCCCTCAGAAACGGTCTGTGCATGCATGAAAAACATTATAAATTACGTTTTGACGCAGTGGGCCTCATCAGAAGGCCCAGGACAGCCGGCCGGGGATGACGTTCCCGGAGCCGGCTGCAACGAGGAGGCGCAGGTCTGAGTGGGGGGGCAGAGTCGGGGGCACCCAGGGCAGCGTCCCGTCGAGTCGCCCCCCAAAAAACACTTGGCACGACCTGGCAGCCGCACCAAATTAACATTTAGGGGCAGTGTGGGGGGGCATTAAGGTGACGCGCGCGCCCCCACCCTGGTGCGCCCCTGCCCTAGTGACGCCGCTGGCTATAGGTAGGAGCCAGGGTCCAGAGGGGGAAGTGGGAAGATAGAGCCTTTTCTTTCTTCTTCCACTTGGTAGAATTGGAATAAGTAAGCCAGGTAAATGGGGGAAGAGGGTTTAAGGGAGGAAGGTTGACATGAGAGTTTTATCAACAATGACAGTGTTATGTGAGGCCTGCTCCATCAGGCCCTCCAATTGACCAGGAGGAACACAGGTTGCCTGCTGTGACACATTTGCTAAGCACTTTGCAGATAAAAAGTGCTCGCATTTGTCATGACTCGGATGCCACAATGACTTGGCAATGTCTTGGCAATGTCTTGGCAATGTCTTGGCTTCTGTTTGTTCAGTTTTGTGGGATTCTTTTCAGCTTGTATAGCCTGAGGATGTGGACAAGCTTCCTTTGGGGTGTGAGGCAATCTACTTGCCTGCTTGATGCTTGCCCTGCTTGGCTAATCAGATCTGCCCGGGAGGGGCTGATGGAGGGGACAGGGAGGGTGGCCAACTCTTCTCTGATGGAAGGGGGGCTGCCACCTGCTTTGAAGTGGGTGGTGGTTTGACCCCCTGCTGAAGAAGCCCTCCCTTGACTCCACCGTGTTGGACAACTACCAGCCAGTCTCAATCCTTCCATTTTTGGACAAGATAATTCACCGGGTGGTGGCGTCTCAACTCGAGAGGGTCCTGGATGAAGCAGATTATCTGGATCCCTTTCAATCTGGCTTTAGGCCGAGCTTTGGGACAGAGACAGCCTTGGGCGTCCTGTGGATGAACTATGCTGGGGATTGGATGGGGGGAGTGCATCCCTGCTGGTCCTGCTGGACCTCTTTGACTTCCGACTCCATTGACCATGGTATCCTTCTGGGCCAATTGGCCAAGTTGGGGGTTGGGGGCACTGTGTTGCAGTGGATGTGGTTCAGCTCTTACTTGGCAAATAGGTCCTAGATGGTGATGTTGGGGTGTGCTTGTGCGACACCCTGGTCCTTGGGGTGTGGGGTGCCACAGGGTTCAATCTTGTTCCCCATGATATTTAACATGAAATCGCTGGGAAATGACACCTAGCCCTATCTCTCCTTTCCACCTGATTCCAGCATGGCTGTTGGGATCCTGGAGCGCTGCCTGGAGCGGTTGGGATCTGGAAGAGGGCCAACAAGCTGAGATTAACAGCCCGAACCTGCCCAAAGATGGGCCGGTGGAGCAGCAGAGCTAGTCATTTTAAACTCTTCAACAGCTATTTAAACCCTCAGTAGATCTCATATTTCTGCTGGGACAACATTGGAGTTTGTCTTGAATGGTGCCTCTGACTCAGTCTGGTCTGTATCTCCCACTGGAACTCTCCGTGGTGCTGACCTTCAGTACCTGCAGAAACTCCAGAATCCTTCAAGGCCTGGCTCACCTGAGCTCACAACATGTCTTTGGTGCCTTTCTGCTGCCAGACCACTTGTGGCTGTGCCCACAGCAGGATAGCTCGATATTATTTGTTTGTTTGTAGTATTTTTACCCCGCCTTTCTCCCCGATGGGACCCAAGGTGGCTTACAAATGTAAAAATAATGTACTGATACAAACATAAAACCATAATTAAAAAAGCAATTATACACTTAGCTAAAACCCATAGACAATAAGACCATCTTAAAACAATAAAAACACTATTACAATAAAGCATAAGAGCAGCAGCAACCACCTTATAATAGAAGGACCACACCTGCAAAAGCCAGTTGCCATTAAAAAGGCCATGAACTCAGAAGGCTTTCTGAGCACAAATGTCTTCAGGCCTCACCAGAAAGTATCCAAGGAGGGAGCGGTTCATAAATCAAGGGGGAGAGAATGGTGCCACTACTGAAAAGGCGCTACTTCTAGCCACCGCCTCTTGAACCTCCCTAGGCAATGGCACTTGCAAGAGGGTCTTCTCTGATGACTTTAGGGGATGAACCAGACTGCATGGAAGTAAGTGGTCTCTCAAATACCCTGGATCCAAGCCGTATAGGGCTTTAAAGGTCAAAACCAACACCTTGAATTGGGCCTGGAAACAAATTAGCAGCCAGTCCAGCCATTGGAGAAGTGGTCTGACAGAGTCAAACCATCTATCCCCAGTAACTACACAGGTCACCACATTCTCCACTAACTGCAGTTTCCAAACTGTCTTCAAGGGCAGCCCCACGGGGTGGGGATGGCAGCCCCAATATTGCACATTGCAATAATTTCACTTCAGTGGCAGGGGAAGCAGAAGGAGGCCGAGTGAGCAGGACTACATTGCTCAAGCAAACAGGACTCTCCTGGGCAGGGGCAGGATGGGAGAATCTATGTAATCAACTCTATCTCATGCAATCAATTCTATTTTTTTTTTGGAAGGAAGAGTGGGGTATAAAAGGGTTATGCATGGGGTATACTTGGGGTATAAGATGGATATAAAAGGCAGGATTGGAATCTGTTTTGGAAGTTCATTAATCTATCCTTAAGTCAATGGACGTTTGCACTCCTGCTACTATTAATACAGCTACAGGCAGAGCGTTTTGGGATTTTTGTTCGGGAATAATGACCCTAAGCCTACAGCTCTTCTTATTTTTTTATTTTCCAGATAAAAGCATGTTGAACAAATACTAATTATTTTTGGGGTGTGGGGATTTTGCCAATGTTCAACACTTTGGATCTTTCTTCCTCTTTAGTAATGCGCTACACAACCCTTGGCAAAACAAGAGGTAGAATGATGACATCAAAACACAGACACAGGAGCCTCTGCCCCCAATTAGGATAACATCAGTTTACATAGCCCTGTTGTTATCAGCAGAAGACAGGTATGTCAACATCAGAGAGAGAGGAAGAGATTTGGCATACCAAAATGTACAATCAATTGTTTGAGGGGAATTTAGGAGAAATTGGAATACACGCAAGTCACTGGTTTATCTCCGTAAATGTCTATCCTTCCAATCATCTGTCAAAACAAAACTGACATCTCTGATCCTCCACTGCCATCGGTAGAACTTACTTCCAAGATTACAAGTGCAATCCTGCGCAAAAAAACAGCGGCGGAGCGAGCGCTTCACTGCCGGAAACCGTTGCGTACATGCTGCAAAGCACCTTCTCGATGACTATGGGAGTAAGGGAGGCTGGCGCACAGCTGCTGGAGGCAGGTAAGAGATCCCCCAGCGGGGTCCGGGTGGTGAGGGAGGGGAGGCATTGGCCGAGCCGGCCCGGGAGGGGGCAGGGATGGCGCTACTACTATTTAGCTGGCGGGAATCCGAGGAAGCCCATTGGGCCTTCCCCGGTTTACACTGGGGAAGGGGATGAACGTCCCTGTAAACTGTAGCCGAAATTGCAAAAGAGGATCCAGAAGACCGGTGGTACCAGGAAGGCAGTATGGGTTTATTAGAATGACGGAGAGGTGGACAACATTCCAAGGGTTTAGAATGAAGACCTCGTGCTGGTCTCCAGCACACACTTTTATACAGAAAAACAATAGTATATCACATGGTAGAACGAAAGAGGCATACTTCACAAAGTCATACAGTTTGTACAATGGTTTTGATTTACATTTTACAGGAAACAATAAGAACAATACTGGGCTGATGGTCCTAGCAGCGAGCCCTGGATGTCTTGATTGGGTTAGCATTAAGTTACCCTCCCTTCCACCCAGAAACAGGCTAATGTGTGTGTTTGTACTCAAGGAGAAAACAAAAGGAGGTTGCCAAATGTGAGATTTCCCCCTAGTGCCTTGGGGAGGCAGATATGAAAATGTGCACAAACAAGAACATAACCAGAATAAATAAAGAATAATATTTTTCTGCATCAGTCCTGTCTCTTCCCTGGCTCTTCGGCTTTGAAGTGGGGATGGGCACCACACCCTGGAGTCGGACACGACTGGACTTGATTGTCAGGGGATACCTTTACGTTTTTATGCTAGTTTCCCCAGAATGGCTATAACTTCCAGTCACACCCTGAGTGCCTCAACCACTTTTAAGATTCTGGGAGAAAACCTGTGCCACTCAGAAACAAGGCCATTGGTTGCCACAGCAGAGCAATATACTCAACCCAACTATTCTCCCTATCAAATCTTGATTCAATTTGCCCTGCCCGGCTGTGACATACAAAGACAGTGTTCAAACATCCTCAGTTAGGCAAGGAAAGGACAAATGGTTCTAGACTTAACCTAATTATCTACCAAAAGACCAGCAAGCCCAACCCACAAGAACTGGAACTAAAACAAAGACTCAAGTTGAGAACCAGCTTGAAAGGCTATAGAAAGCCACAACAAGCCTGGTGGTATATTGAAAAATATCCTATAAAATAACTAGTGACAATTCAGAACTCTCTCTCCCTATATATCCAGTTAGAGAGTGTCCCTCATGAAAGGCTCCTGAGAAAACGCCACAGTCAGGGAATAAGGGGGCAGGTCCTCTCGTGGATTAGGAACTGGTTGAAGACCAGGAAACAGCGAGTGGGAGTCAATGGGCAATTTTCACAATGGCGAGAGGTGAAAAGCGGTGTGCCCCAAGGATCGGTCTTGGGACCGGTGCTTTTCAACTTATTCATAAATGACCTGGAGTTGGGGATAGGCAGTGAGGTGGCCAAGTTTGCAGATGACACTAAACTTTTCCGGGTGGTGAAGACCAGCAGGGATTGTGAAGAGCTCCAGAAGGGTCTCTCCAAACTGGGAGAATGGGCAGCAAAATGGCAGATGCGCTTCAATGTAAGTAAGTGTAAAGTGATGCACATTGGGGCAAGAAATCAAAATTTCACATACACACTAATGGGTTCTGAGCTGTCTGTGACAGATCAGGAGAGAGATCTTGGGGTGCTGGTGGACAGGTCGATGAAAGTGTTGACCCAGTGTGCGGCGGCTGTGAAGAAGGCCAATTCCATGCTCGGGATCATTAAAAAAGGGATTGAGAATAAAATGGCCAATGTCATTATGCCCTTGTACAAATCAATGGTAAGGTCGCATCTGGAGTATTGTGTCCAGTTCTGGTCACCACAGCTCAAAAAGGATATAGTAGAGTTGGAAAAGGTGCAGAAAAGAGTGACCAGAATGATTCGTGGGCTGGAGCACCTCCCTTATGAGGAAAGGCTACAGCGTTTGGGGCTTTTCAGTCTGGAAAAAAGGCGGGTGAGGGGGGACATGATTGAGACGTATAAAATTATGCATGGGATGGAGAGAATGGATAGAGGGAAATTCTCCCTCTCGTACAACACCAGAACCAGGGGACATGCACTAAAATTGAGTGGAGGGAGAGTTAGAACGGACAAAAGAAAATATTTCTTTACCCAGCGTGTAATTCATCTGTGGAATTCCTTGCCACAGGATGTGGTGATGGCACCTGGCCTAGATGCCTTTAAAAGGGGTTTGGACAGATTCATGGAGGAAAAGACCATCACAGGTTACAAGCCATAAGCAACCTCCTGGTTTTAGAAGTAGGTTTTCTCTGTGCCAGGTGCAAGGGTGTGACAACAGGAAACAGGTTATCTTGTTGGCTGTGTGCTCCCTGAGGCATCTGGTGGGGCCACTGTGTGATACAGGAAGCTGGACTAGATGTGCCTTTGGCCTGATCCAGCAAGGCTCTTCTTATGTTCTTATGTCCCCTTTCCCCGAGTAGACCTCCGGAACAGGGATAGAATTCGGCGGGTGGCCTGGGCTGCCCACCGGATAGTTGTGCAGGATTGTGCTGTTAGATGATGATAAATAATAATAATAATAATAATAATAATAATAATAATTTGTACTGCACATTAGAGTGTTCCGAATGCCATAATTATCTTCTTGTAATTTTTACAACCCACAGGTGGTTGGCTGAGAGCACTTAGCCACTAAAGCCACTTAGGCCCCAATCCTATTCCCTACCAGTTTACACGATGCAGTGGCACAAACGGAGCGCACACTGCATGATATTGTGGGGGACAACCAGACAACCCAGGAGAGGTAAGTAAATATATATATATTTTTAACCTCCTGTTAAACTGCCTGGCTGCCAATGGGTCTCCTCAGATCTACATCTGCTATTTAGCTGGCATAAGTCTGAGGAGCCTCGGAGGGGGTCCGGGCTGGGAAAAGGGGATATGATCCCAGTCTGTGCTACTCCCACTGAGATCCAAACCCTCAAACCACCCCCTGCCCAGTCCACTCCCTTCCCCAATCCTCCCTGAAAATGACCATCACCTCCATAACCGCTTTGGTTGTGCATGGGGCCTCTGGCCATTTGCACTGGCAGTTCAGCAGCACATGAAAGCAGTGCACCTTTTCTGGCACCGCACCGACACTTATGGCAGTGGATTGGGACATCTGTCGCTATAAGTGTCCAATAGGATTGGGCTGTTAGTGAATTTGTGGCAGAGGCAAGACTTGAACTCAGGTTTCTTGATTCATAGCTCAGAGTCTGCTGCTACATAGTAATAATGTAAGGAACTGGAGACTACATTCTCCTCATCAGCCTTTAAGTTGCACAAGGAAGTATTTGTACGAGATGACGAATAAGTTAACATGATGCAAGTGCTGAACTGCAGATTGCAAAAGCAGAAAATTAGAACTCTGAACTTCGAATCCATCAGTGACATAGAAGCTGACTGTCCCAACCTTGTCCCTTTGCAATGAACTGGGGCCCCAATCCTTTTGGAGTCTAGAGTTCCTGGAAGTGTAAGACTTTTTATGGAGGCACAAGATATTGGTTGCCTCTGCACGCCTTTGGGCTGCTGCAGCTCCAGAGGCCTCCATCAGCACTGGTAAGTTGGCGGTGGAGGCATGTCATGGATGGGAAGGTGGAGGGAAGGGAGAGTTTCAGGGTGGACCAGGGGGAGGGCAAGGGGTGGGGAGGGAGGGGAGGGATCTTGGTGGCATCGGCATGTGCTAGATCCTATCCTCTCTTTCCCAGCCTGCCCCATTCCTTTTCTCTCCTCGGACATACACCAGCAAAATGGTTGGTGCTTGTCAAAGAAGACCCATAGGTGATCAGGTGTCTAATATTTTTATTTACCTTCTGCTGGATGTCTGATTGCTTCCCCACCAATGGATGCAGTGAGCGCTCCGCCGGCATGGCTGCATTGGTGCCAATGGTGGGAGATAGGATTGGGCAGCGAGGGAGGCTAGTGAAACATTCTTCCTTGATTATTTTTCGTAGAGACCCTTCAACTTCGATCCAGAAATAATTGCACACTGTGTTCATCTGGAGCTCTTCCTGTATCCCACCACCTCCTGATGGGGATGCAGGGCAAGGACGTTGCTAGAGCGTGGTGGCTGGGGCGGGTCGCCAGGGGGTGACGCGCGCACCCACGCGCGTCACCTCCGCTGCGTGCATTGCCCTCAGGAGGCTCCGAGGCCTCGGAGTGTCCTCTTCGGTCGGCGATCCAGGGCCTTCTGACAAAGGCCCAATGCATCAATATGTGAAGTTTTACCTTTTCGCGCATGCGCAGAATGAATTGAAGAGGAGATTTCAGGACATTGCTTACATGAGGGGCCTGTCTGAGGCCAACATGGATCATTCTGAAGCCAAGATGAAACCGGTAAGCTGGGCCCAATGGAGAAGAACCTGGTTCACAGTGTCATGTGCAGGTTGTATAATCTGGAGAAACTGTTCATAAGAATAGAGACTGTACACTCCTGCTAAGAGCTACAATTTTCTTCACCCTTCCCTATTTTGCTCCGACGTTGCTATCTCTTTAAATACATTCGTTCCCAAATTATCTTGTAATTGGGAAATGCTGACTTCTTTTGTTTAACTCCAGTGTAAGTTCCTTCCTGATGCATAATTCATTTTCACTTTGTTCCTCGTGCTGCGTGTGCCATTGAAATTTTTGGCAGTCAAGTGCAGGAGAAGAAATCAACAATGCTGTAAAGGGGCGAGAATGAAATCAGACTGGACGGCTCCGCGGAAGAAATATTAAGGGTGTCACAATATTTTGTATTCAGCCCCGCAAAATGGAGGGTGTGTGTGTGCATTTGCCTTAATGGGAGCGGATGACATTTAGAGAGGGAAATTATCTATCGCTGATGTCATATAGGGTTGTGTTTAATTGCTTTTCGCATCACATATGCTGGTGTCTTCTGATCATTCCCGAGCCCTGAGATTTTCTTTTTCATCCTTTCTTCCAGTACAGGAATTCCAGGAGGATCAAAAGATTCACTCCTTCCTTTATAGAACTGCTCGAGTTCTTGCCTTTCAAACCAAGCAGTTAGCAAGCCCAGCTGCAGCTTCTGCAGGACCAACTCTTTCCTCTCCAATCACACTGCCAACACCTTTATTGACACTATGTTCTCCTCCTGGTCACCTCTCGTCTTGCCCACTGTTAACTTCTTTGTAATTTGTTTGCCTTTCTCTTGTGCCGTCTCTCTGTTAGTGATGATGGCGAAGCCCCTCCAACCTGTGTTGCAATTAGCTTGGTTTTTTTCCAACTCCCTCTACAAGGTTTCCAAATTAAAAACGTTCAACTTCCTCTACAAGCTTTCATACAAAACTCAGAATTTTCACAAGAGCACTTTTCTGATGCTGTTGTAAAGAAGCTCCCGGACGACACTTACATTGTACCTGTGCAGCACCTATGCAGGCTTCATTTGTAAGGCCTAGGCCAGTGGTTCCCAAACCTTTTAGCACTGGGACCCACTTTTTAAAATGACAATCTATTGGGACCCACCTAGCTTTACAACACTTACAGCGCAATCCTGTGTAAACTTGCACCGGTGTAACAGTAGATGCACCGGTGCAGGGTTACACAGGATTGCGCTGTTTATTTATTTATAAGTAATATTTTATTCATTTATTTGCAAAGAACTTGATACATTTCTTATAATGGGGCATCCCTAATGAATATCTTCAAGGATTGAGGGCCTTAGTTGTGTGACCCAACCATCACCTGCCCCCACAACCTGTCATTGATAGACTTGGGGAAAAAACAAACACCAGAAAGAAGACACTCAAAAGTTTATCTCCCTATATTTACACAAGTTTGGAAACTGCAGGAGCTCAGCTCCTTGCAAAGTGCAGGAGCTCAGCTGTTTGCAGGGCAATTAGCAGCTATCTGATTTTTGAATAGCCTCAGGGATTGAGGCAATTACTTATCTGATCTTTCCATCATCCCTGTTTTCATTGGAGGCTCTGTGGGACCCACCAGAAATCAGGTGATGACCCACTAAGTGGGTCCCGACCCACAGTTTTAGAAACACTGGCCTAGGCGCTCACACAGAGAGTCCCATTGGTGTCTGCCAGTGAGATTTGATTGGACGGAATCACCTGTGTGACTGATCCAGAAAACAAACTATCAGCCCTGGAGAATGACAAAACAAACCGTAGCCAGGGAACCAATGGCCGTAAACAGGTGTCAGACAGGGCTGATAAGGAGAGGGAAATAGTTGCATACATTAATGAAAATCTTTATTCTTCATTACAATAATTTCGACTCGTTTCCATGTTAAAACAAGCATGAGGCAGCTTACAATCAACAAACAATTAAAAATGATAAAGCACAATATCAAACGTACAAAGGACAAGAAAGGCAATCCCAAAGGAGCAGCAAAATTTAGTAAAAACCAGCATAAATGCAGCAGTAGCATTTAACAAATCATAGTTTTGCAGATCAAAACAATCATAAGTAGGTTTTGAGGTTTTCATGGCCAGCGATGATCAACGAAGATTGTATGTCCATTACAGGGTTAAAAGCCATGACACATTGGCAGCACAATCCTGAAAATCCGGCTGGCGACAGAACAAGTGTTCCGTCACTGGAAGCCATCGTGAATGTGCCGTAAAGCACGTTCATGATGACTTGGGAGTAAGGAAGCCCAGCACAAGACTGGCCTCCCTCACTCCTGCGCCGGATCTCCACACGGACAGCAGCGGATGGTAAGTGCTCCTGCGCCGGCCACGTGGGCAGTCTGGCTGGGTGAGGGAGGGGGGCCATTGATCTAGCCGGCCCAGGAGGGGGCAGGGGATGGCGTCGGTCATATCCCCGTCCCGGCCGGGCCGGCTACACCATTACACGGCCTCCTCTACTTCCACCAGCTCTTTAGCTGGTGGAAATCCGAGGAGGCTGATAGGACCAGCCTGGGTTTACACTCGGGGAAGGGGAGGAGCGTCCCCTTCCCTGAGTAGACCTCTGGTTTGGCACGCGCTGGGCAGCCGGTGCACAGGATCCGACGGGCGGCCTTGGGCTGCTGGCCGGATCCTTAGTCAGGATTGTACCCTTAATAAGTTAAAAAAAACTTTTAAGTTCGTTTGAACTCAGTTTTTTTTAACTTACAAAACAATCGTATTTCCAAGATGTGACCAAAAGAGATAATGCCATTGAAATGACAGCCACAGCAAGAGAGGGTGACTGCTATTTCTCCATGGGGAGGGAGTTCCACAGATAATAGGGCTTCAGCAATGAAAAGGTGCTATCTCTAGTGCCCCCCCCCCGGTGTATCTCACTGAGAGATGAGAGCAGAGACCATTTAAGAGAGCATTGCCCTGGTACCCCCCAGAAATGACACTAGACAAGATTGTTATTGGCTAAAACGGGCCATGTTTCTTAAATGGTCAACATGCAGCAGGCTCTGTCTTTAGGAGACTCCCCTCCTTTAGTACAGCTGCTTACCCTAACCCTTGCTGTTTCCCTCTTGGGCATTACCACCCTGGCACGAAACTAAGTCCCCTAGGCAACCCCAGATTTCCACACCAACTCCTAGAACGGGGGCCGAGGCAGCTGATTGTGTTGCTTATCCCAAGCCTGACAGCCTTTGAGATACACATCACACTTCAAGCATAAGGGAGCCAGACAGCTTCTTCAGACTAGTTCCAGTTGCCCCCCATCGCCTTTTGTTCACCTTGGGGTGCACACCAGATCCTTATTCCTATGCCCTGTGCTATACCAGCCAGTGGTGGCCACCTGCCTAATCCACCACCTTAAAGGCAGTCTGGGGTAGGTGGGAAAACACCTTCACCAATGCCAAACAGGTGAAGAGCAAAAACTTCCTATCCAGCCCCGAAGGCGACCAGCTAATCTCAGACTGCCCTATTGGGTGGGTAGTTCAGGGCCGCTTTGCCACCCAGTCTCAGAACGCTGTTGGAATGAGGCATGTTGTGTACACCTTCCTGCACCCCACTCCCAGCTGGCCCAAAGGTGCCTGATGTCCTGACCTGCCTCGTGGGGGCAGGACTGGGCAAAGGATGCCCCCACATCATGGTGGCGCTCTATCTACTCCCACTCTGAAGCCGCATGACATATATGCAGAGCTGCAAGTGCATAATGAAATCGTTATTCTGCTCAACTCCAACTTCTCCCTCATGCACAGAACCAGGAGCATGTGCCTAGGAGCGCATGCATGCGTTACTGCATGCAGGGGAGGGACTGGGTGGGCTACTAAGTTCTAAATGAAACTAACATGCCACATACACACGATTACCCATCTCCACCTCACATGTAACACTGCAAGATATTTGGGTGCATCTGTAATATAATATATATCACTTGGCGTCCTGTGCAGTGCTACCGAAGGAAGTTAACCTCTGAATGTCAACTCTCGCAGAACGCCATCTTTTTCTCCCACTCTCTTCCTGTTGGCAAACGCCTTCTTTTGGAAATTTTGCCACCCCCCACCCCCGCCCCAGGCATTTCTTCCCAGGTCAAATTAAAAACGAATGCTGATGAGCTCAAACATCAGGCAGTCCTCATTTGAGTGATTTCTTCAGATACGCCACTTTCCGCTTGCTTGCTGCTCTCTCGGTTGCTAGGCGAGCAAAGTTCTCTGATTGCTCTTCCAGCAACATGGAGAGATTCGAAGAGCCCAGCAGAGTTGACAGAAGGCTTCACAAGCAAAAGAGCATGATCTAATCCTGCCTTTGCACTTGGCCTCTTCCTAGCAAGAGAGGAATCCTCATTAGTTAATTGCTTTTCTTTCGTTTCAAGGAGTAGTGCTGCTTCTTGGAGCCGGTCTGCAGAGGGGTTTCTTCCATTTGGGTACTCATACTCTTTGGAACACTGGTAAACGGTACTTGTTGCAGTGATTGTAATGCGCTCTGTGTGGGGCTGCCTTGGATCATAGTAGTGTGTCCCTCTGACAGCCCCTCTGAGCTTTGGGCCCTCTACAAGGGGTTCACCTGGGCACATATGTCAGCACTTTAGGACTGTTGTAGGATGGCTATAAGCCACCAAACAAATGAAGACACTGACTGGGATGGTCCAGAGAGATGAAACTGTTCACAGGGATCCCCCGGCTCGTAACACTTTGCAAACCACTGGTTTAAACTGGGACTGTGCATTCATTTTAGAACTTTTCCTCTAAGAGGGGGGGCAGGAGGTAGGGGTGCTTACAGAGAGAGAAGCAGCCCAAGAAGGCTGACTGATCAGCCCATGCTGAATTCAGGGAGATCGAGAAAGAGAAGGCTGGAAAGGAAAGAAGTTTGCGGGGTGTTACTGTCCTGGGTGCTGGCTGGTTGGCATGGCAGTTCTCAGATAGAGGCTGGAAGGATATATTTGCCCCATAGAATTTTAGAATCCATAGAATCATAGACGTCCTCCTCTATCGCTAGTAGAGAACCCCTGCTGGGTTCTGCCTTTAGAATTCTAAAGCTTAGAATTCAGTAACTAATCTAGATGGGCCATGGGCTCATTAGCCTACTTCCTTGATTAAGCTTACTCATTGGGTAGGTGAGGACCACTGCAGGTGTGAAATGTTTCCTACAAGAGTTGTTTATCCCAAACTCAGGCGTCCAGATAAGTTGCTAGGGTCATCACACACACCATTAAATACACTGTTCCAACTGAATTTAGGGCTGGAAAGTTTCATCTGAATTGCAGAGGTGTGAAAACCCTATTAACATTTAAAAGTAAACAGGTCTTTGTTCAAATTTGGAGCATTAAATTCCATGGATCAGTGAAAGAAGGGGGGGGGTCATTCCTTCAAATGAAAAGTGTGGCCTTCCTGACCCCTAGATCCCTAGATCTATGGTCTCTTGATACCTGTCCTGTAAAAAGCCATGTTACTGCTCTGCCTCGCTGGCACCTAGCAACCAAGTACACATGTTCAGATGCTTGTCTCCCACATGCCTTGAATTAAAGAGAATAAACAGAAATAAAATATTGATCATGTAACACACCACTGGGAAATCCTTCTCATTAACCCAGAACCCAAAATTCAGTAGGCATTGGGATCCAGAAAAGGATCTTATTGGACAGGCAGATTCATGCAGAGGAATGCTGTCCTTCAGGCATACACAACACCTAACCATTCTGGGGGCAGTGCTGGGGGGGGAGGTGCCCATCAAAAATGAACTCTACTATCGCAGGAAATATATAAATAAGTAGTAAATAAATAAATACCTGGCAATGAAACAAAGGTGATTCTTATGTACGAATAACGGGCAGCCCAATCCTACGCCAGCCTCCACTGGCATAAATAGGCCCCGTGCCATCGCAAACATGCCGTAAAGCATACTGCGCCAGCGTGGAGGCCAGCGCTGGCAGCCCTCCGCCAATGCAGGAGCAGCACCCACTTGAGGCAGGTGAGCTCCACGCCGGGCTGCGGGGAGCTGGGGGAGGATGAAACGGGGGTGGGGAGGGGGCAATCCAGGGTGGGAGGAGGGCATGGAGGAGGGTGGAACAGGCCTGAGAGAGGGGCGGGCTCAGTGGAGGAGGTCTCTGCTGAATCCTATCCCCCTTTCTGGGCTTGAAAGCCCAACATGGAGCTGCCCAGATTTGCGCCAGTCATTTAGCTGGCGCACATCTGAGTAGCCCCATAGAGGCTGCTGGAGCTTGACATGGGATATGGGGATTACCTTACCTCAAGGAGGCCTCCAGCAGCCTCTAGCCCCACACTGGATGCAGCGGAGCCTGCCCCAGTGCTGCTCAATCTCATCGTGGGGCTTTGGATAAGACTGGGCTGTTGATTTGTTTCTATAAGGAAAAGGAGTAGAATGATGAAACAACATATTTTCTTGCACATCTCGTTCGCACCATTTTTCTCACAACACCGTTAAGAGCAGAGACCAAGCCACTTTGCATCCAAGACCTGCTTCCATTTGATATAGATGTCCCTGGGTCACATGAAAAAACGCCCACAATTTCAAATGTAGCTTCATCCCAGATGCAGAAACACAGGACACATGTCAGCTCTTCCAAGTGAAAATCTTCTCCATTCTCCATCACAAGATGCATTTTTGGAATTTGTGTAACTTTTTCTTCTGTTCCAAGGAGCTGAGAGCTTTGAAACCTTTAAGCTCAGAGTCCTCAAACCACCATCAGATCTGTCTTTATATCCCATGTACTTAACCTGCTTATTCTATTTTTGAACTTCTTCCCCATCTTATATATCCCCCAAAGATCACAAGGATAATGCACTCAGAGAAGAATTACATCATGTAGCACAAAAGAAGGGAAGGAAACACTTCTTAGTTCCTTTTCTTTCTGTCTGTCTGGATTTTAGCCATGTCTTCATGAATCTTGACAAGCTTTTGTCAAGATCTCCTGTGTGTCTAATCTCTGGAGCCTTGAGGAGGCCATTTGACCTTCTGGAGTGTTAGTCTTCAGAAACAGGAGGGTATTCTTCAAAAACGCATTTGGGTTTCTTTTTTCACCATTGTTCACGGGTTTCTTCAACCATTTCTTTTGTGTTTTCCTTCTTTGCTCCATGCTGCAGTTAGCCTGGGATCTAAGTGGTATTTGTCCTTGTGAGAATGAGATGCAGCCACAGCTATTAAGAAAGAAAGGCTTAGGAATGTGCGCTATCCGTTACTGTTGAAAAAGAAAAGTCAGAGCGAATGTGTTGTTCATAAATGTATTAGCACACTTCTCAATCCTTTCTCAAGTAGTCATCTGTTCCTATAGCTCCAGGAGCTGCTTCATATTTCAAAAATGAGCAGGTACACTCCATCCATAGCGTGTACTTGCTAATGTCTTGTGGTGTTGAAATAGCTGACCTCATTCTCTGTTCTCCATTTCTGATTATTTTTGACATTTGTTGCTAACATACTCTCTGTGGTTTGATGCTATTATTCTACGATGCCATTAATTAATTGACTATACATTTTATTCCACTTTACTGCCAAAAACGTTGACTGTCAGAGGCTCTCAAGGCAATTAAAACCTTAAAAAAATACCCCCCAAAAGTTAATTAAAATGAGAGATGTGTCCACACTTCTCTTCGTCTCAATTTCTTTCTGGAGTTTTCAGTTTGGAATTGTCTGGTCATGTTTCTGAAATGGAAACAATACATTAGGACCCCTCCATTGTTCGTTTTAAATAATCCATTTTAAAAAAATGGAGTAAGATAGGCAACAGAAGATATACCACACTGGAAAAGTTTATATTGCCAGTATTTAAAAAATATATAGTTTGACGCCAGATAGCCTAGAGATGAACACAACAGAGGGCAACAACGTTTTGCTCAGTGTATTGTAACTCTTTTGGCTCACTTCAAAATTCCTCCGCTGTTTTGTCCAGACAGGAGCTCCCGAATCCGCCCTGAATGTTGCCTGAGGCAAATTTTTCATGGCAAGTTGAACTGTTAAACCTTAGTAAGAAAAGAGTTTGGATTTTATGAGCCCTCCTTAAAAAAAGGGATAAAGATTAGATGAAACGTTTAGATATAAGGCTTGTCATATGAGCAACAGCTGAAGGGACTGGTAAGGTTTAGCTCAGAGAAAAGAAGAGAAAAGGAGACGTGTTGACAGTTTTCAAATACCTGAAAAGGGATGTCGAGAAGGAGATGGAGGAGATTCATTTCTGTGGAACACAGAAGAGGAAGGAAGCCACTTCTCCCCAGTACTGCCTTTGGAAACACTTCAGAGGGGGCTGCTGGTGTGAGACACAGCGATTCATCTGAGGAGAAGTTTGGACTGTGAAAACACACTCGTGCTCCTTTACACATTGAGGCACAATTCAAGGAGCTTTTCAGGCTGCAGGTGGGGGCCCTCCCCTGTGTAAAACAGAACTCCTTGCACAACTTAGAAAGCCAAAATGCCAGAGGGGACCTACCCTCCTGTGTAGAGCCACAGCTCTTGGGGTAGGTAGGTAGTTTGCACTGCCAGATTGCTGTTGCTAAGAGACAGGGCAGGAGAGGCCTCCAGAAACCAACACAGTCACAAACTAACGACATCATGCGCTGGCTGCAAGACACCACTGTGCATCAGCATGGTGTCATCACATCCATGAGCTTCAAACACGACGGAGACAGGGAAGATGGTCCTCTCATCCATCACTTGCTACTCAGCAACTGTGACATGATGACACGGACATGACATGATCATCCCCCCTTATGGGAGACCATTCCCCATGGTATCAAGTAACCCTTATTCCTGCCGTACAGCTCTTTCTCCTATTTCCAGCATGAGTTGCCTTGTGGTGAGGAGCAGAAAGACTGGAGTAGCTTGCTCTACTGCAGCATAGCGTACTGAATCACACCAGGTACGATGGCAGTGGTGGCTCCAGCTTTTTTTGGGGGGGGGGCTGCATCAAAAGCCATGCAAGGGTCCTCCAAGGACAGGTCCTCCCCATGTTTTGAAAGTGCATGTGCATGCCAGTTACCCCCTTGCGCCCACTTCAGTGCGACTTGAATAACCAGTTAAAATTAGCTGCCCAGTTAAGGCTAGACTGCCTGGACAGTCTTTTCAGACTCTAGGAGGTTCAACGTTTTGTTGAAAAGTGGTACAGTACATAAATCTTCTTCTTCTTCTTCTTCTTCTTCTTCTTCTTCTTCTTCTTCTTCTTCTTCTTCTTCTTCTTCTTCTTCATCATCATCATCATCATCATCATCATCATCATCATTATTCTTACACAACTATCCTATGTGTAATAGTCCACTGACTGGTTGACTTCCTTTCTGCTTCTTTCTGACTTTCCTTTCCCCAGGGTATTCCTGCACTCCCTTTTAAATTCTACAGAATCCTGGATATCCTTTCATTCAACTTCGCTTCCCTCTTGTTTTAAAAAAAGTGTCTCGTGTGCATTACAAACTCGAGGAACTCTATTCTTAACAGCTTTATGGTTGTGTGGGTTGTCGTGGCTGCCGATTCCATAAGCTAAACACATTTGACTGCTAATTTCCTATTGAAAGACCCAGGAAGGCTCCTGGAATTAATGGCGTAGGACAAGTTTACAAACTGTCAGCTTCTGAAGAGAAAATTAGTGTTTCACCCTAACACAAGCTAAATAGTATAGACTAGAAGAGAATACTCCTTGGGAAAAATCATGGCTCATGTTTCAGAGATTCAGAAAATGAGAAAGGAAGGAAGGAACGCTTCAACGCTGTTGCAAGCTGTATGCCCAGGTTTTGTGGCATGTTAGAAGTGGCATGTTTGGCAGGACGTGAAGTGTAATATCCACAAAAATCAAACGGACCACTTCGAGTTTACCAGGGTACGTCCCATGAAACACACAAGACATGATATGGATGAAAAGGGTCACTTTATTGAAATACAGGAAAGCAAGCTCAAAGGTAAAAGGAGATCTACAGGCCGGGGTCAGGGTGTTACACGCGCACGTGAGAAAGCGCTGACACGGGCATACATCCTAAGGACTGCCCCGGGCGGAGTTACCACCCGGACTCCGAGCCGTCGCCCCTCGCCTGAGGAAGCCGACTCATCCACGCCGACCCCTAGCGGGTCAGGGCAGTAGGAACCGCTGCACCTCCCCAAGCCGGTGAGCCCGAAGGAAGCTCACGTGATCCCAGCCAAGGGTCCCCCCCACCTCTCCCCATGCCGGAGAGCAAAGGGGAGATGGATGGTGGGGGCTGTTGCAAGCTGTATGCCCAGGGTTTTGTGGCATGTTAGAAGTGGCATGTTTGGCAGGAGGTGAAGTGTAATATCCACAAAAATCAAACGGACCACTTCGAGTTACACTGTGTCCATGTTTGAGGGGCGAGTGCCCCATAAGCAAGCCGGTCCCGTCTGCTTCCAGGAATGCCAGGCACCTTTTTTGCTTAAACACATGGGGCAGGAGTTGTCCAGCTATGCTGCTCATGTTACATTTAAGAAGTATTTGCATCATGTGTAGAGAGGAAGTTCAGGTGACGCCCCCCCCCCCCACCATGCTGAAATTAATTAAGAAAAAAGGCCCAGCATTCAGGGTGTGAATAGGGCATGCATGTGCACAACACACTCACCTCGCAAACATGCAAAAAGGAGCCAACAGATCAAGTATCAGCCATTCTAGGCCAATGATATCTTGACAATATTTCCGAATTTCAATTATTTTTCCATTTTTTTAAAAAAACTGCAAATATTTCCTAGTGTTCCTTTTGAAGTATGATTGATGAATGGATTTGACAAATGTTTACTTCAAACACACAAACACACACACACCCCTAATATTTTTATGGCCCAGTCCTATGGGCCTTCTACAACAGTGGAACTGTGGAGCCTGGGCTGTACTGACACCGGAAAGTACACAGTGGGGCATATCATGGGCATGGAGTGGTAGATTTCGGTGGCAGCAACTTAAGCCATAATTTATCCTCTCATTCCTTTGGGCTACATAACTAGTGTGAGTCGGAGGAGACCCATAGACAGCCAGAAGCCCTGCCTAGAGGAAACTAGATGCTGGCCTTCTGGTCACCCCCATCATTGGATACTGTATGCGCTCTATCAGCGTGGCTACATCGCGGACAATGGTGAAGGTTGGAATTGGACAACGCATCTTGCCGACTCATTTCAGGCAAGACTACTGTGTACCAATTTACTAGATTCAATGATAGCACAAAGCCAGATTCAATGTTTCTTTTTCCAGCATCCAGCAGTATCAATAGTAAAGAATGTTATTTCAGCATTTGAACAATCAATTAAAAAGGGAGATCATATGTTTGCAAATATGGGGGACACATTTTTCATTTCATTTGACTTTACGCAAATGCTGCCAAAAAGCGAAATGATCTCAATTTATATTTTTACATCCTCAACATAACTGCGGCCAGGCAAAGCCACTCTGTTTAGAGGATTTAACCATGTAAGAACCAGGTCATGGGCCTAGGACCCATTCACAAATGCATGTTCAATTCATCACTTGATGACTTACCTTCCTAGATAAGCCATCACAAGTGCAGTACCGCAGGTAGAACTTTCATCTCATACCACACCTTCCTCCCAGGATATTTTAACTAAGTCAGTTCACGCATTTGGCCAAATTTGGTCATCAGGTATCTTGGACATACGTGAGTGATGTTCACACAGCTGTGAACTGGCCAATATTGCACATCCCAACTGTTCTGAACAAAACAATTGTATCAAGAGCATGCACCCTACCCTAGATATCAATGGGCTGGTGGACTTGTGTGGGAATTTTTCTCCCCCCAAAAGGATTCAAATCTGAAGTTCTATAGATCTTTGTAGGTCAAACCAACATCTTGAATTATTCTGGACAGCCAACATGAAACCATGTTGCATGTTTCAACATTGGTAGATTTGGTGATCTGTCGCCCAAAAGATAGTGGTTGTCCTAAACCAGCTAGAACTACCATACTTTCCAGAGGAACTACCGTACATTCCCCATCATTCCCTCCCTGACTTCAAGTAATTTCCCTCAAGGATTAACTCCATGGATTTGCTGGTGCTAGATTATCTCCTGTAGACCTGCATTCAGAGGCGAAACAAGGGTGGAGCGAAGGCAAGTAGTTTGCTTGCTGTTGGAGCCATTCTGGCAGCAAAGGCAACACGCAGGACACTCCCCTGTTGCTGCTGGAATGGCTCCAACAGCAAGGGGGAGGGGCCGCTGACTCCAGTGTAACGGAGTCTTGCAAAACTACTTGCCTTCGCTCCAACCTTGTTTCGCCTCTGCAGTCAGGGATAGCCAAAGGGCTGGATGTGGCCCTGGGGCCTTACAACGCCCAGGTCTGCATAGATATATATTGCAATCTGATGTTTTCAATGTTCTGGCTAATCTGCACATTAAAGAGGTCTTGGTTGGACATTACTTTCATCTGGGAATTAACATGAAACGTGTGCAAAAATATTTCTTGGCATACATATGTCGTGCACCGGTGTAAGTGCAATTACATTGGCATAAGTGCACTTACACCGGTGCATCTACTGTTACACCGGTGCGAGGTTACCCAGGATTGTGCTGATAGACAGTTGAACCACCCTAGATGCTTTTCACCCAGCTTTGTTCAGACATTGCAAGTGTGCTATCAGGCCCACTGTAGCCAGAAACCTTGTGGTTAGGGAGCCTAAGGGGGCAGGTCAGCAGTATCTTAAGAACAGGAAGACAGGTAGCCCAACACGTTTAAAGTTATTCAATTTGCTACATCTTAGCAAGTGACTGGGCACCACAGAGGCGTTGTTACGGTGGGGGCGGTTGGGGCAGTGGGCCCCAAGCGGCAGGTCACAGGGGTGTAACTTCTGTTGGATCCGTTGCTCCTTCTGCCGCTGGTTCGTCTTCGTGCAGCTGTTGTCAGCTGCAGGTTTTGCCCTCCCAGGCGCCATTTGGCTCCAAAAAGGAGCCGAAAAGTGCCGGTGTGTGTGTGTGTGTGTGTGTGTGTTTCCGCCTAGCAAGCGGCATGTGATGATGATGCCTTGCCCCCCAGGGGCAGGGCGTGTGGTGTTCCGTGTGGGGCATATTGCGTCCCGTGGGGGGGGTGTCGCAACGGTGAGGGGGTGTAGGGCCTCTAACTGGGGCACCATCTTGCCTGTAGAATTGTCTCTATATTTTGACAAGTAATTGGGTTGGAGACTTCAAAGGTTCAAAAAAAAGAGGGGATGGATTTTTCATGAGGACCCAGGCACTGCTATGGCTACAACTCTGAAAACCAAGCTTGCCAGAAACGTGCCAACAGTGACAGAGTGCAAAGAGGTATGGTAAGTAAGGGAAGGAGTTGTCCCTCCTCACCTGCACACCATTTTTCATGCTAAAACAAGACCCCCATTCCCCTCCCTCCTTCATGTGTAGATGGGGAGCAGACTGGAACAAACAAAATGGCTGCCCCATCATCACATCTCATCTTGACTCTGAAAATCCTTTTCCTCCTTCGTGGGAAAGTGAAAGCCCATTCAGGTAAAAACCAAAGTTTCTTTTACAAAAAAGTAACATGTGTCCCGTATGCTGAGAGCTAATTTAATAAGCAGCTCCTCCTTGCTGGTGGGCGATTAAGGCAAATTGCCACTCTAAACTTTTCTCTACCGCATTTCAAATGTCAACACATTACCTTGCTCTCCCTCTTAATTTCTCACAAAAGAAAATGCAAAATGAATTCATTATGCTAGAGTAAGTGGAAAAAAAAGTGATGAGTTTTTCCAGAAGAGTATGCAATGGGGAGAGATTGGGATCGACGATTATATTGAGATATTTGAATAGCTGGCCATTAACGGGAGGTTCCCCATTACTTTACTGATAATTATATCCTCTCCTCAGTTTTCCCAGTGGAATAATACAATGTTCCCAGGGCAGGAGATAATGAAAAATACCATTCAGGTGGTACATATATGCCGAGAATAGGATGTGCATTTCCCCCTTTTCCCCCCACTGTGGAGATTGTAATATGCACACCTACGCGATATGTTAATTCCTGTTTAGTTGTTGGGAGCCGGGTACAGGGCAAATAAATGTATCTTGAAAATGGAGCTGGCAGAGGGATATCATTCTCCCGACATAATTATCTCCCATGTTTAGTGGGCCCGGAGTTTCGCTGAGTACATTTTTGTTAGCTATTATGTAAATTACTTTCAAAACCCATCATGGGGTAATAATGAAGACTTTGGAAAGGATCTTGCAGAGATGAAGCTCTTTCTGTTCCCCTTCTTACCACCTTTAAAGAGGAGGAGGAGGAGGAGGAGGAAGAGGAAGAGAAAATAATTGCTTGAGATTTCTACTAATTAATCCATCATTTTGCAGACATGTTTCAGTTCAGCAGTCAAGCAAGGAAACACAAACAGAACAAGGAACCAAAGTCGAGAGAGGAAATACTGCGCTAGTAAAACAGCCCCTTCATTTACAGTAAGTATCTGGAGCTGGGCTCCCTTCTCTCCCCCACCCCACATACAACCACTTTCCAAGCAAAACATAAAATCTCACACGTTATCGCTACCTTATCATTCCTTGGCATTTTTATTGCAGTTCTATTTTCTAGTTTGGGGGCAGCTTGCTGTGCACCGTATCTCTACCTCGGATTCATTAATTTTCACAGAAAACTCAATTTGCATCAGGAAAAACACACACACACACACACCACTGTGTACAGTTGGATGGCAACTTTACATATCTGGAGGCCTTGGAGTCAGTGGGAAAATATTCAGCTCAAACAATCAGCAAGGGGCAAGTTAATGAAAAGATATTGCTAAGATATGGCACATCGTACACCCAAAAGAGGACAGGTAACAATGCAGTTGGCTCATTGGGTTGCGCAAGTTAAATGACGCAATTGGGTGTTGCTTATTTATTAGTTAGCATCTTACAATCAAGATCACACCGCAAGATTCAATGAGCAATATAAACCCAGAATGCACAACACGACAACCTTTTTGTTGTTGTTGCTGCTGATTATTTTATGTTGTTGAATTTGATTATATTGCTATAGATTATGATTTTATTTTTATTGTTGTTTTGGTATACATCATCCTGGATCCTACTTTTACGTTTTTTTAAAAATAAATAAATAAATGCATCTGGCAAAGGTCTGTCAAATCAATGGAAATCAACAGAGCTATGGCTGATGTTGCTTGATCAAGCCCAGAGCTGTCAGTTCAACCACTGTTGTAGGTAGTCTAGTGCAGGGGTTCTCAACCGTTGGAGGCCCGGGTACCCCCTATCACGGTCCAACTTTCTGAAGTATCCCCTGCTAATTAATTAGATTAATTAATTAATTAGGTAATTAATCATTAAATAAAAAGTACTAAAACAATTTTAAATGTGAAAAATGTCTTATTTAACACTCTTTCTTATTTAACACTAACAGAGAGAGAGAGAGAGAGAGAGAGAGAGAGAGAGAGAGAGAGAGAGAGATGCAAGGATCTCTTTTTTCTCCAAGTCACACTTCCCAAAATCAGCTACTCCCTCCCCTACCCCACCAAAGTCCTTTTTCCAAAGTACAAAAATAAGCCCAAAACCAAAATCAGAGAGAAAGAAGGGCTCTGAAAATAATTACAATTTAAAATCCATGTAAATTAACACTTAATTAGCTGCTGCTGGGGGCAGGGCTTGGCATGCCCCCAGCAAGAGGTCCGCGTACCCCTAAGGGTGAGAACCCATGGTCTAGTGTGTTAAACTTCCTTTTGGCACTCTGAGCCCGAGTAAGCCTCCTTGCTCCCAAAACTAGCAAAAACAAGCTTCCCCTTGCATTGTTATGGTCACGGGGTCCCACACACTCCACTTGCACTGAAGCATAAGTTAGTTCATCAGGCCTGTACTAAGCCAGATCTTACTCCCTTGGAAACCACATAGGTGCCCTCCCGAAACCCAGAATGCATTGGTATGTGCAAGAAGAGCTGGATTACGAACAGCATCTCCACAGAGATCCACCACTGTACGGCCAGAGTAGGACAGGGCTGTAAGTATTATTGCCACTCAGTAAACAAGGCTGTATAAGTTTATTGCAGAGACAGTATGTTCATTCTGAAATAGATACTAACAACCCACTTTTAAAATGCATTTTAATGCAACATTTCCCTGCTGTGAAATTGACAAGGTTGGCCCCATAGGACTGCACAAAGCAATCTTACCTGACTGCCTTGGGCAATGGCTTTTTGGGAGGCACTCCATGCCCTTCCTTTATTAGAAATGTAGAGTGCAAGTTTGTCTGCTAGCTCGCAGAGCAGAAAAAACAACCACATTGGATTTGGCCCCTTCAAAGGTTCTTAGAACACTTGTTAGGTCTTTGCAAAGGCCTGAGGCTTCAAAATGCAGATGGGGAACTGAACTGCAGACTGTCCCTTGTGGCTAATCAATGGTAGAGTAGTTGAAGAACAATTAGAAAAAAAAATCCACTTTCCTCAAAACTATAGTCAGGGTAGTTTTTTCACACCATTGTCAGTGTCACTAACGTGAAAATTCTAACCTGGATATATTTTTATTTACAGAAAATAAACCATACATAGGACCCAGTTAAATTTTGGACATGGTATGGACCAAGGTGTAGGTGACAATTTTTGAAAGGGGCAAAGTTGCAGCATGACTGTCATAACAGGAGACAAACTTCTGGAGTAGTAAAACACACTCTGGGCAGGTCGTGCTTCTGTGAGGGCACCTTAGAGGTCCAACAGAACAATAGCGGCCCTACACCTCCCTGTGGGAGGGGGCTGCCTCTGTGACACCCCCACAGGATGCCATACGCCCCCCATGGGACGCCACCCACCCCACCCCTGGGGGTGTGATATCATCTTCACGTGCCGCCGTGGCACGGAAACATCCCCCCCTCCGAGCTTTTCGGCTCCTTTTTGGAGCCAAACGGCACCAGGGAGGGTGGGAGGGCCAAACCTGCAGCCAGAACGGCTGTGAAGTGGAGCAGCAGGGGGGGCAGCAGGGGGGGCAACGGAGCTGGTGGCAGGTACACCCCCCTTGTGCCCCTACCATCACGACGCCTCTGCAACAGAATGTGACAACTATCAATAAAACCAACCAATGGAATTCCATTTTCAATTCTGTTTTCACTGTTGCTAAATTGTAGCACAAAAAGGAGGGGGGGGGTGCATCAACAATGTAAACTAAGATGAATCACTTTTACATGACCATTGACTGAACCAAACTCGATCTTATTGAAATGTGTTGTGGAATCCCAGTTCTCTCTTTTACCAAAAGCAGTGGTGTTGAACCCCGATCTGACTCAGGGTCACAGCCCTGGGAGAGAATGTTTAACCCTCTTCCCAGCACTGTTTTCCGATGGAACATGCCCCCATCCAGGGGCTATTTGTTTCAAAAGGTGGCACTGAATTCCATCTAAAGGGAAGTTTTAAATGAATTTGGAGGATCACCAGAAAACTATTCAAGGAATGTGGGCAGTTTCAGTAAACAAGTAAACAATTTTAGTTTTGAAAAAGGCTTCAGTGGGTCATCTGGCCATGGTCCACTTAAAAACGATAAAAACAAAACAAAAAAGTAAACAATTCTCAAGCAATTGCTCAGATCCTACTCCTTAGGACATTTTTCTTTCTCCCAACAGAAGATAACAATAATTGTGTGACTCTTTAAGTCAGATACTGTACCTTGATTCCAGATATACTCAGTGAACATGATCAACCCAGTAAAATCACTCTCAAGATTTCTCTCAAAATCACTCTCGGCCCAGTGTGTGGCGGCTGTGAAGGCCAATTCCATGCTTGGGATAATTAAAAAAGGGACTGAGAATAAAATAGCCAATATCATTATGCCGTTGTATAAATCGATAGTAAGGCCACATTTGGAGTATTGCGTCCAGTTCTGGTCACCACACCTCAACAAGGATATAATTGAATTGGAAAAGGTGCAGAAAAGAACAACCAAAATTATTCGTGAGCTGGAGCACCTCCGTTATGAGGAAAAGCTACAGTGTTTGGGGCTTTTCAGTCTAGAAAAAAGGCGCCTGAGAGGGGACATGATTGACAGCACAATCCTATCCAACTTATGCCACCGTTGTAACCAGCGGTGCAGCGAGAACAGGAGACCCCAGAACGGAAAGGGGAGTCAAATCCCTTTTAAATTCCCCTTTTGGAGGGGATTTGACTCATTCCATTCTGGGGCCTCCCGTTCTCGCTGCACTGCTGTACACCGGTGGCATAAATTGGATAGGATTGAGCAGAGCTCAGCCGGTGGCATAAATTGGATAGGATTGCGCTGTGAGACCTATAAAATTATGCATGGAATGGAGAGAGTGGATAGAGGGAGATTCTTCTCCCTCTCACACAACGTCAGAACCAGGGGACATGCACTAAAGTTGAGTGGAGGGAGAGGTAGAACAGATAAAAGAAAATATTTCTTCACCCTGCGTGTAATTCAACTATGGAACTCCTTGCCACAGGATGTGGTGATGGCACCCAGCCTAGATGCCTTTAAAACGGGGTTTGGATAGATTCATGGAGGAAAAGTCCATCACAGGTTACAAACCATAAGCAACCTCCTGGCTCTAGAAGTAGGTTTTCTCTGTGCCAGGTGCAAGGGAGTGACAGCAGGAAACAGGTTGTCTTGTTGGCTGTGTTCTCCCTGAGGCATCTGGTGGGGCCACTGTGAGATACAGGAAGCTGGACTAGGTGGGCCTTTGGCCTGATCCAGCAGGGCTCCTCTTATGTTCTTATGTTCCAAGCTGCCATGCACGGTGGACCTCTCTCTCTCTCTCTCTCTCTCTCTCTCTCTCTCTCTCTCTCTCTCTCTCTCTCTCTCTCTCCCCCCCCCTTCCCTAATCTCTGATGATCCACCTATCAAAGATGCCATTGCCTTGCCCTTCACTTTAGTGTTTCCAACAGGCCTGGGACCATACAAGCAGCCTAAGGCAAGGAAGGGGTCATAATTGTTCTGCTCACTCTGCACATGGTGAGGACAATCATAACCATGCTACTGATCCTTCATTTTAGGTATTAATTAAGTGTGTTAAGATATAAGGAAAACACAAGAGATCCGTCAAGAGTTTCTTTATAACACTTGTTAAGTATGATGATGGTTATGAAAGATGGAGGCCAATTTTCAGGCACAGAAGTTGTAGCACATATTTTTGTGGCATTTGACCTGGAATAGTCATGACTCATGAGAGGTGGCTTGAGAATTTTTGCTATCCTCAATTTTGAATTTGTGTATGGTTATTAAGGATACTTCTGAATTCTGAAATTTCTTAAATTCATTAATTTATTTTCAATTTTTGTTCTTCCTCAAGGTAGGACCTCAAGGTAGCGCAGAACCAAAAACAAAAAAAAACAAAACCACACTAACACGGTACGTAATAAATAATCAAAACTAGAAACAATAAAAACCATAATAAAAAACTAAAAGAACCAACTGAGAGCTAAAACCAACAATTAACAGGCTTAAATAAATGAGATGGGACATCAACTCAACTGAAATGTCTATCTGAACAAAAATATTCTCATGAGATGGTGAGGAACTAACAATGGGAGGGCCAAATAGGTCTCAAAGAGGAGTAAATTCTACAACGTGGGAGTTGTGACCGAAAAGACCCTCATGTGCTTCCACAATGGGTTTCAGAGTGGGGGAACAGAAAAGAGGCTCTGATGTTGAGCAAAGTGGGTAAGTAGATATATGATGTGGGGAGAGAGATGATCCCTCAAAGGTTCTGGGTCCCAGATTGTTAAGGGAGAACTTCATGGCAAGAACTTCTTCTGGATTCCTAAAGGTCTCTCAGGACTCCCAAAATGCCTGGGATAGATCCAACAAAGGTCAAGACAATATATTTGAACAGAGTTGATGTGGACTGGACTGATTAGAAGCAACCAACCCAGTCATCAACGTTTCTAGAATATGTATGTTACCATATTTCAAGATGAAATTTCTTGACATTTCTTTCTTTCACACGCCAAGTCTTGCCAACTAACCCTGTGCCCCTATGCCTCAGTCTGCTACTGCTCACCAAAATGTTCCTTCTCAAGTTCACCAACCTTTGCCCAACTAAGGGCATGACCTTCCAAGCCCTGGTTCTGAATTGTGGCTGGAGAGTAGTACAGTACTGATGCATTGGGTCTCTCCCCTTCTGCTATAGCCAGCTGGACTGGTCCTCTTACCATTTTTCTTTCCCCCTGACTAAAAGTTCCCCAGACTTATTTCTTCTATTCCTCCCAAAATACAGATTTTAGAAATGTATTCTGGGAACTAAGCTGGCCCATTATAGATTTCTTTCTCTGGGGGCAGAAATGCTATTTTTTTTTTATTTGGTACAGTTCAGAAACTCCAGGAGATACTTTGAAGAAATCACAGCAATTTTCTGTCACTCATTTTCCCCCTCCGGATACCCCGCTGCCAAGAGACGTTTCCCACAGCACCACCTACAGTGGAGACTTTGCTGCAGGCGACTAGAGGGAGAGATTAAACATTCTATCGATGGCATTGTGGTTCCTGGGAGGTTCCACAATGCTGTTTCAGAGGAGAGATTTATAGAGGCACTCGTCATTTTGTTATCAGTCTACAGCCAAAGGAAAACTCAATGTGCTCATGGCATGCACTGCCATCTTCCAGACTGCCTCATTTTACAAGCTGCATCAAATTCTCAAGCTTTAGAACTCATAACTATGCCTAGAAAGGGCAAACTTTACTGCTCTCCACAAGTCCTGGGGGAAGATTTTTGCTGCAGTAGCCTGTAGACACTCCCTTCTCAGAGTCACTTGGGAGGAAAATAGATGCTTCTTCTGTTTAGGAATAAGGTGAGCGGAAAATGTATCAAGGGCCTTATGTCTGATGGATGGCAGTGTTACCTAGCAGTCATGCTCGCTCTGAGAACCATCTTTTGGACACACTTGTCCACAGACTAGCTAAACAAGATGGTAAACCAAAGAGCTTAGGACGGCTTTCTCCCATACGATCCTACCTGCTCTCTCTGATCTCCTGGGACGTCCTTCTGTTGTCCCACCACCGCCTGAAATTTGCGTGGCAGGAATGTGTGACAAGGCCTTCTCTGCAGCCATGCCTACATTGTCAAACTCCTTGCCTCCAGAGGTCTACAAGGCCCGTTCTGTGTTAACATTCTAGAAAAAATTCTGAAGACTCTTGCTGTTGCCTAGGATGGTTTTAGCCAATATCTGCTATCTCCTCTTGTACATACTTTGCTGTTTTCGTTCACATGTTTATTGTTGTGGTGCTGGTATTTAAGTTTCTTTGTTTGGATGCTGCCTTGGGGACCTCTGTATTGAAATGGGTACACCAGTTTTAAATACATACATACATACATACATACATACATACATACATACATACATACATACATACATACATACATACATACATACATTAAATGGAGCAAACATAGCCAAGAATCTGGCTAGTGTCAGAGGTTGACATCCATTGTTGGCCAGCTGCCCATGTCTCTCAGGAGGGCCTACTGCCTTTGTGTGGAGCAGCCAGTGGCAGAAGCCGGTTGTCAGGGGCCCTGGGGCAGAGCCCACCCATGGGCCATGGTGTCCCCCCACCCCCCTGATGGTGCATGGGTGCTACCACTGCCACCACTACTGAGGGTCGTCTGATGTGCACAGACCCTTGGGCAGTGCCTGAGTTGACCAGCCCCTGACTCCAGCCCTTACAGCACTTCTTTGAGGGCCCACTGAGAGACTTGGTGGCCTGCAAGGGGCGGTTTGCATCCAACTGCATCCAATCACACTGCATGCAGAGATGAGGCAGATCTATGCACCCTTCATAGAAGCAATGCCAGCGCAAGGCAGTTTCCATTGTGGGTGGTAATTTTGTCTTTAAAAAAAGTTAGAGAGACTTCTGGAGGATTGGTCAATCAAGGGTTATTAGCCATGCTAGGTTAATGGTCCACCTTCATGGATCATTGCCTTGTCATGGCAAAGGGGCTTGCGTAACTCAATGAAGCCATGAGCTATGCCGTGCAGGGACACCCAAGACGGACAGGTCGTAGCAGAGAGTTCTGACTAAAAGTGATCCACGGGAGAAGGAAATGGCAACCCACTCCAGTAACCTTGCCAAGAAAATCCCATGAACAGTACCAAAAGGCTAAAAGATATGACGCCGGAAGATGAGACCCTCAGGTCGGAAGGTGTCCAATATGCTACTGAGGAAGAGCGGAGGACTATTCCAAGTAGACCCAGAAAGGATGAAGCGGTTGGGCCAAAGCCAATAGGACGTTCAGCTGTGGATGTGTCTGAGGTTGAAAGGAAAATCCAATGCTGCAAGGGGCAATACTGCTTAGGAACATGGAATGTGAGGTCTATGAGATGGTTAGACAGCATCACCGATGCAACGAACATGAAAATGAGCGAACTCAGGAAGATAGTGGAGGACAGGAAGGCCTGGCGGGATATGGTTCATGGGATCACGAAGGGTCGGACATGACTTAACGACTGAACAACAACAACAATAAAGGCTAATAGTGCCTCCAATTCAAACAAATGCAAAGAAAAGTATGTTATAGGTTGAATAGTACCTTTGTGAAAGTGTACCTTGAAGACTAGACCCTGGAGACAAACAACAATGGACAGCTGTCGCTCATGGGCTTCTCAGAGGTTTCTGGCTGTCACTATTGGAAACCAAGCCACAACCTACATGGAGCCTATAGCTTACCAGATCTCAAACCGGGACAGAGTGCTAGACCTTTAGGAGAAGGAATGTGGGCATGTGGAGCTTGTTAAACCTTAGAGCACAATCCTAGGCATGTCTATTCAGAAGCAAGCCCCACTGAACACAATGGGTCTTGCTTCTGAGTAGACATGCCTAGGATCGTGCTCTAAGGTTTAACAAGCTACACCTGCCCACATTCCTTCTCCTAAAGGTCTAGCACTCTGTCCCGTTTGGAGATCTGGTAAGCCTAAGCCTACATTACGTTCTTCTGAAAATCATGGCCTTCCACTCCGAAGAAGCAAGCCAAGCAAATGGGCCCCCTACTGCTTGTGGAAAGCACTCTCTCCAAAATCTGCAGACCAAACAACCCATTTAAATATTCCGTTAGATTCTATTTACGACCCCCTTCCCCCAATAGCACTCACAGGGGCCGCCGAAATAACCCTTGTTTCATGTAGCACGACTGAGACCAGCTGGCTGGAACTCTTGCTTATGTTGGTCTCTGGGCCCAATTCTCATTTTGTGTTCCTTGTTTCTATTTAGAGTTAATGGCAAATGTCTTTTCTTTATCAACTGTCAAACTGTCAGAACACACTGCGTGCGTTTGGGGCTGGGAGTTGGGGAGATGGGGGAGGAAGAGGGAGGGAAGGAGGAACCATCTGTTTCCTTGACAAGCATTTAGTCCCAATATTTTATCCTGAGTAATTATTCCGGGTCCCTCGCATTTGAAATCTCCCCGAGAGGAGGCATTAAAAATGTCCACTATTAAATGCTTTTCACACAGAAAGCAGGATTTTATGACCCTGTAACTGCAGGATCAGTGGTTTTATGCTCTTTAGCCTCGGCGGTAATGTGCGTTTGGTTCCCCCATGCAGGCTGTATGGAGGGGAGTGTTGATTCAGTAAACAACGTTCTCTCTCCTGTCTGTGGCTACTGGGCCTGTGCAGGACAGATTGCCAGTCCCAACTGAGCTTCACAGTCCAAAGGCACGCAGGGCTGATGATGTTTTTGTGTGTGGGTTTTTTCCTACTCTCCTTTTGCTCTCTCTGTGCCAGGCCTTCTTTGCTGTTATTTATTTATTTGAGGATTTCTAGCCCACCTCCTCCCTTTATGCCTCAAGGCGGCTAACAGAATAGATGGGAAAAATAATAAAGCAACACATGATATAGCTCAATGTTTCTCAAACTGTGGGTCGGGATCCACTTGGTGGGTCGGGACCTGATTTCTGGTGGGTCCCAGGTGATGGAAAGATCAGCAAAGTAATTGCCTCAAGAAGCCCTGAGGCTATTTCAAAATCAGATAGCTGCTAATTGCCCTTCAAAGAGCTGAGCTCCTGCAATTTGCAAGAGCTCATTACCTTGCAAACAGCTGGGCCGCGGCAATTTGCAAGCTTATGTAAATATAGGGAGCTAGGTGGGTCCCGATAAAGTGTCGTTTTAAAAAGTGGGTCCCGGTTCTAAAAGGTTTGAGAATCACTGATAGAGCTTAATCAAAACTAGGGCTGAGATAGAAATTCTTAGCTGAGAACTTTGGCATTGAAACTGGGGTGGGGGTTAAATGTGGTGAGCTCCCCTCTGCCAGTTTTTCAGAGTGGGGGTGACATTTGGAGCGGGAATGGAACTTAGCAGGTATGCAGCACCCCCCCACCTGGTCATGACACTGTATCATTCTAGGACACTTCTGGGTAAGAAAAATGGGTGCCCACCAAGCATGGCTGCTAGGAGCACTGTGCAGCTGGTGAGTTTCACTGCCAACTCAAATGTTGTTGCCCTGCCAAATTTCTGACACACACACACACACACACACACACACACACACACACACACACACACACACACACACACACACACAGATTTGCCACCTGTGAATGAGGTGGTTAACTTAGGAGATCATTTTGCATCAGCTGAAATAACAGAAATAATGACAACCGTCACTAGAAAAATGTTTCAAGTAATGTTTGAATTTGAAAGCTTCCCTTTAGAAGTAATTAAACAAAGAAAATACATTGGATGGTTTTAGACTGACCTGAAAAGAAATGGGACAACATGGCTATGGAAAAGAATGAAAACTGTTATGACGGGCAACGATCAAACAAGAATGAACCATCTCACCGGGATTAAAGGTCATATAAAAATATAGTTTACTGTTTAAAGCAACATTAAAAACAATAAGGATCTTCCAACAAAGCAGACGTTTCATTCATTTACCATGAATATTTTCCATGCTAAGCAGCCATACTGGCAAAGCAAATGATGGTGCAAATGAAATCTGGTGAGATGGTCCACATGGCTATGCTTTCCCATTCATTCACGCTTCCAGTGCAATTCTATGGAAGTGCACTATCTCATACATTAGTTCCACTCTATTCAATGGGCCTAATTCCCAGGTCAATGTGTAAAGGATTTGTCCAAAGGCAATGCAATAACACTTACCTGAGAGAAAGCCCCATTGAGTACAGTGGGACTTATTTCTAAGTAAGCATTTATAGGCTTGCACAGTTAATTATTAATCCGTGGTGAAGATTATGCCGCAGGTCATTTATGGTCCAATCCCATCCCCCACCGTCTTCTGCCATGCAGTCGCACCAATGGAGCATGCACTGCATGCAATGGTAGGTAGGCAATCAGACTGCCAGCGAGAGATAACTAATAACTGTCACTTTCCTCCCGGTAGGCCGCCTGATTGCCAATGGCAATGGACCCACGCCAGTTATTTATGTATTTGTTTATTTATTTGATTTATACCCTTCCCTTGCCAAAGCAAATGCATAAGGTGGCTTACAAAATGCTCACAAAACACAACAACAAATTAATCAAACTCTCAGGCCCGTGATGGACTCTGTGGGGACCAGTGTTCTAGGGTCACACTGGCCTGGGCAACTCTTCTTCTTTTGCTTGTGCAAGTCTGAGGAGAGCAAGGGGGAGGGTCTGGCCTGGCAAAGGGGGGTATAATTCAGCGTGGGCAACTGCTGCCCAGATCCTAAAAGGCCCCATAGGATTAGGGCTGTCAATTTGCCTGTTGTCTGTTTTTTACAATATTCTGATTGTTTTTCCTCCCAGACACATTCTTATCCTATTCTAAAACCTATTCTGATCATTTTTCCTCCCAGACACATGTTAAATTTTGTCCAGAAAGAGAAATTCTCAGGGTAGAGAATTGATTCTACAAACTGCATTCTCCTCATATACACTAGCTTGCAAATGGCTCTTCCTTCAGTTTCAGTTTTGCTTGCTACCAGGCATTCATTCTCTCAAAGTACAGGCATGCCTTCTGAGAATAACTCTGTATGGTTCAAGTGTAGCGTAAATGTATTTGTAGCATTTAAGATCTTGGTCATGAGCTGCCTTGGAGATTCCACATTGTGGGACAAAGAGGCAGGATATAAATGCTTTGATAAATAAAGTGAAAACTATGGCATAAATAAATGACAGGATGCCACCGCCTTGTCAGAGTCAGGTTGAGTCCCTGGGTTTGCTGAGCAATGGAAGCTGAAATGGGACTTGCACAAGCCAGAATATACCTGCACAGCAGGATTCATACTTACACTCCACCCTTGTTCATCCAGCAAATATATATTTTTTTCCTATTGCTCTGCTCAACTGAGAAACTGTTTTGGACTAGGGTCCCTGCAGAAGAGGAGGCTGGATTAAAAAACAAGCTGAAGCCAAGCCAACTAGGTCTACATGGTCGCCCGTTTTCCTTCAGGTCCATTTAACGATAGAGACTGCAAAACCATAAGACAAAGTGGTTGGAATTACTGATTACTGATCAGTAAAATTACTTTTACTGATCCATCATTCTGGCCAACATCTTCCTTGATAGATGCCAATAAGCTTCTGTGCGGCTGGCAGAAGCAGTCGGTTGCCCATCCTTCGAGAAACTGATGTTTTCTCATTCCAGCCGACGGTGGCCCTGTGCCCACTGGCGTGAAGATCAAAGTCCTGGATGCAACAGTAGCTTTGAAGTGAGCTTGGCAGGCGCGATGTTCAATAAAGAATGGTGTGTCGTTAGCATAAAATGGAAATTTTAATATGCATTCACCTGTCTACAATTTGTGTTTTGCTAAAACTTCTTTTAAAAAAATGCGAATTAGCAGCCCAGACAATGAGTGTGTGGCTAAAGGAGCTTAAAGTCTTGTCTTACTTGTCTCAGACTTCATCCTGGAGCTTTTCTCCATGATCAAAGTGTACGCCAAATGTATTTTATCATGTATGAAATATCCCTGCAAGCAACATGTGCAATATATTGCAGAGCATTAGGAGAGAACGGACTGAGGCTGTTTCATCAAAAGCTTTGTCAGAATAATAATAATAATAATAATAATAATAATAATAATAATAATAATCTGTATTTATATACTGCCTTTCTATGTTGTCAGATTTCTCCTAGGACTTTATTCAAGGCAGTTTACACAGTCCTACCATAACCTCCCGTAGGGATTTTTACAATAAATGTTCTGTATAATTTCAAGTTTTCTTGGCCCGCAACGATTTTCTTAGACTGATTTTATTCAGTCTAAGATGAATAAATGTTCTATTTGCATACAACCTAACTTAAGGGAACTATTATTATTATTAATAATACCAGTATTTATATGTTGCACCACCTTTCTTGATCATTGGATTTCTCCTCCGTCTTTAATCCAAGGTGGTTTACATAGGCAGGCATTTCTAAACCAAAGCCATTTTTACATTTTACAATAAATGTTCTAGTCTTTCATGGAACGAGATTCCATTTTCTTAGATTCCAGGTGGTTTCCTTTCATGATCTGGCTTCTTTCTGGCATTTGCCTCCCACGCTTCAACTGACAGGCAAACCTTGTCTCCCACGCAGAGTGCCAGCTGCAGCTTTCTCTCTCTCACAGAGACTCTGTAGCTCATCAGCGGCGGGGTCGACTGCTCTTCAACTGCTCTCAGATTCTTCCGGGCATCTCAAACTGCCATCTTCAGATCATCAGGCATATGAGGCTGCATCTCTACCAACTGAGCCAGACCTCCTGCTATGTGGTTTTATACAGTTACTTTGACTGTGGTTTCATTTGTTGTTACTGGTGGTGTTTCATGTTGTTGTGTTATAGTTTTATGCTGCTTATTATTATTATTATTATTATTATTATTATTATTATTATTATTATTATTACAGTATTTATATACCGCCTTTCTTGGTCATTGGATTTTTCCTCTGACTTTAATCCAAGACAGTGTACATGGACAGGCTTTCCTAACCCACCTAATGGTGTGTGTGTGTGTGTGTGTGTGTGTGTGTGTGTGTGTGTGTGTTTTACAATATATAAATGTCCAATCTTTCATGAACAACCACATTCCAGATGGTATCCTTTTGCAGTCTAGCCTCTCCACTGACGGTCACCTCCCACACTCGCTGATGCAGCCAACAGCTTTTTATCTCTCCTCACAGAGGGTTTCACAGCTTTTTTGTCGGCGGCATTAACTTGCCGTTCACCGATCTTCAGGCTTAAAGGCGGCGGCTCTACCAAATGAGCCAGACCTCCTCCTTATTCTCATAGTTGATTTGATGTCATTGATGATTTTATATGATTTGTATTTTTTATTTTATTTGTATATTTTATATGTAGTTTGCATTTATAGTTTGGTAAGCCACCTTGAGTGCCCCTTTTGATTAGATAGATAGATGGATATTTGCAAGGCACAATTTATTTATTTATTTATTTAATAAATTTACCCCGCTTTTTCCCCCCATAGGTGGGACTCAAAATGGCTTACAATAAAAGCAAACCATAAAATACAAGATTAATACATAAAAATCATAAAACTGTGAATATATAATATAAAAATGCTTAAAAAGACACAATCCCATGTGGGTTGAAATATAGGGGTCAAGGGAGAAGGTTCTCTCGTGTCAGTTTTAAATGGTGCCTCGATCAAAGCTATAGCAGTGTCTTCGGAGATGGCAGAAGAGTTTGGGAAGCAGAGGTCTAAGAACAAAACTGGCAGAGGGTTTTGTTTGATCATTAAAAAAACACTATTTTTTTTCTTTGTGTTGCCTGGCTATCAATCAAATTCCCATTGATTGGGAAAATGAAGCAAAACATTGCTTCATTTATGGATTATTGCAAAAACAATGAAACACTGAAACAATGTTCAGTGACGATGTTGTAAAAGTCCCCAGAATGAAATTGGTATGAGTAACCCATTTCTCAACCCTACTCCTGAGCAGCTGTCTGCTCCCAAATCCCTGCCATTGTTTAAACTTCAGTTCCATATAAGAAGCTAATCAAACGGCACTCGGGAAAATTGACTGGGGTTTTCAATCTCCTGCCAAATCTTGATTGTACTTATTTCAAATGGCATTCACAACTCCCTGCATATCCTTAGGAACCTGCCCTGTCAAAGAGACACTGCACAACTTCAAATCATGTTTTTCTTCCCTCCCCACCTCTGCAACTTTTTATATATTCCCTTTTTACATTTTATTATAGCATAACATCTGAAAATGAAATAAAGATTATAGGCAACGCTTCAGGACTTGTGCTTACGTGCCTTGCCCTGAATATCAAATCTGGTTGATAGGAACTTGCTGCATTGCCATTGTAAAATTGTCAAAACATCCCTGCTGACCATCACTATAATTATTTCTGCTCGGGAATGAAAGATTTGATCGGCTGACTGTGTTTTCCCCCCCTTTCTTGTGACTTGTTTCTATCTTATTATTTTTTCCCTGTTCACCCAAATGGCGCATGTCCCCTTGATGGGAGATGAAAATCTGTCTTTATTTGCTACAGTTATCTTGAGAAGTAAAGGAAAACAACAGATGAAAAATAATACAAAAGATGTAGGGCGATGAGTGTACGTGGAAACCAGCCAAGCTTTCTACATAAAAGTGCTTTGTTTTGTTTTGTTTTAAGATCACAGAGAAAACATGTTTGAAGTCATGCACTTAGTTGGTGGGACAAACACAAACTTCTAGGAAATTTCATAGGTCTGCGTGGATTAATCAAACAGGAATATAGATTCATTCATTCATTTGTCAAATCCAACAATAAAATAGATTCATTTGTGATTCATCTAGTTATTTTGACTATATTTGTATCTTCCCCCTGCTCCAAGAACTTCATGAAGTGTACACAGAGTAATCTGACTTTATCCTGGCAACACTTCAGCAAGTGGGCGGTGCAGACCTCAGTGCTGGCACCGCCTACTCGCTGGGTACCACAAATGTGCTTTACGGCATGTTTGCAACACCCTAGGCGAGTACAAAGGCCATAGTGCCGGCGTCGGCCAAAGATAGGATTGCACCATTATTGCCTACACAGAGATCACATTGGCCATTGCCCATTATAAGATGACAGTAGTTTTGTACTGCTCAGATCATTAACTGCTCCACACCGTAGAGAAAATATTAGAGGGAACACTGCTTAGCAGAAGCGGCGCTGCTGAAAGGGCGGCCCGTGAGATAATTGGGTTATCCCATAGCTTGACAATACGATCAAGAGTTCCATATTTTCTCTTCTGTCATTTCCAGCTAAGGTGATCCTAGATGAGATCAAAGTGCTTATTTCTGGTCATCACCAGCTTAATGACACCTTCTGGCTCTCAGCAGGCACCATGAATGCTAACTTCGGCCCAATGTATGAAACAAGTTTGACACCCCTGTTCTGAGCAGTCATGGTAACATGTCACAGGTTACTGTTCTCCGTTTGCTTGACTTATCTTCCCTTTAATGATTTTTTTGCTTTTGAGTCTTGGAGGAGGAGGTGCATGGACATTTGGGAGCTAAGGAGAAATAAGATAAGCATAGATAAAATGGAGAAAGATAGATAGTCAACAATTCTATGATCTTAAGTACGAATGATCCCTTCAGCCTCCTCCCTATGATCCCTTCAGCCTCCTCCCTCTCTCTCTCTCTCTCTCTCTCTCTCTCTCTCTCTCTCTCTCTCTCTCTCTCTCACACACACACACACACACACACACACACACACACACACACACACACATTCCAGACGAGCTTCCAAATTCTCCTCCTTCAAAAATGATTCAATTCATATTCACTGAATGTGTGGAGGGGGAAGCAGGAGCATATAGTTATGCATCTTACGCGTCTTACCATCTGTCCCGGAATGTTCGGGATCATCCTGGGTTCCGGGCTCCAGTTCCAGGTCGGTTCCGGGCTTTCCGGGCCCAGTGGAAGCCTCCTCCTCCACTGATTTCAAAGTGCCAAAAGGCACTTTATTCCTGTCGGTGGCCATCTTGAATCTTGCAAGAAGGGACGATCTTCTCCTTCCCCCAAGGAGACCTCCAGTCCCGCGCTGGATATAGCAGAGTCTGCCCCAGCTCCACTGCTTCAGGGCATGTGGCTTTCTTATCCCTCTCATACAACACCAGAACCAGGGGACATGCACTAAAAATGAGTGGAGGGAGAGTTAGAGCGGACAAAAGAAAATATTTATTCACCCAGTGTGTAATTCATCTGTGGAACTCACTGCCACAGGATATGGTGATGGCACCTGGCCTAGATGCCTTTAAAAGGGGTTTGGACAGATTCATGGAGGAAAAGTCCATCACAGGTTACAAGCCATAAGCAACCTCCTGGTTTTAGAAGTAGGTTTTCTTTGTGCCAGGTGCAAGGGAGTGACAAAAGGATACAGATTATCTTGTTGGCTGTGTACTCCTTGAGACATCTGGGGGGGGGCACTGTGAGATACAGGAAGCTGGACTAGATGGGCCTTTGGCCTGATCCAGCAGGGCTCTTCTTATGTTCTTATGTTCTTATGAATAGGATTGGGCTGTCAGTCTCTGTCATCTCTAGGTTATTAAGCTGCAAAAGACCCCTGTCCAAAATAGCACAGCCATTAGTGAAGGGAATGAGGGCAGGTACACACAGCTAAGTTCATCACGCATTGACTGCTGCATCATGTGATAACTTACATGCATGAATGGCCCATCTCAAACATAACACACAGTGGATTCAACATTTAATATTTTCATACACCACCTGAGTACTTCTCATTAAAGTCCATTCACACATTGAGATACTAGTAGTAAAAAAAAGTGTCGAGAAGTCAGGTGCTTTCCTGGCCTGGCACCTGACCCTTGTACCTATGTTCCCTAGCACCCTAACCAGAATAGTGAGACCCCATTTGAAAACGGGTGAAGGGGCTGAAGCAGAAAGAGGAAAAGGGGGACGGTGGGGAGAGAAGATGGGAAAACAAGTCTTCGTTCTTATTGACTTGATTTCCTCTTAGTTAGTTTGTAATTGGAGGTTAGTTTGTCTTTTTTAATATGCATATCATTTCCTGTTCAAATTAATTTGCTTAAACATTCATGAAGGGAAAAAGTTTTTAATAGGAATGTGTCACATGTTTTTTCAATTACTGGGAAACTGGAGTAGTCAGTGAACCATGAACAATGAAAATTCTCTGTTGTTTGGATATTATTACACACACACACACACACCAACAATGACAATGACATGTTGATGGCAATGTTGGTGGGAGCTGCTGCTCTTTTCCCCATCTTGAAATATTAGGAGAAATAAGTGTGTATGTGTGTGTGTGTTGTTAATAACCAAGAGGAATGCAAGGAATGCCTCCTGTGTGTGGAAGGGCATTCCACCACCACCCCTGACCATTGCTGCTGCTGTCCTGGGTCCTCAGCTTAGTGCCCAGCCACAGTGCCCAACCTGGCTGAGCCAATGTCACTGCTGTGCGGTATTCCACTGCTCACCTCTCCTCCTCCCATCCTTGCCACACTGTTCTTCTCTTCCTTTTCAAATACAGTGAGCGAGGGAAGAGGAGTGAGAGCAGAAGCAAATAAGGTGGAGGAGACACACCCTGTGACACACCGGCTGTGTTGCAGTGCGGTGCGTCCCGGTGCGATGCGAGAGTAGCTGACGTGTTTCTCTGCACTGCAATGCACCCTGTCTATCCAGCTGCATTGGTCACTTGCGGTGGCTTGCGGGTCCCCAGAAATTGGTTGCGTGTGGTGGAGGAGGAGTGATGGTGAGACTACACAATTGACTGCAGATTGACTAAAAATAACTCAGTCCTGATTGGCTAAAACACCCTCAACTCCGATTGGCCCAATGTGTTGCTCTGCCTCCTGCCCCCACAACACCAAATGCGGCCTCTCATTGGCCAAAGTTCAATTTGTTCAACTTTGCTCGCACCGCAACACAGCTCTCCTGCGGAGCGGTGCGATCTGTAAAAAGACAAGACACACCAAGATTTTTGAGCCGCACACGGATGCTGCTCTATGCACCATAACGCAGCCGGCATGTCATGGGCTTCATGCAGGTGTCTGATCTAAGTGCCTGATCCCATACTTTGTTCCACCAGGCGAATTGCTGCATCTCACGCAACAACCTGTTGCCACCACTAGGTGACATTTCCCCTGCATCACACAGCACATGGCTTACTCACCAGGAACTCCTATATCTCTGACTATTCCAAGGTAGACAAATGTAACTGTAAATGAAAATGTGTGCAGGAGATGAGGGAGAAAGAGGAAAAAGGAGAAAAGTTAATTTGTACTTGGAGGTTAATGTTGATTACAATAAATGCTCTCCAAAAAATGCTGTTTTGTTGAGATGTTTTGCAATTAAATCTACCCAAGAGCAAGCCTGTGAGTCTTGCTGTGATTCTCTGCCCATACTCCGAAACCAGAAATAGAACTCTTTTCTTCCAATGCTGAGCCGTCAGCAGCCATTAGCACTGTTGGAGAGATCGGAGTTCATTGCCAGGGAGGAACTACAGGCCACTAATAAGAAGCTGTATGGCGCAATCCTGTCTAAGTCTAGGGTGGCGGAGCGAGTGTTCCGCCGCCCTAAGCCATCGCAAACGTGCCGTAAAGCATGTTCGTGACGACTCGAGAACAGGGAAGGCCGGCGCAAGGATGAAGTTAGCTGTGTGTACCTGCCCTCATTCCCTTCACTAATGGCTGTGCTATTTTGGACAGGGGTCTTTTGCAGCTTAATAACCTAGAGATGACAGAGATTGACAGCCAAATCCCATCCATAAGAACATAAGAAGAGCCCTGCTGGATCAGGCCAAAGGCCCATCTAGTCCAGCTTCCTGTATCTCACAGTGCCCCCCACCAGATGTCTCAGGGAGTACACAGCCAACAAGATAATCTGTATCCTGTCGCCACTCCCTTGCACATGGCACAAAGAAAACCTACTTCTAAAACCAGGAGGTTGCTTATGGCTTGTAACCTGTGATGGTCTTTTCCTCCATGAATCAATCCAAACCCCTTTTAAAGGCATCTAGGCCAGGTGCCATCACCACATCCTGTGGCACAGTTCCACACGCTGGGTGAAGAAATATTTTCTTTTATCCGTTCTAACTCTCCCTCCACTCAATTTTACTGCTCCCCTGCTCCACCGACGGAGCTCTTGCCCGGCCGCTGGACCCAGGTAAGTCAGGATCCAGTGGGCGGGGGGGGGGGGCGTTCTGGCAGTAGTCGTACAGGTTCCAGTGGCCCAGCCGACCCGGGAGGGGGAGGGGTATGGCTTCAGCCATATCCTGGACCCTGCCGCGTGACTGGGCCGTTACACAGCCTCCTTTGACTTCCGCCAGTGATTTTGTGGACAGAAATCCGAGGAGGCCAATCAGCCCGAGCCCCATTTACACTCGGGGAAGGGGATGAGCGTGCTCTTCTCAGAGTAGACCTCCGGCTGAATGGCAGCCTGGCCGCTCGTGTGTTTCTTGTCTGGGCTGGCAACTCACTGTCCACAATGTTGCTATTCTGCTCTAAATGGTTCCAGTCTGATTGGCTTCAGCAGACTTCACAAAAGCAGGATAACGGGTACATATTTATTTTATTTATTTAAAGAATTTGTATCCCGCCTTTCTCCCAGCGAGGGCACTCAAGGCGGCTTACAACATTAAAATAAACATGTACATTAAAATAATTAAAAACACATAATTAAAACAATTAAAACAAACAACCCCAGTGGGTCACCTGTATTTACGTTTGTTAAAAGCCATTTGTTAAAAAGCCACCATGTCAGACATCAAAAGCTAACCTAAATAAAAACGTCTTAAGGCCCCGCCGAAAAGTCTCTAAAGAGGGAGCCGTTCTTAATTCCAGGGGGAGGGAATTCCACAATTGGGGCGCCACAGCCGAGAAGGCCCTATTCCGCACCACCATCCTCCTCACCTCCGTCAATTGCGGCACGGTTAACAGGGCCCCCCCTGATGACCTCAGAGTACGGGTCGGATTATAAGGAAGGAGGCGGTCCCTCAAGTACCCTGGACCCGAGCCGTTAAGGGCTTTAAAAGTCAAAACTAGCACTTTGAATTGTGCCCGGAAACGAACCGGCAGCCAGTGTAGCCGCCGAAGCAACGGTCCGACTGAGTCGAACTGACAGGCCCCGGCAACCACCCGGGCCGCCGCATTCTGCACTAGTTGCAGTTTCCAAACAGTCTTCAAAGGCAGCCCCACGTAGAGCGCATTGCAGTAATCTAGTCTAGATGTCACTAGGGCATGGGTCACTGTGGCCAGGTCTGCACAATCCAAGTACGGTCGCAACTGGCGCACCAGCCGATACAGAGACAGGATACATAGATACAGAGACAGGAGCAGATCAAGTGGATCTGCTGTCTGGATTGGGCAGGGCAGGTCCTGCACATTTGAAAGGTCCTGCCCTTGAAAAAGAAACTTCTGTGCATGCGCCACCAACACTGTTGCTACAGTATCTTCTCCTTCTTCTCACCAGTCTGGCCATTTATGGAAGCAGCCAGGTAGACAAGGAGAGGGGCGCAAAGTGCAAGGCAGTGACCGGGAGCCTTTGCCCCAGGCTGTCTTCCTCTTAATTTCACGTTCCTCATTGCCTCCTCCTGCTTGCTCCGCTGGCCCTGTGGAAACAAGTAGGATAAGTGGCGCATTGCGGAGCACTCCCACCATGCTCCGCTCTTTCTGTTTGTTTCATTCAGCATCATGGCTGAGAAATACAGTTTCCATTTCCAGAAATATCCTCAAGTATGATCTATACCAGGGGGTGGCCAAACTTGCTTAATGAAAGAGCCACATGTGATAAACTTCAGATGTTTGAGAGCCGCAATATTTAAGCATTTACAGCGCAATCTGGCTTAACTTTTGTGCCGGTGTAATCAGCAGTGCAGTGAGAACGGGAGGCCCCAGAATGGAAAAGGGATTCAAATCCCCTTTGAATTCCTCCTTTGGAGAGGATTTTAATCCCTTTTCCGTTCTGGGGCCTCCCATTCTCGCTGCACCACTGGTTACACTGGCACAAAAGTTAAGTCGGATTGCGCTGTTAAATTCTTAAATATATTTACACACCATGAACATTAAACTTACTTTTTAATCCAGTGGACTCTCAGTTTATACTGGGTAAATAATTATAAAGCATGAAAATAACCCCTTCCCCCGGCCCCGCTCCATATTTTGGCCTCCGATAAAACTATCAATGTGTGGTTTGGGTTAAGGCTTTAAAGTTGGATTTTTACTGCATTCTATGATCCTTGCTATTGTTTTCTGCCTTGGTCCTCATTTGTTTAATCCACAAAATAAATAAATAAATATGTGGCAGATATTGTATACCTGCGCATCTGCTACTGTGTGCATACTTATGTACGGTATGTACTTATATAGGTGTGCAACCGCATACGGGTGCAATATAATCAATTAATTGTTTTTACAGCTATTTGAGAACCTTGAAGAAAGAAGAAAAGTTCCCCTGGAAGCTCAGAGTATTATTGCATTTCAGGAAGCCTGATGCATTTTCATCAGAAAACGCGACTTTATGCAGACTTAATTGGGTTTTTTAAATTTATAAAGAGGATTAAGAAAACTGAGCCTATCTGAGTCTCCCTAACGGCAAATAAAAAAAGGGGAGAAAAGAAAGAAAAAGAAAGACTTGAGGCAGGGAGAGGATTTATAATAAAATAAATGTGGGAGGGGATAATATACAAGTTGCTATTAATGCTGGGGGAAAAAAAGCAAGTGGGGGTTCTAAATGAAAAAATGTGGAAGACTGGCGACAAAGGATACAGGCAGGGCTGGACCAAGTCTTTATCCATTTTGGTTTTCAAGTTTTAAATATAGCTGGGGGGGGGGATATATTTCCTGAAACAAAATCCTTCATTGTTACATTTTTAAGGCTCTTTGATGCTGTTCATTTCCCCTCTTCTCCCATTCTTCAGCATCGTATATACTGTATGTAGTTTTGTTCCTTATAGAAGGTTCTTCCTCCATCCTAGCATGACCCTGGCCAATCAGGGACCACACAGTGAATACCATGACATCATTGCCCTATGTAGCCAATTATGTTTGGATGCATGGCATCACTGAAGGGAAGCAAACCCGATGAACAGTGAGGTCTGTACGTCCTGGTCTGTTCACATGGGTGATCCCAGCCAATGAGATTACCTACTGTTTTCATTCTCTATGAGCAAATACTCATACCCTCTTTGACACAACCTCTAAAATATTGCTGAAAAGTGGGGTGCTTTTTTTTTTACTGCTGCCAAATATGTTCAAGAAACACCCTTTGGGGGCTCTGCCCCTGAAACAGATATCCCTGATGATGTAACGAATCAAACTGGATTTTGGTAAATCATGGCAAGGCGTAGGAAAGTTGCTACTCTCCTCAAAATGATTTATGTATTGTCTACATTGGCTGTGACCTGTGCTGATGGTACCTTAAATGAGAAGGAAGGTTGTAAGATATAAATAATGCTCTGATTTTCCTCAAAAATTCACTTGAAGCAAATTGTACTGGCAACACTAGTTCCATGTCTTCCCATCTTTTTTTGCTGTGTGAAGAGCTGCTTCAGCAACAGGAGATTCTCAACAGGAGGACGTGAAATGCAGATGACCCCACACAGCACAGCTTGAATAACAACGTGCATTCATGTGTTCTGAGAGTGTTTCATGGACGAAATTTCACAAGACTTATTGAAACTCTCTTCTGCACTTTGAAATGCCTCCGCTGTTTTGTCTGATCAGGAAATTCCAAGTGTGCCGCAAACTTGCAATTCTAGCAAAATGTAGTTGCCATTTTTGTTTTGATATAACTGTAGCCTTCACCAGTAACTCTTTAGTGGGAGTACAGAGCAAAAGCCTTTGCTTGGACCAACTGTTTAAAAATTCTGGATGTGAATGTCCATGTAACACAGAACTGTTCTAGCTCAGCACTCTCCTCCCCTCCACGGTTCCTCTCCGTCTTGGACCGTTGGGATGCACCGGAATGACCTTCAGCCAATGAGAGGCCACGTTCGGTGTTGTGGGAGCAGGATGCGGAGCAACGTGTTGGGTCAATCCAGAATCGACTCCAGGACACGACGCAGCGAGACGCGTGCGGTCTGTTACAGCCTTGCGAGTGATTGTTTTAAGAACATTGGAAGCTACAATATAGAGTCAGACCATTGCGCCATCTTGATTAGTATTGTCTGGCTGTGGTTCTTCAGGATTTCAGACGGGTTTCTTACCTAACCTTACCTGAAGATGCTGCCAGGGACTGAAGCAGGGAACTTTGGCCTGCAAAGCAGGTGCTCTGCCATTGAGCTTTGGTCCTTCCCTGATCCATTCAGAAGGTCTCAGTTCCTAGCACCCTCAGTTCCACAGAGAGCAGGGCAGAGAATGGTCCTCTTGGCATGAGACCTTGGAGAGCCACTGCCAATCACAGTGCAGAGTCGAGACGGTTCAATGCTCTGGAAGGCCGCTCCAGGTGATTTGGTTTGGGTGTGTTTAAGATCAGCTGGAAGACCCTGATCACAGAAGACGAGCAAGTCATGAAGGAGAGTCACAGGAGCTGCTGTGTAATAAATCAGCCCTGGACAAGCTGCTGCTGCTGCTGCTGCTGTTGCTTTCTGCTTATATTCTGCAACAATATCAGGAGAGTTAAGGGAAACGTTCTGATGCCAATTACCAATCTGCAAAAGCAATTTGCTTTGATGGTGAGCTTGAGCTTTCGGAGTCCATTCGGAGGCCAAGCATGAGCAGGAGGGCAAATTTAATAGCATTTCCGATGCAATTTCTGACACAACACGCCACGTTCCGGAGAACGGCAGGTGCAAGTAAGTCAAGCGGGGAAGACGACGGAGCCAAATGGTCAGGGGGATGAAAGCGTTGATTGCTCTTCTATGGATCTGACATTTGAGCACCAGGTTCAATGGAATGATTCCCCGTGGGTTTGGAAACTTTGATTTTTTTCCTCTCCCTGTGATTTTTTTCTTTCATTCTTTCTTTCTTTCTGTTCCCACCCGCTTGAGGACTTATGATGATTGCAAATCCTAAAGCACTAAAGTTATTTAGAATAGAAGCTGTAAATATATACTGTATGGGGAAAAAACCCCCACAAGTATTTTACTAGCTTTATAGCTCAAAAGGATTACGGTGGGATTAAACCGAGAGGAAAATAGATTTCTAAGCTGTTGTGCTTCCTAATGGGTACGAGAAACATGTCTCCAAAGGGAAGCATGAAAAGAGAAAGACAATAGATCATGAAAGAAAGCAAACAAAATAATTAAAATAATACATAATGTTCATCAAATAAATTCATATATATCACCTTCTGGTGTTGCCGGAGGGGTCCCCAGGTGCACCACGATGAACGTCTGGAACACGTTCAGCATCTTGTCTGCTAAGGAGCTTGGAGATGATTTCTGTGCACAATTCTTAGGCACAGCAGTGCAGACGGACGGTGTCCAGAAAGAGTCAGCAGCCCCCTTTCAGCGATAAGGAAATGAACTCTATTCAAAATCCTGCCTTTGACCTCAGGAACCTTCATGTTCACAGTGGCATCCCTACGCTGGTGCGGGGTGTGTGGACCACACCATGTGACACCCTCAGGGGGGTGACATCACTAATGGCTTCCAAATTGTGAAAACCTTTGTCTTTAAGAATATCATCATGTTATATATCATTCGATGCGTACTCACATGCAATGAAACAAACCGCTTCAAATATCTGTATTCTATCAAAAGTTATGGCCAAATCACCGGAAACAGAAAACACAACTTCTTTGTGTAACAAACAGTGGATTTCCTTAACTCAAAACAGATCAAGGAGACTGATTGTTCTGAGAGTCGAGTTGGTTACTGATTGGTTGGGTGACCTGTACTGTTATATATGAAAATAAATAAAGTTAATGCTCTCATACTGGGTGACACAAACCTTTGTGATTCCTTTGTTTAGGCTGCAAACATACATTAGGCTGTGCGTATAATATTGTAAATTTAAAGGTGTAATTTTGATTAAGCGGGAGGTGGGGCCATGGCATGGGGGTGGGGCGATGATGCATTTCCCCGCCCACTGCATGGGAGAAGGTTCATCATGGGGGTGACGCACTCGCACTGACCTCCCGCACCGGGTGACGCAAACCCTAGGAACACCAGTTCAGAAGCTGTCCATGAACAGTCGCCTTCTCCATGGCAGCTGCTGGGGTGAAGGCACCAGCAGGAGAGAGCTGCTGCCTTCAATGCCTGCTTGAGCTGGCTCTACCACGAGCAAGAGAAAGCAGGTTGCTTCAGGTGGCAGAGCAGGAGCCGTGATGGGAGAAACACAGGAGAAGTTTGCACACAAGCATGGATATCCCTTATCCGGAGTATCAACTTATCCGCAGTATCCCTTATCCGGACTGCTTGGGATGCGAAGGTCTAGATTTTGGAATATTTGCATAAATATTATGAGAGATCTTGGGGATGGGACCCAAGTCTAAACACGAAATCCATTTATGTCTCATATACACCTTATACACATAGCCTGACAGTAATTTTATACAATATATTTTTTTTAAAAAAATTGTGCCCTAGCATGCCTTGCACTATGCCAGCCAGGTGCTGGGAAACAATTTTTTTTTTAAATTCATAGCCCCCAAAATGTCTGGATTTCAGAATAGTCTGAGTTTTGGATGTCCGGATAAGGGCTAATCAACCTGTATGCATAAGACTCCTCCATGCAATTGCTCTTCCCAATTATATGCACCGAGTCTATGCAGAGCTTCACATTCCCATGAAATGCCTCGATTGGGGGGGGGGGCTGGTCAGAAGGCATGCCAATGTCAGGGGAGTGGGTGGGCTGGATCCCACCTCCCCTTTACATGTTCACTAAGCACTTAGAGGGAAACAAGTGAATGACCCAATGCTCAATGCAAAAGCTCCACCATTAACCACCAGGTTAAAACCACCTCACCAGTCGGCCTGAAAAGAATGAGTCCCTTCTGAATGCCTCGGGCACCTGGCATCCTGTCTGCTCCTGGACCTCCCACTATAGCTAGAGGAGCAGAACCCCGCCTGCTGCCGTTCGCTTTCTTCAAAGGGGCCTCTGCTTGTTGTGCTTTTCAGAATATTGTTGCTTTTCTTGTTTTCTATGCTAAGGGGAATAAATTACATGCCCATCTCCTGACAGGAGGCAATCGGCTGTAACGGCTGTTGATCGCTCGTTATTGTGCTTTATGTGACTGTGAACATTTACATTAGGCTTATTTAGCATGTCCTAATGGAGTCGCCCAGTTGAGGGAGACTGGAGAGGGAGCATTGACTTTGCGGGAGCCTGGGAAGGGCTGGCCAGGCCTTGGAGGTCCTCCACTCTGTCCCATCTATCTCGGTAGGGCTTGTTCTCACTAGATGTGGCAAACCTCTGTCTGGAATATACGCTTCTTCATTGGTTGCATACCGCTGTTCAGCCACAAAGAAGTCTCAATAGGAATATCTGATGGATAAGCAGATCTTTTTCACCCTCACAAAATCCTGGGTGCTGCCAATGGCCCAATGATACTCTTGGCTCTTTACCCATGAATGGTGGAGGGGCTACAGCAAAGGGGGGCATGGGAGGCAGATGGTTTTTCTCATGTCCTCTCCCCAGTCCAGTGGGTTTCCTGCTTCCATTATTTGTACTGCTGCTGGATCCCTCTCCCTCCTCACTGGAGCTGGTGGTGGCAAACGGGAGTCCTGGTGACTCTGGGGGCTGGTATTTCCCATGGTCGTCTCCCCAGGTGTTCCTGCTGCCACTACTGGTGCTGCTGCAACTCTGAGACAAGCTCACCAAGACCTCTGAGATGGTGTGTGTGTGTGTGTGTGTGTGTGTGTGTGTGTGTGTGTGTGTGTGTGTGTGTGTGTGTGTGTGTTTGAGAGTACTTATGGGAGGAACGACCGGTGCTCCAGATCACAGGGAAGACCTGTCTTTGAGTACAGCATTTGAGTCTGCAGACAGACATTGTACCCACAGACACAGTGTACCCACAGACCCACCCACAGTGTGAGAGTGGGCTCTCTGGTGTGCTCACAATAGCCCTGTAATTGAGTGTAGGTCCCTAGTGTAGTCCTATGCAACGTTCTCTAAATACAGCATACACATGATTTGTCCATGGGTATAGCTATTCAATCACCGGTTACACTCATTGCACATACAGTAGTGCACACATCTGTTCACTACATTTTCAAGGGGTTCAGACCCTGCGTTGACATTTAAAATGAACTCATGTGCAGCCATGCACACAGAAGCATGGGAATGTGCCCGGGTACCCGCAAATATTGTCCTGGGTGAATAGCGTTTTTGTGCCTTTGCTAACTTCATCACAGGTCTGGGAGAAAACATGGTTCCAGAGCGAGAAAGAAGAAAGAATAAGAAGGGAAATTGAACGAAAGAATCTGCCAAGCCATTCTGGCCTGGCTCCTTTGTGTGAGCACTCCTTTGCTTGAGTGAAGATCAAGCTGCTCTCAGACTGTCCATCCCCACTTGCTCGCTCGCTTGCTCGCTTGCTTGCTCGCTTGCTCGCTTGCTCGCTTGCTCGTTCACTTGCTGCTTGCCTTGTCTATGGACCACCAGCCCTGATAGAATATTTCAATGAATTTCCCCCTACTCTAAAAAAAAAAAAATATCCCACAGAAAACACACAAAACTGTGAAGTGATAAAAGATATAAATAAATGTGGGCTGTTTTTTTGGGGGGAGGTTTTGCCAAGCAAATCTGCCCTTTGCAGTCCTGCCTGGCTCTCTGGAGACGTGAAACCTGCTGGTTCTGGATGGGCTCCATTAACTGTTGCCAACAGATTTTCCTCTGATGAATCTTCAAGTGCTGGGCAGGCAAAGTGTCCATCTGTACCATCCCTGATGGATTGAGTGAGACTTGGAATCCATTCATAGCACCAGAGCAGGAAATTCAGGGGATTAGGCAGGGAAGGGGAAAAAAGGAAAAGAAAAAAAAAACCTTAGAAAATATGCTGATTTCTAATTTCCTTTTCTCCTCTGAACATCGACTGCAGCATTTCTGCATTCCTCTTAACAAATAGAGCAAAGGCCCCCCTCAGAAGGCACAGCAGACGAGCCGCTCAGGGGTACATTTTTTAAAGCAAGCGCACACGGGGGGATTTCATCGACCAAATATTCATTGCTGTTGGAAGGGGAGTTGTGCGACGGACAAGGTGTGCATGCTGCTTTGAACAGATACCCCCCCAATGTCATACATGCTGGATTTGGGATGCTGCAGCAGCAGGATGCAGTTATCCGTCTGTCTAATCGGAGGCATATCACTGGAATACGGATCTGACAATGGCACCTTTCTGGGTATAATGACTCTTTCCCACAGTTCTAGCTTGATTGCAATAAAGATATAAGAACTAGTATTTGATGCTCATAAATCTGCACTGGTATTGTTTCCATTCTGTTCAAAAACTAGAACATGGATGGATGGTGGGAAGTTTTGTTAAGCGCTTTGATTACAGTGGAGTAATCTGATCTCTCTCTCGATCTCTCTCTCTCTCTCTCTCTCTCTCTCTCTCTCTCTCTCTCTCTGTCTTCCTATAGGCCGAATTGCTTAGTATTGTATAAAGGTGCTTGATTTGGGTGAAATTTGGTTTGTCCAACACCTATTCAAATGCATTGATTTGTCTACCTCTAGTGATATCGTCATGTAACCAAATTTGATTTGCCGACACCAATGTATTCATTACAACATATAAGGCAATAGAATTGGGAGAAAGCTGCACCACCACAGTGCATTGCATCCACATTGCATCCGCATTGCATCCTGGCGGACTTCTCCAAATAAGGGAACATTTGTTTCTTTGCCTGGGGTTAACTCTCTGCCACCTGAATGGGTCTACTTGGACCTGTGCCAGCAATTTAGATGGCACAAGTCTGAGTGAACCCAGGAAGGTGGATTAAGGCCCGAAGGGGGGGATAGGTTATCGAAAGCGCTGCTGCTGCCAATTCCTGTCCTCCATCCGCCCCCTCCCCAGTCTCCATCCTGTTCCTTCCCGCCCCATTCTGCCTGCCGCCACCTCCCGCCTGCTCCCCCACTCTGACTTACTGGCACTGGGGGTCATTTGAGGCTGCTGGTACACAGCCACTCACCACTTGCAGCAGTGGTGCGGCTGCACAAAATGACACATCTCCTTTCGTGACAGATGTGAAGGAGCTTGTGCTGCCTGAACACTAAGATTGGAATCTAACGAGCGTTCTGCCAGTGCCCCCCACCCCCTTTCTCTCATTGGACTTGCACCAGCTGGTGCAAAACGCTGGTGCAGGTCTGAGGAGACCCATTGTGGAATGGAAGGCTTACAAGGTGTAAGGGAATCTAAACCCCCCATTCCCCTCCAAAGCCTCCCGATCCCCCCTCCCTGCTGGATACAGCGCACCTGTTTTTGCCACAGCTGTACCAGCGGGGGGGGGGAGGATAGGATAGGGCTGTAAATTCCATTACATTAAGTGGTACTTCTGAGTAGAAATGAATAGGATTGTGCTCAAAGTTAATGTTCAAATGTTTAGGATCCTCATGTCGTTTTAAGGCTGCTGTGTTTCAATTAGTGCTGACCCGGCCCCATTTTGACTCCCATCCTCGGAATCTGAATTGAATGTTCTCCGTTCAGAACTTTGGTCCAACTCTAGCTTCATTTGTCAAACTGCTGCACCTTGACAAACCTGAGAGAACGACGTGCGGACTGGTTTATGGGGACACATATTCTGAAATGAAACAGAAGCAAAACAAAAAAGGGCTCACCTTAGCCAGGGGCTCTTTGCAACCCATTCAGCTTCCTTCGGTTTTTATTAACCCTTGAAAATAAACCAGAAGCTGACATGAATTAGGGATCTGCTGTAGAGATATAACAGACTATGTAGGGAGATCTGAGGAAAAGATTGTCTTGTTTCCAAATACGATGAGGCTCACCTTTCAGTAATAAGGGCACCAAGAGCAGCCTTTGCTCTCGCAAGTTTAACTGACAACAATGGGAATTAGTTGGCTTAATAGTCTGTTAAAGTGCTTCCTTTCAAGAATTTCCCCTGAAGCGTTCCATCTGCCCAAGTTTGAAAATGGACCTCAGTAAATATGTTTCGATAGATGAAACACAAACACGCTCCAGTATTTCTACTCGGCATGCTGTTACTTAGTGAAGTGGCAAGGAAAGGGTGCGGCCCAGATATGCTTGGAAGCCAGGCCTTCAGATGCGCCGTTTGGAAAAGCACTCAAAACATTTGTCCAAATTATCCCTGTTATTTGGATTGGCTATATCACAAGAAAAGGCTTTGTTGATCAAACAGATAATTCTTTTTTGCGTCTTGTCAGGCTCGGGATACGGGAAGACCAGCCTGTATTTATAGTACAAAAGCTGTTCGGTTTTGGTTGGGCTGAAAAAGAAACTTACCCCAAGAAAAACATTCACAATGTGTCCATTTTCCTTAACGGGTCAATCGGATCTGAGTTTAGGAAGGCATCTATGATTTCAGCATCACCATCTTTATTTAAATGTTGCACGCTCTCTCTCCCCAAGGCCAGGCCCAGAGGCTGGGTTAATCAGCAGTGGCATCGTTGGAGGTGGGGCGGAATGCTAAGTTCTGCACCGCGCTGACCCTCCGTTTACTCACCGGTAGGAGGCGGCCCCGCCCCCTTGCCTTCGGAGCAATTCAGTGGGGCGAAGGCAATGCACAGGGAGTTTCCTGCACGTTGCCTTCACCGCACTGAATGGCTCCAAAGGCGAGAGGCGGGGCTGCCTCGTGCTGGTGAGTAACGGAGGGTCAGCGCAGTGCGGAACCTAGCGTTCCGCCCCACCTCCTGCGACGCTACTGTTAACCTGAGTAAGGCTTGAGGGACAAGGGAATGGCTCCTTTAGTAACTTATGCTGGCTAAGCTCATCAGTATTCAGGCTGGTTCAGGATTCACAAGTCTTGTTCCGAACTTATTGAACCTGGGTACAGCACATTCACATTCTGACATGCTCTGTCGCCTCCCTCTCTCTGGGTACAATATTTGTTGGAGGAGGCAAATACTGTGCCTGGAGAGAGTTTCTCCCTCTGGACTAGTATGCTTGGAACCCAATAGGTAATGGGGGGGATGAAGTACACTAGTGTGGGGGTGGGGCTCACCATCATAATCCCTATGATGATTATCACATGTAAACAAGCTTTAAAGGTGAACTACTGGGTCTTAAGGTGACCCAATGGGGTTTGTTTGTTTTAATTGTTTTAATTATCTGTTTGAATTATTTTTATTTTATTATATTTTATTATGTATTTTTAACGTGTTGTAAGCCGCCTTGATTGCCCTTATCAGGAGAAAGGCGGGGTAAAAATTCTTTAAATAAATAAATAAATAAATAAATAAATAAATAAATGGACCCTTCAGGAAGGCAATGGGGGAGAAGTTGGCCAAGCTACCATAGCAACTCTGAGTCCATGGCTTATTTTAACCTTTGGCACACTTGACTGATATGATTCCCCATCTTTCCTGCTGTATCCCCACCTCAGATCTTTTTAATGTTGCAGAGGAGTTGTGCATTTCAAATGTCAGCTTGACTGCTTGGAAATCTGTAACTTCTCATTAACTAAATTAATGAGACTTTCAGCATTCATTAATAATTATTAAGCTTATGAAAGACTTTCCCCCAAGAATCTATCCAAACTTATAGAGGACTGGAGCCACTCAAGTTCCACAAAAACCTGAAATAGTCTTTATTTGCTGGTTTATTTTTAACTTTTAAAATGGTTTTTTTTTTAATGGAGAAATTTCACCAGTTTTCCTGAAATTAATTTAATTCCCCTCAAAATTCCCAAGATGGCTCATTTGAGCAGGATCTTCCAAATTTACTTTGAAGTGAAATTTGTCGGGAACTCTGTATATTTGGAAATACGGTACGAGTGATTCTGGAATCTTGATTCCATTACTCCTGTTCCATTTCTTCCTCCCACCCACATCCCCCCCCTTCGAAACCAAAATCACCCTTGTGTCCAAGACAATATCATTTTCTGCATAATGAAATCTAGAGTGACATTAATACAAGAATCATTTTATGGTGGGGAATGGGTCTAGCTGATCATTGCTACCTGCTGTGTCTGGATGACAGACATTGGGCTAGCTCCATTTATGTAATGAAATTTCACCTTCATAATGGTGCAGATGATCAACTAGTCCTTTAAGCTGTCTTGGGGACTGGAAAAATGTTATATGCCTTTCCCAGCAAGGAGGGGAATACCAGCCTATGCGACTAGAGGGGGATGGATAACAACCTGATAAGCTAACAATTTTGTCTAAGTCTAAGCCAGCTAGTGTTTTTCAGCTCCAGAGCCGGTGCGCATCCGAGGAGGCCTATTTGCGACCTCCGGGGGTTACACCAGAGGAAGGGGACAAACATCCCCTTCCCCTGAGGTGAGCCCCATCCACGCCGGATGCAGCCCTTTAGGCCTCTTAGACAGGATCGGACTGCCCATATGGCCTCTGCATAAATCATGTAAAAACTGCTAAGTAAATCTGCTAATGTAAAGTAAAACTGCTAATGAAATCAACCCTGACTGTTCCCTGGAAGGACAGGTACTAAGGCTGAAACTCAAATATTTTGGCCACCTAATGTGAAGAGAGGACTCTCTGGAGAAGACTCTGATGCTGGGAAAGATTGAAGGCAAAAGGAGAAGGGGAAGGCAAAGGATGAGATGGTTAGACAGCCTCACCGATGCAACGAACATGATAATGAGCGAACTCAGGAAGATAGTGGAGGACAGGAAGGCCTGGCGGGATATGGTTCATGGGATCACGAAGGGTCGGACACGACTTAACGACTGAACAACAAAATAGTATGAAGGCGTGACATGATTGGTGGGCAGTCAGTGGGTAGGGGGATGCCTGGTGGGGAAGTTTAAGATACAACACTAGAAAAGACACCGTTATATTGGCTCATTCTCACTGAATGGAAGTGATCTGGCCATGATTTCCCCTGCGGCTTCTTCCCACTGTAGCACATGATATAGAACATCGTGGGCAGGACCAGGGATGTGTAGCTTCCTCACATGATGAACAAAGTTTATTAAGTGGGAGTGAGGATCATGTTCACATGATGGGGAGGAACTGTGTTATATAGGTTCAACCATGTGATTCCTTCATGCACACATTATGAGAGTGGAGTGGTGTGGGCAGAAGCCACAGAGAAGAGGTCACCACACCATTGTTGGTGAGGGTGAACTCCCTTTACTTTCAGTGAAAGAATGATATGGCATCTCTATTTTGTCATGCTTCATCACGTTTGTAAAAAGGAGAAGACATACTGCCGGGATTCTTCAATTTGTGGCGATATTTCCCTATTAAAAAGAATTTGTGAAACACTCACCCTAACACTACTCCCAGCTGTAAGGTCCCACAGAACAGTAGCAAAGTTACTGTTCCACTCAGTTATGTCCTCCATAGCTATGAAGATGCAGAGCTAAATTGACAGCTAAGGTTTAAGTGCACCTCCCTTCTCCACTTCAGATTGGCTCTGATGCATGGCAATAAATCTAAAATTATGCATGTCCCCTTCAAGAAAAGGAGATGGTTATCTCCTGTTGCCTGTAAATCAGAGCTGAGCCAAGCATACACTGATGAATTAATGGATTTTAGATAGAAAGTCCTCCAGCTTTATGAGTTTGCTTGCTACAAGACATAAATAAATCTGCCACTCCTGTATTAAATTAGTTAATATTTATGTAATTATGTATATTGTATAGGAAAAAGAGTGGCATTATTTCATTTTTTATTTGTTTTTGTTAGCATCCTTTTTTCCCCTTTGTGAAAAAATAATTACCGAAGTTAAAAATAAAATAAAATAAAATAAACAATTTCATAAATTCAATAATTTTATCCTAGATATTTTCTGGATGATATCTTGTGTGTGTGTGTGTGTGTGTGTGTGTGTGTGTGTGTGTGTGTGTGTGTGTGAGTGAGTGTGCTGGATGTGGATAATTATATTATTAGCTAATTAGTGATAAATGTCAGTAATTTTGTTTTACTGAGAACAATTCAGAAAGCGAATGTGTTTTAATAAAGTTCAGACTGCTTGAAACAAAGATGGATGGGATCCGCTCCTCTGCATGGGGCACGGGATGGGGGGGAGCAGGAGGACGATTGGCTGTTCAATTTCACGTAAGTCCTCAAGGAGAAAAGAGGAGTCTTAATGAGCAGCAAGAGATTTACACTTTGCAATTTACAGCGCAAGTTCAGGCTGAGGAAAGACTGGAACCATGTGGGTCCCGTCTGCTGGAAACGGCAGAGAGTTTTCATAGAAAGTTGGATGGTTTCATTCATCTCTAGTCATGTTGCCAAGTGGGCTGTGAATCCAGACCAGTAGATAGAGGCATTGTTGGAGGGTGGTGGGGGTGACACATGTCAGGGGTGCGACACCGCCAAATTACTGTCGAAAGGGGCGGGGCTTGTAATCACTGGCGTCACTGGAGCGTGGCAGGGGGGCGGGCCGCCAGGGGGTGACGCGCGTCATGGGGTGACGCTCGCACCCCCTCGCGCGTCACCTCCGTGACGCGCGTCGCCCTCCGGACGCTCCGAGGCCGGCCCGGGAGCCGGCCTCGGAGCGTCCGACCCCGTCGACGCTCCAGGGCCTTCTGAAGGCCCAGACAGCGCGTCAATCCAGGTATTTCCCGGATTTTCGCGCATGCCCAGACCCGTTTTGAGGGCAAAAAGCCCTCAAAACGGGTCTGCGCATGCGCGAAAATCCGGAAAATACCCGGATTGACGCGCTGCCTGGGCCTTCTTTCAGAAGGCCCTGGAGCGCCGACGGGTTCGGACGCTCTGAGGCCGGCTCCCGAGCCGGCCTCAGAGCGTCCGGAGGGGGCGACGCGATGTGGGGGGGGGGAGCCGGGTGGCCCCCTCCCCCCGCGCCCATAACGTCGCGCCCCTAGGGGGGGGTGACTCGCGTCCCCGCACTAGGGTGACGCGCGTCTAGTGACGCCCCTGCTTGTAATTTCACACACCCCAGGGGATGTCACGCCGATAGGCCCCCCTGGGAGGTGTAGCGACACCACTGCCAGTAGTGTAGGAAGTAAGCACCCTGGAATCTGGCTGCTGCGAGCCCTGCAGGGCTCACGACACTCCCTGTCCCAGAGCCGTATAGGTCACAGTGCTCTGCAGGGATGTGGCTCAAGTCTCTGACTCCAAGTCTTGAATCAAGTCCCAGGTCTTTGCCCCCAAGCCCCAAGTCTTTGGTTGCGAGTTGCGAGACCCTGTCTATTTAATGGGGAAAACGGGTTAAAACCAGAATAAAATTCGACTTGTCATAAAAGGCTCCAAGTCTCGCGTTGAGTCTTTCGCGTCTATTACAATCGCCGAGTCAAGTCTGAGTCGAGTCATTGACATGACTTGAGTCCGACTCGTGTCCGAGTCAGTAGGCTCAAGTCTACATCACTGCTGCTCTCTGTGGTAATTCCCATCTGCCAGTCATCACTTGATGTTACGGCCAATGACTGGTGAAGATGCATGTCTGAAATAGAGCTATGTATGGTTCTATAGTTATCATTTTATCTACATAACACAAATGGAACAGTGAGTTCTGTAAGAGCCTCACTATAAATATGGAGTCTTTCCTTAAAGCAAAGGTTACTGATGGTTAATGTGCATTTTTATTCTCCCTCTAGGGCCAGGAAAGCTCTCGAACTGCACAGAACTCTCTGGAGACCTTCTTGTAAGATCTTCCCTGCCTTTTGGTATAGAGTATGCACAGATTGCTAATGCAAAATCAACGGCAGAGAACTGCAAACAGAGAGAGAGAGAGAGAGAGAGAGAGAGAGAGAGAGAGAGAGAGAGAGAGAGAGAGAGAGAGATGTGGGGTTGACGAATAAGTGTTTTAAAATAGTCGATGGGTATGCTGGATTGTGGATTTAACCCTGGGGCGTCCACTCCTTGAGCAAATATAGCTAATGATGGCAGAGAGTTGAAGAGGTTTCATCACAATTCAATTTCCCTACCATGGTTTGATATATTTTCCTTTGGGTCATGTGTTGGACTCTCATTCGGAAGTATAGTGTCAGTTCTTGTGCCAGCCAGGAGGATTCATCATCACATAAGTTCGAAAAAGACTAAATGAACAACACGCCCAATTGGAAAGCCATCTTGGAGGCAGCCCCTCCTTGACAGTACAGATGGACACGCAGAGGGCTCTCTAAGCATGATCAGGAACCACATAGCAAGGTCATTACATGATGTGGGGATCATTAGCTTAGCTGGCTTTAAAGGGGGTGGTTGAAAAGCGTTTGATCGATCCTCTGATTTTTTTCTCTCAACCTATTCAGTCGTAGCTATTGGAACTGTCATTTTCAGAGGCAAAATGCTTCTGAATGCCCAATTTGGGTTGTATAAAGGGAGAGAACTGGGTCCTTTGTGTCTTGTTTGCATCTTCCTGGAAGTATCTGGGTGGCTGTCCTGGGAAATAGGATGCTGGACTTGTGGTCTCATCTTCAATAGAGAGACCTGTCTAGTCTGCTTTGGCAAGCAAATACATGTTCACAGGGGCAGTCCAAGCCCATCCCCACATTCATCCTCCCCCTCCCACCTCCACCAGTACCCCTGGTGCCAGGCAGCATACACACACACACACACACAGAGAGAGAGAGAGAGAGAGAGAGAGAGAGAGAGAGAGAGAGAGAGAGAGGAGAGAGCCTTGTGACACCAGAGCCTACACTTGGATTCGGTCCTCCTGTCTTTGTTTATTGGTGTGCACATTGATTCACCAGGTGTTTTTAAAAGAATGCAAACAAAACGTATTTGTCTCTAACTCTCAGCCTCTGGTTCCATATCAGGGACTTTGATGACCTGACTGTATTTTGAGACAGGCTTCACCTCCTTGACCAGGCATTTTTAAAACCATGCCTCGTTTTGAACAGCTAGACATCACGTTCTGGTTCTGCAGAAGACGTTTGTCGCTCCCTCTCTCATGGCAGCAGCACATTTTCCAGCAACGTGTCGTCCATGCTCATGAATTCTACTTTCTGACGAGTTCTCTGTTGGGATTACCTCTATTTGGGAGGTTATCTAGGAGATTCTTAGCAGGGTTTGTTCCCTCTTACACCCAGGCAGACTGCTATGAGCTAAATAAACACACAAGGCATAGGCTGAGTTAAGTTGCAAAAAGAAGAAGTTTACTCACCGTTTCAGTTCACATATACGGCATCTGATTAAGATCAGAGGTTATTCTAACTTAAAGGATGAAGCTCCCCCTACAGCTGGGAGCCTCCTGCATGAGGTCTGCTTGGATCATGGCCACCATTCATCAGAGCTCAGGCATGCCATGTCCTTCCTGCTTGGAGTCAAGACAGTTAGAGAATGAGAAAGAGCAAAAAGAAGGAGGAAATAGGTCAGGGGCCACACCCCTTCCTTTAGACACAGAGAGGTCAAAGTAAAGAAGGTCTCTCAGGTGACCAGGCTATACACTCCCTCCCCCTAGTGTCCAAACAGCGAAAGCTGCCCATTTCCCAACATTCTCATCGTCCCATTACTCCTGGCTAACAACCACTTTCTGAACTCCTGAACAGTTGAGTATAAAATGGAAGTGATGGCATCTCTCGTTTCTCCTTTCCTACTTGCCTGTTGGGGGTTCACCGCCTGCCCTGTTTTATCATGCACCAGTTTCCCCAACTTCAGCCATTGTCCTCCCTCCTTCTTCCCACCCAGACTACATGTCCAGACTACTCCTGCCAAGGAATACAACACCTGCCTCCTGCCTTCAGTGTCCCTTGCCTGCAATAATGTTCCAGGCATATTTGGGTTTCAATGACACGACTCTAAGTGGTGCCCCTTCTCTGTGGCATGCATTCGAGCATCTGGCTCCTTTTCTATGTGATGACAAAGCTAGACAGTCATAAAAAACTATACTTCTCAATAGGTCGATCATTGAACTGTTAACACTAAAAATATCAGCTATTTTTTTTTTGGGGGGGGGGGGTGTTACATCCCTGTATTTCAATACATATGTATGTGGAAAATTGCTAACAATATCCAAAATGGTCACCTTTTAATTCAGAGGAGGAAACTTCTCAAAAAGTGAGGGGCCCCCACTCCCTCCCACAATTACATCTTGCACCAGGGCATGGGGGGGGCACTTGTGTTTCCTCATTTGACAAGGAACAATCAGTAAAAGATCACAGATGCAGTTCCAGGGCATGGTGTGTTAAATTTTTACTTCTGTAATCCTTACAATTTACATAACATTTTATGGTGTCACTCAAGGAAGTAAACCAAGTCACATTTTTTTCCAGATTAAGGGAACAAGAGGATCTCCCTGAAAGATCTCACAGAATGGGCAGGTTTATGTGGGAGAAGGCAGTCTACCTAATTTTCTCTCGCTTGACTATTGTTTCCAACTGTGAGAGCAAACTAAAAGAGACCCCAAAGTTGTATGCAGCCCATAAATAATCCCCATGCTTGCAATTTGTTTATTCCTGGTGTGTACTTTTGTAACCTGCCACAGGAAGCCTACAATTTCCACTTTGCATCTGACTATTAAAGTAATTTTGAAGCAAAACACGGAGCGGGGAAATCACAGAAGTTAGTCTTTTCCACTTAGTCCTCTTTTTTCATCACTCATCTAAAATTGAAATGACGGGAAGAGAGAGAGGGAGAGAGAGAGAGAGAGAGAGAGAGAGAGAGAGAGAGAGAGAGAGAGAGAGAGAGAGAGAGAGAGAGAGAGCAATAACAGATTGAAGAGGAAAAACCTCCACTCATAAGAGGAGGGAGGCTTTCTAAAAAACATACTTTTCTTATAGTTTGCCTGCTTGTTTGCTACAATAGTGTCAAAAAGCAGCCCATAAACATGGATTGATCGCTGGGTGGGTGATATACGGGCACGGCAAACGGGTATAAGGAACAAGATTTTTTTCTTCTCTTTGCAACTGTTTTCCAAAGCCATGGGAAATGTGTCATGCATAAGAAGTATGCAATTTTCATGTAATTAGAGGAACAGAAGATGAAAATGAGTTCCATCAGAGCAATCAAGGATGGTAATGTGGGACGGATTTGTCAGCGCCTGTTTGTTCTGAAAGCAAAAACCCAACAAGTGTTTGGTGTTTTATTATATTATTGTCATTATTTGGGGGGTGCTTTTGTCAGCTGAAGAAAACAAATGACATTTCATAACATTCTGCTTGTGATGGGGGAAGAGTCTATACATTCAAATAATCTTCCCCTCTCCAAAGTTGGATTGATTTCAAACTTAAGGTTTGGAGATGGCTTGCTAGCCCAAATCTCTGGATGAGTTGAACTGCCAAGGTGCCACTAGTGATCTGAGTTCTTGCAGTTGGGTCATGCTTCATTCATCTACAAGAAAGCGAAGGTATTGATCCCTCACCACATCTCAGGACCTCAGACTGCCTCACCTGAGGACATCTGTGAAAAGACTGAGACTGATCTGAAACCCCCCTCTCCATTCTTACCACTCTCACAGCCCAATCCTAACTCTTCCCATAGTGATGCAGCAGCGCCATCGCAGCCTCCGCTGTATCCTGCAGGGGAGTTTTGGCATGTTGAAGCCGAAAAATGTTCCTCGGGGTAAAGGAACATTTGTTCCCTTGCCCTGAGGTAAACCCCAGCAGCTGCCATGGGTCAACTTGAGCACCAGCTCATTTGTGCCTGTTTGTGACAGCCGCAAAGCACGTTATGCCAGCAGAACACACATTCCACCACCATAACACACCCATAGGACTGGGCCGTCAAGCAGTGAAAATGGAAGGGGAGCAATTTTGGTGTTTTGGGGGGAGCTGGGGGCTGAGACACTCTGAAAATTGTCTCAGCCCACTGGTAGTTGCCATCTTTCCTCAAGAAACCTGCTTGGAAAGACGCAACATAATCATGTAACGTAATCCGTGGACATTCTAGAGGAAAATTTATGGCACAGTGGAAGCCCATTGGTGATAAGAGCGCTACCCTGCCACAAATGAAGCAGTGAACAAAACGACAGCCACCTGCTATTTATTTATTTATTTATTTATTTATTTAATAGATTTCTACCCCGCCTTTCTCCCAATAAGGGCAATCAAGGCGGCTTACAGTTAAGAACATGTTAAAATACATAATACACAATAAAACATAATTAAAAACAAGTAATTAAAACAAATAAAACTGACAGTCCCAGTGGGTCACCTATAAAAGCCATTTGTTAAAAAAGCCATTTGTTAAAAAAGCCAGCCCGCCATGTCAGTCATCGAATGCCAACCTAAATAAAAACGTCTTGAGGCCCCGCCGAAAGGTCTCTAAGGAGGGAGCCGTTCTTAATTCCAGGGGGAGGGAATTCCATAATTGGGGCGCCACTGCTGAGAAGGCCCTATTCCGTGCCGCCATCCCCCTCACCTCCGTCAGTGGCGGCACGGTCAACAGGGCCCCCCCTGATGACCTCAGAGTACGGGTCGGATTATAAGGAAGGAGGCGGTCCCTCAAATACCCTGGACCCGAGCCGTTAAGGGCTTTAAAAGTCAAAACTAGCACTTTGAATTGTGCCCGGAAACGAACCGGCAGCCAGTGTAGCCGCCGAAGCAACGGTCCGACTGAGTCGAACCGACAAGCCCCGGCAACCACCCGGGCCGCCGCATTCTGCACTAATTGCAGTTTCCGAACAGTCTTCAAAGGCAGCCCCACGTAGAGCGCATTGCAGTAATCTAGTCTAGATGTCACTAGGGCATGGGTCACTGTGGCCAGGTCTACACGATCCAAGTACGGTCGCAGCTGGCGCACCAGCCGAAGCTGGGCAAAAGCCCCCCTGGCCACAGCCGCCACCTGAGAATCCAGGAGCAGCTGCGCATCCAGGAGAACCCCCAAGCTGCGGACCTGCTCCTTCAGAGGGAGTACAACCCCATTCAGAGCAGGACGATGATCCAGTACCTGAGTCGTGGACTTCTGGACCAGAAGAACCTCTGTCTTATCAGGATTTAATTTCAGCTTGTTTGCCCCCATCCAGCTCCCAACTGCCTCCAGACAACGATTCAGGACATCGACCGCCCCCTTGGAATCAGGTGGAAAGGAGAGAAAGAGCTGGGTGTCATCCGCATACTGATGACTCCCTACCCCAAACCTCCGGATGACCTCTCCCAGCGGCTTCATATAGATATTAAACAGCATGGGGGATAGAATTGACCCTTGCGGCACCCCACACCTCAAGGGCGAGGGTGCCGAACAAGCATCCCCCAGCACCACCTTCTGGGATCTGTCAGCCAGGAAGGAGCGGAACCACCTCAGAACGGTGCCTCCAAGCCCCAACCCAGCCAACCGACCCAGGAGGACACCATGGTCAATGGTGTCAAAAGCCGCCGAGAGGTCCAGCAGGACCAACAGGGACGCACTCCCCCTGTCCAGTCCCCGGCGCAGGTCATCCACCAAGGCGACCAAGGCCGTCTCTGTCCCGAACCCCGGCCTGAAGCCAGACTGGAATGGATCCAGATAATCAGCTTCCTCCAGGGCCCTCTGGAGCTGGGACGCCACTACCCGCTCGATCACCTTGCCCAGAAACGGGATATTTGAGACTGGCCGAAAGTTGTTCAAAATAGTGGGATCCAGGGAGGGTTTCTTCAGGAGGGGGCGCACCACCGCCTGCTTCAAAGACGGCGGCACCACCCCCTCCCTCAGAGATGAATTTACCACCCTCCCTGTCCACTCGGCCAGCCCCGCCCGGGCAGCCCTAATCAGCCATGCCGGACAAGGGTCAAGCGGGCAAGCGGATGGTCTCACACTCCAAAGAATCCTGTCCACATCCTCAGGTTCTACAAGCTGAAAAGAATCCCAGGAAGAAGAACAGACAGGTGCCTCAGGGACATCATTAGATACTGCTAACGCGGCGTCCAAGTCATGCCGAATCCGATCGACTTTGTCCACGAAGTGCTTGGCAAACTCATCACAGCGAGCCACCGTGTGTTCCGCCCCATCTACTGGGGGGGCCAGATGGAGCAGGCCCCGGACCACACGGAAAAGCTCAGCTGGACGGTTCTCCGCAGATGCGATGCCGGCAGAAAAGAAAGCCTTCTTAGCTGCCGCCACCGCCACGGAATAGGCTCTGAAATGAGCTCTAGCCCGTGCCCGGTCGGAGTCAGCACAAGTTTTCCGCCACCGTCGCTCTAGGCCTCTACCCTGCCGCTTCATCGTCCGCAGCTCCTCAGTAAACCAAGGGGCCGCTCTGACTCTGCGGCTTGGTCGAGGACGCTCAGGAGCGATCAGATCCAGAGCCCTGGTCATTTCCCCATTCCAGAGGTCAACCAGGGCGCTGGGTGAGTCGCCGACTCTGGCAACAGGAAAATCCCCCAGAGCCCTCAGGAATCCATCTGGATCCATCATCCTCCGGGGGCGGACCATAGAATGAGGTCCCCCACCACTGCGGAGGCGACAAGCCGCGATAAGCCTAAATCCCACCAGGAAGTGATCTGTCCATGACAAAGGAGTGATGTTAATTTCCTCCACATCCAGATCACCATCCACCTGTCCAGCAGTAAACACCAGGTCCAACGTGTGTCCCGCATCGTGCGTCGGGGCAGATATTCTTTGAGACAGACCCATGGTTGCCATGGCGGCCATGAAGTCCTGAGCCGCGGCTGTCCTCGGGGCCTCAGCGTGGACATTAAAGTCCCCCAACACCAATAGGCGAGGGCACTCCAACGCCACCGCCGAGACCACCCCGGTCAGCTCAGGCAGGGAGACTGTTGGGCAGCATGGTGGGCGGTACACCAACAGAATCCCTGTTCTGTCTCGCCCTTCCAACACGACATGGAGGCACTCAAACCCAGTGGACCGTGGGACAGGGTACCCAGTGAGATGGATGGTATCACGATAGACTATCGCAACTCCACCTCCCCGCCCCTGTAGTCGTGGCTGCTGCAATACCCGGAAACCTGGCGGGCACATCTGGGAGAGACTTACCCCTCCCGACTCATCCAGCCAGGTCTCCGTAATACACACCAGGTCAGCGCCTTCATCCAGGATTAAATCCTGGACTAGGCAGATTTTATTGTTGACCGACCTGGCGTTCAAAAGCAGCAGTTTCAGACTCAGGGGACTGTTGCCCAGACCGCCAAGGGTCAGAGGGATGGGAGAAGGGCCAGAAAGGGGGACAGTCTGTCTGTGACTGACCCTCGTTCTCCTAAAACGGCCTGCCCAGCCCCCACCGCCATATCTTCCGTGACCCGTCACTCTGCTAATAGTGGCTGCCCGCCCCTCCCCCAGACTCCCTCGAGGTGACAAACACATAGCCCTTCAGCGGAGCCTCCTTCCTAACCACACAGCCTAAAACACTCACACACTCCACACCACTCTCAGTCACTACCACACTCCCAATCAATCCACAATCCACGATCTAAAAACACCTCATCCAACCTCCAGCCACTCCTATCCCGCAACCCCCGCCTCCCTCTCACCGAGGCTCGGGTCACTACACCCCACACCCCTTGCCCCCCTCTCACTGGGGCAGAGGTCCCACTCACCCCCCCAGGCCTCCCTCTCACTGAGACCGAGGTTAAGCACACCCCTAACCCATTCGCAAAAGTCCCAAACACTCAACAACCACACACTCAACCCTCACACTCAACCTTCACCAACATACAAAAATCAATCACCCAACTTTTCTCTCGATGCTGACATGGTTGCTCCAATCTCTGTAAAAGTGTCCTGTGCACGAATAAGCAGCGTGCATGGAGAAAGGAGGGGGCTGGCAGTTGGTGGCAAATGATGGCCCACTGGATAACAGCAGCTTGGAGGAGCTCAGCCACGGGGTGCAGTATTCTGGCCTGCCTGGTCTTCGATCCAAAGGCGAAGAGCCACGGGCAAAGAGCCCTTCGGCTCTCGCCCTTCGGCTCGCGCTTCCGGTGAGACGCAAGCTGAAGTACCTGATGGGGTGAGAGAGAGGCAGAAAACGCTTAATGTCCAGCTGCCGTCCCTGCTTGTTGTTGCAGCCCCAAACTCTTCCACACTTTCCCTCCAGGTGATTCTCGTCAGGCACTCAGCCCTCTGCCAACCACAGCCACACCCCCTTTCTCTGCCTCCGGTGAGACGCAAGCTGAAGTACCTGATGGGGTGAGAGAGAGGCAGAAAACGCTTAATGTCCAGCTGCCGTCCCTGCTTGTTGTTGCAGCCCCAAACTCTTCCACACTTTCCCTCCAGGTGATTCTCGTCAGGCCTGCTACCAATTCATGGCCTGTTGCTCTGAAAACCTCAAAATTTATCTCCCCTCCTTCAAAATCTCCCCCAGTTTGAACCTCATGTCTCTGCCACCACAAATTCAAGGCCAAAATTCTTCAGTGACAAAGTTCAGCTCAAAAACTCACCCCTTTGCCAATTGCACCGAAATGCATTGGATGCGGGGATTTTGCTGAGGCTGAACAGGTCCGGCTCTGCTCAGTGACTGGGAGCACTGCCTAGGAACTCTATATCTACTGGCTTGAATGTCATGGTGGGAAAAAGGTCGTACATAAATACAGTATGCTGTTCCAGCACGATTTTGAGCTCTCTCTGAATTTTGGGGACGTGAAAACTCCATTTGAATAGTAAACAGGTCTCAATTCAAATTTTAGCATTGAATTCTATGGATTAATGGGGGGGTATTACATAGTTCAATGAATAATGTGGCTTACCTGGCTCTGTGGATCTGTGGTCTCTTGATGTCAGTTCTGTAAAATAGCTCTGTTACCAGTCTGGCCCATTCTACTCCAGGTAGGCTCCTAACACCAATCGCACATGTTTAGATGCCCATCTCCTGCATGCCTTGAAAGAAAGGAAATCAAGAGCAATGAAATATTGCTCATGCAACTCCCCACAGTTTATGCGCTTGCTATATAGGGTGAGGAAAATGCTCATCAGGCCAATATTGTTTGGGGCCTTTGGAGAGGACGTTGTCTCTGATTGTGGCGCCTGCAGCCATCCATTTCCACAGCTGTCTGAAGATGGACGTCTGTCATTGTCAAAAGAGGCCGTTGCTCTTGTTGAGGTTTGAAAGCTTCAAACGATATACCTGAAAGCTAGGTTTGTTTTAAAATGTGTCTTAATTGAAAAAAACAAAAAAACAAAAACAGGATAGATAGAAAAAAGAGTTTCTGAAGACTGGGGATATATGGAAGAAAGAGAATGACCACCGAGGCCTGGTGGAAGTTCACATGCCCCGAAGTCAAGACTGCTTGTCCTCCAGGACCTGAGTTGTCGGAGAGGCTCTTTAAGGTATTATTTATGACTTCATTCTATGCTTTATGCTTACAGACCTGGCAGTAAATAAACACGCTCAGGAAGAAACCTCTTCTTAATGTGGAGTAGATGAGATTGAATGTGACTGCGCCAGACCTGTAGGAGAGGCACTGGCCCATTAAATGAATGTGCACCGTTACTTCTTAATGGCGTTGCCAGGTAATCCATTTTTGAAAGGGCCAAATTATTGAAATCTATTCTTGTTCTCACCACAGCCACCAATGGGCATGAAACCAGACGGCCCTCAGGTACCTAAACACTTATTTGATCAATCCGTGCCGACATTTCCGCCCTCTCTTTTTGGTTGTTTCTTTTAAATCACCCAAAGGAATTACATGACCAGTCAACCAGCATGAATTAATCCCCTTGGTTTATATTTAATGTCCAATGAGATAGATAGTCCCGATTCATTCACTTACTGGGATGGCCAACCTTGGCACAAGTGGAGAAGGGGGTGCACACCTTTCTCTTCCACTATGCACATAACATGTGACGTGTGCGCTCCATGCACAGGCCTGACTGGGCATCAGGCTGATTCATCCAACTTTTCCCTATCATTTTTGAGGAAGAATAATCATGCAAATCAGTTACACTGGCAAACTCCCCCCCCAAAATAAACACACCACACAGGTGTTTGGAATATAGGGTCACTTTATTAGCTAAATGTGAATAACACAACTGCAGAGGGGACCCTTTTGGCATGCAGGCAGCTAGGCTGGGGGAAACAGTCCTAGCCATCTGCCTCCCCCAAGATCTAAATGGGCATGGCATCCTCACTCAAGCCACACTCGGTCCATGACCAAGCTGCCTATCACTGCCAACCCCAAAGAGCTGAGGCAGCCGGACAGCACTGACCACCCCAGGACACTCCTTAGAGTGGTCATTGCTATTCCAGCCTGGGGGTTTGCCAGCCAATCTCATCGATCCAGTTCAGCATTGTCCTGGCTCACCCCCTGACCTTGCTTACCTCAGGATGTATGCCAACTAAGCCCTCCCTAGCTACCCATCCTGCATGACACCTACCACACGGGGGGGGGGGGGTGAGCTTAGGACTTGACCCCCACCGCCTACCTATACAAAATTGCACAAATTCCCTGCTGCAGATCGGATAGAAACAAATCAGTGCCAACAGGGGATAGGTGAACCCCATCACTCCAAAATAAGTGCTGTGCACTGAAAACAAAATCAAGGTGGAGAATAACCCCCCCATCTGAAAAAGAAAACACCTCAGGTACATATTCACTCTGTATGAGGCCACTGTCCGCTGCCACTGGTGAGTTGGCGGTGGGAGAAACAGTGGTGTTTCTGGGTGGGGAGGAGGTGGGATGGGGTGGATCTGGCATCAATGGTCCATGCTGGATCTTATCCCCTCTTTCACAAACCTTCCCACCTCATTTTCCTCCTCTGACATACACCACCCAAACAGGTGGCATATGTCTGAGGAGACCCACTTACTTGAGGACTTACTTGGAAGTAAGTACAAATGCTTTTTATTTACCTCCAATTTGCCTGCAGGTCACCCATCACCATAAGCAAGGGTGCAAGGAAGGATTACACCCCCTTGGCTCATCTTTCATCAGCTGCACCGAGCCGCTTGGTGTCTCAGGCGAGCCAGAAGAAATTTCCAGGTCCCACAACAGGTGACACCAAGGTAAAGTGATGCCACTGCTTGTGATCAAACCCAGAGATTCAGTTTCAGGAGCTCTGAGGTTCCATCACATGAGATCAGTAGGCCGCCATATACCAATGTACCATGTCCATATACCAATGTCTTAATGTGGTGCTGTAAACCGCTTTGTGAACTTTTTGTTGAAAAGCGGTATAGAAATACTGAACAACAACAACAACAAAAACAACAATAATGTCCATAGAATCCAGTCCTGGGGCGATATCCTGGCATTTGGTAGGGGCCAGTGAAAATGATACTGGGAAATGTATATTTGCTCTTGCACGCTCAAATAAACACATGAGTCAAGATAAGGATGAAAAGGGCCACTTAATTGAAAATAAATACAGAGAAGAGAGAAATAGGAGATCTACAGGCTCAGGTCAGAGTGTTACACATGCATGTGAGAATCGCTGAAGCGGGGGCACATCCTAAGGACTGCCAGGGCAGACGTTACAACCCTGACTCAAAGCCACCGCCTCTTTGCTGAGCAGGCCAGCTCATCCCTATCAACCCCTAACGGACCAGGGAAGCAGGAACCGCTGCACCACCCTGAGCCGGAGGGCATCTAGGGCAGCTCACGTTACCCAGCCATGCCCCCCCCAGAAAACCCCATGCCGGAGGGCAGCTGGGAGATGGAGATCGTGGGGTGTGTGTGTGTGTGCATCCCCTAACCTTACTGCCCCAAAGTTCACACCTATGTCCCAGTATAAATGATCTCTCTCTCTCTCTCTCTCTCTCTCTCTCTCTCTCTCTCTCTCTCTCTCTCTCTCTCTCTCTCTCTCTCTCTGAAGCTTATTCTGGCAACCCTAACGACATGGAAAACTAGGATAAGGAAATCACATCACCCCGCTGAAGTATTTTGTTTCCCCTCTCCTCCTTCTTTCCTCTTTCTCCCCCCTGCCAATTACCTGGTCAGTCCCCTTGGTGCCTTACCCTGCAAGGCGCAACAGCTGTCATCCATCAGAAGTCCAAACAACTCAGAACTTTGCATAAACCTGTACTATTATTCATGAAGTAGAACTTACACTCTGCAGCATACCGGGAGAGGGGATAGGGAAGAAGAATGTTGTCCTTTCCTCTTGTAGTTTGTGGCACCTCTCACTTATGTATCCGTTTGTAAACGAATGAGAATGTGTACCCTGCCATCTTCTTCCCACCCAACATGTCTGTGTTGCTAAGCAGTCCCTTGGTTGCTAAGTAGGGTAGGAGCACTTAATTTGCTACATTCTTTTTCCCCCCTCTTCTCTCCTCACACCAGATTTTTAGAAATTGCAGATCTTGTTTAATCAATGTGTAAATTCATGCTTTTGATGTATTTTTCCTAAGAGCAATATTTTGATCATTCTTAATGATACTTAATGAAGTCACCGCATGATTTCTGATTGTACCTAATTAAAGCTTGTGACTTGCATTTCAATGTTATCATCATACAGTTTGAGGTCTATCTGATGAAACTTTACAAGGGCCCAACAAAATTAGGAAATGTATAAAATGTATGAGTTTCTTGCCACATCAGCTGGAAACACATATCTTAAATTAAATCCAGGTCAAAAGGTGGGGCTTGGCATGCAAAAAACTCCCCCAAAGATGAAATTGGATGCTTTGAAAGTTTTGCTTGGAAACAAAACTAGCAAGGAGATCCAGGGAAAGGGAAGTACAGCTGCTGGTTAATTCCATCCAAGGTAGAAATCTGGCTAGCTTTGGGAATTCTGCCTGGTTAGAACCTGCTGTGAAATTTCAGTGGAACTTGCCAAGTTCTGTTGTAGGTTCCATCTGGTCTCCGAATGTCACCACGGCACCAAGAGGCCCAGCTAGGCCTTTGCAGAGACTCCTTGTGACATGATTGGCACTCGCTAGAAGTTGATGGGAAAATGCCATAGGAACGTTTACGTTTATCAGTCGCAGTTTCCAAGAAGAACCTATCGACAACTTTAAGTGAGGACTTGCTGTAGCATGTTTGAATTTCCCAGTACTCCAGACCTGCTTCCTTTCTCAGCCTGTAGATAACCAGGGCAGTCTCCCTTCCTCAGGGAAACAAAGATCCCCCTAAGCTGGTCCTGTCCTTCCTCAGAAACCTGGCTTTCGTTTGGAAAGAAACTTTGGCACTGCAAGTGGAATTCAGGGAGGTGGGGGAAGCAGGGACACAGTTGTCCTCAGGGGTGAAGACTGAAGGTCTAGGTCAGAGGCGCCATCAAAAGGATGGGTTTAGAGGAGGGATTTGAAAGAAAAGAGAGAGGTGGCAGCATGCAGGTGTTTGAGAAGAGGGTTTCAGGCACAAGGGGGAGCAAGCGAGAGGGAGACGAACAGACTGGTCCTAACTAAAAGAAACCCCGCTGAAGCATCCCTGCCAATGGAGCATGTGTTTCATCTTGCAGGGGCAGTGACATAGCTAGCCACTGCTGCACCCCCGTAACATTGCTAGCCCCGCCCTCGCTAGCACCATCACGCTAGCGCGTTACGGCTGTGAAAACGCCCCACCCCCCGGCAGGAACAATGGTAGCAAAAGATAGGTAGGAGCCCAGGTGGGCAAAACCTTCGCGGCGTCGCAAGCCGCGTGGCTGTTATTTGGCCATTGAACTGCCACCGCTGCGGTGTGCATGTCACCCTCCGCATGCCGCCCAGAGGGCCCCTGCCGCCCCATCCCATCGCTTCCTCCGCTACTGTGCAGTGGGGGGGGCAGTACCAGAGGCAGCTAAATAGACCAATCGGTCTCCTTAGATCTGTGCCAAACATTTTATAAGGGAGAGGAAAGGGGAGAGAAATGGGGATAAAGTAGTGGTGCAGGCCAGTGCCACTGGGCCCCACCCCTCCCTCCTTCCCTCTCCCTCCCACTGCCTGCCCACCTATGCAGCTTCCCTGGCAGTAGCTGGCAGCTGTAAAGGGCCTCTGAGACAGCCGTCGTTTGCGGCACCGTTCCGGAATGGCTGCCTGCTGCGTGCTGTTACATAGTCAGGGTGCCCATGCTTTTCTGGCAAGAGACCGACTGGCTTTCATTATTAGCAGCCTTAATACCTTGCTTGTTCTTAGGAAGATATGTGTCTACCAGATGATTCGAATGAAACATCCACTATTAAAATGAATTCAGATTCACGGCCCAATCTTAGCCCGCTCCCCTGACGCGGCATAACTACCATTATGCTGGTGGAGGCTGCTAGGCAATCACAAAAAAGAGCCGCCACAGATGCACACAGTGGGTCTGCTGGCGGGGAGGCCGGAGCAACCCCTCCCGTCTGCCGGCGGACCCAGAGACAATCCAGAGCAGGTAAGCCCACGCAGGTGTTTAGAGGGAGGCAGAGAGGGATTTGCATGGGGAAGGGGTGGGTGGAACAGGGAAGTGATGGGGCAGAGAGGAGTGTGGATCAGGGCAGAATCAGCAGTGGTGGCGCATGCTGAATCCCGGCCCCCTTCCTGGACCTGATCTGCACAGTAGCGGAGGAAGCGATGGTTTGCCCACCAGTGCTCCTACCTATCTCTTCCTGGAATAAGTTCCACTGTATCCCACCATGGGGCTTACTTCCAGAGGCATAGCTAGCCTCTCTGGCGACCCCACAAGTACCAACACAAGCCCCGCCCCCGTCCCCACCATGTTGCAGTGAGAAATGCCCCCCGGCATTCTCCCCCCCCCCCCAGAATACAGCTCCTAGGAGCCCGGGTGGGCTGGTGGGCCAGTCATGGACGCCGCACGGCTGTTTCTTGGAAGCCGCGCAGCATGCTTTTCGCCCCCCGCTTGCTGCTCAGCCCCCCCACCCAATTGCTGACTCCACTTCTGCTTACTCCAGAGTCAACCTACCCCTGTGCCTACCCCTGTGAGGCTGCAGCTGTCTCTCACTGATATTGTTTTCAAACTTCATGGTTCTTTTCTTGTCTCTTGGCTTTCCAGTGCATTTCAAAAGCACTATGCTGCTCATAGTGAAAATGAAAGTTCTACTCCTGCCTGGCGCTGCCCCATTTATTTGTAGAAAATGAGTGCTCCAAGCACTGTGAAGCCTGACTTGGAATCCAGACTTGCTCTCTTTAACCCTTAGACTCCTCAGGAAGCACAGCATTTGGGAGGGGCTTCTTTACACTCTTGGCTTGGAAGGCTTTGTTTTTGAAAACTCCTCACTTCTGCAAATCTCTGGTGTGTGGGAAGAACCCTCCATCTTTATGGATGATCCTGAATGGCACTCAAGATCTGAGTTTGCTTTTACAGGGAGAGGTAACAGTTTGACCAGAAAGTGAAATGGACCACATTGGCCATTGCTACAAGGCCTCTTGATTCTCTAAACAGCAGGAGTTTGGGGCTGATACTTACAGTATGTTCCTGGAACAGAATGGGTGAGGGATTCCCTGTGGCTTCAACCCAGGACACCCTGGAAATATGAGAATCGCTCAGTGGAATATCACATGGAAAACACGCCAGCACCAAAGGCTGAATCAGGGAGATGTGGTTGACTTACAGTAGGACGCCCCCCGTAATCCTACTGCTCTCGCATGGTTTCCTAGAGCCACATAGGAGCCTCAACCACAGCACTCCTGTAGTGTACGAATGGCTTCTTGCTTTGATGAAAATGGAGGCCCCGATAGTAGCGTTTGAACTTTCTGATGTTTCTAGTAGCTCTGACATAACTGTCAAACACATCCTTCTCACTCCCCAGCCCCTCCTCTGATGCTCTCTAGAGCAAAGCCACAGCAACTAATGACAATCATCATAGCAGGCAGAGGACACAGCAGGAGCCCGCAAAAATAAATCTATTACTCAAGACAAAAAATAAGCCACACAGCTAAGCTGTCGGACTCGTTAATGTCTCAATCGGCTGTATCCCCTACAGAATTCTGAATTTCAATTAGGAAAACAAAAGACAGAAAAAAGGGGAGAAAAGAGACTAGATGGTGCCAGGAAGGATTTCAGACGGCAGCAGATTTTGATTTCTGAAGAGTGAGTCACCCATTTTGATTGGTATTGATGGGTCACCCTGTGCCAGTACAGCAGTGGTGGAGAGTGGGCATATGCCAATTTCCTCCTTGCCATGGGCTAGGAAATGAGCAGAAATGGTATGAACTAAAGCACAAACCTATAGCATAAACCAGTGGTTCCCACAGTGGGAGGCATGGCTCCCAGGGGAGCCGCGGAGCACCACAAAATCCTCTCGGAAAACAGTGCAATACCAGTTGGCAGGCATCAGTGTAATGTAATGGGGAACTGTGGCCAGTAGTCACCAATGGTCAAGGGAGCCGCAGGTTGAAAAAGTTTGGGAAACACTGGATAAATCTCTTAAGTGTACCAACTTGATAGGGGCAGTATCTGCTTTACTCTTGACCTGTCACAGGCATCCCACTTCTAAGCAGGGTGCTCAACTGGGTGACGATTGTGTAATTCTGGACTCACCCTTGAATAAAACCGATGGTCTACATCCATTTCGATATGATATGAAAAGCTGACTTTTCAGTGTTGGCACCAAGTCGCTGTGACCTGGGAAAAAGCTCTGTGCTGGGGCCTCCATAGCACCCCATGCCCTCTGGTGACACACTTCGCACTACCGTTGCCCCCAGTAGGAAAGGTCCAGGAGTTCTCCTGTTGCAAGGTCCAGGAGTTAACCTGGCAGGGTGGGCCCTGTAATGGGTGTGAGGCTGAACCAGTAATGGATTGTATGTTAGACTGTCTTTGAAGGTGTCTTGGAAGCTTCAGTCAATAGAAAATATTGTGGTTAGGTGACTCACCAGGATTAGGTATCTATAATTTTACCAGTTCTTAAACAGCTACACTGGCTGTTTTTGCATCCCTTTTGCAGCATACTGTAAGTCGAAGTGCTGGTTCATATCTCTAAACATTGAAAGGTTTGGGATCTGGGTACCTCAAGAATCACTTCCTCTCACGTGAGCTTTTCCATGCCCTGGACTCACTCTCACTGGACCCGCGCTCACCAATACTGCCACTACACCAGACGCTCCCAGCGCTGGACATTACGTCGGTCTGACTTAATATAAACACACACACACAATTATTTGCCCAGAATTCTTACATTCAATACCATGTAATATAAGCTGGTTTCAGTACTGATTGCATTTGCTGTGCTACACGTGCTACATCTGCTGTGCTACGTTTGTATTGAATTTTATCACTGCGTTCTTCCATGTCCTGTCATGTTGAACTGTGGTTTTATGTATTTTCTCTTATTCTTATTTATATTTCATGGTACACTGTCCTGAAATATTTACTGAAGGGTGGCCTAGCATCAAAAACATAACTTTTATCGGTGAGTTGCTAACAAATCCTGGGACAAAAGAAGGTTGGAAGTCAACCTGATTTGGCCTGACTCCGCTGTCTTCCCCAACACACACCAGCCAGCAGGCTGCCATCTTGATTGTCAGGATATGACGGCTGGAATAAGGGAAGAGATCAGCCTAGCTGTGCCAACTGCCAGAGGCTTCAACAACTGTCAACCAGCCTCTCAACCAGCCAGCAGTACTCCGCTTTCGACTGGTGTCCCTTAGACCGTTGCCTCTGGACATAGACATTTGAGATGTTTTTATCCATCTGCTGCAATTCTCCTGCAACATGTAGTCAGGACTGTTATGAATTTCTGATCGAGCGCAAGGCATCCAGATGGAATTGGCAAGACTGGAATCTGTGCTCAACTGAAACCAAAGGAGTCTGGCAGGAGCGTCATGGAAAGAAGCCTTCTCAGGAGAAAAGCGGATCCATCGGAGGCAATCAAAGGCTGTGTTTCCCTTACATTGCTCTGCGGTATTTATTGTACGTTGTGGTGCGCTTCATTCACCATCTCCATACGTCCCATTGCTTTTCATGCCATTTTTAGGAATCCAATGTACTGCCTGCCTTCACTCTGGAGCTTTGAGGGTTAAATAATGATGGTGCCCGCCAGCAGCCAATATTCTTGGGAGTGTGATCGCTGCTGCCTGGTGCATGAATGAGGTGGTGTCCATTGCAAGAAGGATGTTTGGGAGTGGATTTGCGAAGTATTTGCCCCTCAGAGCCCACACTTTTGAGTGACAACATTTTGTGAAGATGTTAGAATGTTGATCTCTCTCTCTCTCTCTCTCTCTCTCTCTCTCTCTCTCTCTCTCTCTCTCTCTCTCTCTCAGCTGCTTTGAGACTCAGTGAGAAAGCAGGGCCAACATGTTTTAGAGACAAGTGGTGGTCTAAGGTCTGAATCCTATTCCCACAATCATTTTTGCCTGGTCCCTGATGGCCATTACACATTTCCATTGAATTATGGTTAGAAGTTGTACCATCTAAACTGGCCTCATCTGAACTTTTAATCAGATTTTATTTTATTTTAAATTATTTTAATAATTAATTAATTATTTGGGGGAGTCCCGATTTAGAACCAGGAAAATCTGATAAGCCTATGCAAAAGGGCTGAGAAGCAGTTTGATTTTTAGAGCAATCCCCATTTGGCGACAGTCACCCATGTGACCAGGATAGGCAGCATTTGCCCTCACTCTAATGGGCTTCATCATTGGTCTTGGCAAATTAGAAGATTCTAAGGCCCCAATCCCATCTCCCGCCACCGGCACTGATGCAGCCGTGCCAAAAAGGTGCGTGCTGCATCCTGTAGTGGGGAGGCGACCCAAAGGCAAACAAGAGGTAAGTACAAATGTTTTTTTACTTACTTCTGTGTAAACCCTTGAGATAGCTATGCAGAGGCGTCGCTCCGGTAGGGGCGGGGCTGTAAGTATCGCTGCGGTCATAGTCTCTTTACCGAGCGAGGAGGAGGCAGCCCCGCCCCCTCACTGTCCGAGCCAGTCCCCTACGGAGAAAGCAGCAGGCAGGGTCTCTTGCCTGCTGCTTTCTCCACAGGGGACTGGCTCCGACAGTGAGGGGGCGGGGCTGCCTCCTCCTCGCTCGGTAAAGAGACTATGACCGCAGCGATACTTACAGCCCCGCCCCTACCGGAGCGACGCTTCTGTAGCTATGGGTCTCCTTGGACACACATCACCTATTTTGGTGGTGCAAGTCCAAGGAGGGAAAAGGAGTGGGGATGTTTTTTAAAGAGGGGATAAGGTTCGAAGAATAGATGCTTTCGAACTGTGGTGCTGGAGAAGACTCCTGAGAGTCCCTTGGACTGCTAGGAGATCAAATCAGTCAATCCTACATGAAATCAACCCTGACTGTTCCCTGGAAGGACAGGTACTGAGGCTGAAGCTCAAATATTTTGGCCACCTAATGCAAAGAGAGGACTATCTGGAGAAGACTCTGATGCTGGGAAAGATTGAAGGCAAAAGGAGAAGGGGAAGGCAAAGGATGAGATGTTTAGACAGCATCACCGATGCAACGAACATGAAAATGAGCGAACCCAGGAAGATAGTGGAGGACAGGAAGGCCTCGCGGGATATGGTTCATGGGATCACGAAGGGTCGGACTTAATGACTGAACAACAACAACAAGGTTCGAAGTGTGCCATTGCAGCTGGAGCCACCCCCTCCCTCTCCCTCCCTGCCTCCGGTTTCTCCCCCAAATGCCCAGTTCCTCCTCCTCCTTGCCCAGGATCCATCCCCTGTGCCAGCTTATCTGCTCTGGCTCCAAACTGGCTTTTGTGGCTCCAAAATGGCCACTGGTAGGGTGTTGTGCACGCCGCTGTATGTCCTGTTATGACAGTGAAACTCCGTTCTGCTGTCATAACTAACCCATTAGCACTGGGCTGTTAATCTGACCGGCTCCATGATTTTGCGATGATGCCCATCATGTCTAATACTTGGTCCCTGACGGCAAGCGATCCCTCAACCAGGAATGAAACAGAGAAGAAAAAGTCTGCTGATGCAGCAGCAGCAACAGTAGCTGGAGGAACCAGTTGTGAATTGGTGATTGTGAACAACTGTGTACAGACCGGGAGGAGGGGGGGGTTTGGAGATTTATTTATTTATTTTAAAAAAGATTGCTCGTCAATCATACGGAGTCAACGGCTTGACACCCCTGCCAACTTATACATTCACACTGCTTTGCATCTTCCACCCCAGTTCCGTAGGCCAGGCAATTCCTTGACCGAGCTGAGTGCAGAAGCAGGGCCTTCTCGTCCCGGCAGAGGCACAGAGCCAAATATGTGAACGGGGCCTGCTGCCCATGGCCTCGAGAACCCATTTCATTTGTCAAGCAATTTAAAATGAAAAAAGTAACTACAGGAAGCCCATCTGGAGTGGCGGCAGAACAACAACACAAAAGACGAGTGCGTGGAATGAGATCTTTCTCTCCGACTGCGTTGCCTAGGCCTGAGGTCCAGGCACCCAGGCAAAACGTTTCAGGCCTCCTACTCATTAACTTATGAGCCTCTTTAAAGACAGAATTCCTGGCTGTGCCAAGCAGCGTATGCCGCGCTCGTAATGAAGACAAATGTCCACTTGGAGCTGAGTTCAGACCACAGAATTCATTTCACACTGGATCTTTTATCGCCATCTAATTAGAGTGACATTTGGTCAGTCTCGTTAGATCGGGACTCAAACCAGGGCCCTGGAGGTGAGCATCCAATAAATTCTCTCTCCAAAGTTGGTAGTTATTTTTAACAGTTGCATTTTTTTCCCTTCCCTGATTGGTCTTTTTTCTCCTTATTGTTTGAATTATTCTTTTTATTTTACTTTATAACATTCCAGGAGGGGCACCGATTCTCTTCCAAATAACTCTTCCAAATATCTGTTATATGTTTAATTGTTTAAGCTTCTGTTCACGATGCCATTCACTCGCACATCTTGAACAAAGGAAGATATTGAGGCTAAACTACGCTTTATGTAGATATAAGATGAGTTGAATTACTTTCATGATCATACGAGCAGCTCTGGGGGGCAGCGCGAGGGGAAGATCCTTGGGTCTGCCCAGCAGGATATGAATATAAGAAAATAATAAATAAAATGGGGGCCCACTCAGTTTCTTTTGACATCTTGGAACTCTGCTGGAAATTATAGACAGAAAAACAAATTTGAATTACCAGAACTTTATCCAAATATTTTATTTGTAGAATCTACAATCATTTGTATGATGGTTTGATAATGGTGGTGGTGGCAACATGGATTTTGCATTGTTTTTGAATCTGCACTATCTGAAGAATGAATCACGGACTGCCAGAACGAGACTGGCAGTCTGACAACATAAATATTTGGTTTATTGAGTTAATATTTCAGAATGATATTTGAGGTTGAAGACAAATTTGATTTATGAGGAATCCATACACAATTTCTTGACATTTCACTGCTTCTGTCAAAACAGGTTTGTCTTCATGATCTCCCCAAATTTGTTGCCTATCATCTTAGTACCAAGCAACATAATTTTTGCATAGATTGGCAGCACAATCCTATGCATGTATACTCAGAAGTAAGTTCCATTGTGTCCAAAGGGGCTTACTCCCAGGGAAGTGTGTATAGGATTGCCGCCTTAATGCAGAAAGCATGTCAAATGTACATCCCCCTGACAGTAGTAATGGTTGCTATGTTTGGCCATATGTCTCTATGCTTTTTAAAATCTGAGCCAAATCCAGGGGTCATTTGCCAGCACCTCCACAATCTTGTGCCCCCCACACCCTGAAGACACCTAACTAACCTTGTGGAAATGCTTTCCTCTTGTTTAAAAATGCCTCACTTTACCTAAGAGGGACAACCCCCCCCCCCAATTTGTCTAGAAATTTTGCGTCAGGCGAAACTCAAGAGCAGCTTCCGAGATTCCACAACAAACTTAAAATGAAATGACAAAACCTTGGCTCCTTATTGTGTTCTTCCCCCACCCTTGTGCTAAATTAGTCATCTAGTACATTATTCTCCTTATCAGTTATTTGTTCTGCTGACTTATGGGAGAAACAGAAATTGGTGTAACAAATTTGCCCTCTGAACAGGTTTATTATTGCATTATTCCTTTATGGGGTCTGCAACGTAATTGCACAAAACGATGCTGTAAATCCCCACCGGAAATGATCGTCCCTCTCCAGCCCAGCGCCGATGTCTAGAGGACACATGCGGTATGTTTCCCCTTGTCTGCTATTACTCGGATCTCCTACATGTTCTTCTCTGTGCATTAGAGGACAAAGCAAACAGGGGACAAAGATTAACTGATCTGAATGAAGAGAGAGAGAGAGAGAGAGAGAGAGAGAGAGAGAGAGAGAGAGAGAGAGAGAGAGAGAGAGAGAGAGAGAGAATATTTTTTTGAAAGGAAGCCAACGGACTCTTCGAGCAAAACGAACTACCAGCAAAACATTTTGTTCGCAACAAAGGTTGAATCAAAACTCTATTCCCCCAGCATATGAATTAGAAGAACAATTGTGTGATTATGATTAAAAAAAGAGAGCATTACATTTTATGTTCTGCTATAATTGGTATTTATGACAATTTATGTAAACAGTAATGAAGCCTATGTGATTTTTGCGGGGAAATTGCATTATGACGCCAATGATCGTTACTGTTAATTTTCCTGAAGATGATGGCAATCAGCAGGCATAGTTTCATTGTAAATAGGTTAATTTAAAATTCAAACACTGCTGGTATTTTAAAATGAGTTCACATTTGATTTCTGAAAGTCAAGGATGTCAGGGGTGGGGGTAGGGGCTGGCTATGTTCACGGAATTTGTACCAGAATCTATGAGAAGGGGAAGAGAAGAAAAGTTTGTGTGGAAGGATGGCAGTTCTCCTTAGCAGAATTTCTCCCTTACAGGTTGGGATTCTGCATAGCCTGTTCTTATTTTCAAAATAGATCAAAAAAATTCATTTTTTAGGAATACTCCACTGCACTATTTTATATTTCTGAATGTTGTGTAGACCTTCGTGCATGCACAACGTTTTGCTGATTTCAGTTCCTTCATTCTTTCTGCCTCCTCATCGATTACATGAATGATGTGGATTGATAAAACACTACAAAAAAAAAGCAGTCTTGATGTGCAGAATTTCATCAGGATCTTTTTTGTTTGATGTCTTATGGAAATGCACATGCATTCCTGTGTGCTGTTAAAACATGGCACAGAAAGAATCTGGATGGAATCATACATATGATCACATTTTTGCAGTGTTTTATCTTTGTGCCGATGGTAATGAGCGAACTCAGGAAGATAGTGGAGGACAGGAAGGCCTGGCGGGATATGGTTCATGGGATCACAAAGGGTCGGACACAACTTAATGACTGAACAACAACAACAACGCCAATAGTGGGAAGATGCAAATGAGCTGATGGGCACGAAGCTGAGGAAACCTTATGGGGTCCAATTCCAATTTTTAAAAAGTCTCCTTTTTAAAACTAAAACCACTATTCAGAAAGAGTGAAATTCAGAGAGAAGCTAATCAGAGGATTAATAGCCCTCTTCTCATGGAATCCTTCCCAACATGGGGATAGGTAGCAGGACTGACATTTGTGGATCTGTTTGGCCATGCTCTCAGGTGGTCCTACTCTGGCTTGCATGAGAAAGGGTTGGTACTACCCACACACACCATGGCGGTGAACCCTGGGCAATATGCTGTTTCCCAAAAGCTGACTGTGTGGATATTGGAGAGGGGGGTGTTGCTATAAGGCACCGTCCCACTCCCTGTGTTTAATGAGCACTGAATATGGGGAGACTGAATGAGAACAGGGTTCATATAGGAATAGAACTTCAGAAATTGTCTCATTCCTACGATACAAGCAAGGAAACACAAGGAGCCAAACAACTCATGGTGGTGTCTGAGAAATGGTCAAAGATGTTCAGGATCTTATATATGTAACTATAGCTAGATCAGATGCTAAGTGTAAAAGTGGTTTAAGACGTACTTTGGGTTCTTTAGGGTTGCAAGAGAAAACAAGGAAGCAGATAGGAGAATGGAATGAAGGAAGGCCTTCCTTTGAGAACACAGTTTAAGATTCTACCATAAAATAGGTACTTTTTTTTTTCCTGTACAGGATTAGGATTAACTAGAATTTTAACTCAGAGGCTCCAGATGAGAGGCTCCAGCTACTCCTCTGTGTGTGGAGGATAAAACTAGATATAACTACATGTGTAGTTGCCTTCCAATTGTTTTTTTAATCAAAAGGATTGGGGAAGAGGAGGGCTTACATTTTGATTAGTGGAATGTCAGAGGCTGCTTATTCCATTTCCTCTATCCATTTAGTCTGCTGAAAAGGTCTAAAGGTTGCTTTTCCAACTATGGGAAAAATGTGTGTGTGTGTGTGTGTGTGTGTGTGTGTGTGTGTGTGTGTGTGTGTGTGTGTGTGTGTGTGTGTGTGTGTGTGCACATGCACACATCCATGTCTGTGCATTAAAGAGTGCCATATGAGGGAGAATCCCTCTCTCCACTTTCTCTACCCCATGCATACTTTTATAACGTCCCATCACGACCCACCTCACTTGGTCATTTCTATTGTCTAAATTCAAATGCCCAGAAGCTTTAGCTTTCCTTTGCAGGAAGGTTCTCCAGTCCTTATAACCTCCTTGTTCTCCCCTATAGCCCCTTAACCTCTTAGGATGTGTTGTTGCTCAGCCAGGTGCCTCTCCTCTTACGCTTGTGCCATTTCCCTTGCAGAAGTTCATTCAATGCACTTCCCTGCCCTGAGCTTCGTTTGAACAGGAGCCACTATAAATGATACATTTAACCATAAAATAGATGGAGAACGACAGAGCTTGGGAGCCAGCTCTGCTGAACAGCCGCGATGCCACCTTCTACATATCTTCAGAGCAAGGTTGCTTTCAAGGACGACATTAACAACTTGTTCGCAATCTAATGACACATTTAGATTAGAGTTTCCAATGTACATTGCCATTATTTTCCCCTCCCTCCTGTTCATTGCCAGATAAGATGTCTGATAGGAATATCTCTAGTAACCTTTCAGAATTCATTTATTTTGGGAGAACTAAAATAATAAAATGCCAAATGAATTAGGAATGATATTTCTTATAATATCAAGTGAAGACAATTTAAATAGCCCATATGCACGCGTTTGTCGTAACGAATGATCTATTCATTAGGGCCGGGGGGGGGGGAGGAAGAATCTGCTATTTAGTTTTGTGATTTTCACATGGAGAATTTTATCAGGAGGAAGTTTATCAAGAGGCTGCTGGAAGGATGACACCAGGACCCATTCATTGGGGGGGGGGGAGGTATGAAACATGTGAGCCTGCTAATTAATGCTTAATTAAGTACTTAGTTGAAGAAAGGCCCCTTATAGATATGTGAACCTCAGAACCAGTCCAGTCGCTGCATAGCCCAGCTTGCCTGCAGGATTTGAATCTATTCTCGCAGCACCAGTTTCTACCCTGTGATGGCAGCAGAGAGTTGGGTGTACAAAGAAGACACCACTGAGAGTAGAGTGAGAAGTCTGATTTTCTCAGAAGGAAGATGCAGTAATGCCACTAGCCCTCCTGGCGCCTGCTCCAAGGGGGCGGGGCCTAAGTGACGTGACATCGTCACGCCCAGCACGGCGATGAACACGCCCCCCGCTGATTTCGGCGCCTTTTTGGAGCCGAACGAGCTCCAGGGAGGGTGGGAGGGCCGAGCCATCGCGCGGGTAAGTACCCCCCCATGCTGACTGCGCCCCCTGCCCCCGTGCCCCCGCCCCCGCCTGGCGCGTCTGCTCCGCGCGCTCCATCCTCCTTCCACCTCTGGGAAGGTGTGTCTAAGGTAGGGGTCTTGGACTGGGGCTCAGGCACTAAGGTCCAGATATGACTGCCTAAATTATGGGGGAGGTTGCAGGCAAAAGGAATTGTTAGTTTATCTCTGTTGCTCTGCACTGGGATAGCATGGTTCAGAATGCTGCAGGCAGATTGCTGATGGGGACCACTGGGGGGGGCATATGAATCCCATCCTACAAGAAATGTATTCACTTCTGGTTCCCATTCATTACCCGTGCACCCCTGAATAAGCACACCAGACAGAGGCTTGGGTAAAAGGGCCACTTTATTGAATAATAAGAATAACCTGCAGCGGGGGAGAAAACCTGAACTCATCCCCCATAACGTGTGGGCCCTAATTCGGGAGAAATGCTGCAAACCGTCTAACTCCCCCATAACTTATATGGGTGTCACATCCTGGCTCCAAGCTACATTCGGTCGAGGATCGAGCAAGCCTATCCCAGCCAACACCAACATGCTGCCATAAATGAAAAGTGGCATGGCGCATGAAGCTGTGACACCAGAGGGCTCTGTCAGCACCGGTAAGTTGGCTGAGAAGGCATTTCGTGGGTGGGAAGGGGGAGGGGAGGGGGAGTTGGGTGAAGGATCGAGGAGGGCATGGGGTGGGGAGGGAGGGGTTGGATCTTGGCAGCATCGGTGTGCACCAAATCTTATCTCCTCTTTCCGAAGGTGCCCGAAGCCTTTCCTCAGACAACAAAGTGGCTGTTGTATGTCCAAGGAGACCCATAGGTGATCAGGCACTCTACCGGGCAGTAAGTAAAAATATTACTACTTACTTCCTGATGGCTGTCTGCCTCCCACCATTGGATGCAGCGCATGCTCCATCAGCATGACTGCATCGTCACCAATGGTGGGAGATAGAATTGAGCAATGTCTGTCTATGACAGTAAAGATTTCTATTATTAGATTGTTTTAATAAATTCTGGATATTCTTATTGCATGTTCTTCCTGAATCTTGGTTGTTGTTTTTCAGATCCAGCAGGGTCATTCTTACATAAAAAGAATTTCAATTTTATTTAAATTTCAATTTATTTTAAGTGACAATGCTTTTTCCTGTTTTTAATAATGCACCCTGAGCTTTCTTATACCCAAGAAAGGATACAAATTCAAGTCAGTATCTTTACAAAATGGGACTTTGGACCCCTTGCTGCAGTTGGACCTCTTTCATCACTCCTCTCTTCAGTTAATACATGCCGTTGTACGAGGTGACAGTAATGCTTTGTGCAGAACGCTTTTGTCAAGAGCATTTTGTCAGCTTTGTCAAAAACATTTTTAATAGGATGATGTCGGTTCCACCAGGGGAAAAAAAAGTGTCCTTTATGATGAAGGACTGTCGAAACGACGACAAAAAATGTTCATCTAAAATCCACACGTCTTCTTGAAATGGCAGGTTTTGTTTTGTTTGGTTCGGTTTTGACAAAAAAGTTTCTTCACGGCCAAGGATAGGTCCCCTGGCCACAAGGAACAATCCAATATTTTTTTTATTATTTTTGTGTGTGTGGTTAATTGAAAACTGCTATGTAAACAATCAGTCACGTCGTGAAGTGTAGTGGCTCTTAGCCTGAGCTATGGATTAAGAAACCTTGAGCATTGCTTTTAGTCTTAGCCTAAAGTTAAGCCTGTGTAAATAACACAGGCTCTAACCTTAGGCTTGCAGCCTAAAGGTAGACCTACAATGTGGGGGGGGGGGGTTGAAAGGAAAGAGAAAGGACAATCAATGTGGGAGTACCAGAGTGAGTAGCTGGCAATGGAGTCCAAGGGCCCGGTCCGATTTCAGAGTGGCTACAAGCTGCTGGCATCTATGAAGGGAGACAGTGAAATAAGGTGAGGTGGGAAAAAGAGTTTCGCCCTCTTCCCCCTGCCCCAAATTTAAACTGAAACTTCTCAGCCTTCCTTTTAACTTTCATTAATTTCAACGGGAGAGTTCAGCATGATGCTAAATCTCTCATTATGCTATTATTAGAAGCATAATGGGCTTCTATTCCAAATCAAATCAACATGCTGAAATTGGGCTGGACTGCATCCATTGCAGTGGGATTTGCAGACTCGTTCCCCCATCCTCGGAAATGTTACTCATATTATCCTAACTTGTTTTGCTTCCCATGGGATCTCTTGGATGTTTCATCTGAGTCTCAAAATTCCCTTCGGAATCTCACTTTAGGTGGAATTTGGTGTGTGTGTGTGTGATGGGGAAGCAAATTTATTTTTGTTTCTGTACCAAAATAGGAACTAATTGCTACATGGCAATACTTCTGTATGAAGACCGTCCTTCTTTGGAACACTTCTGCATCTTCAGCCCTTTGGCCAAAATAATAATAATCATGCTATTTGCAATACTATCTGAGCTGTTGTAAAGTTCTATGTTTTGGAAAAACAAACAAACAGAAATTTGCCTCGTTAACCTCTCTGGGATTGAATACTGAGTAGTCACAAGAAAGAGGTCTCCCCACAGGTCAAGGAAAGAAGCTTTCAAGTGAAGTGGACAGACTTATTTTCAAAACAAAAGATCCTTTATCAATTGCATTGTTCCATTTCAGCTTCATTAGCACTTCTCGTATAGTCAGGGCGATGGTGTTCCCAGTAGCAATGTATGGTTGCGAGAGTTGGACCATAAGGAAGGTTGAGCGCCAAAGAATAGATGCTTTTGAACTGTGGTGCTGGAGAAGATTCCTGAGAGTCCCTTGGACTGCTAGGAGATCAAATCAGTCAATCCTAAATGAAATCAACCCTGACTGTTCCCTGGAAGGACAGGTACTGAGGCTGAAGCTCAAATATTTTGGCCACCTAATGCGAAGAGAGGACTCTCTGGAGAAGACTCTGATGCTGGGAAAGACTGAAGGCAAAAGGAGAAGGGGAAGGCAAAGGATGAGATGGTTAGACAGCATCACCGATGCAACCAACATGAAAATGAGTGAACTCAGGAAGATAGTGGAGGACAGGAAGGCCTGGCGGGATATGGTTCATGGGATCACGAAGGGTCGGACACGACTTAACGACTGAACACCAACAAAACTTCTCTAATTGCAAAATGAAGAGCAAGCAATTGCAATGAATAACAGATTATCAGCGCAATCCTGTGTAGGACGGCGTCGGGGGAGCATGTGCTCCCCTGGCGCAGGGTGTCACAAAAGTGCCGTAAAGCACTTTTGCGGCACTCGGAGAGTAAGGGCCAGCAGCGCACAGGCCAGTGGCTCTTACTCTGCATCCCAACTGGCCCTGTGCCCACTGGGGACAGTAAGTACAGCGCCAGCCGGGGCGGCTGAAGGGCGGACCGGGTGGTGAGTGAGGGCGGCCATCGGCCAGGCCGGGCCTGGAAGGGCAGGCATATTGGTGGAGAGATCCACCAATATCCAAAGCCCTCTCCAGGCCCAACCCGGCCTTACATGGAGGTCTCAGATGGTACATCCGAGTAGACCCATTGGGCCTGGGACACCTTGTACCCGGGGAAGGGGATGATCATACCCTTCCCTCAAGGTACACCCGGGCTGGTTAGGATACAGCGGCCATTTAGGCCGACCGCATATCCTCACACAGGATTGCGCTTCCCAAGGCAGAGATGGGGCTTGTTATTTTAGCTCACAAAGAGAAATAGAACCTTCATTGGCATCTTGGCCCAGTGGCGATCCTGGGGGGGGGCTGCTGCCACGCCCCCACGTGACCCGCCGGGCGTGATGTCAGCTTGACGGTGCACCCAGCGCGGCTCCAATCATCCCCCCCGTCGTTTTACTTTCTATTTTGGAGCCGAACGAGCTCCGGGGCGGGCGAGAGGGCCCAACGCCAAGACGGACAACCAAGGCGGAGGAGACGCGTCCCAGAGGCAAGTACACCCATTCATTGCCATGTCCGGCCCACGCCCTGGGGCCCACGCCCCAACCCCGACGACGCTTCTCTCTTGGCCTTTCTGGCTTCCTGTCTGTTGGCCTCCTCTTTCTAGCTTCTCTGATTCTCTTTCGCCATGTCGTTCTTCACTCAAGAGTGAGATTTACCAGAGTTCAAACAAACTTCTGCTTCCCACACCACCTCAGCACTGATCACCAATATTTTACCACTAACTTTCCCCCACCCATTCGGCTCTACTGAAAGAAAATAGTTTTAAAAAAAGGGCTTCCCCCAATTTTTCTAGATTTTTTTTGTGGAAATTAGACAGGTGAAACTATGTTTTAAAACAACTTTCAGAGTTCTAGGGTTTTCCCATTGACCCCCCCCCCAGAAGAGCAAAGATCACTGTTTTTTTTGGAAAATGAGGTGCAGGAATTGGTTGCAGGGTACCCCCTCCTCACTGAAATTAGAAATGAAACTTTGGCTTTTTTTTTTTCATGGCCAGGGTCTTGGCTTTTGAATCCACTTTGTTTTGAGCACCTCAGGTGCAAGTGATCAGCTGTACACAGCTGTAAGCAGGAGCAACACCAGGCGTTGCTCAAAGCACTCTCTGGGTTTGTTTGGGAATAGACCTAATGCAGTTATTTTCATACTGTACACAGCTGCAGAAACGAACTGTCAAGAGCTATAAAAACAAAACTCTTGCACTCAGGAACTTGTACCTTCGTACACACTGTGCTGAAACATGCCCCTAAAGACCCCTAAAGCACAGAAGCTGTGTGTACAACACAACTATGTTTTTTTGAGCATTTTTGTGCTGAACTCACAACTAAAGCTGCAGCATTTCAGGGATTTGAAGGGTCATAAAAAAACCCTGGGAGGAAGGGACTTGAAACTTGGGGTACACTTTGCTGAGACATACCCCTAAAGACCCCTAAGGCACAGAAGTTGTGTGCACAACACAACTATGTTTTTTTTAGCGCTTTTGTGCTGAACTCACAACTAAAGCTGCAGTATTTCAAGGATTTGAAGGGTCATAAAAAAAACCCTGGCAGGAAGGGACTAGCAAATTGGGGTACACTGTGCTGATACATACCCCTACAGACCCCTAAAGCACAGAAGCTGTGTGCACAACACAACTGTGTGTTTGTTTGAGATCTTGTGTTGTCAGGACTATGCTTTACATAGGAATGAATGGACAAATGTGTTATGCCTTGAAATCCAATGAGTGGTGAATGCAATGCCTTTGCTACAGTTATCTGGAACACCTGGGAATTTTTTTGCAGGTGGTTATATCTCTTTGGGGGTCCCTTAAACATGTGGAACATACTGACATTTGGGAATTCTGGAAAATCTGACCTCGGGGACAAATAAGCGATGCAGTGTTTGCAGACATTCTGTGACATCAGCAAAGCTGAGCCAATGGCTGGGAAATGGAGGGTCTCCAAAAAGGTGACAGATTCATTTGTATGTTGTAAGTGTTTTGCCACTGCTGCATGAGTGAATTCTGGAGCCATAATTCATAGCAGAGCTGGGCAGAAAGCTTATGCTAGTGAATAATAGACATATATGGCACAATTCTACCCTATACAAGCACTGCACTGGTGCTTGCTTGCGGTCGCAAAAGTGTTGTAAAGCCTTTTTCAAAAGCAGCTCCATGTAAAATGCATTGCCATAATCCAGCATGAATCGGGCTGCTGGGCATGTGTGACACTGGTCAGATCTGCTGTTGCAAGAATGTACTCAATAACCAGGAAGCCCTTATTTGCTGCCTGGCACCAACTTAATAATAGAATTTGGTCATTCAAGATGCCCTTCGGATAACTGAAAGAATTCACTACTACATGGCTTAGACCAGTGGTACTCAACCTTTTTGGCCTGCATACCACCTACGCGGGCCACTGGCCGGTTGCGTGCCACTGGAAGAAAGTGCCAATGACATGATTTACCCCACGCCGGAACTTGGAAAAGGAAGATAAGATGCCGGGGAAGGCGGGAGGGAGGGCCATCCCCAGCGCTTAGAGCCTGTGTGCTTGAGCTCTGCAACCTGCCGACACCCCCCATGTGACGCCACAAGCCACAAAATGCTCCAGGGCAGGCAGGAGAGGCAAAACGCCGACGAGAAGAACCAAAATGATGATGAGAGCGGTGACGGAGGTGACCAGGTGAAGCATCCAGGAGGCAAGTTCACACAGCCCCGCTGCCACGTGCGCACGCCGCCCAGGGGCCCCTGCCACCCCCTACGACGCCACTGGAGTTTATTATTGATGTTCTTCTCCTGCAGATGGACACAAACAAAATGCTCTTCACTCCTTTTCAGAATCTTCTCTCTCCGTTTGGCCGAATGCAAGTGCTGGAATGGACTGCTAGTCTGCGGCCAACCCAGCGAACTCTAAATACTGGCCTAGATCACAGGAGCAACACCCCAAAAGCTCTTTTTCTCTTCTTAGATATGGATTGGATCTACGGAGTTGTAAATAATTCTGCGGTGGGGGTTAAAACTAATTTTAGTACTGCCAAAAATAGCATCTCTGAGCATGTACAGATTCCCTTTTCCCCACAATCGAATAGCAATCACAACAGAGCTATGAGTGGATGTATATATTGTCAGGATTGAGGGTGTGTCAGACCTAGTTATCCCAAGGGGGGGGGGTAAATCAAGATTCTGCACAAGGATGGTTCAGTTGCAATTGTGAACATTTTATCCAACTACTATCATTCACAATATTTATATATTGCTTTTCAACAATGTTCAGAAATCAGATTACATATCAAAGGGGGGAAAATGACAAAAAAAACTCATTTGGGTTGAGTTGCAACCCCTTCCCCTGGCCAGGAAATAGCCACTCAAATGCAAATAGGTTCTTGAGAGGCAATTTTCAGCAGGAAAATGGCAGGAGGGCAAAGAGTTAACCTCCTGTTCCACAGTCTTGATCTGGACTGGGCCCCTATGTGTTTTTTTTTCCTTTCTGAAAGGTGCATCTATGATCCAGCGAACGCTGGGCAATAGCCAAATGGAAGGTATATTATGAAAAACAGCAACACTTGTTTGTGAATGATTAGGTGAATAGTAATTTTATTACTATCTCTGAGATCATTTTCTCTCCTGTCCCTAGAAGGTGAAATGTAAATTAAAGTGAGCCCAGCAAATCAATTAGGAAGCCAGGGCTCCAAAATATGAGAACTGGGGAACAGAAGTTTGCAATGAGAGGGTTAATGTTTTCTTTTTCTTGTCGTTTCTTTTCCCCTCTCTCCCCTTCTTTCTGGAGGCTTAAGAGAAGTTTGGAGGCCAGCCTCTCTCTACTCTGCACTCCACTGCCTTTTCAGCCCGGAGCTAGCTTGTTATAACCTACTTAGGCAGTTGGAAACTGTCAGTCACCACTTCAGAATCAATGGTTGCAGATGTGAGCTTGGATTCGATGCTGTTTCCCCCCTGAAGTAATGAGCAGTTAATAGATTTTATTATAATTATTTTAACCACACAATCTTGCAAAGAGAGGGGGGGGACAGGGGGCGGTAGGAGGAGCGGCTGCCCACGGAAGAAAATATAAGCACAGGCGAAGTGAGGAAGAGCAGGTCCGAGCTTGGGATTAATCATGATCCAACTAATAAATTCATCCTAGAGGGGATTTGTTTGTATGAACCTGAAATGTCAGTTCATCAGGATTTTTGCCAAAGGAAAGAAATATTCATCAGCTCTGCTAGCGAGGGAGAAAAAGTTTTCTTCCTTTTGTTCTGGTTTTCTCAAAGAGCGTTCTCTGAACCGAGTGCCGTATTTGGAAACTCATTTTTTCTTCCTTTTTTACATTTATTTCCCTCATTTGTTCCAGAGAAAATGCAGGATGTGGAAACAGCCTCCTCCCACCATTGCCTAGAGGACCAGGTGTGGGGTGACTGAAGGATGCCCTTGGCAGATTCTGGCTCTGCTAAGCCCCTTTTCATTACTGCTTCTAAAGGAAGCCGCCATGAAGCTGAAATCCCAAGAGTCAGCTGGGGGGGGGACGGGAGGGGCAGGGTGACTGGTGGGTCTAATGACAGCATTACTTTCCCCTGATGTTGTCAAATCTTGTTAGGCTTGTCATTCTCAGGTCTTAATTGTGTTCCTGCGTGTTGCCTACACACCCCCACTTTTGAGGCCAAGCTGGCTCCGGTGAAATGACTGGAGTTTGCACCCAAGATTTCTGCCTCCGCAGAAAAGAGCCATGGCTACCTGGGAAGCAAGCCTGACTTTGATGCTAATGCCGGACACAGCCTCAGTAAATGGGATAGGCAAAGTGGAAAAATAGAGAGCCCTCCTGGCCAGTTGTGATCCGGCAGATGCTACATGACTAATTCAATCCAGAAGGCCCCAAAGCCCTTGGAAATCTCTCTAGCACCAGGGTGTCGCCTGCAACGCTCTGCTGTATATGTGGATATGCTGCCCGCCTCCTGAGCCATCCACCTTGACTGCCCTGCGGGAGCGCAACAAGCTCCTGTGCTGCCTGGGGCACAGGAGCATGTTGCGCCCTGGAAGTGACGTCACGTGATATCACTTCCGGGTTCCGGAGCCATCCTCTGCCCTCACGTTCCGCTTGGAGTGCTCTGAGCGGAATGCAAGGGCAACCATTAGGTGGTGGAGCTTGAGGGTTGTGCCCTCCCCTGGTGTAGCACCTGGGGCTTTTGCCCTTCAGGCCCCACTCTTGTTATGCCCCTGTCCTGCCCTCAATCAATTATTTTGATCAGAACCCCTGTTCTGCCCTCAATCAATTATTTTGTCAACACAGGTCAAAACAAGTTCCTTCTTGGTGGCTCTGTGCTTGGCCATCATAGTGTCATCTAAAGCCCCCCCCCCCCATCTTTACTAACATATCTGAATTTCACTTTTCAAGCCCGGCTCCCTATAAATACGCCTGGCTCCCCAAACAAATTGTGTGTGTCTCCTGGCTGTCACCTGCTTTTACTGCATCCAAGCACTCCACAACTGAGCCTGTGTCAGAGCTGAACTCACTGAAGCTACCCAGAAGCCACAGCTGAATGCAACTTGGCACTAGAACCAGACCCCACACCTTCTGCCATTTGGACAAGCAGAACTGATCGCACTGCTTCAAGCACCCTATCAACATAGTTTGCCCCCATTTTTCTCCAACTAATCCTGTTGGGCTGCTGCATAGCTGGAACTCGCATTCCAACAGCGGAGTTTACGGCTGTTGCAAAACGCAATGTATCATTGAGCACAGCCTGGCCAGCACTACAAATGGTGGCCAGGGGCAGCTGGTGAACATTGGCAACTGTGGGAGTCCCAGCGCCATTAAGTTGGCATGGGGGGGGACAGGAGGTGGATGGGACAGGACAGGGAGGGGAAGAATGGAGCAGGGACCCGGGATAAGATGAGTGTGTGTTAGGGCAGGAAGAGGGCAGTTATCGGTGGCAGCAGCTCTGCAGATATCCTATCCCTTCTCCTAGCCTCAGTCTACCTACCTGGGTCCACTCAGACTTGTGTCAGCAAAATAGCTGGTGCAGAGCCAAGTAGACCCATCGGGGCAGTGAGGGCTTGTCTCGGAGGAACCAAATGTTTGCTTACCTCAAGGAGGCCTCTGGGGCTTGAAACTCCCCCAACAGATGCAACGCATGCCACGTTGGTGCGGTTGCATCTGTGGGGTAGGGTTATGTTGGATTGAGCTGTACGTCACCCCACTCACTAAGTATCTTGCGTATCCACTTGGAGTGCCCTCCAAGTGCCCAAGTCTGAACTTGCTCTTAGCCAAGAGTTCTTGGGAGTTCAGCCTCTGGTCCTTGAGATCCCCCAAGGCACTCCACATATTCAAGAGCTGGCTCAGTAGAAGTAAAAGAGCCTCTGGCCCTTCCCCCATCTTCCTAGTTAGTGAGGAAAACTTCCTAGTAAGGAAGAGACTCATCTTCTTAGAGCAGTGTTTCCCAAACGTTTTCAACCTGCGGCTCCCTTGACCATTGGCGACCATTGGCCATGGCTCCCCTTGGCATTGCACTGTTTTCTGAGAGGATTCCATGGCTGGTTTCCATGGCTCCCCTGGCTGGTTTCCATGGCTCCCCTGGCTGGTTTCCATGGCTCCCCTGGGAGCCACACCTCCCAGTATGGGAACCACTATCTTAGAGGCTTGTGAAATCAGTCAAGAGGGCTGAACAGGAGGGAGTGAACTCCATCACCACAAGTTGTGTGTTTGTAGGTGGCTCATCAAAAGGCCTACACCACCCTTTTAGTTTGTATGACTCCATTTTTGCTCTGCTGCCAGGTTGAGACATAGCTGTACTATGAGCAACAGTCAATGTTACCTTGACATGCATGTTTGAGGGAACATGAGCATTGCTAGTACACATGTCCCATAGCACATGTGGTAACAAGTGCATCACCTGACACATTTTCTTCCTTCTAGACATGTACCATGTTTTTCTGCACGTGTACATGGTGCTGAGTGCCTGCCAGGACAGCAGGACCCAGTCCAGTCTCATGGCACTTTAATTGCACAGATGGCCAAAAGACCCAGGTCCCACACATCTCAAGGAAGGCCAAAACGTTGGTTTGGCAGAGCAATCCCCCACCCCCAGCTGGCCTTTCTCCCCATCTTTGAACCAGGAGATGTCTGTGTCTTGGCACCCGAGCCCCCCAATCTCTGCAATGCACCCAGCTTGCCTCAGCAGACACAAGTAGGTCAGCTTTGTCTTTGGCAATGTGTGTGTGTGTACACTGATGAGTCCGGGAATCTTGATCCATTTTTAACTTTTTCAAGGTGGATCTCTCCCAGTCCTCCATTTGAGGTGGGCACTCTTGACCACCACTGCAGCTTCTCAGAGTTCTGGGCTGCTTAGCAGCATGAAGGAAGGCCCTCCGAGCATCTGCAGTGCTGAGTAGTGGCTCTCCACTGCCTCTTCTCCGCTTTCCCTCCTCTGTTTGGTTTGACCAGACTCTGGCCTTCACTGACGGATGACTTCTGCCCTTGAGGCTTCTGATCCTGCTACTGTTTAGGATGCTCTTCCTAGTGAACCCAAATCCACACTCTGCAAATATACGCACCCGTTTTATACAAGAACTGCTGCATCAATTCAACATCCTGGAAAAATCACGGCACAGATGAAACACCCAAGGTCACAACGTTGCACTAGTGCAAGAAGATTCGTGCCTGATACTTTTCTGGCATGGCATATGCCATTGCACTTAAAGCTTGAAACTACTGGTCTCAGTGACCAGATAGCAGGTTGCAATGTAGCAATGGATGTCATTCACACTGAAACAACAAAGAGCACTTCAAACCCCCACACTGATACGTTTCCTGGAAAAGTGACTTAACTGAAGAAAAACAAAACAAAACATATACACGCACGCGCGCACGCACGCACACACACACACACACACACACACACACACACACACACACACACACACGTTGACGCAACAACTGGATTCCTTTTCTTGTTAACATGAAAGCTGAAACTCTTTGGATGTCTGCTTACTGTGATAGCACCAACTCAATAGCACTCGCCAAAGCCCAAGAGAAGCCCCTTAAGCGTCATCTGCAGAACCAACACAGTCTCGCTAGAGATTTCCGTGCATGCCGTTTTGATGCTCCTCTAAGAAGAAACAAGGCTCTGAAAGTCCCCAAGCTCAGCTGAGATGGGAGAAATGCCAAAAGACTCCCACCAGCTGGGACCGAAGGCATCGAGAACGTCATGTGGATCACCCCAAAAGACAGAGGCAAGTCTGCAAGACTCCGAATTAACTTCCTGGGGGATTCTCTTGAAAGCAAACATTTTTTTCTTGGGGGAAAAATGATTAGCATAGAGAACCAAGCTTGTTATTTTTCTAAATAATCTTTATTTTTGTCACTGAGAGCCCTGTCCCAAAAGAGCAACTTCACTTCATGCTCCAGTGCGATGGAGATCAAGGCAACCCACAAGTCAGTTCTTTGAACATGTGATGGGGATCCTTCATATTATTATTTACGCTGCGCCATCGATGCGCATGGCACTTGACAACGTAAGGATGAAGGCTGGATTTCTGTTCCAGGCGTTTGAGATCTAGCGCTGAGCTGAACGTCCTCCGACCCACCCACCCCCCAAAAGAATTTGTCAGCATCAGTGCTGGAAGAGTCATTTCAGTGACTTTGGGAGGAGAGGAGGGGGGCTGGCTGAACTCCGTAGAGGCAGCACTACTCTTTGTGGCAGCAATTGAGTGGGGGTTTCTTCCTACGCACCATTCATCTATGAACAACGCTCTGCTCGAGTGCCTACTCAGACGGAGCCAGTTTGCAACGCTCCCCCCTGCCACACGTGGGCCCTCTGCTCGGCCAGGATTGGCTGCGAGCAGGGGCTCAGCTTTCTTTGAACAGAGCCCCGGCACCATTTCCAGCACGCTTGAGAGGCCCACCCTCCCTCCCTATTAAGGCATAGTCTTATGCTTAGTTGGTTGCCCCTTCGGGGGGCAAGGTAGGAATTTTTCACAGTATTCCATATTGGCAGAGGGAGCATGGGTTCTTCGCCTACCTCAGACTGCGTACCTATTTGGGTTGGCAGTATCAGGTTGGCATGCCTAACGGAATGGTGCGGGCAGGGGTGAAAGATAGGGATCAGTGGTGTGTGTCCTGAGGTAAGCAAGAGCTGCAAACGATGGTGAGAACCGGCTTCAAGTGGTGCAGGGGTGCAGGCTGGTGGTCCATCAGGATTAGAGGCATCATTAGGGGGGTGGGGACCCCCGGGCAGCAGGGGTGTCGAGCGGCGGGGCGACACACTTTCTTTGGGCTGCCGCCGAATTTAGGCGGCACTGCAGTGCGAAAGCAACCCCCCCGGCACATTTTCACAGCCTTTTTTCAGCCGCATGGAGTCTGGGAGGGCAGGCGGATCGGTCCTCCCACCCTTCCTGGTGCCGTACATCCCAGAAAAAGCTGCAAAAATGGGGAAGGGTACTTTCATGCCGTGGCGCCGCCGAAAATGTGGCGGTGCAGCAAAAGTGACGTCACACCCCTGGGGGCGGGGTTTGTGGTGTCATGTGGGGGTGGTCGCGTCAGCGCCCCCCACGGGGTGGGTGGGTGTAGAAACGCCACTGATTCAGGATCGAACTGCAATGCCAGCTCTAGTGGCCCTCCGGTTCAGGGCTAGCAAGGCAATTTGGCTTCCTTGACTTGCTGTTCTCAGGGGTTGACTGGGAAGAAGCTGAGAGAGCCTTTGTGCAATCTTGGATTCGGAGTCAGGACAGTTATGCCCCAAAGGGAGGAGGGGTCAGGCTTTCACAGCTTCCTCCAGTTTTGGTTGCCCACACAGCTGGGTTGGACCATCTTGGGCTGGACCTGCTGCAGTACCATACATTTGTATCAATTCAATAAACATGGCTTCATTTCTCTCATACCTGTGTAACTTGTGTTTATATTGGGGGGGGGGGTTCTGTTGCAATGAGGCTATGTAAATATGGAGCCTCATTCCAAGGAATTTTCTGGATACAAAGAAGTGGTACCCACCAGTTGCTGGGAGGAACACTGATGCTGTCACTCATGGGCGGAGCACTGCCCCTGTCCCCAAAGAGGTGGTGGTGAAACAGGTGAACCAGTCATCCTCTCAAACTCTCCAGCCACCATGTTGCATCATTCCAAGATGCCCCTGTTGGTGGCAGTGGAAACAGGTACGTTGTGAGGTGCCTTGGGCAAAGTGGTGGTGCAGTGGTTGTGTTTGATGGGCCATACCTCAGTGGTTCAATCCCTGTGATCATAAAAAGTGGAAGGATCATAGAGCAGGTGAAAGGGAAGCCCGTTCTCTGCAGAGACCCTGGAGAGTCATTGCCAGACTTGTTAGAGGAGCAACATCTGAGTCCTTCAGAGCACAGCATCCACTTGTATATCTTGGTTTCCCTTGGAGCTACTTCCAGTTGGGCCCTGCCTTGCATAGATCACCAGCCAAGCTTCTTAGCACACCTGGATGTTAAACAGCCATCCACTAGAAGGAAAGTTTTCCACGACAGCTTGTGGAAAGTCTTCATGTGGAGGTCTGAGGGTCCCTACCTAATGCTCATTCAGGAGATCTGTAAAAAATGTGGCATTTTCATGTGGCTTTTGAAGAGGGGCAATGCCTGCAATGGTGGTAGGCATATTTAGGCTGCCATCCTTTAAAACGTTCCTGGGCGTAAGCCCCATTGAATACAATAGGACTTACTTCTGAGTAGACATGCATAGAATTGTGCTGTTAGATTGGCCTTTGAGCTCGGGATTTTGGTTTAGTTAAAGCTGCCTTTAATTCATATTCTTGTTTTGCTTGATGTTCTTGCTTTTATTTGCTGTGTTGCAGACCACCTTGGGTTGCCTCCGAGGCAAGAACGGTGGGGTAGAAATGTTTTACAATAAATGTAATGTGGCGTTCCATGTGTCTTCCGTGTGTGTTCTTTGTAACCCAGAACTTTATTCTTATTTATTCCTATTCTTCTCTTGCCAGATATCACCAGATGACACCGCCTTTCACCAGATGCACAGTCAGCACCAACTCATTGTCCTTCCCTTCAAAGCTCCCCACAGACATGTTTCCGATGATCTGTCTTACCATGACCTGTGCTCCCCCAACTTTTATCACCCTCAGCCAGCTGCAAGTCTTCTGCTCCCTTAAAGGACTCCATCTATTCTTGCTGGAACTGTATCCTGGACAGTGGTACATGATGCCACTTCTGCCCATTCCTTGGACTCCATCCTCAAAACCGCTTTTTCATCTTGATGTTTGGCTTATCTCCTCTTAATCCTTGCTTCCCAGGCACCTTGGCAGCCAACTCTTATCCTGACAAAGGCAGCCTTCCTGTGGGCACAAGATCTAGCAGCTCCAAGGCATTGCTCCCCAAGGCAGCCAGGAAGCATCTGAAGAGGATATACAGTAGTTAGCAGCAGCCTTTGCTGCCGATTCCTCTTTGGACGCATGACACACCTCCAGAGTGGTGGCTTGGCAAAACATATGCCTTAGGCATTGGGATGTGTACCCGAGGCCACAGTCGCATCTAGTGGGTGTTCCCCTTTCAGGTTCCAAGCTTTTTGGTCAAGCTTTGGACCCAGTGCTATTGGAAAAGGATAAGCAGAAGGTTCTTCCCACAGCACACAGGAAAGGACATAGGAACAGGGAGATGCTGCCATTTCAGGTCTCTTGGCTTCCCCTTTCACTCGAGGGAGCAGCCAAAAGCTCATTTAAAGTGGAACACAGCCCTTTTCCTTCTTCCCCCAACGACAGTCTAGGGAAGCCTCCTCTCAGGCAGCTTCCAAGTCCACCAATTACCAATGAGATGCCTGAATACACTGTTTTAATTGGGAGTCATCCCACTCCTGTTAAATCCAGTTTGTTCTGACCCAACTTCTCCTCCTTGGAGCAAGTTTGTTCCCCTTAACTATTTCCTCAAATTCCCCTTATCTTTGCCGCTTTGGCTAATTAGCACTCTCTGATTCTGTTTGCTGTGCACAAAAAGAAAACTGCACTCGGATGGACAGTTAACAAAATTTATTGCTTTACAAACAACCCTTATTTCTAACACCCATAAATTCTCTCCAAAGCAGAAACCCTTCTGCAAAGCAGTCCACACAACAGAAATGGCCTCCCTCCAAAAAATCCCCCAGACTAGTCTTTTCAGCAAGTGTCCTGGGCAGCAGAGTTTTTCCTCCTCCTCCTTCCCATGCCCAAGGTCCTTGGCTATGTAGTCCCTTCAGCATCCCATCATCTCCAGCAGTTCTTCAGCATCGCAAAGTTCCTTCTCCAGTCCAACAGCACCTCCAACCAGCAGCATTCCATCATCCCCAGTGAGGTGAAATCCTTCTGCAATCTTGCTCCTTTTCTAATAAAAGCCCTCATCAGTATTAATCGGGTGCAGCTGCGGGGGGCTTGCAATCACTGCAAGCCAAAATCCTAATTATTAGCAACACTTGTGGGACACACCCTGTGTGGGCGGTAAGTGTGCCTCCACCCACGCAGCCCTGGGTGTTAACCCCTTGCTGTCCAGTTCTGTCAAAGTCCTGTCAACGTCTTCATCTGTTAACTCCTTGCTGCCCAGATCTGTCAACAAGGGTCTACTGCTGACACCACACTCGGCTCCTGCCAGTCTTCTGGATCTTCTTCCACTACATACACTGAAAACATGCAGTGGCAAATGCCGACATTCTTCTCCCTCCCTCTCTCATTTGGATGTTTCCCCACTGTCTGTTTCAGATGGTAAACTCACAGGGTCTGTCTGCTCTGTCTGTGTTGCCTATATACGTTTGTATGTAAGACAACATTTGCACTGAAAACATTGTATAAGTACGAATAATCATCTTTGGGTAGACTGCATCTGAATGGCAGAAAGGTGCGCAGAGTAAAGCCGACGCCCCCTTTCCCTGCTTGCCATTTTCTAGCTCATAATTGCTCTCCCCAAGCTGCTTTTTCACTCACAGGGGGAATCTTCCACTCCCAGCCCAGTCTCCTTTGGGTTTAAAAAATGCAGAGGAAAGAATTACAGAACACTATTTAATGTGTAATTTGAGCCTGAACCCCTAGGAATCTTTGAATTTTTGGCAATGACATTTTAGAAAGAGACACACAAAGGACTGTATCAATATCACACTGAATTTGTTAGACACATATCCAATTTTAAGACCCTAAACAATGCACAGACTTGTCAACGAAACAATATCCACCTGCCTCCAGAGGTGGTAAATTCTGGAGGCGCCCAAAATATCCTTAACTTGTTTCTTCTAAAAAAGATAGTCGCAGAAGGTCATTTTTTCATGTCTCCAGGGTATTTTTGTTTGTTGTTTGTTTGAGTGTTCATTGGAAATCTCTGCAGAGACAGACAGACAGACAGACAGACTCTCTCTCTCTCTCTCTCTCTCTCTCTCACACACACACACACACACACACACACACACACACACACACACACACACACACACACACACACACACACTTGCGCGAGCACCACCAAAAAGGAAACAGAAACACACTGTTCCAAACACACTGATGTTTTGAGCCTTTAAAGGTTGCGTTTCTTATTTTATTTTTCAGAAATGTATTTATTTTCATTTACATTTAGATTAGCTTCACAGTAGCAGATGGGAGGAATTTAAGTCAAATTACAATACAAGACAGACGTTAGAACCATTGAGAAATCAAAACAAAATCGCAACCTTCTTTGTGTTCCTCTTTTGAAAGATCTTCTAAGAATAGCCCAGGAAAAACCAGGAACCATATGGACTCAGCCCTTAACACTGACAGATCCAGGCAGGAGAGAGTAGAGTAGCTATGCTTTAAATCTCTTTGGAAGTCATAACAGAATGAAGAGAGGAGTTTTCATCTGCCTCGTACAAATTACCACTGCACTAACAGTGCTGCTGTTGTTGCAAGGGTTGTTTGCTAGAAATTAGGAATCAATCAGGAACCCTTCTGCTGCCAACTCCTTGACCTCCTCCCCAGAAGGGCAAGGGGGGCACGATGCAGAGATACAGAGCCCCTTATGTGCAGCTTTGATGCCCCCTCCTTACCCACACCCATTCACATGAGTTTCAAAGCATAGCCTAGTAATTTATTTATTTATTTATTTAATAGATTTCTACCCCGCCTTTCTCCCAATAAGGGCAATCAAGGCGGCTTACAGTTAAGAACATGTTAAAATACATAATACACAATAAAACATAATTAAAAACAAGTAATTAAAACAAATAAAACTGACAGTCCCAGTGGGTCACCTATAAAAGCCATTTGTTAAAAAAGCCATTTGTTAAAAAAAGCCAGCCCGCCATGTCAGTCATCGAATGCCAACCTAAATAAAAACGTCTTGAGGCCCCGCCGAAAGGTCTCTAAGGAGGGAGCCATTCTTAATTCCAGGGGGAGGGAATTCCATAATTGGGGCGCCACTGCTGAGAAGGCCCTATTCCGTGCCGCCATCCCCCTCACCTCCGTCAGTGGCGGCACGGTCAACAGGGCCCCCCCTGATGACCTCAGAGTACGGGTCGGATTATAAGGAAGGAGGCGGTCCCTCAAATACCCTGGACCCGAGCCGTTAAGGGCTTTAAAAGTCAAAACTAGCACTTTGAATTGTGCCCGGAAACGAACCGGCAGCCAGTGTAGCCGCCGAAGCAATGGTCCGACTGAGTCGAACCGACAAGCCCCGGCAACCACCCGGGCCGCCGCATTCTGCACTAATTGCAGTTTCCGAACAGTCTTCAAAGGCAGCCCCACGTAGAGCGCATTGCAGTAATCTAGTCTAGATGTCACTAGGGCATGGGTCACTGTGGCCAGGTCTACACGATCCAAGTACGGTCGCAGCTGGCGCACCAGCCGAAGCTGGGCAAAAGCCCCCCTGGCCACAGCCGCCACCTGAGAATCCAGGAGCAGCTGCGCATCCAGGAGAACCCCCAAGCTGCGGACCTGCTCCTTCAGAGGGAGTACAACCCCATTCAGAGCAGGACGATGATCCAGTACCTGAGTCGTGGACTTCTGGACCAGAAGAACCTCTGTCTTATCAGGATTTAATTTCAGCTTGTTTGCCCCCATCCAGCTCCCAACTGCCTCCAGACAACGATTCAGGACATCGACCGCCCCCTTGGAATCAGGTGGAAAGGAGAGAAAGAGCTGGGTGTCATCCGCATACTGATGACTCCCTACCCCAAACCTCCGGATGACCTCTCCCAGCGGCTTCATATAGATATTAAACAGCATGGGGGATAGAATTGACCCTTGCGGCACCCCACACCTCAAGGGCGAGGGTGCCGAACAAGCATCCCCCAGCACCACCTTCTGGGATCTGTCAGCCAGGAAGGAGCGGAACCACCTCAGAACGGTGCCTCCAAGCCCCAACCCAGCCAACCGACCCAGGAGGACACCATGGTCAATGGTGTCAAAAGCCGCCGAGAGGTCCAGCAGGACCAACAGGGACGCACTCCCCCTGTCCAGTCCCCGGCGCAGGTCATCCACCAAGGCGACCAAGGCCGTCTCTGTCCCGAACCCCGGCCTGAAGCCAGACTGGAATGGATCCAGATAATCAGCTTCCTCCAGGGCCCTCTGGAGCTGGGACGCCACTACCCGCTCGATCACCTTGCCCAGAAACGGGATATTTGAGACTGGCCGAAAGTTGTTCAAAATAGTGGGATCCAGGGAGGGTTTCTTCAGGAGGGGGCGCACCACCGCCTGCTTCAAAGACGGCGGCACCACCCCCTCCCTCAGAGATGAATTTACCACCCTCCCTGTCCACTCGGCCAGCCCCGCCCGGGCAGCCCTAATCAGCCATGCCGGACAAGGGTCAAGCGGGCAAGCGGATGGTCTCACACTCCAAAGAATCCTGTCCACATCCTCAGGTTCTACAAGCTGAAAAGAATCCCAGGAAGAAGAACAGACAGGTGCCTCAGGGACATCATTAGATACTGCTAACGCGGCGTCCAAGTCATGCCGAATCCGATCGACTTTGTCCACGAAGTGCTTGGCAAACTCATCACAGCGAGCCACCGTGTGTTCCGCCCCACCTACTGGGGGGGCCAGATGGAGCAGGCCCCGGACCACACGGAAAAGCTCAGCTGGACGGTTCTCCGCAGACGCGATGCCGGCAGAAAAGAAAGCCTTCTTAGCTGCCGCCACCGCCACGGAATAGGCTCTGAAATGAGCTCTAGCCCGTGCCCGGTCGGAGTCAGCACAAGTTTTCCGCCACCGTCGCTCTAGGCCTCTACCCTGCCGCTTCATCGTCCAGAGTAACAGATCACCCTCATCACTTTTTACATGTTAATGTCAGACTTTTCACTAATTCTCTGGAGTGCTGTTAGGTAATCTGGCTGAGAGTTTTCAGAAACAGACATGAGTCCCAACATCTCTCTTGTAACAGGAAAGCAGGGAGATCTGTTCTTTTTAAATAATAGACAGGTGATGTTTAAAAATAGATTGCTCAGAGAAGGAAACCTTCTGGGTTGTATTTTCAAAATAACAAGGAATCATCGTAAAAGGGACTGCAAAAAATGGCAGAAAGTCATCAAAGAGGTAGGATCACGGCATTGTGGCTTTTCATGTCTCCCTTGTGATCAGGGGATCTGGATGTGAGAAGCAGTTGTGTTCATATAGCAACAAACAAGAGGAAAGGAACAGTCTAGCTGGGTGATGAAATTTGCTGATGGTATGTAACTGGGGTGGGGAAGATCGCCAAAACAAAATGAAAAGGTCGCAATAAAATTCAGATTGAACAAGTACAAGATACTTAGGGAGTTATAGTGGTAGCTTTGGCAGTTTAACAGAATCAGCAAAGGACAAAGGGGACAATAACATGGGGGAAGAGCAGAAGAGAGAGTCAGAAAAAAAAGAGGGGAGAAAAGTCTAATGGTAGCGAACAGCAGTAGATGTGCGAAGGGAAACATACGGCTATGAAGAGAACCAGAGAGAAGCACTCCCGCTTCAGCGGTCCTTGCAAACTTCTGAGCTGCTTTGCTAGTGTTGCTAAACCGGCCACGATTTGTTGGCCGTGACAAAACTGCAGGAAACTCAGCAAAATCCTGTTGAGGAATTATTTTAATTTGACTCCAGTTGAGTCCAGAAGTGGAAATGAGTAGCACAGAAATGCCACAGTGAGTCCAATATAGCAGCTTAAGCTCCGGAACCTGAAGTTGGACAGTCTCTTTTTAATTTCTTGCCTTTGTCTGACCTTTGTTCGGATCTCAATGTGCTAAGGCATTCTGGGTCTTTTCTATTTTACAGTGATGTCTCTGTGTAAATAATGCTGTAAAGGTTAGAACCTATCCAGATAGTAACTCTAGTTAATGGCGTATTTCAGGTGGGTCTGTTGTGTGTAAGCAGTGCAATTGGACACAGTGGGACGTACGTCTGACTAGTTATGTACAGGATTGAACCTCATGCCCTTGAGAGCAGTAGAAGAAAGAGGTGTGAAGATTGTTGTGGCTGGATATGGAGCACCATTTCTTGGCACTAAGAACATCAGAAGAGCCTTGCTGGATCAGGCCAAAGGCCCATCTAGTCCAGCTTCCTGTATCTCACAGTGGCCCCACCAGATGCCTCAGGGAGCACACAAGACAACAAGAGACCTGAATCCTGTCACCATTCCCTTACATCTGGCATTAAGAGATTACTCGGACTATTACTCAGACCAGGAGGTTGCATATACCCATCATGGCTTGTAACCTGCGATGGACTTTTCCTCCATAAATCTGTCCAATCCCTTTTTAGGCATCTAGGCCAGGTGCCATCACCACATCCTGTGGCAAGGAGTTCCACAGATTAATTACACGCTGGGTAAAGAAATCTTTTCCTTTGTCTGTTCTAACTCTCCCGCCACTCAATTTTAGTGGGTGTCCTGTATTGAAAGATAGCCTTGACACTCAACCAGGAAAGGCTTTACACGGAGCCTTTACACGGTCTCCTCTACTTCCGGAGTCTTTACCCGGCCGGAGCCATGTAAAGGCTCCGGCAAACCACTGATTCAGGGACTCCAAGCCCCAGCAGGGATCATACTGAAAGCAGAGCCAGAGGCATCTAACTGGAAAGACCTGAAATCCAGACAGGTCAGTATATGTATGTAAATCAGGGTGAAGGGAACCACCGAAATAAATATGCCCCGTTAGTGCCGGAAGCTTCTAAAGACTTCCAAGTGCAGTCTGTTTTCCCTGGTGTGGAACAGTGTTCCCTGTCCACTCCGCACTGCTTCCCAGACTCATGTCCCACCTGAGCATGCTTGAGTATGTGGAGATAGATGGGATTCATCTTTCTAAGCAAACAAGTGGGATCTGACTGCTTCTTCCCCATATTCTGCTGTTCTTTTATTTCAGTTGATTCTTTGACATTCTGTGTCTCCTGAGCATTTTCAATTCATGTCAATCTTTTTTGGGTGGGAGGAGCTATTTTCTTTCACTTTTAATTTACAAATACATGCACTTTTGCACACACAGGAAGTCCCCATCTCCTCCGAGTACTTAGAAACTGCAATGGTATTTTTAGATGTTCCCGTTTCGCCTCCCATCTGATGGGCATTGGCCCCTGAATTCACTATTAGTATGTAGAAGGGGAGGCCACAACAGCGCTTTGAGTTTGGCTTCCTTGAAAGGCTGGGGGATTCTGTCACTTCATTCATCTGTGGAACTCCTTGCCACAGGATGTGGTGATGGCACCTGGCCTAGATGCCTTTAAAAGGGGTTTGGACAGATTCATGGAGGAAAAGACCATCACAGGTTACAAGCCATAAGCAACCTCCTGGTTTTAGAAGTGGGTTTTCTCTGTGCCAGGTGCAAGGGAGTGACAACGGGAAACAGGTTATCTTGTTGCCTTGTGCTCCCTGAGGCATCTGCTGGGGCCACTGTGTGATACAGGAAGCTGGACTAGATGGGCTCTTGGCCTGATCCAGCAGGGCTCTTCTGATGTTCTTATGTTCTTATTTAACCAACTGTTCTTACAGCAAGCTTGAGAAGAATGTTCCAAAATTTCCCAGAAAAATATCAAAAGGCCACGTTGACAAGTAATTTGTAATTGGATATGAAATGGCCCTTTAAAATATTCAAAATGCACCCAATTTGTGTTCTACCCTATCAACTCACCCATCCCTGATAGGACTGCTATCAAAATAATCCACAGCAGGGTTGTGTCAATGCTCAAGGCTCTAGGGTAGCTCAGCGGGGGTTCTTCTGTCTACAGTGAGAATAATTCTGGAGCAAACATTTGAAGCCAAGGGAATCTGTCCATCCCCAAAGATGAAATGTCACAAGAGACCTCTGCTATTCCATGCACACTGCTATAAATACAGATATTATCCCCTCTCTGTCCATTATATTCATTGTTATTGCCCACAGTTATTCCGGAAAGCTTTATGATCACATCTGTTGCCACATGTTATTGTTGGAGTCTAGTTTTAACATGTTTACAAACGCACATTGAATGGCAAAGAGGGGATCCTATAAAGAGGGTTTGGAGTATAAAGAAGACTGTTTTTAATCAGGACCCTAACCATTGTGCCTTTAAAGTTGAGGGTGGGACGGGGAGGAAACCAACACTGTAGACAAAGGCCATCTGAACATTTTGTCGCAGAATATGCAGCCAGTGCACAGACGTTGTGGCAGTGCAGGTGAAGAACCCAAAAGGTAACTAAGGTTTGGGCTACACAAACACATTTTGGGCTACACAAACACATATTTTAGACTGCAGGGAAAACACAGGGTTGCATACGCTCTCCTTAATATAAGAAAACTTTCTGTACTTAGAAAGCTAGCATGACCATGGAAAAGAGTTCTTGTGTCTTTGACATGCTAGTTTTCCATGTCTGGGCATTTCTTTTAACTTGACATTCACACTGATTATCACTTTGTTTTGGGATGCAAATCGAGGTGCAGGTCATTACTTTTACAGCCCAGTCCAACCCACCCCCACCAGCACCAATGCAGCCATGTCAAAAAGGCATGCACTGCATCCTATGGCAAGGATCAACCCGAGGGCAAAGAGGAGGTAAGTAAAAATATTTTTTACTTACCCCCATGTAAGCCCCTGGGGATACCTATGGATCTCGGACATACACTACCTATTTTGGTGGCCTATGTCCGAGGAGGGAAAAGGGCAGGGATGTTTTTGAAAGAGGAGAAAGAGGAATCAGCGTCCAGCTCAGTTGGTAGAGTTGCCGCCTCGTAAGCCTGAAGATCGGTGAACGGCAGTTTGAGATGCCGCTGACAAAAAAGCTGTGAAAAAAAAGCCTGTGAAGAGAGATAAAGTACTGCCAGCTGCGTTGGCCGAACATGGGAGGTTACGACCAGGGAGAGGCCAGACTGCAAAGGATACCATCTGGAATGCAGTTCTTCATGAAAGATTGAACATTTATATATATATGATTGTAAAAGCCCCCATTAGAGGGGTTGGGAAAACCTGCCTATGTAAAAATACCTTGGATAAAAGTCAGAGGAGAAATCCAATGACTAAGAAAGGCGGTATATAAACACTGTCTATTATTATATATTATATTACTGTATGCACCATTGCCGCTGGATCCACCCTCTCCCGCCACCTCCCTATCCTCCAGTTCCTCCCCCTCCACACCCAGAAATGCCCCTATTCCTCCCATCCTCTATCCCCACCCCCAACTCACAGTGACCTTTCTGCTGGCCTATGCAAGAGGACGTCAGCCATTGTGTTGGTGGCCTCGTTGTATTTGCCAGCAGAACATCACTTCCTTCCTGTTCATAGATGCGAGGATGAACAGGATTCATCCGGTGAAAAGGATTGGGCCATTCAACACCCTAAATGGCGTGGGGTGGGGCCAAAGTGTTTGAAGGACTGCCTTCCTCTGTGTAAATCTGTCTGTCTGTTGAGTTCAGGGAGGAAGGTTCTCTTCCATGGTCTGCCAACCTCTGAGCTTCAGTTGGTGGTGATGCGCTACTGACTGCCAATGGCAGACCCCAAAATGCACAATTCGCTGCCTTGTGCTGTGTGTAGTTGTCTTCCTTCTTGCCAGTAGTCAAGCAGATGTTGAAGATCTGGCCGTTTACACAGGATTTTCCTGAGTTTGCTTGATTTGATTCTTCTCCATTATGATTTTGTTTAAATGGCTGCTCTTGTGTTACTATATTGTGACATCAATGTTTTAATTGATATTGTAAGCTACCTTGAATTCTCCAAAGAAGAAAGACAGGGTAAAATGTTAATAGATAAATACAGTAAATACAGTTCAATCATGTGGTTCTCCACATATATGTTCTTGAGTTTGCCATACGATCGGTTGCTTTTCCTAGTCCTGCTGCCTGAGATCTTTTAACTGGAAATGTCCAAGATTGAAACTGAGGTCTTCTTCATGCATTGCCTATGTTCTGCACTGAGCCACAACCCCTAAATACATGACCACAATAAGCAGAGTCCTATTCAGCCATCAATATTCTTATTCAGATTTCTGAATTTCTCAACTCAACTTTGTAAACAATACATTCCAAAGTTCATTGGCCCACAATCTTGTCTAATTCTGGGAAACAAAACCATTTGGAAGAGGACACAATGTAGAAGTATTTATAAGTAGAGAGGCTTGTCAGTGGTTTGGGGTGGGGAGTGGGCTGAGCCAGGGCAGGAGGGAGCAGGTGGGTAGGATCTCCACAGCAGTGGTGCACGCCAGGGCCATTCAGAAGAATTTCATCAGTGGGTACAATGTTTCTTTGGGGGCCCTTCCCTACATATGAATTTGGCTCCTGGGCCCCCTTTTTGACCCATTTTTCGCCCTGGGCCCTGGTACAAATTACCCCCTTAACCTCCCTCTCAGAGGCCCTGGTGCACGCTAAGACCCTATCCTATCCCCCATTTCCTGGCCTGACATGCCTTCTGACTAACGTTCCTCCGGTGCTCCTGGCAGGACGCTAAGTAGCGCACAATCAGAGTGCCTTTTACGACTGAACACCTTTTATGAAGAGGAGGACTGATGTCGGACGGTGAGTATAGGATTGGACTCTCACGGCGCAATCCTGCGTAAGGATCCGGCCGACGGCCCAGGGCCGCCCACCGGATCCTGTTCCCCAGTGGCAAATTTGCCATCGGGGCAGAGGTCTACTCGGGGAAGGGGACGCTCGTCCCCTTCCCTGGGTGTAAATGCCAACCGGCCCGACTGGCCTCTCAGATTTCCGCCAGCAAAATTGCTGGCAGAAGTAAGAGGAGACTGTGTCACGGCCCCATCGCCCAGCGGGGACCGGGATATGGCTGAAGTCATCCCTCTGGATCCCAACCTACCTGGTCCGGTGGCTGCCAGGGCGCTCCGGTGCCAGAGCAAGGGAGGCTGGCCTCTGCGCCGGCCTTCCTTGCTCGAGTGTCGTCGCGAACATGCTTTACGGCACGTTCGCGACGTCTCCCGGCACCGGAACACTCGTTCCGGTGCCAGTAAGTAAGTAAGTAAGTAAGTAAGGATTGCGCTGTTAGAAAATTAGGTATGATGGGAACAGAGTGGATTGAAGTTTTTCTCCCTCTCTCACAGAACCTGGCGTTATTCAATGAAACTGATTGGTGGGAGATTTAGGATGGACAAAAGGAGGTTATGCTTTACACAGCACATAGTCTGTGGTATCAAGTCTGTTTCCTCAAAACGTGGTGATCGCCACTAGTTTGGATGGCTGTAAAAGAGCCTGGATACATTCCTGGAAGACAGGTCTACTAGTCCTTATGGCTTTGTGCTACCATGGATCCAGTTGCAGGGAAGCAATGGTGGGAGGAAAGGACGACTTTTCTCTCCTGCCGGTGGGCTTCCAAGAGGCATCTGGTGGGCCACTGTGGGGACCAGGATGCTGGACTAGACGGGTCCCTTGGACCTGATCCAGCAGGGCTTCTCTTATATCCTTCCACTTTCTTTTGAGAGACAAGTGCTGCGTCTCCCTCCAGGAGTCACTGAGCGAGATTGTCTCTTTCCACAGCAAGCGCACTGATAAAACTTATATAGCGAAAAGAAAATCCCTTTCGGCAATAATCAGTGGTCGTACAGAATTTGACAAGCGCGGCTGAATTGTGTTCATTGCCGAGGGGAATTTCTTAGTTCTGGTCAATTCCTGTGCTAGCTGGGATATGAAAAGGAACTGAAGCAAAGTCAGGCTGGAAGATGGGGGGGGGGGATGAATAAGAAGAATCAACTAAATAATGCAATGTAAAACAAACTGGTGACATCCGGAATATTAAACCTCTCCCCTGGCCATTGTTTTGAGTGGCTGTTGCTTTCAACATTCTAGCGCATGCATGCATACATGCATGAGCCTCTCTCTCTCTCTCTCTCTCTCTCTCTCTCTCTCTCTCTCTCTCTCTCTCTCTCTCTCTCTCTCTCCAAATAATAACACTGAGGAGAGATGAACACTGCAGGTGCCGTTTGAAAAAATGGCAATTGAGAGGAGATGGCTTGAGAGAGACCATGGTTTCATATTGTGGTCACAAACAGAATAGTACGATATTCTTACATTTCCAAAGGAGGGGTTGTACATGCTTGAACATCGTGTGATCCGTCGAGCCAAAGCAGCCCACACCACTCATGTTTTTCCTCCTGCTTTTGTTATCTGCCTAGAATTGCACAGGAGACTTTTCACATAGCTGCAATACATGGCTCGCTGAGGAGATGTGTTGAGTTTGGTATGTTACATATGGTGCAAAGCTCTCTTTAAACATTGACAGAACCTTCGTTCAGTTTTGGAGTGCATGCAAATGTTACCAGACCTGGTTTCTGAGGTCATAGGAAGTTTGACCATTGGTTCATCTGTCTCAGTGGCTCTCCAGTTTTTCAGACATGTTTTTTTTTTTTCCAAGCCCTGCCTGGTAGTGCCAGGAATTTCATCTGGGGACTGTCTGAATGAAAAGCATGTGCTTTATCCTAAGCTATGGCCTCTCCAGCAATTGAAAAGGATCACAAGCTCAAAAGGATCTAGCATGGCCAGGCTGGGAAAGACCCTTGACTGAGCTCATGGAGAGCTGCAGGCAGTCACGTTCGATAAACCTGGGCTAGACAGACCTCTTGTCTGTTGCAGTGCAAGGCAGCTTCATCTGTTAAACAGCACAATACCGATGGCGATATGCATATCAGGAAAATGAAAACATGCCGATATGCTGATATGTAATGCTGATACGACTGAATCAAGATTATTTTTGTACTGTGCTTTACCAATGCACATATGGGTGTCTGTGCATCGATAAAATATTACAAGAAAAACATATCCACACTGTCAAGATTCTTTTTCCTTGACCTTTTACCAATGTGCAAGATTGGAAAAACAGAATAGATGTTCAATGTGCGTTTGCACATATGTAAAACATGACACAAAAATAATCCCAAAGGAATCGGAAATCTGATCGCATCAAGATTGCTTTTATTATGTTTTGTCAATACTCAGCTTAGGGCAGGGATAGATTTAAATGAACTGAATGTTGTGGCAAACGGCTCATGATCTAATTCTGGAAATGATTTTTCAAAGTATCCTGGTTAGAACTAGACACCAGAAAGTGTGGAATGCAGGGCAGAAGCATATACCGTATTGTCCCAAGTATAAGACGCACCTGATTATAAGACACACCCTTAAAGTTTGGTGCTATTAAAAAAATTTAATTAAATCACTGGCATTAAATTGCAACAGCCTAATTATAAGACGCACCCCTAGTATAAAAACTTAAATTAGGAGAAAAAAGTGAATCTTATACTCAGACCAATATGGTATATAAAAAAAGTCAGGGTATGCAAGAACTTGTTTTATTTTTCCATTTGCTTTCATTATTAAAAACCTTATTTATTAATAGCCCAATCCTGTGTAGGCTGTGGCGGTCGGCCTAAAGGGCTGACCCGCCGCATCCTATTGAGTTCCCGGGCTGCCCCAGGGCAGCCCAAGAACAACTCAGGAGACGGGAACAATCATCCCCTTCCCCCCATGTAAGCAGCGGTAGGCCCAGTGGGCCTACTCGAATGTACGCGAGCTCCAGAGCTTGCGTACATTCGCGCCACCCATGCTGGTATACCTGGGGCCTGGAGGGAGCTCAGGATACTGGTGATCTCGGCCCCCAGTATCCCCACCCCCTCCAGGCCCCTGGGTGGCTAATGGTTGCCTTCCGTCGCCACCCGGTCCACCCTCCACCCTCGCCAGGACGATGACCAGGATGATGACTGCACTATGAAGGGAAACATCTGGAGAAGTGGAGGTTCTGTGAGATTCTCTCACGGAATAATACTTGTAAAAACACCATTTGAAAATGGGGTTCATGTTCAGCCTGCCAATGTTCACTGCCTTGAGTCTATGAAAATGGCGATATATAAATACTGTAATGAACAAATGAACAAACGAACTCACGGCATGAACACTGAACAGAAATTTCCAGCTTTGTTCGTTTTTTCATTAGTTCCAAAAATGAATGCACACCTCTTAAAGGGACATCGTCTCCAGAAGTTGAGATGGCGGTGAGCAGTGGATGTGAGTGGGTGGGACTAGGAAAGGACTTTCCCTCCTCTTCCTGTAGTCATCAAACTTGACAGGCCTTTTGCTAGGATCTGGTGAAATGGAACTACAGCATGCCAATGATTTTTCCATAGGAAAAGTCCCCCTAGAAAGTGCCCAATTAAGCCCTATGTTTTCATTTTTCAAGAGGTGTTAGGTCCCTATGCAATTTCCTAGTAAATCAAAGCCACAGCAGTCCCTCTGTTCCCTTGCTTTAGCTTCTCTATAATACCGATGTAACCACCGTAAGGAAGACTTTGCTTTTTAAAATATTTAAAAATCCATTGAAATCTCAAACAGTGTAATGGAAATTGGCTCACAGAGACAGGCACCAGGCTCCTTGTGAAGGGAGGGAGGAAATAGGGCAGCGTAGAAGAGCAGACGTCCCAAAAGCAAAGGCACAAAAATGCAGTGGTGTAGTTAGACTGGGGCGGAGGGAGGCAAGTAGTTCTGCAAAACTCCGTTACACTGGAGTCAGCGGCCCCTCCCCCGCACCGTCTGAGCCATTCCAAGCCAAATGCGAGGACAGCCATTTGCCCACCTCCGCACGACACCCCAGAGAAGGGGAGGCACATGGAGGCAGCAGGCAATCGGCAGCCCTTGCATTCGGCTTGGAGTGCTCTGACCCAACACTAGGGGAAGGGGATAGTGCCCGGACCCGGAAGTGACATCACATGACATCTCGTGATGTCACTTCTAGGGGCACAGCATGCTCCCTTGCCCCAGGCGTCACTGGAGCTTGTTATGCCTCTGCGTACCACCTCCTTTCAGTGCCCAAAAGAAATGACAGGAGCTCCCTTCTCCCTGTGATTGCATGTGGTTCCTGATTGTGCGGAAAGCCTATGAACATAGCCCCCCCCCCTTCACACTTCCCATCAAACCTATGGCTATCAGGATGGACATTCCTGCATCTGGTAGGCCTGGGGCCAGTTTGCATCTCTGCATTACCAATATGTGGCTCTAGCCTCCAACTATCCCAGAATGTTAATTGAGAATACTGACATTTTCCTTGAAACTTTCTTCTTTTAAAAGATAACAAGTGGGAGGTTTGAAACGACGCACACGCACAAACCAGGAGACAAAAGCCGTTGTTGAATCTCCTAATGCATTAGGCTCGGTTCCACATGACATTTTCCTAGGGAAGCAAAAGAAATGTAGATTAGATGGTAGCATAAGCATTCTAACAAGAATGCAAAATTGCTTAAGAAACCAAGACTAGGGTGTCCATTCCCATTTTATTGTGATTCTTCACATTCTACATGCCTGTCTTCTGAGTAGCATCACTTGAAGTCAGAATGAAACTGACCCCTCCCTGAATAATTATCTATGAATCAGTCTGATTTTTTTTTGTCTGCGCAATTACATGCAACTCATTTGTGTATGCAGATGCATGTCTAATTTGAAAGCAGAGCTTTGGCAACGATATGGGCAAATTGGTTAATTGCGCACACAAAGGCCCATAATTAGACATTTGCACACACAATTACCTGCTCTGTGTCCACAGCATCCCATAATTGCACATGCAATTACACACCCAAGTTATCTGGATAGCATACTTTTTCTGGCAAGGATCCAGTGGTTGAGTGGTGGGGATAGGGTCACAGAAGTGGACTTCACTTCCAATATTCATCATTCTTAATCATTGGGGGGGGGAATCTAATCTACACTGCAATACAAAATGAAATTCTGCACCCAGGAAATCAAAATTCTATGCTAGAAAAGCAGAATTCTGTGACTGGCATAAATTATGTAAATAGGGTGCATGTACAAAGTAGAGCTCTCATTTAGCATCGGTTGTAGGTATCTGCACTCATTTTCAAAATGAATGGAATCATGATGGCGCAAACCTGTTTTGTGCTGGAGATCTTGCCTGGCCCCACCCAGCTGCACGAGGCAAAGGTACAAATTTCAAGGCACTTGATTGTTCCAGGGGGGAGGAGCATATACAACAGTTAGGAAGTGTTTCTCATTCCTTCCCCCAGTCTGGCTCCAGTTTGCAACCTCAGTGCAGTCTGAAAGAAGCTGGTTGCCTTGAAGGAGCCAGGTAGGAAGTTTTTGCTGCTAACTTGATTGGTCTTTGGATGGCAGTTTTTCTGCCTACCGCAGACTTGCTTAGGCTTGGTGATTAGAAAATCATAAGATCATAAGAACATAAGAAGAGCCCTGCTGGATCAGGACAAAGGCCCATCTAGTCCAGCTTCCTGTATCACACAGTGGCCCCACCAGATGCCTCCGGGAGCACAAGACAACAAGATAACCTGTTTCCCATTGACACTCCCTTGCACCTGGCACAGAGAAAACCCACTTCTAAAACCAGGAGGTTGCTTATGGCTTGTAACCTGTGATGGTCTTTTCCTCCATGAATCTATCTGCCCCTTTTAAAGGCATCTAGGCCAGGTACCATCACCAAATCCTGTGGCAAGGAGTTCCATAGATGATTTACACGCTGGGTGAAGAAATATTTTCTTTTGTCTGTTCTAACTCTCCCTCCACTCAATTTTAGTGCATGTCCCCTGGTTCTGGTGTTGTGCAAGAGGGAGAAGAATTTCCCTCTATCGACTCTCTCTTTCCCATGCGCAATTTTATACAACTCAATCATGTCCCCCCTCAGGCGCCTTTCTTCTAGACTGAAAAGCCCCAAATGCTGTAGTCTTTCCTCAGGTGCTCCAGCCCAGTTAAAATAATGTAATTCTCCTTCCTTTTGGTCACTTTAGGCAGGTGTTGTACAAGCATGAGACTTAGAAGTTGGTGGTTCGGTGTACACCCTGTGGTAAGAAAGGCCAGTGGGTAAACCAGTACTGCTGTTCAGATGCTCACCGGCTCGGCAAGGCTGGCTGCATTCACAAAAGCAACCTCAAGTTGTTTGGGGGAGGCTGTGCTGCAGTCCATCTGCCTTGACCCTTCAGGGTTGTCATTGATAGGTTTGACTGAGCCATCCCCAGACAGATTGTGGCTTGGAGTCAGGGTGGTCTCACCTATGAATCCTGGAAATATAGTCTCTCACCGTTTCCCCGCTGGTAGATGCCCTGCACGTGGGGAGGTGGTTTTAGTAGTCTCCCTGCTGCAGGTGTTATGAATTAACAATTAATAAAGTGGCCCAATTTAAATCCAAACCCTTGTCTCGCGTGTCTTTGGGGGGAGGGGTTGCATAGGCAAAGCAACACAAATGGGCCCCTCTTGTATCCATTTTCGTTTCTTTCCAAAATAAAAATGCACTGGAGTGTATTAACAACTGACAAATGAACAAGGGTTCCATTTTTGTAGCCTGCATTAATGGTTCTTTTTTTCTTTTGTCACAGGGCAGCTGGGTCGAAAAATGGCTGTTGCAAGGAGGAGCACGTGCAGTGGAACTCCGGATGGGAGCGACGTGCTCCGAGTAAGATAAAACACTTTATTTTTACTTAAAAATGTATAAAACCCAAAAGAATACCCAAGTGACAATAAGAACAACATTGAAACAAAATAAATGTATGAAAATGAAATAAACTAAAAAGGGAAAACATAAAAAGGGAAAAACAAAACAAAACAAAATCTTCTTCACATATGCCTAATAGTGTATTCTGTAATGTGTAATGCCAGGATGGTGTAGTGGTTTGGGAGTCAGACTTAGACCTGGAAGATCCAGGTTCAAATCCCCACTCAGCCATGAAGCTTCCTGAGTGACCTTGGGCCAGTCACTATCTCTCAGCCCCACCTACCTCACAGGGTTGTTGTGAGGACATAAAGGAGGGGAGGAAATATGTACACCACTCTGAGCTCCTTGGAGGAAGGGCGGTATAAAAATGTGAAAAATAAATAAAATAAATAATAATGTTATCTTTCAAAACTGTTTTACTGTATAATACCATAATTTGTTATTTTTTGCTAGTCATGGGGAGGGGCAAAGAGCTATTCAGGGTTCTGAAGACCTGCCCACTAAGCACTGCAGGTGTTTTAAAGCTATTTTTCTGCCTTCTGAGATCCAGGCATCCCTCCCTCAATTTCGAGCATAGTGGTACATTGCTACGGGTATTGCTGGTCAATCGCCAACAATGGCTGTCTGACAGAAGCTGACAATTTGGAGAAAGTTGGCAACCATTCTGTGTTTTTCCGAGAGGTGTCCATTCCGACATCCACCAGCTGAGTGGAAGGGCAGGTGTAAGATGAAGTCTGTGTACTTGTATGAGAGTGAAAGAGAGTTGAATTGCCTGGATGCATCTGGGAGTCCTTTTTTGATATTGTCATTATTGTTCTACCTGTAATACAGATTTTTTTTAAAAAAAAATGTCATAGAACCATACAGCATTGATCCCCAAAAGTGATGGTGCTTTACACATGCTCAGTGGATATCCCATCTATACATAAATGTATCTAAAGCACTTTTTATTGAGAAGGGGAAGGTTATCTGTGCATACTCAGAGGCACAACATGCTTAGGTCCATTTTTAAAAACAGAATCAAGCTTGGCATTACTTTCTGCTATTCTAATTCAGAAGTCAGTTTGACAAAAAAATAAAATAAAACTCCTATATAATTGGAATTTTAAAGGAGTTCATGTTGTGTTTATGGAGCAATCACTACTAAATGATTTCATTTAAATTTTTCATTAGCTACAGTGTGAAAAATTAAAAGAAGCTCAGATCTCTTAAAGTGGTATGAACAGCTCACCAGTCATAAGATATTATACAGTAGGATGAATTCTACCCGGAATATGTGTGTGTGTGTGTGTGTGTGTGTGTGTGTGTGTGTGTGTGTGTGTGTGTGTGTGTGCGCGCGCGCGCGTGTGTGTGTGTGTGTGTACACACATCACAGTTTTCAGGAACCTATCTACGACAAGTGAGGACTTCCTGTATATGGAGAGGAGAATGGAAAAACAAGACCCAGAGATAAGGCTACTATATGGAACTTTCATGACCAGAGATATCACACCCTTGAGCAGCAATTACTGTGGAACATATAACAGGAAAGGGTTACTGGACTTCTCAGACACATCTGGCTGGGCACAGGGTGTTGCACTAGGTGACCCAGGCGAAGAGAACTTGTCTTATATTCATGAAGATCATGAAAAGTGGGGCCAGGGAATGTTTGTCAGATACGGGAGGAAATCAAATAGGCAGAGGAGTTGGATATTGCAAACTTTCTTTCTAACTTAGTTCCATGATCTATGGGTGGGCAACAGGACAAATAAGTTGAATTTTTGTTGAAGAAAAGCTGTTTCTTTCCCTATTTACCACACAAGTTAGGGTTTTTTTTTTTTGTTTAATCTTCTCCGATTGTTACTTATATCTCTAAACATTTCTCTTGGGAATTTGCCTAAATAAAGTACCTCTTTGCTCCTGGTTTACCTGGAAATGAGCATTTAAAAGGAAGAAAAATGCAGAGGTATAAAAACAGGAACCCTTCCATCAAATTATTATGTGCCAGACTTTGAAAAAAGCCTGGCTCTTTGAGGGACTGTTTCTCTCATACCCATGTAAAAAAAAAATGCAATGCTATGTCTCATTAAAATGAATCTAGGTTGATTTACTGTGGTTGTAATCAAGGGTTGCCTGACCTTTTCAGCTGTGGTCCCCATTTATAATAAATCTAAGCAGTTAAAAATAGATGAGTTTAGGACAGATCATAAAAAGGAACACTTTTCATAAAGTTGCATGATTGTTACCAAGAAGGTTCACCATGCCACCTGTTAGTCTGCCAAGCTGGCATCTTCTGTCTGGATACCATGAGCAAAATGACAACATGTCATATGTGAAACACGGGTAGGTGAGGTTGTGATGCAGTCATATGGACTGCTATTCGACCTGTGAGAGTCTCATGCAAAGTTGCCAGATCATTAGATTGGTATGCAGAGGCATAGCTGGGGGGGCGGAAAGGGGGTGAACCACGTGACCCCCCACGTGACCCATGTAGCACCCCCGTGATGTCACAAGCCATGCTCCCCAGCCGTCAGAAGCCCCACCCCTCCGACGACTTTTGTGTCGAAAAAACGCCCCCCCCCCAGTGTTTGATATGGATATGGATTTTAATAGATTTCTGTCTGCCTGTTGAAACGTGGAAAACGAAAGACGCAAGTAGGATTGTATATTTGATTTTATTCAAGTCTGTTTTACTATACATGGCTATGTTACCCGTAATACCTAAATCCTTGAAAAAAGCCCTCCCCCAGCGTTTTTTCAATGGAAAAAGCCTGCAAGGACACTGCTCTAAGCTTCTGATGCTAAAGGTGCCGGGGGGGGGGGGTTATGTGACACCCACGACCCCTCCAGGCACTTATTTTTAGCGTCGGAAGCTTTGTTCCTTCTTCAAAAGGAGTGCGATGAGCAGCCTCCTTGCAGGCCCCTCCAGCAAGACTAGGTGCTAGAGAGGCTCTTCAAGGTTGCACAGCCTCTCTAGCACCTAGTCTCGCTGGAGGGGCCTGCAAGGAGGCTGCTCATCTGGGGGGTGCAGGAGCCGCAGATTCGATGGCAATTCGGCAGCAGCACAAACAAAGTTTTATTCGGTAAAAGTAAGTGCCTGTGGGGTTGCTGCGGGTCGTTGGGGGTGCATGGCTGGTTGCGCAACCCCCCAGGCACTTTTAGTGAAGAAAGCTTTGTTTGTGCAGCCACCACTGAATTGCTGCCGAATCCGCAGCTCGTGCACCCATGATCCGCACGTCGCCACCGCCCCCCCCCCCCAAGCTATGCCTCTGTTGGTAGACTCAACTCACAGCACAATCCTATGCATGTCTATCCAGAAGTCATGGCCCAATCCTATCATCGACCGGCTTGTGGTGCTGATCTTGCAGGTTGACTTGATACCATTACGCAACAGACAGGTAAGCAAACAAAATTCTTACGTATGTATTACTCCTTTCCATGGTCCCCATTGGGTCAACTTGGATCTGTGCCAGCTCTTTGGCTGGCACAAGTCCAAGTGGACCCAAGGGAGCATGTCAAGGCTGGGGGCATAGGATACCATCAGCACCATTGCCACCAATATCCTCCCCCATTGTGTATCCCAGGGGCTTCGATCCCCGGCTCGCTCCTCCCCCTCACTGCTCAAATCCTCCCACTCCCCACCCACAGCCCATCCCTGCACCAATTAACACCCACCAGCTGCGGCTGGGTGCTCCAGTGACACGCACGTGCGGTTGCCAGCCTTTTGCGCCGACAGCCCGGCTGGGCACGTTGCTGCTGCAGTGGCAGTGCCAACAGAGTGGGCTGTCTGCTGACAGAATGCTCATTTAGCCAGTGGAAGGTGTCCATAGGATTGTACTGTTAGCCTCCTCCTGCAACCCTTCTCTTTCTCTCAAAAAGCTACGTAAAAGTGCAATCCTGTCATTTCATTTCATAAACCTTTATTGGCATAACAGACAGACAGACAGAGAAGTATGTCAAATGCAGAATCCAGCACACCATACAGTATAAAGCCCAGAACCATCTCCACATTTTCCCTATGCAAAGTTACTAAGAAGTACATTTCTCTCAGTCAGCCATCAACTTAACCACCTTAGATAAAACCTCAATTTCGGTGACCTACCCAGAGCAACAGCAGAGAGCATCACGTTGCACCTAGCCAACGAATTTACCCTACGTTCATGCAGATCTTTCAGTAATCTGAAAAAGGGAGCCATCTGTCCAGGGGGGAAAAGGGAGTCATCTGTTGCACTCCGCCACTAAAGTGCCGTAAAGCAAGTTTGCGATGACTCAGGTGTAAGCCGCGCTGGTGCAAAGGCTTGGACCTCTCAAACCCCCGGCGGCCCGGAACTGCGTCGGACAACACTGGTAAGGTCTAGGCCACTCGGCGCAGGGGTGGGGACAGGCAAGCCGGGCCAGCGAGGGAGGGGGGCAATTGGCTGGTCCGGGCTGGGAGGATATAAAAGGATATAGTTGAATTGGAAAAGGTGCAGAAAAGAGCGACCAGAATGATTCGTGGGCTGGAGCACCTCCCTTATGAGGAAAGGCTACAGCGTCTGGGGCTTTTCAGCCTAGAAAAAAGGCGCCTGAGGGGGGACATGATTGAGACGTATAAAATTATGCATGGGACGGAGAGAGTGGATAGAGGGAAATTCTTCTCCCTCTCGCACAACAGCAGAACCAGGGGACACGCACTAAAATTGAGTGGAGGGAGAGTTAGAACATACAAAAGAAAATATTTATTTACCCAGCGTGTAATTCATAACATAAGAACATAAGAACATAAGAACATAAGAAGAGCCCTGCTGGATCAGGCCAAAAGCCCATCTAGTCCAGCTTTCTGTGTCACACAGTGGCCCCACCAGATGCCTCAGGGAGCACACAAGACAACAAGATACCTGTGTCCAGTCACCACTCCCTTGCACCTGGCACAGAGAAAACCCACTTCTAAAACCAGGAGGTTGCTTATGGCTTGTAACCTGTGATGGTCTTTTCCTCCATGAATCTGTCCAAACCCCTTTTAAAGGCATCTAGGCCAGATGCCATCACCACATCCTGTGGCAAGGAGTTCCACAGATGAATTACACACTGGGTAAAGAAATATTTTCTTTTGTCTGTTCTAACTCCCCCTCCACTCAATTTTAGTGCATGTCCCCTGGTTCTGGTGTTGTGCGAGAGGGACAAGAATTTCACTCTATCCACTCTCTCCATCCCATGCATAATTTTATAAGTCTCAATCATGTCCCCCCTCAGGCGCCTTTTTTCTAGGCTGAAAAGCCCCAGACGCTGTAGCCTTTCCTCATAAGGGAGGCGCTCCAGCCCACGAATCATTCTGGTCGCTCTTTTCTGCACCTTTTCCAATTCAACTATATCCTTTTTGAGGTGTGGTGACCAGAACTGGACACAATACTCCAGATGTGGCCTTACCATCGATTTGTACAAAGGCATAATGATATTGGCCGTTTTATTCTCAATCCCTTTTTTAATGATCCCGAGCATGGAATTGGCCTTCTTCACAGCCGCCGCACACTGGGTCGACACTTTCATCGACCTGTCCACCAGCACCCCAAGATCTCTCTCTTGATCCGTCACAGACAACTCAGAACCCATTAGCATATATGTGAAATTTTGGTTTCTTGCCCCAATGTGCATCACTTTGCACTTACTTACATTGAAACGCATCTGCCATTTTGCTGCCCATTCTCCCAGTTTGGAGAGATCCTTCTGGAGCTCTTCACAATCCCTGCTGGTCTTCATCACCCGGAAAAGTTTAGTGTCATCTGCAAACTTGGCCACCTCACTGCCTATCCCCAACTCCAGGTCATTTATGAATAAGTTGAAAAGCACCGGTCCCAAGACCGATCCTTGGGGCACACCGCTTTTCACCTCTCGCCATTGTGAAAATTGCCCATTGACTCCCACTCGCTGTTTCCTGGTCTTCAACCAGTTCCTAATCCACAAGAGGACCTGCCCTCTTATTCCCTGACTGTGGAGTTTTCTCAGGAGCCTTTCATGAGGGACCGTGTCAAACGCCTTCTGAAAATCCAGATATATAATATCCACGGGTTCGCTCGCATCCACATGCCTGTTGACCTTTTCAAAGAATTCTAACAGGTTTGTGAGGCAAGACTTCCCCTTGCAGAAGCCATGCTGACTCTCCCTCAGCAGAGCTTGTTCTTCTATGTATTTTAAGATTTTATCCTTAATGAGACTTTCCACCATCTTCCCTGGAACAGAGGTTAGGCTGACCGGCCTGTAGTTTCCCGGGTCCCCCCTCCTTCCTTTTTTAAAGATTGGCGTGACATTAGCTATCCTCCAATCCTCTGGCACAGTGGCCGTTTTAAGGGACAAGTTGCATATTTGGGTCAAGAGGTCAGCAACTTCATTCTTGAGTTCCTTCAGAACTCTTGGGTGGATGCCATCCGGGCCTGGTGATTTATTGATCTTTATTTTGTCAATTAAGTCTGAGACGTTTTCTCTTTTAACCTCTATTTGACTTAATTCTTTAGTCAGGGGAGACCGTTCCGGCAGCGGTATTTGCCCGAGGTCTTCTGCCGTGAAGACAGACGCAAAGAACTCATTTAATTTCTCTGCAGTCTCCAAGTCCCCTTTTATCACCCCTTTCTCTCCCTCACCATCCAGTGGACAAACTGTTTCCCTGGCAGGTTTCCTGCTTCTAACATATTTGAAGAAGCTTTTATTATTCCCTTTTATGTTGCCTGCCATACGTTCCTCAAAGTCTTGCTTGGCCTCCCGTATCATCTTTTTACATTTCTTTTGCCACAGTTTGTGCTCCTGTTTATTTTCCTCATTAGGGCAAGACTTCCATTTACGGAAGGAAGCTTCCTTGCCTTTTATAGCCTCCTTAACTGTGCTTGTTAGCCATGCCGGCATCCTCCTGGACTTGGTCGAGCCCTTCCTCCTTTGTGGGATACACTCCCGCTGGGCCTCTATGACTGTTGTTTTAAACAGCCTCCATGCACTCTGGAGCGATTGGACTCTTTTTACCTTCCCTTTCAGCTTTTTCTTAACTAGTCTTCTCATTTTGGGGAAGTCTGCCCTTCGGAAGTCAAGGGTTTTCGTGTCAGATTTGCTCGGCACTCTCCCTCCGACATGCATGGCGAAACAGATCGCAGCATGGTCACTGTTCCCCAACGGTTCGGTAACATTTACCTCCCTGACCAGATCTTGAGTGCCACACAATATCAAGTCCAGAGTCACCTGTCCTCTGGTCGGTTCCGTGACAAGCTGCTCTAAGGCACAGTCATTTAACATATCCAGAAATCCAGTCTCTCTTTCATGACCTGAGCATGAATTGACCCAGTCGATGTGAGGATAATTGAAGTCCCCCATGACTACAACCCTTTCTCTCGTTGACACCTCCCTGATTTGCTTCCTTATTTCAAGATCCCCTTCAGGTTTTTGATCTGGAGGACGGTAGCATGCCCCTACTATTACATCACTCTTTGAGCCTGGTAATCTAACCCACAGTGATTCTACGGAGGAGTCAGAGCCCCCCTCCAGCTCTACTCTGGTGGATTCTACCCCCTCTTTGACATAGATGGCCACCGCACCTCCAACACGCCCCTCTCTGTCCCTCCTATAGAGTTTATATCCTGGAATTGCAGTATCCCACTGGTTCTCCGCATTCCACCAGGTTTCTGTTATACCTACTATGTCAATGTTTTCCCTAGCCACCAAACATTCCAGTTCTCCCATCTTTGCCCGTAGACTTCGGGCATTTGCATAAAAGCACTTATATACCTGGTCCCCCAAGAAGGGCTGCATGTTTGCACCTTTATTCCTGCAGCCTTCTGTCCTGCTAGACTGGCTGTCATGTCCCATCACGCTACCACTCCCAATTTTTACTCTGCTATTACTTGACTGTTCCCCATCCTCTGCACCCTCATTCCCTAGGGATGAGGAGTCCCGAACCGGATGCCCCTCGGCTCCTGTCGGCTTTCCCCCAAGAGTCAGTTTAAAAGCTGCTCTGCCACCTTCTTAATGTTACTTAATTCATCTGTGGAACTCCTTGCCACAGGATGTGGTGATGGCACCTGGCCTAGATTCCTTTAAAAGGGGTTTGGACAGATTCATGGAGGAAAAGACCATCACAGGTTATAAGCCATAAGCAACCTCCTGGTTTTAGAAGTGGGTTTTCTCTGTGCTGGGTGCAATGGAGTGACTACAGGAAACAGGTGATCTTGTTGGCTGTGTGCTCTCGGAGGCATCTGGTGGGGCCACTGTGTGATACAGGAAGCTGGACTAGATGGGCTTTGGCCTGATCCAGCAGCAGGGCTCTTCTGATGTTCTTATGGGACAGGGATATTGGCTCCGCAGATATCCTCTGCCCGTTCCCAGCCCAGGTCGGCCTTACACCACCACCTCAGATGCACACCAGCTTCAGAGCTGGCATACATCTAAGGAGGCCCATAGGCCCTGGGCTTGCTGACACCCAGGAAAAGGTACAAATGTCCCCTACTCATGAGGTGCTCCTGGGCTGCCCCAGGGCAACCTAATTACAGCATAGGATACAGCAGCCGGCCCTGTACAGTATTGCACTATAAGAAATGCAACCTCAAGATACCTTTCTTCTTCTTCTTCTTCTTCTTCTTCTTCTTCTTCTTCTTCTTCTTCTTCTTCTTCTTCTTCTTCTTCTTCTTCATATCACTCGTTCCAGATTACCCCTCCATCTTCATTTTACAATGCCATGTTTAACCAATTGCTACTGAAAAGCTTTTGTCAGTTCCATAGATTTTTTTCCTCATTAATTTAATTGGTCAGTAGTTATTCCTGCTCTCCAAAGACAACCCCAAGCAGTCTAGGATGGAGGGGGGGGGGAAATCTTCACCATTTTATATTTTTAGAGACTTAATTCTTTATATATATATATATATATATATATATATATATATATATATATATATATATATATATATATATATATATATATATATATATATATATATATATAAAAGTATTGCAACTTTTATTTGATGAAAGTTACTATTAACATATTTTCATAATCTTCTCAGCCTGGCAACAGCAGGAGTAAAAAGGTGTGAGGGGCATGCAATATTCATGAAATTAAGGGGAGCCGAGATGAAAGGGAGTTCCATTAGGGAGACCAAGTGTGACAATATGACACATATTTGCATACTTTAGACTTTAAATCTTTTCAGCCCATCCAAGTTGATATATGGATGTAAACATGCATTGCCAGTTTTTAGCATATTATAAGCCCTCAAGACTTTGCATGCATTTTAATATGTTTCATTATTGCCATAGATTTTAATTTCGAAAGCGCACAGCTTTGATGGAAGAAAGCTGGAAGTCGCAGCATCTGGCCCCATGCTCCAGGCGAGCCAGCACCTTCTTGAATACTTTTGCTGCTGCAGAGGGGTGCATCTTTGCCTGGATTTGTGCATGTTGGCAGTTGTGTGTGTGTGTGTGTGTGAGCACATGGGGGTGACAAATGGAACACTTTGTTTAGTACACATGCTAATTATGTGCTAAGTTAACAATCCTGAAAGAAAAGGAGGGGGAAGAGAAGGAAAGGAATATATTCACCGGCATACTGAAATACTAAACAATAAAAAGCTTTTTAAAAAAATGCTGCTGTTCGCTGTGTTTTCCTGTGCACAGAATGAATTACTTGGTAATCAGGGATTCAACCACCATTGCTCAGCCTGGACGGGCAGTCCAATCCTAGTTCCACCAGTGCTGGCTGCCATAAGGCAGCTGTAAAATGCGTTCCAGCAGCGTTGCCTGAGCTTTGCCGCACATGACTTGCCAGTGCCGGCGAGCATCCCTAATCCACTGGCACATGGACCCAACCACTTGTTGTTTGTGGCGGCGGCCAGGCCATGCTGAATTTTGCGACACCCAGAAAGGGCCATACGTGCATTCCGGCAGCATAAGGCCCAAATAGGATTGGAATTTAGAACTCCAAAATCTGGGGGTGAAAATTTGGTGAGGAGAATTTTAGAACAGAAGCACTAGTGTCACTGCAGGGGGGCGGAGCTCCAAGTTCCGGCAGGCTCTGAGCCTCCATTACACGATGGGAGAAAGCGGCCCCGCCCCCTCGCCTTTGGAGCCATTCCGGCCGACAAAAGCAAGGGGCCGCTTTCTCGCGTCCTGTAACGGAGGGTCAGAGCCCGACGGAACTTGGAGCTCCGCCCCCCCTGCAGTGACGCCAGTGAACGGAAGCACCTTAATATTTCACCACACACCTCAATCCTGTCTAAATGGTCAGGCTTCAAAAGAAAGCTATGTGCCTTTTGACACTGTGGATCTCCACAGTTAAGATACGATATTAAAAGTGCTGATGTATTCGTTTCATACAACTGGAACATTCTGCTCTTTTCTTGAGGAGTGTAAAGGAGAGCCCAAGAACATGTGGAATGTGGAGCATTGTGATCCCACTCCCTCAAATTGCTAGACTTTCAGTGTCCCCAGTTGATTTCAAGAACATGGCTTTTGGGCAGATTTTTTTTTTATCATGCCTTGATATTATTAAATTCAAGATCATGTCTTGAATTAAATTCAGTAGACACACCGAGGCCCAGAAAAATTACTTCAGCGGTCAGATCCACCCCACAGGATACTATTGATGGTGCCTGACTGAGAAATTTATTTATTTATTTATTTACAGTATTTATATCCCGACTTTCTCCCTGAAGGGACCCAAGGCGGCTTAAAACAGGACTTTTTTTTTTTTTTACAAAAAACACAGTATAAAAAATATCACATTTTAAAACAATAAAAACAATTAATGAAAATTAATAAAAACAGTGTCTAAAAACAACAAGAAATCATTCTTGATCCTTGAAAACACATAGACGCACACACAGACTAGGTTAAATTACTGTAGTCCTATAGAGACCAGGTGACAAGGATGAAAAGGGAAAATAATGCAGAGCAACAGTATTTGTTCGAAGCATAGTTCAAGGTACTCTAGTCTGCATGGAAACCAAAGAGTAAATCTTCATTTTTATGCTTTTCAAGATAATCCCATTGATGTTTAACAATCTCCAAGGCTGTGGGTGGCTCACCGGATTAGTCACTGCTGTTTTTCATTCTAGGACCAAATTCAATTCAGCGGTAAGCAGAATGAACAAAAGATAACTCTAATCAGATTGCTGATGCCTATCTATAGGAGATATCTATAAAATAAACAGTGATTTGGTAGTGAATAACATTCATGCCATATTGTGAAAGCTGTTGCTGACCCAGTTTGAGTCTTTGTTGTTCTTGGGTTTTTTGTTGTCTTTTTGCTGCACGGGATACAAACTGTTCACATTTTTTTTAAGCAATGCGCCCTTGAATGCAAAGATTCCCTGGATAATTTTTATATTCTTCAAAGACGAAAGTGCTTTCCTCACCATGCCAGGATTAAAATGCATGGATGGATCAAGGAGAAGCCAGTTGCCAGCCTAATGCATTGATAAATTCATGATTTCTGCTATTAAGAAAGTATCATTATGGGTGGGTGACATGGCTATTACTCAGTAATAGCCACGATTGCTCCCAAAGAAAGTTTTTGCACAAGGGTTCTCAACCTGTGGTATGCGTACCCCTAGGGGTACACGAACCAACAGCTGGGGGTACGCCAGAGCCTGCCCCTTATCAGAAGGATCAGCAGCTAATTAATTGTTAATTAAGACTTCAGTGTTTTCGTCACCGAAGCTCCGCCCCAGCATGCTTCTCCCAGTTCACAGCGCTAATTCCCAGCGGCATATTGTACTAATGCTGGGTGAAAGTGTCCAAAAAGAAATAATAATAAAAACCCAAACACCAGCATAATCCAAACTTTGGAGGGATTTGTTTTCAGAATTGTTCCAAAAGAGACGAGAAATATTTTGATTCTTAGAGTGATGGGCTAGAATTGCTCATGAAACTAGGACATGAGGCGCTTTCACCACTGGGTTCTATCAACCACACCTGGCTGGCTACATACCTTTGTGATGTCATCACACCAATTACCTAATCCCAGATTGGCTGGAATCCATCGAGGAAGAATGAAATAGAAAAAAAAGACCACTAAAGCAGTAGCAGATTTTGGGAGGAAGTGTGACAACAGTGGCTGAGATCAGTAGCATCGCTATGGGGGTGTGACTGGTGAGGTCGCACCGGGTTCGATGCTCCAGAGGGGTTGATGCCCTCACCACCCAAGTCTTCCGAATGAGGCACGTTCCATGTTCCATGTTCCGTGCTGCCCTTGCCGCCATTTGACTTCAAATTGCAGGAAGTGTCAGTGATGTGATGACATCAGCACGTCACCGCCAATATACTTCCTGGTCGCCACGCTCCACGCCTGCACACCAGGCACCATCAACCCTGGCACCACCGCTGGTTGTGATAATTTATGGAGAGCCTCAAGAAAGGGAGCATTAAGGACTTTTAGAAGGAGTTTGCTTGCTCCATCCAAAAATGACCATGTTTGAGGCACAGATGAAATTTGAACAACTGTGTGCTATGCACAGAGAAGTAATATTTATCAATTTATGGGTTTTTTTCGCCATGTGAAATCAGCTCTTTAACTAGAAGAAGTAAAGCGAGTTCTTACACTTGGTCCGTTGAGATTCCTGTTGCTTTGATCCTACCGGTATTGGAAAGCGGGCGATCCAAGCGGACTCTCCAAAGCAGACGAAGCGGTGAAAACAAAGTCCTTTATTCTTCTTGGCTTGACGTTTCATCCAGACCCTTCGGATTTTCTCAAAAGCAGAGAGAGAACTCAGCTAATGCTAAAGATTGTTCCTGACCTTGTTCTGAAAAGCACAGGGTTATAAGTGCAGCGAACGTTGAAAGCGCGGGAAACTGTCAATTGCCTGATTGAAAGCGGAAGCGGTGAGTTCCTCGATGACCGCTCGTAACTGTGTGCTGCTATTTATAGTTAGAATAACCACACAGTGGACAATATTTCAATGTTCCTGCAAAGATGAATCGTCATTTTAAATATACTGAAGGTTGAGGTCTAGATTTAACAATTATTCGTGTAAGGCCCTCATTCGCTAATTGGAAGGTCTGACTTTTTTTTTTATCTTTTTCCAAATCTACCTTGTATTTCTATCTGCATTAACTGCTGAAACCCTGTTTTATTTTGTGACCACCTCTTAAAAGTAGGCTACAATACCTCATATTTGGTGGCCTTTTTGTTGGCCATCTCTTTTCCATAGAAATACTGCTTCTACAGTCTGGAGATGTGTGAGAATTACTCCGAAATGTGGATTCCTAAGATGTTTGTGTGCCAAGCAAGTATACGCTCCTCAAAAACGAAGAGTAGCATTGAGAAATGACAAATGTATCCTCTGCAACAATTCAGTAACCACAGTGTATTGGTGTATGAAAAAGGAAGGTCTGGATGCCCATATAATATTTCCAGTACGCAACATAATTCTTGAAACCCAACACTGGGAGGGAGAAAACGAGCCATTTAAAACTTGAGTTGTTGCATTATATACAACTTGTCCAGATATCTGTTTCCGGGATTCCCTGAGATCTTGTTATATTGATCAGAGCTGACTTAACAAATAGAGACCCAGTCTTGTCCACAAAATATGCTGGCATAACACCGCATATGCGGGCACAACAATAGCCCTGCTGGTACCGACCACCACCACCTTCCGCTGACAGACACACCATGGACACCAGTACAACAACAAGAAAATACTGCTGTTGTAACATGGACACAGACTGGACTCCAGCGGAACAGACAAACACCAAATGAGAACCTCTAACTCTCTATCCCAACAGGGGAAGGACAGTTCACCTCATACAGGTAAGCAAAGGAGGGGAAGGGAATCCCATGCAGCAATACACCAAAGCTGAAGCCTTTGGTTGGTCTTCTATGTGTAAGAAGTCATCGAATCTAGCAAAGCAGAAATTGAAGGGGGGGGGGTTGTCATCCAACTCTGCCATAGAATCATTGTGGGTTGAAAGAGGGTTTAGGCTACTGTGCCAGGACCCCACCCCTAAAGTAGTCTGACAGCAAGTTTGGTTGCAATCGATGCCAGTTTCTGCACACCTGTTTCACCTCTACATGGAGGGGGGGTCAGGTGACCTTGTTTTTCATTTTAACTGTAAAGTACAGAGAGAAATGTCTGTCTGGCAACACTGCACCAAAGTGACATATGGTTGGTAGCAATGAACTGTAGCGATAGAAGATATTTTGAATGATGCTATCAAGCCAAGTGGTGAGGGCATGTTCTGTGATTTGTCATTCATCCAAAATTCATTGCAAGGTTTTTTTTCCCCACTAAGAAACTAGGGATATGCAACACTACCATGACAAATCGTCTGAGACTTATCAAAACTCTTTTCACTTTCCTTGAAATGCATATACTTTGCCTAAGTAGCAACCTCTGAATTCACCTTGAATTTTGAGTGAAGCGGAGTTCGATAACAACAGAGAGATGTTTTAAATGTTTTATCTGAGCAAGGAGTTCCAAATTCTCTTTGAATCTCACTTTAGGAAGATTTTGGTGGACTCATGTATAGACAAACAAATTCATTGCTTGCTCTTCATGATGGGCAGAGCTCCCAAAATATTAACAAGAACCCAAAATGATTAAGAACAGGTGGCCCTATTAGCACTCCCCAAATTTGTTGTAAGGCTGGACAACGTAGTCTCCACCTACTGAAAGGTCCCAGCAGTCAGTCCGTCTAGCCTCAGAGTTCCAAACGCCATTTGCGGCCAGGTCTTGTCTCCTGCCATATTTTCATCCTTTTCTCTTTTCATGCTGAGGTGATTTGTCAGAGCTCTGAATATATTCAGTGCCTGAACAAGGCTCATTATGGGCCTGCACAAAGACAAGGGAGGTGGAGAAGGATGACAAGGTTTTGCATTAATTGCCTAGCTATCTGGTGTTCTGGGGGGCATCCAAGCATATAATAATTTAAGTAGAGTTGCAGCGAGTTGGAAGTTCCCGCTTCTTATAATGTTTTGGCAAGCTGATTTCCTATTATAGCACAGTCGGTATTTCTTTTTAAAGCCTTGACAGAAAGCTGCAGGTGGTCACACAGCTTTTGTCCTGCTAGTAACATATTTTCAACGTTCCATTAACCAGCCAAAAAGTCAGCTGGTACAACTGTCGTCAACCACAGTGTAATTTTTGAAGCCAAGAAAACCGGTCCTGGGTCTGCAAAGGATGAAAGCAGCGTTAAGATCTCCCAGAGCTGGTTGTATTCTTATCATTCAAGGTGGTGCCTTGGCCTTCCATTTTAATTCGGCCTGATCCTGCACCGCCACTGTACGGAGTGGAGGAGTAGGCATGTCGCTGATTCAAATTCTGGAACAAAAAGTTGGAAACAGACTGAGCTCTTCATGTTATGAAGGCAGACATCCACATGGCCTAGATGCCTTTAAAAGGGGTTTAGATAGATTCATGGAGGAAAAGACCATCACAGGTTACAAACCATAAGCAACCTCCTGGTTTTAGAAGTGGGTTTTCTCTGTGCCAGGTGCAAGGGAGTGACAACAGGAAACAGGTTATCTTGTTGGCTGTGTGCTCTCGGAAGCATCTGGTGGGGCCACTGTGAGATACAGGAAGCTGGACTAGATGGGCTTTTGGCCTGATCCAGCAAGGCTCTTCTTATGTTCTTATGTTTTAGTACAGCAAATCTACTTCATGTTCACTGTTATATCTTATCAAGACTGTGAAGTTAGAAAAGGACCCAGAGCAGGTGAGCAGAACATAATAATGTGCTTAGAATTATTTATACTTAATAAATAGAGCACACACCCTGGCTGCAGGTCCTGGTGGAGCTGTGCCACAGGAATTGGTCCAGGAAGGGGGATAAGATATGGAGCATTCCTGTGCTGCTGATCTCACCCCCCTCCTAGACCCAATCCACCCATTCCTTGCCCCCATCTTCCCCCACCCCATTCCTCCCTCCCCCACCCCCACCTCTCCAAACATCTTACCTGCTCCAGCAATGTGGGAGAGCCACTGCCACGGGCGGGAAGGAGCCAGCCTTCCCACCGGTGCTCCTGGCAGCACACTGTATAGCACACTGTTGGAACGTCTTTTATGACTGGTGCTGACTACAGTCAGTGTCAGTGGAGACCCCCTACTGACATTGCACGGTAAGTATAGGATTGGGCTCACAGACAACCCATGATAATCACAGGAATTTTGCTACTTTATAATGAAGTCAAGCATTAATATCAGAAAGCCATCCCTTCCAAAAAAAGAAAAAAGAAAAAAAAGATTGCTGACCTCATTCGAGGGCATGCTAGTTGAATTCCCACTGTGTGTGTGTGTGTGGGGGGGGAACACAGCAAAGGATTTCACCCCCTGCATTTTACCTGAGAAGATTTGCGTCAGTGTGGCAGCAAAGGTGTGCCCGTATTCAACATGGTCTCTTTGAAAAGCACTCCTCTATGGAGATTGTTCTCTAGTTCAGTGAAAGCAGACTGCTCAGTCTCTAACTCGAACAATTCCTGGTTACCTTAAAAATCCACAGTGCTCTTGTTCTAAAGATAATAAAGCATTACTTATGTGGATTAAAAAAAAAATCTTAGCCGCTGATTTGACCTGGCAGAGGAAATCAATATCCTGCAATAATTATGAAAGTTTCCCAAGCAGGCGAAAGTACAATAGCTTCCTGCATCGAGACGACTGTAAAGGTCTCTGCGGCAGCAGGCAGGGAGCAAGTGCTCCGCAATTTCCCACCCTCCTTTCGTTCTTCCTACCTTGTTAATGAAGGGCAGCAATCATGAAAAGGGATCACTAATGAATGGATATAGAGAAGCCCATTGAAACACCACGACAGCGTTACGATTTCTCTGGCTTTGTGTTACTAATAATCACCATCCCTCCAAATAAAGGGACTTCCAAGCACGAGCATCTGAATATATGAAACTGTCTTGGAGTCCAACAGAACAAGATTGCTGCTGGATCAGACCATCTAATCCAGGGGTTCTCAACCTGTGGTACGCGTACCCCTAGGGGTACACGGACCACCGGCTAGGGGTACGCCAGAGCCTCTCCCTTATTCTAATCCAATCACCTCTGTCCCATAGTAGCCAAGCAGATGCCTCTTCTGGGAAACTCAAGAGCAGTTCTCCGCTGCTGTTGCTCCCAGAAACAGCTTTTCAGTAGTGGGGGGGGGCAAATTCCCCCCAGTCAGGCTCAGAACAGGCTTGGGAAAAATGTTATTCTCCCAATTTGCAGAAAATAGCTCAGGCTTCATTCCTAAGCCAGTTCTGAGGCCGTTTCCGACAGCGTCATGGCCCTGATCATGTCACTGAGAGCACATTCCTCCAGTGGGCCAACTGCTTCTCTGGCTTCTGACATATTTGAAGAAGCTTTTATAATTCCCTTTAATGTTGCTGGCCATGTGCTCCTCAAAGTCTTTCTTGGCCTCCCATATCATCTTTTAACATTTCTTTTGCCAGAGTTTGTGTTCCTTTTTATTGTCCTCAGTAGTCGAGCCCTTTCTCCTTTGTTGGTATACTCTTCAGCTGGGCCACTATTACTGTTGTTTTAAACAGCCTCCATGCGCTCTGGAGACATTGCACTCTTTTTACCTTTCCTTCTGGCTTGGTTCTAGTCTCCTCATTTGAGGGAAGCCTGCCCTTGGGAGATCAAGGGGTTTCATGTCAGATTTGCTTGGCACTCTTCCCCCAACATGAATTGTGACAGCAGAATAAGGTCCAATCTCTCCTGCAATATCCTGTAAATGTCCAACACCCCTTCCCTTTTTGCCCACTTGCCTGCCCCCCACAAGCCCTTCCCCTCCCACTTCCCTTTTGTTGTTCCAATGGAATGAAACGATGCACAACAAGAAGGGATATTTCCCTCCCCCCTTCTCCTCAATTGGGGGCACCCAAGGTAGCTTGTGAGCGTGGGTCTTTGTGCATTTCTAGAACCACCTTTTTCCATAAGAAATCATCCCAAATTTATGTATTTATTTGTTTAATGTATACCCTGCCTTTCTCCTAGTAAGGGAACTCAAGGCAGCTTGCAAGGTTAAAAACATACAATGGTAATAAAACAATAAAAAAGACCAAACACCCAATAGATTGCATAAGATCAAGCATATTAAAATTACATTTTCAATGAAAACGAAAAAGCCAGTCCAGCCACTATTTCAGCCATTATGCCTTTCTTCCAAGGCCCTCTTCCAGATGCTCCTGCTGTCTGAAGTGAGATGGGTGGTGTCTGTGGAGAGGAAGCTTTTAGTAGTGGCACCCAGTTGTGGACTGCCCTTCCCAGGCAGGCCTGCCAGGCACCCACACGTTTTATCATTTAGACAGCAGTTCAACACTTTTTTATTCTCTAAATGCGAGCCTATGCATGTCTGCTTAGATGCCCACTGCGTTGAATAGGACTTGCAGTGAAATAAGAATTACTGCCCAATCCTATGCCGGACTCTGCTGGTGGTACTAGACTCTGCGCTGTTGCAACCATGCCATAGAGCACATGGTACTGGTGTGGAGACCCTGGCAGCTCTCCACCGGCACAGGAGCAGACCCTTCTGAGGCAGGTGAGCTCCACACCAGTTGGAGGGGAGGTGGGGGGAGGGAGGAACAGGGGTGAGAGGGGTGATTTGAGGTGGGTTTTTTATGTATCCTATCTAGTCCTAGACTCTTTCTTGTTATTAAAGGTAAAGGTAAAGGTAAAGGTGACCCCTGACAATTAAGTCCAGTCGTGTCCAATTCTAGGGTGTGGTGCTCATCCCCATTTCAAAGCCGAAGAGCCAGCATTGTCCAAAGACGCCTTGCCACAGTGCGTAGCATGCAGCTGGAACACGGAGCGCTGGTTACCTTCCCGCAAGCGGTACCTATTTATCTACTCGCATTAACATGCCTTGGAACTGCTAGGTTGGCAGGAGCTGGCCAAGCAACGAGAGCTCACCCCGTCTCGGATTCGAACTGCCGACCTTTCGATCGACAGCTCATGGTTCAGCGGTTTAACCCACTGCGCCACCCACTTCTGTTATTACTTCTGTTTAAAATGGGTTTTTTTGTCATCTGAATGTAAACAAAATTGGCTGTTTTTAACAGAAAAGCAGGATATAAATATTTTAAATAAACAGTTCATGGTCCAAATAGATCATAGAATTGTACAGTATTTGCATTTTAATTTAAACAGTTTTAAACCATTTTGGAATTAAAATGTACATCAAACTGTTTCCAATAATTCACAAACAAGGACTCCAGTAAAACAGAGATGATAAAATGAGCAAAATGAAGCAAGCAGCAGCATGAAACACCAGTTGGAAGAAGCCACCAACAGTCTTTTCCTGGCGCCAGTTCTGAGGAGATGGACCTGCTGAACTGATGGCAGCGAAGCTAGCTGATGACCATCCGCAATGACCAGTGTTCATGCTGCAATGCTGCAGAGAGAAGACTAGCAGCTTCTTCTTGTGATGGGTGACTATAGATGCCCAGAAGGTAGGAGGTCTAGCACCTATGGCCACACTCCTCCGTCTGAGATTTGTGGTGCTGTACAGCTGGCCCAGATATGTCGGTTCTTCAGCAATCAGACTCTTAGGAGGAAGCATAAATCATATCAACCCACACCGAAAATGTTCTTCAACCTGGTGGCTTTGGTAATTGGCTTTGTTCTCTTGCCCCCATCTGTTCCATTTCAACCTTTGATGATTTCATGTGGACAAATGTACAAATTTAACCACAACTGATTTGGGCTGCTTTTGAGATCCAGTCACCCCTACAACGGCACTAATGGGTAACAGTACGAGCCAACCATTTTGTCATGGTTTCCTTCAGCAGTTAAAGTCCTTAAAATGATACTTCTAAGATTTAAAACCAGTTGATTATAATTTACATCTTATTAGTCTGGAGGAAAGGGAAAGCAGGGAGGAAAAAAAAGATATCCATTACCAAATGTAAAATTAAACGATCATTAAGCTAATTAGCCAGTTTGTTGTTCTCATTGAGTTTATTGTTTCAATTGTATCTGTGCAAATTAGCAAAGGGCTTAATTTGTGCAGAAATCAATAAATTCTTCCCCCCCTTTTCCTGTAATATATGCACATATTTAAATAGTCAGTGCTTTAGCAAGAAAGTTGGAGCGACGGTTTAATTTCGGCATGAGAAAAACTCTTCCACTGCCTTTTGCAAGTCAATAGGAGAAAAAAAACGTGGCTACACCATAGTTTGCATGAAATGTTTGGGTTTCCATCAAGACAGAACCACCAACTGCAGGTAAATATATTCAAGGAGTTCACATAAGTTCCTCAGGTCTGGAAATAAGTTAAGGGACTCACGGCACAATCCTATCTGCAGCCAGTGCTGGCGCTGCAGCCTCAGCTCCGGCATTGGATGTTGCAAATGTGTCATAAAGCATGCTTGCATCACCCTGTGAGTAGGTTGTGCCGGCGGGAAGGCCTGCGCTGTCCTGCCAGCACCGCATTCAGAAGCTCCGTGCTCTGGAGCAGATAAGGCCGCTCCGAGCGGCACAGGGGCTGAGGGCGCAACAGGGCAAGAGTGCGAGTGAATTGAGCCCTGACGGGGAGAGGGATCGGCAGTGCTGGCACACACCCTACCCCCCTTAAAAAAGGTAAAGGTGACCCCTGACAATTAAGTCCAGTCGTGACCGACTCTAGGGTGTGGTGCTCATTCCCATTTCAAAGCCGAAGAGCCAGCGTTGTCTGAAGACGCCTCCGTGGTCATGTGGCCGGCATGACTCTCCTTGCCGCAGTGCGTAGCATGCAGCTGGAACATGGAGCGCTGTTTACCTTCCCGCAAGCGGTACCTATTTATCTACTCACATTAACATGCTTTGGAGCTACTGGGTTGGCAGGAGCTGGCCAAGCAACGAGAGCTCACCCCGTCGCGGATTCGAACTGCCGACCTTTCGATCGACAGCTCATGGTTCAGCGGTTATTCCCTATACAGGGCTGCTTGGTTCTGCGCCAGCTAAAGAGCTGGTGGAGATCTGAGTAGCCCCATAGCACAGGCTGGGGCTTTACCTGGGGTAAGCAGACAAATGTCCGTTTACCTAACAGGGCTAACAGTCCCTTATCTCAGCCCTTGAGCTGTCATAAGCAGTCAGGGATTGTGCTTCCATGATCCTGAGCTGCAGATGACAGCCTTGGGACTGGGTAGATGGGGTGTAAACGGGTCCAATTTGGATTGAAATAAGACAAAGTATTTCACATCTATGAGGGAACTACCATGACTGACGTTTGAACCAATTGGATCTGAGCTATAAGGAAATCACCTATCACTACCAGTTCCTTTGTCTTTGGCCCCAGAGCTGTGAAGTCAGATCAGACTAATACTCAATCCTACTAAACCCCTCACACAGCGATACAGCAGTGCCAACGTGGCGGCCACTGAATCCCGCGGAGAACTTTCAGTATTTGGAGGCTTCCTCAGGGTAAGGGAACAATTGTTCCCTTGCCCAAGGTGTGCCCATGCTGGGCCGCTGGGTCTGTCTGGACCTGCACCAGCTCTATGGCTGGCGCAACCCAGAATGGACCAGGGTCAGGGGATCCAGGCCAGGAAGGGAGTTAGGATATCAGCATGTGTCCCGATATGCCCCCCTTTCTGTCCCCATTGCTTCCCCGTTCCTCTCCCACACTGCCCTGTTCCGCCCTCTCCCCACTTCCCTCCAACCCCAGTGCTGACTTACTGGTGCTGGTGGTCTTCCCCGGCCTGCTGGCAAGTGGACATGGCCGCTCACTGCTTGTGTTGGTGGCCAGGCCGCACCGAATGACTTTTGTGGCCGCTGTAAAGGGCCTTCTGCTTCTGGAATGCTCATTCTGGCAGAATAAGGTCCTAATAGGACAGGGCCTCAAGTCCCAGTCCTTCTCTGCTTGGTTGTCCACCCCCTTCCTCCCAAACCTAGTGCAGGTACGTTGGCTGGTTCAGCATGGGGACAATGACGGGCTAAAAGCTACTTCCCACATTACTAGCGGCTCAATCCTATGAGCACGCCTTGCCACCAGAACCCGCATTCCAGCAGCTCAGTGTGCTTCACCTCCGTGGCAAAAGGCAACACACCATTCAGCGCAGCCAGGCCACTGCCGCAAGAGATGAGCAGCCGCATGCCGGTGGCCTGGGAGGAACCCCGGTACCAGTATGTCAGCACGACGGCAGGCAGGGAGTGGGGGTGGGCAGAACAGCGTGGAGACCAGGGCTGGGAGGGGGATGTGTCAAGGACGGGAAGGGATCAGTATCAGTGGCAGCAGCGCCACTGACACCCTACCCCCCTTCCCAGCCTAAATTCGCATTCCCGGATCCACAAAATCGTTGGTGCAGATCCGAGTAGACCCATCATGGCAGCAGAGCCTTACCCCCTGGACAAGGGGACAAATGTTCCCTTACCCCGAGTAGACCTCTGGGCGAGCCCCCTTCTCAGGATGCAGTGGATTTTAGATAGGATAAGCTATAGGATTGGGTTGTTACACACCTTTAAAGTTTACCTTTACATAAACAGGTATGCATCATTTTGACAAATGGGTTTGTGTGAACATATCGGTATTATGTAGGCACACCATTAGGCAAGGCTGCAGCTCCCTGTTGAAAGGTCACGTCACCTACTCGGTAGCAACCTTCTGGTTGTAGGAGTAGGTTTTCTCTGTGCCAGGTGCAAGGGAGTGGCGACAGGATACAGGTATCTTGTTGCCTTGTGTGCTCCCTGAGGCATCTGGTGGGGCCACTGTGAGATACAGGAAGCTGGACTAGATGGGCCTTTGGCCTGATCCAGCAGGGCTCTTCTTACGTTCTTATGTCATGTGTGAAGTAGGCCTGTCTCCATCCCTGATTGGCACCTGATTCAGCCTCTATGTTTTGTTTTGCTTTAACCTGAAAATAGCACTGCCAACACTATCCTGTGTTGTGGGCTGACTTGCATGTAAATTTAAAAGATGCTTTAAAAACACCAGCTTGCTCACACATAAATGCCTGCCTTTAAAAACAGTTGCTGGATTACAGCCCGATCCTGTGTAAGGATACGTGGCCGCCACAGTATCCTGCGCCCTCCCCGGGCTGTGTTGGTGTGGCCCGAGAGCACCTCAGGAGAAGGGGATGTTTGTCCCTTTCCCTGGGTGTAGGGCTGTCTGGTCCCAATGGGCCTCCTCGAATGTACATCGGCTCTGGAGCCGACATACATCTGGGGCGACGGGATAAGGGCGGCCCCGGCCAGAAACGGGTGTGGGATATTGGCAGAGCTCACCAGCGATATACTCACCCCCTCCCGGCCCAGGCCGGCCAACGGCCGCCCTTCCTCACTGCCCAGCTTGCCCTCCCTCCCCCACCCTTACACTGACCAGTGTCTCTGTGGCTGCCAGCAGCTCCACAGGTGGGTTTTTACGCAGGATTGGGCCGTTAAAGGACTCTCCTTTAAGTCCATTGCTGTGCACTAGTGTGGGTGCCAGTGAGCATCAATATGTGTTTCTAAAGCCCACTGCTGAGTGCTGGCGTGAACTAAAGGACTTCAATATAGGGCTGAGCTGAAGCTTCCGAGCAGCCCAATCCTAACTAAATTCTCGTATGGTGATGCAGTGGCAGCAGCGCAGTCTATGCTTCATCCCATGGGGGAATCTCTTGGGGATAAGGGGATATTTGTCCCATTGTCCTGGTGTAAGCCCCAGCAGCCACAAAGGCAGTGGAGTAGCCAGGCTCCCCAGCAACTGGGGCGGAAAAGCCCGCCGCCCCATTATGCAAATTAAGTAAGTAATTTGCATAACGAGTTTTCGGGTTTTTTAAAAGTTTTTTCGCGGTTTTTCCGCAAATTTAAAGTGTAAAACAGGGATTTTCAATGCGTGTGTGTGCTTTGCGGCCACTTATCTGAGCTCCAGGACGTTCCAGCAGGCTGGCAGCAGCAGCGACGATCTTCTTATTAGCGCATTCGCAAACCTTCCGGACTCGGAGTTTGCGCATGCCCATTCCGTCCTTGCAAACTCCGTGGGTTTGCGCATGCGTAAACTCCGGAAACTCCTGCGCCCGGAGCAGGGAGAGGCTGTGCCCTGGCGCAGGAGTTTTCGGAGTTTACGAGTCCGGAAGGTTTGCGAATGCGCTAATAAGAAGATCGTCGCTGCTGCTGCCAGCCTGCTGGAACGTCCTGGAGCTCAGATAAGTGGCCGCAAAGCACACACACGCGTTGAAAATCCCTGTTTTACACTTTAAATTTGCGGAAAAACCGCGAAAAAACATTCAAATTTAAGGATTCCCGCGCCCCACTCCCGAGCCTCTCCGCCCCTCCCAGAGCCTCTCCGCCCTAACGCCCTGGGGCCCACCGCCCCACCGCCCCACCGCACCATATCAGCCGACGCCTCTGCACAAAGGGTCAACTCGGACCTGTACTAGCTCGAAAGCTGGTGCTAGTCTATGTTGATCTGTGTTGGCGGATCAGGCCCAGGAAGAGGGCTAGGATATGGTGCGCGCTTGTGTCGCTGATCCTGGCCCCTCCCAGGCTCATTCTGCCCACCCCCTCAGTAGTACTGCCTCATGTGCCCTCACGAGATTTTGGCGCCACCATCTTGTGAGATTTCGTGAGATCCAAGATGGCGGTGCCAGGAAAAAAGTGTCTTTTTGGCACTTTGCAAGTGGCGGTGGTGGCTTCAGCTGGGCAGGAGGAGTCCTGGCCGGCACAGATGCAGCCGGCCAGGCTCCAGAGGCGGCAAGGACGATGGACGGCAGCAGAAGAATGGCAACAATGGCGGCAGCAGAATGGTGGCATTGGTGGTGGCGGATGACGACAGGCAAGGTAATTAATTTGACTGAAAATAAATAAATAATACAAATGGCCAAAAAAGATTTTTATTTAATTATTTAATTAGTTATTCGGGGGTGGTGGTGTCCCGGTTTAGAAAATCTGGTAAGCCTATGCATTAACAATAAATCTGTAAATTCCCCACTCCTCCGGCCCATGAATATTTTCCTGGGAAAAATCAATGAAATGGGAAGGGGATGCTTTTCAAGGGGCATGAACATATTGGCAAAACTCTTCCCCCCTCCCCCGCCGTTCACCTTTGCAGTACTTTGGAAGCACACAAATAAAAACACAGATCCACCCCTCATGCAAGTCTGTTCTGAAGTCTTCCCTGAAAATTTCGAGGAAAACAGAACAAATCGTTATCAGGAGGTTTGAGTAAGAACCAGAAGGTTCAAAGTGTTAAAAAAATCAAATATTTTGGACTTTTGATGTGGAAAAAAAATGTCTTTTAGTTTTAGCTCTGGTTCCTAACAGGGAAGCAACAGACAAAGATCAGAACATCAGCAAAGAGGTAGCGTAAAGTCAGGGTTCTTTAAGAGTTCATTCCTTGTTTGCTTTCATTTTCTGCAACAACAAGTTCTTGTTCTTTTTCTTTTCTTGCTTTTTTTAGTTTAATGTCAGTTGCTGAGAAATCCCCACTGCAGAAACAGTAGATTTTCTTTCCTTGAATAGCTTTTCTGTTAAAAAAGAATAAGATCTGAGAACAATGTTCTAATGATTTCATTAAAACCCCCAAGTCTCTCTGGAGTCTTCCATCCAGGGTTATTTTCCATGCACACAAATGGCTACCATTACTCTGTACTCATTCCTAAAGGGGGGAAAGTGGGGTGAGAGCAGAGGAGACAAAGCTGAATAAGCTGGGGGAAAAGAAACTGGATCCTGATCATACAAGCAACAATCATTCATTAAAAGAAAAATGGGAGAAAAAAAAAGAAAGAAGACAAAAAGCAAAGCAAAACAAACTAACTGTTCCCCAAACAATTGGGGCATAAAACAGCTGAGCTCACAGGCAATTTTTCTCTCTCCTTTTTTTTTCCTTTGGGCACTCAAGTACAGGATTCTGGGCACAGTCCAATTGACTTTGCTTTTCTTGATAAAACTCTGGTACTTACTGCAACAATTTTGCTGCTTAATTTTGATGCTTGGATATTCTCAGAGCACAATCGCTTTAATTGAAAGGCTGCCTACTGAGAGCCAAGTCACATGACTGTCTCTGCAGCCATGTTTCCTCAAATGTTGCCAACAGGGGCTTTAGGTGCCGACACCAAGTCAGTCGCGCATATAAGCTAAAGGACTATGGTTGTTCCATTGACTTGTATGGAATAGGAACAGTACTGTATGTGGAAGGGGACACAATTGCTCGACCCATAGAAGTCACTGCAGTGTAGCTCTACCCATTAAGCTCAGTAGAAGAGTATATGCTTGATAGATTTAAAGCCACCTGTTCAATGACTGGCATATCCAGTTCAAAGAATGTCATGAAGCCGTACAGGGTAACCCCAGAGAGCTGCAACCCATTCACAGTAGACCAGGCGTTCCCAACCTGTGGCACGCGTACCCCTAGGGGTACACGGACCATCAGGCGGGGGTACGCCAGAGGCTGTCCAATATCAGCTGCTGCGATCAGCATCTGATAACATGGATCTTGGATGGATCTTTAGCGCTGTGAAAGGCACAGCGCTAAAGATCCAAGCCCTTTCTCTGTCTAGCGCTGAAACAGCTGATGACTTGGGGATCTAAAAAGAACAAAATGATCAATTAATTAGCTAATTAACTAATCCAATTAAGTAGCTGATTAATTAACGATTAATTAGCAAGAGGTACTTCCATAAATTGGACCATGACCTCCAAAGTTTGGGAACCCCTGCAGTAGACAAAACTGAGGTAGATGATCCCATGGCCTGGTCAAGGATAAGGCAACTCCACAAGGCAACCCCCCCCCCCCCCCGTGAATGATGTTCCACCAGAGGGTCCTTTAACCTCCTGGCTTTTGCAAGAGGTGAGCCAAAAGCTCTTAGAATAGACCTTTTTCAGCTCAAACTAGGGACCAGAAAAGGAGCTGAGAGGTTCCCCAAAAGACACAACTCTACTCACCGTTTTCACTGCTATCTTGAGCTCCTGGCAGCAGTGGATATCAGGAGTGTTTTTCCATTCAAAGTTCCTGCCAGTCCCAGACAGGAAGGAAGTGTTGCTTCCTGTTTCTGCTTTGTTATGAAACAAAATGTTAAGGCACAACCCTATTCCGGCCTAACGCTGGCTCCGCTGTTCTGTGGGCCACTGCCACCAGCACAAAGTCCCAGAAGCCGTGCCGCTGGCCCCGCCTCTACAGACACTCAAGAGTTCTCCCCGCCTTGCGGGGAGAACTTTGAGAACCACTGCATAGAAGAAGAGAACTACTGGCCTGCTTACTCTGTTGTTCATTTTTGCTTATCTTACTGCTTCTTCAGCAGCTAATTGTCCTTAACGAATTAGAGAAACAGGTGTAGGGACAATTAGCTGCCAAAAGAAATATAAGCACAGATAATCAACAGTTGGGGACAAATGACCAGTGGCTCATATGTTCTTGTGGATTTGCCTACACTCCCATCCAACCATGTCTATACTTCTCTTGGGGGAACTTCAGAGATCTCAGCAGTCAGAGCCTGCTGAGTGTATCATGTAGCCAAGCTCTTACTTCCCCACTAGAATTTGGAGAGGCAAGCTTCTTTGTCCCATAAGCATTAGCCACTTCCTGTTGTCTAGAATCTAGACCAATCCCTGAGCTTAATCAATGTTGTTTTCACTGTTCCGTGAATGTTTTACCAATAGCATAAGTCACAATAGAATGGAGGTTTTTTTTAACCTCATGTTTGACTGGCTTCTATGTTTCATGATTGTCCTTGTACATCATTTTCCGTCTTCTTAGAAGCTACATATTTGACACCTTTCAGTTATACCCTTATTGACTGTTATCTTCTACAACTTTAGGTATACCCACAATCAATGTGTGAAAGGTGGAAAGTAATGTATAACTGTGTGGTGATTTTATGTATTATTTTTGCAATAATGAGTCAGAAGTGGCACACAGCTTGATTATTCCAGTGCAAGACCACGAAGAGAATGGAATGCTCAAACTCAGTTTTCTGGATAACTTGTTACGAAAAACAGTCCTGTCAGTTTTACTAGTGAGTGACATCCTTTGTTTAGACTGTTGGCACAATCCTAATGAACCCCAGAGTGCGAATTCCACCAGCACGTGCAGTTGCAAAAGCACTACATAGTGCTTTGCAACAGCACTAGTATTAGGAGCACTGGCAGGAAGGCCGGAGCCTTCCCCCTGGTGCCAGCAGACACAGGGATGCCCGCTGGACCAGATAAGTCCGCGCAGGAGGGGAATAGGGTGGGTGGGGGGCTAACGGAGCAGGGTCAGCAATGGGGGTGGGTGGATCAAGCCCAGGAGGGGGGGTGGGATAGGCTGTGCTGGTGTGTGCTGGTGTGTGCCGTATCCTATCCTCCTTCCTGGGCCTGATCCACCAACATGGGTCAATGTGGACTTGCACCAGCAATATTGCTGGTGCAGGTCTGAATTAACCCATTGCTGCTGCTGGGGCTTACACTGGGGCAAGGGGACACATGTGCAAAACTCCCCCACGGGTTGCAGCGTTAAGATTAAGTTAAGATTGGGATGTGTACCACATGGGCAGCCAGATCCTGACTACCAGTCTGGCGATGGAATGAGTGTTTGCACACTTGCAACGACTCGTGAGTAAGGGAGGCCGGTGCAAGGCCGGCCTCCCTCACTGAGTTGTCGGGACGTCCATGTGGCTGTCGAAAAAAAGGTAAGGCATGGCGAGGGAGGGGGGCCATTGGCCGAGCCGGCCCGGGAGGGGGCGGGGATGGCGTTCACTATATCCCCGTCCCTGCTGGGCCAACTCGGCCATTACACGGTCTCCTCCTACTTCCACCAGCTATTTAGCTGGTGGAAATCCGATTGGGCCTGCCCCGGTTTACACCTGGGGAAGAGGACAAATGTCCCCTTCCCCAAGTAGACCTCCAGGCCACAGCAGCGCAGCCCAGAATGGGGATAGGATCTGACGGGCGGCCCTGGGCCGCCTGCCGGATCCTTACGCTGGATTTCACCCTGCCTTTGTGATTCAGATCCATTATTACTATTTACATTTAATCTAAGTGGTGGATATGTTAAATGGAAGGTCAGATTCCTAGCAGGTACATGCTCAACTGGATTCATCCGTTAATTAAAACAAAACAAAGAAGCCTTATGATAATGAACTGCAGTGTGAAACATCCACGGTTGGAATAGTGAAGCGGACGTAATGATCTTTTTTCCCCCTTTCCAATACTGCAGTGTTACTTGGCAAACTCAGTTCAGAAACTTAGACTTATGAAAGAGGAAAATAAAGAACACAACACTTGAGGCTGAGAACATCATGCTATGAGACCTGTTAGTCAGGTTCCCTTTCTCAGGGTCCTGGAGAGAGAAACCTTCCATTTGTTAGCAACTTCGATTAATTTCAACTCTCCACTTGAACAGCTGGGTTATCTGCCTTCCCCCAGCATGGCCCAGGACTTCAGAGGACTGTACAACTGTAAATTATTAATGCATGGGCCAATTAAAAATAGTCAACTGCACCGTATAACATATTCTACAGCTCAATCTGATGCTGAGCCAAAGGTAAACAGATTGTGGGATTACATGGGAATCCAGCCGTATTGTACAGAATCTGAACTGACAGTTTCCAAGCAGAATAAAAACTCCCCATGAACTCAATTTAGCTATCTACTACTTGGACTTGCTTTCTATCATAATTGCGGCCAATGGAAAGGTCTGCTTTTCTTTTTTATTCATTTTGTTTTGCTTTTAACCACTTTATTGCAATATTTTTAGGAATGTAAACCCCACCTTTCCATTCGTAGTGGAGACCCCTGAAGGCCACTCACAGAATGCAACACAAAACCGCCAGCAAACTTTTTAAACGGTCTTTGATTACAAATGCTGGAGACCAACAAGGATAGCTCTCTTCTTCAGCATGGTCAGCATGCAGCATCCATCTGTTCATCTTTGGAGGAAGAAGGGCAACTCCTCACACATGGTGTCCTCTGCCTAGTCCCAACCTCCACAAGGCATGGGATTAGGCTGGACACCTAATTGGGGCCTGAGAAAGCTGAGGACAGGGCTGGAGGTGGGCAGCTTGCATGTGGCTTCTGCCTCTCTGTATTCAGAGACTGGAGGAGCCTGTGTGAAAGGATCCACATAGCTTTGCTCCAGCTGAGCCTGGGCCTCCTCTGGCTGGCCACCCATGGCCTCCCAGATTTCAATGGAGGATCAGTAGCATTGGCAGTACTGACTCCTGCATGTGCTTTCCAGTCTTCCAACAATAACTAGTTCTTTTCGCAATTAACCAAAATAATCCCACTACAACTCATGGGCTGGGGAAGAGCTTATAGAGAGTGTATACGGGAACAAGATTTCCAGCCCAATCCTGTGTAAGATGCACCAGCCAGCCTATGACTGGCCGCTGCATGCTATGCAGGATGCGGTCTGTGCCAGTGAGACCGAGGCTCACCTCGGGGGAAAGGGACGTTCCCCCGGTGTAAGCCCTGGCTGCCCCAATGGGCCTCCTCGGATGGGCACCAGCCCCGTGTAAGTCCCGTGTAAGGCAGGCCAGGTCCAGGAAGGGGATAAGGATATCGGCGGAGCATGCCACCGATATTCCCTCCCCTTCCCTGGCCTGGCCAGCCAATTTCCCCTCCACTGCCACCCCAGCTCACCCTCCCCCACCCTCCTGCCACCCGGCGCAGCACTTACCTGCATCCGTTGGCATGGATGGCATCTGGCAGCAGAGTGAGTGGTGCCAGCTTTTGCACCGATGCCCCTTACTCCAGAGGTGCTGCGGAAGTGCTTTACGGCACGTTCACGACACTCAACGCCAGCGGAGGGGGAGCTCCACTGGTGTGCAGTTAGGTAGGATTGTGCCCTTCGTGTTGCACCAGAAGCTTAAGTCACTCATCCATCCCCTGTTGGAACATCTTTGAACATGTGATGAAAGTGCCCAGCTTCTCAATTAGTATTGATTCCATTAAATCAGCTAAGTTTTTCTTGAGCACCTCAGAGCCATGTGGGGTAATGGCGTCCCCAATCTCTTTGTGACGACTCATCCCTGCCATAACAATATTCTCAACATGTTTCCAATACATCTAAAGGCTGCGCGCTGAATAGTATCTAAAGAGCAGCCAACACATGGAAAGAAAAGGACACTTCTGAAGATGGCTTCATGTACTTTATCCACAATCAAACAGATTCCTTTCAACACTAATCAGGATTTCTCTGTGCTTTTTACTTTCTACGGTTGTTCTATTTTATTTTTTTATCAAAGGAAACTCTTGAATTTGACTGTCGGGGATTTACCTTCAATTAAGGTTTCCTTTTCAACTCCTTATATTTAGACCTAGTAATGAGGGAGTGGATTGGGCAAGATGAAAGACAAAACACAAGTTTGAGAGAGAGACAGAGAGACAAATGTTTCAAAGCTTGTGCCACTTGGTTTCTTAAGTGACTTTAATATGGCCTCTCTGTTGATGCTGGAGCACTTTCCCATGGTGCAATCTGCTTTGTCTCTCCCTTCCTGGGCTGCGTGCACTCTAGGGGCCTAATTACACATTGCACACAAATGTGTGTAACAAAACGTCGGAAAAGCAGTGGTGGTGGAGGTAGGGGTGGAGCAGAGAAGCAACAAGGGGAGTCAGTACTTAACCCTTTCACTGCCTCCCTCTACCATCTCATGTTTCAAACACCACAGAAAGAAAAGGTGAGGTCTTTTGAGGACACAAGTGGGAGGCAAGAGAAAGGGTTAAGCTCCTCTGAATCCTCACTGCCCAAGCTGCCTTTGTCAAACATTTACTCATGTAATGTGTAGTTCTGTCCTCATCTGATTGGTTGGGATGCAGTAAACCTATAAAAGAGTTGGACTTCACCAAAGTTCAGAGGTAACTACGCAAGCCTGTGCGAAAAAACCTCCTGCGGAGCATGTGATCCACAGACGCCGGGTGTCATAAACGTGCCATAAAGTGCATTTTCGACAACCAGAGAGTAAGGGTCACTGGCGTGGAGGCTGGCAGTAGCCTTAACTCCACCTCCCCCCCCCTGGACCCGGCACCCACCAGTGCAGGTAAGTCCTCCACCAGTTCGTACAGTGGAGGGTGAGCCGGGCGGCGAGGGTGGGCGGCCGTTGGCCAGCCCGGGCTGGGAGGGGGTGGGGATATCGGCGGCAAGCTCTAACGATATCCCACATCTGTTCCCGGCCTGGGCTGCCCTTACCCCACCACCTCAGATGTACATTGGCTCCAGAATCGACGTACATCTGAGAAGGCCCATTGGGGCTGGACAGCCCTACACGTCCTCTTCTAAACATGTTTCATCTTCATCAGAACCTTCTTGAGGCAGTTTTGGTTTTGGCAAATTTCAGTGGCAAGTTAAGAGATGACCAAATTCCTGCCACCCCATCCCTGGAAATTGTGGTCACTGTAATGAATAATCATGGTTTTAAAAATTACAGCTTTTGTGCCTAATCAGGGCATGCCAAATTGACTTTGAATTTCCCTTTAAGCAAAATGCTGAAGCACCTCAAGTAGCAACATTTATCTGTTCAGTCATTACATTTATGCCTTGCCTTACTCCATATTCCGGACCAGACCTGGCAACAAATGGATGTCAATGAGGGTGTCTCCATGAGCAAGTCAAACAAAGTGGACTGTAAGTGTCGGCGATTTGGACAAGGGCTCTGGTGGGGAGTCTCAGGGTCCTTGCTCCTTACAATGCCACAGCAGCTCCCAGGAAGAGAGCACTTAGAGAGCTCACTCCTGTGATGCCACTTGTATAATGACTGGGACAGATGCTGGAGCACTTCAGTCTGGATGACCTGAGGAATCAACAGGGGCCTGGCTGGCTCTATATACCAGATGCTCCAGGATGGTTGGTCAATCTGGGCCGTTGCCCGGCGGGGTCCGGGATATGGCCGAAGCCATCCCCTGCCCCCTCCCGGGTCGGCTGAGCCAATGGCCCACTCCCTCTATCACCGGAATGCCCCACGCCCCCAGGATCCATACCTACCTGGGTCCATCGGCCATCAGGGTGCTCTGGCATCAGAGCAGGGGAGGTCGATCTTGCACCGGCCTTCCCTACTCCCGGTGCATCGCGAACGTTACAGCAAGTTCATGATGGCTTTGGGCAACGGAACAAGCGTTCCGTCGCCCACCCGGAAAAGAGGATTGTGCTGTTAAAGGGGAGCCTTCTCCCACATAGGAATAGGTGGAATGTCACAGTTTTGACAAAGAGGAGAATAACCTAATTCCTCTCTACCACAACTCTGCAATGGATCATGGAAGCTGCAATTTACTCTAGGCATGTCTGCAAGCACCTGACCGATTCAGCCAGGGGAAGTAAGTAAATATTTTGACAGTGTTTTGATCCAAAATGTGTTGGTGACTTTCTATGCTACCTTGAGCAATTCCTTGGAAAGACTGCATATAAATAATGGAAATAAATAGTAAAATAAATGATTGGATACAGAAACCAACCAATAAGGTCAAGTCCATCCCAGCCTAGTATTCTGAAATAGGGATATTGTACAACAGAGAATGCCAGTCATAATTTTGGGATTCATCATCACCCACAGCAACAACCTGTAATCCTCTGTTCAGTGAGAAGAATTCTGGATCAAGACCCAAATTGTTCCTGGAAACACACCTGTTAAATTTGGAGTCAGCACTAGGGCTGAGTCAACCCTAGTCACCATTTTTCAAGTATCCTTCAGCATTTTTACTGTCTTCACTCTGAATTAGCTTCTCAGCAATGTCATCACAGGGTTGTTTATTATTATTATTATTATTATTATTATTATTATTATTATTATAATTATAATAATAATAATAATAATAATAATAATAATAATAATAATAATAATAATAATAATAATAATAATTCCAAGCTATCCTTCAGACAATTCTATCGAGGGTGGCATACAAAATGAAAGAGAAAATACAATATCCAAATAGCATAAAGTACAATCAGACAGACACGGAATGGCTGTAGCATAAGGAACTGTACCGTTTTGATCACCCCTATCAATTATGTGATCTCTGGTTTGCTTGGATTGTGTGACTAATTCAGGAAGTAGCAGCAGCACTAATTAAAAGGGAAAGGCATGTCGGAGAAACAATGGCAGCAGGCAAAATCCAAAATCATGAATATTCCCACAATTAAAGGTTTTGGGGGGAAAATAGTCCCCCAAAAGCATGATTTTGCCCTGAAAATCAACATGGGACAGCATTTGGTACTAACCACCACCACCCCGCCACCCTCTTCCTACAGTTCTACTCTGCTGTCCTGTGTTCCAGCCTTATGTGCCTCAATGGAGAATGTAGGGATAATATACGGAAGGCAGTAATCCGGAGCTGGCATTGAATAAGAGAGCTGACCTTCACATTGCTAACATCTGACTCTGTTTGATAAAGGAAGGTTAGCATTGCAGAGCCAACCAAGCTGGGTTCCAGCCCTCCTTATATGTCTTCAGTCCAATAGGCTGTTACATTTTGGCCATACGGGTAGTAGCAAAAAGAGGTCAAACCATCGGGCAGTAAACAGCATTGATGTCTTTGTCGCTGTGGAGCCAAATCAGGACAACGTAGCCAAAATGTGCATCAGGGTGACTTCGTCATATTCTGTGCTGGTTTCAGAAAACTGCACCACTTTGCCAAATGCTCTGTGAAAAGATTGAGCCAAGTGGTTGCGAAAGACTCAAAAAAGGAAATAGGGAAGTCATGAATCATGAATCGTCCTGTTGCAATTGAGAGAATTATGGCCCAATTCTATAGGGCCAATCCACTGGCGGAACTAGTGAAGACTGTCTTATGGCAGCTGTAAGAGAGTCTTTGGCAGTAAACCAAGCCAGGCATTGCCAGAGTGCCAGCGGGGAGGTCGCGGCAGCCCAACACATGGCAAAGGACCTGCTGCTGGCATGCCAACCAGCCAGCAAGGCAGGACAGGGTGGGGGGAGGGAGGATCAGATCCAGAAAGGGGGTGAGTTTGGTGGCAGTGGCATCTGCCGAATCAAAAACCCCTTCCCTGACCCAATCCCAAGACCTGGGTCCATGCAGACCTGCACCAGCGAAAGAGCTGCCAGCTGCGTCAGCCGAGCATGGGAGGCGACAGCCAGGGAGAGGCCAGACTGCAAAGGATACCATCTGGAATGCCGTTGTTCATGAAAGATTGAACATTTATTTATGATTGTTAAAAAAAAAAAAAAAAAAAAAACATTAGGGGGGTTGAGAAACCCTGCCCATGTAAACTGCCTAAAGTCAGAGGAGAAATCAAATGACCAGGAAAGGTGGTATATAAATACTGTATATTATTATTATTATTATTATTATTATTATTATTATTATTATTATTATTATTATTACCCAGAGGAGTCCTCAAGGGCTGCCCACACACACACACACACACACACACACACACACACACACACACACACACACACACGGTGCAGCACAAGCTGTTTGGGCACAGCTGCATTGGCAGAAGGGGGAAACATAGGACTGGGCTGTTAGACTCTCCTTATCAGGGAGGGCCATGGCTCAATAAAGGGTAAGGAATAAGGGAGGTCATGCTGCATGACGTTGTCTGTTCTAAATGAGAGGGTTAGACCCTTGTTATGGGGGATGTACCAAAGCTCAATGGTATTGTTCATGCTTTGTATCCAAAAGGTCCAATAACCAGCATTTTTCAGTCAAAGGGTCTCTCTGGTGACAGAGCTGGAGGAAGGCCTCTCTCCTGAGCCCTTAGAGTGCTACTGCCAGCCAATGTAGTCAAGAATGGGTGAGGCAGGCCAGTATATGAGATTTGAGTTGCCTTCGGAGACATTGTTGTGCCTGTAAACAGCGGAATTGTGGCACTGCTTGCTGGAGGATATAGTCTGATAGCACAAGAAGGAAGGAGGAGCAGATTTGGCTTGGATGTAGGACAGGTGACTGACTGATAAAGTGGTTGTTGTGTGTGTTTGCTTGCAAATAAGCCCTGTTTGAATTTAATGTGTGACTCAGCGGCTTGACACAATTGTCTGTGACTGACATGGGGCAGATGGGATTGTCCCAATTCCCGGTTCCTATTGGAGGTAGTGAACAGACGGCTCACAGTTGCTTCCTATATTTTGGTGGTTCAAAGGGGTTCTAAAATGCATCCCATCAGTACTACCTTTCTCCTCTCTTGCGTTCGGAACAGTCATTTGACCTGTTCCGAACGCAAGGAATAATTGCAGGATTGCCAACACAGACTGACGCTTTTCTGGGATTTTTTTTTCCTGCAGTAAGATGCAATATTAGACCTGGAAGATCCAGGTTCAAATCCCTGCTCAGCCACGAAGCTTCCTGGGTGACCTTGGGCCAGTCACTATCTCTCAGCCCCACCTACCTCACAGGGTTGTTGTGAGGACAAAAGGAGGGGAGGAAATATGTACACCACTCTGAGCTCCTTGGAGGAAGGGTGGTATAAAAATGTGAAAATGTGAAATATCATTCAGCCAAGGAGGCTGAATTGATGCCAATTCCTGGAGATTCCAGTCCAGTCCTGGAGGGCTGGTAATCCTAAGGAACAGATTTGTGGAAAAGAAACAGGGTAGGAAATTAAATTCAGAGTGAATTCCCGGGTTCCTCCAGAGAAGAAACATCTGAAAATTTTCAAGGAAAGTCAAATGAGTTTCTACAAGGCAAGTTCCAAAGTGGTGTTTATCTGTACCAGCGGAAACAGCAACAAAGAGCATTGTGGTAGTGGCAAATTCAGAATACGGATGGGCCAAACCATCTTCCTATTAGTGCAGGAGGTGTGGCCTGGAGGTTTGAGCCGGTGCCCTGCCTGAAGAAGCTAAGCAGGGTCAACCTTGGTTCCTGCTTGGATGGGAGACGGAAGCTGCTGACTAACCTCCCAAAGACACTGAGAAGGCATCGTGAGAGGGTGGAATGCGGAGGAGTCAGCTAGAGAGAGAAAATCTAAGACAACCATCCGAGGGTGAACTGCGGTGAACTGTGAAGCTTGGAAGTGCAAAGCACAAGCCAGAAGGAGGGCTGCACTCGGAAGGGAAAACATCTCGAGCATGGAAGGTTCTATATAGGAATAGAACAATATTGTAAAGACCCTTATCAGGTCTAAAGATATGTAAGCCGCCTTGAATAAATCTGATGAGAAATCTGAGGATGAGAAAGGCGGTATATAAATACAGAAAATAAATAATATTATACAAGTCACAGGCTGACTTTTTCATTCTCTGTGTTTGACTTGTGCATCTAAATAAGGATATATGGGGACAAGGAATCTTTAAAATGTATATTTTTAAGCAAGGTCAACCATGTGGATATTGGAAGGGAGAATGGCCAAGAGAGGCAGCCCCATGGAGGGCATGAGGGGAGGGAAAGTGTGTATCTGTCACTGGGTGTTTCTTATAGAACAAAGCATGAAGGAAATTCCGCATCAGGTGAAAGATGTGAGGAAGGTTTTAAGGGAAACAAAGGAGTTTGAATCTGGCTAGCAGAATTTCTCAGGGAAGGTTTGGACCTCTCTAATCCCAGTTTATGAAGATGCAAAGGTTAGGAAAAAATATATATATATCACCTGCTTCGTCCCCCCTCTTATTTTGACAGTTATATACTGTACTGCCTGTTCACTACCTTACCTCAAACACTAGTATTTGATGGAGCTTGTTGAAGCCTTTTTCTGAGTGATGCAGGAGCAGGACCTGCTGTGTTTGTGCTGGAAGCCCGGCCCCTTCACCCCCATTTTTTTGTCTGCCGTCCTGTTCTTACAGTATTTCCAAAACTCAGAAAAGAAAAATGAGTGACAGTGATGCCCTGGGAAGGGACCAAGGCTCCTGTTTTTCAGCCTTCGGTCATTGTGAATAAGAAAGGCGGAGAAACCAAAGAGTGATTGGGGAGTGGGAAACTGATGGCCCTCCTGCTGGGGGGAGACAGCCCAGGCTCTCAGACGGGCCGCGGGAAGCTGCCTGCAAATGTTCAAAAAGAACATGAGAAAAAGGAGCCGGGGGGGGGGGGGAGAGGGATGCGTATGTAGGTATCTAGGGAGATGCTATTACTGCCTTGACAGTGGGAAGGGGCCAGAGCTCATGGGTTCAGCAGTTACCTTGCATGCGGGTGGCCCAAGGTTGAATACCCAGCGTCCTTCCCTGCCAGGAGGATCAGGTAGCAGGTGGAAATGACCTCTGCTGGAGACCCTGGAGTAATGGCTGGTTCAGTATAAGGCAGCTGCACATGTTCAGCTTTAATTGTCCAGGTTTTGTCTCAGGGAGGCTACTGATGACTTTGCTCCACACATTTAGTCAGGGCTGCCAGGAGCCAAGACTTTTGCTTCTTTGATGGGCTCCAGCTGGCGCAAGCCTCAACTTTGGCACAAGCATTAACCCAGCATTAGCAGACATTTGCTCTGCAAGATTAGAGTGCGAGAGAGAGAGAGAGAGAGAGAGAGAGAGAGAGAGAGAGAGAGAGAGAGAGAGAGAGGAGAAACTGCTCTTGGATTGGATATGCACTAGAGACGAGATAGATTTAGCTGCTTGGGACCAAGGGAGAGGGCTGGATGCTGAACAATGACAACTCCAGCAACTCACATTCACAATGATTGAATAAGGTCAATAATAGGAACACAAGTGGGGGGCAATAATCAACTGGAGCCAGAGGGCAAGGAGTGCAGCCTGTTGGGTGATTTGGTCTCGCCTCCAGTGCCCCTGTTTACTGGGCAAAGAGGTTCTTTCCACTGTCCCTCTTCACCCCAGTAGAACACCTCTCCTCCTGGCTGTTTATTGGTGATTCTTCTGCATCTGCTTTAGATTTTGAACCCCTTTGGGCACAAGGAATGATACGTTTATCTACAGTGTTGACATATGTACACTGCCTTGTGAACGTTTTGTGTTGAAAAGCAATACATAAATAGCCTTAATAGCAATAATAATGATAATGATAATATATGTCCACCATTATCACCCACTCTCTCCTTTGTGCCAGATCAATGAATGTATGTGAAGAGTGCCTTTTTGGTTTGTTTATTTTAAACATTAATCTCTGCTTTATCATATAGAATGAATTGAAAGCAGCATATAAACAAAAAACCCAACCTCAAAACATTAAAACAATGAATCAAAACATACAGCAAAAAAATAAATACATGCAACCAGACCATGCCAAAGAAAAAATTGAAAAAGGAACATAGTTTAGGTGGGACAATAAGAACAATATGCAGCAAATCAGAGCGACTTTAGCCACATGACCTTAGCCTCAGAGCCTCCCTAAAAATTCTAGATTTGGGCTTGGTGTCTGAAGATAGACAATGATGCGGCTCAGCAGACCTCCCTGGGGAGGGTTTCCTACACAAGGGCCACCACTGAGAAGGCCCTGCTTCTAGTTGATGTCCACCCAACCACATTTGGTGGAGGCACATGGAGTAGAACCTCAGATAATGAATGAAGCTTATTAGGGAGCATCTATGAGAGAATATTCAGTTAAGCCTCTGCAAAGACAAACTAGGGACATAAGAACATAAGAAGAGCCTTGCTGGATCAGGTCAAAGGCCCATCTAGTCTAGCTTCCTGTATCACACAGTGGCCCCACCAGATGCCTCAGGGAGCACACAAGGCAACAAGACACCTGCATCCTGTCGCCATTCCCTTGCACCTGGCACAGAGAAATCCTGTGATGGTCTTTTCCTCCATGAACCGATCCAAACCCCTTTTAAAGGCATCTAGGCCATGTGCCATCACCACATCCTGTGGCAAGGAGTTCCACAGATGAATTGAAACTCACGCTTTGCTGATTCTGCAGCCTATGCTGGCATCTGCATGACTTGAGTAACGGAGATGCTTCTGAAGAAGGAAAATCTGGCACCTCATGCCACAACTCCACCATTTCTCCTCAAAGTACAATGGCTCAGCTCTCTAGCAATTACTTTCCAGAGGGGCAAACAGCTCGGGGAAAGTATGCTCTTTTCCGTTGTTTGATTTCACTGTGTGCTTTTACAAGCCGTCTGGCTGGATTAGAATTACTTTGAATAACACTTTCTCTCAGGAGAATTTGATTTGAGATTTCCCAGCAGGACTGCCTTGAGCTCAACAGGACCGTATTCTTTCCTCTCCAGGCCTTTCTTCTTTCAATATTTTCCCCACCTCCTAAAAACCCCTATGTTTGCAAAGGGAAATCACGCTAATGCCGCAAAGAGACACAAAGGTAGTTAAACTGATGAACTTCAGTCAAAGAGTATCAAAGCTTTGCAGCACAAACTTATCCAATGGCCTGTGCAGATGTTGAGTCTGAGTACATATGGAAATATAGAGAAGGACTAGGAGCAGGACCATAGGCGATCCAATGTCTTGTGGTGGCAATAGTATCAATAGTACCTTGTATCAAGACCCTCACACCATCACTGGTCCTGCCTCATGCTCCAGAGACCCTGCTAGAGTCCTCTGGGAGGAAGTTCATTAACTGAAGGGTGGGAGAGGAGGGGTTGCTGCTGTTTAGGGACCTGGCGGTGGTGACTGCATCTCTTCCTCTTTCCACTCTCCCCATCAACGAACGCAGGAGGATGACAGTGATACCTCAAAGGGTTGGAGGTGCAAGGAGCTACTACCACCACAGAAGGTTGCCACATTCACCATTCCAAAAACGAGGGGATCATTCGGGTCAACAGCCCTCCAAATGACTCAAATTGAGATGTGCGTGCAGAGACCCTTTTCAGACATGACCCTGAGCGTACAGAGGTTTGAGATGGAGAGCAGGTGCAGTCTCATTTCCTGCATCTTGGGTCCTGTATGTATGTCCCTGGCAAGGACTACTGAAGGCCTGGACACCATCTTCTGCAGCTCTCCTTCATTTCATTAGGGCCTATTGAAGGATAACTTTCTGGAGGGCGATTCCTATGAAGTCTCTGTCCATAAAGAGATGGTGTCATAGCTTCCCCCGCAAACTCCTCATCCCAAGGGGGTAAATTTGTATTACAGGGCTCAGGGAATGACATGGCTCTCATTCTTGGATCAACTAAAGAAGCTCCTCCACTCACCAGGGTACGCTGCATTCAATCATTTGATTTGGTTCCTTTGCCACCAAATAGACCTTACGGCCCAACTTAAGAACATAAGAAGAGCCCTGCTGGATCAGGCCAAAGGCCCATCTAGTCCAGCTTCCTGTATCACACAGTGGCCCCACCAGATGCCTCAGGGAGCACAAGACAACAAGATACCTGTATCCTGTCGCCACTCCCTTGCACCTGGCACAAAGAAAACCTACTCCTACAACCAGGAGGTTGCTTATCGCCATCATGGCTTGTAAGCTGTGATGGACTTTTCCTCCATAAATCTGTCCAATCCCCTTTTAAAGGCATCCAGGCCAGGTGCCATCACCACCTCCTGTGGCAAGGAGTTCCGCAAACCAATTACTCCACCCCTTTGGTCCTGCTGCATTTTCTCTTTACCATGTGGCCTGCCACCCCAGTGGCTTCCACCACTGCCTCCATGCTTGTCCCTGGTGCGTGCAAAGAGGAGAGCAATCCCCAGAATAATTTCTCCCTTGTCCCCTTCCTCTTGGTAATCCTCTTTCTCTGGTCCCCAGTGCCACCATGCCCAGAGGCATTGCTGGAGCGGGGGGGGCGGTACTGTAAGTTCTGCACCATTCTACTCCCCATTTACTCCCCAGTACGAAGTGGCCCCGCCCCCTCACCATCGGAGCCATTCAGTGCGGCGAAGGCAACAGGGAAGGGAGCCTCCTTCCTGTTGCCTTTGCCGCAGCGGCCACACGGAATGGCTCCGGCGGTGAAGGGGCGGGATCACCTCGTAACGGGGAGTGGAATGGTGCAGAACTTACAGTACTGCCCCCTCCAGCCCTTCCATGCCCTTCCCTGGACTTGCCCAGCTGGTGTCTTCCCCCCTCTCTCAGTCCTCCATCACTTTCCTTTTCTTCCCTCTTCTCTTTTCCTGTTCCTGGTCTTTTCCTGCTGTGATCCACCTCATCCCATCTCTTCCCCTTCCCGCCTTCACTGCTTTCCTTTTGCTTTCCTCCTCTCTCTCTCTCTCTCTTCCCTTCTTCTCATTTCTACACCCCTCCCTGCCTCTCCTCTTCAATGGTCCCCTATGCATCCAAGACCTGGTCGCCTGTCCTCTCCGTCCTATGGTGGCCAGCTGGCCGCTGCTCCAGCCCATCGAGATGTTTGGCGATGATGTCACCACCGAGCTCCAGATCGCCAAGCCACAGCCCCATTCTGCCTCGCAAGTTGCACCGCAGCAGTTGGCAAGCCTAGTTTTGATGGTTCAATGTTAAAATGTAATGGGATTTTATATGTGTTTTGTTTTGCTCATATTTGTTTTTAGTGTGTTGTTACCCACCTTCAAACTTTCAGATCTCAGTTAAAAAAAACCCTAAAAGCTGAGATCAGAGAGGAAAATAAGGTTGGCCAAATTGCTCCCCAGATTGTACCCCACCCAACTTGTAGACAGTGAGTTTGGGAAGGATTATTTCTTCAGAAGAATCCAGGAAGGGGCTTGCACATTAGTAATGGCAGTGGCATGGGGGTTGTTCCTTTATTTTATTTTTTCTTTGTTACATGCTTTTCATGTAATATTGTACCCATGTACAGGAGGTGCATGTGCATATCAGTAGAACGTATACATGAAATCGCATGTGTGTGTGTGTGTGTGTGTGTGTGTGTGTGTGTGTGTGTGTGTGTGTGAGGGGGTGGGAAGAGAGATACTAATAAGGATTTTACAGAACCAAGAGCTGTAGCAAACCACACATACAGTAGTCTAATTCCAGAAGTATTCATAAAATTCTCCTAGGTAAACTTGAATTCAGGAGGAGGCACGGGGGAGCAAAGCAAACCCTCAGAATGGGAGAAATGTGCTTACAAACACACTGAAGTCCCCAGGGTGAACACACACCATTGATGTTCTGTGGGTGTTGAATTCTGGAGTAATGTATGAAGTTGCCAGAACTTCTACAGTCTTCTATCTTCTGTACTCTTCTGTGTTTGGCAGCACGCTACATAATCCATTCAGAAAGTCGACATCTTTTCCTACAGGCAGGGGGCAGAGTACATGAACATTAAAGCATTGAGTGTACCCAGCTGGCCTAGGGAGAGGAACATTACAAGAGCACTATGGTTCAGTAAGCACCTACCTAGTATGTCATCAAAGCACAACCATGCCTGTGGAGACATGTCCAGCGCAGCCACGACTCCATCTCACTGTGCCGCAATCCAATCTGAAGTTGCTTTATGTTCCCACCGCCTCTCACCTTGCAAAGCTGATGCTGTTTGGAGGGCACCAGACTTGACAAACAGCTCGCCGTGCAGCTGTAATTAGTAGTGTAATAGATACGAAGGCAACGGATGGCCACTTTCATGTGGCTAAGACATCTGAGTGGAGCTGACAGCCATCGAGCTGCAGAGTGGGAAAAGAGATGTATAGAGAACGAACTCAGATGACAGATGAGCTGCCTTATACTGAGTCAGATCATTGGCCCAGCTAGCCCAGTTCGACCTACTCTGATTGGCAGTGGCCTTCCAGGGTCTCAAGCAGGGGTATTTCTCAGTCCTGAAGCCCTGTAGTTTACCTGGAGATGAAAAGCAAGGGTGGCATCAATGGGCCCTTTGTCAGATTGGGCCCACGCCTATTAGGGACCGTACCTGGCCAAGCCAACCTCTAAACCCTCAATACCCTCAACATTGGTAGCCCCCAGAGTACCACCAGTGGACCTCCAGCAACATGGTGCCAGGACTGTTTTTTTTTTTTTTTTAAATTAAATTGTCAATCCCTAAATATATACTCAATAAATGAGACAACCATGTGTTTGGGAGTCAGGGCTAGCTGCAGCTCCTAATCAAGTCTGCACACAGTAGAAAAGTAGACAAGTTGGGTTTATTTCAGTGTGTGAAAGGATTGTAGATTGTCGCCTAAGTGTGAAGGGAAGACACTGCAAGAAAGGCAGTTTTCTTCATTCCCGCCTTCCCTCCACAGGCCTCTGTCTGTCCTTCCGAAAACCTGGGTGGGGGGTTGGGAGGGTTGGAGAACCCTCTGGAACAGGATGTGGCATAGAAGGCTTCAGCAAGCAGAGGGTCATTAGTGAAGCTTTCTCTTTCCTCTTTGTGCACGTAGTAGAGCCTTCTGTTGATGGAAGATTTGGCACACCAAAGAGTCTTCCGTCGCTAGACTTGCTCTTTGCATCTCTGGTTAAAAGGACTGTACACTTTGGGTCTGCTTTGGGTGCAAAAGTTCCCAGGCATCTCCAGAAAGGGCAGAGAAAAGACTCCTGAACACTGAACTAGATGAACCCAGGGTCTGAGTTAGTATACAGTAGCTTCCTAGGTTCACTTAGGACAGCATTTCTCAAAGTCTTACAGGGGAGTTCGGCGAAAACCGGAAGTGGGCTTCGGAATGCAATTGCTGCTGTTTAGAGCCTTGAGGAGGTCTGTGGAGGCGGCAGTGCCCCCCCCCCCGACCCTTCGGAGAGCTGGCAGGACAACCAGGTATGTTGAAAAAAGTGTTTCTTTGGCAGCGGGCATGATCCTGGAGTGTCACTGCTGCCGTTCCTGCTGGCCACCCCCCTTCAGGGCATATTGCCCACTTCCGGAAAGCAGCCCACCACTTTGAGAACCCCGGACTTAGGATATAAACCACTGGGAATAGCCACATAAGAGAAGAAGTGAAAGGGTAGCAGATAAGGTGTAGCAGAAAATAAGGTCCAAGGGCGGGGCAAGTGAGTCGCAGCAGAGTTTGGGGGGAGGCTGTGGAATTGGTCTGTATGAAAACGGTGAACCTATTTATATGGTTATCTCGTCCTCTTCACTTTTGCAGGGGATGTTGGGAAGCAGGGTCCAAGGAGGTCCAGATGGCCCAGTTAGCCCTTGCTCTGCTTGGCTCAAGGAGCAGCAGGATGGATTGGGGAGAGAGTCCTGAACCGGAGCCTCAGAAGTTACAGTCAGGCACTTCCAACTGTGCTGACCTTCCTTATCAAGTCTCAACTGCCTTAGCACTGGAGTACTTAATAAAAGCAAACGAGAGAGAAAGAAAGAGGGATTTGGATTCGACTGACTGTTAAGCACTTTAAGCAGTGACTGTGTGCTAACCTTAAAGTAAATGATCCCAGACCCAGAGACTGCATGATCAAGTGCCATTAACAGAATAATTTAGTCCAGTGGAATATCACAGTAATGAAATAAAAATGTACAGTATTCGGAGTTTGTTAAAAGTGGGCATTTCTTCCTTGCTCTTGAGAGTTCGATGGCCAGCGGGTGGCGCAGCGGGTTAAACCGCTGAACCATGAGCAGTCGATTGAAAGGTCAGCAGTTCGAATCCGTGACGGGGTGAGCTCTCATTGCTTGGCCAGCTCCTGCCAACCTAGCAGTTCCAAAGCATGTTAATGCGAGTAGATAAATAGGTACCGCTTGCGGGAAGGTAAACAGCGCTCCGTGTTCCAGCTGCATGCTACACGCTGTGGCAAGGAGAGTCATGCCAGCCACATGACCACGGAGGTGTCTTCGGACAACGCTGACTCTTCGGCTTTGAAATGGGGATGAGCACCACACCCTAGAGTCGGACACAACTGCACTTAATTGTCAGGGGTCACCTTTACCTTTACCTTGAGAGTTCTGATACTCTCTCACTCACACACAAGGGCAACCATTGTTGACATTGGTTTGTTTTCTTGTGACACAGTCAAGAGAGACTCAAGCTTGTTCAATGGGTGGACATATTATGCTCAGTTTTTCCATGCACTGGTTCTCATCCACTTTACACAAGACACTGGCAGAGGACAGTGGCCAGTTTACACTGTAAGGTTCAGAGATGCCTGTGATTCTATTCATTCCAAGCACTTGCATAAAAACAAGTATTTCAGGGTCTACTTTGCAATGTATTAGCACACCAGCTTTAGGGGTAGGAAAGACACAAGGGTACTTACAGAATATACTGTATATAGTCATGGGAAAAAAGGGGTTTTATCAGATGACAGTGGAACAGAAATCAAGGGAAACTATCCAAAATAGAAGTGGAATAGAATTATGGCAAAAGGATGTGGCTTCTCTGTAGCCTGAACCAAGGGCTACAACCAAGGAGTGAGTCCTTTCTTAGAGAAATCACTTCATTTCCTTGTGGTAGGGGAAGCTAGTCTCTCTCACTCACGGAATAATCTCTCCTATCCCAAACCCTCAAAAGGGATGAGAGTGTAATGGCGAGAGATGTCCGAGTACCTCTCCTTCCACTTTGGAGTTTTTGGTGAATCGGTTCAGGGGGGTAACCCTTTGATGGAGTCCTGAGGCAGATCTCAGGCTTCTCCTAGAACAGGGGTTCTCAACCAGTGGTACTAGTACCACCGGTGGTATTCGGCCAACTTCTGGCGGTACTCGGACTGCCAGACCACAGGAACTCCAGTCCAATGCAGCACTTTCGGCGACACATTTTCACTCCTGTGAGGCTCCTGCCTTTGGCTGAGCCTCTCGGGAATGCTGAGAATCCTCCCACCAGCCCAGAGCCTCCTACCTGCATCCTACCTGACCACTGAAAAACCCGTAAGTAACTGGCAATGATGTCATCACTAGTCACTTCTGCTAGTCACTTCTGGTGGTACGCAGCAGGAGAGTGGCGCCAGAGGTGGTACTCGGCCGGGAAGGGGTTGAGAACCCCTGTCCTAGAACAGTGAAAAGAAAAATCCTCTAAAATCTCTCTCTCTCTCTCTCTCTCTCTCTCTCTCTCTCTCTCTCTCTCTCTCTCTCTCTCTCTCTCACTGGCGTCGCTGGAGGTGGGGCGGAAAGAGGGGGCGGGGTGCCTCATACCGGAGAGTAACGGTGGGGCAGAAAGCTGCAGAACTTAGCTTTCCGCCCCACCTCCAGCAACGTCAGTGCTCTAGTCTCTCTCTCTCTCTCTCTCTCTCTCTCTCTCTCTCTCTCTCTCTCTCTCTCTCACACACACACACACACACACACACACACACACACACACACACACACACACACACACAAAGCACTCATACAACAGGAAGAAAAGACAGATGCACCAAGAGTGTCATCAATTTGACTGCAACCAAGACAAGGAAAGATAGAGGAGAGTTAATTGGGTCGATGGTGAGGCTGTGCCAAGGAACAAAATCACCGATCCATTTCTGCTGTTTTGTGACGTTGCAGGAGTCACAGGGCTAGAATGCCAAGAAGAAGTGCTCCTCCTGTTCGAAAGCAGGGTACAAAAGGCGGAAAAGGGCTTTGAAGCACGCTGTACCTGTAGCTGACTCAAGGAGGGAAGCAGCTTAGCAGGATAAGACAGCAGAAGCTACTTTCCTGGAGGAAGGAAGGGGACACATTAAAAGCAAGCCAGAAAGATGGCTGTCCAGCCTGCACTGGCACAGTGGCTTTAGGCTGCACTTCAGGAGGGAAGAAGGTTGGAAAGGAGAAAGGAGCTGGCTTGGCATTGGTTCATGGGTAGCACCTGGAATGGCAGTATTGATGGGTTAGACAAATGAACACAGTGGCAGCAAAGAGTGAAATATGAAAGAAAAGGGTCTGAGGGCCCAGCTTTTTAGACTTTTCCTTCCCATAGTGCAGTGGTTCCCAAACTGGGAGGCGTGACTCCCAGGGGAGCCGTGGAAACCAGCCAAGGGAGCCACGGAGTGCCACGGAATCCTCTCGGAAAACAGTGCAATACCAATTGGCAGGCATCAACATAATGTAATGGGGAGCCACTGCTAATGGTCGCCAATGGTCAAGGGAGCCACAGGTTGAAAAAGTTTGGGAAACACTGCCATAGTGTCTTGTGGGATCTTCTGTGGGGTGAGCACATCAAGGGACGTTCTTGTGTGGCTTGATGGTCTTTGACTGCTCTTTCCTGGTCCTAAACGGGTGCCACTATTGTTTGTGCACTTATCAAGGGTGCAACAAAGAACTTGAGACAATCTCTGGAGGCCAGTTGCTTCATTAGCTTGGACTTCTGAATTGAATTTGACCATGGAGTTGATGCGGACAGCTCGGGTTGAAGAACTTTCTTTTTTGTTAACAACTTTGTGTCAGGAAGCTCCCAGGATGTGACTTTCACTCATAGGATCAAATGTGCTGTGCAAGCAAAGTGGGATAGCCCAAGGAACTTTCCGAAAGACAGGCGAGGCTTCCTCTAGCCAGCCTGATACAATGTGGGGGTGGGGTGGAATGCTCTGACCGTTAAAAAATTGGCAATCCTCATGGCCTGGGTGGCCTCTTGCCATTAGTTCTAATCCAAGCCATGATCTCCTGGCAGGCACCTAGCAACACATATACAGTACATGTGTGTCATGGTTCACGCATTAATAAAATAACTTTAAAAAGTCTTGTCAGGAAACATACATTATTTATTATTATTATTATTATTATTATTATTATTATTATTATTATTATTATTATTATTATTATTATTATTACATGAATTTATATCCTGCCTTTCCCAAGCCGAAGACAATGCCCAAGGTGGCAGACATTGCAACATCATGGTGATCCGTATTACATACACATTGGACCTCAAATGTCTTTCATGAGAGATTTTATTGGAGCTTAGGATTTACCCCGTCCACATCACCTTTTATGCAGAATTTGACCTGGCCACGGCCCTTGCAATACCACTGGAAAGTGGCAATCTGTAGGCTTTTTAACAATCTAAACAATCTATTTACCTGGCGTAAATATTCAGCCCTGATGACCTTTGTTCGTGCCAGGCGTTTGTCATATCATCCAAAAAATGTCACTTCTCCCGCTAGGGAGCATTTGGTAAGTCAGGAAAATGGAAGACGCAAGCTAGGAGGAAGCGCTAAATGGAGTGTTTATTTAAAGATCTCCTCCAATCGGTTTGTCTGCTTGACCTATCTGCTGACTTAAATGCAATAAGGTGGCATTTTAACACCATTAGTATTTGGATTCCAGCCAGAGAAAAAGCTCCTTTCCTTTATATCCCTTTAGGCTGCATTGATGAAAGAGCCTAAAACTGGGGCTTTCTTAGCACTTAATTCAGTTTAAATGGTAAGGCAACAGCAAAGTGTATAAAAGGATGACAAAGAATCAGGGTTCTAGAGGTTAAAAGAATTGTTTCCAAATAGGAGTTTCTTAATATATATTTAAAATGATACGACTCACCATGGTATGAGAAAGTCATGTTAAAAAAGTTGGGCTTTTTTTAATTAGAGTGATTTTTTTTAAACTTTCCTAAAGTGCTGCAGCCCAAGAACGTCCCCCCCACCCCCACCCCCAGATCTCACTTAATGCCTTCAGGACAATAAAATTAAGCAGTCCAGATTTCTAATTCAAACTGCTCAGGGACAAGATGCTAAGTGATTCTAAGTGTTTTGTCAAGAGCCAGTATTTAAGTAAACATTACAAATGATGGTTGTGTAGAAGAGAATGCAGTCTGAAACCCTCCAGCAATACATTATTCATCAAATATATTACTTTATCAGGTTGATTGTGTGGTTCCTTCTTTTTCTTTTTCTTTTTTTGGTTTGTTTGTTTAAAGATTAAGATGAATGCTTCTGCAGCTGATTAGGGGGGAGATACGTGGCTCGTTCACATGGCAGTATTCACATGGCATGCTGAAACTATGTAAACATCTGCTTGCACATGTTCATAAGACTTCATCACTCATGGGCATTTCCAAAGCACTTGCAAACAACGTGTTTTGCATGGATCTGTCTTTGGGCCTTGGTCAAAATAGCCAACTGTCTTGGCCACCCTCATGAATTACCTATGCCAGGAACTAGTCAGGGGTCATGCTTCCCTGTTAGTTCTGCTGAATCTCTCAACAGCTTTTCAATGCTATTGACCATAAGAACATAATAACATAAGAAGAGCCCTGCTGGATCAGGCCAAAAGCCCATCTAGTCCAGCTTCCTGTATCCCACAGTGGCCCCACCAGATGCCTCCCACCATAGTATCCTTCTGGATCGCCTTGCTAGATTGGAGTTGGGGGGGCACCATTTTGCGGTGGCTCCACTCTTTTGTGGAGGGTAGGTGTTAGAAGGTAGTGCTGGGAGTCTAACCCCTGGCTATTGAGCTTAGGATTCCATCTTGCCTCCCATGCTATTTAACATCCGCATGAAGCTGCAGGTGTTCCAGATGGGGTAGTAGATGTTCAGACTGTTCTAGCTGGGGTATTATTCCCCTAAAAGATCAGGTTTACAATTGAGATGTGTGCCTTGGTTATCAGCAGCTGCGGTGCTCTGCCCCCCTGCAGCGATGCCAGTGGTGGGAGGGCCAGATGTACAGCCATGCGTTGGCCGTACAGTGCCGGTGGCTGCTCCCCCGTTAGGGTTGTGATGGGTCAGCTGAAGTCCCATAGATGGTGGGACAAGTCCGGAAGTGTACAAAATACTTGGATAAACAAATAAGTAAAAAGGAACAGACTTGCATAACGCTTGACTCACCCTTCATTGCGGATTGCCCCATGATTGCCCCACTCCTTCCCTGTTTTAATTAAACACAGGTTCAATCCATGGCATTTTTTAGTGACAGGACTGCAGAAGTCAGTGTCAGGAAGATCCTGTGTTGGGCCAATGCTGATCAGAGTAGACCTCACTTGACAAGACATATCAATGACCTGCCTGCTCCATAAGTTCCACCCTCATGAGGCCCCCAATGGATAGTGACTTTGTAGCATCAATGCACACTGGGAAGGAACCACTCTTTGTCTGGATTTACCCTTTGTGTGAAGAAAAGAAAAAAATAAAGAGAAAGGAAAAGACAAAGATCATTCATAAATCATGCAGGTTGCCTCCTACCACGCCAGCCAAATTATCTCCCTTACACTAATCATCAATATCTCTGACCTTTGTCATAAAACCCAGGTCATTTATATCTATATCCCATTAAAAAGTATCATCCCACAATCACCTCTTTGGTCCTATTAAAGTCATGTCAAAAAGAATCATTGACTTATTGTCAAAACACATCCAGGCTTCCACACTAATGTACCAGCCGACACCTTACTGATCAGTCAGGAAATAATTCCTGGTAGTTACTGGGCACTGGGAAATTGGAGACAGGAGGTGAAGCATCCTTTACTCCTCCCTGCAGGGGTTAGATGATGAAGATGATAAATTAAAGAGGATGAACATTATCCTTCCCTTCATTTTTCTCTCTCCGTCAGGTGAAGACTCAGAAAGTTGCTGTTTGTAATTTATTTTCTTTGTTTTTTCCCCCTGCTACCTCTCTGGCACAAAGTCCTTATCGAAGGCACATTAAAACCAATGGAATATACTTGGGGTGACCAACTTCTGTATCCTCAAGGGCCACAGGAGAGCAGCAGCGTCACTGCAGGGGGGGCGGAGCTCCAAGTTCCGCCGGGCTCTGACCTTCCGTTACACGACGGGAGAAAGCGGCCCTGCCCCCTCGCCTTTGGAGCCATTCCGGCCGACGAATGCACTTGCTTTCGTCGGCCGGAATGGCTCCAAAGGCAAGGGGGCGGGGCCGCTTTCTCCCGTCGTCTAACGGAGGGTCAGAGCCCGACGGAACTTGGAGCTCCACCCCCCCTGCAGAGACACTGCTGCAGGAGAGGGAGCCATAGCCACTGATACAACAGATGCAGAAGGCCTCATCCCCTGCTATCACCAGTTAAAGGATTTCAAGTGGAAAGATAGGGCAAGTCTCACCCTGTGACTTTAAAGTAACACGTATTAACAGTATTAACATGCAATAACAGTATTGCCCCAGTGTCTAGTATTGGGATCAACCCTTTCTTGGGAGGTTATCTAGAGATTCTGTTCCCTCTCACACCCAGGCAGACTGCTAAGCTTAGCTAAATAAACACACGAGGCATAGGCTGAGTTAAGTTGCAAAGGAAGAAGTTTACTCACGGTTCAGCTCATATATACAGCATCTGATTAAGATCAGAGGTTACTCTAACTTAAGGATGAAGCGCCCCTCATTGCTGGCGCCTCCTGCATGGTAGTGTGCTCGGAGCATGGCCGCCATTCATCAGAGCTCAGGCATGCCACGTCCTCTCTCGTTGGCATCAGGAGAAGGAAGGGAGAAGAGAGAGAGGGCAAGAAGAAGGAGGAAATAGGTCAGGGAACCACGCCCCTTCCTTGGAACATAGAGAGGTCAAGGCAAAAGGTCTTTCAGGTGACCAGGCGACACACCGCCCCCCAGTGTTCCCCCCAGTGTTCCCCCCAGTGTCCCACAGCCGAATGCTGCCTACCTCCAACATCTAGGAGGGGCAAAACTGACTTTGGAAAGAGCCTCCAGTTGATGCAGGACCTCTGCAGCAGCTCTCAAACTGCCGAAGTATCGTCAGAAGGGACCCCGTGTGGTCCTCTCTCTGTGTGAAAACCGAGGTGATCCAGCTCTCGATGACAACTCTACCAGATCAGGAAGAGAGCGTTTGAATCAGTCCTAATGGACGAATTTATTAAATTGTATTTATTTATTTTTATGTATTTACATTATTTTTACCCCGCCTTTCTCCCCAAAGGGACCCAAGGCGGCTTACAACAAAAAAAGGAAATACAATACAACAAATACAGTACAAAAGTCCCATTTTAAAACAGTAAAAAAAACAGTTAACGAAATTAATACAACACCATCTAAAAATTAATTTAAAAAGATCATCATTACAATTAGAACAAGAGCATAAAAAGAGCATAAAAAGCAGCAGCATCCCAGCTGTACCAGCAGGATGTTAAAAAAGGCAGGGCTCAGAAGGCTTCCTTGAACAGGAAGGTTTTTAGGCCTCGCCAGAAAGCGCAGCAGTTGGGGCAGATCAGCCACAACTGCAGCAGAAGGAAGGACCGGAGAGTAGACATTCGACACGACCAGTCGATTACAGCCCTTCTGCTGTGAAGATTGTGGGGCTCTTTTTCCTTGGTCCCACCTTGCATGAGGCAAGAGTGGGAAATGCAGACACATGATTGGGACTTGGACAGGCTGGGGGCGGAGCCAAGGCAATGTTTGCAATGTTTGCTCCGCCCTGGCATATCAAAGCTGGAAGCTTCGCCCCCATTCCAGCCCCACGCAGGAGAGTCCCTGCGCGTTGCTTTCTCTCCACTGACGGGCTCCTATGACGAGGGGGCAGGGCGCCTTGTACCGGAGGGTAACGGTGGGGCAGAAAGCTGCAGAACTTAGCTTTCCGCCCCACCTCCAGCGACACCAGTGCCTCAGGGCAAGGTAGGATTTTTTTTTTTGCTTCCTGCCTGATTGGCTGTTGGTGGGAAATTTCTCACCTACCTAAGGTGTCCTTGAGGTGTCTGTCTTTGAGGTGACTGTCCTTGAGATGTGACATTATTAGTAGGTCAGCCACTTCTGGAAGCGATAGGGTGTGACAGGGGGTAGGAGCAGGGATTCATTGGGCACCCTAGGGCAAACAAGGTTCACAAGGTGAAGCAGTACCAGTCTCAAGATACTGTCTGGAACAGGGATGCAGGCTGGTGACCCCTTGGGCTTGATGTACAAAGTCAACGGCTGTCTGGCTCGGGATCGGGGAGCAATTTGGCTATCTTGACCCCTTTTCCAGGGGAAAATGCTCTTTAATGGGGAAAAATGGGGGGGCAGGGTTGGAGCCAGGGTAGTAATCTCAAGGGGGAGGTGACAGTGGTGTCTGTCTCCTCCAGGGTAGGGTGCCCACACAAAAGGGGAGATGAGTTGTATCGACTTAGGATCTGCTGCCGGATGTGTTGCATTGTTAATTGATTCCCAGGGAAGACATCACGTGAAACCTCTTTGTCAACTGTGAATGTATTTATTAGGGGACACAACCTATGACAGCTATGCCCCCCAATTTGGGGGGGTCTGCACTAGTGTTGCATTTGCACACCTATGATGAGATATCCCACTATGAACAAAGGGGGCTTTAAATTACATGTCAGTTTTGTTCTGACCATAAACTTGGCACAACCAGGCATGGAATAATCACAGCACCTCAGTACCCCTCGGCATGGAACTGCCATGGCATTGTCAGGCAGCAGAAACAACCCCAGCATGCAAAGAAAACGTCAGCACAGTAAACGTCAGTAATAACAATAACAATAAAAACAATAACTGTAGGGCGGTGCTCGTGGGGGACCCCGGTAAGGGAGTCGTTAGCACAGCCTCAGCACCCGGAGGCTCCGCGGGGACCGGGTTGACCTCCAGCCCGACGGACCCGCTGTGGGTGGGGGCTGATGGAAAGGGTAGGGTGCCATGGCCTCAGGAGTGGCGAGGGGCTGTGGGGAGTTCCGTTCACTCTGGTTCCCAGCCCCTGCGTCGGCCCGTGAGCTTTCGCCGAGGCCGGGCCTGCCTCCCCGGCCGCACCCGGCTGGGGACGGGGCAGTCCGGGCGCGGGCTGTCCGCTCTCCGCAGAGGAGCCAGCTCGGCTACGCGCCCTCTGGGTGCGTCCGGGCGGGTGGGCGCCCGCCCCCGGACAATAACAATAACCAATATTTATATACCGCCTTTTCTTTGGTCATGTTTACACAGGCAGGCTTTCTAAACCCCAAGGGGTTTTTACAATACAATATGTTCTAGTCTTTCGTAGGCATGAGATTTGGGAGCTGTGATCTTGGATCTCGCAAAATCCAACATGGTGGCAGCTGCAAGCAAAGGTAAGGGAGAGCTACAGGGGACAATTCTGACCTGCGGCGCGGCCGAGCAGGTCCTCCGGCTTGCACCGCAAGATGGAGGGAGAGGCTACAGCCCTGCCAAATTGGCAGGGCAGTAGCCTTTCCCTCCGGCTTGTGGCACAAGCCAGAGGACCCGCTGGGCCATGCTGCAGGTCGAAACAAGCACTTTTTTCTCCTTTCGGGGGTTGCACTTTTGGGGAGGGGGTACGCGGGGGTACACAGGGCTTGGGGGGTCAGGGGGTGATTGGGGGATCCCGGGAGGGGGTACGTGGGCCCCCAAAGCTTGAGGGCCCCTGTTCTAAATGGTTTCTTTCACAGTCCACCTTCCTACTGGCTTTTGTCTCATCACGCTTCAACAGACATGCAACCTTGACTCCCACTCAAGGTGCCAGCTGCAGCTTCTCTCCCTCACAGAGGCTCTGCAGCTTATCAGTGGCGTGTTGGCTGCTCTCCGATATACTTCTGGGTGTCCCGAACTGCCGTCCTTCAGATCTTCAGGCATACGAGACGGCCGCTCTACCAACTGAGCCAGACTGCCGAACAGATTCGTTGTTTCACAGAACTGTGTTTTTCTTTGACTATAGCAAGCAACCTAAACTGTAAGAAGAACTGTTTTCGGATCCAGCTTGCAGGCTCACCTCTCTGCAAAGAATTTGCAGAGAGCTGAGCTGTGCTGGCATGGCTAATATGCCTCTGAATCACCCATAATGAGTGGAGACAGGATCTTTAAAAAAATCTGTTTTTTTCCACACACACACACATCTAGCAGCTATTGAGAACCATTAACGCCTCTTTTAGCCTCAGGCCTGGCCTGACTCATTTACATTTGAATCACCTGTGATCAGATCAGATTATTCAGCCTCAGTTTATCACCTTACATATCAAATAGAGAAAATAAACTAAATTAACTGCAAAAATTAGGCTCCAAAATGATAATGCAAAGAGTAGAATTGGTGAGCCTTGTTGACAATGGGAATAGCCAGAGGTGCATTTTGACACCATTACCTTCAACAGGAAATTAGAGGGGTTAAGTTTTCTCTGAAAGGTTTCATTTGCACTGATTCAGGACAGCAAGTCCTTGGTCTAAAAAAAACAGTTAAGGTTCCAACTCCTATTTTAATGGGGAGATTTATGAGTGGGCCAAATTATAGAGGTTTTGGCCCCTAAAGCCCTAACTTCTACCCCCCCCTTTTATATGCCATAAGGTAAAGGTAAAGGTGACCCCTGACAATTAAGTCCAGTCGTGTCCAACTCTAGGGTGTGGTGCTCATCCCCATTTCAAAGCCGAAGAGCCAGCGTTGTCCGAAGACGCCTCCGTGGTCATGTGGCCGGCATGACTCTCCTTGCCGCAGCGCGTAGCATGCGGCTGGAACACAGAGCGCTGTTTACCTTCCCGCAAGCGGTACCTATTTATCTACTTGCATGAACATGCTTTGGAACTGCTAGGTTGGCAGGAGCTGGCCAAGCAACGAGAGCTCACCCCGTCGCGGATTCGAACTGCCGACCTTTCGATCGACAGCTCATGGTTCAGCAATACACATAAAAACCCTAGTTTTGAGAAGGTCCATCTTTGAACTGTTAACAGGAAAAAAAATCAGATCAATTACTTAGGATAATTTTTGGTCCATTTTTTTAAAACTCAAATGATGCAACCTGTGCCTAGGAATAAAGAGGTTAATTGTCATTAATACAGTGGCCCAGGTCATACCAAAGACGAGCTTCACCTGAAGTAAGCCTCATTAAGTCCCATGGGACTGATTCTCAGGTAAGTGTATACAGGACGGTGTGTGCAAAGCATTTAACACACATTCTCTCATACAGCTAATGAACAACCTTATAAGAGAGATGTGCATTATTATTCCTAAATTGCAGATGGGGTGCTGAGGTTGAGGCTCAAACTATGGTACTGCGAGATGCGCATGTTGGTGTCATTGACTTGTTTCTCCCCAGTAATATGCAATTGGAAAAAAAAAAGTGATTTGACACCATTGCATCAGGGTCAACTGTTTCCTCAACCAGCAGCCAATGACCAGAGATGAAGTGGGGGAATCCTAAAAGCAATGATGTTACATGATATGGTTTTTTTTTTTAAATATATGTTAGTAGGTGAGATGTGGGTAAGTGGCAAAGGAAGAGATGTGCTGAAGGCCGCTTGTGAGTTCACACAAAAGCCATTGGCAGCCATGGTGGGCCACTAGTGGAAAAATGCCAACGCCCAAATAGGGTACTATCATATTCATTGATGTCACAAAGTAGTGCACAAGCTTTAGAGTTCTCCCGTGCATTTCTTCAGATAACAGCAACCTGGGGACAACGTTGGTGTGACAGAAAAGCCCCAAAGTCCACAGTTTGAAATCATCTTGAGATGGAGCTGGAGAAGTGTTGGGAGCAGTAGCGTAACGGGCTCAGTTGGCGCCCGGTTCGGGGGGGGGATTTGGCGCCCTAGACATTTAATATCGGTGCAGCCGGTAGGCCGCACCACGCTCTGGGGGTGGGGGCGCCGCACTCCGGGGGTGGGCGCCGTGCTCCGGGGGGGCGACCCAGCAGGACCCTGCACCGGGCACCCCCTCCCAGCGCGGACCCGGCCGGCTTACCTCGCTCCATTCCCGGCCGGTTCAGTTCAACTCAAGCGCCGGCCACAGCCGGCAGCGCGGCAGGCCGGCACATCGGAAATGATGTGAGAGTGCCTGGCCGGACCCCTCCTTCAATTCGCAGCAGAACGGAAGACAACAGACAAGACAAGATCAAACAAGTGTGAGTCCCCGCTCCCTCCTTCAGTTTCCCCGCCTGGGCAGCCTTGAGTCGGACTCGAGTGAGTCTCTTGGGACTCGAGTCGGACTCAAGTCTCTCGAGTCGGACTCGAGTCTGGCGCCGGCACCGCGGCTTCGCCGCAGCGCCTCTGCAGGGGTGGGCGCCTGGTTCGGCTGAACCACGCGAACCACCCTTGTTACACTACTGGTTGGGAGATTTAATTGGATCGATGCTGCTGCTTGCAGAATTGTCTAATCAACATCATCATGCCCCCCCCCTTATGTCCCGTCCCCCAGTCCCGGTTGCATTGCTTAACAATCGAGTTCCAGATAATTCAAAGTATTGGTCATTCCTTCACGACATTGTAGTTAATTTGAATGAAGGTATTACCCAACCGTGCCGGTGAGATTTCAAGAAATGACCTCTCTCCTCCGACAACTGCCTTGCACCTGCAATCACCTTCGGGGCTATCTGTTGCCTTTGAGCCCTTTTTTACTGGGCCTCTCCGCAGTACACTTTTTCGTACTTCATATCCACAGTGCTGGATGAGCTTGGCGAGGCAGTTTTACAGCTTCTGCCTTCAGTGAGCTGGAACAAAGATCTACTCGAGAGTGAATTCTCGTTATGGGTGCCAGCTGTGCCAGCATTATATATGCAGGGTGGTACCTAAGCTACCTCTGAACACGGAGCCAAGCGTAACCCTTTTGAAGGGCCGCATGCTTCCTTTGACAATTTTGGCAAACGCGCCAGAGCTTTTGCCAAAGCCTGTGCTTTGATGCCCACAAATCTGCCTGCACACAGCTGGCAGGTTGTGTGTGCGTGCCTGCATGTGTGCGTGTGTGGAGGTTATCAGAACAGAGTCAACTGCCAAATGTAGCAATTGCTTAACCCACACCTCCTTTAATTGCATATTTCTCTGGTTGTTATGTGTCTTTTTTCTGTCTGCCTAATCCACAGGATGGGTTCATCTGGAGAGAGAGAGAGAGAGAGAGAGAGAGAGAGAGAGAGAGAGAGAGAGAGAGAGAGAGAGAGAGAGCAGTACTCTAATTTTAATGTTGATTTTGTTGATGTTTTTAATGTAAGGGCGGAAAAAAATCTCAACACATTTGAATTGCCATCAGATGTTTAGGTGACTTGCCTTCTGTTCACAAACCCCAAACACAGACTGCACCAGAGAGCAAAAACAGAAGCGCAACATATGAGTGGAAAACAAAGCTAAGACCAGCATCATTAAAAACAGATTAGCACAGAGGGGAACATCTATCTATATAAAATAAAATACAAATCTGCAGGGTGGGGGGGGGAGGAGGCCAAAATATGGAAGCAGCAGCAGCAAAGAGAGCGGTTGAAACAAAAGAAAAGTCATCGGCGGAGGGCAGCAGCTTCCAAACTTTCAGCCGTCAGCAGGGCCAGCCTCACAGTGAGGCAAAGGGAGTCAGATCCCTCGGGAAGTGGATTGGCAGGGAGCTGGGCCAATTGTGGGCCACCAGCAGTAGCTCCCCACTCTGCTATCCTCCCACGCCCTCTTCAACTTCACCCTCTGCTTTCTTTTCAAATACAATGTGCCAAGGTTAAGAAGGAGGACTCCATGTGGCTCTTTGCACTACCACTGAAGGGTGGCAGCGATGGGCAGGTGAGTGGTGGTGATGGCAGGAAAGGGCTGGCAGGGCCACAGTGCCCTGCCTCAGGCATCTTCTGGCCTTGGGCCATCCCTGGCCTTCAGGCAACAATTTCAGAAGAACATAAGAAGAGTCTTGCTGGATCAGGCGAAAGCCCATCTAGTCCAGCTTCCCGTATCACACAGTGGCCCCACCAGATGCCTCAGGGAGCACACAGCCAACAAGATAACTTGTTTCCTGCTGCCACTCCTCTGCACCTGGCACAGAGAAAACCTACTTCTAAAGCCAGCAGGTTGCTGATGGCTTGTAACCTGTGACGGTCTTTTCCTCCATGAATCGATCCAACCCCCTTTTAAAGGCATCTAGGCCAGGTGCCATCACCACATCCTGTGGCAAGGCGTTCCACAGATGAATTACACTATTCCCATATCAGCTTGCCTGCTGGCGACCACTGTAAATCTGCTATAGAACCCCTGCCTATTTCAGGTCTGTGGAATGAGAACCCTGTACCACCTTGCCAGAACCCGACTGCTGGCTATTATCAGCGTGGTGACAGGGAGCTGCCTGGTGCTGCTAGACTGGCGAGCTCCTCTGTTCTTGGAGGAAAGTTTCATATCGATCCTACGATTCCCAGGCATCCTCAACAAATTCTGTCAAATGGTGAAAGGCAGGACCCATTTACATGGAAGCCCACAACAGCCCATATTGGCGAGTCAATTGTAGGGATTGGTTTTCTCCTTCTACGGAATCCCCAACTGCTTGTGACATATGGAAATATTTATCCATTGCATTGCATTGATTGATTAAACCATATGATGAACTACGGTTTCTTGAATGGGGTGACATCACTGAAAAGAAAAGAAGCTGTTGCATAATTAAACTAATTGCACACATGGGGTAGGATCTACGATAGCAGCCCCAACTGAGTAGTATCCCAATATTGAATGGAGGCGTGATAACCACCTAGTCGCTATGCATTTGAATCAAACATCAACAATTCATACAAATTTCCATGCTTTTAAAAAGTAACTGAGAGGATCCAGACCAACATGGGAAATACCAATTTGGAAAATGCTACCTTAATGAAAATATACGCTTTGGGGATAAATGTCCCAAAAGTGTGATATCGCTTTTCAGTGGGGATATCCAAAGATGTGGCATTGGGGGTGGGGGGTGCACATCCCTAATTGTAATCTGGCTTCATTACTATGATTACATCAATTGCGGGGGGGGGGGAATAAACCTCTACCATAGAAATAGGATATCTGCAGGAATGGTGTAATACTCCTGTGTCTGACAGAATTAATTGGCTAACACCTCAAATGGATTGAAACTCTCTCCGTAAAATACGACAGGCTCGGTGCTTCAGCGCTGAATCTGGTAGACATTTTGCTCTGAACTCTGAAGGGAGCAGGGTCAAAACCTATTAAAATTGAGGGCAGTTGCTAATACCCAGCACTCCTGGCCAGCCTGCCGTTCTCAGCTCGCTGATAATGTCACTCACTGATATGACAGGATACACAGTGAAGAGCAAGATGGGTGACACGTTCAGCTGTGCGGCTTTTCGAGATCATTTATAGCCCTCCTTTCACTCCGGAGCCACCTCAAAGGGCACATAAATATAACTCCACATGTTTTCTATAGCCATAAGGAGGATATTTGAATGTGAGCTACGGCTCTCCGACACATCTCCAGCGAAAGTGTGTGGAGGTGTGACATGACACACACACGACAGCTTCTCGGAGGTGATGGAAATGCCAAAATATTCTAATGCTAAGAGCTGCCAATTATATTTAATTGGCTTTGCTGCGTGCTAATAGATTCTGCTTAGAAGAGGAAGAATTGATGGTTTGTTTGTTTGTTTTTCAGAGCTCTTAGTTTGTCATTAAGGGGTTCAAATCAGTGGCGTTGGGTAGAACAATATGAGCAAAGCTACCGTAGCAACCAGCATGGAAAGCCACCTGTTTCTTTCGTGAGGGACTCCTCCCGTTGTAGAGAAGGAAAATGGGGACAGCATGTGGCCGAGTCTGAACACGAGACAAGGAGTTTGACATCCAATTATTAACACATTTTTCCCTGACAGTGTTTGTGATAGAAGAGATGTTGGCTTCAAGGAAAGGGCATTAAACTGCCAGTGCAAACAGACCCAAACTTCGTCATAGATCTGGGAAATACGGATTCAAGGCCTACAGTAGCTATAAGTTAACATAAGAACATAAGAAGAGCCTTGCTGGATCAGGACAAAGGCCCATCTAGTCCAGATTCCTGTATGTCACAGTGGCCCCACCAGATGCCTCCGAGAGCACACAAGATGACAAGATTCCTGTATCCTGTCGCCACTCCCTTGCACCTGGCACAGAGAAAACCTACTTCTAAAGCCAGGAGGTTGCTTATGGCTTGTAACCTGTTGATGGTCTTTAGTTTGACCTGGTCTTTGCCATCAATGCTATTGTCACCGCCATGTTTATTTATTTATTTATTTATTTATTTATTAAAAATATACCCCGCCTTATCCCATGCCAAGGCAAATGCCCAAGGCGGCATACAATAAAGATAAAAATACATAATTTAAAACAATACATACAATACATTAAAAACAATACAAACCACTGGAGGGGGGCACAACAATATAGAGCTGTGAAGCAATGGAACTAAACATCAGAAAAGAAGTCAGACATCAGTCCATCACCCAAATGCTAGACGAAACAGAAACGTTTTGAGCCCTCGCCAAAAAGTCATGAGGGAGATTACTCCCTCATTGCATGTCATGTTAGATTACATGAGTCATGTTAGATTACTGCAATGTGTTCTGTGTGAGGCGACCCTTGAAGACCGTCCAAAAGCTTCCATTGGTTCAAAATGGAGCTGTCAGGGTTCTGACTAGTGCTGACAGAGAGGACCATAGTATGCTGGTCTCCATCAGCTTCACTGCTTACCAATTTCCTTCTGGGCTCAATTCAAGGGGCTGGCTTTGAAAATCCTAAATGGTTGGGACCACAGTGTCTCAAGAATCGCCTCCCTGCCTAAACGTCTGCCCAGAAGCTACATCAGAGGCCCTCTTACGGGTTCTCCCATTGTTGGATGTGTGACTTATGGATACTCGAGAGAGCCCCTTTCAGTCGTGGCAGACAAGATATGGAACAGCTGCTCTAGAAGAGTACACACCAAGACATTTTGCTGCCCTACAGTCTGGTTGCAGTCCCAGAGGTCTCCTCCGGGTAAGGGGACATTTGTTCCTTTGCCCAGGAGTAAGCTTCCAGTGGTGCTATGGGTTTACTCAGACCTGCACCAACAATTCTGCTGGTGGAAGTCAGAATGGGCCCGGGAAGGCGGAACGAGTCCAGGAAGGGGCACAGGATATTGGCAGCACTGCTGCCACTGAAACAGCTCTCTTCCCAGCCTCAACACACCCCTTCCTGGCCTCGATCCACCTTCCTGGGTCCACTCAGACTTGCACCAGCAACATTTCTCCTTCCTCACCCTGGTCTCTGCCCCATTCTCCTCACCCTCACCCACCCCCATGCTGATTTACCATTGCTGGGTCTTCTTTGCACTGGCACATGGCTGCTCACTGCGGTGGGTGGCGGCGGAGGCCCTGCTGCACAGAATGGTCACCTTTTGCAACTGCTGTAAATCACACTGCGCTGCCAGAATGTGAATTCTGGCGGCACAGCAGGCCCACAGGATTGAGCCCTGAGGCAGACAAGATGGAGACCCTGCTCCATGTACAGAAGGATTTGCTAGAGAGGCCAGAAAACAAACTTCATAACAGCATCGCAAAAATATGTCTGTGTCTGAAAAATAAGTACTAAACCAAGCTGCTAAAGGCAGCCTCACGACACACCAGTTCATAGCCCTCAGAATGAAATGCAAGAACATTCCACCTTCTTTTCACCACACTCCCAAATTACTTTGAGAAAAAGGTCAATAAAAATGATTTCAGCCAGAGTTCCTGCAAAAGGGAAACAAAAAAATCATCTGCCTCCAAGTGGATTTCAAGCCAAACAGCATAATGGCATTCAAGGAATTGCCTCACTTTCCCTCACAGGAGCTGTGAGCGTTCGGTTAGGGCAAGGAACTTGGCCGAAGTTTTACACACACCATGCCTGAGCCAGTCTGAGTGTTGTTTCCCTCCCCTTAATGCCTGGTCTTAATATGCCATTGTACACACAGTACTACTGTATGCAGTTGTTAGAGTGTTGGATGAGGACTACGAAGACTCGGGTTCAAATCTCCACTCAGTCCTGAAGCTCACTGGGTGGTCATGGGCCATTCACTGCCACATAAGCTAGTTTACCTCCCATTAGAATAAAAAATCAGAATAGTTTTCTTCATGTCAGAATAAAACAGAAGGGGAGGAAAACAGATGGGAGTCACCTCCAACCTTTCTCTTCTAGGTAGGCTCCGGGTAGGTACCGGGTGTCACCCTCCCCAGCAACGCAGATAAGCAGGATGCGGCCTGTGCCGACGAAGCCCGGTCACACCTCGGTGGAATGGGACACACAACAGCTAGTTTGCTGGCACACATCCGAGGAGGCCGTGTAAGGCTGGCCAGGCCTGGGAAGGGAATTAGGATATCAGCGGAGCATGCTGCCACTATCCCCGCACCCCTCCCTAGCGTGGCCAGCCAATCGCCCCCTACCCCGCCACCCCGACCTGCCCGCCCCACACTCTCCTGCCGCCTGGTGCATGTCTTACCTTTGCCTGGAGGCGTGAACCGGGCCCGGTGGCGGAGTGAGCGGTGCTGGCCTTGGCGCCGGCACCCCTTACTCCCAGGGTGCTGCGAAAGTGCTTTATGGCACTTTCACGCCACCCTAGGCTGGCAAAGAGCTTGCTCTGCCTTTTTTAAATTCAACGGGATTGCCCTGTCAGTCATATTCAGTTTCCATATCCATTTCAGCTGTAAGAATGGAAGCTTGTTCTCACACATGGCTCTCCCTTGTAACCCTGGCGAGAATAAGTTCAGAAAACAGTTCACAAATGGCAACTACTGTTTAAAGACAAAGAAGCCACCAAAGAGTAGACTCATCTGTGTGAAACATAGAGGACACAGGATGAATGTCTAGAATGGAGCATTTTGCTTGACCAGTGTCAAGCCAATGGGCTTCCACTGAAGCTGAGGGCAAGCAAGTCAATGTAATAAAAAGTATTTTTAAACACTAATTTTATTGACAGACACTTCATTTTGGACCTAATATCCTGTCAGGCTGTGGTTGTCAATTTGTATTGGGTTGTAAGTTGACAGGGGAGACCACTTGTGTGACTCCTCAATATGACAAAACATGAGCAGAGGAGACATATGGCAACTGTGTTTTTCCCTTTTCCTTCCATGAAAACGATACTTTTCTTTTTCTAAGGAGGAGCAAAATAATATTAAAAGATGACAATACTGTACTTTATGAAGTTTAAAAAAAAAAAAACATGATTCACCTCTTCCGCATAATCTTGCCTAACTCCTGTTCCTTTCAGTGGTGGTGGTGGTGGTGGTGGTGGGTGCTCAGGAGAACTTCCCAGCAGACTCGAACAAACAAAAAACAAAACAAATACACACACAAAAAAAAATAATGGCCCACTTAGGGTATCTATCATTTTCTTTTCTTTTGTGAGTGCTGTGTGAAGTGTGTGTTTGTGTGTGTGAAGTGTGTGTGTGTGTGTGAGAGAGAGAGAGAGAGAATCCATTTTTAAACTGTTCTCATGGAGGACAAACTCTCTTGACATTTACTTACTGCACCTCCTCAAAAACGGGGCTGCAGAGCCAATTAGGCGCGGTTTGTTCAGTGGGAGAGACGAGCTGCCCCACCCTGCAGATGAAGGGACTTCATGGCCCACCAAGGGACTCACTCCTTGCTTGTAGCCCTCGGTTCAAGATACAGAGAACCACTATCTAGCCCCAGCCTTTTGCCGCCGTCTGAACTGTAGAAACCCTTTTCCTTTCTTTGTTTTACCGCCCTCGTTTGCCTCCTTTCTCCCCTGTGGTGACCGTTACCCCCCCATGGGGGGCGCTGCCAATGCGACAGCCCCCCACATAATGCCAGACGCCACGCCCCCTGGGGGACGTGATTTCATTTTCATCGCCGCCACACACACAGACCCGCCGCCGTTTTGCTTACCATTTGGAGCCATTTGGGTGGATGAGTGGGTGGGCCGAAACGAGGACGAGAGCAGTGAAGCATCCAGAAGGCAAGTTCACCCCCCTCACCGCCACGTGCACTTGGGGCCCAGGGCCCCCCGCCCCTACCCTGATGACACTTCTGTTTCTCCCTCCCTTCCTTCCCAGCATCCTAAACCCCCCAGTTTTCCAGCCCCTCTGTAACCTACATAATATCCCTCTGTCCTTTCTTCCCCTTCTCTTCCCTCTCCATGCTTGTGCCATTATGCATGCCTTTCTCTTTTTTAGAATTTCCCTCTCCTTCTCTTTTTTCCTGTACACAACCACTTACGTTTAGGACCTTGCTGCAGGATTGCTTTATTTTTATCCCCTTTCCCTAGTCTTGTTAGATTATCCCCACAATAAAAAGAGTGTTTGTTGCACCTTCCAACCTTGTCTCCCTCTTCGTTCCTCATCAAACCATTAAGCTGCGCCATTGGGCACTTCACAGGATCTCAGCACACAAGATAGTTTTTGCTTGTGTGGCATGTTAATGTGTGCTTAAAAGCACAACCGGTAACAGTCCACATAGATTAGATCCAACATCCATCTAGTCTGGCCAGGCAGGTGCCTCTCTGGGAGGCTCACAAGCAGGATAGGCAGGTAACAGAACCGGTAGTCTGAGGCTTTGATGGAAATTCTCTACCACGGAGCAGTGAGGCTTCCCAGTGCTCTGGAACCGATTCTATTTATTTATGTATTTATCACAATTATTTGTATCCCCCATTCCACTGTTTAATGCAGAGGGTGGTTCACAGCATATCATAACAGAACACCACCATTAATTAATTCAATTAAAACAATGTAAAAACAAGAATACGGCAATAAAAGCAGCTGGACCAAAATCACAACACCAAGCACACATTCAAAAAACTAGAATTAAAAGAGAACAGAGCAGTCGGAAAGCCCATGTGTACTCCATACCAGCTATAGAAGCCATGGAACCATCACTGTAAACACACACACACACACACACACACACACACACACACACACACACACACACACACATATCACTGCAAGTTTCTCCATTTTAGCAAGCACCAGTAAATGAAGTAATGCAGGAGTAGGAAAACATCTAATTTCACACAAAGACATGTGGGGGTTTTTTTCTTGGAAACCTATAAAACCTGATAAACGTTTCAATTCTATCAAAGAGGATATATGTAAATGAACTTCCTGATAGCATGCACTACTTCCACTCTCTCTCTCTCTCTCTCTCTCTCTCTCTCTCTCTCTCTCTCTCTCTCTCTCTCTCTCTCTCCCCTTGTCTCAAATACTTCATTTGCAAAGCATGTTTTCCCCAGGGGGAGCATGACAGGATTCGATTCCCTTATTTTCTTAAATTAAATTAAACGGAGTGGTCACATTGGCCCCCCAAGGGAGAGGGGGAGTCTTCAGATCCTGAAAGGATGATGGCTTATTCCAAAAAGCAAGTAACTTTTTGAATAAATTGGAACTGCCTATGACAAGAGCCGAGACCATGGAGTGAATTAATGTATGTCCTTCATGAGTGAGAATGTGAGGATTCTATTTGTGTGGAACAAGCCTGGCTAGAGGATTTTGAAGTGGTTTGAAGAGCGGACACACTAATTTTTTAAAAGGGTTTACTAGACAAGCATATTATTATTTTGTGTTGCCTCCCACTCATTTTCAGGTTTAGCTAGATCAGGGATGAGCTGATTTGCTCCAGAGTATTACTTCTGAATCAGATCTGACCATCTCCACCGTCCCTTTGTAGGTAGAACTGCCCACAATGAAAGATGATTAAGGTAAATGTCAAAATTAATTTTGGACAAAGCAATCACAAATTTTCAAAGGGAGCAAAAAGAGTTTCAACTACAATGGCAGAATTTTTAGGAAGGGGGTGGGGCCCACATAAGCTGCCAAGCAATATTTGGAGCAATATTGGACCCCATTTTCAGGCAAAAAGACATTGAGGAATTGTGAATGAAGCAATATAGCCCTATCCATAGGAACATCAACAGGGCAAGTCAATGTGAATGAATCTGACCTTGTGCCCTAACCCTGGTCCCACGTCCACTCGAATGTCTATACTGTACAGTCTCCATGTGCATGCAAACTATACACATGGAGGTTCTGTATTGTAACCCCAGGTGGACTGCGGGATCCCCTGAACCAAACTTTGGTTCCCTGCCATGTCTCCTGGGAAGCATGATGAGGGAAAGCCCAGCCCTCTCTGTGCTTCCAAAGACAAGGGAGGTGGGTGCCCTTGTGAACGCAGGCCCTGTGCTCTCTGGGAATGGGCACTCATCTCGTGGCCCTTGCAAAGCTGTACGTCCTTCTGCCAAAACAGCCAGGTGCTTGTAATGTTGTGTGCATCACTTCAACATTGGACAACTGGAATGTGCCTGATCGTTACCCCAGGTCAGCCTGAGCTCATCTTCAAATGATCCGTAAGAGCTAGAAATAATTGGGGTGCCTCATTCAATGACGTGGCAATTCCCTTCCTCAAGCCTGATTTAAGGTATATTTTGATGCCACCAACACTCTACACCCTGGATGAGAGATTGGGGTAGGTCAGACGAGAGTGGTTTTCAATTAGAGTTAATGGCAGGCTCTCATTTAGACCTACTGTAGGCTTGGATCTTCCACCTCTTGTCCCTCTATAAAAGGGAGTATCCTTTCCCCAAAAGTGAGAGAATTTGAGAGAGAATGTGAGTGGCAGTGTAAGCCAGAAGGGGGCATTGCAATCCTGCATAACTTTAGAGTGACAGAACGCAGGCGCCGCCATTCTAAAGTGTCGCAAAAGTGCCGTAAGGCACTTTTTCAGTGACTTGAGTGTAAATGGCGCTAGCGCAGAGGCCAGCAATGCTCACACCACCGTGTAACTCACACGTTTTCAACTGCCAGACATAAGTCCCACTGCAGTCGATGGGAAAGCTGGACGTGGCAGCGAGGGGGGGGCATTGGCCGGCCTGGGCTGGGTGGTGGTTTGGATATCAAGGTGAGGCCTAGAAGCCCCAGAGCAGTGGCAGAACTACGGTGAACCGCGTGGAGCAGGCGCTCCAGGCGCTCCACCGCAGGGGGGCGGGGATCTAACCTTGTCGAGGAGCGTTGCGGTTGGGCCCTCCCGCCCGCCCTGAGTCCGTTTGGCTCTGAAATGAGACCAAACCGGGCGGGGGGGCGCGTCTACGTGACGCGAGGGCGCGTCGTGACGCTGGCCCCGCCCCCTTGCTCCAGGGCGCCCTCCCGGCGCATTGCGCCTCTGCCCCAGGGCAGCGCACAATCTGGATAGGATACACAGGATTGCGCTGTAAGCAAGGGACACACACACACACACACACACACACACACACCACTTCCTTCTCCTGTGGAGCCAAATTATTTTCTAGCTTGAAGAATAGGTAACATCTCCCTCTTGTTTAGTGTTGCTTCTGCCAGGAGTTCCTTATTTTTCCTAGGAGTTGTCTTATCAGTACGCTTACCATTCATCCTGGAATTTCCAGGACAGTCCCAGAATCCAACCTCAGATCCCGGATCTATCCCAGACCGTTCCGAGACCAAATGAAGCCTCTACCGCCGCTGCCGCCGCTGCCGCCACGATGAATTTTAAAATGCAAAAACTTACCTTTTTTCTACTATTGCCTGACGTCTACTTACTTTCTATGGAAAGGGGTATACCGTGAACAAACAGATGGGGTAGCTATGGGGAACCCCCTAAGTCCCATAGTAGCGAACTTATATATGGAATTTCTTGAAAAGCAGGTGCTCCAGACGGCTCCATTTAAACCTGATGTCTGGTGGCGCTATGTAGACGACGTCTTTTGTATATGGCCGCATGGAGAGGTAGAATTACATAACTTTTTGATACATCTAAACAACTTCTGTAAAGAGATCCAATTTACAGTAGAAAAATAAAAGAATGGGTCCTTGGCTTTCTTAGATGTTTTGGTCACCAGGAGAGAAGACTTGACGCTTAATCACTCAGTATATAGAAAACCGACCAATACAGGAAGGTATTTGAATTTTGATTCGAATCACCATCCTGCCCAGAAAGGCTCCCTAATTAATTCATTGGCTTATAGAGCCATTAAAATCTGTGATAAAGAGTCAATAGATAAAGAGAAACAGGTTGTGTTCGATACTTTGAGAGCCAATGGCTACCCGGTCGCACAAATTAACAAAGGCTGGATATCACAAAGTAAAAAAATCAAGACAGCTAGGGAAGGAAGAAGCAATATTCCAATAAATACAGAAGACACCAATGAGATACAAAAAGTTGAGAAAGAACAAGAAATTTTGACTTTTTTACCATTTATTAAAGGGGTAACTGATAAAATCGCAAGAATTCTCAGGCAGGGTAACATCAGGACAATCTTTAAGCCAACCAGGAAGATTGAGCAACTTTTAAACAACCCCAAGGACAAGAGACCACCCCTTTCCAACCCAGGCGTTTACAGCATTCCCTGTGGTACATGTGGAAAGGAGTACATTGGATTGACTCAGAGGTCCATCAGCACTAGATTAAAAGAACATGAAGGTTCGGTAAGACTGGAACACCCAGAACAATCTGCGGTGGCTGAACATGTTCTTACCACAGGACACTCTATACTGTTCAAAGAAACCTGCTCTATAAGAACAGAAAACAAGGGAATGATTTTGAAGAACTTGGAAGCTCTTGAGATTAGCAAAAAAACACCTCACTTACTGATGAATAGGCAGCAAGAATTGAATCTTGCCAATCGCATTTGGCTCCCTGTCATACGTAAACATCCTATGAAGGGACAGGCTCGCAATAATATAACAACAGAAAATGCGAGTTGATACTATGTGACTGATAGACACCGGGTCTCTAAGTGAACAACAGCCCCAGGTCTAAAGGACAAAATTGCAAGCTATCACTTGCAGGAGTTTTTGCAGGATCGATCTCTTTGATTGACAGAGGAGTTCCGGAATGGTTTCCGTTCAACTGACAGCATGTTTCCCTAACTTCTGAAGTTCAAAACAACGAAGCAAGACGCCGAGAACTATAACATCTTTCATTCCTTTTTGGATTGCCCCAGAAGATGTGTCCAGATTAGGACACGAAACGTTGGGCTCACTTGTCCAGCCGTGGTTTCTTAATAATTTCTGTTTGTCCGGGAATACATCATTAAACCCAGATAAAATAGTCATTGTTTTTAAACCTCAGTCGGATTGCTGTGTTTTTTACATAGATATGGCTGTGTTACCCGTACTACCTGTTTAACTATAGGAATCTTTGTTTTAATTATTTGTTTGTTTGTTTGTTTAATTGTTGTGGGTTTGTGTGTCCCGGTTAGGAAATTCTAAAACCTGGTAAGCCTACTTATCAGTATGTTTACAATCACGGCTTTCTCTTTTCGTTTGAAATTTTCTGCTTTTTATCATTTGAAATCATCATCTTTAGTCATTATATTAATTTTTCTCAATCAATTTATTGTTTGTAACTGAGTGAACTGAGTTCACCATCTGCAATTATGACCAAAGACAACAAGGTCCCTAGACATGTATCAAGGTTCCAGCCCTACTGCTCAGCTACAGATGCCTCATGTAGTGTCAGTGCTGCAGGAAACGGCAGGACCCTCTTCGGTATGAAACATTTCGCTAACCCAGAAAAGCCTAGTCAAATATATTGATGAGCACAATAAACCCATCTGTCTGCACCAATTCAAAAACTACATGTATCATGTATTCCCTTGTGTAAGTAGTTTTTAGGTAATAGTATCATTCAGCAATGTCAAAAAAAAAATGTTGCAAGTAATCTACTGCATATCTTTCTTTGTGTTCTTTTCATCCAGAAAAATACATTTTTTAAAAGTTCATATCTTGGGAAAAGGAACGACTAAGCAAATATCTTGCAAAAAATCAACTAAGATCTTGCAGATATGCTACTGGAAAAAGTATGCCATTCTATTATCCCTGAGGCATCTGGTGGGACCACTGTGAGATACAGGAAGCTGGACTAGATTGGTCATTGGCCTGATCCAGCAAGGCTCTTCTTATGTTCTTATGTTCACATTAAATGTTTTAACACACAATTCTTGACGTTGTCAGGCAACATTTTCATACATTTTCATACTTCATACTTTTCATACTTTCATGTTTCAAACAGAGCAATCCTACGTAAGGATCTGGCGGGCAGCCCACAGCCACCCATCGGATCCTGTTCCCCAGCAGCTAGGCTGCCGCCGGAGCAGAGGTCTACTCGGAGAAGGGGACGCTCGTCCCCTTCCCTGAATGTAAGTGGCGGGAGGCCTCCTCGGATTTCCGCCAGCAAAATCGCTGGTGGAAGCAGGAAGAGGTCGTGTAATGGCCCAGCCACCCGGCGGGGTCTGGGTTATTGCCGAAGCCATACTCCTCCCCTTCCCGTGCCGGCTGGGCCAATGGGTACCCTCCCTATACTGCCAATGGGTCCCCCCCTCCCGCCAGATCCTGACCTACCGGGTTTGGCAGCTTTCGGGGTGCTCTGCGTCGGCCTCCCTTGCTCTAGAGTCATCACGAACGTGCTTTACGGCACATTCGCGATGGCTTCGGGCGGCAGAACGCTCATTCCGCCCTCGAGTTCGTCAGGATTGTGCCGAAACATGAGTTCAAGTTGCAAAAATTAGATTATTGATTATGGGGCTGACATGAAATGCCACGCCCCAACCCCGTGATTTCACCATCCTATACACGGGTGGCAAAAGTGAGGAGTGTTTTGGAGATTGGTGGAGGGGCGGATGGGGGACGTGTGCAATAAAATTCCCATATAATGCTGTGTTATAAATTGCAAACCTGATCCCAGATTTTTATTCTTGCACTCCTGTGATTGCTGTTGGTTTGCTTGGTGTCTAGGCTGATGTTTAAATTGACCGTTTTATTCTTCATCATGCATTTTGTTTTGGCTTATGACTAAAACAAATAAAAATGAACCAAACTGATTTATTACTTCTTATTTATAAATTGTATACAAATAATATTAAAAAAACAACACCTGACATTGGTCATGCCCCCCCCTCTTCTGCTTTGCTCTACAGTTTAGAGTCTACACCACCAGCAAACTGCTCCATCAGCCTTTGGTCTCTGAATGGGATGTAAATAAAACACACATTTGTACACACTAATGTGCAAATGTTCTCTCTCTCTCTCTCTCTCTCTCTCTCTCTCTCTCTCTCTCTCTCTCTCTCTCTCTCTCTCTCTCTCATGTATTTGCAAATGCACACCTAGAAATCATTATACAAAATAGCCAAGGCAAAACGAGGAAAATAATTATTGCAGCTGATGGAGCAGAAACCCCATTACAGCTAAATTCTACTTCACAATACACCGTCCTGCCAGTTCAGAAGTAAATGCATTTTTTTCAACAACTGTAGCACACTTTATTAAATTAAGTTTTAAAATAGTTCACTCCCCCTCCCTTTTTCCTATCTCTCCCTGAGCTTTGTGGTCATTTTTTAAAAAAAAAAATCTTATGACTTTGTGTTGCAATTAATTTCGCACTGAAGAAAAGTCATCCATGTTAGATTGCAGTCCTACAATTTGCTTAATCTGAAACAGTGTGTAATGCTTGCCCAAGAGAGCTCTTTTGTAGAAAGCTTCACTTTCTAGAGATGTGTGGAAACTGTCCTTTTATGTCCATGGTTTCTCCCTTTTGCGCCCCAAGGCATAGAATACCTACTGAAACTCTACTGATATCCCTTTTAAGGCACTGTAAGTATAAATCAGATGTGCATCTGAATGCAAATCCAAAAGCAGGATCTTTCCATTGCTTTCAATTGGATATACCGATCATCCATCAGATACGTAACCTGGGTCACATAATTAAACTGTTAACTACTTTTTAAGGCTCTCTAATACTGAACTTGGAGAGCCAAGTCAAGTGGCTGCTGAACGACTGTTAAATGGAAGGGGCTTTTTGCCACAGGATGTGGTGATGGCACCTGGCCTAGATGCCTTTAAAAGGGGGTTGGATAGATTCATGGAGGAAAAGATCATCACAGGTTACAAGCCATAAGCAACCTCCTGGCTTTAGAAGTAGGTTTTCTCTGTGCCAGGTGCAAGGGAGTGACAACAGGAAACAGGTTATCTGTGCCAGGTGCAAGGGAGTGACAACAGGAAACAGGTTATCTTGTTGGTTGTGTACTCCCTGAGACATCTGGTGGGGCCACTGTGAGATACAGGAATCTGGACTAGATGGGCCTTTGGCCTGATCCAGCAAGGCTCTTCTGATGTTCTGATGTTCTTATGACACCATCCATCAGCAGCCAAAAGCGTTTGGTAGAAAAATGCAGCAATAGCTCTTAAGTTCAGTGGTGAGGCCAATGCAATGCAGATCTTATCCCCTTTCCCCAAAGTCACTCTCCAATGGACTCTGCAATCAGGTATGTATCTCAATTTACTTCCTTACCATACTACAGAAGGATGGACCCTTTCTTGATTCCATCTTTTGTGGCTCTGCAGCAAGGGAGTTTCAGGGTAGAAGCCTGTGTAGCTCAGAGTCCGAGTGGCTCACAGCCCAATCCTAGCTAAAAGAAGATGATCTCTGTTTGGTCAGACACGTATTTAGATCATATTACTATTTAGTATTTGACCGTCTCCTTCAAAGATCCAGAATCTCCTTTTCTGCAGCTCTGTTTCGTCACTTTCTTCATTGAATTACTCTAAAAGAGAAAATATATCTCCTTTTTTAAAAGTAATCATGCTTTATTTAAATGATTCTTTAGAAGGGAAATAAAAGGGGGATGTGGCAGGATTATCTTTTGCCTTGATTAGAAGGGATCTATTTATACAGATGCCTTTCTAAATTATGAATTCAATCATCAACCCAAAGATAAAGGTTGAGTTATAAAGACCCATGTTGATTTAATATCTGAGGATGAGACTTTAAGTCAAAAGCCCGAATGACATTAGAAGTGCTGGGTTTGAAACAGTGAGGCTTTGAAACTAAAGAGTACAGCAAATAAAACTGACAATGCATTTTAAAACAGAGAAGGGAATGAAGGAAAGAGAAGAAGGAGGAGGAGGAGGAGGAGGAGGAGGGATGATAGATAAATGCTATCTATCCATGAAAGCATCACCAAGTATTTTCGATCAAAACTGCTGCCTATTTGAAAGGAAATGCATCAAGGAAGTTTACTCTTCCAGGGTTACATGAATAATCTTGGTCTCCTTCGGTATGATAAATGAGTTGTGCCCATCCTTTCTTTTGAAACTTTAGAAATCGGTCCTATACTTACTTCCAGGATGCTTCCTCCTCTTCCCTGAAACTAGTGCATTCTCCAGCCAGGACTGGCTCCGCACGGAATGGCTCCTATGGCGAGGGTGCGGGGTCGCCTCGTGCCGGCTTGTAAACGGGACTTGGACGGGGCACAACTTACGGTACCGCCCCCACCGTAGCGACGCCTCTGGACTAGGCTATTGCCCAGCACCCACGGAATCACCTATGAGTCCCCTACAGTTCCTTTGTTTGCTTTGAAATATTTCTCCTTAATGGGGCCTCACATTTTCTTAGCTATCGAGTCCCCCAGCTCCTGTGTCAACACAAGCCTGCCTCAGTGAAACTATCCCGGCAGGACTGGAGAGATAACCTTGGTCATTGACCCTGTTATTGTACTTTCTGTGTCTTGTGCATTGTCAAATTGACAATATGCTTAGTGTCACGTTCCCCTCCGTCTTTTTTTCAGTGTGTGCGCGTGAATGCGTGAGACTCTCCAATGTAGTCACATGGTACCAACAAAAGCTGTTACCCAATTAGAGAACTCTTCATTGATTAATGTGTGCCTTTTAATTGATTAATCAATTTGGATACATTTGCATATGAATAAAATCACAATTCTGAAGAAAAAGGCATACTTTTTTATGCATGTATCACAGAAAGCCCTATCTTGACAGAGGCATTTCTTCCTGTGTGGGGAAGAGGGGAGGGGGTGCCTCATCTAAGATTTTGCCCTGTTACCCATCATTTTTGTATTCATTTGTTTATAAAATAACTTACATTTTTAAACCAAAAAAATCCGATGCCCAATTAATCTGTGGAAAATTTCTAATTGATTAAAGATTTTAATTGATTAATCCCGTCAAATAATTGGTGAAATGTTGCAGCCCTAATATCAGCTCTGAGCAGTAGGGATGCATTGGAGTTAGGGTTAGGGTTTGGGTTGAGCCAGCACAGGTGGAGGGTGGAAGCTGTATATACTGTCACTCTAATTCTGAGCTCTACTCTGTGCATCCTCATCAGCTGAGGTGTAGCAGGTGTCTCCTAGGAGCAGAACACTTTCAGTTGTAGTCCCAAATGTGCAGAATGTTTCCCTAGGGAGGCCCACCAGGTCCTGATGCTAGTTTTTATTTCATTTTTTAAAATTGCAAATTGAACAATGATGGACATCAGTGGTGTCGCTGGAGGTGGGGTGGAATGCTAAGTTCTGCACCGCGCTGACCCTGCGTTACTCACCAGCATGAGGTGACCCCGCCCCCTCGCCTTCGGAGCCATTCAGTGGGGCGAAACAACGCGCAAGGAGTTTCCTGCTTGTTGCCTTCGCCACACTGAATGGCTCCGAAGGCGAGGGGGCGGGGTCGCCTCGTGCTGGTGAGTAATGGAGGGTCAGCGCGGTGCGAAACGTAGCGTTCCGTCCCACCTCCAGCGACGCTACTGATAGTGGACATTTTTGTTTTTCTGTTTTGCTTGCATTTTGATATTGTACAGTTTTATGCCATGTCTTCCTGTAAACTACTTTGGTTAATAACAAAGAATGCATTTGGGATGTGCCAAGGGTGTGCCAGCTGTTGTCCATTAGAGCCAAGAGAGTTTGGGGTCTTCTCTAATCTCTGGGGATCACCCTCCTGCCATTCAAATAAGGGCACAAGAGACATGGCACAAAGAAAGGCGTCAGAGAAGGCCACAACAGAAATGGGCATATCATGTCCTCCCTCAACTCTCTCCTCTTGGAGAATCTCAGCATAGGGTTTATGATTCTGTAATTCTGTCTAATCTAGATACAGTGGCAACTAGGCAGGACTGTGTAACTGCTATGGTTAACATGCTGCTGGAGCTTGATAAATGTCAAGTAGCAAAAATCAAGAAGGGAAAGAAATTGCAAAGAAGAAGAGTGAGATGCAGATCTGATCCTGAATAAACAGACACGTTTTCCTTCCTGTTGGCTGCCAGATCTAAGGAAAGATCCAGCCTTTGGCGTTTAAGTCATCAGTACTTTGGGTAACTCCATATAAAAGGGTTACTAAGTAAAACCTCTGCATTTGCTTTTCAAGGAACATTAGATATTGTGCATGAAAGGGCCTATTAGTTCTGCTTTTCCAATTTTCAACAGGGTGACATTATGAACAATGATAGGTTTTACAGACTTACTAAAACGTCTTATTGTCCTCCTTGACGAGCCCTGCCAAGCTGCTGAACGCTGTCTCCCCGTTAGCAGCACAGTCGCCAAGAGCAGGGAACGTCCGTGAGAAGCCGCTCGAGGCGGAGGGGATTAGTACAGGTTAGAGAAGCGCAACTCCGTGTATCAGCTCGTGCGAGGATGTCGCAGTTCGATTCGGAGCATCCATCAGTCACACGACTCCCCATTCTTTTTAGCAGCGAGTCTGTCTGCCACCTGATCCAGCCTCAATGGCAAGCCATTCTCTGGACTCTGAAGGTATTTGCTTTCTCGGCCCCAGTACCAAGGTGGCAGGATTGAAATGACCTTGGACAAGATGATACCTCTGTGTGAAGAAGTCGGTTCCTCTTCTTTATGCAACAGAATCTGCTCTGTTAAGTTGACTGACAAAAGTCAAAGCCATTCAGAAGAAGAGGGGAAATGCCTTGATTTTAATATTTCCTTTCCAACTCAGAGGATCTTTCTTTCTTTCTTTCTTTTCTTTTCCCAGGTAGATTGCATGACACAAATATTTATGAATGTCAGATGGTAGAATCCTATAGCATTTGCTTAGCGGATGTGCTTCTTAATGAATTCCGCTATGCACAAGGGACCGGGGCTTTAATGAATAGGTCACTGTGAATTCTCGAGATGGCTGTCACTTTGAGATATGAGAATCATTTCTCTTTAGCAAAGAAGATCTTGGATATGTGCATATTTAGGGGGCTCCATTTTCCAATACTTGAGAGCTTGCAAGAATGATTTGGCAGCAGAGGCAAAAGTCAAGCGATTCGGGGTCACACGTTAGAAATCTTGAAAGAACAAACTTGCTTTGGAGGGACACCTTGGGGGCTTTGTTCTGTACCATGTGTTTCCTTCCAAGGAGAAGTGACCTGGAACCAGAACTAAAACGAATGTGGGGAAAGGGATTTCCCAGAGCCTATACAAAGGATTTTGGGGTAGGGGGGTCCAAAAAAGCTTAGTTACTGTCCACGCTGACATAAGCATGAAGCACCCCTTGGGTAGCTGTTGAGGGCCTAGTGCCCTGAGGGGTCCATCACTGATACCTGCACTGCCCCCAGAGAAGATAGGGCCCAACCCTTCACTACCTAAGTGGGCCTCCTTACTGTGGTGGTTGTGGTTGTGGCTTTCAGCTGCAGCAGTGACCATATTCTAACTGGTAGCTGCCCCCTCCCCTGTTTTTTTCCTTTGGAATGCCATGCCCACATAACCCTGTGCAGCTAATTAGAATGCTGTTGTTGTTTCCTATTGGCCCACCATAGAAGAAACCCATGTCTGTTGCCATGGTAAGGGGAAGGTTCTGCCTTTCTGGTGGTAGTGGGAATAAGCGAAGCCCATATCCACCACCATAGCAAGGGGAGGGCTGAGGTCGGAGGGACCTCACCTTGCTGAGGGCATCCGCAAATCTGGGACTGTCCTTTTCACTGCCAGGTTCCTCCTCCTTCTCCTCCTCCTCTTCCACCACCCACCACCACCATCCACACTTCGGCAGCCCTGCACAGAGGAGAGGATCCCACCACCCCTGCCCCTGATCTACCACCTGCAGTTGATGAGGGCAGAAAGAACAAAATTCTCTCAGTATCCTTTAAAAGAAAACAGAGTCGCAGTTGAACCATTAAGGAGCCTTTCCCAATCGGAATACCCATCCTGCTTATGGCAAAGCTCGTGGGAAGACAGGACACTGTAGGTCAGCTATAATCGTATCTTGGTTGCTTATTCTGCAAAATGAGATATGGAAATATTAATCCTCGAAGGAAATTACAGCCAGTGGTGGTGCCAGGTTGCTGGGGCCCTAGGGCAGAGCCTACCACAGCGTCCTCATGGCACTTCCTGCCTACCCCGAAGTCTCATAATGAAAGAGCTGGCCCAACCAGGCAGATCCTCTGATAGGCATAGGGCATAGGCTCTTGATCACTGCCTGAATGACTCACCAGGGCCGGCCCAGCCATGAGCCATGAGGCTGGGTCAGGGGGCAGGCTAGCAAGGACTGTGCCAGTTGACAATGTGCCAATTGACCTTATTAAAAGGGGATTGGACAGATTTATGGAGGAAAAGTCCATCACAGCTTACAAGCCATGATGGGGATAAGCAACCTCCTGGTTGGTAGGTTTTCTCTGTCAAGGGAGTGGCAACAGGATACAGGTGTCTTGTGTGCTCCCTAAGGCATCTGGTGGGGCCACTGTGTGATACAGGAAGCTGGACTAGATGGGCCTCTGGCCTGATCCAGCAGGGCTCTTCTGATGTTCTTATGTTCAGGTGAGAGAATGATGGAAAGACGTTTTGAATGTACACATCATCATTTGTGCTACTTCACATGCATGAAAGCATTGCTAAGGCATGAAAAATAGTTTTGTGTGCTGTCTGTCCTACTAAATCAGGGCTCATGGAATTGGCTCCAGATTTCTCTAGACACCAGGAGAAGGAACTGGACAGAGCTCCTTTTTCTGCTGCAGTAGGACCCTGCCCCCCCATATGTGCAGTTCTCCGGGGCTGATATTTTGACCTTCTATCTCTGCCTCCTGCTTCTTTCCTGGCACCAACTGGAATGCCTCTTCCTTGCCCTTCAGCCATTGCTGAGTTTGAACCTGCTGCTGCTCGCTGACAGTGAGTCCCTAGGAGCCCTTAGTTCTTGGTCTGATGAGAGCAGTGTGGTACCATGGACAGCACCAGCTTCTGCCAACAAGGGAAGTTGGCAGAGTCGGAAGCAGCAGCCCTGATATGTTCCCTACTGGGGTCCAGGTCTCAGCAGATGCGGATTCCCACCCCCAAGCCTGGCTCATCTTCTTCTCTTGCTGAGCGCTACTTCGTCCGGTCTCAGGATGCATCTTTTATTTTTGCTTAAAGACCGTTTTGATTCCAAAGAAAAAGGATGCTTTCTTAAAGTAATAGTGACATGCCATGCCTTAATCCACTCCCATGACTGTGGCAATAAAGTGAGAAATGAAATCAGGGATGGTTTCAAAATAACGAGTACATATCTCATCTAGATACATGCACATCCTCCCGCAGAAGAAATCTATTCCTTAGGAGTGCAGTCTTTAAAGTGGCACCACTACAAAACAATTTTCTTGTTTCAATAACAGCAAAGCAGAAGCACTTCCATAAACATGATGAGAGGAGGGGGGGGCTAAGTGCTTTGCTAATGCAGAAGGCCACAGAAGTAGAATCCCAGCATTCCCCAATTCACCAAATAATGTACACAGCTCAGGTGCCCGGGAGACATCCTTCCCGTCCCGAGGTGTGGGGGCTGCTCCTCGGTGACTGCTGGGTGGAGGATTAAATGTCTTTGTCTCCAGAAATTGCACAAGTCTTCCCAAAATGCTTTCAACTTCTCTCAAATTTCCTCCATTTGGGGTGTTTCTCGTGGACTCAGCAGTGCTCTGGTGCTGATGGTGGGGTGCTGATTCTGAGAGGGAGACTCGGATGGGGCTGCCTGCATGGAACTGCCCCTGAAGATGGTTCTGAGCATCGGACAAGATCTTGGTAGGAGAAAACCTGTCTGCAGAAATTACAGTCTTATACCCATTGCACCTTTTTGGAGGTGGTGTCCTACCCATGACTGTCCCTCACTTGAGAGATACATTAGGCTCCCACACTGGCTGTTTTTAAACAAGTTATACAAACGTTTTCATTTTGCAGCGAAAACTTTTACCCACGATTTTTTCTTTCTTTTAACACTACAGTTGCATCTGAATATTCTTCAAATCTGGTTAAGCTGCACACCAGAATGAGAAACGATGATTTGAAAATCAGGTTTGTTGCCCCAACTCTATCCCCTCCCCCCCCCCGCCGCCAGCATAACTAGTGTTGTACTGGCAGAGGCTGCTTTACGGCTGCCATAAAGCGGCCTCCATCAACGAGCACAGTGGGGCCACTGATGGGGAGGCCACAGTGGCCTCCCTCTTCCTGGTGGGCCCACAGACACCCATCAGAGCAGGTAAGCCCGCACAGGAGGTTGGAGGGAGGCGGGAAGGGGGTTGAATGGGATGGGGGTGAAATGGGGAGGCGTGGGCAGAATGGGGCAGTGGCGGGGCAGGGAAGAGGGCAAATCAGGCCCATGAGAGGGTGGGATCGGCGGTGGCAATGCACACAATGCCCTTCCTGGACCTGATGTGACTTCACAGAGCAATGCAGACCTGCACCAACGATTGAGTTGCCCCATAGCAGCTGCTGGGGCTTACCCTGGGGCCAGGGGACAAATGTCCACTTACCCTAAGGAGACCTCCAGCATAATAACCTTCCCTGTGGGATGCAGCAGAAAACGCACGGGGGATTTAGGTAGGATTGGGTTGCCCATTAACCATGGGTCAGTGTCTCTCCTGTAAACCGAACGTTGGCTAAGGCAAGCATCTCTGCTTGCAAGGCTACAAACAGTTTTCACTGGTATGTCCATGTATATGTATTGTTGGTGTGGGGCAGAATTTAGCTTTGAAAGTGATGTTGTGGTTTCAGTTCATGTTTGGGATATTAACCAGAGTGAAGGCAACAAAGACTCGTTAGTGCTGACAGAGCTAAGCATGCTGTTTTTGATCGAAATTTACCATTGCATGTGCAGAAGAGGATTCATACAAGGAGAGTTGCATTTACGGAAAACATCCTGATCAGGGCTTGTCTGGGGTTTGAACCCAGGACCTTCTGCACCTTAGGCTAGAATCACACTCCTAGACCCCACTATAGGAGCAATACTGAGCGATGTGACCACATCACTCACAGCGCAATCCTATCCAACTTACACCACCGGTGTAACCAGCAGTGCAGCGAGAATGGGAGGCCCCAGAATGGAAAGGGGATTCAAATCCTCTCCATTGGGGGATTCAAAGGGGATTTAAATTTCCCCTCCCCGCCAAAGCCTCCTATCCTGCCCTCCCCCACTGGTTACACTGGTGGTGTAAGTTGGATAGGATTGCGCAGTCGGTCTTCCTCTTACAGTGGGCCAGAGCAGGTGCATTGTCGACAATAATATATACATTGTGTATGTACCTCTAAGAATTTTTAGAAGAGAAAATATTTGCAATATTTGCAGCTGTGGGGGCTTCTCTCTCTCTCTCTCTCTCTCTCTCTCTCTCTCTCTCTCTCTCTCTCTCTCTCTCTCTCTCTCTCTCTCTCTCTCTCAGCTTGATGCTCAGTGTCAATGACCCAGCTCAGCAGTCCCTCCACCCATCAGGAGGAAGAAGGTGTGTGGTGGTGGACAGAAATGAGGAAAGAGTGGAGGAAATTGCACCTAATTATAATGTGCCTGGACTCGGCAGGCTAGTCAAAATGGTGGGTCAGATGCAATCCATGCACCATTGTTTGGGGATGCCTGCCCTAGACCGACAAGAGTCATTGACCTCATTGAGACGAGGGTCCTGTCAGTCAGAAATTCTGTACATTATTTTATGAACAGCGTTAATATATTTCCACCCCCTTTTTGACTTGCACGTGGCCTTTTCATGGCTTTCTCTCCCAACAAAAGCTTGTTGTTGCCTTTCGGACCATCTTTCTGAGACCATTCACACCGCAAGGATGCTGACTCTGCTTCTAAAGCATTGTTCATCCCATTTCCTTTGAACTTTAAAGCTTCTATTTCCCCCCCCCCCTCTTTTTCTAAGAGCTGAGATAACAGGATCTACAGTGTGAGATCAAGCTTAGGAATCACAGCTTGAAATGCCCATCCAGGTGAAGTCATGCAGAAAATGAAACATATCTGGCAGAACAAGACTGTGGCCGGAGTGACAAGGTGATGTCAAGGAAAAGGGCAACACGGAATGTCCACAAGACAGGAAAGGGCTCCCTGGGGTGGCTGGGAGGGGAGAGGGCAGGCAGGGGTGAGGAGAGTGAAGAGTTAAATGTTTGTCCAGCACATCCAAAACTGTAGTGGATGTACAGTCCCCTGAACAATATTTCTCTGCTGCTTCTCCTTGCTTATATCTGGAGCCACTGTGCTTGGTGGAAGTCCATTCACACCCAATGGGACACAGGGCCAAGAGTCAGGCTTTGTGCTCTTCTCCACTCGGGCAAGACCAGAAGGCCCCAGGCTCAATTACTGGCGACTTCAAGTAGGGGCTGAGAAAGATCCCCACCTGAACCCTGGAAAGCTGCTGCCAATCGAGGCAGGAAGCAGACAGCATTTCCTGTGTTCTCTGACACCCACAGGCCCTTTTCATGTGGTCTGTCTGCCTCCAAGAAATGTGACTGGATCACATGATCAGTGCCATGCATTCTGGGGGCTTGGCCTGGGAACCTTGGGGCAGGGGGTGAGCACAGTCTGCACATGCAGATGCGGTGGTAGAGTCCTGCAGGGTAGGATAGACTGTACCAGTTCAGATGACAGATGGAGGAGTGACATCAGGGAAAAGGGGGGAAACATTTCATCTCTGCAGTGCCTCTCTGTCTCCAGTGACACTCAGGGCCCTCTGCATTTAAAGGGAAATGGAAAAAAAAAGTAGATTGGGAGATCTGATGATGGGTTTCCTGGTCCCTGTATCTGGAGTCTGTGATGTCCTTCTGCTCATGTATTTTCATTGTGACCAATCTGCACCAGTACGTTGGAACCGTCTCTTCAGACGTGTGACCCAGTAAGTCTTTTATTCCCTTTCCTCCTAAGGTATGTACAAAACACACAGATATGCATATGAACTTGGGGCTGAGTGCCTGCCAGAAGAGCAGGGGCCAGACCAGTCATGTGGTTATTTGTTGGACTGATGGCCAGGGGCCTCAGATCCACAGGTTGGTAAGGATAAGGTGAGACATCACCCTCCCCTCTTAATTGATCTACGGAACCCTGCCTGCACCCAGTGTTAATGGACCACATCAGCTCCAAATTTAAATCAGCTCCAAATTTGAGAATAAAACGGCCAATATCATTCTGCCTTTGTACAAATCGATGGTAAGGCCACATCTGGAGTATTGTGTCCAGTTCTGGTCACCACACCTCAAAAAGGATATAGTTGAATTGGAAAAGGTGCAGAAAAGAACGACCAGAATGATTCGTGGGCTGGAGCACCTCCCTTACGAGGAAAGGCTACAGTGTCTGGGGCTTTTCAGCCTAGAAAAAAGGCGCATGAGGGGGGACATGATTGAGACTTATAAAATTATGCATGGGATGGAGAGAGTGGATAGAGGGAAATTCTTCTCCCTCTCGCACAACACCAGAACCAGGGGACATGTACTAAAATTGAGTGGAGGGAGAGTTAGAACAGACAAAAGAAAATATTTCTTTACCCAGCGTGTAATTCATCTGTGGAACTCCTTGCCACAGGATGTGGTGATGGCATCTGGCCTAGATGCCTTTAAAAGGGGTTTGGACAGATTCATGGAGGAAAAGACCATCACAGGTTACAAGCCATAAGCAACCTCCTGGTTTTTAGAAGTGGGTTTTCTCTGTGCCAGGTGCAAGGGAGTGTCAACGGGAAACAGGTTATCTTGTTGTCTTGTGCTCCCTGAGGCATCTGGTGGGGCCACTGTGTGACACAGGAAGCTGGACTAGATGGGCTTTTGGCCTGATCCAGCAGGGCTCTTCTTATGTTCTTAAATTGAGTTTACTAGCTCTGAATTCGAATATCCTGCTGGAAGAGCAGATTGTGATCTTGGGACCCCAGCCAATGTGTCCCTCTAAGGCGCATGGCCGAGTGGCCATGCAGCCTCCCTGCTGAGCTCGGTGTAGCGCAGAGCTCGGCAATCCAGATGTGCAGCAATGATGTGATGACTTCACCGCTGAACGCCTGGAGGTGGCGGCATGATGAGTCGCGATGCAGCACAGCTGCCGGAGGATCCATGCACTTGTGCGCACCCCTTAGAGAGAACATTGACCACAGCCACTGTCTGGGAGCTCCAGACTTGAGGAAAAACCAGTATAGCAACACAAAAGAAGGATACCCGATGCCTTTCCCACTCATCTCCCCAATTTTCTTCTTTTTTCCTCTTTTCCTGCTTCTAACCTGGGTCTCCTTAGGAAACCAACCTAATCTCCCTATGTTCTTTCTCCCCCTTCTTGCTCTGCCCCTGTTTTAAGGAGTTCCTTTCTCCTCTCTCTTCCATCTCGTTTTCTTCTGAGCAACAGCTTACACCTAGGGCTCAGTTACGAGTGAATACAGTTGGACCTCGGTATCCATGGGGTTCCATACCGAACCCCCCACACATACACACACACATGGATACTGAAATCCACGTAAAGCGAAATCACTTTAGCATGAATATGGGAACCACTGTAAAAACCTTTTAAAAAAGGGTTAAAAATAGCATTCCTTACCTTTTTGCTGGCAAACCGCTCTGTTTGCAGGGCTGTAAGTGAAATCGTGCTCCTACAGCCTTGTCCGGGTAGCACGACGCCCCCCCTCTCTTCCCCAGGCTCGCCCAAATGCATTCTGGGGTGACCTTGGAGAAGGGAGGAGGGAAGTCAAGCAACCAGGAAGAGGCTGCAGGAGTGCAATTCCACTGTCTACAGCCCTGCAAACAGAGTGGTTTGCCAGCAAAAAGGTAAGCAATGCTATTTTTTAAGGTTTTCTCAGTGGCCATCCATGTTGAGACAAATCTGCGGATGCTGGATCCGCGGATAGCGAGGGCCAACTGTAGTTAAAAATAGTTTTCCCCTGTCTAACCATAGAGACTGAACGAGCAAGTCCAGCTGGCACCCCTTTTGATTTCTTTTATTTTTGTCAGTAAAATAAATCTGCTTTGTTGCACCTTTCATCCACGTCTCCCTCTTCCTTTCCCCATCTGATCGCATAGCTGCGCCAGTGACCGCTACACATAATTCCTTCCCCCCAGTGTTCATTTTTTTTTAAAGCACGGTGCTGGGCACTAGACAGCAAACCCTCCATGCTGCCTGACAAGCCAACCCTACCCTTCAGGAGAGCTTCCAGCGTAAAGAGCTTCCAACCCTACTCAAGAAACAGAGAGAGGACAAGACACCATTTTTGTTCTTATATCAAACGTCAGAAATAGCGTAATTCTTCGGCGCTTCAATAAACATATGTCGCTGTCCTTTTCTTTTTCCCCTCATTGCCACATATCAGAAAGGAGACAGATTCTTCTGAAGAGCCTACTGAAAAGTGGGAGGGACCAATCTAGGACATCTTGTTTATTTGGGTTTATTTTTTTTTAATAAATCATTAAAATTGACTCTGTCCTCTCTCTCTCACTTTTTCTACACAGCATCTGCCATTGTCAAGCTGTTACATTCTTTCAGCATGTGAGGCTATGAAACAGGTTTTTTTTCCCCGTTTTTTTAAATGACAGCTTGCTTTTATTCGGAGACAGATCTTAATGGAAAAAGCACACTCTTCTTAACCCTACTTTTTTCTCCCCCCCTGCAACCCCCCACAGCCTTTGCAAATATTTTTACATCATATCAATTGCCTGCAGAGATTCAGGGCTGCGCACACAACTTCACTGCTTGCACTGGCCACTTTTTCAATTATAGGACTTCTTCGGCCCCAGCAGGAATTCAACCCGGGTTCCATTTGGAGCACAATGACTTTCAGAATTGATTTATTTACTTACTGTCCTGCCCTTCAGTTTGAAAACAACACTTTCAGGGTGGCTCACGGTTTATAAATGAAATAACAAAACAACAATGACAAAATGATAGCAAAATCAACCGACACACCAAAAGTGTACCAGCATTAATCAGATCTCACAGAGGACTGGAAGCAAATTAAAAGGCAGGTTGAAAGGCAGCCTGAGCAAACAGAGGCATCTTTGCCTAGCGCTGGAAAGGCCTCACGCTGGGCCAGGCGCGTCTCTCTAGGAACAGGATTCTCCGAGTGGGGTGCATCATTGTAAAGACTATTCCCGGGTTAGGGTTAAGGTTAGGGTTCAGGTTAGCTAGCCTCCTTGTCTCCAAAGTTTTCCAGTGCAGAGCTTCTGAAGATGACCGCAGTGTTTGGCAAATTCATGTGGCAGGTGTGGGTCCTTTTGAGAGGTATTTTTACTTACCTGCCACTGAGATCCACCACCTCCTGCCCCTGAACCACCCCTGTCTTCCCTGCTCCCTGCCCTGCTCCTCCCCTGAACCTCCCCAGGATTTGTTCCCTATTGGCGGCCGGGGGGGGGGGGCCTCTTGTCTCATCCAGAAGCAGCATCCAAGGTGAACCTCCATGAACATCTGGTGGAACGAATCCACCAAATATGTCGGAACAGAACAATGCAGCCCCTTCTTTTCCTACTGATGATTTTGACGCTGCTTTGTTGTTATCATTATCAAACATCAAGGAACCTTCATTTTAAGATGACGTTTTAAGGGCTCAGTCCTATAGAGGGCCTACAGCAGCTGATTTGGAGATCCACTGCCGTACGTCATAAATGGCGCGAGGCTCAGTGTGCCCACCAGAGATGAACCCAGCCCACATCTGAGCAGGTAAGATGTCGGTGGGTCATAGCCGGTTCAGGGGAGGATCAGGGCAGGGAGCAGGGAGGACAGGGGTGGTTCGGGGGCAGGAGGTGGTGGATCTCAGTGGCAGGTAAGTAAAAATACCTCTTTTTCATTCGAAAGCTTTCATGGCCAGCAGATATAGTTAGAGAAACAGGTAGTACGGGTAACGCAGCCATATCTAAGTAAAAACATACTGACAGCATGTTTCCCTAACCTCTGAAGTTCAAAACAACGAAGCAAGACGCCGAGAACTATAACATCTCTCATTCCTTTTTGGGATTGCCCCAGAAGATGTGTCCAGATTAGGACACGAAACGTTGGGCTCACTTGTCCAGCCGTGGTTTCTTAATAATTTCTGTTTGTCCGGGAATACATCATTAAACCCAGATAAAATAGTCATTGTTTTTAAACCTCAGTCGGATTGCTGTGTTTTTACTTAGATATGGCTGCGTTACCCGTACTACCTGTTTCTCTAAAAATACCTCTCCCAGGCCATCTGGTCACTCCCCCCCCCAGCATGCAGCACATGCTCCGTCAGCACAGCTGCATAGGATAAAATGGTGGGGGATTGGATTGGGCTGTCTAGTGCTTTCGATTTTTGCAACGGCCATAAAGTGGACTGCATTGCTGAAACATGTGTTCCGTGGAGGCAGCATTGGGCCGAAAATGTCTTGCCTTTCTGATGAATAGAATGTTCCAATGTCTTATAATAGTAGAATACTTTTTTTTTTTTTTTGCTCCATAAACAGGGATTCCAATGTTGGTGTAATTTGTACAGCCCCATAAGTGTACATGATGCATTGGAGTAGACAAGCAGATGAGACAGACCCCTGCCCCAAGGAACCCACAATCACAGAGCAGTTCTAACAGTGCAATCCTATCTAACATGCCACCAGTGTAACCAGTGGTGCAGCGAAAACGGGAGGTCCCAGAATGGAAAGGGAATTCAAATCCCCTCCAAAGGGGGATTCAATGGGGAATTGAATCCCCTTTCCGTTCTGGAGCCTCCCGTTCTTGCTGCACCGTTGGTTATACCGGTGGCGTGAGTTAGATAGGATTGCACTGTCAGGATTGCAATGCTACAGCAGAGCCCATAACGATTGCAGGAGCAGGAATGCCAGCGAGGAGACACTTCCATCCCTCTTCCTAACTGGCGCTTAGTCTGCTCCCCTCTGGGGAAGTGGAGAAGACTGCGGTTCTGACAACCGAGCAGAGCATGGGGAATGCTGCAGCTTTTGGCTGCAGCAGATCAGTTGTGCCCAGGGGCACCTCTCCGGAGGGGAGACGTTGCTGAGGAGCCTGGCAGCCTTGCCCAAGTGAGGCATTTCCTTGAAGCAAAGGGGTTTAAGGCCAAGCAACGTGTTACATTAAGCCCATCACGAAGGGACAGGCTCAAAAGTGGAACCCTCCCTTTTTTCATAAGAAATAGCTGTGCCTGTGCCAGACCCCCAAATGGCAAGACCACAGTACACAGGGAGCCAAGAGGGAATTCAGGAGATCTCCCAGTACCATTCATGACAGTTCTTCGCAAGACCCCAAACTGTTCCAGTCATTCTCCAAACTAAACACGAGTCCAGAATCAGAACACATCATTCTACCAACTCATCCTGCCTTCGCGTGTAGATTGGCTCTTGGTTTGCATCAAATGCTTACTGACGTTTTTGCAGTGGCATGCAATACACATCGTTTCCCCCTGGCCCCCTCCCCACCTCTTCCATTTGGAGAAAGTACAGTACAAGAGCATAATGAAATGTAAGCAGCCCAAACTAAATAGTAGCACTGAAGTTGATAATGTTGCACTATATCAAGCAAAATACACCTATTTTTGCAGTAAGCGCCTGTCCTTATGGAAGCAAAAGGTTCTGAAAGCCATTTTAGCTGTAAGTAGTGTGTTTACGTATTATTCACAGTGGCAAATAACTGCAAAATGTCAGCATTTCAATTTGCTCTGAAGGATCTCCTTCAATTAGAAATCTAATTACCTGCTATAAAGGGGAGGGGACAATGATTCCCCCAGTGCAAGGATAAACAGAGTGTACTGTGACACTGAATGCAGAGTCGAGCTGGAATGTCTACCATATCTGAAAAACCACAAATGGTTTGTCCACATGTTATGTTGGACCCAGAACAGAATGTCTGACTGTCATGTGAATGATTGAACCTGAGTTTGTTTCACAGATCTACCTGTCTTGAATGGGACATGTGAAAAACTATACCCTGATAGTCTAATAATCATAGCCAGTAAAGAGCAGCCAAAGAATCTTCCCTTGACAGAGTAAGATCATGATGGGGGGGGGGGACTTTAATCTCTCAGCACTGTCCCAGTCTAGATCACACACACACACCCCATGGCTTCTACTTGCCAAAATGCTCCACCAGTGCCTGCTACGTTTCCTTGGCAATTGAATGGTGGTGGGAGAGGAGAGGATCCAGATGGAGACCATCTCAAGGGACAGGGTTAGAGCCCCCTCCCTTTTGCCTCAATCCTGATCAGGCAGGGGCAATTGGGCTCCTAGTTATCAAAGGAAATTGACGCACCTCAGGGCCAGGGCCACATGGCCCATCACAGGTAGGTTGGCTTTAAGAGCGACCCAGAGACATGTCCTTTGTCTTGTCTCATCCTCTTTTCCAAACACCTGAGCCCGCTGCCAGTACTGCGTCTCCTGGCAGTGAAAGGAATCACCCCTTACGTGAAGAAGGGATTTCGTATGTCTGCCTGGCATCTGCATCCTCTCAGTGTCACTAGAGGACCCTGAGTTTGAGTATGATGGAGAGGGGGGAGCCAAACTTCTCTCTACCTGCTTTCTCCATGCCATGCATAAATTCATATGCCTCTCAGTCCATTTCCCTGGCAAACAGCCCCAAATGCTTCATCCTCTTCTCAAAGGACCTCCAACTTCCTGATCTTTTTCGCTTGCTCTTTCCTGCATCTTTTCCAGCTCTGTGCCAGGAGGTCTTTGGCATCGTACATAGAGATTCATCAGCTCAGGTTTCTTAGCACCACCTAATTCTATGCAATTGTTTCAAATGACTTAACTTCAATATATGTTAAGGAGTTGTGCCTTGGGTCATTTATGCTAACAATGCTAATGTGTTCCCTTTATCATAATTACCTTAATTAGTATACATGCCATTACTAAATGCCCAATTCACATATAGAAATCTCTTCAAGCTCACTTGGCTCTTAAATAAATACAAAAGGAGAAGGGCCCGATCCACCCAGAAGTTCATTGACACGAACGGAATGCCTACCCAAGAATGAGTTCCTGAAGTTCTTTTACAGCCAATTTGTGCATTCAACAGAATCAAGTGTTAAAGCTTGTCTGGACTGTACTACATCAGGAAGCGGGTGGGAAATTTCAAGTTGAAATTCTTTCCAGTGGGGACAATGATGCCTCCTGAATGTAAATAAATAAATAAAAATAACATGGCAGAGAAAACCATATTCCCTGCCTAAAGAAGTTAGACATTTTGAAAAGTTCTGGAGGTTGGTGTCGACTGAGAAAAATGGATTGGCAGCACCAAATCTACAGCTTTTGAATCACAGTGGGAAACTACCTGTGATGGCCCAAAGTGGAATAGAACAGTGAGTTGTATGCTTTCTTCTCCAGGGTAGGTGCCTGTACTAAAGTGAGGAGGAGAGTCTGGCGATAGGGCCAGTCATGACCAGCACTGCCCAGAACCCCTTGCAGCAGCGACTTCCTGAACATGCACTCAGCCATGATGTCATCGCTGAACAACCTGGGAAGCTGGAACAACAACAGCTTTATAGCTTACCGCAAAGATGAAGAGGGGCAAACAGAAAACCCCCAGGACAGACAGAGCAGGGGTAGGGGGGGAAGAAAAAGGCCGGGGCCAGAGCAGAGGTGTTGTAGAGAAGGGGGGTTTATGGCCACCCTGAGTCCAGCACAGAACAAGGCCAGCAAACCGGCGTGCGCCACTCCCCCCTTGCTCCTTTCCCCCCCCAGCCTGGACAAGGAGGGGGGCACCCCCAAAACAAGGGGGACAACGGTAGACTGCCACCAGCTGGGGGCCTCCTAACTCCCCCCAAACCCCAGCTTCCGGGGGGGCTGCAGAGTACAGGACCGTGGGTCAAGTGACTCCCTGACCAAGGGCAGTCCAAATGACCCAACGTGAGAGAGAACAGGGTAGCGTGTGGCCAGCGTAAACTTTAGATTTAGCTTGGGTTGGTTCAAAGGAAAACCACAGTGTATAAAATAGAGTTGTTTTATTTAATTTAGACTATGCAAAAGGCATAGAAGAGACACAGGAATAAATAAGGCAGTAAACTGCTAAATACATAAGGCATACAACATACAGAAGAACAGAACAGAACACAAAAAAGAGATAACTCCTAAGCTTACCATTTCCCTAAAGAACTCACCAAAGATGGAATAAGGTTTTCAGCCATCCCAGGCAGGGATGCTGTGCAGGGGCCCACCCAGCCAGGCTTGGCTGGGAGGCATCAGGGCAGTTCAGCCCAGGAAGCCAACTCCACAAAATGCCATAACACGCAGGCAGTAAGTGAGAATGAGATGCTCCAAAATGGATTCTCAAAGGACGGTTTAAATACACTTTTGGGGATCAGGGGATGGACAAAGGCAGTTGACCAATCAAAGGATGACACACATTCAAACTCCTCATCCCCCTCCCAACTGAAAGAGTCTCATGATGTTTAACACAGGTGGTTGAAATAATGAGGGAACGACTAACCAACTCAGTTCCCATACAGATAAGACTCCCGAGGCAGGACAGAACCAAAACTGCAACTCATGGTCGCTGGACGCCTGCCAATCTCCAAGGCACTGCAACAAGCAGGCAGAGAATCCAAAAAACTGAGAAATCAAAATGGAGTCAGACCAAAGATATAGACAGCTCTTCACCGCAGGTGTCCCTAGAGTCAACTCCGCAGCTGCAAACAAAAAGCAGCCTTGGTGTGAAAAAAAATCCTGCCGCAGCTCCTCCTTGTGAGGAAATTGCAGTTGTTACCAGGGGACATTGCCTCCCCCCGCCTCTCCATAGCGATGCCACTGCATCAAGCCTCTACTTGAAGATCTCCAGAGATAGAGAACCCACCACTTTCCTTGGCAATGGGTTCCACTGTCGAACTGCTCTTACTGTCAAGAATTTCTTCCTGAATATTCAATCAGAATCTCTTCTCTTGCAGCTTAAGCCCACTAGATCTAGAGCTATTTAGAGAGCAGGACTCAGTCTAAAACATGAACATGCTATTTTTGTTTTCTTTTAAAAGTAACTTTGTGTTGTCCTTTTCCATGCCTCCTCCTCACTTCATAGCCTGGGGGATAACAAAGTGATAATTGACAGAGCAATCCTAAGTAAGGATCCAGCGGGTGGCCCAGGCCACCTGCCGGATCCTGTGCTTTGCCGCGGCCAGGCTGCCGTTTGGCCAGAGGTATACTCAGGGAAGGGGAAACTCGTCTCCTTCCTCGAGTGTCAATGCAGGCTTGGCCGATCGGCCTCCTCGGAGCAGGCCGTGTAATGGCCCAGCCGCCCGGCAGGGGACAAGATATGGCCGAAGACATCCCCCGCCCCCTTCCAGACCACAAATGGTTTGACCGGCTGGGACAATGGCCGGCCCCCCTCCCTCTACACCCGGACTGCCCCCCACCCACTGGATCCTTACCTGGGTCCAGCGGTGGCGAGGCAAGGGCTCTGTCAACAGAGCAGGAGAGGCCGGCCTCTGTGCCGGCCTTCCCTGCTCTCGAGTCGTCGCGAACGTGCCTTACAGCACATTTGCAACAGCTTCAGGCAGCGGAATGCTCGTTCCGTCACCCGAGGATTCACTAGGATTGCGCCTTGAAACATGTGCTGGGACTGGATTAGTGGAAAAGTTGAGAAAAGTTTTTCTTTTCTTTTCTTTTTAGTTACAGCTTAGTTACAGCTACAACAAAGGAGCTGCTTTTCAAGGGTTCACTTTGGCCAATTAAAATGCTTTCTCTTTTTTTAAACTTTAAAAGAAAATGTGAAGTTTCCAGGTATTAAAATTTAATAGGGAACATAAATTTCTTTCTTTTGTTGTTGTTGCAAAAGAATATTTTTCATTGACAAATGTTTAGTACCAAAGCAGATGGAAAGCTTATGAGCTATACTGGTAGGAAAGTTGGTGAAAGTTCTACCTGAGGTGGTAAAAAGAAATCTCATAGCACACTTAAAAAACAAAAAATCACATTACTTAGAGTTTGCAAAGCTCTTGGCAGCTGAAACCCTCTAGCCACAAAATAGATGGTATTTTATTTATTCTGTAACCTACCCTTCTTCTAAGCTGTTCAGAAGCACCTGACAAAATCAACAATCAAATCACTTTAACAAGGGGATTAGAGAAACAGCCCAGTCCTATCGCTGCCACGCCATAGACTGTAGCCAAGTCAAAACAGCACACACTGCATGGTGTGTGTGGGGGGGGGGGGGAAAGGGGCTGGGGCAAGGTGGGGCAGGCTGGAAAATCAGGGGTAGGAGCCATCATGTGCTTTTGCTGCCATGATCCACCTTCTCCAACTCGCTTCCAGTCCCCTGTCCTCCCCTCTCCTTGCCCCGAGGTGGTCCCAGGCACCACCCACAGACTGTCCCCTTCGCCAACTCACCTGGGCTGGTGGCGTATCCAGGCAATTCTGGCACACATAGAGAGTCATTTGCTCTTTCCGCCAGTGGTTCCATTGCCTGCAAAGGTAGCGCAATGTTTGTGCCATTGCAGGGTCATTTATGACAGCGGATTGATAGATCTACTGCTTTACAGACAGAAAGTTGCAGATTCAATCCTTGTTATCCCCAGGAAGGGGACTGGCAATTCCTCTCTGAAAGCCTGGAGAGTCAATGTCAACAGTCCTGAGCGAAATGGTCTGACTGGGTGAAACGTGGAAAGTTGCTTTCCACGAATACAGATAAAGACACACACACACACACACACCCAGTTCTCATCCTGGCTCCTCCTGAAACCATGAAGCTCCCCCGACTCTGCAGCGCATATGACTTTGGAGGGTCCACAGAGCTGGACTGCAGCCAAGGAGCTCCTGTGATTTCACAGAGAGCTCCTCAAAGTCAAGGCAAGGAAAAGTTAGGAGCCTCCTGAAGTGCAATTAAAACTAAACAAAGACATGAGTGTCGTCGTTATTAAAATGTAAATTCAATTGAAGCAGTGGTAGGTGGGTGAACTGAAGATGAGTCACTTGTGGTCCTTAACCAGATCAAAGCATCCCTTGACAAATATGATCAGCATATGCTTATTATTTATCCTTTCTGATGTATCTCGACCTTTAGGAAAGGGACTGAATGGTGTGTAAATGGAGCAGTAGATTGTACCCTGATTATGATATCAGAAGATACCAACACTTTCTTTTCTACCTAGAGTCAGCCATAGGTGTTTGTGTGTTTCAGAGGAGGAGGAGGGGACTCAGTACTGCAGTCCCACCTGCATAGCAGAGATAACCATCCTGCAGGTGCATATCTGCAAACTTCTGGAAACCCAGATTCAGACACTACTGACCTTAACTGGAGTTCAGATTTAGGAATGTTCCAAATAACTATGTGTGATGGCCGCACCCCCTTGGACGCTCCCTTAACAGGATTAAGCTGCTCCAGTGACTCATGCCGCCGCTTGAGTCTCACAGCCACCGCTTTGGGGGCTTGCGTCAGCTGCTGGACTGCCAGTGCAGGCCTCACACTAGGAATTTCTTCCCCTAAAGCAAGGGTGGGGAACTGGCGGCCCGCAGGCCGGATCCGGCCCCCGGAGTGATCCGGTCCAGCCCTTGCAAGCCTGGACCCGATTCCATTCAGTCCGGCCCACGCGGGCTCAGACCGGAGGCTCCGGAGGCCGCATTCACCTCACCCGACTTTTCAAACCCTCCCGGCTGTTAGAGACATGCGCAGAAACAGCCGGGTTGAGAAGGAGTCGCGCGGGAGGGAGAGCGGTGGGTGGGAGGGAGGTAAATTCGCGGGTGTGTGTGTGTAAATTTGCGGGGGGGGGGGGAACGGTCGGCCTACTGGCCGGCCCGCAACACATTTTCCCTATGGGAAAATGGCTCCCCACCGCAAATAGGTTCCCCACCCCTGCCCTAAAGCAAAACACAAAAACAAAAAGAACTATTGCATACATGCTGTGGGGAGACATCTGTCCCAACAGGAAACAAGACTAGGAGGCCAATCCTTTCCCCTGCCACTTCATAGCATGCAGCTGCACCAAAGGTGCATGCACTGCATGCTACTGGGGGGAGGGGGGACCAGAAGGCCAACAAGAGGTAAGCAAACTTTCTTACTCACTCCTTGGTACACCTTCTGGCCATCTATATAGCTGGCATAGGTCCGAGGAGAGCCAACAGATGAGGCAGGCCCAAAAATGGGGAGAAGATCCGGCATGCACAACTGCCATTGGATCCACCCCTCCCCTCCTCTGACGCACCCCCAGTTCCTCCCCTAAAATGCCCCGTTACTCACCTCCCTGACCACTGACCACCCCCACCCCCACCAATGTACCTCCTTCAGCAGTGCTTGGGTATTCTGATGGCATGTGCACGTGGTCACCAGCTATTCACACTGGTGGCCCCATTGTGCGTGCTATAGCAGCATCTGCAGTGCCAACGGAGAGGGCCTTCCACTGACATAATGTTAATTCCGTCCGTGGAAAGGAACAGTGCAATCCTAGGTGTATCTACTCGGGAGTACGTTCCACTGTATTAAATAGGGCTTAGTCCCAGGAAAGTGTGCAAGGAAATATTATCTTCGAATATTATCAGTATCCACAGTCCTGAGCCAAATGGTCTGACTTGGTGTAAAGCTCCTTCGACTATTATCCTCGGATTGCATCAACAGACACCCCATGGTTAATTGCTCAAGCTGCCGTGCAATTCCGTCAGCTGCTCATGGAAGCCAGCCAGCTGCACAGTCAATTGAAATGGATTACAATGGCTTGTACAGTGGACCATAAGATTGACAGCACAATCCTATCCATGCGGTAGGCTGGTGGGCCCCCAGGTCTGCCATCCTGGCAGCTTCCCCACCAGTCTGTGGAGAGCTGCCTTCAGTGCATAGGCCTGAAGACCGCGCACCCCCAGTGGCTTCTCGCAGATTGGCCGCTGACACAGTTTTGGTGTCGGGGTGCGTGCGGATAGGGCCAGGGCAGGGGCAGATCTGGGCCTGACACACCCCCTACGGCACTACAGATCTATTCCAGCGAGAGCCATAGGGGACCAGGTCATGGCCAGTCATGGTCATGGTAAGTCATTTTTTTTCCTTTACATATCCTGCCCAACCAGCCTGGTCCTCTGCTGGCATACAGGATACAGTGGCCACTACACTGGTAGCCCTGCATTCTGCATGCCAGCTTAGGATAGAATTGGGCCATTGGTATGCTTGCACAAAGGGCATTTTTTTTAATGTCCCATGTCTATATACCACTGGCTTAGTCCAGACAATCCAACACATGGTTTGGTTTGTCGGCTCATGAACTAATGAAGAAGGCTCCTCTTCCATGACCAGCTAAAATGCAAAGCGCCTTGAGTTGTTTAGCCACAGTTTCCTGTGATGTCCAAGCTGGGAATTTGTGGTTGAAATACTGCCTTCAAACCAGAATCAAAACATGGTTTGATATCCTGGTTTGTAGACTGTACATTAACTACAATTCCCCAGTTTGGATGTCCTAAGAAACTGTTTTGACAAACCAGGAAGCTTTGCATTTGGCCAGAAATGCAAGGGAAGGACAAAGGGGAACACAAAAGGTGAGATGAAACAAAATAACTAAGCCAATGGAATATTTTAATGTAGGTGTATCAATATAATGGCTTCCTTAAACCAAGGCTCCTACCTGTCCACAGTTCTTCAAGCAGCATTTTCCCTTCGGGTCCTCACAAGTCTTTCCTGACAGCCCGCACTCTTAACAATCCCTACCCATTGGTCATGAATGATCATTTCTCATGGGCCACTCTCCCTGGCTTCGCAGAACCAACCGCACATCGAGTCCCCTACTACCACCAATTCCTCTATCTATTTCTCCCCAGCTAGTTCCATCTATAGAACTCTGTAGAGGAGTTCTGTCTGTCTCCCCCCAGCTTAGTAAGAATGGTGTGTTTATGTCTCCCCTTTTTTTTCAGCCCCTCATAACTCTCACTCAGTCCTCATAACTGTGTTTCATAACATTGTTACTGGTAACACAATAAGCAGCTCTCAACATAAATCTGCATTACCATACAACATATCGCTTCTCGTTGTCACAGCGTCCAATGGCTGCAGCAATTATCAATGCTGTGGCAGTGGCCGTTGCTAGTGCCAACAGCACGGATGCCCAATGGAGAGCTGTCCTTAGCCCCTCCATCTGGTCTTGGCAATGGACGATGTCAACAGGCTGAGATGGAAAATGTCCTTGAGGTGTAGCTTCCTCTCTGGTCATTCATGTTTCCTATTCCAGCCGCAGGAGTGGTAAAGGGAAGAAAAGGAACAAGTCAGCAATATTAATTTTGACAGAGTGTTCTTTTATTGGAGCAATCTCCAGGGACCTTTGTATCTTTAAGCACAATGGATTTCCGAATTAGCGCGATATGCCTATCACAATTGGACTGTTTCTCAAATTGGACAGACAAGACCGGTGGCCACGCTAATGCCTCTGCATTTAAGTTCTCCAGTTGCTTGCTTCGAATGCATTTCTCCTTCAAAGAGCCGCACGGCTTTCAGCTCGTAATTTATACGCCGGCTATATTACATACACAAAGTCCTTCTGATTCACAGCCTTCTAATCGGCTATTTAGAGTTTACACCAAGCAGAAAATCAATGTATTCAAAATGTAGTAGCTCTCTTGTTAACTCCAGTCATTTGCTTAAACAGTAATGTTGAAATGATAATTGAAATATGGTCTAAACCATGCATTTTAATTTACAATAAAAATGCTTGAAATATGAGTAATTTGATTTTTTTCCCAAAGGGCATGTTTATTGCAGTCCTTTCTTTGGGATCTTAATTCCATGGTTGAGTGAAATTTTAGAATAATAGTCTCTGGTATCTTCCTGAAGGAATACCAATGTCATTCACAACTGTCGCAATCCAGCACTCAGTTCAGCATCCTCAAGTCCTTTTGGTTCCACAGGCACCAGGTTGGTCCCAAACTCTGCCAATGTACAAGGTTCCTCGTCATGGATGATCTCAGGGTGTTGCCCCTGCTGGGACCAAAGCAGGACAGAAGAACTACAGCACAAGGACCACAACTATTTCATTTAAAATTGGCTGAAAGATCAGGAGGTCCTACAAAGACCATCCATTCCTCCATTCAGTCCCTCAAAGATTCATTTCCACAGTGCCCCTCAAGCAGAGGGTAGCTACAGAAAAGGCCATGGGCCTATTCTGAGTACTATCTATGGCAGAGGTGTTTTCTGTAGGAACTCAGAGTTGGATCTTCTTAGTGGGGACTCTACCGAGACAGAAAGGATTTAAACTGATGCTAGGGATGGACTGGTTTTCCTTGTTCCTTGTTTCCTTGCTACCTTCTTTCTAATTTAAAATGGAGACTGTCCGCCAAATAATATCCCCCTTCCCGTGCTTGGAAGCCCAACAAAGATCTGCTTGGATTTGCGCTGGCCATTTCGCTGGCACACATCCTAGTAGCCCCGTAGAGGCTGCTTGGCCTCAACATGGGCTAAGGCAGTGGTTCTCAAAAAAATTTCCCCGCGCCCCCCCGTCATCCGATTTTGGGGGGTGGCGCCCCCCGCCCTTCGCGTCGCCCTCCGCACGCTCCGAGGCCGGCCCGGGAGCCGGCCTCGGAGCGTCCGGAACGGCCGGCGCTCCAGGGCCTTCTGAAGACACAAGCATCAATCCGGGTATTTTTGATATTTTCGCTCATGCGCAGACCCATTTTCGTCTCTGCGCATGAGCGAAAACATCAAAAATACCCGGATTGACGCTTGGGCCTTCAGAAGGCCCTGGAGCGCCGGCCGTTCCGGACGCTCCGAGGCCGGCTCCCGGGCCGGCCTCGGAGCGTGCGGAGGGCGACTGTGGTGGTCGAGCCCCCCTTTGCGGGGCCTCGCGCCCCCCCTGGGGGGCGCGCCCCACTATTTGAGAACCGCTGGGCTAAGGGCAGTGGCGTCGCTCTAGGTGGGGCGGAACGCTAAGTGCCGCCCCACTATGAACCTCCGTTACAGCTCCGTGCGAGCGGGCCCTGCCCCCACACCTTTGGAGCCATTCGAGGCAGCAAAAGCGGCATATAGGGAGTCCTCTGCGCTTTGCTTTCGCTGCCTCAAATGGCTCCGAAGGCAAGGGGGCAGGGCCGCCTTGCGCGGAGCTGTAACAGAGGTTCAGAGAGGGGCGGCACTTAGTGTTCCGCCCCATCTAGAGCGACGCCACTGGGTAAGGAGACGAATCTGCTGCATCTCAGTGCAGGGCTTTGGATAGGATTGGTCTGTAAGACGAGTACAAACACTTCTACTACTAGGCGCTTGAAGCTTGAGGGCGTTATTAGACCCAGGGATGCACGGAACTCTCTCCCTTGTCCCCTGAAAAATGCCACTTTGGTTGCATCAGAACCTCCAGGTTTGCCCTGAACTTTTGTTTGCGGTGAAATCCAGGGGCAACTAATTAGTGCTTGAACTCACTGGGGAAACTTAAAATTGGTTCTATGCATGGGTTGATCAGCTGTTGTTTTTAACTTTTACTAGTTTGGATTTCTGCGTTTGTGGTATTACTTTGGTTGGATTTTTGATTACGTGCTTTGTACATTGCTTGGAGCTTTTGTGAAGAAGCAATCTATAAAGAAATGAATAAGAGTTGCCAGTCAAGGGAAATGCTGTAAAGCAGGGATTCTCAACCTGTGGTACCAACCTAGGGGTATGCAGACCTCTTGCTGGGGGTACGCCAAGCCCTGCCCCATCAGCAGCTAATTAAGTGTTAATTAACATGGATTTTAAATTGTAATTATTTTCGGAGCCCTTCTGTCTCTCTGATTTTGTTTTTGGGCATATTTTTGTACTTTGGAAAATGTACTTTGGTGGGGGAGGGAGGAGCTGATTTTGCAAAGTGTGACTTGCATCTCTCTCTCTCTCTCTCTCTCTCTCTCTCTCTCTCTCTCTCTCTCACACACACACACACACACACACACACACACACACACACAGAGTTACATAAGACATTTTTTCACATTTAAAATTGTTTTAGTACTTTGTTTAATGATTAATTACCTAATTAATTAATTGATTAATCCAAATTAGCCATTAATTAGCAGGGGGTACTTCAGAAAATTGGTCCCTGATACCCTGAGTACCAGGGCCTCCAAAGGTTGTGAACCTCTGCTGTAAAGGAAGTGGCAGTTTGGCTGGAGAAAAGCCTCACAGGGCGTCTAAGGAAAATGGCTACTGTGTACTGCAGAAGGTAGGGAGACATGCGGCTTGGTAGAAAGAGTTATTGGGGGTGGGGACAGTGGAACACCGGCTCAGGTCTGCTGCCTCTGCACAAAGGAAAAGGGCAGCCACTTATTGCAGCTTCATCAGTTGAAGAAGTGAAGGACTTCTGGGTTGATTGAAAAGGACCTCGCAAAGGAAGGAGCAGCAGTCCCTGTAAATCAAACCGGAAGTCCTGCACTTCCATGTTTGAAGAAATTGCAGCTGGAGCAAGGTAATGAGGTGAGGGATCCACTTTCCATTCACTTTTAGCAGGCAGAAAGAGGATCAGAGCGAGTTGCATCTGCGGCAGGCTGGAGAGAGGCGGCGGCAGTGGCAGACTCAACAGGAAGGGCCCGATTGGACCCCAGGAGTCCCCGCCCTCTCATTCCCCCTGCAATCTTGCGCTGATGCAATCTGCATCACCTTGTCTAACGTAAATGGGGAGCTGAGAAGAAGGAACAACTTCAGGAGGGCACCTGAATGGTTGGGTACCAGTGAAGGAGTGTACAAGCAGGTAACATCATATACACTGATTCCAGGTTCATATACACTGATTCCAAGTAGCCCAATCTGTGCCTGCCGTTCTTCAGATATAATTTGCACATAAGGGTGAAAACCTGTAGAGAGCTTTTTTTTTTTTTCCTTCAAGAAAGGTGACCGTAGTGGTAGACAAAAGAAAATAAAAACAGATTAAAACAGTGTGTGGAAATGATTTCACCACAAGCCAGAACAAGTGGGGTAAGAAAGGGTGGATCACAGAACAACAATCAATGCAGATCCAAAACCGTTGTGACATGTTTGTTAGTAATTAAGTTTGTGATGGCCTTTCTAGAATGTTCTTAACTATTAAAACACACGCACGCACGCACGCACGCACACACACACACACACACACACACACACACACACACACACAAGCTGGTTCCTAGAATGGCTGGACATTCCCTTCTTGCCAACAATGTCTCTGTTTAGAGACACCGTCTTGGTCACAGAATCAGCATCTTCCGTCACGGTTCCCCTCCGTGCAGCTCTCTGAATGGCTGGCTTGTTGCTGCCTATTCCCTGCCTGGGAGTCCTGCGATGGAGTGTTCCCTCTTTGCAGCTGGGGTCTTGACCCTCTATCTGCATAAGTCTTATCAGTAGTACACAGGAGAAGGGGGTGTGCGGAGGAAATGGAGAGACTATTTGTTATGGTTCAAAGTCAGGATTCTTTTATGTTTCCCTCACCCTCCCTCCTTCCCGCCCCCCTCCCCACAAAGATAAATAGTCGTCGAAAGGACAAGCAGTTTTGATTAGCATTTAAAATGTTGTCAATTTTTAATGAAAGCATAACCTCCAACCATCAACTTCACACAAACTGGAGGCAAGGTTGCTGAGCGCATGCTAATGTTCTTGGCACGTTTACACGGGACTGCCCTTCCGTGAACTTCCTTGTTGTTAATTTGCAATGTCAGTCCACATTAGGTGGTTTCAGAAGTCTCCACTAGCAAAACCATCAACCTTAAAGATCTAGAGGTACACATGTGTAGGAGTTTCACAAAGGCTGGCTTCCATTGAATGCCCTATACCGGGGTCCCCTTACTCCCCTGGGGCAGTCGTTCCCTAACGTTTCAAACTCTGGATCTCATTGCAGTCCTAAAAGGAGTCTTGGGGAGCCCCACTGGAGCATATGCGGAGTCTTGGAGAGTCCCTCTGGCCAGAGGCGTAACAAGGGTGGAGCAAAGGCAAGTAGTTCTGCAAGACTCCATTATACTGGAGTCAGCGGCCCCTCCCCCTTGCTGTTGGAGCCATTCTGGCAGCAAAGGCAACACGCAGGACACTCCCCTGTTGCTGCTGGAATGCCTCCAACAGCAAGGGGGAGGGGCCGCTGACTCCAGTGTAAAGGAGTCTTGCACAACTACTTGCCTCCGCTCCACCCTTGTTTCACCTCTGCCTCTGGCACATGTGTGGAGCCTCAGGGAGCCCCAGAGCACAGAGTGGTGCAATACAGAGCCCCACTTGCTCCACTCTGAACCTCCGTTACAGCTCCACAAGAGGCAGCCCCGCCCCCTCACCTTCGAAGCCATTCTAGGCAGCGAAAAAAACGCGCAGGAGTCTCCTGTTTCCTGTTGTCACTCCCCTGTACCTGGCACAGAGAAAACCTACTTCTAAAGCCAGGAGGTTGCTTATGGCTTGTAACCTGGGATGGTCTTTTCCTCCATGAATCTATCCAAACACCTTTTAAAGGCATCTAGGCATCTAGAAGAGCCAGAACAGGAGGGGGATGAAGAAAGAGAGCCACAAACATGAAGAAAGAGAGCCACAAAACCCCTATCTCAACTGGAAATCAGCCAGGTCTTCCTGAACTTTCTCCAAGATCTGTCCCTCTTGTTTTCTTCGTTCCACTGGTTAGGCCCTGATTTGAATGTCATCACTGTATGAGACGAGGCCAGGAAGAGTCAAGAGTCAAGAGTCACTTGACATCTGTTGCCTCAGGGCTGTGAAATGATCTCCATTCTCATGTTCATAATGCCTCTTTCTTGGCAGCTTTTCTGAAGGGGTGTCAAACACACCTCTGCTGGTAGGTTTTTGGAAGCGCTGGTGTTTTTGTTGTCTGCGATTGTCACACTGGTTTTGTTTGGTCCTATTGACTGGTTTTATGCTGTTGCACATAAAACATTCCCTTGAGCTCAGGAAAGGTGGTTCTTAAGTTATTCAAATAAATAAAATATAAACTCCCGGAGAGAGCATAGACAATTTCTAAAAATTCTATGAAAACGGGGAAAACGGGGACCTTCCCAGGCCTCTTCCATTCCTAGCATTCCCTGTCACTGTTTTTCTTTGTTTGTGCTATCCCAAACATATGCCCGAGCCATGATCACCTCTGGGGATTTTGAAAAGTGGTTTTTACTTTATCCTGGCTGGATGAGTTCAGTGAGGAGGAATCATAATAAGCGACTGGACCACTGGGGAATTGTAGTGTTTTCAATGGTTTCCAAAGACTACAATCCCCATCAGTCACCACACCACTTGCCCTGACATGCAGAGGACCCATAGCATCAGGACTCAGCAATGGACCATTGCAGTGTGAGGAGGAGACCCTCATCCCGTTCACCCCCATCATTTGCCACCTGCCACTGTCGTTACCAGAGGGGTCGTTACCAGAGGGGTGAGGGCATCTCCCTTATGAGGAAAGGCCACAGCGTTTGGGGCTCTTCAGTCTAGACAGAGGCGTCGTCTGATATGGGGCAGTGGTGCGGTGGGCCCCAGGGCGTAGGGGCGATGAGGCTCGGGGGGGGCGCGGGCCTCCTTAGATTTCTATTTTTTTCGCGTTTTTTTTCTTTTTTTGGCGATTTAAAGTGTAAAAAGGGGGATTTTTAACGTGTATGTATGGTTTCAAGGCACTTATCTTGCATATGCGGCGTTCCAGGACGTTCCCTCGACGATCTTCTTCCTGCTCCCGGGCGCCACTTCTCCCTGCGCCCGGGCGCGGACTCTGTAACGCCCCCAGCAGCAATTTCCAGAGTTTGCGCATGCTCAGAACATCCCTGGAGACTCTGTGGGTCTGCGCATGCGCAAACTCCGGAAATCGCTGCTGGGGACGTTACAGAGTCCGCGCCCGGGCGCAGGGAGAAGCGGCGCCCGTGAGCAGGAAGAAGATCGTCGAGGGAACGTCCTGGAACGCCGCATATGCAAGATAAGTGCCTTGAAAGCATACATACACGTTAAAAATCCCCTTTTTTACACTTTAAATCGCCGAAAAAAGAAAAAAAAACCGCCAAAAAACTGTCAAAAATAGGTTTCGAAACCGAAACCTAAAGTTTTTGACAGTTTTATTGGGGGGCTTTGGGGGGGAGGCCCCAGATGCGGGGGCGCCTGGCGACGCCACTGAGTCTAGAAAAAAGGCGGTTGAGGGGGGACATGATTGAGACGTATAAAATTATGCATGGGATGGAGAGAGTGGATAGAGAGAAGTTCTTTTCCCTCTCACACAACACTAGAACTAGGGGACATCCACTCAAACTGAGTGGAGGGAGGATTAAAACAGACAATAGAAAATATTTCTTTACCCAGCGTGTAATTGGTTTGTGGAACTCCTTGCCACAGGAGGTGGTGATGGCACCTGGCCTGGATGCCTTTAAAAGGGGATTGGACAGATTTATGGAGGAAACATCCATCACAGCTTACAAGCCATGATGGGGATAAGCAACCTCCTGGTTGTAGGAGTAGGTTTTCTCTGTGCCAGGTGCAGGGGAGTGGCAGCAGGAAACAGGTTATCTTGTTGTCTTGTGCTCCCTGAGGCATCTGGTGGAGCCACTGTGTGATACAGGAAGCTGGACTAGATGTGCCTTTGGCCTGATCCAGCAGGGCTCTTCTTATGTTCTTATGAGAAAAGGACACATTCAGAGGGCTGGTAAGCAGTTATCGTAAGTGCAAGTTTTGGGTGGGCAGTAACTTTAATGGAGTTGCAAGAACTTCCACATCTTTATTTCATTAAAAAAAATTACCCAGCCTCTAGTAAAAGTGCATTCCCTCTTTACTCCCCTCCCAAGTTGATTTCCTCATTTAAATTTCGCTGTGAAATGCAGCATTGTTACCCTTCCAAATCCTGGATCAACATCTTGTGCGTCACCCGTGCGAGGCTGAAATTAAGTCTTCTTTTAACCGCAGGAAATCTGCCGACACAGACATCAAACCACCATGGGCTTTATATAGTAGGTCATAACCAACAACTTCAATTCCACTTGGCTCTGCAGTTTATCACTGGGCTATAACGGTAGTATGTACAGGAACACAGGTGGATGTATATACATTCATTGAATAAATTGCCACTCTGCGTAATTCGCCAGGCAGGGTTGAAATGCAGGCATTGGTGGCAGCGCAATTCGGCAACTGCTTAGCAGAGCACATCAGCATGTTAGGAAAGAAAGAAAGTATAATTCAGCATCTAACTGAAATGTAAGAGCCCTGCTCTGTACGAGAGAAAAAATATATTAGACATAACTCAATTTGCTACCCTTCTATAGGTGTATAGGGTGCAAAGGTCCCAATAGCCTGATTATGGGAAAGATTCCAATCCTATCCTCCTCACCCCCCCCCTCCTGCTGGTGTAGCCACACTGAAAAGGAACACACTGCATCCAGCGGGGGGGGGGAGTCTTCGAGGAAAAAAGAGATCTAAATCCCCTTACCCCTCCGTAAGTAGCCTGCTCCTCAATGGGTCTCCTTGGACCTGAGCCAGCTCTGTAGCTGGCTCAAGTCCGAGGAGAAGAAAGGGTTGGGGAGGCTGCCAAAAGGGAGATAGGATCTGGCACGTTTCATCACTGCAGGATGCATCCCCTCCCGCAGCCCTCACCCCCATTCCTCTCCCCTCCCCGTCCCGTTTCACTCTATCCCTGCCCCTTCCCCACCCTCTCCACGACATTATTTATTTATTTATTTTTATTTTTCACCTTTTTATACCGCCCTTCCTCCAAGGAGCTCAGAGTGGTGTACATATTTCCTCCGGCTCCCCTCCTTTTTGTCCTCACAACAACCCTGTGAGGTAGGTGGGGCTGAGAGATAGTGACTGGCCCAAGGTCACCCAGGAAGCTTCGTGGCTGAGCGGGGATTTGAACCTGGATCTTCCAGGTCTAAGTCCGACTCCCAAACCACTACACCATCCTTTCTTACCTGCTTCGGTGGCCACAGACAGGTCCAGTGATGGATGGGGAGCATTGCCACCATCTTGTTTCTTGGCGTGGGGGCAGAATGATTGTTTCCCCCACTCCCTTGTGTGTATGTTACACGTGATTTTAATTAAAAAATCACTGCTGGTAATCAGACCTTCCTAGCCCTCCTTGCGTCTGTGATCGGGAAGGTTTGCGAGGCCAGCTTCCTTGAGCCATGGCCTGCAATGCAACCTATGAAGCCTTTGAGAAATGGGATATGTAAATTTGGTCTGTGGTTCAGCTTTGCCAAATCCCACTATTTTCCTTGTCTTGGACTTGTGGGAGTCAAATGGATGGCATGCTTATGGTTTGTTACTTTGCTTCTCAGTTTCTTAGAGCTCTGTGGCTTTGTGCATGTGAAGCTCTTTTTTGTTTTTGTAACTTTTGTTGGAAACCTGAGATCTGCCTCAAGACTCCTTCCCAAACAAACTCCCTTAACCAATCTCTCCAGTCCTACAGAATTAGGAGACCCACTTGCAGAGGCGTCGCGGCAGCTAAGGCTGCCTGGAGCACCTCCGCCGCCGGGGAGGGGGCGACTGCGTGCGCGCCCGTCTTCTCCCCTGAAAGCCCTGGAGCGTCCGCCACGACCGGCGGCCAGGGCTTTCTGAAGGCAGCTAACATAACATTCTGCGCATGTGCAGGAAAAAAAAAGTAGGAACTTTACCTCCTCTTTCACTAATCTCCTCAGTTTTCCTCCCCCTTTTCTCCTTTCCTGCACCCCATAACCTCCACTTCCTTCTCCAGAGTTCTGCTGGGAAACTGCACAATTTCGACGCAGCCTCCTCACCAAACATGCCGCTGCTCGGGTTTGAAGCTGCTCTGAGAGGCCAACCACTTTTTCTCTTTTTTGCGCTCCCCTTGATGTAGTGCCCAGGGCAGGTGCCCTCCAGGTTCTGCCCTAGTTATGCCTCTGGGCTCTACACTACAGGGATGTTAGCCATAGAATTTCCCTGTCCAGATATTACAGTGTGAGTGGTTCAGTTTAACAAAGCCCCAGTTTGAATTCCTTTTTTTTTTTTTTGCACTAAAATAAATCCTTGTGCACCTTTCACCTTAATTCCCCTTTCCTTTCCCCATTGAATTATACAGGTATGCCACTAAGATCTCTGCACATGATTGCTTTTCCCGCTTGTGCAAGTTACCCATGTTTTAAAAAGCATTGCTGGTAACAGGCCTGCAATGAATGCTGCAATCCTGAGAACTTTCTGGCAAACAATACTCCACTTTGGAAGTTTCCTGGCTTTGGCATAAACGGGACGATTTGTGGTGACAAATGTGCTTCTGGCCTCTGGCGTCTCCTCACCTATTTTACTGACAATTCAATCAGAGTCCTCTGTTAATGGAGACGCAGGTCATGAGCACCCAAGAAGCGCCTTGGCATACCCTTCCCAAGGTGTGGCACAGTAGAAAACAGCCGTCTCCACTGGGGTTGGGCAACATAAACTCATCACGAACCAGCTAAACCAGCGTTTCTCAAACTGTGGGTCGGGACCCACTTGGTGGGTCGCGGCCTGATTTCTGGTGGGTCCCAGGTGATGGAAAGATCAGATAAGCAACTGCCACAAGCCCTGAGGCTATTCAAAAATTAGATAGCTACTAATTGCCCTTGAAAGAGCTGAGCTCCTGCAGTTCGTAAGATAGCTGCTAATTAGCCTGCAAACAGCTGAGCTCCTGCAGTTTGCAAGCTTGTTTAAATATAGGGAGATAAATGTTTGAGCATCTCGTAAAGCTAGGTGGGTCCAAATAGAGTGTCATTTTAAAAAGTGGGTCCACCTGCTAAAAGGTTTGAGAACCAGTGAGCTAAACAAATGTCTCTTCTACTCCCAGTACTTTCCCGCCCAGTCTGGTTTAAAGAAGCAATAGGACGATGGAGGTGAAAGGAAGTGTAGGAGGCGACAAGGGGGGTGCAATCCTATTCACAATAGGATTGTAGCAACACCCTCCAGTGCTACTCACAGAAGGGGGACCCGTGCCATTTCAGTCCCTGTCTCGCTTCTTGGAATGAGTGCAGGATGAAGCGGTGGATTGGAGGAGGCAGTGGCATGCACACGATGCCAGTTTGGCCCCTCTTCCAACTCTCTGCTCCAAGCAGTCACTTCATCTGACCTCATGGATAGACCGGCCCTGATTGGTTAAAGGGCAGGTGATTAACCAACTAAACACTCTTAATTGATTGACAGCTTCGAGGCACATGCAAGGCCAACTTTGTTCATGTTTGCGCATAACCCCGGCACAGCCACAGCCACATTTTTTAATGAAGAAAAAGAAAGGAAAGGGAGAATGTAACATAAAAGGTCATGAAATTTGATCATCTCCATATTTAAGGTTACTTTAAGCGTTCGGCAAATAACAAGGTGCTTTTAATCCTCCACTTGCGCTTTAGTCTCATTTAATATAAAACCTATGAAACCTATGAAAGATTATTCCTGAAGTCATTATCTTTAACTGTTGAGAGCATAGATCATGCCTAAGTGACTGTGGTTCTGTGTGAACTCTCAGAGGGATCACTGCCGAAGATCTGATATATGTCTTTCCATCTCCATCGGAGTCAAATGACATGCACAAGAAGAAGAAGGAGAGGCACTAACTTTTCTGAAATGAATTGTAGAACAGATTCAAAAGCGTTCTCAGTACTTGGACTGCATTAAAACCATGAAAAATGGGAGTGGGAGGGGGGAACCATAGATGGTCACAAAAAGTAGCCAATAGGGTTAAATGTATGTGGGGAGTGTAGGTAGAGTTAAAGAGGTGACAATTTTATACAGTATATGGAACTTGGAAAGCACAACGAACAGACTTTAGGCTAAGAACAGTATGGGGACATTAATCAGGACCTGCAATGCTACAGGGAGACTGGCCTTGTAAATTGCCAGCCACAGTGTCTCTCTGGTACCCCAAAGGTCACACTAGAGCCACCTCAAGGTCAGGATGCTCCCCAGCTTGACTGCTTTGGATAGTGGCATTGCACGCAATGTATCAGTGGAGTTTGAAAGATCGAGAGTCCTTACTCAAATGTTGCGAGCAGAAGCGAGATGACCATAGCCCTGTCTCCAAACTGTTTGAGCCTTTGTGAGCAAATGAACTGCCCAAAAAGGCTCTTTCCACTCAAACCTTTGTGAGTGGTCAGTGTGCACAAAGGTTCAGCCCTCGGGGTCCATATCTGAGCCTTTGTGAGAGATTAAACTGATGATTGGCAAAGGTGCAAGCGTTTGTGGACATTCACTTGGCATGTGGGCAAAAGCTCAATTTCCGCTTGAACACTCTGATGCTCGTGCATCCCTCAACTTGGACAGCAACACACACATCCCTAGAAGCCCCCCCAGCCATATCCAGCTGCCCATCATCTCACCTGGGAGGCCTCTCCTTTCCACCCTTGGATTTCCTGCCCCCGTTTCCACTGCAGTTCCTGTCTTTCTTGCACCTGAGGTTTGGGAGACCTTCCAGACCAGGGTGTGACTCAGTGAGGGCTGAGCTGCAGCTGGTGAGGGAATTTATTTGGAGAGCCCCGACCTGGACTCAGCAGAAGTGTCTTCTGTTCATGCAAGAGGCCTTTTCACTCAAAACCAGGGCTGTTAAGCTTCTTTGATCTGGATCTTTTCATGTTTGGTCCTTGAGTCTGTATATTGAAACGAAACCACCTTTTTGGTATGCTAATTGGTATCAGGAACATTCCATTTCAAGCTAACCTTCTTGTTGGGCAATGAATGATGATGGCTTTTTTTTCTTGTAAAGTAAATTTTAAGAATGCTGGGCCCATGCTGCACATTACATCCAGTAATGTCACTAGGGCGCGCATCACCCTGTGGCGAGGTGGGCGCGCGTCACCCCCATGACAGACGTAACCTTGCCAGAAGCGGCCGGCCCGCCGGCCCGCCGGCCCGGGTCGTTGGATGTTCCGAGGCCTTCTCCCAGCCTCAGCCGGGAGAAGGCCTCGGGAGCGTCCGACCCGGCCGGCGGTCGGGCCGCTTCTGCGAGGCCCTATGCTATGCGGCTTCTTTGCGCATACCCACACCGCTGGGCATACGCAAAACTGTGGAAATAAGCCGCATAGCATAGGGCCTTGCAGAAACGGCCCGACCGCCAGCCGGGTCAGACGCTCCCAAGGCCTTCTCCCGGCCAAGGCTGGGAAAAGGCCTCGGAGCGTCCGACGACCCGGGCCGGGTGACGCGCGGAGCCGGCGGCAGTGGAGGTGACGTGCAGGGGCAGAGTGATGCGCGTCACCCCCCCTGCACTCATCACCCTGCGGCAGCCTGTCCCCCCGCCACGGGCCAGTGATGTTGCTGATTACATCAAACCTACCTTAAGACACGAAGAAGTGGGCCAGAAGGTGTTTATTTGCAGCTCAGTCTCTTAGCCACATCATCTCTGGGGCATCTGTCTTCAGGATCTCATAACTCCTTCCTGTCTGTTCGTCCTCACGGTCCAGGCCTTGGTCCTGCAGCTCAGCAGCAGGTAGGTGTCAAAAATCTGACCAGCTCCTCCCTCTTTAGGTCTTGACCTTGGGGCCGTGACCCCAGATAGAGATGAACCGATCTTTCTGCTTTCATTCTGTTTGAACTTTGCACAGTGTTGTCCTTTGACATCCACGATGCTCTCTTCTGCTAAAAATCCCCTGGTTTTTGTTTTCTTCTGAGATCCCCCCCTCAGAATTTCATACATAAATATGGGTTTGTTCAAATAGTTTCACATATTTCCTATCTAAAAAGTTGGTGCAATAATAACACTGCAAAGTATGCTTTGAAATATGGATTGTTCTACAAACATGCAGAATGCAAAGAATCGATATGCATCTTCATTTCTAATGCAATCTGAGCCACTGGGAAACAGGAGGGTTTCAGAACCATGTGTTCTACCACGGATTTCAGCAAGAGTGGAATTCAGTGGCATTCCTATAACTGGATTTGCACTGAAGAGGGACCCGTATTGCAGAGGCGCCCATACCACTAAAAGTAACACCAGGAGCTGTCCCCAGCCAACCTACCACCTACATGGCCATAGCCACACCAAGTGCCACCGGAAGCAAGTGGCGATCATGTCATCGCTGCTTATTTCCAGCATTTTGGCCCAGTTTTCAGCAGAGAAGGATGGAGGAGGCTGTGAAGGAGGCCGGTAAGAGGCTTCGGGTGGGCTGTATTCTGCGCTCCTGAGAGGCTCGCCGAAAAGCAGGAGCCTGACAGGAGCAAAAACTCAGTGCCAAAAGTGCTGTGTTTTTGTAGGGTTTGGGGGGGCCCAGTGGGGTTCAGGGAGTCTCAGTGGTCCGCGTATCACAGAGAGTACCCCAAAGTGTTCTACAGCACAATCCTAAACATATTTACTCAGAAGTAAGTCTTATTTTGCTCAGTGGGTCTTACTCCCTAGTAAGTGTGTTTAGGATTGCAGCCTTACAACCCAATCCTAATCTTCCCCAGTGCAGCTCTTCAGCATGGGTCGCGCAGCCTACGCAAAATCCTATTTGGGGAAGGACTTGGCTGGAGGTCTACTCACGGTAAGCAGGTATTTGCCCACTTACCCCAGGTAAACCCCCAGCTGCCACAATGGGGCTACTTGGTATCTGCCAGCTCTTTCGACCCTCCCCACTCTCTCCCCAGAGATGTCGGAAGCCCGCACGGCGCCTGGCACGGGGGGGGGCCTGCATCGCATCACGTCGACGCGCCCCCCCCAGCCGGAATCGATGCCATTTCAGAGCCGTACGGGCTCAAGGGAGGGCGGGAGGGCCGATCCAACGCTTCCGTAAATTCCCCCGATCGCGCCCTCCCACCCGAGCGCCTGGAGCTCCTGCTCCACCCACTCCACCGTTCTTCCACCGCTGTCTCTCCCTAACCCCTGCTTCACTCAGAGCGGGACTTCTTTGGTGGGCAGGTGGCGCAGGCCTCGGCACAAGTGCCGCCTACTCACCAGGTGCCGCAAACATGTATTGCGGCAAAGGCACGTGAACTTACCCTCAGCTGGCAGTAGGATTGCACCATTAGTCTTGTTTGCAGAGGAAGGATTTTTAGAGCAGAGGCGGGAGACTAGATGTCCTTTAAAATCCTTGTACGACAAGCTTCAGACAATTCTGTCTCTCTAGACAGAACAGGCCCATGTACAAAGTATTACCTCCTCCCCCACCCCCTGTAGAGCAGGATTTAGCTGCTGAGTATTTTTCCTGAACTAGCTGTCAGCCTTTTCCTATCAGCAGTGATTAAACATAAGCAAGAGTTGTGATTCATCAAGAAGCAGATAGAATCATCACAGATGTAAAGCATTCTGCGTTCCAAGGTCAGATCTGGTAGGAAGCGAGGACATCTTTATGCACCTATCTATGCGGCTGTCGGGACTTATTTATGGTAATTCATTTGCTGTTGCATTATTACAGAGGAAGAATAAAATATGCCAGCCATTGCACAATTATTTTCAAAAAACTACAAAGACGTCGCTTGCATGTGTTCATGTGTGCGCGCGCGTGCATGTGTAAGTAATAAGGGTGGGTGGATGTACAAACATTGGCACTGCAAATTAAGAAGAATTTGAGCAGTAAATCGTGATACTAGTAATGATATAATTTATTCCAAATGTTTATATGCCGCTTCTCTATACAAAAATATGGTAGCAAGTAGTCGTAATACAAAACCACACAGAAATTATATATTTACTGTGGTTTTATCGTTGTTATGATGTGTTGTGTGTTACCACTCATGCTTTAAAAAGACATGCAACATGTGCACATGGTGGAAAAACAATTATGGGCAGAGATTCTGTGTGGTGGCCAATGGCAATGTTGTATCATTCAGCGGGAAATAGTTCAGACTGTGGCAAAACGCTGCGGCTGGGAGCCGCTCTCTGTAGCCTGAACTGGGGGCTACAGGGAAGGGGTGAGTCTAGCAGGAGGCCGTGAATTCACTTCACCCACTTGCGGTGGGGGAGCTAGAAGGGAAAGACAGAGCCAATCAGTAGGCATGCGGTCAGTTTGTCTTCACAGGAGACAATGGCAAGGAAAAATAAGGGGAGAGATGCTGGGTGTTTGGCAGAGCTGCACTGTGGACCCAGTTTATCTATCCTGTTTCTGGGAGGCAGCGACAAGGGGCAGGCCAAGCAAGTTTCCTTGGGCAAAGAGGGGTCACAAAGCCTGAAAGAGGGCTATGAAGCAAGCCCTTAACATGCAAGAAGACCGTCACCTGGAAGGAAGCTGGGCCAGGGAGTTGAGTTGCCTTGCTTGGAGGATAAGACTCTTCACCTGGGGAGTTAGTTCTCCATGTCCTTTGGTTGTCAGTGCTGCTAGACACACAATTCTAAGCACATTTGGGATAACCCTGTTACAGCTGTTAAAAGTGGAGTTGACAATCAGGCTCGGCCCCTCTATGAGGCTGGCTATGGCAGACTGTGGCTATGGCTCAGGCGGCAGACTGGTGGCGGGGGGGCACTTCCTCAGCCAGTCTTCCCACTCCACCTTGGAAAGGAAGAGGGGAACAGTCCAGAAAATGGAGTGCGAAGGAAAGGCGATTGGTGGGCACTGGATGTTCTGTAGTAGCCCTCCACTCTCTTCTCCTCCCTTCTTCATCTCCCTTTTTATTTTTGAGGAGGAGCTTACTATGGAGGAAGGCCAGCGGGTGGCGCAGTGGGTTAAACCGCTGAACCATGAGCTGTCGATCGAAAGGTCGGCAGTTCGAATCTGCGACGGGGTGAGCTCTCGTTGCTTGGCCAGCTCCTGCCAACCTAGCAGTTCCAAAGCATGTTAATGTGAGTAGATAAATAGGTACCGCTTGCGGGAAGGTAAACAGTGCTCCATGTTCCAGCTGCATGCTACACGCTGTGGCAAGGACGACTGGACTTAATTGTCAGGGGTCACCTTTACCTTACCTTGCTGGGGAGGAGGGATTTGATGCACCCCCTCAAGCACCAGCCCTGCTTGCAATAGATCAGATGTGATTGTGGTGGGGGAATGGCTCAATGACCAACCGAAACCGGGACTAGCAGAGGAGTTGCAAATCCTCTCACACAGAACTTTGAAACAATTGAGAACATTCAAGTCAGTTCCTACGTAGTAGTTCCCCTCTTAATGTCAGCAACAGGAGTTGTAAGAGGCATCCATTTCTTCCATCATTCCTTCACATTTGTTTGCCTTCCAAATCACCAAGAAATTCTTAAACAGTGAACAATGTTTTGTACAGAACGAAGGTTGGGATATGAAATCCTCACTCAAGTAAGCATCTTGTTGTTATTATCCTGACCCGTCTTTCAGTGTATCTTTCTTTTTCCAAAGACCCAACCTCGCCTCCCGTCTTTCCAAAAGGAAATCCAGAATCGAAACTGCATTGTCAGTCTCTTCTGCAAAGGGAAGAGGAAAGAAGACTGAAGAGATGGCTGCATCAGACCTTATGCTGGGCGATTCTGCTTTACTGCCTCTCCCTCTGTATTTCTTCTCATTTCACCCAAAAACATTCCCTGGAAAGAATTATTCTTATTAATGTTCTCTTCGTTTTCTGCAGGGGGCATAAAAATAACTGATGAGTGGGAGAACATAAACCGTATGGTTAGTGAGGCAGAGGTGGTAATTAGAACACGCTGCACCACGCAGTAAACAAAGCTATTATGAACGATGGAGTTCTTTATAGAGTATTTAAAAAGGGAGGGAAATAATAAACTTTCCCCTGACTGGCTGAAAAGCACGATCTGTAACCCGTGTGAGAAGCAAGAAGGAAAAGGAGCAAAAACCCAGCACAGATTGGTGGTGCTTTCGTTGGGAGTTGCTCACGAGCAAGACTGGCTCAGCCCCGAGGTGATGTGATGCGGGCGGACATCGGGGGGGGGGGCGGGGTGATGGATTTGGGGTACCTTTCACCCTAAAACTGCCACCACCACCCTCTAGCCTGGCGCGGACATGAGTCGCGTTGAACTGCCTCGACTCACTAAAAGCAAATGAGAAATGAACCATGCACTTCACGACCCCCTCCTCTTCTTCTGTGCTCATGTGATCACACAGCATGAAGAAAGAGGGCTTTTCTGATGTGCTTAAATATGTTGTTGTTGTTCAGTCGTTAAGTCGTGTCCGACCCTTCGTGATCCCATGAACCATATCCCGCCAGGCCTTCCTGTCCTCCACTATCTTCCTGAGTTCGCTCATTTTCATGTTCGTTGCATCGGTGATGCTGTCTAACCATCTCATCCTTTGCCTTCCCCTTCTCCTTTTGCCTTCAATCTTTCCCAGCATCAGAATCTTCTCCAGAGAGTCCTCTCTTCGTATTAGGTGGCCAAAATATTTGAGTTTCAGCTTCAGTACCTGTCCTTCCAGGGAACAGTCAGGGTTAAATACAGGTGCCAGTATTTTCCCTCCTTCCTTCAGGAGAGCGAATTAGATTGGGAAGATGGCATAGAGGAAAAAGAGAAAGCACTTCCCAACCTGTTCTACAGCTTCCTAGTTGTGTGGAAACCCCTGTGCATGTATATTTATAGAGAACTCTTGCATGCCTTAAGCTGAAAACACAGAGGCCAGGATATGTAAGAACATAAGAAGAGCCCTGCTGGATCAGGCCAAAGGCCCATCTAGTCCAGCTTCCTGTATCTCAGAGTGGCCCCACCATATGCCTCTGGGAGTGTGCAGCCAACAAGATAACCTGTTTTCTGTTGTCACTCCCTTCCACCTGGCACAGACGACCTGTTTCCTGTTGTCACTCCCTTCCACCTGGCACAGAGAAAACCTACTTCTAAAGCCAGGAGGTTGCTTATGGCTTGTATAACCTGTGATGGTTTTTTCCTCCATTTGACCAATGGGGTACAGCCCTGTTATGCCCTCCACGTCTATGATACCTGGAGGGGAATGACTAAACAGGGCTTCAAAAAGTAGCCTTAGTGACATTTAGTGGTGTTCCCTACCAAACATTGACATCATGGAAGGTCAGGAGCGAGACGGATGGTGATAAACGAGGACGCAGAATTGTTCTAACAAAGCATCTGTGAGCAACTGTTTGATCGCAATGACAGACATCAATCAGAATAATAACTTCAAATATGAGAGTTTTCAATTAGTAAGAGAACATAAATAAATGCGTCTGGAAAAATAAGCATAAGGGATTTGGGAAGGAGACAGCACATACATAACAAAAGAGCATGAGACGGCAGGAAGAAAAATGAATGAGGAAACAAAGAGTTGAGCACCAAGACAGCCTTGCAAACCGTTCTGCTGGGAGATATTCAGATAAACAGAAGTATTATAAATATTGTTTCTCCCCCACTCTCATGCATGCAGCAGTTTGTACTGGAAAATTAAACATTGAATAATTCACCACTTTGCGAACTACTTTTTGTTGAAAAGCAGCATATAAATATTTTAATCAATTCCCCTTTGTTTTTAATAGCTAGATTTTAAATGCATCAAACCATTGCAGCTCACCAGGCATGTAGAGGCCTCACTGCTTGCTCAATAAATGTCCATCACCTGGCGGGATGGTTTGCAATGGGAATTCCACCTGAAACAAAATCTAAAACAAATTTTGCAACTTCTTATTCAGGCACAACGTCTGAAACATTTTGAGGATAAAAGTGTTTCAGTTAGGCTAGAGAATTTTTTTCTGGGGAGCTTCACACATCTCTGGGTTATCAGAGCTGAAAAACAGCACCACGTTTGAAGGGAATATGGTAAAATAGCATTCAGTAAAATGTTTGAGGATTTTGGAATGATGTTACTAGAATTACAGCCCAAACCTGCATAAGACCAGCCGCTGCATCCTATGCAGGATGCGGCCCTCGCTGGCGGGGCCGGGGCTCACCTTGGGGGAAGGGGACATTCGATGTTAGCCCTGGAGACCCCAATGGGCCTCCTCAGCTACATGCCAGTTATTTCGCTGGCCCACATCCAGGGAGGCCATGTTAGGCTGGCCAGGCCTGGGAAGGGGGTTAGGATATTGGCACAGTGCGCCTCTGATATCCCCTCCCCCTCCCTGGCCTAGCTGACCAATCATCCCTACACACCACCCCTCCACGCCCTCCCCACACCCTCCTGGCGCAGGGCTGACCTGTGTCCAGTGGCCGGGTCGGCTTTTACTTAAATCTACACTTGTGCGTAGAGTTAAGAAAAACTAGAGTCATGATGCAACTCTAGATTTTGTAATGTAGCTTCTAGGATGATGGGGCAGATTGGGCAAGGTCTCTTAGGGGATGGGAACCCTAACCCTAGCCCATGCCTCAATAGACCCATCCTCTGAACACATCCCTGCAACATCCCAACAATCATAACTTACAATATATGGCTGGTTGGATGCATTCATGGGTCACAAACACAGGTCGTTGAATTTGATGGAATCATTTTGGATGATGTCCAAAAGATTTCTATGGTCACATATGTAAGCTGCACGTTACCTGGACTACCTCCCCCTACACCAATCTATACTCATATGTAAGAGTGCCATCAGAGACACTCGTGCAGGTCCCTTTGCCTTCTGGGGTGGTGTTGGTGGGGTCAAGGAACACGGCCCATTCCACTGTGTTGCTCTGAACATGGAACTCAGTGACCCAGGACGCTTCTGTCCCTCCCAATCCCACTTTGGCAAGTTCTGAATCCTTTATTTTTTTTTCTAGGCAACCTCCTTGCTGCAGCACGTAGCATGTGGCTGGAACACGGAGCGCTGTTTACCTTCCCACAAGCGGTACCTATTTATCTACTTGCATTAACATGCTTTGGAACTGCTAGGTTGGCAGGAGCTGGCCAAGCAACGAGAGCTCACCCCGTCGCGGATTCGAGCTGCTGACCTTTCGATCGACAGCTCATGGTTCAGCAGTTTAACCCACTGTGTCACCTGCTGGCCTTATATATAAGCGGGGTGTGTGTGTGTGTGTGTGTGTGTGTGTGTGTGTGTGTGTGTGTCTGTCTGTCTGTCTGTCTGTCTGTCTGTCTGTCTATCTATCTATCTATCTATCTATCTATCTATCTATCTATCCGCCTTGGTTGCCCTTGTGGGAGAAAGGCGGGGTATAAATTGATAGATAGATAGATAGATAGATAGATAGATAGATAGATAGATAGATAGATAGATAGATAGATAGATAGAGAGAGAGAGAGAGAGAGAGAGAGAGAGAGAGAGAGAGAGAGAGGGGTGCTTTCCCTGCCAGCTTGTACCTCTTTCTAATGGGTTAAAAATTCATGGAAGCTGATGGAAGTGATGGTGATTTATACATACACAACTTCTCACAGAGTCCAGCAGGGATCAGACTCATCAGCCAAAAATTTGGCTCTGTCTGACTTGACATTTTCCCTTTCAATGAAATGTAATGTCATCCTTGCAGAATCATGTACAACATTTACATGGCCACCATAAATATATATCATGTTTCTATGGTCCAGTCAACTTAGTCACAGAAGGCACCAAGATTTCACCTCCTGCCGAATGACCTCATCTCTAAAAAGACCCAGTCATAACGACATACAATCGGAGAAGCATTTTACGTAAACACTTTTATAGCTGCACATGGCCAGAAATGATTTCATTTCTGGAGAGATAATAAAAACATGCTTTCCAATCTTTCAAAATTATTGGAAAATGTTTATTTTTACTCTCTCTAACATCTTTGCTCAGCTTCTTGTCTTTAGAATACAGATGGCTATTGTATTAAAAAGCATAACTATGTTGGCTTATCAAAAGTAAAATGATATCTGCTTCGTTAACAGAGGCGTAGAGTCCAGATCACAAGATATACCGTATTGGTCTGAGTATAAGACTCACTTTTTTCTCCTAATTTAAGTTTTTTAACTAGGGGTGCGTCTTATAATCAGGCTGTTGCAATTTAATGCCAGTGATTTAATTAATTTTTTTTTAATAGCGCCAAACTTTAAGGGTGCGTCTTATAATCAGGTGCATCTTATACTCGGGACAATACGGTAATAGCACCACTCTATTTTGAGCTAGGCTGACCTCACTGGAAATATTGAGTCCAGCTCTGGACACCACATTTTAAAAGGTACTTTGATAAGCTGGAACAGATTTAGAGGAGGGCAACAAAGACAGTGAGGGGTCTAGAAATTATGTCCAATGAAGAATGGGACCTTCCAGTTCTTAACATTCTATAATTTCATTGTTCGCCTTGACTTGAAAGCACACGCCATAATTCACTTATGCTCAATAGCCCCATTTGGAAAAAAAAATGGCTGTATCAAAAACAACAGTCTTCTCAAACAGTTAGAGAAGCACTTGATTTGACTAGTTCAAGGGGATTAAATCCCCAGGGATTGACCAGGAGACTCCTGGAAGTGATATACAGCCATATATGCAAGGAAATCCATCGCTAGAGGTGAGGGTTCATTTCTTTGAAAAGGAAGCGTTAAGCAGGATTCTTCTTTGTTTATAGCAGTGGTCAGGATGTGATGACCCATGAATTTCCTTCTGTGGTGCCTAGCTTTTGTAGCTCCCAATTGATCTTCAGAGGCAACAACCTCATATCCTTTCAGCTCTTCAGGGAAGTTAAACCCAAAGGCACTTCCATGGACACAATGAAATAGTTGTATGCTTTGTAAAAACACAAGGACCAATTTATGTCCTTCATGTGAATCTAAGGGTAAAATTCGGTCGATAGCTTTGACTAATGCGAAGGGCCCGATGCTATTTGCACTTGTGGATTTTACTTTCCATCCGGTGGGGCAGTTGCCCTGTTTTATGCTAATTGTCTGTCAAAGTGTCTCGCAGCTCCAGAATTTGGTTTCCCCTTGAGCAGCTCCCAAGTTTATTAGTTTGACCTTATCAAGCTTCTTTTAAGGCAGCTCTTAACGTCAGTCCAAAGTTACAACCGCCCTTCAGCCTGATTTCCACAATTACATCTCTTCTGAATTCCTCAGCATGAACCCTGTAGCTTCAGTCTGTCTCTCTCTTTCCCTCTGTCTCCAAATCCTCTGTGTCTGTGGTGACAGAAGAGGGAGGGGGCACGGGGGGGGGCTGCTGGAATGTCAACACGTCACTTTGGTACGCTTTGCCGAAGGCATCTCTTAGTTGCGTTTGTTTGACAGTGACCCAGACTGCAGGTGCATGAGCAGCTTTTTTTCTTCCCGAATATGTGAAGGTGTTTGTCTCTGGGGAAGACCCATTCTTAGCATATAAACATCTATCCTCACCTCCCTTTGTCTCTTGTTTAAAATCATCTCTTTAAACAAGAAACCAAAAAATCTCAAACACAAAAAGACCCCAAACAACAACAACGAGTCAAGTTTGCCTCGGCAGTGTTATAACATCCATTCTGGAAACTTTCAGAGCAGAGTGTTGGACTGGCGGTCTGAAGACACAGCGAGGAGGAAGCTTGCTTTGCAGCATCTCAGGCTCTTTTCCCAGCCCCTTTGCCTGGGATTTTGTGTCTAATGATGCCAGGGATGAACCCTGGCGCTGCTCAAGGCACACAGGTGCTCTCCCAATGAGCGATGGATGGCAAGCTAATAGACTAGTAAGCTGGAAAGCAGGTGACGACAGTCTGATATTAATGTGGTCGTCACAAGCGGTTTACACCAAGACGACAGGTGAGAATATGAGGGTTTACAGGGCCAGGAGAAACCCCGCTTGTTGCCTCCATCACTGGACAGCCAATTAGTCCTAAGCTACAATATCCCCTTCTACGCAGCTGCACTGGTGGCAGCCATGAACAGTGAAGAACCAGCCAGAATCTCCCTCTTCTGGAAAGCCATGATGGTGACCCAGAGAAGATGGTGCTTGGTTCAGGCTGCCGGAGTCCCCAGTGGGAGACCCTTGCTAAAGCAGGCTCAACCCAAAGCATCACCTTCTCTTAATGGTCCACTGTGCCACTTCAGACAGTAATCCCGGGGAAGCACAACCTCCTCCAGGTGCTTTTGCCAGGGCCAGCATCAGCACAAGCATCCCTGAACAGCTGCCTTCTCTGGCCACCCAGGGAGGATTGGGTCCAGCCAGCCACTGACCGCTGACCGCTCCATCTCTCCTCCCCTTCCCTTTACAGACAGGTTTCTTTGGAGCAACGTTCTAGCTGGCAGCTGGACACCATCGTTTTCTGCCACAATGACTCACATAGCACCATGCACCCTCAATTCTCCGTGATGCTATGTGGGGCACTGTGGGGGGGGAACGTGGTGGGTGTCTGCCAGCTAAAACGCTGTTCAAAAGCAACTAACCTCCCCGGCAATATCCACCACCAAGGTAACTGGAGCCAGATGACGACTGGAGAGGACCTATCCAAGAGCCCCCTCCAACGTGGACTCAGCTCTGGTTGCCATATTACATTTTGGTTTGTGGCCTGGGGCTTACACAGCAGAAGCCTCAAGAGATACAAGGCAGATTCAGCCAGCTAAAAGGCACCAGTGACAACCTGATTTCAATGCACTTTATAACTAACTAGTCAGGTGGCAAGACAGTCAATCCTCAGCGCCAGGAGGGGGTGACGCGCCAGGAAGATGATGCGCCGGGAATCCCAGCACATCACCCTCCTGGTGCGTCACCCCCGGCGTCCTGCCCCTGCCACGTGGTAGCGACGCCACTGCCCCTCTGCCTTCTTTTTGGTGCCCTTCCCTGCAGTGTAGTGCTTTGCTTGCTTGTGTGAGTTATCTGTAGACAGGGACGGCCCATTGATGAGGCCAACAGGCAGCCCAATCCTATCCCCTGCCACTTCATAGCATGCAGCGCCGCCAATGGAACACATGCTGGATGCTATGGAGCCCCCCACACACACACACACACACAACCAGACAGCCTAGGAGAGTAAGTAAAAAACTTTTATACTTACCTCTCTGTAGGCCACTTGTCCATCAGTGGATATCCTCGGACCTCCACCAGCTCTTTTGGGGCAGCTCTTTTGGGGCTGCAAGGAAGTGACCCCGTCTGAATTGTTTTCAATCCATCTGGGTTAGTTGCTGTGTTATTTGAGGTGTTCAGAGAGACCAGCTCCTTTTGGCTGCGTATCTGTCTTGGTTACTTTTCAGTACTGAAAAAAATAAAAATAAATAAAGCATCTATTCATTATCCCTTTACAGACATAAGCAGATGAATGACCATCCTTTGAATTCACTTTATGAAAACATTTTATGCAGTGATGTCTCTTATTAGTCATCTTCACCAAGTAATGCACTCCCTCTGCCCCGCTTTTACATCTTTTCATCTTTCCTCATGATTCACTCCTTCCAGGCTATTAAGTACACTAGTTGTGTTTTTCTCAACACATCGCCTCATCTGTTAGAAGCTAACTACACATTACATTCAATTGCGGGCAGTGGATCCCCAATGCCCATCAGGGTGGAGTGTTTAACCCTTTCCCATTGGCCATTTTTTTGCTTCAAGAAATCCCCACCAAGTGAGTTTTCTCCCTGTGGGATTGAAAATGTAGTTCTTTTATCCACCTCCCCCCCCCCAATAAACCTTGTGAAGGTGCTAGGATTTCTCTTGTGAGTGCTGTGAGCCTGGGAAAACACTTGCAACTGCCTGAAGAAATGGTCAGCCCCAACTTTTAAGTACAAATGAAAATATTAAGGAATCTGAGCATCAGAGGCGTAACAAGGGTGGAGTGAAGGCAAGTAGTTCTGCAAGACTCTGTTACACTGGAGTCAGCGGCCCCTCCTCCTTGCTGTTGGAGCCATTCCAGCAGCAACAGGGGATTGTCCTGCGTATTGACTTTGCTGCCAGAAGGGCTCCAACAGCAAGGGGGAGGGGCCGCTGACTCCAGTGTAACAGAGTCTTGCAGAACTACATGCCTTCGCTCCACCCTTGTTTCACCAGTGCTGAGCATACCTCTCCCAACTGAGCATACCTCTCCCAACTGAGCATACCTCTCCTACATTGGGCACATTGTCATGCAGTTTCTATGGGGTTGCCCCTAAAGATTGTTCAAAAACTTCAGTCAGTCCAGAATGTGACTGCATGGATGCAATGAGTGTTAGGCAGCATGAGCACATGATAACAATTGTCCATCGGTTGCACGGGTTACCAGTTTCTTCTGGGCTCAATTAAGTGGTGGTGGTAGCCTTTAAAGCCCTGCATGATCTGGGCCAGGTTACCATAAGGACTGCCTCTGACATATGAAGTTACCCAGGCCCTATGATTAGCACCACAGACTTGCTTTTTTGCCCACCTTTAGTGCAAATAGTCAGCAGGCACGATGAATAAGACCTTTTGGGTGGTAGCACCACAGCTCTGGAACTCATTGTGTGGGGAGATTGGTCAAGCAGAAGTGGCCCATCCTTGAGGCCAGCTGAGATGGCTACTTCAATTACAGGTTGGGGAAGGCACCACACTGGAAGGACAGGTGACAACTCTATGGACCAGCTCTGAGTTCTCGCACCTTCCTGGAAGCTCCCCTGCTGTTCAGCACTTGGCCCTGTGAGTCATGATAAACGCAATGGTTCCTGTTGGTCAGTCCTCTACCTGATTGCTCTCAAAGGACCTTACTGGCACAGCTGCATCTCCCTGCCTAGCCTTCAAGAGCAGGACCAGGACAGCACCACAGAGTGTAAGAAGCTAGATGCAACACGAAAACGAGAGCAAAGGAACACAGACCATCAGCAGCCTTCAGAACGTCTGCCTTTGGACTTTGCGTTTATGCAGCGATTCCTTCCTGCGTCATTCTCCTCCCTGTCCCGTTTCTTCGCCCTGTGCTCTGAGCGCGCACACACCATCTCCTTTCCAATTGAGCATCCTTTTGCAGCTCACAGGAGATGAGGCAAAGAGAATCACTGCTATTGAGATTCATGAGCAATGGGTGCACACATCAAGTACTTTGTCTCTTGTCTGGCTGGGGTAATGTTTCCCTGCTGCTTAAAGCACAGAAGGACTCTTGATCTTAGGCTCACCCCTGTGAAAAGGGCCCCAAACTACGTCCAGCAATCCCAACTTGAAAAGAAATGTTAATAACTCATCAGAAAGTTTTCTATTCCATATTCCCAGGGGGGTGGAGAGGCAGAGGCGAAAGAAGAATAGAGCAGGAGAGACCCTAACATGACTGTCCAATCCATTGACATTCATATTTAGTCAGTAAAGGCAAGTCATTTCAGGAGGGGGAAAAGGAGTACAATTTGCTCTGTAATACGTCGAGACAATCCTATATCTTCGACTGTGTTTCGTGACAGATCTTATAAGAGATCGTAAATTACTATCTGTTGAAATATATGAATTTAATGGATTCCATTAATACACACACCTGCACAGAAGAGATTCGGCAAGGCAGAAGATATGATCAGTCAAACGACTTTAATAGTTATTAATTACAGCAGCTTGCTATTTGTGCCTCACCAACATCAGACGTTAAAGGCAGTTTTAACAAATATACTTGAAGCCTGCGAGAATACAACAGGAGAAAAGTCTTTTATGCCATCTATGCAATCAATCAGCAAGTTACTGAACACTTTAAAATCTTTGGCTGTTTGTGAGTCTTCCAGCAAAGATCTCTTTCACTGACACTGCTAATATCATGGAAATTTTACATATAGGGATTCTTCTGAAATCCTCTCCATTCAAATTTCTCCCCAATGTTCTCATTTACAGAATTGAACCATTAAATTAGGGTTTCTCTGTTCCATTTGTTTAAAATTTTACAAATGTCGTGAGAATAGCTTTCAACAGCTTTGAGTTCTTTCTGTTAATTTGCATCTCCCCCCACACATTATCATGTATACATCAATAAATACCACAAAAAAGGCAATCTTGACGTGATTGTGTGCATGCTTGTATAATCTTTTTGTGTGGCCTTTTTCTGCTGCAAGGTGGCATTGTGAGAATTCATAAAACTGCCCCCCCCCCCACAAAAAGCAATCTTCTTGAGACTGCACAATCAGTTGTGCAAAGAATTCTTTTGCACAGTGTTTAATAACCAGTGTGCAGGAGGCCATGTGCACAACAGTAAAACAAATCTCTCTCTCTCTCTCTCTCTCTCTCTCTCTCTCTCTCTCTCTCACACACACACACACACACACACACACACACAGAGAGAGAGAGAGAGAGAGAGAGAGAGAGAGAGAGAGAGAGAGAGAGAGAAAGAGAGAGAGAGAGAGAGAGAGATATTCTGTATACAATCGTATGTACCATCACACCAAGATTGCTTTTTGAGGGTGTTGTATCAGTAAATGCATTGGTGATGTGGAGGAGAGGAAAAAAAAGATGCAAATAAGTTGAAGAAACTGAAAGTTGCAGCAAACTGCGCATACATTTAGCAACCAGTTCTGGAAATAAATTTAGAAATTCTCCTGGTTAAAGCAGATTTGAGGAGAGGTGCAATGTAGGGCAAAGCGAACCTATGGAACAATAAAGGAACTGAATGGGGAAGTCACTCATCCCCCAAGGAGTGGATACCTTTTGCTCAGATTAGCTGTTGATGGCCAGATATAGGGCAGGGGAGGGCAAGATGGGGCTTGGGGCTTATTGTTTTGTGATTGACACATTGTTATCTCCCTTCAGCCACGTGGGAACGGGGTGTCCATAATCTGCATAAAATAAATAAATTCAAATATAGAGGAATGAATTAGGAAAGGAGGCGGACTTTCAGCTGGCTGGGATGAGATCCTATTTTATGTTATTTCTGCACACACTGAATTGCTGCACATTGATGTGTGTGTGTGTGTGTGTGTGTGTGTGTGTGTGTGTGTGTGTGTGTGTGTGTGTGTGGTTGCTGTGCCCCACATTCGTACAGTCAGACCCTCTCAGATGTCCAGGGAGGCTCAGGTGACATCCAGCATCTGAGATCCCTAGTCAAAATAAAAATAAAAAGATGACACATGAAAACAAAATAGAGCACCACAAATAAAAGAGAGTGAGACATAATTTGAACATTTAAAAATTAACAAGTGTTTAAATTTGAGGCCCCCTTTGAGCGTGAGTCCAGAGCAAATGGCCCCCCACCCCACCCCAAATTGGCCATGCTTACAGCCATGGGCTGTCAACATTGCTGGCTGCAGTAAATTCGACATGTTCTTCAAATTCGCCATGTATACAGGACAGAGGATTTGGGAGCAGGGGGCTGCCTATCCTTCCCTCCCCCAGCTCCCTCCCTCCCTCAGCATTCAACCACTGCTGCCCTCTAGATACACAGTAATAACTTCCAAATGCTGCTTTCTTTAGCACTGCCTTGTCATCACCCTTTTTGTCCTGGGTGCAATTGACAGCTACTGCAGCCAATGGCAGCACTGTATTCTGGCTAATATGGACTAATTAGTGCCAACTTCCAGCCATATCCTCAACAACGTCTCCTACAGCACTGTTTCATGTTGCACTTGGCTTTCCAGGATATTGTTTGCCACGTGATAGGAGGGATTACTGGACATGACAGTGCAGTCACTCCAGGTCTGGTCCTTGACTACCTCTAACTTTCCGTGGCCCACCCTTCCCAAGGCTGCTTCTGCAAATGGACCCCTCATCCTTCTCCAAAGAGTTAGAAATGCCGAAACGCTCCCCTCCCCTCACAACTTGCTGCTCAAGCAAGCTCTTCAGCCAGCTTCATTGTTGGGCTGCTCCTACTTTCCACCTGGCTTTCTGCATGGGGTCAAGCCAGACGGTGGCCCAACTCTATTTAGATGAAATTCTAGCCAGTCTGCATATCTATCCCACGTAGGAATGAATACCAGTTCCCCCACCCCCGTCCCTCCATCTCTGTGACTGTTGCTTCCCTCATTGCACCCATCTCATTCTCTGGGTAACAGACGACATGGCAGGCAGGCAGGCAGCCAAGGAATGTTCCCAGCCCATTTTCAACACAGACGTTTCAATTTGGCCTGGAGAATAATCATAAGGATGGAACAATTTCTCCTAGAATAGGAGAGCAAGAAACGGAGACAGGTTAGTTAAGAAGTTCTGACACGTTTTTGACTTTACCCAAAGTTTCAGAGATTTGGAAACTCTCTTTGTATATTGAAGTTTGCACTGAAGACTGTCTCCAGTTTTGACTTTCGGGTAGCTATGACAGTGAGGCTGAAAAAACAGTGGGACAATATAATTTTCCCCCCAAAACCTATTGTTTCTGTGGGTGTTACTGATCATTACCATTTGGCTGTTACCATTTTAGTCCCCTAAATGCTCCTTCACCTTTTTGGATGAATCAGGTGGGTGAACCCCACCGATCAGAGATCATGTCATGAAGGCACTAAAACCAGATTCAGCTATATGATGGCATCACACAGGGCAAATGAAGGCAGCTGAAAAGCATGTGGAAATGCTTCCTCTAGGGCAGTCCGATCCTGCGTAAAGATACGCGACCTGGCCTAAAGGTCCCAGTGCAGTACCCAGTGCCCTTCCCGGACAGCGTCGACATGGCCTGGGAACACCTTGGGAGAAGGGGACATTCGTAGGGCTGCCCGGCCCCAATGGGCCTCCTCAGATGTACATCAGCTCTGAAGCCGGTGTATATCTGGGGCAGTGGGGTAAAGGCGGCCTGGGCTGGGAACAGGCTCAGGATATTGGCGGAGCATGCCGCCGATATCTCCGCTTCCTCTTGGACCAGGACTGCCAACGGCCACCCTCCCTCACCATCCGGCCTGCCCTCCCCTCGTCCCTGCACTGACCAGTGCAGGACATACATGCTCTGGTGGGTGTCGGGTCCTGAGGGTTGCGGAGTAAGGGCTGCTGGCCTCTGCGCCAGCAGCTCTTAGTGGCCGGATGTCAAAAACGCGCCACTGCCCGGAGCAGGTAAACCAGCAGGGGAGGTAGGAGATGAACAGGGCTGGGGAGGGGGCAAAACTGGTGGGAGGGGGGAAGATTGGGGGCAGGGAGGCAGCGAGAGGGGGTGATCTGGTGGCAAGGGCTCACACCGGAACCTATACCCTCTAGCAATAGCCTCCCCACCCCCTTTCTCTCCTCGTACTTGCTAGGATTGGGCTGTCAATCTCCGCAGATACCCACTGCAGAGCGGGAAGCTAAATCCCCTTTCCCATCTGAAGCCCCTCCCTCCCCCCCCCCGCTGGGTACAACACATGCCTTTTCAGTGCAGCTACACCAGTAGTGGGGGAAAGATAGGATTGGGCTGTCAATCTCATTGCTCTCAGCTCTTCTTCCTTTTGCTTTCTTCTCTCCTTCTCTCCTACCCTCACCTTTCTTTATGTCATTAGAGTATTACTGTGAAGGAAAGCATACTCTGCAGCACCGATCATTCTGCTGCACACAAGATCTGGACCTGTCAGCCATGACCTGCCTCCTTTCTTTAAGCCAGTGCACTTTGCAATGGTTCCTTGGAAAGAGGCTCAAACTGACAAAAATAACTCGGAACCAAAAGTGGGCAAACTCCGTCAATTATAAGTTAGGATGGAAAGACTAGATTTCTTTGCTTGTCACTCTCTCCCACATGCAGTGAACGCTCCCATGACGCACGAAAGCACCGTCTGTGGCTTTTCTCAAGAATACCAATGTGTGATCACCAGGGATGTGGCTGGCAGGGGGCCAAACCAGTGGAGACGGACGGTCCCACTCCCTGCATTCAGTAAGCATGAGGAGCATTTCGTCAGCACAAGGCTACAGACACACACAACTCTCAGCACTTAGCATACTCAGCACAAACGCGCGCGCACACTCCATAAAGAGGCAAAAGTCAGGAGAAAGTGAAACAGAGAAGGTCGAAAAGGAAGGAGGGAAAAGGAAAAGAGGCCTCACTTCCTAGCTGCCATCAAGAATGTCCAAATGTCACTGTCCAAGATGGCTGCTACAACTTTCTTCTTCTTCTTCTTCTTCTTCTTCTTCTTCTTCTTCTTCTTCTTCTTCTTCTTCTTCTTCTTCTTCTTCTTCTTCTTCTTCTTCTTCTTCTCCTCCTCCTTCTTCCTCCTCCTCCTCCTCCTCCTCTTCTTCTTCATTCAAAGTTCTCCTTGCCTGAGAGGTGGGCAAAGGGTGGAGGAGCTGTTGCCAAAGGGTGGACATCCTGATTTCTGAAGGATTCTCCTCCTCCTCTCCTGCACTGCATTGCACACCATTCAGAAGTGTATTCAAACACGGCTTTTCAAGGGTGCATGTAAGAGGTGCAGCAAAAAGCAGCGTGGGAACCCCTGTCCAGATGTGGAACATTTTGCTGGTTTCTTGGGATCCAAGCTAATAACAACAGCAGTCCTTCTATATGAATAATGCATCAAACCATCAATGCTTTCAATTCACATTCAGTTAAAGCCCGCTGTATCTCCTTGCCATTCCGAGTGGGGGCAAAAGATACTGAAAGAAAGAAAAAAAGTTAGGTTTTTTTTTGGGGGGGGGATCTCTTCCTGGATTGTTGAGGAAGGCTGCTATGTTTGCATTTTTTATAGCTACTCCTGCCTCCTGTGAAACCATTTGCATCAACACCATGTGTCTTCTCACCCCAAAGACTTTTCTCTGCTACAAGATCCTTTTACAATGGGATTAACTTTTACTATGCTGTTTGTACACTTTGCCTGGCTTAATGAGGCCTTGCTCTCAGTAGGAGTTCGTAAGCACCACTCCAGGATAGTATAAATAATAGTAAAAATCAGCTCTTCTTTTCCAAATTTGTAGCCATAATCTACAAGCTCAAGAGAGTCAATTAAACTTGGGCAGGGGGGGTTGAGAAAGCATGCAAACTTTTGGGTGTGTAATATTTCTGCTGCCACTGAACTTTTGAGTCGGGCAAACTTTTGTTTTCAATGCCTTCCTGAATTAGACAGATATTTAAAGGGTCTATTCTAGAACTTATTGGAGGGGTGCATGTGCCCCCCCGCCATCCCTGTAATCTCAAATTGGGACTCCCAGTGGTCAAACTGCAGTGCCTTATTTGCCTGTCTGGCAAATGACTATGTTGTTTGTCTATGCCTGTCTATGTTGTTTGACTCTGGCCTCCTAGCTGCTTGTGATACATGGCATCATGGATGCATGTCTGCTTGTGATACATGAAGCTTGTGATAGATTCATGGAGGAAAAGACCATCACAGGTTACAAGCCATAAGCAACCTTCTGGCTTTAGACGTAGCTTTTCTCTGTGCCAGATGCAAGGGAGTGACAACAGGAAACAGGTTATCTTGTTGGCTGTGAGCTCTTGGAGGCATCTGGTGGGGCCACTGTGAGATACAGGAATCTGGACTAGATGGGCCTTTGGCCTGATCCAGCAAGGCTCTTCTTATGTCCTTATCTCCTGGGTTCTGTTTGGAATTGGTTCCAGTGGTATTTAAGGAAGAAGCTTATTTCTGTTCTGAGAGTCCTCTCCCAACTTGTAATGTTGGCCCATGCACAGTGGTGGTTCCCCACAGATGTGCATTACTCCTATGCCAAACCAGGTAATGATGAACATTGGCCAAAGCATGACCAGCTGTTGGAAGCCATATTCTCAGAACCTGGCATTTTGCCTGCCTTGGACCATGCTGCTTGCATTCTACACTCCTTGCCCTGCACTGAGGGTTGATACCTCCTGACCTTGGGAGCCCTGATCCTGTCATCACTTGAGAGGCTCACTCCCACAAAGACCTGGGAGTCGGACCTTGAAACCCGGTGTCTACTTCGTGATCAAAGGCGAAGTACTTCAACATTGTATTGTTACTTCAACAATAATGGTGGCAGGGAAAATTGGTTATCGGGTGCCTGAGGATGATATAAAAGGCAAAAAGGAATAAGGGCCCTAGGCCATGTTTTGTCTACCATGTTAGAAGAGACAGCACTCCAGGTACTGTGCTAGGTCTCTAAAGGTAGCAAGTTGGAAGGGAAGATGGGGAAAGTGAGGAGAACCACTTCGGAGTGTGAGAAGAGACTGGTTGCACCATGAACCACCACCCAGAGATAAACAAGACAGGGTTTCTAGATTTCCCGCTTAGAAGACTCATTGTATAGCCTCAACATGTGTGTGTGTGTGTGTGTGTGTGTGTGTGTGTGTGTGTGTGTGTGTGGGTGGGTGGGTGGGTGGGTTGGTGGGTTGGTGTGGGTGTGTGGGTGGGTGGGTGGGTGGGTCTAAGTGTGTGGTTTTTCCCCAGAACATTTATACAGAACATTTATACAGATCCCAAAAATGAGGCACCCAAACCACTTAACGCAATACACAGCCCAAGGAGCATTCCACCGGCAGAAATGGCTGCATCCTGGCATACATCACCTCACCTCGTTGAAAGGGCTGTTCCGTTTCTTTGACCTCTACTCGCTTTTCTGCTCTCTGGCACAACAAACTCAGCCAATCTGTGGTATCCTAAGCAGGTGGGGGAGAGAGGACTGAGCTGATACTTCTCCCATCCTATGGCAGGTTGAGTGTGAGTACTGGGGGATCACCTTGGAACAGGAGTATCAATTATACAGCCCATGGGCTGGATCTGGCCCACGGAAGATCATTCACTGGCCTACGTGATCCTCGGTCTCAACCAGCACAGCCGCAAGCAGTTCTCAGCTGCTGAGTCACAACGTGTCCCCTCAGCAGAAGAAGTGCTGCTGAAAGGGCAGCTGCATGAGGGTCGGGCTTTCCCAGCGCCTCTTTTCAGCAGCACCTCTTCTGCCCAGGGGACACGTTGCAGCTCAGCAGCTGAGAGCAGCTTATGGCTGCGCTGGAGGCACTGCTGAAAAGAGGCGCTGAGAGAGGTGCTGAGAGAGCCTGATTCTCTGCCGAGGGAACAAGCTACCCCTCCCGGTTGATGCAGGCACTGAGAGCACCTGATTCGCACACAGCACTCATTTAGCAGCGCCTCTTCTCTGCACGTTGCCCCTGCTGGGACAGTGCTGTTTCGCTGAGGGGGGTCACTTCCCAGAGCACTTCTGAGCGAAGGGACGGCTTGGCAGAGGAGGTGCTGAGGAAAGAGCATGAGCGAGTCCAGGAGGAGGACGGCCAAGAAGCAGCTCCGCCCTCGGCTCCCACAGCCTCATGGGCCGCCTCTTTTCTATCTCGCGCATTGCCCATTGCTGACAGTGAAGCACCTTGGCCGGTTCTCGTGCAGGCCAATACGTACTCCCATTGGGAAGCACGTCCCCCCTCCCAAATCTGTTGTTTTCTGGGAAGTTTATTGCTCATTATGCTACAGGCATTTCTTCAAATTTTGAATATGCTATGCACAGCTTTCATTCACAGATATCAGTTTTTGTTCTGCTTCCCACTGTTCAGTAAGGATGTTTTCTATCTTGTGTCTTATGAAGATGAAGCCAAATAGGCTGTATAAAGCCATCACTGTATTAACTCACTGGGAAGTAGATTCCCCCAGGTTCAGTGGGATTGGCTCACAAGTGAGCATGGCTGAGGCACATCACTTCCTGCCCTCAGCAGGCACCACTGATGCTATTTCGCCTGCTGTATGCTGTATGCAGCGGGTGGCGCAGTGGGTTAAACCGCTGAACCATGAGCTGTCGATCGAAAGGTCGGCAGTTCGAATCCGCGATGGGGTGAGCTCTCGTTGCTTGGCCAGCTCCTGCCAACCTAGCAGTTCCAAAGCATGTTAATGCGAGTAGATAAATAGGTACTGCTTGCGGGAAGGTAAACAGTGCTCTGTGTTCCAGCCGCATGCTACGCGCTGCGGAAAGGAGAGTGATGCCGGCCACATGACCACGGAGGCGTCTTCGGACAACGCTGGCTCTTCGGCTTTGAAATGGGGATGAGCACCACACCCTAGAGGTGGACACGACTGAACTTAATTGTCAGGGGTCACCTTTACCTTTTTTATGACACCCCTGCCTTATAATCCTTCGGGGAGCATCTGGGGCACTGCTACAGTGAAAGGGGATTTCATCAAACAGCCTGTCATGGTTTGGGGGCTGAGAAGGTGTCTGGGAATGGATTCCCTTTTGAGCAGTTGCCTGTCTCACCATTTGATCATTCTGGGGGCCCAAGATTCAAGACCCTCCTTCAATGGTGTAGCACTGAGATGGTGGGAACAGTTTTGTGACTGCTGCTGACCTCTGACCCTGGACAATTCACTCATAGGGTGGTGGTGGCAGTTTTCTCACTAGTGATACGTGCATCACTCTCACCGTTGGATTTCAATAAAGTTGTGGCCCAAGTTTCAGCCAATGATGTCACCTTGTGTCTTATTCCTGGATGTGGGTGCAATGTGGCAGGTGGAGAGAGAGAGGCAGGATTTCTTCTGTTTTACTGCTGCAGCTGCCCTAACCAGGGTGGTGGTCTGCTGTGCCAAGGAGACTGCTGGTTGCCAACCCCAGTAGTAGCAGCTATAGCAGCAAGTAGGTGGGAGGGTACTACTATTGGGATGAACTCCAGGTTGCATCCCTCCACTGGGAGCCATGAGGAAATAGCAACAATAAAAGGAAAACCCAACTAACAAAATGTCATAGAAAAAAGGGGGTATCCCAAGGCCCTGAAAAGCACAAGTTCACGAGGCCCTAGGAAGAGCCTTTTAAGTTAAGCTATGATAAAACCTACACACTTTAGGCCATGAGACCCAAGCAGGACAGGCAGCAAGACCCAGAAGGTCACAAGGCCTCTGGCTTAGACCACAAGTATGATGACCCACTGCAGCACTGACACTCCCCCCCCCCAAAAAAAAAGACATGGCTTGCAAAAGGCAGAGAAAGCCAAACACGGGTGCGTGGAGCTGCTCTAGAAAAGTGGCAGCCACTGCCAAAGACCACAGAAAAAGCCCAAGGCCAAAACACAAGGTTCAGTACTTCCCGCAAGAGTTTGGCAAATGTGGTGGGTAGATCCCATTAAATACTCTGCTCCCCCGCCTCTGATGGGCCCCATGGCCGCCCAATGCTGCCCCAAGCTGACACAATGTCCTGCATCTGTTTGGCGTCTTCTGATGGGAGCTAAAGAGGAGCAGTGGTGTTCTTACCTACACTCCTGCCTAAAACAGGCTGGGCACTGGGCACTGGGCGCTGCCAGCATGTTGCTGAAGCTACATGCAAAAGAGAAGACGAAACCAGGTCCAAACTGGTTCCCAGCATTTCCTCCTGCTTCATCAAGACGCTCATCTAATGGCCATCACAGGAGATCAAGCCAAGGGTTTCCGTGTGGAGTCAGTGGGGTTTGCAGTAGGCGCAACGGGGGGGGGGGGAATGAGGGCATCATCAAAAGCAAATAGAGAAAAAAAGGCGTTTTGCTTTATGAAGGCACTTCATGTGAAGCAACGAAACATCTGTTGTTGCTTATGTAAAGTACAGATCAGTTTGAAAATTCATTTGGGTGCAGTACTTTAAGGGGAGGCATGAGACCCCAGAATTGCCTGAGTAGCTTCTCCAGGGGTCTAGCTGGCTAGCCCCCCAAACGGTGAACTTTCAGTGACTCCTCAACTCCCACCATCCCTCCTGAAAGGGAAAAGAGCTTCATTAATGCCTCCCATAAACAGCCAGCACATAAATGCAATGTGCTCTGTTAAAGTGGTGGAATTAAAACAGAAAACGGGGTTTTCCTTCTTCCTGGTTTTAATTTTGGTTTAAATAACCTCATTTTCAGGGCATTGTGGTGATGCCATAAACCTTATTATATACAGATGACTGTCTGTTGCAGCACTCCTTCAGAAGGCGGCTTCTCGTCTATTCAACATCAACTTTAATTAAAATGGCATATCTCCATAAGAGGACGAGGAGGATGGAAAAGATATGGAAAGAGAATTATGGCAAGTCTCACAGTGATGTGGGGAAAAAAAAAACTGCATTTGCTTTTAGGTTGTTGCTCAGAGGTGTGTGACCCCTCCCCAAGAGGCATCTCATGGCTCAATGGACAAGAAAAGGGACAGCCCAATCCTACTGGGCCTCTGCGCTACTGGAATTTACGGCAGTCGGCAAAGTGCAACCCACCATTCAGTGCAGCCAGAAGCACCAGTAAGTCAGTGCAGCGCAGGGGATGGGTGGAATAGAGTGGGGAGGGGGAGGAATGGGGTGTGGACTGGGGAAGAGAGGGGCAGTCGTGTCACGCCGACGCGCGTCACCCCAGAGCGGGGGCGCGCGTCGCCCTTAAGGGGGAGGCTCCGCCCCCGCGTGTGACGTCACGCGCAGGAGCAGAGCGCCCTCCCCGCTCCGTTTTCGGCTCATTTTGGAGCCAAACGGACGCAGGGGAGGGAGGGCGGGCGGGCCCACCTCCAGCTCAAAACTGTAAGTGGGGGGTGATCGCGCGTCACCCCTATACGCGCGACGCCCCCCGGCGGCCCGCCCCCCCGCTTCCCCCCGTCGACGCCAGTGGAGAGGGGGATATGTTGAGGACAGGAAGGGGGCGGAATTGGCCGCAGCAGCTCTGCCGATATCCGATCTCATTTCTGGGCCTCGATCCACCTACCTGGGACCACTCGGACTTGCGCCGGCAAAGTATCTGGCACAGATTCGAGTAGACCCAACGGGGCAGCAGAGGCTTGCCCTGGGGCAAGAGAAGAAATGTTCCCTTGCCTTGAGGAGGCCTCTGGGACCTGAAACTCCCCCGTGGGATGCAGCGCTTGCCTCATTGGCGTGGCTGCATTGGTGCAGCTGGATTGGGCTGCCAATGTCTTAGGGCAGAGTTTTGGAATGAGATGTGATGAGAGAAGTTCAGAGAGATGCAGGTTGGAGACAACCAATGCGTGAAGGAGAGTATTACTGAAGGGGAGAAAGTTGAATTGGCGGTGAATAGCAGTGTGTCATGGGAAGAAGTGTGCAAAGCCAATTTTTCTTCCCATCAAGTTTGTGCTTTTATACATGTAGTCAGAAAGAACTCTTCCAATGCTCCAGGTTTTCAGCATATATCTATATCTATATCTATATCTATATCTATATCTATATCTATATATATATATATATATATATATATATATATATATATATATAAAATCCTATGGGAGGACTTCCATCCCTGTTGTGATTGATTGCGAGCAAACTGCCAGCGACAATTCCTGTTGGCGGGTGACAGACATTGACTCGTTTATCTTTATATCATATCTGCTGCAAATTAAACGGAAAACGCAGAGTTTGCGCACACTAAAATGGTTACACTGCCGAGCGATGTGCCTATAAAACAGCATGCTAACAAGCGTGGCATGATGAATGGAGTGTAATAAGCCACCATAATTTCAGGTTCTCCCACAAGGAAAATGCTGAGGTTGTTACCTGTTGAGCTATATTTGGGGATAATGCTGCAGCATTTCTGAGAAGGAGTTAAACTACCTGGGTGAGGGACATCAGCGAGATTGTTTTTCATTGGTGGGGAGAACCTTTTTTCCCTGCACTGTCCAGCACAAGCAAGGTCCTCAATGGACAGCATCTGTAGGATTGGCACTTGCATGGGCCAATGCAGATTTTCCAGGAGGACTCTACTCTCTTCCATAACACACAAGACTTGATTTATGTGATTCTCATCTTAGTTGTCTGCTAGCTGCTAAGCCGGATAGTTCATTAGCAGTCACAGTTTGGCATCTCCAAGACGGGAATGGTAGTTACTTTCACTGTCAAGGTTGGGCTACTGCAATGTCCTCCACACTGAAGAGCATTCTGAAAGTTTCAAATGATTGGAAATGCTGTTGCCAAGCTGGCAACTGCCACTGTCTTGCAAAAAGCACCTGCCCTCAAGCAGCAACATTGGTGGTGACTCACTCATTGGTTTCCTGGGCCAGTAGATGCCACCCAGTTCAAAGTATTGTGGGGTTGTTGCTTTTTTTGGTATACATTTAAGACTCCAAGCTAATCCCACCGACCACCAGGAGAGCGTATCAAGTTTTTCGTTTTTACTACTCTTGTAGATGGACTTGTGGCTGTTTACAGAAGGACATTATTTTCATGTTTATTTTAAATAAGTAAACGGCCTGAGCACTGGGTGCCTGGGTACCTCTTCCTTTATATGGTCCCCATACTTTGAGATCATTGGAAGAGTCACTATTATTATTATTATTATTATTATTATTATTATTATTATTATTATTATTATCATCATCATCATCATCATCATCAACAACAACAACAACAACAACAACAACAACAGTATGTATATACCGCTTTTCAACAAAACGTTCACAAAGCGGTTTACAGACAAAATCAAATAATTAAATGGCTCCCTGTCCCAATAGGGCTCACAATCTAAAAAAGATGCAGAAGAACACCAGCAAACAGCCACCAGAAAAGAGACTGTGCTGGGGTGAAAGGGGGGCAGTTACTCTCCCCCTGCTAAATATAAGAGGAGCACCAATGGAAAAAGTGCCTCTTGCCCAGTTAGCAGGGGACAGGGACTATTGGAGGGCAAGGGCTTCTGTATTGCAACACCTTCCTGGTGGAACACCCTTGTATAACCCATCAAGTCTGACTCTCCATGGCTCAAGGTGGCTTCCAAAAGAATAATACATTTCATCATAGATGCTGATTTAAGCACAATAATCAGTAAATACGTAGAATTGATAGCAAGAGCAAAGCAGGACCACAGCAGCCAGACCTTTCCGAAGGGACAGGTCTTAAAGAGAGAACATCACCAGCAATCTCATTGGTAGATTGTTCCGCAGTTTCAGAGCAATTGTGATCAAGGTGCTGTTCCTTTCATCTGATGAACTGTGGGCACATGTGGGACGAGGATTGCCCCACATGATGAAGCAACAGCTGGGCTCACTGGGGACATCTGCGGTCCGTGAGTCCTTGCAGAGGAGTACTTTATAGATAGTACTTTATAGGAGTACTTTATAGAACTAACACCTTGACTTGAGAGTCAGACAGCGCAATCCTGTGTAACCTTGCATCGGTGTAACAGACAGTAGATACACCGGTGTAAGTGCACTTATGCCAGTGTAATTGCACTTACACCGGTGCATCTGCTGTTACACCGGTGCAAGGTTACACAGGATTGCGCTGACACTCTCCTAAGCTCTTGAGAGGGTGCAAAATCCTGGATGCACCCTAGGGGTGTTGGTAGCAAGTTTTAATTCTAGATGGTTTTTGGTCCCTTCTGAAGCAATGATTTGTACTCCAGGGCTTGCCTATTTGCCAGAGAGTCTGTTTGTAGAAATGTCATGCAGATCATCACTTTTTCTTTTCTCTACAGTGTATCTGAAGAGGAGAATGCCAGGAGGAACATCGAAATGAATCCCATTCACAGACCTATTTAAAAAATATGATAGTCCCCATCTATCTTTAGGTGCTCATGTCCATCTTTAGGTGCTCATGTGACCTGAGAACAAGGTCTGACTTCAGAACAATATGTAGAAAGCTGGCTCTTCAGCTGAGAAGGAAACCCAGAAGAACGCAGAGAAGTTAGCCCCACTGCAAAGTTCCTCCCAGTTAGTTCTTTCTAAGCCAAAGTTCTTTACATAAGAACATAAGAACATAAGAAGAGCCCTGCTGGATCAGGCCCAAAAGCCCATCTAGTCCAGCTTCCTATATCACACAGTGGCCCCACCAGATGCCTCAGGGAGCACAAGACAACAAGATAACCTGTTTCCTGTTGTCATTCCCTTGCACCTGGCACAGAGAAAACCCACTTCTAAAAACCAGGAGGTTGCTTATGGCTTGTAACCTGTGATGGTCTTTTCCTCCATGAATCTGTCCAAACCCCTTTTAAAGGCATCTTTCTCAGTTAGACACACACTGCAAAGTTCTTCCCTCCTTCCCTCCCTCTCATCCTTGGTTGGTTCACTGCAAGTTTAGAGCCAGCGCTTAGAATGTCTCTTGATAAAGTCAATGACAAAGCACACTGTTGAAACAACTGACAGGCCAACATTACTGCCCTGCCGGCTTTGTTTAAGCTGCAGTTTACTTATGAGCAATTGAGTCTCATTATTTCTGCCAAATTATATTCACTGCAGCCATCAGGAAAAGAAACAAACAGACCTCTTTGTTGCCTTCCTAGCCATGTCACCTACTAAGGTGCACACAAAACCTTAAGAGCTTGAGTGCAAGCCAAGAATGAGTCCGTTTCTTCCTAATTTACTGTAGGGGGTACTATTTTCCAGGAAATTGCTAGCATTTCTCATGGACAGAGAGACCTGGGCAAATAAATGATGGTGAAGATGGGATAAAGGACTGGCTGGCTGCAGAGGGACGGTGGAGGAATGAGGTATACAACCATATGAAACTGCCTGGTTCTGATTTAGACAAGTGGTTTCTCTAGGCCAATAGACAGCAGCTCTCTGGTTTTCATGATTCAGTGCCTGCTTTGCATGCAGAAGGTTTGGTCCCTGACACCTTCTCCAGATTGGGCCGGGAAAGATCCCTGTCCGAAACCTTGGAGAGCCAGTGTAGATTAATGTGGTTCTTCCTCAGCCCTTTCCTGAGTTGCCAAAGGCTAACCCTGGGACCTTCTGCATAGAAATTAATTGGAATATTTATAGAAGCCTTTTCAGCAAAACAAAACAGAAGTTCGCAAATCAGCGTGCAGAGAAAAATAAATCACAATCAAAATGATTTCCTGCCCCCAATGTGTTCAGAAAAATCCACACCCCAAAGGGTTCCCTGCCCCAAAGGGGTTCTAAAAACAGGCACCAGTGAGACACCAGCAAACACTGGAAGAAATGCGATACTGGAGTGGTGGGGAGTACAGTTGCTCTCCCCCTGCTAAATGTCAGAGAACCGCCCATTCAAAAGGACCTTTTTGTCCAGGCAGCAGAGGCGACATGCTCTACTGCTGCCCTCTCCAAATGCCCCTGATAGCACAGTGGTCTGTGCTCTCTCACCCACCCAACTCCCCCTCACATCACTGAGTGCCACGGGTGCAGAGCTGGAAAGCCTGGAGAGCTTTGGCATCAACACATGTCTATTCTATAGCTGGTATTGAGGGGATGGAAGTGAGGTCATCTACATGTGCCTCTGCCACCGTTGGCTGCAGCTCCACCTCACCTCTGTGTTGCTTCTCTATTTTGGGGACCTGCACCATCAGTTGGCTGCAGCAACACTATGGGCTGGGCAATGCCCAAAGCCTGTTCTATTCCAGGATGAAATAGTTGGTCCTGACTCTCCCGTTTGCTCTTTAGAAGTGTCATATTTAACATCTGCCTAGACAGCCAGAAGAGATTTCAGTGCAACGCCGTCTGCCAAAGTACGTAATGGCACCACGGTACATTGCTCTATCTACATTTTAATGGGGAAACAGAGAATCATGTTTGATGTTTCCATTAGCTTAAGAAACTGGCGGAGACTTCTCGTAAACAAGGCAAACGCCGGCGATGTACTTTCCCTTTCTCTCCTCTGTCTTCCAAACAGGTAATTCATGGATACAACTAGGGTTGGGTAAAAGCAGTTTGGATAAAATAAGAACTGACCGAGATACGCACAATAAATACAAGAAAGCCCAACCTGGGCTGCTTTAAAGAACAGAGACGGCTTTAAAAATACATGCCATTCTTGACCAGAAAGAAGTCAGAAAGAGGTCAATGGCAGTGATATCCCCGAACTGCAGGTGGGGTGTGGATTGGAGCGGAGACGGAGGGAAGACCAGCTCATCGAAGGCCGCATACAGTCCTATCCTCGACTTCTCTACTGAGAAGGCTGTCCCACAACTTGCAGTCATCCTCACAGGGTTAGTGTACACAGGGTCGCACTACTAAGGTTCATGTGATGGAAGTGAGTCGGACCCTGAGACTTCCCAGGTCTCACTCTCAAAACAGGCCTCCAGGTGCAATCGAATGCCACAAGTCCTCTTCCTGCCTTGTCTCTTGGTGTTCACTCAACGGGAAAAGGGGAGCACAAACATGCCAGTTAGTCACCCCTTCTGGCATCTGTTCCAGCTAACTGTGTCGTCCCCCCGCCCCACCCCATCATTCAGTGTTGTGTGCAAAGATGTCCAGGAGATCACTAAGAAGTTTGTCCACTTGGAGGTGTGGATATTATTATTAACAGTATTTATATACCGCTTTTCAACAAAAAGTTCACAAAATGGGTTACAGGCAAAATCAAATGATTAAATGGCTCCCTGTCCCAAAAGGGCTCACAATCTAAAAAAAGATGCAGACCACCACCAGCAAACAGCCACCAGAAAAGACACTGTGCTGGGGTGAAAGGGTGGCAGTTACTCTCGCCCTGCTAAATATAAGAGGAGCACCAATGGAAAAAGTGCCTGTTGCCCAGTTAGCAGGGGACAGGAACTATTGGAGGGCAAGGGCTTCTGTATTACAACACCTACCTTGTGGAACACCCTTGTATAACCCATCAATTCTGACGCTCCATGGCTCAAGGTGGCTTCCAACAGAAAAAGTGCCTCTTGCCCAGTTAGCAGGGATAGGGAGCCCTCTCCTGCACTCCCCCTCCTCATGTGCACTAAACTCAGGGAAATGATGACTCAAGAGGGTTTGTGGAAAATAATTCAATAGCAAATATATGTATCCTTCCTAAAGCACTAAAGTAAAAAGTGGAATCACATTTCAAAATGCTCCTATCCTTTGAAAACTCCTCCCAAAATGAAAGCCAGCACACAGAAATGACGGACGCCCTCCCGGCGCCCGGCGCGTGGGGCGGGGTCTGCATCGCATCACATCAACGCGCCCCTCACGTCACGTCGACACACCCCCTGCCTGTTTTGAACTCATTTTTAAGTCGAACGGGCTCCAGGGAGAGAGGGTGGGCCGAGGTAAGTGCAACGGTAAGTGCCCCGAGCGTGCCCCCCACCCTCCCGAGCGCCTGGAGCTCCTGCTCCAGGCGCTCCACCCAAGTTCCGCCTCTGCCAGCACAGGAGGCAAAGGGCCAGCCGAGAATTGTGCTCCCTGATTTTTTAGGTGTCTGTTTTTGAGAAATTTTCTTTACATATTTGAAAGGGGTCTTCGCCACTTGCAGTCGTAAGTGATACAGTCCTGTCTGCAGCCTCATTCAGCTGCATGTGTAGTAGGCCCAGATCCTTGATGGATGTTGGACCCTTTTTAAACCTCCTTTATCTTCAAGAGCATTCAGCTGTACATGATAAACATCAGCACAGACAAACACCATATTATTATCGTTATTATTGCGATTATAATGCAAAGGTATAAATAATTAGAAATCGAAGGTTAACATTGATGTCAATGGACAAGATTCAGCAGCTTTCCTGCTTCCTTCTATATGCCTGTTCACCTTTTTAAAATATGTTGTTTAATCAATGAGTTCCTTTTGTTAAAGCTTTCTGAAACTGTTCGTTCTGAAACTGTTCATGATTTAAGGGACTGAATATACCTGGGAAGTCATAATTTCAGACAAAACGTCAGGAAATGAGGTGGGCCTCCATTGAAATAAATGGCTTTTCCATTTGTTTACACATGAACCTGGGAACCACTGCAAGTCTACTGCGTATTTCCATCCCTTGGGATGTAGATCGTGGAAAAAAAAGTGCCTTATTCTTTTCAGCTGACAACAACTTTGGACCTGTTTAGGGCACTCCTGCCAGTGCTGAATATATGAGCCGGTTTTGCTACATGTTTTCCAGAAATATTTTGTGAGTTGCTTGTGCGCAAATGAAAGCTTGTGGGATGTTAGACACCATCTTGATACCAATATGAAAGCAAACCCCCTAACATTCAAATCTGAGAAACCCAGGAGTTTGCATAGAGGCTCAATGCTGGTGTGGGGCAGTGGTGGTGGTGGGGGGCAATGTTTAGATTGGTTTGTAACTTTCACAAGAATGTGATTGACAAAATGCTGAGGATTCTTTCATTATATATTTTCAGCTTTTTTTCTCTCTCTCTCCAGGCTTTTATCTGGAGTTCTTTGATCAAATGTTAGCTACAGGGAATTTCGGCACGTTCTTTTTTCCCGATTCCCCATTTTCCTTTGCAAATCAAAGCAAAGGGGTTATCGTGTTGTCAAGCGCTAATGTTTGACAAATTCAAGGGGTTTTGTTGACCCTGGTTTCCTTTAAAGTTGCATGTAACGTTCTCTCATGCTGTTTGGGGGCCTTTTCAATCCATTCTTGAACTCTGACCTGTTTGGAAAGCAGAAGAGAAAAACAATAATGAACCTCCTCCCCTCTTCCCTCCATCAATTGATTCTCTGACAAGCTTTGTAAATATTAGAAGAGGAGGAACAGGATAGACGGAAGAAATTCTCCTTCACATAAGGTATAATTAATTCATTTCACTTTCCTTTATAAAACATAGCAAAGTTGACAACATCCTCTATGAATTTACCTAATGTTTGAGAAAAGCTTGTGACCATCACTCCATGGCCTACTCAGAGGGCCGGACTGGATGTTGCCTCCATTCACTGGCGTCGCTGGAGTGTGGCGGGGGGGGGCCGCCAGGGGGTGACGCGCGTCACGGGGCACCTGGCACAGAGAAACCCTAACCCTCAAAACAGTCTCTGCGCATGCGCGAAAATTGAAAAAATACCCGGATTTGCGCTGTGCAATGGGCCTTCTTTGAGAAGGCCCTGGAGCCCCGGCCCGGCTGGATGCTCCAAGGCCAGCTCCCGGGCCGGCCTCGGAGCGTCCGAAGGGCGACGCGGGGGGCAATGCGGAGGGGGGAAGGCAGCCGGGTCGCCCCCCCACCGTCACTAGGGTGACGCGCGCCACCCTGCCCCTGGGTGATGCGCGTCCTAGTGACGCTACTGAGCCCATTGTTAGGAACACCACCATTTTTTAAAAAGGAGACTCAAAAATGTGATTTCCCTGCCCCTCCCGCCCCAAAGCTTTGCAGTCCATTTTAGAGTTGATTCTTGAAATACTGTAGATCCAAACGGCCATGTTCCCTTCTTCCCTTTGCAAATCAAGTCTTAGAAAGTTATCACTGCAAAGCAGGATGCTTGTGAGCAAAGGTGGGTGCGCCTTTTCTGCTCCCAGCAGAGATAAATAATGCTTCTCAGCATGTTCAGAAATGTTTTTTCCTCCAAGAATTTCTGAAAATACACTTCCCATGATCCTTGCAAGAAATAACGTTTCTGAGCAAATTCAGAAGTGCTAGTATGGTAACTCTCTCTCTCTCTCTCTCTCTCTCTCTCTCTCTCTCTCTCTCTCTCTCTCTCTCTCTCTCAGTCACACACACATTAACTGGAGCAACCAACATCTAGCTATATGGGTTTCTTTCCTCCACTGTTTCCCCTGATCCTTGCAAGCAAAGGTGAAGTTATGCTCCTTAGCTTGTGGGGGAGGGGATGGAAATTTATTTTGGGGGGAGCAATACTTTCAAGTCTCGCAAAAGCCCTCAAGCTTTTGTCATTGTCCCAAACAATTGCTTGCAACCCCCCTCACACACACACACACCGGTCATTTTCATGGTGAACATCTCAGTGTTCATCCATCCCTACCCTCTAGGCTCACTGACCCGTCTACTCTCTGCTGTCCTCCTCACCTCTGCCAGCCCTATCAGGATGAAACATCTGAAGGCAGCCTACATCTGTTAAATTCAATGCACATTCGCCAAGAATTCATGATCGACTCCCTGGCATGCCCATGTCACAGGCCAGATCTTGTAGCTGTTATGAGGCCAGCTCAATCAGTAGCATCCTGTGCAACTAGGATCGTAGGCAAGTCCTGACAGTACTTCAGAATGAGTAGCCTCCGTGCAAGCACTGGTGGGTTCCTTCCAGCAACCACACTGACACCTGGCTAATAACAACAACAACAGAGGGTTTAATAGAGCAGGCAGGACAGGGAAGCTTGCAATCTCCTGGGGTTGGGACACAAGAACAGGATCCAAAAATGGTGTTATGTGAGTGAGGCCTTCAGCGGGGCCTCTGTGGCTGCCAATTCAACAGCAGCACACCAGATCCCTCTTCTTGGGGCTTTGCCAGCACAGTCTGTGCAGCAATGCACCCAGGGCGACCTTCTCTCCAGTCAAGGGTCTTCCACTCCAGTTCTGTCCTGGAACTTCACCAGCCCTCCACAGATCTGCTCTCAAGTTGTAGCTCCCTGCCTTGCAGTCCTTCGGATGCGCAGTCCTTTTTTTGAGACCTCTCATCCCTCCCCAATTAGGTCAGAGTCACAGGTCAGACCAGGAACTGTTGGGAAATGTAGCCCCATTACAAAAGCATCCTTCAATCTGGTTCAGAATCTTTGGCTAAAACCATAGACACGCATTCCTAGGAGTAAGCCCTGCTGAACACAATGAGAATTGCTTCCAAACACATGTGCATAAGACTGCACTGCGTGTGTTTTTCAGGATCAAACTCGACTCCACCATCTACCGGTAGTTTCTGCCTGCATGTTTAAACTTTGGAATTTCCTGTTGTGAGAGAAATTGCAAAGGATTCTCCCAGGTTTACCCTGTAGAGCTCTGACACTCAACTAAACAGCGTTTTTGAACAAAACTTTACACTTTATTTAAAAGCTGCTGCTTTGATGTACACAAAACACCACCTCTGACTTAAGACAGTTGTGAAGCCATGTGTACCGCCCTCACCAGTTTTACACATGTATTTATGACTTTTCCAGTATCGAAGCAACGTCAGGTCATCCCCTTTTTTACATATTATGACTGCTCAGTTTCTTTTTTTCCACAATTATTAGACATGCACAGAGTTTCCATCCTCCTTTGATACGTGGTCCTGCAAAGAATACAAGTCTGTCTGCGTCTAGACACAGACATACGGCGCAATCCTCTGTAATTGTAGGCCGGTCGGCGCAGGGGCGAGGGCAGGCAGGAGCGGCGAGGGAGGGAGCCATTGGCTGTTCAGTTGCACCAATATCCTATGCTCCGTCGCAGCACGGGCCTGACTTACAAGGCCTCCCCGGTTGTGCTAAAGAGCTGGCGCGCATCCAAGGAGGCCCATTGCGGCCCATGCCACTTACACCGGGGAAAGGGGACTAACATCCCCTTTCCCTGAGGTGAGCCTGGGCCACGCCGGTGCAAGCCACAGTCTAAGATGTAGCAGCCTACCTAATGCGCATGTGGCGCATGGGCCGCAAATGGCATGGGCCGCAATCCTGCATTTAGGCAGGATTGGGCTGCCTGTTTGATACAATGTAGACCTGAGTTGAGCACCCAGGTTGATAAGTAAAATACGTATACGTATGCCAACTGATAACTATATGTGAGAATGTTCTCTATGTCTCTTTGTTCACTTATTTCTAAAAATAAGCTCAGGGCACAGCTCCTCAAGGGTACAGAAAGAGAAGCTGACAAGCAAAAATATTAAAACCCACAGCACACCATTAATATGAAAAGAATATTATATCCAATAAAAATCACAGCACACCATGTATATTTCATGCATATATAAATCAATATAAACCTTATAGCTAAGTGCAGTATTGCTAAATAAAATACTGCTAATGGGCAAGTTCAGGATCAGAGGGCCAAACTATTCTGGGACCACCGTTTCCTTGACACTGTGCAGCTCAAGTGCTTTGTTTTGCTTTGAGTTCCCCATAGTATGTGCATCGTGTTCTCCGTAGCATCTTTTGGTTTGAACCATATGGAGGACGGCTTCCTCTACAGTATATCTACTATCTTGTGTAGCAGGGAGTCGGGATCTGAGCTATGCGTTTAAACTTGCTGCTGCTGGGATGCATTTCCACAAATGATTACCGGTCAATTCCACAGCACATCGTGGTGTACATAGTGTTTAGGAGAAGGGCCATAGATCAGTGGTCCAGTACCATGGTAAAGGATCTCTGGTACCAGGGCTGAAAAAGAGCTTGGTGTGGGCTATTGGAAATCTTCTGCCCTCAGAGTACGTGCTGGTCGAGGTGGCCCAATGGTCAGCCTTGTATAAGCCAACTTTTTATGAATGTCATTTTGGCAGCATCCAAAACTTATAAATAAATCACAATGTTTTTCATATGCTAGTCGCTCTCCATGGTCTCTGTTGTGTCCCTTGATCTGCAAAGGCCCAATGGCTGCGGGCTCCTACCGTTCGGACTCCTTAACCTTTGGTTCTCTTTCAGCTCTATATGATCCACCCACAGGGCTCTATGATCTTCCAGCAAGACGTGGCAGGAAAGGAAAGGAAGTTGAAGGCACAGCAGTCACACCAGTCTCGAAAGGCGATGAGGGAAGATAACAAGAACATTGCTTCAGCTTCCAAACACATTCTTCTGAAAAATTTATATTCCTTTCTTCAGAAGTTATCAGCTTAACGGAGACAAAGGGAATAGTGGGCTGAGTGCATTTGTGCAGGGAAGGAGATATATTCCAGAGGACTGTCTCAGCCAATTGATGTTTTGTTTTTTGTCTTTAAGTGATTGAAGTTTCCCCCCCCCTTTCAAGAGCCTTAAAAAAATGGAGAGTAAGCTCTTCCATGTCTATACATTTTTTCATTACCTCTCAAGGTATCTCTGAGTAGAAGGTAGGGACTTTAATGCTTATACTTTCATTAGCTGCTTTGAGATTCCCACCTTTTGTTCTTCAACTCCTTGTATTTGAAACTCTCCTCTTTAAGTCAGCAGGGAGCAAAGCTACAAGGTTCGTGGCTACAGCCTTGGGGCAGAGATTCTCTGGTTTGAAGACTGTCTTACGGTCTTCTATTTCTTCCCCGGCATGGTTCTCAACGACGCTGATTTGTGCACGGTTCTGCTCCTTCGCAGAATTTCTTCTTCCTCCCCACTTTTAATTTCCTTCTTCCACTGGCACCTTGGGTTTTTTCAGCTTTGAAGGATTCATCTATGCATCTGTAGGAAAGAAAACCTTTCATGATTTCCTTGTGCCTGCAACTTTGATGTGTGCCTGTACTCTAACCGTAGTTGTGAGGAACGGAGCACCGCACTTAAATTCTCTTTCTCTCTCTCTTTTTCAGGGACTTCTCATTTTAGAATCCAGGTGCCTTTGGCAGGCCAACTCATTCCACATTTCACTTATACCAGATATTCCCAGAAACTTTCAAATGTGATCATTTTTTAAATGATGTTCTCATGGCAATAGTTCAGATTGTTTTGGTTTGTTCTCCAGAGAAATTACTGCATCTTAAAAATCTGATCCAAATTATTAAAGAGGTACAGTATTTCTCATCCTGTCACTAAGGGATGCCACCGTCATTTCTTTAGTATTTAAGTTTAATCTCACACCTGTTGTCTGAGAGCAGCCCTGGTCTGACCAGCTCCTCCTGGGACCTGTTGGCACCCTCTGTGGGACTGATTCAGCAGCAGCCAATAGAAGGAAGTTTGGGAACAACCTGAGTGACCTGATGCTGATGGGATCAGTGATAGAGATCCGGGACCTGCAAGAGGTGGGAGAGGCCCAGGAAGGCAGGTGTCTAAAAGCCCTGCAGGAGCCAAGAACCGAGGATTAAACCATCTTAGCCTCCTGTAGGAAGGAGAGCTGGCTGAGAAGCGGGGGGGGGGGTGCCCTGACAGACCTGGAGGAGGAATCGAGTGATTGTCAACCCCCTGCCCACTCCATAATCGGAAGCTGTGCTGAGCCTTTCCACTCCCTGCTTCCTGAATTCCTGCGGGCAGCAAGTGAGCCTTTTCCTGTCCTGTGGAGTCTGCCCCCCGAACTGGTGAGGATGCAGCGCCCCCTTCCTAGTGGGCTAGGGGCACAGGTACGAAACTTTTCTTCCATGATGAAAACCAAGGCAGAATACAGAGGGATTCCCAGGTGGCTTCCCAACTGGGCACTGACTGGATCTAGCCTAGCTTGACTTCCTGAAGGATGTCCCATCACATGCTTTAAGGCCATATTCTGATCAACTGAATGGTCTGATTTCTGACCCAGAACTGCTGTTCTGCTTGCCTAGATTTCAAATATACAGGCAAGGTAGAAATTCTCTTTTGTTTCTGCCTGATACTTTCTTTAAATGCACCATCTGAGTGTCATCCAGGACTTAGGCTTTAGCATTTGATGCTGAGTATCTGTCTTGCATGCAGGACTCAGGGACCAGATGATCCTGCCGGATAGGCAGTTCGAATCCGCAACGGGGTGAGCGCTCGTTGCTTGGCCAGCTCCTGCCAACCTAGCAGTTCCAAAGCATGGTAATGCGAGTAGATAAATAGGTACTGCTTGCGGGAAGGTAAACAGCGCTCCGTGTTCCAGCTGCATGCTACGCGCTGCGGCAAGGAGAGCCATGCCGGCCACATGACCACGGAGGCGTCTTCGGACAACGCTGGCTGTTCGGCTTTGAAATGGGGATGAGCACCACACCCTAGAGTCGGACACGACTGGACTTAATTGTCAGGGGTCACCTTTACCTTTTTTATGGCTCTTAGAGCTAAAATCTGAAGACGTCATCTGAATATGAAAATTATGCATGGAACGGATAGAGTGGATAGAGGGAAGTTCTTTTCCCTCTTGCAGAACAGCAGAACCAGTGTTCATCCACTGAAATTGACTGGCGGGAGCATTAGAACAGACAAAAGGAAATATGTCTTTACCCAGCATGTAATTAATCTGTGGAACTCCTTGCCATGCGATGTGGTAATGGCACCTGGCCTAGATGCCTTTAAAAGGGGTTTGAATAGATTCATGGAAGAAAAGTCCATCACAGATTACAGGCCATGATGACTCTATGCAGCCTCCAGGTTATAGAGGAATACAGAGGGAGTGCAAGGGAGTAGCAACAGGATATGGGTATCATGCAATATAAATGGTCCCGATAGATGAGTGTCTAGTGACTACGTGTAATTCATCTGTGGAACTCCTTGCCACAGGATGTGGTGATGGCACCTGGCCTAGAAGCCTTTAAAAGGGGTTTGGATAGATTCATGGAGGAAAAGACCATCACAGGTTACAAGCCATAAGCAACCTCCTGGCTTTAGAAGTAGGTTTTCTCTGTGCCAGGTGCAAGGGAGTGACAACAGGAAACAGGTTATCTGTGCCAGGTGCAAGGGAGAGTGACAACAGGAAACAGGTTATCTTGTTGTCTGTGTGCTCCCAGAGGCTGTGTTGTCTGTGTGCTCCCTGATAGACCATTGTGAGATACAGGACGATGGATTAGATGGGCCCTTAGCATGATCCAGCAGGGCTCTTCTTATTTTTCATCCAGATATTTGCACTATGGTCTCCTCTTCAGTTGAACCAGAAACACCGTGTGTGTGTGTGTGTGTGTGTGTGTGTGTGTGTGTGTGTGTGTGTGTGTGTGTGTGTGTTCCTTTTCTTTTTTTCAATCTTTACTTCTTGAGATCCAAGAAATAGCACTCACAAACTGGGCCCCTGAATAAGAGGGACAAAATGGATCCAATGCATCTTAAAGAATGGAGTTCATTAGAATCCCAGATTAATTCAGTTAGATGGCCCGGCAGAGGGAACATCCAACCTTTAAATAAATACACAATAAAAATAGCACACTGTTACTATAGGGTTACTGGACTGTGGCAGTAAATGAACTGAATAAAATTTTATGGCTTCTTAACATGCTGGGGTTTTGCAGCGTCGTCCATCTTGTAACCTAACAACATTTCCGAGCCTGCTATCAGCGAAACTAATAGCGTGGATGAAAATTTTATGAAAAATGGGAAAACTACGTTAGTTTTATATTATGTCAGTGGAATGAATAAAGATCATATTTTGGCATTAACAGTTAATGGTGGGAAGGAGAAGGCGGGGTGAGTTGGAGAGGAAGACCGCTCTCCATTTTCAACCACAAAATTTATGTTTTTTTAAAGAGTCGGCTGTAATTATGATATTTGAATGTCATTATCATTAAGCTGATGAATTAGTTAGCAAGAAGGTGAATGCGGCTCGAAGGTGCTTGGTGTATTCAAGCATATTTTGTGATATTCCATAAGTCTGAGACGACTCACCGACTGGACTATTAATCACACAGATACCATAGATTTGCTCTGTTATTATCTTTCAATGCAAGGTCAAAGTTTTTGGAGTAACACAGCATCTGAGTGTAGGTGTGTGTGTGGGGGGGGGGCGGAGTGTGTTCGTGGGCGAGAGTGCCAAGTCGCAGAAGAATGAATTATATGGCAAGAATGATGATAACCAAAAATTTCTTGCTCAGTTGAAATGGATTACTGAATATCTCCCAAGTAGAGATGTTATTGTGGTGTCCCTTTCAGAACTATTCTACCCTATACTGCATCTCACACAAAGTGAGTGTGTTCCGCACTAAAACGCACACACAAAACAGTGGCAAAATGACAGGGGGGATACCAAGCATTGTATACAAAATGCAGCACAGAAAGGTGATGGGGTTGTAAAGGGAAAGCCAGACAAAGCATATTCATCCCGTTATCCCGACCTTAATTTCCCCTCCATATGTTGCCTCCACTCCTGACAACCACATTAGCACTGTACATATTTTTTTCTCAGCAAGGGTCTTTGATTTGCTAACCTTACCCTGCAAAGCGGGCTGTGCGTGAGCAAATGGCCCTGCCCATGGACTGAGATCTCCATTCGAAGCTAATCTGATGGTCTTTGTTGAGTTGGCGTCCTGCTTTTGAAATGCCCTCCCAAGGGAGACTCACCTGGTGCACTGGTGTTTCAGTTTCAGGTCCTTGGGGCACCTGAAACTGGCCCAATCCTAGGGCACCTGAAACTGGCCCAATCCTATTTGGATGCTGCATGCCCAACGGTAGTCATATCCTAAGCCCATCCAGGCAACGCCACGCCAGCACAGCCCTCCCAGTTACACTGGCGCAGTTCTTCCCAGCAATACCAGCCGGGGTGAACTGAGCAGGTGGTGGAGACAGGTGCAGGGCCAATGAGCAGTCAACGTGGGGGACGCCCCCTGCCAGCCGCTGGGAATGAGCAGAACAGCAACAGGCACCTCCACTGTCCGCGGGGAGGTGCCACAAGGACACCACACAACACACACACACACACACACACACACACACACACACTCACAAACACACACGACATGACACAAGGATGCCACACTGCCCCACCTCCTAAAGGAGCTTCAGTGGTGTCAGTGAGTAAAGAAAGGGCCAAATGTAGTCTATATCCTATGCTCTGTCATAGGAATGCAGACAGGGTAGGGGGTGGCGGGAGGTGCAATTTTCTGCTTTTTTTTCTTGCCCCATTGGTCCTTATGGGGTTACCTCTACTCTACACCAGCTCTGTCATTGGAGTAGCATTTTTCTGCCGTCGTGGGGCATGCCTGAAGATACTTCAAATCCTCGTCATCCCAGATCCCTCCTACATCCCTCCCACACCACATCCCAACCCCCCAATCCCCGTTTTGGCTTCTCCTCAGTTGTTCTGGCATCTAAGTAACTTCTGAGTGATGTTGGTGAGGCATTTTGTTTTACTTACCTCTGGCAAGTCTCCTGGATGGAGCCTTGCCACCAATGGGGGGGGGGGAAATAGGTTTGAGCAGTAAGAAGTTCTCATAGCGAGTTCTTTTATTCTGCAGTTCTTGTAAGTGTAGCTTTTTATCTTGCTTCTGTGCCTTCTATTTCGTAGCAGTTTTAATTGGCTGGTTTTTATGATCCTTTTGTTTTTTTAAAGTATTGTTGTTAATTGGTGGTTTTTATTTTCTTCTTGCCCATTTTGGGAATTTGTTTTTCCAATGGAAAAGTGGATAAAATATTTGGAAGGAAGGAATAAGTCACTGGCTAAGTAAGCTAGCAATCGAGCTCTCTCTGTATGGAACATATATTTGTAGGCTCCCCATGTCCTTGAGATGTGTGACATTCCAAAGGGTGGGGCCACTCAGGAGTCAGTTTCCTTTGGAGGAGAGAGAGCGCTTGAGACTGATAGTCTTTTATTCATATTTGCTTAGATCCCCAGAGAAGGACCCTATACCCCATAAAATGCTTCCAAGCCTTCATCTCTCTCTCTCTCTCTCTCTCTCTCTCTCTCTCTCTCTCTCTCTGCTTCTGAGTTTCAGACTTTTGTACACCTTTTCTTCACACATAGACCTCACATTTGCCCCATTCCCTAAACTGGGATGGGGGGTTTGTCGCTTCCTCCAAATTCAGATGGTTTGTTATTCCAAACATTCCAGAGGGAATGTTGATCTCACCAACAGATGGGGGGCAACCAGATGGCCCTGGGGCTGTAACAAGGGTGGAGCCTGAGGAGCTGCTTCGGGCGCAGTGACGGGGGGGGCACAACCCTCAGGCTCCACCATTTGCCTGCTTTCTTCATGCGTCTGCCCCCCTCCACACAATCATGCAGAGAACATGCGTGCGCATGGAGGCAGCAGGCAACCGGCAGCTGTCACGCGATTGCTGCCGAGTCCTTCTGTCTTCGCGCGCCCATCCCTCTTTCGCACGATTGGGCAGAGAAGGTGCGGGTGCAGCGCCCAAATCCGGAAGTGTCCTCATGTGATATCGCTTCCAGGGCACAGCAAGCTCCCGTGCTCCAGGCAGCACGGGAGCTTGTTATGCCTCTTGTTGTTGTTCAGTCGTTAAGTCATGTCCGACCCTTCGTGATCCCATGAACCACATCCCGCCAGGCCTTCCTGTCCTCCACTATCTTCCTGAGTTCGCTCATTTTCATGTTCATTGCATCGGTGATGCTGTCTTAAGGTAGAGCTACACTACAGGCAGAGGCTCTGCCGCCACCTCTGCCTCCGCCTCCGCGCTTGGAGCGGGGGAGTGTCTTCTCGGCTGTTGTCCCTCCTGTTGTCCCGCCTCCTTAATTAGGTGATTGGAGGTAGTACTGATTGGCATGCAGCCACTCTCCTACGATTGGTAGGCTGCAGTAGCTCCGCGAACCGCCCCCTAGCTCTGCGTGCCCGCCCCCTGAAAAATAGGATTCCAGCTTTAGGTACGCGCCGGCCGTGCGGAGGTTGCAGCGGCTCCGCTTGCTTCAAAAATCAGGTCAGAAGCTCCGCGACACGTGTAATGTAGCTCTGGCTTAACCATCTCATCCTTTGCCTTCCCCTTCTCCTTTTGCCTTCGATCTTTCCCAGCATCAGAATCTTCTCCAGAGACTCCTCTCTTCGCAGTAGGTGGCCAAAATATTTGAGTTTCAGCCTCAGTACCTGTCTTTCCAGGGAACAGTCAGGGTTGATTTCATTTAGGATTGACTACTCATTACTACACAGAACCAGGATTTACAACAGCAGATCATGAGATCTGCTGCCATAAACCCCAGATTGGATTGGGATATATATTTTGGTTTTTGTTGACATTTTGGAGGAAAACCCTCCCAATTTGCTGCTTATTTCAATGTCAACAAAATCAGGTCTCATCCTAGGGATCAATGGAACCACTCTGAGAAACTTCTCTAGTCATATTGAAGCTCTTTTGGTTTCTCTTGACATTCCTTAGATAATTTCCCTGAAGAAAATCCCACCCACATTTGCTTTTGCTTTAGATCAGGGGTTCTCAAAAATGGTGGGTCGCAACCCATCATGCCAGCAGGAAGCAGTCACTATCCCCTTAAGGGGGTGGCGATGTGCGGTGACATCAGCAGGGTCTCACCGCTGGTGGGAAAAAGTTTTTTTAAAAAAAAATTAGCGGGGGTTGTGCCGGCCCTCCGGAGGGTGCGTGGGGGGAGCTCCTCTGCGGGCCTCCCCGCACTTCAGATCAGCTTCCTGAAGCAATCAAGACCCACTTCTGGTTGGGTTTTGATCACTTCAGGGAGTCAATCTGAAGCGCGAGGAAGCCTGCAGAAAGGGCCACACACACCCCACGCTCTGGAGGGCTAGCACAACCCCGGGTCTGTTAAAATAACTTTTTCCTGGCAATGGCGCAATCCAGGGAGCACTGCTGCTGACAGCCCGCCCCTGCAAGGACTTACACCTTCCCCTACTCATTGGGAGAACGTTGAGAACCGCTGGTTTAGATGAGTGTTTGTGGCAACCATATGTTTGGGTGGTCCACGTAGAGCATCTTGTAGCAACTTCAGGCAACCATAAACTCTCATTTGTAAGGGCAACATTTTCAGGAGAGAGTAAGGAACCAGCTGCTTTCAAGTCTATTCTCTGCTTGCCACTGACTTGCTTAGTATGATGGCAGCCAGATAGTCATTTCCCCACAACTGGAAAACGATGCAATGATTTGTCCTCACTCTTGAGCCATGTACAGTAGCCATGACCTAGAAAGTGAATCTCTCAAGCACAGTCAATAAGAAAGGAAAGAAAAATAAATACAAAATATATAAAAGGGGGCTGAGTATGCAAGGAAGCTGAGCCATCAGCTGCGACCGGAATTCATTTGCCTTTCAAACGGATCCCCCAGGGACATTCCCGAGTATGGAGTGCAAAAGAGACAGTTGCAAATGTCCCAAGAACCTGATACAATTCGAGGCCATGTTCAGTGTCATTAAAAAATAAAATAAAGCTTACGAACTCCAGGGAGATGGGCGAGAGAAGACAGAAAGAGGAGGGTCTGGAGATTTTGATCATATTGTCAGCAAACAAAACTACAGGAATGAACCTTCCCTTTCCTCTTCACCGTGTGTGTGTGTGTGTGTGTGTGTGTGTGTGTGTGTGTGTGTGTGTGTGTGTGTGAGAGAGAGAGAGAGAAAGAGAGAGAGAGAGAGAGAGAGAGAGAGAGAGAGAGAGAGAGAGAGAGAGAACACATTACTGTTCAGTTACAGAGGAGCTCAAGTCCACTGAAATCAATGGGAGTGTTTCTGTTGGTTCTTACGGGTTCTGAATAAGGATGTTTTCAATACATGCCTTTCAAAAGACAAATTCATGGAAGAGAATCTGTCAATGAGTAGATGCCATGATGTGAGGTGCAAGAAACCCGCAGGGTCAAAATCCCAGGGTTATGCTGTTTTTCTTTTGTTTGGCGTTTCATTCGCTTTCATTGTGCCCGTTTTTAAGACAGCTTTGTTGACTGTCAGTCTTTCCTTGAGATCAGATTGAAAGGCTGCTCGCGTTTACCTTTTAAGCCCGATATGGCTGGGGACGTGGATCGTGTGGTCTTCTCCCACAGGGTCTGGTGCATGAAATCCCCCTCAAAGGCTCAGAAGCTTCTGCTTTTGAAGTTAGGCAGGTGGCCACCTGGGGGAAAATATTCTCCGCAGTGGCATTCAACCTTTGCAATTCTCTCCCCAGAAGCTCGCCCAGCACCAACCCTTATGCCACTTTGGCACCCAGTCAATGTGCTTATTATGATTCCCAGGCCTTTTACAAATCTCAGTTGAATTTGGTTTTATTTGAGATGTGATGTTTTTTGCTTTTGGTTGTTGCATTTTGCTTATGCATCCTATTCCATGCATTTCTGTAGGCATGGGGGGTGGGGGTGGGAGTGGGCAGGGGGAATGTGCTGGCAAACCTCTCCAATAATATGCTCAAGAAGCCCACCTCCACCAGAGACAAGCTTGAAGAGCCCCATTCCCACTGATGATACGCTTATGAAGCCAATTCATACCAGGACAAACATTTGGGGAGAGGCTTGCCAGCAGCAGCCTCGCCCTGTTCCCCTCCCACCCATCCAGGAATGCATGGGGAGAACAACTGTAGAGGGCTACAGAGATGCTAACAAGCAAGCTGATCATAAGAAGCCCTTTGTGAATAGGTACGTAAAGGTAAAGGTATCCCCTGACAATTAAGTCCAGTCGTGTCCGACTCTAGGGTGTGGTGCTCATCCCCATTTCAAAGCCGAAGAGCCAGTGTTGTCCAAAGACGCCTCTGTGGTCATGTGGCCGGCAGGACTCTCCTTGCCGCAGCGCATAGCATGCGGCTGGAACACGGAGCGCTGTTTACCTTCCCGCAAGCGGTACCTATTTATCTACTTGCATTGACATGCTTTGGAACTGCTAGGTTGGCAGGAGCTGGCCAAGCAACGAGCGCTCACCCCGTCGCAGGAATCGAACTGCCGACCTTTCGATCGACAGCTTATGGATCAGCGGTTTAACCCGCAGGCCAAAATGCTCACCGTCACCCAGCTGAGTGTGGATTTGAACCAGGATCTCCCTGCTGTAAATCCAGCACTTTAACCACCACGTATATACCATCCCTCTTCTCTCCCTTTTTGCCAGCAACATACCTGACCTTGCTAGAGGGTCTTTGCATTGCTATTTGACAACAGACACAGAGATAATAATCTCAGCAACGTATATCCTGAGGATATCAGAGGTTTTATTCTCCCCCCCCCTCTATATTGTTCTTGACTTTGTTTTTCTGAATATGCGAAGAAAAATCCAACAACATGGTCTGAACAGGCTCTGCAAGGTATGATGGGTATTTCTGGGGATTCCTCCCCCCCCCCCGGCAATTGAGAGACATAAAGCATGCTTTTGACTGTGAAACAGGGTCAGCTGTCAGTAATGGATGCCTCAGTACTTTCTTGGATTGCATTGTGGAGGTGTTATTGGCTGCCAATATAGATAAGGTAGTTGCGATAACTATGCCTAGATGGCTTCCGTGAGGCCCTTTTAAAACCTGGTGACAACACTTTTCCAGGTCAGTGGTTCTTATAAAAAATCCCAGGAGGTATCGCCCACTCCAAGTGGAAAATGGTTTCCTGTTGAAGTCATTTTTCTGTGTGTATTTGTGGGTTTATTTACGGAAGATGAAGTTTTCAAATCCTAGATAACTTCCATGCCCTTGTTTGGATGAGAAGCTCTGACTGACTGTCCTGCAGAAATGGTTTGATTTGGGACCATTTTTGTCCGCGAAATGGCTTTTCTTTTACAAGCGCCAAGTCCCTTCAAGCGGCCATTGTGTGTCTTCTCCAACAGTGACAGAGAAGAGGAGTCCATCAGCGATATGACACTTCTCTGCAGAGCAGCAATATCTTTGGTATGATTTTTAACCCCATCACTATCTCAGCAGCTCAGCATGGCCGAAACTGTGCAATGCCTCGTTCGCTTCTGAGATCAGAATAACAGGCCAGCATTGGGCAATTACAGCAGATCCTCATTCTGATAAAATGTGCTTGTAATTTCAGCGTTCTAGAAAGAATTGCTTGGAGCTCCTATGGCAGCAGTCTGGAAACGTGGAAGATGACAAGCTAAGAAATGGGTGAAACTCATCCGTCTCAATTAGGGCTGTTGTTCCCCCTAAAAAAAATGAAGCAAAATACAAATTGAATTTCAGGACTCATTCCAAGAAAAAGAGATAAGCTTCCCAAGTTTATCTAGCTTGTCTCCATGGAACTCAGAGACAGCATACACAGGGGTCCTCCCCTTTTAGCCTCGCAACAACTCTATAGGTAGGTTAGACTGAGAGTGACGGCCTCATATCTTTATAGTTGAGGGGAACTCTGGGAAGACAAACAAGTTTCTGTAAGACAAGGGCAGCTTCTCAGGGGGGGAGGGTTTGCTGTACATGAGAAATGAGTTTGAGCCTTTTTGGAGAACTTTCAGGTGGTTTCCAATAATTTTCTCCAAAATTTGGAATGACCCTGCTACATTCTCACATTTCCCCAGCCTTACAAGTTGCAGTCAGGAGAGGGGAGGAGGCAAAACATGGCTGAGGATTGAAAAACCCAAGGGTTGGGTTTCCTTAACAGCACAATCCTATGCATTTCTATTCAGAATCAACAGCCCAATCCTACCTAAGTTCCCCCGCGCTGATGCTGCGGAGCCAGCACAGGCTACGCTGCGTCCCACAGGGGGATTTAGCAGGTGAGAGGTTTCCTCGACAGAAGGGGATATTTGTCCCCTTCCCCCAGGAAAGCCCCAGCCCACCCAATGGCACTACAATGGCTATATGGCTGGTGCAAATCCGCGTGCACCCAAGTTGGCGATCAAAAGAGCTGGCATAGATCTGAGTAGACCCATAGGGGACCATGGAGCAGCGGAGGAGTTTAGTTAACATTTTCTTTACTTACCTCTCCCAGCCTGCCCATGGGATACAGCACACTGTAGCCAGCTGAGGATAGGACTGGGCTGTAAGTTACCCAACTTTTGAACTCTTTGAAATTAAGGCTTCTCAGCATGCTTGAAAATTCATTTATACACGAGAACTCTAAGAGTTGCCAGATTCTTCCTATTATTATTACTGTACTCTTCCTAGTAATGTTTCAGCAGTGTTGGCCCAAGATCTCTTGGAACTTCAGGCAGTGATCCAAATGCGGTTGTCATCCCCCAGTGATACATCAGCCTTTCTTGCCCAATACTGATGGGAAAGCCCCTCCCTGCCCCAGCTGACAAAGGATTTGCTCAGAAAGAAACGAACTATTTCCCCAAACGTTGGAACCCAAACCTGATTTTAGCGTTGGTCCTTGAGAGTTCCTCAGGTGTGCAGAAATCACTACCTTATCTGCAAGTGGCTCCATTTCAATGCCAGCCTGATAGGTACAGGAGGGACGACCTGATTGGGTAATAGCAGGATTTTGTGCAGTGCATGTCAGAGAAGGCAAATATACCAGGACTTCACAAGAAGAATGACGGCTCAGCTATTGCTTTATGCTTGCAGTTGAGTACTGCATTCTCACTCTTCAAAAAGCCCGAGAAATTGAATGCAGGAATTCAGATTTGGAAGAACATTGTCCTTTTTTTTCATTTTTGAAGCATTGTGGCAGGTGACTTTCCGTCATGTCACGTTAGCTTAACACACTCTGAAAAACAAACCTTGTGTGCCATCTCCACCATCAATGAAGAGGGAGGCAGAGAGGACTTTTCCTCCTCAATCACATCTCCATGCTATCAGCCAGGGCATAAAGCCGTCAATCCAAATTTAGCAGTCACATGGAAATCGTGCCACTGAGTAAGTGGGTCGTCTTTATCCGAGGAGCAACTTCACCACCACCACGGTTCACCAACCACCTGAGTTATGGTTTAAACAGGTTAGTATGTCTTATAATTTACAAAGAGGAAATGTAGTTAGAAAGAGGAACGAAGACGAGCATCTGGCTCATGCTGCGAACTGACACAGTACTCTTCGCAAGAGCTCTAGTTGGGAAAAATGGAAAGTTGTTCTGGCAGGCCAAAAATGCGGCGTTTGGTGCAGCATTTCATTATTGTATCTCAGGAGGAGGAGATTTCTCCTCCCTCTTCCACTCATAAGAACATAACATAAGAAGAGCCTTGCTGGATCAGGCCAAAGGCCCATCTAGTCCAGCTTCCTGTATCTCACAGTGGCCCCACCAGATGCCTCCGAGAACACACAGCAAAGAAGACAACCTGTTTCCTGTTGTCACTCCCTTGCACCTGGCACAGATAACCTGTTTCCTGTTGTCATTCCCTTGCACCTGGCACAGAGAAAACCTACTTCTAAAGCCAGGAGGTTGCTTATGGCTTTTAACCTGTGATGGTCTTTTCCTCCATGAAAAGGACATGTACACAGGTAGTGTGGTGAGTCATTTGCCCCCATTAGGCAGTTCGGCAAGTGACAACTGCTGAGAAGGCCTTTTCAATGGTGGCATCCGTTCTCTAGAATTCTCTCCCCATTGCATTACATTCCTACGTCTGTTCATCACTAGGCAGAGACCTTTTTTAATTTTCCTATGCCTTTAAAGGGGAGGACTTACTTTCTGTGACTCCTGAGCAAAGGACTACAAGCAATGGACTGAAAATACAGAAAAATAGATGGCTGGACATGATGAAGAATTTGGAAGCTCTTATTTTTCTTCCAGCTGGTCATGATTTGCATTGACTTTTCTTAATTTGGGGTTAGTTCTTGGACTGGTCCACATTTTTCTTTTTTGTAAAATTGGTGAGCTTGTTTTATTTTAATTTTTGGTTGTCTTCAACTGAAATCAAAATTTCACATACACGCTCATGGGTTCTGAGCTGTCTGTGACAGATCAGGAGAGAGATCTTGGGGTACTGGTGGACAGGTTGTTGAAAGTGATGACCCAGTGTGCGGCGGCTGTGAAGAAGGCCAATTCCATGCTTGGGATCATTAAAAAAGGGATTGAGAATAAAACGGCCAATATTATTGTGCCATTGTACAAATCGATGGTAAGGCCGCATCTGGAGTATTGCGTCCAGTTCTGGTCTCCGCATCTCAAAAAGGATATAGTGAAACTGGAAAAGGTGCAGAGGAGAGCGACCAAAGTGATTAGTGGGCTGGGGCATCTCCCTTATGAGGAAAGGCTACAGCGTTTGGGGCTCTTCAGTCTAGAAAAAAGGCGGTTGAGGGGGGACATGATTGAGACGTATAAAATTATGCATGGGATGGAGAGAGTGGATAGAGAGAAGTTCTTTTCCCTCTCACACAACACTAGAACTAGGGGTTGTTGTTGTTCAGTCGTTAAGTCGTGTCCGACCCTTCGTGATCCCATGAACCATATACCGCCAGGCCTTCCTGTCCTCCACTATCTTCCTGAGTTCGCTCATTTTCATGTTCGTTGCATGAACTAGGGGACATCCACTAGAACTAGGGGACATCCACTCAAATTGAGTGGAGGGAGTATTAAAACAGACAAAAGAAAATATTTCTTTACCCAGCGTGTAATTGGTTTGTGGAACTCCTTGCCACAGGAGGTGGTGATGGCACCTGGCCTGGATGCCTTTAAAAGGGGATTGGACAGATTTATGGAGGAAAAGTCCATCACAGCTTACAAGCCTTGATGGGGATAAGCAACCTCCTGGTTGTAGGAGTAGGTTTTCTCTGTGCCAGGTGCAAGGGAGTGGCGACAGGATACAAGTATCTTGTTGTCTTGTGCTCCCTGAGGCATCTGAGGCATCGATGGTAAGGCCACATCTGGAGTATTGTGTCCAGTTCTGGTCACCACACCTCAAAAAGGATATAGTTGAATTGGAAAAGGTGCAGAAAAGAGCGACCAGATTGATTTGTGGGCTGGAGCACCTCCCTTATGAAGAAAGGCTACAGCGTATGGGGCTTTTCAGTCTAGAAAAAAGGCGCCTGAGGGGGGACATGATTGAGACGTATAAAATTATGCATGGGATGGAGAGAGTGGATAGAGGGAAATTCTTCTCCCTCTCGCATAACACCAGAACCAGGGGATATGCACTAAAATTGAGTGGAGGGAGAGTTAGAACAGACAAAAGAAAATATTTCTTTACCCAGCGTGTAATTCATCTGTGGAACTCCTTGCCACAGGATGTGGTGATGGCACCTGGCCTGGATGCCTTTAAAAGGGGTTTGGACAAATTCATGGAGGAAAAGACCATCACAGGTTACAAGCCATAAGCAACCTCCTGGTTTTAGAGGTGGGTTTTCTCTGTGCCAGGTGCAAGGGAGTGACAACGGGAAACATGTTATCTTGTTGTCTTGTGTTCCCTGAGGCATCTGGTGGGGCCACTGTGTGATACAGGAAGCAGGACTAGATGGGCTTTTGGCCTGATCCAGCAGGGCTCTTCTTATGTTCTTATGTTCTTATGCCAATGATATCGCTGGAGCAGGTCCAAGGCCTCCCAAGGAGACCGAAACTCCCCATTGGGATACTGCAGATGCCACGTTGGCACCACTGCATCGCCATGCGGGGAGTTGCAGAGGATTGGGCTGTTACACAGATAAAATGTAGTGTAGTCAGCTCACACCTTGTTAATTAAGGGTGAGTTCACACCCACACATGTTTGTCTCTGGATGGCTGCAACATCAGCTGACAGCTTGCTTGCATGCATGTAGGTCATTCCAGAAATGAAATGGGCGACAGAACTTTCCGTCATCAAGCAAAACTCTCCGTCACGTCTGTTCACACATTCAGCTGCCTCAAGTGTCGAGAAATCAAGTGATGTGCCTCCTGCATCTGTGAACTTGCCCCAAGTATACTTCTGCCACACCAAACGTCATCATATGTACCTCAGTCCAGCAGACAGTTTTGTCTTTCTCTCCCCATACTCTCCCCTTCACCCCCCCTTTTTTTCTTCTTATAAATGTTTCTTTTTTTCTCTTGGCTGCCACGCAGGCGAATATTAAACATTAGTTTGTTTAAACTAACACAGTGTGGTCATTTTGTCCCCTGGGGAGGGCCAAAATCCAAACAGGCCTAAAGTGGTATTGTTTATGAATACAAACAATTCATTATCCTTTTCATAAAGTTTCCCTGCGCACGCATTAATCATCCCGCACTGTCATGGGGCAGAAATTTCTTACCTAAGCAAGTTCTACACTGCGCTGTCTCTTTATCATTTAACTGCCTTGTGCCGTGCCAGTTTTATTGTCTGCTCAGTAGACTGCAAGTGTTTGTGCATCTTTCATATGCAACAGCTAAACAACCTCTGACAAAACGTCCGAGGGACGTCTTCCAGGATTTTTCAATGGTACATCTGTCACAAGTCGATGGACATCTATGGCAGGATTCTTGTTTTTGTTCAACATCAACAACATCAATACCAATAAATCAATACCAAAACTCAATAAATCAATACAGTACTTGACGTTTTGTTTTATTTTGCAGGAGAAAAAAATGACACATAATGGTTGTTTTCCTTGGTTCTGCTAAGTGATTGCAGGTGGCAAATATATGGCTAAACATCAGTGGCCTAAACAGTCCTATCAAACACAAAGACACGATGCAGTTCCCATGGTCATATTCCCTAGATGTTTTGTTTCTAGAGGAAGCACATCTGCAGGTCCGTCAAGGGAAAGTCCAGACGGCCATTTTCGAGCAGCATGACTGATCCAAATCCTGCTAGCTTTCAACTCTTCCTCCTCAACAGTTCTTATCTGGGCAGGAGGTTTGGCTCAGTTGGGAGAGCTGCAGCCTTACATGCCTGAAGGTCAAGGACGGCAGTTCGAGACTCCGTCGCCGCTGACAAAAGCTGCAAAAAGCCCTATGTGAGAGAGAGGAAGCTGCAGCTGGCACTCTGTGAGGGGGAGCTGCCTGTCAGTCAACGCATGTGAGGGGAATGCCAGAGAGAGGCCAGACCGTGAAAGGAAACACCTGGAAAGAAGCATCCTACGAAGGATTAGGACATTTATTGTATTGTAAAAACCGTTTAGCTTCTTATTGCCAAATTCAGGCTTAAACTGAAGAATGTAGGGAACACCACTAGACCAGTCAGATATGACCTAAACCATATCCCTTATGAGTATACAGTGGAGGTGAAGAATAGATTTAGGGCATTAGACCTGGTAGACAGAGTGCCTGAAGAACTATGGACGGAAGTTCGTAACATTGTACAGGAGGCAGCAACTAAAACCATCCCAAAGAAAAAGAAATGCAAGAAAGCAAAGTGGCTGTCAGATGAGGCTTTACAAATAGCTGTGGAAAGAAGGAATGCAAAAAGCAAAGGTGAAACGGAAAGATATAAACAACTGAATGCAGAGTTCCAGAGAATAGCAAGGAGAGATAAGAAGGCCTTCTTAAATGAACAATGCAAGGAAATCGAGGAAAACAACAGAATGGGGAGGACTAGAGATCTCTTCAAGAAAATTGGAGATATCAAGGGAACGTTTTGTGCAAAGATGGGCATGATAAAGGACAAAAAAGGCAGAGACCTAACAGAAGCAGAAGAGATTAAGAAGAGATGGCAAGAATACACAGAAGAACTATACAAGAAAGATCTTAATGTTCCTGATGACCACGCTGGTGTGGTCACTGACCCAGAGCCGGACATCCTAGAGAGTGAAGTCAAGTGGGCCTTAGGTAGCATCACTAACAACAAAGCTAGTGGAGATGATAATATCCCAGCCGAGCTACTTAAAATCCTAAATGATGATGCTGTGAAAGTGCTGCACTCAATATGCCAACAAATTTGGAAAACTCAGCAGTAGCCAAAGGATTGGAAAAGGTCAGTTTACGTTCCAATTCCAAAGAAGGGCAGTGCCAAAGAGTGCTCAAACTATCGCACAATTGCACTCATTTCACATGCTAGCAAGGTTATGCTCAAAATCCTACAAGCTAGGCTTCAGCAGTACGTGGACCGAGAACTACCGGACGTACAAGCTGGGTTTCGAAGAGGCAGAGGAACTAGAGATCAAATTGCCAACATGCGCTGGATCATGGAGAAAGCCCGAGAGTTCCAAAAAACCACCTACTTCTGCTTCATTGACTACGCAAAAGCCTTTGATTGTGTGGATCACAACAAACTGTGGCAAATTCTTAAAGAGATGGGGGTACCAGACCACCTTACCTGTCTCCTGAGAAACCTGTATGCGGGTCAAGAAGCAACAGTTCGGACCGGCCATGGAACAACCGACTGGTTCAAAATTGGGAAGGGAGTACGGCAAGGCTGTATATTGTCACCCTGCCTATTTAACTTATATGCAGAGTACATTATGAGAAATGCAGGGCTGAATGAATCGCAAGCCGGAATCAAGATTGCCGGGAGAAATATCAACAACCTCAGATATGCAGACGATACCACCCTAATGGCAGAAAGTGAAGAAGAACTAAAGAGCCTCTTGATGAGGGTGAAAGAGGAGAGTGCAAAAGTTGGCTTGAAACTCAACATTAATAAAACTAAGATCATGGCATCTGGGCCCATCAATTTCTGGCAAATAGAAGGGGCAGAAATGGAAGCAGTAACAGATTTTACTTTTCTGGGCTCCAAGATCACTGCAGACAGAGACAGCAGCCATGAAATTAAAAGACGCTTACTCCTTGGAAGGAAAGCTATGGCAAACTTAGACAGCATAATAAAAAGCAGAGATATCACCATGCCAACAAAAGTTCGCATAGTCAGGGCGATGGTGTTCCCAGTAGCAATGTATGGTTGCGAGAGTTGGACCATAAGGAAGGCTGAACGCCGAAGAATAGATGCTTTTGAACTGTGGTTCTGGAGAAGACTCCTGAGAGTCCCTTGGACTGCTAGGAGATCAAATCAGTCAATCCTAAATGAAATCAACCCTGACTGTTCCCTGGAAGGACAGATACTAAGGCTGAAGCTCAAATATTTTGGCCACCTAATGCGAAGAGAGGACTCTCTGGAGAAGACTCTGATGCTGGGAAAAATTGAAGGCAAAAGGAGAAGGGGAAGGCAAAGGATGAGATGGTTAGACAGCATCACCGATGCAACGAACATGAAAATGAGCGAACTCAGGAAGATAGTGGAGGACAGGAAGGCCTGGCGGGATATGGTTCATGGGATCACGAAGGGTCGGACACGACTTAACGACTGAACAACAACAACAACAAAAACCGTTTTGCCTGCCTATTGTAAACCGCCTTAAATTAAATGGCCTGGGTCTTGCACAGACTCAGGTCTACAGCCCTGATAGTCTCTCTAGCACGCTTTCAACTCAGTAAATCAAACTACATAAGGACACGTGGTGCAATGAAGTTATACAACTGGAGTATATGTAATCTGGACCCAAACATTTTGGCTCTCAAGGTTAAAAGTACAGGTGTCTCCCAGTTAATGACGGTTCATTTAATGATGATCCTCATATACGACGGTGGTCTCCCAGTATAGTACCTTGCAAAAAGTCGCTGCTACCTGTTCCTGTTGCTGATTACAAAAAGGAGGCAGAAAACAGGAAGCACTCACAGTCCTTTTTAATGTTTTTTTTTTTTAATCCCCAGCCCATCAAAGTACTAATTTAGTGCCAAACAGCTGATGGGCTGGGGATTTAAAAAGATGTGTCTGGGAGTACTTGCCATTCATTCCCTATTGTATTACATTGGCAGCCCGATCTTTAGGCCAGGGAAGCAAGCCTAAAGCGCTAAGGAGCACTAAGGAGTCGCAAAAAGTGCTAAGGAGTTGGAGCAAGCTTAAGGAGTCGCAAACGCCGTAAAACACATTTGCGGCTCCTTGTGAGTAAGTGGCGCTGGCGCAGAGGCCGGCACCGCTCACTGAGCCTTGGACCTGCACTGACTGCTGCAGGTAGGTCCTGGTCAGCACAGGGGCAGGGGGAGGGAGGGCAGAAGTGGTGAGGGAGGGGGGCCACTGGCCAGGCCGGGCTGGGAGGGGTGACGATATCAACACTGAGTTGCACCAATATCCTAAGCCCCTTCCCAGCCTGGGCAGGCCTTACACAGCCTCTCCAGACGTGCGCCAGCTAAAAAGCTGGTGCTCATCTGAGGAGGTCCATTTGGGCCCCAGGGCTTACACTGGGGGAAGGAGAAGAATGTCCCCTTCTCCCGAGGTGAGCTTGGCCTGTGCTGGTGTGGACTGCAATCCGCCCAGGATGCATCGGCCGGCCATTTAGGTCGGCCGCTGCAACTTCCGCAGGATTGCACTGTGCATTATATAGGCTTTACGCGCTATACCCAAATCAACCACTAGATGGTGGTGAAGTCTCATTTAAATTCAGATTCACTTTACGATGGAGATTTCTGAATGTATCCCCATCCTTAACCGGGGGACACCTGTACTCATTATAGATTTATAGTGAGCATTTTTTAACGTTTAAAAAACTAAATGGTTTGGCTTATGCTCCCATTGTCCCCATTTATAATGTCTGGTTCTTTTGGATTTCAATGCCTGGTAAACCATTCTTCCTATTAGAAATGCTGCAAACGTTTGTCAGGCTCAGACCCTGAAATGAACATTGAGGGCTTGGCAAGGCTCATCTGAAAAGAGAGGCAAACATTAGAAGCTCCCAAATTCTTCTCCGGCTTGGAGTACATTTTGCTGTTCAAATCAGTGGAGACTTCAATGTCTCCACCTGCCCACGTCTCCTAAGCACCAATATCCCAATTTATCCCAATATGTGCAATGTCTCCTAAGTAGGAGAGGTAGGCAACAGTCCTGTATGACTGCGTTTCCCAAAGCACCTGGATTCCGAGGCGGCACACTGCTTCAGCATATTAATCCAGAGTCTCGAGAACGACAAAAAAGTCCTTTTTCACCACAAGAGCGAGTCCATATTGGAACAGAGAAATAAAATGGGCAAATTAGCTGGCATTTTGATGCCACGCCAACCTCATTATAATTTTTGCCCATCTTTGAAAGTTTCCTTGAGAGATAAAGTAAAACTTTTCAACTGCCTTTCCCCTGTATTTTTTTGGTGCGCAGCAGTTCCCCGTGTGTTCAAATCGTTTCTCCCCTACAGCTATAACCTAATTGGCATGCAGAGTTCTGATTATGAATACAAGTGATTTGCAGAAAATTCTAATGTAATTTACATTAGTAACTCTGGTTACTGGTTAAAAGATTCTAAGAGGGTTATTATCGGTTTCCTTCTCACTGTTTGTGCAGCTGTACAATTGTGATAGATTTAAATCCTGCCTAAGGAACATAAACCAGAAATTACAGGCAATTTTGTGCACAAATGTAATATTCTGAAAACCCAAAGGAAGGAGAAAAGAGTAGGGGAAACCTCCCTGAATGGCTGGAGACACTAAGATTTCAAGAGATATAGATTCATGCTGAGACATTAGCAATTTAGGGAATGCTGTCAAATTCCAGCCAAAAACTTTATTATCCATGGTTCTGTGCAACCCTGAATGCGCCGATGTGCCCGACAGCGCATGGGGCCTCTGCAAGTACATGAAGGGCCCTGCTCACTCTCTCTGACACTTTGGATACACACTTACCTTGGAGTAAGTCCCAGTAAACTTAATGGGGCTTACTTCTAAGTAGACATGCATAGCAGTGCATTTTAAGTATGGTTGACATCACTGGTATGGCAATGAATATCAATAGCTTCCCGTTCCAGAAGTGAACAGCGACAAATAAATGACCCAAATAAAATGACAGGTTCCTGAACCATGATCAAGGGTTAACAATATGGTTGTGTGGTTACAGCGCATGACTTCCATACTGCATGACACAAGAAAGAGTTACATGGGAAGACCCTTGGGCACATGCAGTCGATTGGAATGGTAGATAGATGAATTTATCCTGTACCAGTAAAGAAGAAAGAGGAGACTTTGGGGAACTTCCAGGACGGGAACCACCATGACAGTCACAGTTCTCCTACTTAGATGAAGTCAAAGCCACACAACTGGAGCTTGAATGTAAAAAGTAGGGCTACTTAGTTCAATGAGCTCATCCCACCCCCCACCCGTTGCACACCATTTTCTGATGTCACGTCCACATCTTTAGCTGCCACTAAAGCAAGGGTTCTCAACCTTTGGAGGCCTGGGTACCCCCTACCATGGTCCAATTTTCTGAAGTACCCTAATTAACTGCTAATTAACTGCTAATTAATTGGATTAATCAATTAATTAAATAGGCAATTAATCATTAAATAAAAAGTACTAAAACAATTTTAAATGTGAAAAAATGTCTTATTTAACTCTGTGTGTGTGTGTGTGTGTGTGTGTCTGAGAGAGAGAGAGAGGGAGAGAGAGAGAGGCACACACACACACACACACACAAACACACACACGTGCAAGGATCTCTTTTTTTCTCCAAGTCACACTTCCCAAAATCAGTTCCTCCCTCCCCCACAATTTAAAATCCATGTTAATTAACACTTAATTAGCTGCTGATGTGGCAGATAAGGGGCAGGGCTTGGCGTACCCCCAGTAAGAGGTCTGCATACCCCTAGGGGTACCCGTACCACAGGTTGAGAACCCCTGCACTAAAGCACTCCTCCTAATGACATTAGGACATGTCAGGACATGGGATAAGTTGAATTAGAGTTGGAGGGAGAAGGAGGAACTTAATATGGGGGTGCTGTTGTGGGTGGAAGCCACATGTCCTTCGTAGTTCTTCTGGGTTGGGCTGAATTCCCAGGCCAGGCTTCCTCAGTGAACATCATTCCATGGATCGTTGATGGCAGCACGGGGCACCTCTCGTTTCCCCTGTCTTGGCATCTTCCCTTCAGCAGTTTTGCTTCTGAGCTTCTGCTGCGATGGCATCTATTCTTCGCTTCAAATAAGACTGATTAAAATGAAATTACTCACTCTCCTGACCCATGGCAAATTTCATGAGCTGCAATTTGTCTAGCGGTTCAGCAGTGAGTACAATCATTTAGGTTTATAGTTCCTATTTTTCCCCAACACGGTAGAGTCCAGTGATCCTGAAATAAAGAACTCGAGTGTGTTTATGTGTGTAGCGTGTGGAGGGTGAACATATAAGTTGCCTGGGGGATCAGAGAACTCCAGGAAAAGCTTTATTTAAGATTTTTGAAAGTACTCCACAAACATGAACGCTTCAGGCCTTATGGTACAATTTACACTCGACAGCACTATGGTGCTGTTACAAAGTGTAAAGGCCCACCCTTGTGGGTGGGACCACTTGCATGAGCACCTAAGATGAAAACATTGTCACACACCTGCACAATTGACACAAATGGTTGACAGCCTGGAAACATCACAGCACTTCCATAGAATGAACCCATGGTGAAATAGCTTCCGTAGCAATACTCGAACGCCACTGTTGGAAACAAGACTTGCAGAAGTGCTTCCATTGAACTGAAAACAAACATTTACGCTGTGTCCTTCTGCACTCATATTTTGGATAAGCCCCTTTGAACTTTGCGGGATGCAGAGGCAGTAGCGTTGCCAGAGGGGGGATGGCGCAGTAAGTGCTGCACGGCATTACATGCTGCCTTCACTGCCGGACTGGCTCTGACGGCGAGTGGGAGGGGCTGGTATGTGTAACAACGTGTAACACCGTGTAGCACTTACCACGGCCGCTGCCCACCTCTGGCTACGGAGCACCCCGGCCACCGCCAGACCCGGCAGGTAAGGATCCAGCGTGCGGGGGGGGGGGACAGTTTGCCAGGCAGGGAGGTTGGCTATTGGTCCAGGCAGCCCGGGAGGGGGCAGGGGATAGCCTTCGGCCATATACTGACCCCCGCCGGGCACCGGGGTCTTTACACAGCCTCCTCTATGTCCGCCAGCAAAATAGCTGGCGGAAATCCGAGGAAGCCGATAGGGCCTGGCCCCGGTTACACTCGGGGAAGGAGACTAGCATCTCTTTCCCCGAGTAGACCTCCCGCCCGGTGGTCATGCTGGCTGCCGGTGCACAGAATCCGGTGGGCGGCCATCGGCCGGATCCTAGTCAGGATTGTCCTGTATATATGTTAGAAAAAGAGGGGTGTGAATTCATTCAATAAATATATAGATAAAAACATGGCATCCTGTGGAACAATTTTAAGATTCAAGTGTCCATTGTTAAGTTGAGAAAACCAAGACTGGTCAGGTGCTTCAGGGCTTGAGCTGGAAGTTCCTATGGGCTTGGCCCCAACGCATTATTCCCTGTACTTCCAGGGTCACTGATCAGAGAAGAGAGCAATAGGCACTTCAAACTAGAATTCTGTTACCATAAAGCAGAAGTCTCCTGATCCTAGGAATCTCACCTAGAGAGATGGTCCCATGCCACTATGTGTCCCTCCAAGATCTGTTGTACTCTCTAAGAGCAAAACAGGCATATACATCTCTCTCTCTCTCTCTCTCTCTCTCTCTCTCTCTCTCTCTCTCTCTCTCTCTCTCTGTGTGTGTGTGTGTGTGTGTGTGTGTGTGTGTGTGTGTGTGTGTGTGTGATGTTTTAAACCAGTTTTCTTGTAATATGCTTATTCAGGTTGTTCTGAGCTTTCCACACTTTTGGTTTGTAGGTAGAAACTATAATTGGATGGAGTCAAAATATTTCCTGAAAAACACTTAGACGGCACAAATATGTGCCTTTCTTTCGGAGAAAGGATTTCAAATATTCACCACCATTGTTAAGATTTCCACAAGGTATGCTGAAAATCACGGAAAAGGAAAGGCGTCTGGGGACACTGCTGAAAACTTTTCAAATATCGTGAGTACTCTCAGCTCAGCTCCAGAACACGACTAGTTCACACAGGGTCCACATTCATAATTAAAGGCGGGCAGCCCAATTCGACCTACGTTCTCCCACACTGATGAAGTGGCACCAACCCAGGCTATGCTGCATCCTGCAGGGGAATTTAGGAGGTGGGAGGTGTCCTTAAGGTATGGGAACATCTGTCCCCTTGCCCCAGGGAAAGCTCCAGCCCGCGCAATGGGTCTACTCAGACCTGCGCCAGCCATATGGCTGGTGCGTCCGTATGCACCTGTGTTGGCAGATCAGGCCCAGAAAGGGATATAGAATACGGTACGCACCAGCGCCACTGATCCCGCTCCCCTCCTGGGTCCATTCCACCCTCCCCCACCCCATTTCGCCCCCTCCCACACCTGCCCCTGCACTGCTCAGTGTGGAGCTTACCTGTTCCGGTGGGCGTTGCGCCTTCTGCTGGCGCTGTACTTTCTAGCACCTTTGCAACATGCAATCTGTGCCAGTGGAGTGCACGCTCCAGCAGTGCAGAGGCACAACAGGATTGTGTCAACAGTGAAGGTCTGTGCCTGCTCACCACACTGGATATTGGTCCATCTACTTGTCATGCCCTCAACATCCACACAGTCAGCTCTATGAGGGCTTTCGGACACTGAAGACACTATTGGGTTTGCCCCATTTTTCTTGACTTAACATCTGGTCAAGAAAAATCTATTACATTTTATGAAGAGGCTTGATGTAGGGTAAATTGAAGGGTGAGCCCCCCCCCCTTCAATGGGTCCTTGAATATTTGCATCAGCAGAACAGTCACATTGCGTTTTTTAATTAAGCTAATGTTGGGTTGGCTCCAAAGCATAACAAAGGCAATCCATTACGATAACTCTAGCTCAGCTTCCTTTCGTAAGGACTGGATAAATGTTATTGTACCAAAATGCCGTTGTTATCATCGTTTCATCATTCAGCTTGTTAGCAGGATAACAACATGAGGAAACAAAACTGATTGCCAGGATGTGATTGGCATGTTGAGGTCTGGATTGTGAGCCCTGGAAGAAGCGCAGAGCTCACTGGGGTGTGCAGGATATCGTTTTCTCTACATCTGAGGATCTAGGAGCTACCGTAGTTCTACCCCCTGCCCCCCCTCACACACAGACACACTGTTATTTTGTCCTCCGTGGGGTAACCTTCAAAACCTGCCTGATACGTTCACTTCCGGAAAGAAATGGGCTACTAGGAGTAAATTATGCAGTTGTTAGGAGAGTTTGCTCTAGTTTCCACCATCCTGTACTAACTGGCACAGTTCTAAATGTTGGGCTGACTTTGAAAACCGTAAACAGTTTAAGGGACAATCCTCTAGGAAGTGAAATGAATAGATAGTGTTTGTACTTAGGGTAGTGGTTTGTTGCTTTTTATGAAAAATCTGGAAAGTGATTCATTAAGCATGCTTTAAGCATTACAGTAACAACGGGCAGGAAATGTGGTCTGGAAGTTGAGCTGTCGCCCTGCCTGAAGAAGCTAAGCAGGATCAGCTTGGGATCACCGTCTTGGAAGGGCGCCCGGAAGCCACTGACGGATCTCGCGAAGGCACTTGAAAGAGTGCGGAATGTGTGGAATGCGGAAGAGTCAGCTGGCAAGGGATGGAGAGCATCTTGAGCGCCGAGGTGTGATTTGCGGCTGCCTGTGAAAGCTTGGAAGTGCAGAGCACAGCCAGGATGATGGATGTACGTTGAAAGGGAAGCATCTGGAGAAACTGAGAGTTCTATGAGTTTCTCTCATAGAACAATACAGTACTTGCAAAAAAACATTTGAAAAAATTTCTGATTAGCCTCCCTATATAAACCGCTTTGATACTATGAGATAAGCAGTATATAAATACTATAATAATAAAAAATAAATCTTCTTAGAGGGTAGTGATGGATAATGGGAAGAAAAGCTTCCCTGAAAGACAGATTGTCCATCTTTAACTATCTTCCTCTACAATGTGCAAGTGAACTTCAGGGTGTGGTCTCTTGGCTGTTGGTGCCCCCACACACCTGGCTAGAGCTCATCATGAACTGAGCATGTTCCTAATATACCACACAGTCCTACACAGTGTGCAGGGGGTTTACGTGGAAAACATACACTGAAGGTAGAAAGTTGAAAAACCACTGGGGCAGGAGCTTAGACAAGTTGACTTGCCAGGTCCCTTCCAACTCATCTGGTTTCCTGATGTTTCCCCCAAACTGTTCTCTTAAATCTCCAGAAGACAATTTAAAGCAAGGCTGCCCTGCTATCTCAAGCGAACTTCCCCATTGTCCTTATGAGATTGACGTGGTGACCCAGACAAGTTCCTGGAACAGACAGAAGACGATTTCAAAGAGCCACGACAAAAGGACTGCAGAATTATTGATGTCTCTGATCCACACAAACATCAACTTCCCGATGCAGTCAGAGGTCAGCCAGAAGTCTCCGAGACCTCATAAAAGAAGTTCTACAGGCTAATTTACCCCCTTCCCGACTATGCGAGTCTCTCCTCTCTCCAGGCCTGTGTAACAGCAGGGAAGAGACAGAGTTTTGAAGTTGAAAGCTTTTGTGCTCTGAGCCAAGAGAAATGATGAGGGAAAGTCTTGTGAATAGCAATGCCTATCAGGTATATACATCGGTAAAGAAAAGGACCCAATAGGTTCCTATACTTTAAGTCCAAATATGTCTAATGGTGGCTTTAGAGAACATCGAAGAAGACCATTTACATTTTCACCTCCAACATTTTCATATCAAGATTGCAAGGGGTGGAAGGATATCTTTAATCGATTGCTGCATGTTTGCAACAAATAGTAATTTCTTTTTATTAGTCCATTTTTCAAATTCCAACCAAGCACCGTGCTTTAGTGGAAGATAAAAGATGAACAACCACCATTTTTTCAGGAATTAATTTTGTCAATACCGTCTGTTCTTTTATTATGCAATATAAGAACAATTACACCACTGTATATATATATTTTTTTTAAAAAAAGAAGGAACTTGGAAGATTATAATTTTTCAGTTATTGCTTTCTTCCCTTAAAAAAAAAAAGCCCAATAAGGAAATACATTTTTATTACATTTGTTATTGATGCTATAAAACTATATATTTTAATGGCCAGGAAATACAATGTAATTGATCATATGTTGAAAATGCATTAATTTGAGTTACAGTATTTTTTCATATGTAATTTGAAATTATGTAAGAATATAAAAACATCACACTGGGTGATGTAAATCTATGACTGATTCTTTCATTATGTTATATTACAGCAGGAGGAGAGTCACAGGGGGATGAATGCAATTTGTTGACCCCCAACATGCTGGAAAAAAGCGTTGGCGGCAGTTTCGCATGGAGCGGAGGGCCATTCGAGAGGCGCCATTATGCGAGGCCATTGTCTTGGACATTCCTGCCAGGCGTTTCCTGCAGAACGACGGCTTGACCCCTTTGCTCCTTGAAACATTTGTCACACTTAAACAGACTGCAGAGAATGGAATATGCTGTCTATAAAAGATGGCAATTTTGTAGTAAAAATAAAGGACTTTCCCTGAGGACAGGGTGATGGCCCTTTAAAAAAAGACATTGAACAGGCAAGGTCTTTGTGGTGTGTTTTCAAACAAGAGAGTGATCCTATTATGTGTTTGCCTTACCACGGGGGGGGGGGGGGAGAAACACAATAAAGAACTACATGCCACGTAGCGGAATGTGGTGTCCGCCCCCAAATGTCTTCAGGGTGGGCCAAACTGAACAGAGTGCAGGAGGGGAAAGGCATCCCTGCCTACCATTTCTCAGTGAAAGTCTCAGAGCAGAGAATAGCCTTCAGTGAGAGCAAAAGGCCTTGAGATTAGACTAGTGTACTATGCGAGGCGCCGCTCACAAAGATGGTGTGGAAATGACAGCTGACCCAGAACTGCTGCTGCTGGATTGATGTTGGGTGTGAGTTGATGTAATCGTAGGGTGCGCTGAAACCACTACGCTGGTTGCCAGGTGTGGTTCCAGCCCCAATTCACAGTGCTGGTTTTGACCTTTCATGCCTTCAATGGTCGCCAGCCATGGTTGGACTCTCAGGGAGGGATACCTTAGTGGGGAGGCCATTGTTCCTTTCTATAGCCGCTGCTTGGCATGCAGAGGGTCCCAGGTAGCATCCTTGGCAACGCCAGGTAGGGCTGGGTAAGACCCCGCTGTGTCCGAACCCTGGAAACCCAGCGCCATTCAATACTGCCTCATGGCCTAATCGCATGCTCCCCCGCCTCCACTAGTGCAGCTGTGCCGGAAAGGCGAATGCTCTATCCAGCAGAAGGGAGGCGGAGTGGGGGGCTTTGGAAGGGAAGCCTCCCACCCTGCAATGGGTCTTCTTAGACCTGTGCCAGCTCATTAGCTGGTGCAAGTCTGAAGAGAGAAAGGGGGCAGGGAGGCTGCGGAAACAGAGGATAGGATCTGGCACCAGCCATTGGCGCTGGATCCACCCCCTCCCACACCCACTCCGCCCTCCATTTCTCCCCCCTCCACTCCTGCCAGCTTACCTGTTCCAGTGCACAGGGATGATGTAGTTGGGAAGGCTCCGGTCTTCCTGCCGGAGATCCAGCAGCATGTGCTGCTGGAGTGCGCATTATGGAGATCTTATGGCAGGCAGAGTTGGCGGAATGCTTGTTCCACCACCATTAGGATTGGGCTGCCTGCTGGGCTGGTGGTCTGACTGAGCAGAAGGCAGCTTGATATATTTCTATGCCTCCTCCCTGGCGAACCAGACAAATGAACTCAAATCCCAGACTTGAAGCAGGCAACTCTCGACTCCTTTAGTTCATGTGCATCTTTTGTGTATGTTTGTACTGATAACGTGCAACAGCAAAGCAACGTTGATATGATTGTATATATGGATAATTGTTTTACTGGCATGCACATGCACTCATGATCATTGTTATAACACCACACGGAAATTAATACTGATACAGCTGTACACACAATCAATTCAAGCATTTGTGTTTGCTGTGATTTATCAATGTGCATCGCTCATCATTAATATGGGCAGGGGAAGATGTGAAAGGACTGAAAGCTGGTGCAAACAGCACAATACAGTGGGACCTTTCTATCCGCGGATCTGGGGTCCATGATTTTGACTTGCTGCTGGTCCCAGATCTGCGGGGTCCACCTTCAGAATGCTGTAAAAAGAAGGAAAAAAGCCCCCCCCCATCCCCATTTGTACCTTTACATGGTCAAAGTTCTGGGGCGAGCATGGAAGAAGAGAGGGGCTCTTGCACAACCCGGAAGTTCAGCTTGCAGAAGCACTGCGGAGGCTTGGAAACAGCACAGTTTGACTGTGTAAAGGGGATTGGGGGTTTCTACTTTTTACAGCGTTCTGATTGTGGACCCCAGTATCCACAGATTCTCAATATATGGGGAGTGGATCTGGAACAGAACCCCTGTGGATACCAAAGTCCCACTGTAAAACTAAGGCTGCAATCCTATACACAATTACCTGAGAGTAAGCCAATTTGGGCAAGAGGCACTTTTTCAATTGGTGCTCCTCCTCTTATATTTAGCAGGGGAAGAGTAACTGCCCCCCTCTCACCCCAGCACAGTGTCTTTTCTGGTGGCTGTTTGCTCGTGATGTTTTGCATCTTTTTTAGATTGTGAGCCTTTTTGGGACAGGGAGCCATTTAATCTTTTGCTTTTGTCAGTAAATAACTTTGTGAACTTTTTGTTGAAAAGCGGTATATAAATACTGTTAATAATAACAACAACAACAACAACAACAACAACAACAACAACTCAGTGGGGCTTACTTATGAGTAGACATTCCTGGGCTTGCACTGTAACTAACTAATAAAGAACAGTGGAGGATTCCTTATTCATCAGTTCCACTTTGGAAACAAGACCAAGTAATTCAGAGCTCTACTATCTGTGGAGAAATTTCAGGTGTATACCTAGTTTAGGGTTCCTGATAAGAACCAATTCACAGCAAGATAAGAAAAGAACAAGATAAGAGAGCTGTTGCTTGTTAAATAAGGGGAAACTGCAACATTTCTTTTTTTTTTAAGAGAAAATTTTTCTCTTTTTTTTAAGATGAAATCTTTTTTTAAGATGAAATTTTTTAAGAGAAAATCAAAAAGAAAATTAAATGTAAACAAAGAAAGGCACTAAAACCCTACTACCTGAGCTCCAAGTTGTTTTCCCACTCAAAGAGCTGTGGGTGGGAGAGCGTATAGCACAGGGGAAGGGTGTGTAATGTCCATGCAGAGTCCAAGGGTCAATCTGTGGTATCTCCTCCAGCTAGAAGGATCTTAGCTAGATGGGATGGAAAATATTCCTGGAGACTGGAAAACAGCCATCCATTAGACCAGGGGTGGCCAAGCTTCCACCATTAGGGCCTCTGCATTCTTCAGAGTTGTGTAGAAGACATAATCTTGGCAGCTGCAAGTGCTGATGGTGCTGCTAAAGCAGCTGCACCTGCTGAAACGCCCTCACCTATGCAACCATTTAAAGGGCCAGCATTCATGTTGAAAGGTTGGCCACCACTGAGTTAAAGTGAGCAATACTGAGCTAGATGGATCAGTGGTGTGACATGGTATGTACATGTGGGTATGTATATGGTATGTACATGAGAGGGGCAGAGCATATGCAGTAGGTTCCAGGATCGATCCCTGGCAGCAACTTCAGGTAGAGAGGGAAAACTCCCCTATCTGAATCCCTGCTGGAGAGCCACAGCTACTCAGCACTGGGCTAGATGGGGGTGCCATTCTGTGGAAGGCAGCTTCATCAGTTTCCTCCTCACGTGGTGATGCTCCCCATCACTTGGCGAGATGAATACAGGTGGGCATTGTACTAAGGGTTCATATGAACACTATGGTAGGTTATACAGTTGGACCTTTTTATCCACGTTTTTTCCACTCATGGACTTGTCTCAACACGGTTGGCAAAACTGTGGAAGAGGAAGTCCACATTACCTTTTTTTTTCCCAGCACTGTCAGGGGCCTGCTAGCTGCTTTCAGCCTCCTGTGTACATCCAAATCGCTGGGGGGGGGGGAATAAAAACCACAACCGGGACTCTGTTGGGGGTCTGCCAGCCGCTTCCCAGTGTGATTAAACTGCTGGGGGGGGGGAATGCAACTGGAGTCTCTGGTGCCATCTATAGGTTGCTTCCAGTAGCGGTTTTTCTTTTTTTCAGTCAGTTAAAAAAAATTCAGGAACAGGGAAGCGGTGAAGACGCTGGGAAAAAGATAATGTGGTGCCACTCCCAGAGATGTCGGAAGCCCGAACGGCGCCTGCCGCAGGGAGCTGGGCCAGCGTCGCGTCACGTCGACCCCCCTGTCAGAATCAAAGCCATTTCGGAGTCACACCGGCTCGAGGGAGGGCGGGAGGGCCAATCCAGTGCTTCCGTAAGTTCCCCCGATCGCGCCCTCCCACCCGAGCGCCTGGAGCTCCAGCTCCACCCACTCCACCGTTCTTCCGCCGCTGTCTCTCCCCACTCCAGTTTTCATATAACACTGTTTTTTATATCCACTGAGGTTCCTGGAACAGAAGCCCACTGGATACGGAGGATCAACTGTACTACGTGACAAGCAGTTGCATGCATTCACCCCCCTTCTCTAACGTTCAGGAGTTCTTATCCTTCCCCCAATCCAATCCCCAAGCTCATACTCCCTTTCCCTCACACGAGAAAACAATAATATCACCAGCCCAACTCTATAAACTTCCCGTCACTCCCCTCCCCAAACCCTCTCCATAAAGGCAATTCTACTTGTTCCCTTTCCCCCATTTTATGCAACACAGATCTGTGCAGCTCTATTTAATGGCTAGCAGAGAACTTTTCCAGTATTACCTAGTAAACCCAAACTGCAGTGCTGTGTTAGATTCCTGCAATCGAAGGATCAATACTTCGTCCCTTGCAGTTCCTCTTTAATGGAAGCAATGTAGCTTCCCATGAAGGTTCATAACCTTGGAGGTTATCTTTCATCCTGAACTCTCTTTGATTGTAATTTTACATCCCACAAATCTCATTCTATCATCTCCAAAACACACCAAGGCTGTGACCAAAGCTGTCTCGAGATGATGCTGAGTCAATAATTCATACCTTTATTACATCTCAGCTGGATGGCTATAATTCATCCCGCTCGCTGTAACTGCACTAACACCTGTGGATCCGTCTGCCGGCAGTACTATTCTGACCACTAGCTTTTCTGGGCGTCGCATTTAGCCAGAGCATCTTTCTGGTTATGCCGTTTGCACAGTACATGTGGGGGTGGGGGTGTTTCCATGTGAAGGTTTAGGCAATTGCATTGGGTAGGCACCACACAGCTAGCAAATTAAACACAGAAAAGAAACGTCTGCGAGGAACAAATAGAGAGGAAAACGGCAAGTGGATTGAGCAGTTTTTGAATTCTTTGTAGAATATGTTGCACAACACATTATCAAAACTTTTCGGGTATCAGGCTTTGGTTGGGAGCGAAGCAGAGGCAGCACCATATTCCTTGATGCCCTACAGCCCCGTGCCCCCCCAAGGTAGTGGTGGCAGGTGATGGCTTCTCACCCTCCTGATTGGTGAATGGGCAAATTTGAGCTGCAATAACCCTTCCCTCCCTACCAGCCAATGGTAGCATCCCCTAGAGCAGTGGTCTTCTTTAATTGTCCCACACAGCTTTACAATTATGGCAACAGTGTTTTCAATTTGGACACTTGACTTCTTTGAATTCCTTCCTGTATATTTCTTTGCCAGCCATTCGTTTGGGGAATTTCTATTTTTTGCCTCCTCTTCTAGCTCCATCTGACCGATACCCTAGAAAGAGATCAGAGAAAGTTAACCCATGTTTTAATTGCACTGTTTGCAGTGGGGTGTGCACTAAACATCATTTATGTGGTACCCTTCCATTGATGCTGGTGTCAACCTCAAAGTAGTTTGGATAATGTGCCTTTCAGCTATTTCATCTAACTTTCCTATAGAAGAAACTCACCCCCCCCCCTTTCAATGACTGTCTGTTAGATTCCAGAACTCTGTAACCTGCCAGCTTTTGTCCCAATCATACAAACCACTTGGGGTTTGATTCAGCATAATTGTCTAGCTGTCTTTGGAGGAACAGACCTAACATTCAGTCACTCATTAGATAAGCTCAGGCATTAGATTTTGTGAAATCTATATAAGAGACATCAGTAAGAAGCTCCCAACTAGAATTTTTTTAAAAAATAAAACCGTCATATTCCCTATTTCGCTCTACCCCCATCCCCACCTCAACAGACAAAAGCTTCTACATTATTCAAGCCGGCATGACACCAGACTTTTTTTTAAAAAAAAAAAACTATATGCACATGTAACTTTGAAGATCTGTAGCCCTTTTCAACGTTCAAGGCTTCTGCACCCCTTACCTCTACTCGATGCAATGCCACTTGAATTAGGATCATCTTTCAAAGCCCCCTGCTTTTGCAGAGGTAGCAGTCACTGTGTAGCCAGCTTTGTTAAAGCACTTATTGCCCAAACCACCTTTTTGTTTTCTGCTCTTTGATGTCTCTAGGGTGAAAAGGAAATGGATTTTGATTGGATAGGGGGAGGAGGGGGAGAGAGAACCTGGCGAATCATCAAATAAAGACATCTCATTGGGCTAAAGGATAGCAAAGAAAAAGACAATCATCGCAACATATAGTGAGGCAGCCCATTGGTCTGTCAAATCCAGTACTGGCTCTAATGACTGACAGAAGGTCACAGGCCAGAATGTTCGGCAGACCTTGCTATCCAAGATCCTATAGATTAGAATACAGACACTGGGGACTCAAGCTGCAACATTCTGTATGCAAGGCATATATCCTACCACAGCACAAATGGATACCCCCCATTGAATGGACAGCCACCTCCATCCAAAAATACTGTAAATAAATTTTAATGAGCAAATTAGTGTTTCTAGCCTATCTGTAACACTGAATGATACGGATATATGGCCGCCTGGTGTGTCCACCACCTCAGGGAATTCGCCAGGGCTGCGGCTTAATGGACCCGCACTTGTCGACATCATCACCGAGTGATCCTGGAAGACACCAGTGGCTCAACAACTGACAGCGATGCTGCCGAGGGTGAAGGGGTGCGGGAGATGGGAGTCGGACCGTACAAAAGGGAAGGCAGGCAGGGACAGGGAGAAGGAGGAAGGGTGGGGAAGGTGAGAAGTGTGAGGAAGAGGAAGATAAGGGAAGCTGAGTGGAAAGAAGAAAGAAGAACGAGGGATCCAAGGAGTTCACGAAAGTTAGGAGGAGAGAGGAGAGCCAGAAGGGTGGAGGAGGACAGACAACAATCGAGTGTGGCACGCACAGCAGGAAGCAAGGAGCAAGCCTGGCGTAAAGCGTGGGGAGGGGGAGGGCATCCAAAAGAAGTCAGAGGGTTATAGGTGATGTTGCCATGGTCAGCTCTAGGTTTGAGGGGGCTTCCCTTAGGAATCTTCTCTACCTGGGTGCCTCCTACCTGGGTGCTCCCCCTGAGGTACATAGAGAGGTTTACCTTCCTTGACAGTGTTGCTCTGTGTGCGTGTGTTACATGCGTGTGTGTGCGTGTGGTTTATGGCATGAATGGGGCGGAAACGAGCTCAAATACTCTGTTGCTGTCTCCTCCCAACATCCCCCCCCCATTCACATATGGAAGATTTGCAGGTTATCACGGGGGGGGGGAGAGGAGGTAATGACGGAGCAACTCTCTCACATGAGAGAGTCACTCCCTCAACACAAACGAGAGGTGCAGAGACTGACAGAGCAGCCGATAAGCAACAATGCCATGATCTCCAGCCTCTGCGTGTCGCCACTCAGAAATGGATTACTGGAAGGTCTATTCATAAAAAGAGAGCTGGAAAGCTGAAGCGACTTCTGATATACGTTTATTAAACAATCATATCCTTTATTTACTAGCTGAAGTAGAATCATTCCAAACACAGGGGCAGATTATAGACACGTCTAATATTTTGGCCACCTAATGCGAAGAGAGGACTCTCTGGAGAAGACTCTGATGCTGGGAAAGATTGAAGGCAAAAGGAGAAGGGGAAGGCAAAGGATGAGATGGTTAGACAGCCTCACCGATGCAACGAACATGAAAATGAGCCAACTCAGGAAGATAGTGGAGGACAGGAAGGCTTGGCGGGATATGGTTCATGGGATCACAAAGGGTCGGACACGACTTAACGACTGAACAACAACAACAATGGGGTTTACTTCTCAGTTGTGTTAGTTGGGAAGTGGTTTTTAAGGACGGTTCTGAAGACAGTTCTAGGAAGACCCAGGCTGTATTGTTTAAGGACTCTTTATATAGAGAGGCGTTGAGAAAACACATTAGATTTCTTCGAAGCCTGAGCTAACGCTATGAGCTTTTCCAAGTACTGTACTCAAAAACTGTGAGTCCAGGGCCCACCTGGATCCATTAAAATGGCTTACGGTAGCAAAGCTGGGAGAAACCACTTCGGCCAGGGTCTTTGGAAAGTCACTGATAGTCAGCGTAGACTGGGCAGGGCTAGATTGACCAGTGGTGCAACTCAGTACAAGGCAGCTTCGTGGCAGAACCAATGATGACTTTTTAAAATAGAAGTCGAGGACACATGGGTGTGCACACACATGCATGCGCTCGCCCCCGCCCCCAAAATATGCTAAACTGAGGCAGTTCACAACCCCTGAGAAGCTGTTGTATACAAGCCTACTTGCTTGAAGTGGAAAGTCAATCCAAAGGGGGGAAAGAAAAACGTGTAATCTGACCAGACCCACAGGCCAGTCCTCTTGGGCTTTAGCGCTGGCAGAACGAGTACGTTCTGTCAGCACTAACGGATGCAAAAGCGCTTTCTAGAAGCATGGCTGGCGCCTTTCTGCCCATGTGGTCGCCACTCCCACCTCCCACCGGAGCAGGTACGTCAGCAGGAGAGGTTGGAGGGGGTGGGTAGGGGGCAAAATTAGGCAGGGAGGGGGAGGAACAGGGGTGGGTGGGGAGGCTTTAGGAGAGGGCAGAACTGGTGGTGATGGGGTGTGCCGGATCCTATCTCTCTTTCCTGCAGCCTTTCCGCCCCCTTCCTCTCCCCAGACCTATGCCATCGAAATCGTTAGTGCAGGTCCAAGGAGACACATTGGAGCAGGAGGCTTACAGAGGTGTAAGGAGGTGTAAGGAGATTTAAATCACCTCTGAAGCCTCCATTATCTACAAAAAAGAAAAAAAACCAGCAATGGTAACAAAAACAAACAAAAAAAGAGCGACAAAAAAGATGGTTGATCTTGTATATGGGTTATGCACTAAAGGACTAAACGAAATAAAAAAAACCCTGATACATCATGCATGTTTTTGGTGCCTCTTCACCAGCGGGGGGGGGGGGGGGAGAGGGAACAACAGCTTCAGCAAGCAAAACAGAAAATGCACATGAGGACACAGGACCTGATTGTCGAACTCCACCCAATGACACAACACCTTTGGAAAAAGTGAGTGTCTGAACCCATTCCCCCCGGAAAGCACTCTCCCTCCCTATGTCCCTCATAAAAACTGAAATACAAAAAGGACTTCGCAGTTCGCAGGTAAAATAAATTGTCAGTATGTGTGCTTAGTAACAGTTCATAGCCTTTTATTCCCCCTGACCTGCATACAAAAATTAATGGGATGAACCACCATGGCATGGTGTCCTTGACAAGTAATTTGTTATAAATAATAATACAAATGATTACAGGGAACGCTACAACTGCTGGGAGCACATCCATTTTCCAGTGGGGGGATAAACAAGACAGCTCTCTCAGTGGGGAGGGCTTTGCTGCCACGTTCTGTACCAGCAGGCCGAACGATGTGAGGCCTGTCATGGCCATGCGCAAAGTTTCTTCAAAGTGGAAGCTGTAGGGCTTCAGCTTTTTTCAATGAGTGACTAAGAGGAGTTAAAAATAAAATTGGCTCTCCGGTGGGGCTCTGTGTCGGAGATATTTAATTGCCCACAAGTTGCATCTCCTCACTGCCTTCTCCTCCCTTGTGTTATTGAACAAACCTGCTGCATTTCAACAGTAGAGCAGTTAGTCAGGTTTTATCTTCTACAAAGACAAGCCGTAATGTCTTTTATAGGGTGGGGGGGGGAGAGAGCTCATAATAGAGCAGCAGGCAATTACAAAGGAAACAGAGTCAGGGATGGGAAAAAATATGATCTTCTGAAAACACAGCAGCTATTCTCTGGACCCCTATTTTGAGAATTTCAGGTCACCCATGTTAGTTTTCAAAGCAATGTCAAAAGTAAATACTCTCCAATCTTGCATGTATTTGCAAAAAGTTTTTATTTGGTTGAGTTATGTTTTGTAAGCCACTTTGAGATGTATGAAAAGAGGCGGAAGCGTAGCTGGCATCACGCCAGCCTCATGACGCTGACGTCACTCACCCCGCCCCCCCGAGTGACGTCAGCCGGAGCCAAACATCCCTCGGGGGTTAGGCGGGAGGGAGGGGGAAAAACCAAATGTGGCACAGAGGCAGCAGGAGCCTTCCGCAGGCTCCTCCGAGCCGGTAAGATGTCCCCACCTCCGATTTGATGGACGGTCTGCCCCCCTGCCCCATCTCATCCTACCCCTCTGAAAAGAGGGCTATAGAGTTATTAAATATAGACATTACATAAAGACATTGACAGCCCAATCCTCTCCAGGATTCGGCCGCTGGGCGGAGGGGTTTACGACAGTGGAACAGAGTTCTGTCATCGTAAAATGACATTTGGCAGCGCATGCAGCATGTGGAGGGCGGCCATTTTGGGCACGCTGCTGCAAAGGTGTGTCTGATGGCAGTGGGGACAAAATGGGGTGGGGAGGGGGAGGAATGGGGTGGGGAGGGAGAGGAATGGGGTGGGGAGGGGGAGGAGTCCCCGAGAGGGCAGGGGGAAAGGAAGGAGGTGGACCAGGGTGGGGTCAGTAGCACTAGCGTGACCCATATTCTAACACCTTCTCTCTCCCTTTCTGCCGCTGTTACACGCCTCAGACGATCCAAGGAGTCCCATGATGGCAGTGGAGGCTCTTTCCCCAGGGAACAATCGTTCACTTACCCTGAGGAGGCCTCTCCAACTGCCCTCTCTCCTGAAGAAGCAGCACATGCTCTGTTGGTGCAGCTGCATCGGCAGGGGAGATTTATGTAGGATTGGAAGTTATATACTGTTGAAAAGTGGTATATAAATATTCTTAATAATGATGATGATGATAATTTGTTACAAGCATTAGCTTACGGAGTTTGGCCATCATCAGCACATTGTCTTTGGCCAGACAGGGTGGAAACGGTACAGATTTGTTATTAAAAAACAAACAAACCTTCCTAAGATTATCTGAGAGGAACGCAATGCCACCAGATTGGTCCCCCAATGAACACAGGCCCAACAAACTCTCCAGAAGGAAGCCCCCCCCCAGCTGATAAAGAAAATATATTGAGCCCTATGAAAAGTGGAACTGAGCTTTTCATGCGCATTTACTCATGAGTAGATGACTGTGCCACCAGAATGGTCCCGATCTGATGAATGTGGAGCGCAACAAACGCTCCAGAATGTTCCCCCCACCAACACCATACCATACCATAGTAAAAAAGGATAAAAACAGAGTGTTGAGTGCTGATAAAGTGAAAGGGTTTTTTTGCCTTGTAAATCTATGTGGATCCTGATAGATAGTGTGTCATTTTAAAAAGTAGTTACAAAGTTTGGGAACCACTGACATAGTTCTCTTTGAAAAGCTGTTCTCTTTCTCTAAAAGTGATATTTTTCTATAGGCTTACCATATTTTTTCACCCCTAAACCAGGACCCCCCCACACACACAATTAATTAATTGATTGATTGATTAAAATTAAATTAAAAGTAATTAAAGAAAAAATCAACTGTGAAACATGAAGGGGGCGCAAAGTGCGGTCCAGATTTTTTATTTATTTATTTATTGCAATTAAATAATTAATTAAATTTACTTACCCCATCGTCATCGTTGTGCTGCTGCTCCTCGTGCTGCTGCTCCGGAGAGAGCCTGCCTGGGCCGTGCAAGCCTCGTGCGGCCCGGGCAGGCTCTTGTTCGCTCGCTTTCTCGCCGGCTCCGAGCCGGTGAGAGACAGAGGGCGATCTGGAGAGAGCCTGCCCAGGCCATGCGAGCCTTGCCGAGCCTTACAAGGCTCGCGCGGCCTGGGTTGGCTCTCTCTCGCCGGCTTCGAGCCGGTGAGAGAGCGGGCGAATGGCCTACTCACCCGTTTGCCACCGCCGCCACCATGGTGGATGTAGAAGGAAATTACCTGGGCGCCGCCAGCTCTTGCCTCGTGAAATCTCGCGAGATCCAAGATGTCGGTGCCCAAATCCCGTGAGGGCATCATGCTCTCACAAGATTTGGACACCGACATCTTGGATCTCGCGAGATTTCGTGAACCAAGATGCCGGAACCCAGGTAATTTTCTTTCTTATTATTATGGTGGCGGTAATGGAGGCTTCGAGTCAGCCCTGATCGTTCCGGGACTTTTCAGGCAACCTAGGCTGGTTTCCGGGACTGTCCCGGAAATTCCAGGATGAATGGAAAGCCTATTTTTCTACAATGCATTAATTTGAATGCAATGTTTCCTGTAAAACTGTCCGTTTACTCTGCTGTAAACTGGAGGACAATCAGAATAAGCTTCTGCCTAGAAGGTCAGCTATAGCATAGCTTCCCAGATAGTATCAGCCATACTCGAGAATCTTCTCAAAGCCAACATGAATGCCTCTGTTGCATTCGTCCTTCCTTTTCTCACCATCATTGCTGTCACTGTTGTGTGTTAAAATAATTGTATAGCAGAAGCACTGATGGTGGGTGAGAAATGGACCAATCAGATTAGTGGGCGCATTTTAAGTTGCTCCCTAGAACATTTCTGAGATGGACACCCATCTGGAGGAGCTTCTGGGAAGCACCTTGGGTGGTGGCTAACAGGGAGAAGGGGCTACTGTCTACACAGAGAGTCAAATCCTGGGCCAAACCTCCTGGGGAATTCTTATGGGAGGTTCCACAGATACCTACCTCCACTCTCAGGGAGGATTGTATAGAGTCACAGACCGTGCTTATCGCCAAGTGTGTGCTAGAGCCTACAAATGGTTTTGTTTTGAACTTTTCACACCTCCCTTTCCATGGAAGGTTCATTTACCTCTCTGAAGCAGAACAGAGCTCTTTTAGATTGTTTTGACTCCCAGATATTTTGTATTCCCCCAAGTCTGTCCAATGATACTTCTTTCGACATAAATCCCCATTGGGTTGACTGACATGTGAGCTGATGAGAATAAGCTGGAATGGTTATATTTACTGGCGCCTTGACTTGGCCTTAAGAGAGTTGGATAATTGTTATTCGCAGTAGCTTTCCACTCTGCCTAGTTATCCATCTCCTTTATTAAAACTGTTTGGGCTAATTGCTTCTATTGCAGCCCTTGGGAGTGTCTTATTACTGATATTAATACTGGTATTAATTACTAGAATGGGTGTATGCAATTTGGAAGTTTCCACTGGCATTATGCTATAGATAAAAGAAAAGTAAATATCCCCCATCTGCCCCTGTTCAGTACAAAGACTGAAGAGTTCCACCAAATTTTTATCTGGATTTCACTTTGACATGTTGCAAATGTTTTCATTTAATATACAGTCCAGGAACTTTAACCAAAATGTGTAGCTGTGTCTAAAAATACAGTGAGCACTGTATATTGGTTATTTTATATCAGTCGTCCCGAGCTATAAGTCATGCAGATAGCCTGCTTCTTGGACCGTTGCAAGAGATGTCTTCAGAAACAGCAAATTCTCTCCCTATCTTCTATGGAGAAAACGTTGGAAAATGGAGGGGGCAACCAGTTAGTGAGAGGGGGAAGTTCTGGAAGTCGGTGTGGATGTCTTTCCAGCCATTGGCATTGAAAGGCAGTAAAGATCAGACAAAGACTGTGTTGTTTAAAACTAATGCTTTGGAAACTGGGGGGGGGGGGTTTGCCGTGAGACAACAGGAGTGAGAGAGCTACAGGGGGGTGATGCATTTGTCCGATGCAGAAGGTCCTCTCTATGAGGAGGAAGATTCCTCTGGAACTGTGGGAACCAGGCAAGTCCACTTCTTCTTCCATCACATCCCTTTGCATGGCAGTGCACTTCCTGTGCTGCACCTCCCTGAGCCGTTCACGTGGGGTACCCCACAGTCCACACATAGGAACAGGTCTGATCCAGCAAGGCTCTTCTTATGTTCTTATGTTCTAGGTCAAGGATATCAGAACAGGGTATGCTTCTCCTGGAGCGCCCAGGATAGCTGTTGTCCTCCTTCACCAGTTTGTTGTTTTTACCCTCCGTTCCTCAGCTTTGCTCCTCTGGTAGCCCATGTCCTGAGCTTCTCTGAAATGTAGCAGATCAGCTGCATATTTCAGCAGGGGCGTCGCGACGACGCGCGACACCCCTAAGCGGGGGCGCGCGTCACCCTTAAGGAGGAGGCTCCGCCCCCGCGCGTGACGTCACGCGCAGGAGCGGAGCGCCCTCCCCGCTCCGTTTTTGGCTCATTTTGGAGCCAAACGGACCCAGGGGAGGGCGGGCGGGCCCACCTTCACCACAAAAATGTAAGTGAGGGGCGCCGCGCGTCACCCCTATACGCGCGACGCCCCCCGGCGGCCCGCCCCCCCGCTTCCCCCTGTCGACGCTAGTGTATTTCAGTAATTTTTGCAAGAGCCTCCTTGACAGCCTCTTCCCCCCAAATGTTGATGAAGACTCTAAACTCCTCCTCACCCCACGAAGGATTCCTCAGATGGCAAGTAAACCTCTTGCTGTCAGAAGTAGCTGGAACCACCAGAAGGCTACTTTCTTGCATGATTTATCAATCCAAAGATCCTGAGATTGAGCCATACCCAAGCTAGGTCTGCTTTTGTGCCTTCCTGTCCTACTTGCCATAAGAATGGGGGTGTGGACAGTTGCCCATTAAAGCCTAAAAGAAGGAGATGACCAGGTCTGGTGAAGGAGAGCTCCACTGGGAGACAGTCTAGGGTGCAGTCTCACCTCCTCCAGGGACTCACAAATCTCCCTCTTCTCCCTCTCGCACAACACCAGAACCAGGGGGCATGCACTAAAATTGAGTGGAGGGAGAGTTAGAACAGACAAAAGAAAATATTTCTTTACCCAGCGTGTAATTCATCTGTGGAACTCCTTGCCACAGGATGTGGTGATGGAACCTGGCCTAGATGCCTTTAAAAGGGGTTTGGATAGATTCATGGAGGAAAAGACCATCACAGGTTACAAGCCGTAAGCAACCTCCTGGTTTTAGAAGTGGGTTTTCTCTGTGCCAGGTGCAGGGGAGTGGCAGCAGGAAACAGGTTATCTTGTTGTCTGTGTGCTCCCTGAGGCATCTGGTGGGGCCACTGTGTGATACAGGAAGCTGGACTAGATGGGCTTTTGGCCTGATCCAGCAGGGCTCTTCTTATGTTCATATGTTGTTTTGTATTGCACCAGTGACAGTTCTTTCCAAGGAGAAGCGTCTGAGAATTTTCCAGGAAAGCGAAATGAGTTTCTACAAGACAAGTGAAAGGAGCTTCTGTCCCTCCTAAGGTCAAGAAGGTTGGATATTTATTTATTTATTTATTTAAAAAATTTATATCCCGCCTTATCCCATGCCGAGGCAATGCCCAAGGCGGCTTACAACAAAAATTAAAAACAGTTTAAAATACAAACAGTTTAAATACATAATTTAAAAACAATAAAAACAATAATATCAATAAAAACCACTGGGGGGCAACAGTAGGGAGCACAAAAGCAACATGGCAGAGCATCTTGAGACACAGGAGGCAGGCTACAACCCATCACCCAAACGCAAGACGAAACAAAAATGTTTTGAGCCCTCGCCGAAAAGTCATGAGGGAGGGGGTGGTGTGTGTACTGTATGCCACACAACACTAGAACTAGGGGGCATCCACTAAAATGGAGTGGAGGGTGTATTAAAACAGACAAAATAAAACATTTCTTTAACCAGCGTGTAATTGGTTTTTGGAACTCCTTGCCACAGGATGTGGTGATGGCACCTGGCCTAGATGCCTTTAAAAGGGGTTTGGACAGATTCATGGAGGAAAAGACCATCACAGGTTACAAGCCATAAGCAACCTCCTGGTTTTGGAAGTGGGTTTTCTCTGTGCCAGGTGCAGGGGAGTGTCAATGGGAAACAGGTTATCTTGTTGTCTTGTGCTCCCTGAGGCATCTGGTGGGGCCACTGTGTGATACAAGAAGCTGGACTAGATGGGCTTTTGGCCTGATCTAGCAGGGCTCTTCTTATGTTCTTATGTTCTTATGTTATGTTCTTAAATGCTCATTCTCACATGGGTGTTTGCACGTTTTGTCTGGACCTCAGTTTTGGTTTTACCAGACCCCACTGTGCCCTGGCCCAACCCAGGTACTACATTTATACATCTACAGAATCGCAGGACCATCCTGGACAAAAGGACTGAATGCCCTGAGGCCCGTGGCTCAGAGAATGGAGCCCAAAGGGGCTGCTGGCTGAGAAGCCAAAAAGCATCCTGGTGGAGGCTATGCTGCAGCAATAGTGGAGAGTGCAGCAGAGCATCAAGCCATGTAGGAAGGAGACCTGCTCAGTGTCTTAAGTGCACAGTTGGAATCAGGCCAGATTCAGGGAAATTAACCATGACAAAAAGGGGCCTTTTGACAGAAAGAGGAGAGGAGGGAATTTCATGCAAGAAAAGGGAAGACAATCCGGGGTTGGGGTTGGGAAGTCGGGTTGACAAGCAAGTAGTGCCCTAGTTTTTTTCAGTTCCAAACACTGGCTTAGACTTTGCTGAAGTGAAGTCAGGTACATTTCCAATTCCAGTCCTCTTGCTGGAGCTAAGTGGGTCTGGTTCTGGCCAGTGCCTGGAAGGGAGACCACCCAGGAACCCCTGGGAATGCTGCCTGGAGTTCCATCAAGGAAGACCAGTGGCATAAAACTGGCAGAAATAAGCAAACTTCCCCAAGTCCTGCAGAGCCTGGCCTGATTCCTCATTGCTACTCATCTGTCCCTCCCAGGGCCTCACTCAGGCCTCCATGTGTAGCAAGCAGCCTGGCACTGGAAGGTGCTGAATGGAAATCCAGTACATGGTAGCATAGCAATGTACTATACATTGGAATGAAGACAAGGATAGTGGAGGACAGAACGTTTGGACAGTTATTAGGCTCAGGTCTTATGAACAAGAGATGAGGCGGAAAACGTGTGTGTGGGGGGCTTATCACCTCAGATTGCCAGCATGATTGAATGCTCCTCTCTATTTTTTTTTAAATCCTTGTACATAGAAAACTAGTGTGTCTAGGAGAAAGCTCGGTTAGATCCCTCCTAGCGCATTGCGACATCTGGAGAGTAGGCCTCTACCATCCCACCAGCGCTAGATCCAGGAGCCCTACGCAACAGAGCAGGTAAGGCCACTCTGAGCGGTACGGAGCCTGGAGGAGGGCGGGGAGGGGTGTGGGGCCGGGGGGGGCAGATCGGGCCCAGGAGGGGGGACAGGATCAGCGATGTCACCAATCACCATACGCCCCTCCCAGACCCTTTCTGCCGACATGGCGCCTTTAGGTTCTCCACTAGCTAAAGAGCTGGCGGAGAACCAAGTAGCCCTATTGCGGTGGCTGGAGTCTACCTGTAGTAAGGGGACAAATGTCCCTTTACCACGAGTAGACTTTCAGTCGCCTCCTTCCCTGGATAGGATTCAACATAAGGCCCACACTGAGGGGAGGGGAGGATTGGGCTGCCCGGCATCATGGGAGAAACTTTTCTTCCTCCCCCTCACCCCCCCCAAAAGAGACTGTTTTCTCAACCCCTTTTCTCCCTTCTGAAAAAGGGGAGGGAGATTATTTTCTTAAAATACTTTTTCTCCCCCTCCCCCCCCAAAAAGGAGAAAATCATTGAAAATGCAGGGAAAAAAAGTTTTGATCAGTAAAACTTATACAAAGTAGAAATCTAACCAACTGAGCAAGGAATGAGTTGAAGGGGCTGTTAGGAGTGTAGGGCTAACGCAATGCTGTGGCTAAGCCCTGGGGCTTTGGGTTCTTCTCCAGGTGCACCTCAACCTCCTTCTTCCTCGGACACTTATAGTTCCCATGCCGCAGATCGGCCACAGACGGTCTATGTGATATGTAGCGACAGAATGAAAAAGAATGATTTCCCGTGGTTAAATTTTTGCTTCCTAACGGGTAGACTAGATTCTTTGGGGGAAAATGGTCTCCTGGACTCCTCTCAACCTTTTGCACTAAGTCGCAGAAAGCACACAATCCTTCAAACGGTGTCTTTGTGCTATGGTGGTGAACGATGATTCTCCCTCCTCTTTCTGACTGCCGTACATTACATCACAGTCAAAGTTACTTAGGTGTCATTAGCGCTGCCTGCTGGATCTGGCCAGTGTGAAATCTAAGCTGGATCGTATCGACAGAAACACTCTCCAAAAGGCTCCCTCTCTGTCTATAAACTTCAGTGGACCTGGGAACTCCCAAGGCTTCGTCTATAGGGAGCTCTACAAAGAACCTTACACTGAGATTGGGTTGTATTTCACTATTATAACTCCATCATGGTCAATTAGCCAGACATGTCCCCGGCTTTTATCTTCAAAAATGATGCACCTTGATTATTTATGTTTCCGAAGGCTATTATTGAGTAATTCAGCGTCGTGCAGAACTTCAATATGCTCCAACCTTCTGACTGTAAATTCAGGTGTTAATACTCCCGGGTGCCCCATCCTCTCACTGCGGATATCTAATAAAGTTGCCATTAGCTGAAGCAAACTACACCGACAGCTCATCTTCCCATTATGGCCAGGGCTACTGGTGAGTGCAGGAAGATTATCTAAGTAGGGAGCTGTCCTAGTTATTAAAGACAGAGAGAGTTAAGGAAACAAAAGCATTGCTGCATTCCTGAGGAAGGAGTTTATGGCTGGGAGTAATTTGGGAGGGTGAGTAAAAGGAATGGCAAAAGTAATCGCTCGTAAAATTAGAAGAAGGAAAAAACCGTTGCAGTGCAGCATTGATTAAATGGCAAAGGGGTGCGAGATACTGTACATGACACAGCTACTGCTGGTCATTAAGAGATGCCTCAGTTTTATTTTGCAACATGCTTTACAATTGTTGTTGTGTTTGTCCTCACCAGCAAGTGGTGACCATGTGCCCTCCCCCCAAAAAAACTGTACAGATCAAATTTGTTTTATACCTCAGATTTGTTTTGTACCAGATTGTACCAGAGCGTCTCTGCACTGTCCTGCTATAAATCTTATGATAGAATGGGTCATTACTCTACCCCATCACACAAAAGACGGTACAATCATGCCTACCCTCCCTACTAACCCAGCATGCCATCTCCCTGCACCATCCACACGAGATCCAAGATCTCGCTCTTGTTTACTCTCCGGCATGAGGCGCCCCACCCCCTCGTCGTTGGAGCCATTCAGTGGAGCGAAGGCAACATGCAGGAGACTCCCTGTGCATTGCCTTCACTCCACTGAATGGCTCCGATGATGAGAGGCAGGGCGCCTCGTGCTGGAGAGTAACAGAGGGTTCAGAGCGCCTAGAGCGACCTAGAGCGACGCCACTGCTGGGTGGATCGGACCTGGGAGGGGGGACTGATCAGCACTGACACGGCACTCTGTATCCTATCCCCCCTCCCAGGCCCTTGCAGCCGACACAGGGCTGTTTGTTTCTCTGCCAGCTACAGAGCTGGTGGAGAACCAAATAGCCCTATTGCAGTGGCTAGAGGCAAAAGCCCGCTTACCCCGAGTGAGTAGACCTCCAGCTTGTCCCTTCCCTGGATAGGATTCAGCATGGATCAATGAGCCTACGCCGGGGGGGGGGGGAATAGGATTGGGCTGTAAAAATAATTTATGTATCACAGGAAAGATAACTAAGAGAAATTCTGTGCAATATGGCAACCACTTGTAGAACTGTTCCCTCACTGACTATCAGACATGAGTCTGATTTTCTCCCATGCAAAGTTAGAACGCAAGAAAGATCCTGCTGAATCAGATCAACGATCTCTGTCGTCCAGCATTTGATTTCCCATAGTGGTCGACCAGCTTTCTCTAGGCATTGGTACCTGTAGGAAAACAGCCCTCTCCAACCATTGCTTTCCAGCAACGGGTATTGAGATGTACTCTATCTGGGAACCTGGAGATCCCATGTGACGATCGCGACTTGGAGCCATTGATAGACTTGCCCCATATGGGTAACGTTGCACTATACAGGTACTATAGCGGCCTTGGGTCCCTTCGGGGAGAAAGGCGGGGTAAAAATACTGTAAATAAATAAATAAATAGTACTGTTAAAAGAACCTGAAAAGAAAACTTGTATCAACAGAGTTTCCAGTGGGCTATTAAAATGACTAAAACTTTGATTTAGCTTTATTAAAAATTGAACGCACTCTCAAACTGTAGGAGCCATTTTGGCTCAGCTCTGACTTTAATGTTTCTGTTAAAGCTGAGCCAAATCTACTCACACAAAACCTTTTCATGAAGATTTTCAGCAGTGCTAAAAATGCCTCTTTGGGGCCTTTTTTTCAACACTTCTTGCAAAAACGTTCATGTATCGAGAAATGCTTAGAGATGATGCGGAAATCTTCCAGCCCAACTGGTAATGCAGCGCTCTTCATTGCTCAGTGGGGATTTGAATCTGGGTCTCTCTGTTCTGATGCTCTGTCCACTAGGCTACACTGTCCTTACTCTTAAAAAAGCTGCCTTACGCTCTCAAGCCCAGGACTATCTCCAGTGATTGGCAGAGGGTCTCTCGCAAGTCTTTCATTGCTACTTGACTACAGGTACCAAGGGGAACCTACAGGTGAACCTGGGACTTCCTGTAAGGTGTTGTACATCCCTAATGTTGCCCCCATTTGTCGTCATTCTCACATGCTCACAATGATACAATCACATCGTAGCTGCATCTGTTTTGTTGTGTAGTGATGTGACTTCATCCTGCTCATTTACCGTCCCTGATTTGGCATGTGATTATTCCAGGAAAGAGGAGGAAGTTGGAGCCAGGAGAAACAGCAGCAGGGGCATTCCTAGGGTTTGCGTCACCCGGTGCGGGAGGTCTGTGCGTCACCCCCATGATGAACTTTCTCCCATGCAGTGGCCGGGAAAATGCATCATCGCCCCACCCCCATGCCATTGTCCCACCTCCCGCTTAATCAAAATTACACCTTTAAATTTACAATATTATACGCACAGCCTAATGTATGTTTGCAGCCTAAACAAAGGCATCACAAGGGTTTGCGTCACCCAGTATGAGAGCATTAACCTTATTTATTTTCATATATAACAGTACAGATCACTTACCAACTCGGCTCTCAGAACAATCAGTCTCATTGACCTGTTTTGAGTTACGGAAATCCACTTTTTGTTACACAAAGAAGTTGTGTTTTCTGTTTCCGGTTATTTGGCCATAACTTTTGATAGAATACAGGTTTGTTTCATTGCATTCTGCATGTGATTATGCATCGAATAAAATAGAACATGATGATATTATTCTTAAAGACAAAGGTTTTCACAATTTTGACCATTAGCGATGTCACCCCCTGAGGGTGTCACATGGTGCGGTCCGCCACTGAACAGCAGGGCTGAAAAGCAGGATGAAAACACACACCATCTCTGTGGAAACAATTCTTCGAAATAAGAACTACTTTCTTCAATGGCTGTTCTGAGTTGGTTAAATTCCTCCCCAAAATCCAACATGGAAAATAATCTTTGCTTATCTCATATTGTGCGTTCTGTCTTAGGAAACATACTGTCGGTTTATATTTGAGAGAGGCAGTGAATGAGAGAGAAAATGTTACCTTCGTATTATATTTTGTTTTATATGTGTTTGGTACTTGGGGGGAAAAAATGTGCCCCTGGAAGATATCTGGAAGGGAATTAGCCTGGTTACAGTTGGCCAGGGCCAGAGTTGAAATGCAGATATCCTCAAGCCCAGAGCCCTCTGCTGTCGCTCACCAGTTCACTCCAGGAACAGAGCTGACTCCAAACACATTCTGCAGCTAAATGTAGTGACCTGATCTAATGAGAACCACGTTTCCCAAAACCTTCCACTCGGCTGAAGGCAGAAAAATGTGAAAACCCAGAACAGCTAACCCAGTGGGATTTGCTTTCTCAAAACACCCAAAGGAAAAGACTCCAGTCAAAATGGATTGCGAGCGAGGAAGCAATCTCGGCAACAGTTCCTTCTGTATTAAAAACACGGGGCTTCCAAACTAGCTAATTCCAGATTCACAGCTGGTAGCCTATGCAACAACAACTGTAATTCTGTAATATCTTCCCATGAAGGCTGTTGCAGCTTGTGTGCAGTTCATCCCCTGTTGTGTCTTAGCCTCTTTTTACAGTTTTGCTGTTTATCCTAAGGAAAAGTAAACAAGTAAAAAAATATACTTTTTCTTCCTCCCCAGTATTTGTGCAAGTTGTTGCAACCGATCTTCGACAGCATACAGCGACTCAGCTGGGAACTGTTAGAGCTTTACGCATAGAGAAGCATTGGATGGGTTTTTATTGCACAGTAAATTCTGGGTTTGTTAATGGGACTACTATCAAAGATTAAAATTCTTATATAAATACCGATTTGCATGCTATGATCCCAATGTTGCACACAAGTCGAATGTAGAGTCAAAGCTCAGAAATCGGACAGACACACCCTCAGCTCATTTTTTGCTGGGTGTGGGCGGGGCCTGGGCTGGACAAGGGGGAGGCGGCTCATGCCATTTCCCAGCTGCCTTTTGTATGACGGACACACTCCCAATGACTAGAAAGTACTATGCCAATGACAGACCTGGCATAGGTAGGAGGAACCCCATAGGGAACCACGGGGAAGGGAAAAACAGCAGAAAATCCATATCCTGCTCCCCCCCCCCACTGTCCTGCCCACTCCCCCATGGCTTCGCATAGAGTACAGGCAACGTTCGGTGGCCAATCATAGTGCACCAGCCCCAGTGCATAAGCCCTGCCTGGGAGAGACCATAGCTCAGATCACAAGGCGCAGGGCACAGGACCACATATCTCTCCAGCCCAATGCTGTAGTGCACGCACGCACGCACGCACGTACACACACACAAATCCTGGTGTTGGGAACTTTGGGGAAAATGCCCTTTGTGCACAAAGAGAGCACTGTGCACAATCTACTGTCCTTACAACAGTCATCATGGGGAACAGTTTCCCCCCCCCCCCAAGTACCAAACACATAAATCTTACACTTTATAAGAAGACGTTGTGGAGCTCAAGGAAGAGGAACTCAGTCAGCCCTTCCCATCCTCCTTTTATGTGCTGTCCGAGCACGTGAGAAGAGGATGAAGTAGCTGGGCAGAGAGGCCAGGCAGGCAGTAGGTGGGCTGTGTGTGTGGCAGACAGGCATGGGGTGTAGGGCAGCCCCCACCAGCTTTCCAACGCCCCCAGCCTGCCACCTCAAGCAAGGGCCAGCCGGCCTCATGGCTGGCTCTCCCCTGGGACCAGCGGTTTTGTAGGCTGCTAGTCCCCAGCCCTGACCCTTGCAGCTCCTTCATAGGCTCCATTTTCAGGGTAATGAACACTGTGAACATGAAGCAAAATGTTGTCTTTGTTTAATTCATCTGTGGAACTCCTTGCCACAGGATGTGGTGATGGCACCTGGCCTAGAAGCCTTTAAAAGGGGTTTGGATAGATTCATGGAGGAAAAGACCATCACAGGTTACAAGCCATAAGCAACCTCCTGGCTTTAGAAGTAGGTTTTCTCTGTGCCAGGTGCAGGGGAGTGACAGCAGGAAACAGGTTATCTTGTTGGCTGTGTGCTCCCTGAGGCATCTGGTGGGACCACTCTGAGATACAGGAAGCTGGACTAGATGGGCCTTTGGCCTGATCCAGCAGCCGGGTTTTTCTTATGTTCTTATGTAATGCGACTATAGGAGCCACTCAGCACTGTGTTATCAGAGTTATTGTAGGGGAGGGGGGCACTAATTAGCTGTAATGATGAAAATCAAATGGAAAACCACTACAGGTTTACCTGTCAACGTCTTGGACTTGTACAATGATTTGCTTTGTGTTCAAAAGACTTTTTAACAAAACTAAAGAGGGGGGAAAAGAAAGAAAAATGGCAAGTCGTTAGCTATTTCTCGATAAATTGTATAGTTTATATATAAGCCTTCAAAAAAGGCACCTCGGCCGATAACTTCTCTCGATGTGATCCATTGCTTTTCACAGGCAGTGCGCTGTATGTAATAGTGTATTTATTAATGCACCGTAATAGATCATCAGTCTATATGTCTTGCAGTCATATTTAGTAACATATTCAGAACATTTTTAAAGCTTATTATTTACTGGAATAATGCATATAAAAGCACAAGTTGGTTACATGTGATTATTTTATCAGAGCGAGGCATTTTGATGTATCTCTCATGAACATAAAAAAAGTTTCTAACTTTAATTAAAGATATCACAATAAGAGGCAGGAGGGAAATCACAGAATATTTCATTCTGATATTCAAGCCTTGTACACAAACAGGCTGTTAGAGGTGGTCATAAATTCTCATGGCAAAGCACTCAACAATCGCTAGTTGGTAAGAATAAGCCAAAACAGATGTAGAGGCAACAGTGGCGGATGAAGACAGAAGCCGAGAATTTGAAAGAAGTGGTTACAATTAGGGGCGAGTCAGTCCTGCTCTGAAAAGGTATGAAGGGGAGCTGAGATTGTATTGCGGAATCCAGAATAGATTCTGCAGTCCTCTTTGGGCATGCACAGAAAACTAGAGCCCTTTGCGCATGCCTCTAGGTACCCCTTGCAACCACAGGATGTCAGCCCAGGATGTCAACAATGTTTGATGACAGGGCAGTTACAACAGCAAGAGAGCAACTTCTGAAGAATTCCCACAGCACGGGAGGTATTGTGGTCAGAAATGGTTAGGAGACATGAAGTGAGAAAATGCAGGAAGTGGACCGGTGGCCACATCTGGCACATCTGTGCCCAGTTCTGGTCGCCACATCTCAATAACAATATAGAGAGGAACTGGAAAAGGTGCAGAAGAGAGCAGCCAAAATGATTAGTGGGCTGGAGCACCTCCCTTGTTATGAGGAAAGGATATAGTGTTTGGGGCTCTTCAGTCTAGAGAAAAGGCGCCTGAGGAGGACATGATGGGCAGTGCAATCCTGACTAAGAATCCGGTCGGCGGCCCAGGGCCGCCCGCCGGATCCAGAGCCCGGGCTACCCATTGACCGGCGGACCGGAGGTCTACTCGGGGAAGGGGACGCTCATCCCCTTCCCCGGGTGTAAAACAGGACCGGCCCGATGGGCCTCCTCGGATTTCTGCCAGCTAAATAGCTGGTGGAAGTAGAGGAGGCCGTATAACAGCCTAGCCGACCCAGCGGGGATGGGAATATGGCCGACGCCATCCCCCACCCCCTCCTGGGCCGGCAGGCCAATGACCCCCCTCCCTTACCCGCCAAACTGTCCCCACGCCTGCCGGATCCCGACTCACCTCCTCCGGCGGACGCGTGGGCGCTCCGACGATGGCCTCTGTGCCGGCCTCCCTTGATCCCGAGTAGTCGCGAACATGCTTTACGGCACGTTCATGACATTTTAGAATGGCAAAGTACTCGCTCCGCCTTTCTAATGATCCCCCAGATTGCGCCATGAGACATAACTTATGCATGGGATGGACAGAGTGGATAGAGAGAAGTTCTTTTCCCTCTCACACAACACTAGAACCAGGGGACATCCACTAAAACTGAGTGGTGGGAGAATTAGAACAGACAAAAGAAAATATTTCTTTACCCAGCTTGTAATTAATCTGTGGAACTCCTTGCCACAGGATGTAGTGATGGCACCTGGCCTAAAAGGGGATTGGACAGATTTATGGAGGAAATGTCCATCACAGGTTACAAGCCATGATGGGGATAAGCAACCTCCTGGTTTTAGTAATAGGCTGTTTCTTATGTGCTTGTTGATTTACTAAGTGCCCTGAGAATATTTTATATTGAAGAGTGATATATACATTCACTCGTTAAATAAATAAATAAATAAATAAATAAATGATGAACCATCGCCCAGTTTCAGCCAAGTATTTTGGGCGAGTAATCCGCCTGACAAAGGAATGGTCAGCAAGCAGTCATTACATTGTAATGTGTATATCCCACAGTCACGGAATCAGAGAACAGGGTCTTTTCGAAACATCCTGAGAAGTTTCCTCTAGTTTGCAGGAGAAACAAATGAAATCAAGAAGAGATCATATATTTTAATGTTCTCTGCTTGTTCCTTCTGTGAAAAAACACAGACTTCAATCTCTAATGTTTTCCCCAACTTGCTATTTTTTACACAGCATTAAACACCGACCAAATAAGTGACTAAAGTCTACATTGCTGAATCTTGGCAGCTTAAAAGAAAAAAAACACCCACCAAGAACATAAATTATTTTTAGTTTTGCATTGTTTTAAATCTCTTTCTTTGCTATACTGGGAGGAACAGGTGTGACAGAAGCACGGATGCTGGAAATCAATCAAATTAAGCCAGAAAGGCTCAAAGGGAGAGCATAAATTAAACGAGAAGAGAGGAGTTAGCAATAGAGGCAGAGAAAAAGTTGGTGTCTTAGCAGGAAAAAAGCTATCCAAATTGTCCGTTCTTTCTATGATGAAGAGAGAGAGAGTAAATGCCCATATTTTATAGATTATTAAATACCTTTCATTAAATGCCAGCACCTGAGTTCGTTTGCAGGGAAGAGCCTGGAGCCAGGATGCGACTGTATCACTAACCGACCAAGACTAGGGAAGGCAACAGGTAGGGTGTGGGGCCCATGGTCCTCACCAATTGGCCACCGTTCTCATCCTACCGCTCAAAGCAGCCAATTCACCCAGCCTCATGGGTGGACCAGCTCTGGCTATGCCACCAGCTCCTAGGACCGTGATGGCGAACCTATGACACGCGTGTCACAGGTGACACACAAGGCCATTTTGGGTGACACGCCAGCGTTTCCCCCAGGGCCCCGACACACCTTACATTTTCGCAAAAGTTTTACAGGCTTGTCTTGAACATTTAGGGCAGGGATTTTGGCATAGCTCTTTCAAATCATTATCTAGTAAAACTCAGCAACAAAAAAAGTCACTAAATGTTGATGTTAAATAAAATGCAACGTGCTCTATAGTTGTTTTCAGTTCAATTCAAGATTACTATTAAAAGTAGCAATAGTCAAAGTACTATTAAACGTTCGGGGATTGGGGGAGGGCGACACACTCGCAGAGTCAAGTTAGGCATTTTCAAAAAAGTTGACACACCAAGCCCAAAAGGTTCGCCATCATTGTCCTAGGAACCAAAACACTGCCGAGCAGTTCAGAGCCTACTTCTGGGAACAGGCATCTTGACAATCAGACAAGCCCCGAGTCTAAATCTGCAGCTACTTCTTGAACTGCTTGAAAGCAGGACTCTATCACCAACTGCAACGAGTCTAGAAGACGTTGCCCACATAACCAAACCCCCGTCATTCATTCCCTCGTCATGGAGGGCATGGGGAGCAGCGAGTGCTGCACCCTGACGAGTCTCACTCCCTGCTCCAGCGTCCGTGTTGTCTGCACGCAGCGTTGATTGACAAGCACTGTCCACGGGGAGCGTTTCTCGCGGTGACTGTGAATCACATAGAGGGTCTGGCCAGTGAGTGTTTGCAGTCCCAAAGAGAAAGGCTTTCAGTGGACAGTGCCCACAGAAAAAAGGGGCGGGGGGGGCCAGCAGCGACAGACGGGGCTTTCCAGCACTCTCACAAAAGTGCTATAACAGGGGAGAATCTCCACAATTTCATCATCTTTGAATAGGCCACACGCACCAAGATATCCCCACACATCATGTGTGTTTGTATGATATTACATTTTAAATCCCTTTGGGAGCAAATCCCTTGGGGAGCAAATCAGCCCCTTTGGGGCTGAAAAGCAGGATATACATTTAAAAAAATGTATACTCTGCCTTTTTGTCTAAAATAATAAGATGCCCAAGGGAGCTTACAACAATTAAAAGTATGTCCAGGTCATTTTGGGGGAAATCAGGGTGGCCACTGGGAGGCATCTGTTGGGAGAAACTCTGGAACCCCTTTTGCACTTTAAAAAAATATCCATTTGAATAAAAGAAACATAGAATCAAAGAAACATAGAACCATAGAGTTGGAAAGTACATACAAGGTCATCTAGTCCAACCCCCCCTTCCTGTAGCAGGACATTCTCCTAGACTAGAGCATCTCCAGCAGATGCCTGCCAAGCCTCTGCTTGAAGATCTCCAGTGAGGGAGAATCCACTGTCTTCCTCAGCAATCTGTTCCACTGCCGAACCACTCTTACGATCAAGAATTTCTTCTTGATGTCCAACCGGAATCTCGTCTCTTGCAGTTTGTACCCATTGGATCTACTCTCAGAGGTCGTTCAGAACAAATGTGTTCCTCCTTCCATATGACAGTCCTTCGGGATATTGAAGAGTGCTGTCGTAACCCCCATCAACCTTCTCTTCTCCAGGCTAAGTATACCAAGTTCCCTCAACCTTTCCTCACAGGGCTTGTTCCCCAGTCCTCTGATCATCCTTGTTGCTCTTCTCTGAACCCGCTCCAGATGGTCTGCATCTTTCCTAAAGTGTGGTGCCCAGAACTGGACACAGTACTGCAGGTGAGATCTGACCAATGGAGCTTCCAAATGGAGGGGATAGAATCCGACGTGTGCCATTGCTGCCAGATCCACCCTGTCCCGCTGCCTCCCCACACCCGTTCCTCCCTTCTCCCTATCCAGTTTTGCCCCCCTCCACCCCAACTGCTGCCTTACCTGGTTCCAGTGCCGTACCCAGCCGATTTTGCGTGTGGGGCCCGGTCCTCGGCCCCGCCCCTAAAACTAATTAGCATAAATTATGCTAATTTTTTCGGGCGATTTAAACCTACATTTTAACCCTACAAAAGGGGTATTTTTAAAGTGTGTATGCTTTGCGGCTCTTAACTTTTGTATAGGAGCCTCCAGCGATTTTTAAGGGGTATTTTTAAAGTATGTCTGCTTTGCGGCACTTAACTGTGTTATAGGAGCCTCCAGCGAAGCGATCGGCTCTCTCCAGCGACGTTCTCTTCCAGGGGCGCAGATCGGCGATCTGAGATCGCTCCTCTGCAGCCCCTGACCAGAACTGCTCATCGTAAGCTCTTCCTTTGAGTTCGCGCATGCGTGAATGGCTGTTTGCTATGCGCATGCGCGAACTCAAAGGAAGAGCTTACGATGAGCAGTTCTGGTCAGGGGCTGCAGAGGAGCGATCTCAGATCGCCGATCTGCGCCCCTGGAAGAGAACGTTGCTGGAGAGAGCCGATCGCTTCGCTGGAGGCTCCTATAACACAGTTAAGTGCCGCAAAGCAGACATACTTTAAAAAAAAACCTTAAAAATCGACGAAAAAAGCGGGATTTTTCCCGCTCTCCTCCAGAGCCTCCCGCCCCCCCGCACCACCTCCCGCCCTTGCGCCCTGGTTCGGCGGGCATGGTGGGGTAATGCAGCGGAGTTGTGGTGCTGTTGCATCCTGCAACAGTGTGCGCAAACTGGCTGCCGAAGGAGCACCGTGCGCTCCACCAGCAGCCACTTTACGACAGTGGAAGTCACTTCCGCTGTCTTACAGCGCAATCCTAGCGAAGCCCCAGGCTCAGGAATGAGCGTTCCCGCACCGGGAGACATCGCAAACATGCCATAAAGCACGTTCGCGACAACTCATGAGCAGGGAAGGCCGGCTCAGAGGCTGACCTCCTCTGCTCCGGTGACGGGACGACCCCACGGCTGCCGGACCAGGTAAATCAGGATCCAGCAGGCAGTTTGCCAGGCGAGGGAGGGGGGCCATTGGCCCAGCCGTCCTGGGAGGGGGCAGGGGATGGCCTCAGCCATATCCCGACCCCGCCGGGTGGCTGGGCCATTATACGGCCTCTTCCTACCTCTGCCAGCAATTTTGATTGGCCTGGGCGGATTTTACACTCCGGGAAGGGGACGAGCATTCCCTTCCCCGAGCAGACCTCCACCCTCTTGGCAGCCTAGCAGCCAGGGAACAGGATCCGGCTGGCAGCCATGGGCCGCCAGCTGGATCCTTACGTAGGATTGTGCAGTTAATGGGCTCCGCACCACAGCCCAATCCTCAATAGGATTGGGCTGTAAGACGGTAATTGCCAACTTCTTGCTACCCCCTTGGGTCTTCATTGTGCCACCTTGGTGCCCTCTTGCCCCCATACCACATCTATCTATACGCGATAATAAATCTCATGAACTTTCTCAAATTGGTGTATCAATAGAAGAGGTTACATGGCAGATTGATAAACTAAACAATAGAAAGTAGCTGGGGCCAGATGGCATCTATTTACTCAAGAGTTCTGGAGGAACTGAAGGATGAAATTGCACAACTACTAACTGCAGTGCGTAACCTACCAGTAAAATTAGCCTCTGCACCAGAGGCCTGGAAGGTAGCTAATGTAAGAGCAATTTCATAAAAGGCACCAGAGGTGATCCTTGCAACCACAGGTCAATGGGCTTAACTTCAGTGTGCAAGCAATTCTGTAGAAAATATAATTACGAAATGGAATTATTGCCCAAGTAGATAAACAACAAGGGGTGTAACCCAAACCTATTAAACTGAATGGAAGTTTTGTCTTTGATGTCTATGGGATTTGGATTGTACCCAATATATTCCAGTAGAGTCAATGTGTGGCTTTTGCAAAAGGAAGTCTTGCCTCATCAATCTATTAGATGTCTTTGAGGGAGTCAGCATGAATCCGCATAAAGGTGAGCCATCTCGTAAAAGTGTGTTTTGCATTTCTGAAAGTCCTTGAGAACATCTCCAAGCAAAGGCCAATAAGACAACTTCGGGGTTAACTAGCGCTTACCAATTCTCATCAACCAGGCTCGGGGTTTAGAGCTGATTTATTTTTTTGTTATTTCTTTGTGCAGGTTATTTTTAGCCCACCTTTCAATACTGTTCGATTCCCAAACCTCTTGTATTACCAAACAACCAAACGATTTCAACAATACCATTTTAAAAATTGCAAGCAGAAAAAAAAATAAAGTGAAGTCTAAAATCCCAGTTAGGTAGCAAAATAATGATGAACTGGCAGGGATGAGACAAACAGAGAGGCAGTTAAAAGCAACAGGTATCCCCTTCTCTCTAACCTCTCTTTTCCCTCTGGGTCTCAGTCTGGAGTCATCTTTGGATTCAAACAGCCTGGCATGGAACATTCTGGTGGAAGCGGGAGCTAATGTCCAGGGCAGAGAGCTGGAAAGCCCCAGTCAGGTCACAAACTAACCATGGATGGAGGCCAGATAAATGAGAAGGTTGCTGGCTCAATTCACAGACTGCTTCTTCAAGCTTCTTTCTTCCCTCTGTTAAACTGACATTTCACAGAGAGCACTATGGAATGTTCTCCCCAGTTGAAACCTCCAAAGACCAGGAAAACTAGCAGGGTTTGGATAAGGCTAGAAAAAAAAAATCTTATCAGGTGAGGGTCCTACACAGATCCCTAAGTTGTTGACAGGTTTTGCCTAAAGCAAAATGTGAAGTGAACTGGAGGGTCCTTTCTTCCAAAGAAGTCAAATAAGCTTCAGGAAGACGAGTAAAATTCCTCCAGAGGAGTCTGCATGTCCCATGCATGTGTCCATATTTCACTGGATGTGAATTTAAATAAAATTTGGAGATTCCTCCTCAGACAGAAAATAATGGATGCATTTGAAGGAAAGCTGAAAGAGTTCCAGTAAGACAAGCAAAATTTCCCAGAGTTTTCACACACAAACTAGCATATAACGAAACAATAAGAAGATCACAATCACATCAGGAAACACCCAGATGGTGCTCACCGAGAGCCAAGGCACTTCTTTAGGGGAACTCATTTTTATCAAAAGACATTGAGTTGGTCTCGGGGTATGTGACTCTATTGAGACGTCTATCTGCTAAGGTATTTTATATCCCTAATGAGAAGCATGGCAGTGTCCCCAAGCCATTATCTGAATCCCCACAAGTCTCAGTCAAAGATGGTGTGAATGTGCTCATTGTCACAGGAGGGGAGACCACAGGTCTTGTCTTCTTGGACTGGATACCTCTTTTGCTCTTCCTCCAGGGATGGGACTGGCTTTTGTAGAGACGTGGGGCCAGGGATGGAAGGCACATTTTGCCCTTCTCTTGTTTATTGGGAATGAACGCCAGGCAGCCATTTGTATGAAAGGGAGTTGCGTGCTCCTCTTTGCAGCTGGTGCCAGGTGGTCGCCCAGGGCCTGGCACAAAGCCCTGCACTAGGCATTCCATGGCACCCCCACCTGCCCCTTTATGGTAGATGGGGCACTGCCATTGGAACTGGGGGCTCAGAGATTAGCCTAGCCAGGTGGGTTCATCAGCCAGTGGTTTGGCAGCAGTGGCCAAATTCTATCCTCCTTCCCAGACCCAATCTGCTGCAGCCCAGTGATTTTGCTAGCACATGTCTGAATAGACTCCTCCGCACTGAGATTCACCCCTGGGTAAGGGAATGAATGTTCCCTTACCCAAAGGAGACCTCTGTGACTGCCCTCCCCCCACAGAATGCAGTGGTAGCCATTTTGGCATCAATGCATCGGGGGGAATCCAGTGGTGTAGGAATGGGGGGAGCGGACATCCCCCGGGCGTCACGTGGGGGTTGCACAAGCCTCTGGGGGGTGCACAAGCCTGCGGTGGCAGAATTTTCTGTGCTTTTTCGTGCCTATTCACCCCCCTGCCTGCCCAGATGGGTGCCTAATGGCCGTTTTCCAGTGAAAAAACACCGGGGTGGGTGGGTTTGCTGGAACCCCTCCCGGAGGGGAGGGGCTCATGATGTCACAAGCGAGGAGGCAGGGCTTGTGATGTCACCAGGATGTCAAGTGGTCCCCCCCCGTAAGACTAGCTACGCCACTGGGGGAACCATAGGATTGGACTGATAGTCAAAAGTAGTGGCCAGGGAGGCAAGAAGAAAATCCACAAATTCAGGTACTGTGGCCTCTGAATGAGACCATTCTGGGAGGGGAGAAGTCCTGTGATTCCTGGTCCTTGTGGCCTCACTACTGTAGCCAGGTGATGGAGGCAGTTCTGGGAAAGGAAGCAGCAGGTGGTGATTGGTCTTCACCAGGCCAATGGAAGAGGCCTCACTGTCTCGTCCTGTCTCTCTGTGAGGCAGCCTTACGGACCTGGAAGTGGATGGAGACTGTTCTGAGAGAGGACAAGCTAGATGTGATTTCACATTGACAGTAAACCTGCCCATGCGAGCTTTTCTCAAAAAACACAGCTGAAGAAATGATCACCTGGATCCAGGTAATCTCACCGCACGGCGTCTTTTTGTTTTCTCCTTACTGGAAACTGATCTCCAAATGTCAATCGCAGGAAACCCGACACGCTGGTACTGTTTTGTCTCACATCAATCCCATTGTAATTGGTGTCAGCTCCCCTCCCCCTTCTGAAGTGTAGTTTATCTCGATGCATCTGACAATATCCCCCAACTGACCCAATCAGCAAGGCAATTGCTTTGTAATTTCTTTTTTATTATACTGTGTCATATTTCAATTAAAATGTCCCCACAAAACTGCTCCCGTAGAAATGGTCTCGGGCTCTTCTGCCATCCGCAGCCCTTATTGACTTGAAAAATAACAAACAAGTGTAAATGGCATTTACAGCTCTTAATTGGTATCATTAGCCGTTCTTATTATTCAGCAGGACAATCGTTGGCCCTTTATGGGGGATTCAGTGAGGCACAGCTGCTTGGAGCTCATCAGAACTTAGAGACAAGTCATAAAACAGCTGAGTGGATGACTTAGAGCCTCATCCATCACCAAAGGGCAGAGACAGCTGGGCCCTCCTTTTGCAGCCTTCCATTGTCATCACATTTTTAATATGCTTATTTCCATCTGTAGCTTTCTTTATAGAGGAAAAGAGCTGCACTTTCACAAGTCGATGTCACAGGAGCCAATGATATACATCAATGCATATTCTAGTGCGCATTTAAATGCTCACATTTAAAAACAACGAGGGGAAAAAACTTTTACGGTTTATATTCTTTTTAAAAGAAACACATGTTTTCCCCCAAAAGAAAATGAATGCAACAGAGCTAAGTCATGAAATCCCAAAAGTGACCTCAGAAAAACAGGGAGTCTTTCCTGTTGTTATTATTATTATGCCCCAAGAGATCGAGCTGCTCCCCTGGTTGATTATGTTTAGACACCAAGTGAGGACTGTTTGCAGTGTTTCTTGGGCACGGCTAGTTCTTTTTCCATATATCTCCTCTGGCTTTTTAAATAAAGATGTGCTTTCTCTGTTGAATTGCCCCCTCTTGTCCTGGTACTGTTGTTACAGTCGTATCATCTTCACTGAGGATAGGTCTGTCCATCAGTGTGCATTAGCAACAGGAGCTAATGGGATGGAGAGTGGACAGAGGGAAATTCTTCTCCCTCTCGCACAACACCAGAACCAGGAGACATGCACTAAAATTGAGTGGAGGGAGAGTTAGAACGGACAAAAGAAAATATTTCTACATCCAGAGTGTAGTTCTCCTGTGGAACTCCTTGCCACAGGATGGTGGTGATGTCACCTGGCCTGTTGTTGTTCAGTTGTTAAGTCGTGTCCGACCCTTCGTGATCCCATGAACCATATCCCGCCAGGCCTTCCTGTCCTCCACTATCTTCCTGAGTTCGCTCATTTTCATGTGTGTTGCATCGGTGATGCTGTCTAACCATCTCATCCTTTGCCTTCCCCTTCTCCTTTTGCCTTCAATTTTTCCCAGCATCAGAGTCTTCTCCAGAGAGTCCTCTCTTCGCATTAGGTGGCCAAAATATTTGAGCTTCAGCCTCAGTACCTGTCCTTCCAGGGAACAGTCAGGGTTGATTTCATTTAGGATTGACTGATTTGATCTCCTAGCAGTCCAAGGGACTCTCAGGGGTCTTCTCCAGCACCGCAGTTCAAAAGCATCTATTCTTCGGCGCTCAGCCTTCCTTATGGTCCAACTCTAGCAACCATACATTGCTAGTGGGAACACCGTCGCCCTGACTATACGAACTCTTGTTGGCATGGTGATATCTCTGCTAGGCACCTGGCCTAGATGCCTTTAAAAGGGGTTTGGATAGATTCATGGAGGAAAAGACCATCACAGGTTACAAGCCGCAAGCAACCTCCTGGCTTTAGAAGAAGGTTTTCTCTGTGCCAGGTGCAAGGGAGTGACAGCAGGAAACAGGTTAGCTTGTTGACTGTGTGCTCTCGGAGGCATCTGGTGGAGCCACTGTGAGATACAGAAAGCTGGACTAGATGGGCCTTTGGCCTGATCCAGCAGCCAGGCTCTTCTTATGTTCTAACGTTCTTATGAGCTACATGGGACTTTCATGTCCAGAGAGAGCAAACCACTGTCTTCCCTGGAGGTGGGGGAGGCAAATGTAGGGAAGGTCTCAATGCTCCACTTGGGGGCATCCCAGAGGCAACCAGCTGACTGCCCTGGGGAACAGGATGCTGGATCGTTAATCTCAACCAAGCTCTATGCTAGACACATCAGCATTTAAGCCAGCAGGGCTCTCCCTCTCATTGGGTGTTCTCTATTTGTACGGTGCCATTTTTATCTTTATTGATCATACATTTACACCCCACTCCAGCGCCACCTTGGGGGGGCGCGGGTGCCAAGTCCGGGGCGCCTGACACGGACTTGTCCGAGCCGGCCAACCAGAGGCTTCGGTGGCCGCGCGCGCAGTCTCAGACTCCTTTTCAACCTGAAAAGGAGTCGCGCACGGCCGAGATGACCATTTCAACCCGCGCTTTCACATGCGCAGAAACAGCCAGCCGGGTTGAAAAGGAGGAAGTTCAATCAATGGGATGATCCCATTGATTGAACTTCCTCCTTTTCAACCCAGCTTGGGATGTCTCGAGTCGCGCGAGGTGAGCGCGCGCATCGCGCGCCCACCCTCCCCCATCGTGCGCGCTCACCTCGGCGCGACTCGGGACGTCCTGGAACTCCAAGGCAGCCTCCGGTCCTCGGCAGAACAGCAAACACGACTTTCTTGGAGGCGCAGCCCGACTCTTCTTCGGCGACTCGCTCCTGCTTTGCCTCCTCCGCCTCCCCGTCCTCGTCGCGTGGCTGGAGGATGGTGATCTTGTCCTCCGCAGGCCCCCGCTGGGCGCACTTGGCCTTCACCTTGGCCATAACGCTCCGAGGTCGGTCGGCCACAGGAGATCAGGTGCCGCCTGCCTGGGAAAGCCCAAAGGGACCTTTGCTCCTGGCCGCCTCCAATCCCTTCCCAGGAGGCGAGTCGCAGGAAAGCAACAGGTAGAAAGTCCCTTTGAAAGGGATGCAGCTCCAAAGCGGAAAAAAGCAAATGTTGCCGGCCGCAGTTGTTGCCAGCCCGTCCCTGCCCCTGCCAGAATTCCGATGTCCTGCCCCGAAGCGCACTGCTCGCAACACAAAAGACTGGCAGCCAACAGGTAAGAGAGCGGCGCGGGGGGGTGGGGGGAGAATTCTAGCGGTGTGGGGGGGTGGGATGTTAGTGCCCGGGGGGATTCTAGCGCCCGGGGGTGGGGTGGGAAATAAATAAATAAATAGTGGAATTGGCGCCCCCCCAATATCGACCCCCCCGACGCCCCCAAAACTAATTTGCATAACTTAAGTTTCATTTTCGTTTTTGCTTTTTTGGGGTTTTTTTAAAAGGTTTTTAGGGGTTTTTAGGAGTGAAGAGGAAGACAAAGGGAGGGGCGCCAATTCCACTATGTGCCCCCTATAGATTATGGGGTAGGAACGCCACTGCCCCACTCTTCAAGCCAGGGCAGCCTGCAAATGTTACACTAAACCTGGAAACCACCTTGAAAACAGAAGCATAAAGTCAGAGGAGTTAAAAGCAGCAGGACTCATAATGACAGTTGAAATGCCGGGTTTTTCTTTGGTTATTTCAGTGATTTTTTTTTTAAAAGGTACCAGGCAAACCTCTCAAGGGAACACATTGTGTTCGATGGGGGCTACAACAATGAAAGCTCTCTCTGCCTGACTCCCCAGAGACAGTGGGGGCACATCTCATAGATGACCTAAGTGCAGAGAAAGGTTGATGTGGAGACAAGAGCTTCTTCAGTGCTATCAGAGTACACAGTACTTTTCGTGAGCCAAAGATAGACAGGTCTCTACCCCACTCCTGCTAAGAGCTGACAAGAACTTCAGGACAAAAGGTGACGAGGGTAGTAAAAGACAACGTGAGCAAATGCCATCAGCAGATCGAACAGCTGGGAAGGGGAACGAAGGGGTCTGTCTTTCCCCCGCCCCTGGGCTTGTGGCTAAGATCCCAGGAGTGATCACACTTCACACTATCAGTCTTGGGGAAACGGGAGTGCTTGCCAGGGATCAAAACAGTTTACTGTCCCCCAGTGATGTAGACTTGAGTCTGTTGACTTGGACTGGAGTCGGACTCAAGTTGTGTCAGTATGTCTCAGCACTTTGCACCCCAAGTTACAAGTCACTACCTGCCAGGGTTTTTTTTATAGCTCTTAGAGTTAGTTTTTGCAAGATCGCCTTGGTTCTAGCCCTTTAATTTTTTTAAGACACAGGTATTTAAATGCCTCGGCCATCAAACGTAATGACAGCTATCAGTTACACAAAGAGGCAGCTGTTCCCCATTTAGCTGCAGGCTAGTTCCTGACCTTTGAATCAGAGGCGTCGCCAGGCGCCCCCCCCGATGGGGGGCCGACCCCCCCGACGCTCCCCAAAACTAATTTGCATAAATTAAGTTTCATTTTAGTTTTTGCTTTTGGGGTTTTTTTTAAAAGGTTTTTAGGGGTTTTGTAGCGCTAACGGGGCTTCTAACCATGTGTGTATGCTTTGCGCCCACTTATCTTGAGTCTAGGAGCCTCCAGCGACGATCTCCAGGGGCGACGATCTCTTCCGGGGGTGCAGATCATTCCTCTGCTCTGCCTGCCCTGGGCGCGAACTCTGTAAAGCGCCCAGCAGCGCTTTACAGAGTTCACGCATGCGCAGAACGTCGATTGGAAACATCGTCGTTCTGCGCATGTGTGAACTCTGTAAAGCGGCGGCGCTTTACAGAGTTCGCGCCCGGGGCAGGCAGAGCAGAGGAACGATCTGCACCCCCGGAAGAGATCGTCGCCCCTGGAGATCGTCGCTGGAGGCTCCTAGACACAAGATAAGTGGGCGCAAAGCATACACACATGGTTAGAAGCCCCGTTAGCGCTACAAAACCCCTAAAAACCTTTAAAAAACCGAAAAATAATAAAATCAAAAACAAAAGTTAAGGAGGCCTGCGCCCCCCCAGAGCCTCTGCGCCCCTACGCCCTGGGGCCCACCGCCCCATATCAGCCGACGTCTCTGCTTTGAATGCACATCTTAGTAGAAGAATGTCAGTTGAAAATTACTATATTTTACAATTATATATATATATATATATATATATATATATATATATATATATATATATATATATATATATATATATATATATATATATATATAATCCAGCTAAAAATCAGTATATAATGACAGCTACCAGCAAGGTACTTGCAAACAGTCAGTTTGAGGCTGGAGACAGAATTCTTAGTACCCCAACCTTCATCCCCTGCTAGGCTCAGCCTGAGGGGGGAATAGAAAAAAAACAACACCCAGAAACAAACAGCCAACTTACAGGAACAACATTAGATTTCCCTATAAGGACCAATGAGTGTTTTGAGCAATGCCTTGTGTTGCTCCTACTTATAGCTCTGTAAAACTGATCACCTGCACCTGAGGTGTTGGAAACAAAGTGGATTCAAAAGCCAGGGCCCTGGCCATGGGAAAAAAAAAGTTTCATTTCTAATTTCAGTGAGGAGGGGGTACCCTGCAACCAATTCCTGCATCTCATTTTCCCTAAAAACAGTGATATTTGCTCTTCTGGGGGGGGTCAGTGGGGTGACCCTAGAACTCTGAAAATTGTTTTAAAAAATAGTTTCACCTGTCTAATTTCCACAAAAAAAATCCCAGAAAAATTGGGGGAAGCCCTTTAAAAACAAAAAAAAAAAAACCAACTGTTTTCTTTCAGGCGAAGCACTCACTCGGGTCAAATATTAATTAATTAAGCCGTCACTTCAGGCAACAGATTGACTGGAGATGCCCATCTCTGCTGCTGCTGCTGCTCCTCCTCCTCCTCCTCTTTCCACTCCCTGGATAGGAAATAGAAGAGGGAGACGGAGAGGAAGAGGAAAGGTGGAGGGGAGTGCTGAGCTGGAATATTGGAGAGTGGGAGAAGCAGAGACTGGCACATCATTGGGTCAGGGGGGGCAGCATTCAGCATACCACCACATGTGTCAAGAGGTGTTGGGCCAGCCCTGGGTGATGCCTTTGCACCTGGCTGAGGATGCGGCAGCGAGCTCAGGAGGTCCAAACCTCCTAGATTGACTTTAGCCATGGAATTAGCCAGGGAGAGTTAGAACAGACAAAAGAAAATATTTCTTCACCCAGCGTGTAATTCATCTGTGGAACTCCTTGCCACAGGATGTGGTGATGGCACTGGGCCTAGATGCCTTTAAAGGGGGGTTGGATAGATTCATGGAGGAAAAGACCATCACAGGTTACAAGCCATAAGCAACCTCCTGGTTTTAGAAGTGGGTTTTCTCTGTGCCAGGTGCAAGGGAGTGACAACGGGAAACAGGTTATCTTGTTGTCTTGTGCTCCCCTGAGGCATCTGGTGGGGCCACTCTGAGATACAGGAAGCTGGACTAGATGGGCCTTTGGCCTCATACAGCAAGGCTCTTCTTATGTTCTTAATTGGTGAGAACAGCTAAAGTTGGGGATTCTTCTTTTGTTTTGCCAACAACTTCTTTTCAGGAGGTGCCTAGGAGGAGGGTTTATCACAAGAGTTGCAGAAGCACATTAGAATTTTGGAGCAGGCAAAGCTGCATCTGATCCATCCTGATGGAAAAGGAGGCGGGTGATTGTTCTGATCGAGGAAAAGTGTTGCTGTGCACTTGGCCTGTGGATCGGAAGCTCTTGCCATCGGTCCTGGAGCCTGGTCCTGGTCCATCCCATTACTGGCCCAGGCTGATGTCCAGCACCACCATACACATGTACACTTGTGTTTGCTGCACATTAAATAAAAGCTGTCAAGCCACTACACATGCACTGAGTTCAGACCTGGCGGCCCTGAAGCTTAACCATGTGATAACGTTAAAGATTATGAGTGGGCAGAAGCTGGAACCAAATAAACTGGATTTTGGCAGGAATGGATATAAATGTAGCCTGCTCTAGGACCAAGTTGTTTGCTCTTTGGCTTATACTTGGATCTTTTATAAGTCATGAGCTCAGCCTACATAATCAATGAGGTCTGCTGTTGTGCCCTGGAACGCTTCCTCTTTTGAAGCTCGCTAATGCATCGAGGACTTGCCAAATCAACACTGCTGAGCAGTTGAGGCCAGGAGAGCTCTTTCCTCCAAGCTGCAAAGATCAAAGCTGAACCTGAGAGCATGCAAAATTGCCAGAACCAGGAGGATTGGAGGAAATAGAAACACGCATAACGGTTGGGTGTGCTAAGGTAAGTGTTAGCGGACCTGTATGGAGGACCAAGGCTGTACATTATCTGCACACAAGCTCCATCTTAGCAGTAAATGGCAAGAAAATGAAATGAAGGATTTAAGCAAATGAGGATTTAAGAGCTTCTCCAGATGTTTGAACTTCATAGATAATGAACATGTAGTGCCACTGTCTCTACCTCTTTGTATTTATTTTTGCTTGCTTTTGTTGAAAAGTGGTACATAAATATTCTTGATGATGATGTTCAGGAGCAGTGTTGCCACCTCTGTCCATGAGCCCATCAAGCCCCTGGGAGAATCTACCACTCGTGCTGGGGTCACCTAGGCAATCGAGCAGCACACTGCTACTAAACGAGTCACTAACCCCACAACAAGCATTGCAGCCAGCAGCTAGGCCACAGTTGGGTCCTGCAACGACTTATGCCTCTCCCAAGGCAGCAGTCCTGGTTACTGGGGCAACAGGGACACAGCGAGATGGATGGGTTATGGGCTGGCAAAGGTGGCAGGGCTGCACATGCCATAAGACATGCCCCAGGATAAAGGGTTCAGTCTGTGCCAGCGATGAGGCAGTACCAGCAGAATGCAAGGCGGAGGGCTCCGTCTCCACAGCCACTGAAGGAGGAGATACAGTATTAGCCCAAGGAGGAGGCTGTCCTGTGAAGAGGAGGAGGAAGTTGTGGCAGTATAATAACCCCCTCCCTTCGCAAAGCCAATCAGAGGCAAGAGGGGAAGGCTCTCCAGGCTGGGCAGCAGGATAAGAACATAAGAACATAAGAAGAGCCCGGCTGCTGGATCAGGCCAAAAAGGCCCATCATCTAGTCCAGCTTCCTGTATCTCACAGTGGCTCCACCAGATGCCTCCGACAGCATACAGCCAACAAGATAACCTGTTTCCTGTTGTCACTCCCTTGCACAATGGGGCTTGCTTCTGAGTAGACATGCCTAGGATTGTGCTCTAAGGTTTAACAAGCTATACTTGCCCACATTCCTTCTCCTAAAGGTCTAGCACTATGTCCCGGTTGGAGATCTGGTAAGCCTAAGTATAAGTGGTAAAAACTTAGACTTCAGTGGTATAGTTTATACCACTATAACTATAAAGTTATAGTTTGGGGGACTTTCATGATTGAATTATCCTCCACCCCTCCACATAGTCAACTAGCTTAGTGAGAAGGCTAGGATAGTTCCCCCTCCCCACCCCCAAACACGCTAGTCTGCTACGTGCAGGCATTTGTTTTTATATGGAGGTTTCATTATTGATATGGGGTAAAATCCTATTCTCCATGTGGCAAATGACATCCCAGAGCAGATCACAGCATCACAATCTAGAAAAAAGGCGCCTGAGGGGGGACATGATTGAGACGTATACAATTATGCACGGGATGGAGAGAGTGGATAGAGGGAAATTCTTCTCCCTCTCGCACAACACCAGAACCAGGGGACATGCACTAAAATTGAGTGGAAGGAGAGTTAGAACGGATAAAAGAAAATATTTCTTTACCCAGCGTGTAATTCATCTGTGGAACTCCTTGCCACAGGATGTGGTGATGGCACCTGGCCTGGATGCCTTTAAAAGGGGTTTGGACAGATTCATGGAGGAAAAGACCATCACAGGTTACAAGCCATAAGCAACCTCCTGGTTTTAGAAGTAGGTTTTCTCTGTGCCAGGTGCAGGGGAGTGGCAGCAGGAAACAGGTTATCTTGTTGTCTTGTGCTCCCTGAGGCATCTGGTGGGGCCACTGTGTGATACAGGAAGCTGGACTAGATGGGCTTTTGGCCTGATCCAGCAGGGCTCTTCTTATGTTCTTATGTAATCTGATTTTCTCCGATTCTGGAGCATATCAGGTCCAGGATGCAGAAAGTGATGTCCACGTACATATCATGCAAACTGCAAACATGATCTGTTCATGGTGATTGCATCAATATATGCAGTTGCACAGAGGGTTACTTACAGATGTGCAAACTTGACCCATTTGATCTTATGTGTTTGTGCTTCCCCACCTTTATTTCTTAATATTATAAAATTATACAAATTATAAAATACTTTATTATACAAGTGATTGCTTTTGTCATTGTTTAATTTTTGTTTTTAATATAATTCACCATTTGATTATTGTATAAGCCGCCTCAGGATACTATGGCATGAGATGGGGGAGAGGACACATATTTGCACTGAAAGAGAATAAAAATCTAAACAATGGTTGCATATGCAAGTGGGTTAAGGCATCATTTTGCGGATCTGATAATAATATTCTTACAACTGCCATCTGTTTGGGATAATTATTCATAATAGCAAATGTTTGAGTTTAACATGAGAAATATTGTATAGTCATGGCACAATCCTGTGTAACCCTACACCTGCGGAGCGCACATTCCACAGGCGCACATTCCGCCATAAAGCTCGTTTTTGGAACCCTGGAGAAGAGTTGTTGAAGAACTTGTTGTCTTGTCTGTCATTATTGAGGCCTGTTCTTTCTTGTTGTAGCCAATAGGCTGTAATTCTATAGTCTTTCCTGGGAGTAAGGAGTAAGCCATGTTGACTAATGGGACCTCCTTCTGGGTAGGCATGCATAGGTGTGTGCTGTAAATCCTTTTTTATGCAACTGTAATGTTCCAAAGTAAGTCAAAGCAATATTATGTGACAGCTCCAATGCAAGTCAATGGCACCTGTCCATGGGACCCGTCAAAGTCCTATAGCGTACAAAACACAAAATCTTTTTTCAGGTATATGAAACACCCAGAATTTTTTTTTTCTGGTGGCATCAATCTCTCACTTGAGGTCCCCTGACAAGGATTCCACAACCCACCCACCCACCCACCCCGGAAGATTATACGTTTGTCCGATCCTTGGGCCATAAGGAGTTTTAAATAAAATAATGTTTTACTTACCTATTCTACCGTGCCATGGTAGCCAATGGGTCTACTCAGATCTGTGCCAGCTCTTTGACTGGTGCAAGTCCAAGTGAGCCCAAGGAGGCGTGTCGAGGCTGGAAAGAGGGCATAGAATATCGATGGAGCTGCTGCCGCCGATATCCACCCCCTGCCCTCCCCGACACGTCCCCAGTTGACTCCGACCCCCATCCCGATCCTACCTGTCCCCTCCCACAGCCCATCCCTGCCACCAACCTACTGGCACTAGCGGTGGCTGGGTTCTCCAGTGGCATGCACCAATCAACAATCATTTGTGCTGGTGTCCCGTTGCATGCGCTATTGCAGCACTGCAGCGTCAGCGATCTGGGCCTTCTGTCGATGGAACACAAGTTCCATCAATGGAAAGTTTACATAGGATTAGACTGTAAGTGGAAGGGATGAGCTGAGAACAGCCTCGCTTAGGGCGAGTGGCTGGAGAGGCTGTGCCCTGTAGGCACAGATGAATTAAACTGGGTGGTTTGGATTATGTACGCAAAGGATAGGGGCTGGAGGGTATCAGGAAAACACAATGGGTAGAAAAACGCTGGCTGAATTTTCATTAAAAAAAATCCATGCTCCAGTTTCATTTTCATTTAAAATAGCCAAACAAATATTTCAAAGCTTGCAGTATAAATTCTGCTTTTTGCAACAGTTTTTGTGTTGAGAATTTGCTCTGTTGTTTTTAGGGCTTCCCGCCCCCCTTCCAAATTTCTTTCAGCTCTAGTGGAATCCAGGCATACCTTAGAAACCGATAGCACCCAGTGGGGTAATTCCAGTCTATATCTTGACTGCATTTTGGTTCCAAAGCTACCATTCCATGCATGGTTACCAGAGGATGCTCCTCGGAATGGTCACCAAAGGAAAGTTCTCTAAAATGATCTCTTGCCTCTCTCCAGGTTTGATCTTCAGCATCCTTAGACAGCAACAAAACCATTCTATTGTAGTGGGAGCTAGTTGAGAAGCCCTTCTGCTCCAAGCTGAGGCTCTCCTCAGATGGCTACAGTTGCTGTTAACAATACAACAGAGAACGAGGAGGCAGTCACAACAGTCATTAGAGATGGCAAATTGCGACAGAGAGAGCACAGCAGCAGTTGCAGGAAAAAGTGCTTGAGTCGGAGTGACGGAAATGGTTCATCTCGCCAGAAATACAGTGGGACAATATTCCACCATTGGGCTGCCAGGCACCTTTTGATGTGATGGCTCAACTGTTCCCATCCCCATCCTGGGACAGCACTTTCCCGTTGCCATTTGCTGGCATTTTCTTTGTGCAGGCCCGGCCCATCTGTGAGGCAGACTGAGGCAGTTGCCTCAGGCAGTAGATTGCTGGGTAGTGCACACCTCCATCCCCCCGCTTGCCTCCATCGCTCCTCCTCTCACATCCTGGATTGGAAAAAAGAGAGGAAGTGTGGAAGTGCGTGGAATGCTCCTGCAAAGAGCAACCAGCTAATCTCAGATTGAGTGCAAGGAGGGTGGGAGGGGCTCGGCAAATGGGATGCGACTGAGCATCCCCTCGGGCATCCCACCCATTTCACCAGTTGGCTACGCCCCAGCAGGAGGAGGCCCACCAATCCCGTAAGGGAACAGAAGCCCCTGCAGGGGTGGGGCCAGGCAATTTACAATGATGCGCAATTGCGCACAACCACATTTATATCCTGCCTTTCAGGTCCCCAAGACAGCTTACAGAATTAAATAAAAATCTAAAAACGCAATGAAAACGAAACAATATTGTTTAGAACAGATATTTCTTGCATTAACGTGTGAAATTGCAGTGGGTAAGTCTTGTTAAAATAAAATACATAATTCTTGACATTTGTATAGGACTTTCTGTAACAGAACAGTCCCAACAAAATCCTCCTTCACATATTAACTTATGGAATTCACTGCTGTGTTCACAGTGGTGTTTCTGGGGGGGGGGTGGCACCATAAGTAGTGCCGCTGCACTGAGCCTCGCAAACTGGTGTAATGCGGTCCCTTCCATTCGTCCCCAGAGCCATTCCGATGCTCAAGGCAACGGTTACACCGGTTTGCAAGGCGCAGTGCAGCGTCTTGCACTACTTACGTTGCCGCACCCCCTCCAGGAATGCCATGTATACATGATGACATATTGCAGGAAGGTTGTCTCGGTTTGTAATTGGATATGTCCTCGGCAGTTTAAAGTCCAGGTGTTTCCAAAGCAGTAGCTTCTGCAGCCAGCTATTCTTCACTCCTCAACCTCACAAACCAAAATTCAAAGATTTAGCACTCAGAATTAATGGTTAGTTTCACTTTACGGTTTGTGTATCTTCTAAAAGCCTAAAAACCTATGCTAGAAATATTGCAAAGGGAGGCATTTACTTACTTACTTACTTACTTACTTACTTACTTACTTACTTACTTACTTACTTACTTACTTACTTATTACAGTTGCTGAACTGATTTTCTGAATGAACTGGACTTTAGCCATGTAATAATCTCTGGTGCCAGAGAGAGGTCAAAAACCCATCATTTCTCAAACATGTTCTTACAGCACAAGCTTATACAGGTTTACTTAGAAGTAAGTCCCATTTTGTTCAATGGAGCTTTCTTGCACATTAGGGTACTTAGGATTACAGCCGGGCAGCCCAATCCTGCCTAAGAGACGACGGTCAACCTAAAGGGTTGGCTGCTGCATCCCAGACCTATTGCAGGCTGTGCCAGCGTGGCCCAGGCTCACCACAGGCTCCTTCCCCCAGTGTAAGTGGCGCGGTCCCCAATGGGCCTCCTCAGATGCGTGCCAGCTCTGCAGCTGACTCAAGTCTGGGGAGGCCAAGTAAGGCCGGCACGGCCTGGGAGGGAGACGGGGTTATGGTGGAGCATGCTGCCGATATTCCCGCCCCCCTCCCGGGCCCCACCTACCAATGGCCCCCTCTCCTGCCACCCCGGCTCACCCTCCCGCTGACCAGCGTGGGCCTTACCTGCATTGGCTGGTGTGGAGTTGGTCTGGCGGCGATGTGAGTGATGCTGGCCTCTACACCAGCACCGCTTACACTGAAGGAGCCGCAAACGTGCTTTACCGCAAATTACAGACTTCGCAAATGTCCCGCGACAGACTCCATTGGCCTCTATGGGCCACAGAACACTGAAAGTGACTTCTGGTTTACTTCCGGTTTCCGCCAGCAACTTCCGGTCACTTCCTCAAGGCATCCTGAGGCCCGTGGAGGCCAATAGAGTGCATCATGGGCCCAGCCCCAGCGCAACCCAGAATAGGTCTCCGGAGACTCCAAGGTAAGGCATTGCGGTTCAAGGTGGTGGACCTCAGCATCCGCGGAATTCGGTATCCACAGGGGTTCCCAAACCAATGTCCCACGAATACTGAGGGCCCACTCTACTTTGACTGTGTAGGATTTAGGGACAATGCCATGCTATTCTCATATTTGTGGTTACACTTTGCCCCCACTACGTTGAGCAGCTTTTGGCAGAAATCTGGCCAGTAATTGCCACAAGACAGCACTTTCAACACAACTTCGAGGGAGGGGCCATAGCTCAGTAGGAGAGCAGTACTTTGCAATCAGAAGGTCCCGGTTCAATCCCTGGACTCAGCAATAGTTGCACACATTTCTTTTCGTTGTGAATAAATCACAGATTTTTCTTTCCTTTTTTTCGATGCCCTGCCTAGGGAAGCAGTTTGGCCAAGACCCTGCCCTACCTAGGATCTATGGATTGGGGTGAGAAACAATTATGATGATGTCTTGAACATTGCAAGAGGGCACCAAGGAGTCAACCTGCACACATGTTAAAAACCACAAACACATCGATTTCATGAGTCAAATATCTTCTTCACATGTCTGCCAGTGGCCTTTCATGTCTTTTTAGCTTACTGTAGATCCCAAGTTATAACTTTTCATTTACAGTAATATCAGCAGTAAAATAACTTCACAATTAAATGGAAAATCTCTCTCTCTCTCTCTCTCTCTCCCTCTCTCTCTCTCTCTCTCTCTCTCTCGTTGTTGGCTGACACTAGTAATCTTCTATGAATGACCTTGGGAGACCAAACATTTGTCTTGATTTAAGTGCCATTACCAATATTTCTTCTCTCTCTCTCTCTCTCTCTCCCCCCCCCCCCGAAAGCAAACCACTTAGGTAGCTGGCAAAAAGGAAAAAAAAAGATATTGATAAGAATCTAACTCCTGGCCACTCTGTGAATTGCACAACACTATCTGGTGCCAGCTGAGGGTGAGGAACATTGTATATTAAAAGGTTTTCATTGTGGAATAATGCGAACAGCAGCAGCAGTAATTATAAAATCAATAATTCGTAATAAATATGTCCTCCTTATATAATTACTAAATGATTGCAAAACCAATATTATGCACTAGTTAGAATGGAAAAGGTTGCCACTAAAGACTTTCTATATTACACATGATTGTTTGCCTCTTAAACACCCTTGCTCAGATAAACCACAGCTCCATCCCTGCCGGAATGAAACATTTTTTCCCCTTTTCATTTCCCCTTCTCCTTAAACAAAAAACAAACAAAACAAACACAAAATTAAAGCATTTGATTAATAGGGGGACCCAACAACTCATTATCAAATTCAAAGGCAATCAAGCCTCCCCCAACTGTAGCTTAGATATCTGTGAATGAAAATGGAAGTCTAGCACTGGGGCGGGGGAGGGCAGGCAAGGCGCTTGCTAGGAAGGAAGCAAGGGGGGGCAGGGGTCATGTCTGCATTTCAAAACCTGCCCAGCTCCTTGCTCACCCACATTGGACATGGCCCCCAGACCCTGAGAAAGGATGTAATAAGGGACATCTCAGATCATTAATTGTATTCTCCCCCCCCCCTTGTGAATGATGGAAAAAGAGGGTCTCGGCATCTATATTAGGCAGAGTTATAAAGTGGACCCTTTTTCCAGAAGCAACTGGGTTGTTGCTGAGAATAAATTAGGACAGGGGTCCTCAACCTTTGGAGGCCCGGGTACCCACTATCATGGCCCAATTTTCCGAAGTATCCCCTGCTAATTAATTGGATTAATAAATTAATTAATTAGGTAATTAATCGTTATATAAAAAGTACTAAAACAATTTTAAATGTGGAAAAATGTCTTATTTAACTCTCTCTCTCTCTCTCTCTCTCTCTCTCTCTCTCTCTCTCTCTCTCTCTGTGTGTGTCTGTGTGTCTGTGTGTCTGTGTGCACCTCCCTTTTTGTTTCCATTGCCCACATTTTGCAACAATTTGATTTGAAAAACTAAATGTTGCTCTTTAAAACACACACACACACACACACACACACACACACACACACACACACACACACACACACACACACACACACACAGCAAGAGCTCAGTGCTGTGCATGCCTGGCCAATAGATCTTGAATAGATCTCAAATTCTTCCCTCCTAAATCAATTTAGCCTTAAGATCAGTTTTCCTCAGCCGAACGCTCTACTTGACAAACTCCTCAGGGCTATCGCTTTGGACAACTTTGTTAAACCTAATTTTATTAAAACTTAGGCTATGAAAATCTTGTTTGCATAATTACCTACATTAAATATTTCTACCTTTTCCTTTGGAGACCTCATTTGTAATCACTTCATTTTTTTTACCCTCTCCACTTCCACTTTTTAGACTATAATTTGAAATGAAAACTATTGGTCAATGAAGTCTTCTTTGTTGTTAGTCAGCATTTACTTTGTAAGCAGCAGTAGCGTCGCTGGAGGTGGGGCGGAACGCTAAGTTCCGCACTGCGCTGTCTCTCCGTTACTCATCGGCATGAGGCGGCCCTGCCCCCTCGCCTTCGGAGCCATTTATAGGGGCGAAGGCAATGCACAGGGAGTCTCCTGTGCATTGCCTTCGCTGCAATGAATGGCAAGGGGGCAGAGCCCCCGAAGGCAAGGGGGCAGAGCCGCCTCGTGCCAGTGAGTAACGGAGGTCAGTGCAGTGCGGAACTTAGCGTTACGCCCCACCTCCAGCGACGCCACTGTTAAGCAGCCCAAGGTCTGTACCCAAATCATGTTTTCATCAACGTTTTTGGTGGTATTGAAAATACGGCTTTGTTTAGGAATTTTTATACTATTGCCTGCAATCTTTGTAACATATCCATTTACAGTACATTGCTTTCTCTTCCCCTCAATTTGCCTCCCTCTCTTCCCCCCCAAATCCTACCTTTTAACTCTACCTATTTTGTGACTGTTTGCAATGATTCTCAATCACCTGTTCAGCCTTCTGCTTCTGCTTTAGCAGCAGGTTTTTCCTTGTTTCATTCTCTTCAAGTAAGTCTAGCTAATCAGGAATCACATGCTGAATGTGATGACATGGCAACACTACTGGATATAGCCAGTCAGAAGTAGTTATGTGCTGAAATGACTAAGAGAAAATGAACTCCACTAAAGTAAGGACAATGAATCCTGTGATGGGCGCATAGATGATCCCAACCAATCAGGAATCACTCTTAAGAACTGAACAGCTTCTCACCCCTTTCACAATATTCCCTGAAAAACTGCTAAAAGGGAAGCTCTTTTTTCAGTTTTGGCAAAGCTATTTTTGTGAAATCCCCTCCCATATTGACTTAGCACCACTGCTACTCCATTTTTAAGACTAGCAACTGTATATCCTAGGCACTATAAGACTTGTGAGGGTCCAGGAAAGGGCCGCCAGCGACTCAGAGCTGCTGTCCACGATGTTCAATTTACTTTAGAATGCGAAAGCACAGTGTAAAGAAGACAAACCCCAAAACAACGTATGGCTATCAATTTCTGCTTAATAATGGTCCTAATCTTTGTACCTGGGTGATGGAATCATCAGTCTCCCCTTCCATTCCCCAAGAGTGCGTGTGGCTGTCCGGAGCTCCCTGCCAGAGTCAATGATGGCTGGAGGAGGAGGAGGAGGAGGAAGAGTTTTGGGGCAGGACTGCTCTTCCTTCTTGGCTGGACTGACATCGTTCTACCCTCTGATTGCCTGGTCACTTGGTCAGTCTCCTTGAAACATGATCTCTAGCTTACCTGCCTGGGACAGGGGATTGGTCGGAAGAGCCATGAAAATGAAGTTGCAGCAAATAAAGGATCTTTGAAATACTCTGCTAGCAGGATGCAGGGGCAGGGAGGAAAATACCCAGAACCATGAGACACACATAGAATTCCACAGAGAAACAAGCAAAACTCCACAGAAAATGGAATAGAACACACACACAGAAACTTGTGATTTCATGACAAGTCTGTTTTCCAATGAACAATGCACAAACGCTTAGGGTGGTCAGAGACAAAGGAAGACAAGACGCATGCATCTTTTTCTAGTTATGTAGAGAAGGAGGATCAGCAGGTGTGGATTGCTATGGAAGGGAGGCAGGCAGAGAGCCACAGAGAAGCACAGTGTTACTGACCATTCGGTGTGTCCACTATAGGGCGTCTGGTTGGAATGACCCAGCCTGGCTCAAGATTTGTGCTCATGTTTTCCTGTCATAGTAGATTTGTCTGCTTCGGTCAAATAAGTTTTTGTAATGCATTTCCCTTCCACACTGTTAGGCCTGGCTGCTTCCTAACCCAAATCTTCAAAGGGTCCCCACAGGGGTGTCACTAGGGTTGGTGACACCCGGGACAAGATCTCATGGCGTCAGCCCCATGGACCTCCTCCCAGACCAGACCACACAATGTGGAGGCATCCTGGGAAATGCAACCTCCATGCGAGTCACGGCGGGGATCGGGAAAAACCCATTTTCTACTAGTGGTGCATTTTCACCCTATCGGGAACAAATAGAATAGAAAATCATTTTGGTGTCACCCAGTGCAGTCTGCACCCCTCGCACCTCCCTAGTGACACCCCTGGGTCCCCGTTCTTGTGAGAGTTGCATAGAAGCAACAGTTCCACCAGAAGTGGGTTTTTTTCCTCATCATATTCCTTATGTATACCCCAAATATATTTAATCTTCTTGACTATGTTTCTAACTGCATATCAGATGCTCAGTATGTATGTCTGTAGTCCAGCATCACTGCTTTTACTTGGCTTCCTCTAAATATACACTTCTATAATATGCTTGCCTGGCTATTAGTTTGAGCTGCCGCAATCCTCCTGCAGATTGTTGAGCAGAGCATATGTGTGTGAAGCAGAGAGTGGCGTTTTATATTGACTGAGACAACCATAACTGCCGCCAGGGGATCAGCTGCCATCGCAATAATTCCACATCTCATCCAATTTGTGAATGAAATGTGGCTCATGAAGTTTTGATGTAAGAGAGAAAGAGAGAGACAGAGGTGGGCGGGGGAGGAGCGAGATAGGACTGTCCATCTGAAATAGATTTGTCGAAGATAACGCATCAATAGCTGAGCCAAAGTTCTGTGGATTTCAAATTTCGTGTTGACATATACAGTACCTGTTCAAAGGAGATGCGCAGTGAGGGGGCAGGGCTTCCACGGAGTATATCAAGGGACTCTGCCGAGGATGAGGATGCTTGCTTTGGGTGGGTAGCGTCCCTCAGCTTGGTCAGCTTAGCTCAGGGCTTTAAGAACCCCCTTGCTGACCAGGCTCAGGGGCTATCCAGAATCTCACACTGTGGACAAATGTGAGGAAATCACAACTTCGAAAAGCAAACTGTGAGAGCTTTTGCAAACTTGCTTCTGTTCAGGACTAAGATAAACAATAGGTGACATTTCAAAGGGTGCAGTCTTTGGGGGAAGGCAATTTATTAGTTGGGTTGTTGGGGGATGTGAGCCCCCTGCTGGCAGCATGGTGTGCCATATCAATTGTCCAAAAACTGATGGTGTGCCTTGACAATTTTAGCACCTTGTCAGTGTGCCGTGAGATGAAAAAGGTTGAAAATCGCTGCTCTAGCTAATGGTAAAAACCACGAAACAAAACCTGTTTCAGTTTGGCGCTAAATGCAGTCACAGTGTACAAACTGTGTTCAAGGTGTTTAAGGTGCATGATGTTTAAGGACACTTGGGGTCCTCCCTGTGAGTAAAAAGTATGGTTGCCCACTTTGTTGTTGTTGTTCCGTCGTTAAGTCGTGTCCGACCCTTCGTGATCCCATGAACCACATCCCGCCAGGCCTCCCAGTCCTCCACTATCTTCCCAAGTTCGCTCATTTTCATGTTCATTGCATCAGTGATGCTGTCTAACCATCTCATCCTTTGCCTTCCCCTTCTCCTTTTGCCTTCAATCTTTCCCAGCATCAGAGTCTTCTCCAGGGAGTCCTCTCTTCGCATTAGGTGGCCAAAATATTTGAGCTTCAGCCTCAGTACCTGTCCTTCCAGGGAACAGTCAGGGTTGATTTCATTTAGGATTGACTGATTTGATCTCACCGGGGTCCTAGTTACGACATGTGATGCTTCAGTAGAACCATGTGGATCCAAAACTGAACCCAGAGGAAACTGGTAAGATAGAACCTCTGGCAGGGTGAAACGGAGAGGCAGTACTCCATTTTGGGAGCGCTGCCACAACAGGCAGCAGCGCTCCCCAGACTTTCCCCCAAACTCTGTTCTGCTGTCATAAATGGCTGTACACGACAGCCCAATCCCGGAAAGGACTGGGCTGATAATCTGCTGAAACCATGAAACCATAATCTGCTGACAATCTACTGACAATCTACTGAAACCAATTCCCATAAAGTTGATTAAAAAAAAAAAACACGTTTAGGACCAAGTTCATATCATTTTACTCAAATCATAGACCCAATCCTCTATGTTAAATATTTTAAAGGAAATTGAAAGCTTATGCTACAATAAACCAGCTACACTCTCTCCAGAAATTATGTATGACAGTGTTTCACAAACTCTTGGTGGGTCGTGATGGGTCCCAGATGATGGAAAGATCAGATAAGTAATTGCCACAAGCCCTGAGGCTATTCAAAAATCGGATAGCTGCTAATTGCTCTTCAGAATTGAGCTCCTGAAGTCTGCAAGATAGCTGCTAATTACCCTGCAAACAGCTGAGCTCCTGCAGTTTGCAAGCTTGTGTAAATATAGGGAGATAAATGTTTGAGTGCCTCGTAAAGCTAGGTGGGTCCCAATGGAGTGTCATTTTAAAAAGTGGGTCCCGATGCTAAAACGTTTGAGAACCACTGATGTATGACATGCACAGTTTATGACAGGTAAAGGAGAAAGGGGAGAATTCCGAGGTTGAACCTCTCTAGGTCAAGAAGGAAGGTACAATTCCAGGCCCAGCCTTGCCAGGTCTCACATTTCATCACTCTTGGACTCAGCTGCCTGTATCCTAGCACTGAATTTGCTTTGCAGGCCAGAGTTTAAATATCAAATTATTTTCCATGCCAACAAATGTACCATTTCTCAGTACACAAGTCTTTCTTCCTTTTCCTTGCCTAGATAGAACTCATAAGATTTAATTTCCTGACCTCTTTTTCACTGATTTATAGTAGTCATTTTTTCCACAACATTAGACTGGGTAATCTATTTTAGAGGAACCTCATAGAGTCAAACTGATATTTTACATTTTCTCTTCTTCCACCCCCCCCCTTTTTGTTAGCCACAATGGGGAACATGCTTCTGGAAGGTCCATAGAAAAGTAGCTATCAAGATGAAAGCAAGGAGAGAAGATGCCTCTCTGTTCAGTAACGGGGATCCCTGGGCAACCAATCAGGATGCAGAGGTGAACTTTCATATATACTCGCATATAAGACTAAAAAATTATATAAAATAGACCCTTCGTAGAGCACCTTCTCTCCCATTTTTGCTGTGGGACGTGCGTTATGCCTGAAAGCGTCTACAGCCCAGCCGGAAGGAATAATGCGTGGTCTCATTGATTTAACGCTTCTAAGGCATTGGAATGAAATAGGCTATAGAATTACAAAGACACTAATAGGTGTTATCTCATAGTCTCTCGAGTTCATTTTGACTCTGCTTCTGTGCTGTCAGCTTTTGTAACTTGTACCCTTAGTGTTCTCGGAATAAATATTTATCCTGGGGCCCACCTCGCGCCCCAGGAGCCTTACCCGGCTCCGTCGAGGTGCGCCGGCGAGACACGAAGGCCCGGTAATTTGATTGGCCAGGCCAGTCATGTGACCTGGCGTCAACTGAAGGGAACACGTGAGCGTTAATTCAACCCCTCAATCGGCGCCTGGACAGCAACCAAGGAGGACGTGCCTGGCCGTGCTCCTAAGAAGCAGGCCAGCATCCTCCACGGTGTGCAGAAAAGCGGCATCGGCCGCTCCAGCGCGACCATACCCTTAGTCCCCGAAGGGATTGAAGGTGAAGAAGGGTGGCGGCTCCACTCCTGGGAGTAGCGCGGTACCTTTGCAGCCATGCCGACGAGGGATGGATTATTCTGGTCTTCTGAGGCGAGGGGCAGGCAGGGAATCTCCCCCTCCCACTTTACAGCAAATTCGCTCGACGGAGGACCTGCGCTTGGGGCAGGCAACGGCGGCCCACCCCATCGCCTTTCGGCTCGAATCAGCGCAGGAGCACCTCGTCTGGAGTGGGGGAGGGATGTGCAGCCCCCCCACAGGTTGATATAGTTAATCAAGAGACACTCACATGCAATTAGCTACATTGATGGCCAAGAGGAAGCAGAAGCGAGGGGGCAAGGCTCCCAAGCGCCCCCTCCCACAAAGTTCACAGGCTTCCTCTTCCTCGGATGAGGATGATGCCACAGCCGAATATAATGCTGTAATAGCGTGATTGGAGGCACTCGAGCAAGAAAAAGCAGCCAGGGAAGCTGGCCTGGGGGACGAGGGAGGGGTCTCTGGGGTATCTCAGGTTGCCCGGCGCAACTCCCGAAAAGGGAGGGGAGCAAAAATGTTCTTGTCCTCTTCCTCTAGGGCGTAGGCCCCGGCGTCCAGCGTGGACGGGGCTGTAGGAGCCCTGCCTGTGGCGACAGCCCCTCCCCCCTTCAGCGTGCCAGAGCAGTCTGAACCACTCACTATCGACTTGGAGTCGGCTGTGGCAGGTGAGGCACAGCAGGTTTCCCCTCCTGGCTTAGCCAAGGTGTATGGTAATACGGGAGGTGTTAGTGGATCCAGGGGCCCAGCTTGGGCTGCGTTCGTAATGGGAATGCTCGCCCGTCCCAGGTGCCTTCTGGCCCTGCCGAGGCAGCAGTGGAACCCCCAGCTACTGCCCAGGCTCAAGCAGTTAGCTCACAGGTGCAACAGCCCTGGCTCCCAGTGGCCCACCGTTTGGCCCTGCCTGGCAGTCCCCCGGACGGCGAGGAGGAGCCACCCTGCTGGACCTATGCCGATATGGGAATGCCTCTTGGTGGGGGGGGGGGCACCTGGCCCTGGCTGTAAAGGAGAAGATATGGCGGGGTGAGTATGTGGACATGTTCAGCCTCCTGCAGACGGAGCCTGAGCCAGTCCAACGGGTGGGGGAGCCCCTTAAAGACCAGGAGGTAATTAAGCGGAGGAGAGTAGATAGGAATTGGGCCAACTGGCTTGGCGTGTATGGCTTTATTTTACAGGGGCTGGGCTTGGCCCAGGGTGAGTATGGCCTGCATTCGTTCCGGATCAGGGCAGCTTCGGCTGCTGCAGCCCTAAGGCTCCCGGCCACGGCCATAAGGGGTATTGGCCGGTGGCGCTCAGGAGCTTTTAAGGGTTACATCCGAAAGTGAGGGGCAGGGCGGTGGAGCCCTTCATGGCCGTCTTAGTATAAATGGACGCCTCCCCCAGCCAAGTGGCCTGGGTGCCTAGTGAGGGGCATGACGCCCGGAGTGGGGAGGTTCTCATTACCTTTCGGCATTGGTGTTGTGGCCCCCGGGGCCCGTGCGTGAGTGAGAGGGGGTAGGTGCATGGGATCTCACACTCGTTTTGTTCTTTTTCATTATCAGAATTGTACAGTCCTGCCTCCGCACGGATCCTGATGCTCGGACACTCCATCCTTTTCTGGGCCAGGAAGAGGGCTGCAGCCATCAGTTTGGGCGATCAACTGGGGCTGAGCAGTTTCATGACTATCTAGTGGGCTGCCAGGAGAGGCATGCTCTGTGGCCAGCTCCTCCCCCTCCTGTGTCAGTTTTTGGACGACCATCCACCGCCTCAGGGTCTGGTTGTACACTTAGGCGAAAATGCTCTATGCCAGAGGACTTCAAAGTTCTTGAGGCTGCAGACCCGTAAGGACTTGGAGACAATCAGGGTTTGGATACCGGGAATTCGTTTCCTGTGGTCCAATATGTTGCCCCGGAGGGTTTGGAGGGGGGCCATACACCCTAGGGCCATCAACCTGGCTAGACGGAAAGTTGTTTGATCCAGTGGGGCTGGGTGATCAAACGCTAGGCTGGTCACCCAGTATGGCAGGTGGCGTGCGGGATTGGGTAGGTAGGATGTGAGGGCATCGGCGTGCATCTTGAGTTCAGCAAGGTCAGGTGCTGAGCCAGGACCGATCATTAACGACACTTACATCGGGTCGGTGAGGCTGGCTGGCAAGTCACCTGGCTGGAGCGGGGAAGGCCCATCAATGGCGCTGCTAGTATGGGTACCTTGCCTGCTCCGCTGTCTCGACCCCTAAGGGTTGGCTGTGATAGGCTCCCTCGGGCAGTGACAGAGGGGGCTTGGAGCCAGGGTGTTTACGCCAAGCCGGGGGAGTTAAATGGCTAGTGCCGTTTCCCCCCAACCAGTGCCCGCACGCCTCGGGGGGTGGTAGTTTCCCCTAGTTATTTTCTCCTTTGCAGGTCTTGTTGGGTATTAAAATAAAGTGACCATTTATTCCAACGTATCTTGTCTGGCGCATTTATTCTGGGGGGTACACGGGTAATACGAGACTATGACTTATTGTGTTTGCTTAATGTAGCTGATGTAGGAGAGCTACATTCACACCAGAGAGAGAGAGAGAGAGAGAGAGAGAGAGAGAGAGAGAGAGAGAGAGAGAGAGAGAGAGAGAGAGAGAGAGAGAAGCTGCCATACCAGCGGGCCTCACAGTCCGCCAGCATACTGCAAGGACCAGATCGGACCCATTATCTCCTTTTCTTTCTTGCTTGCTCTTAATCATTTTTATCCTGCTCTGCAGACAACAAGGTTTCCAGAGCATCAATAAAAATAGCCAATATTAGATCAGGGGTGTCAAACATAAGGCCTGCAGGCCGGATCCGGCCCACGAAAGCTCTCCCACCACCACCATCAGCAGCTCTCAACTGCTGAGCTGTGCTGAGGTGTCACTGCCGGAAGTACAGTGATAATTGGGCTCTCCCAAATCTTGAAAATATGATAAAGATTTGCGTATTTTCTACCATTTGCAGCTAATGATTTCCTAAGCGAGAAAAAAAGTGATTTCTGGTCACCACCTCCTTAGTGATGTCACTTCCTGCTTAATGACATCACTTCCAGCCCTCAGCGGGCATCATGAATGCTATTCGGCCTGCTGTACGAAATGTGTTTGACACCCCTGTATTACCTCATTAAACAATCAAAGGTGCAGGAATGAAGGAGAATTGACTCGGCTGGTTGCTGCTGGAAGGAATGCTGAATTGCATTACACTTTTTTTAGACAAGGAAGTGCAAAATATTGACTTGATCAAGGTTGACTTAATAGTTCCTCCTCCTCCTCCTCCTGGGCAGCCCAATCCTACCTAAGATCCTACCTAACGGCCTCGTTGGATGTGTGCCAGCTATTTTGCTGGAGCATGTCCAGGGAGGCCGTGTAAGGTCGGTCAGGCCCAGGAAGGGAGGTAGAATATCGGCAAAGCGTGCCGCTGATATCTCCACCCCCCTCGCTGGTCTGGTTGGCCAATCAACCCCTCCCCTGCCACTCCAGTCCGCCCCACACCCTCCCACCGCCCAGCACGGGTACCCTCCGGCAGCAGAGTGAGCAGTGCTGGCCTTGGCGCCGCTTACTCTGTGGGTGCCGCAAAAGTGCTTTATGGCACTTCCATGACACTCTAGGCCGGCGGAGTGCTTGCTCCGCTGGTCTTAACTTGCACAGGATTTCGCTGTCAGTCTGCCAAAGCCCCTGTTTCGGGCCTTTTGCATCATTCATTTTCATGGAGTGACCGATTCAAATTAATGGGAACTTCTGGGTGTGTCTTGGAATTCATGCAGTTGAGGACCTCTTGGCTAATAAAGTGTCTTTCTATGGGGTGGATCCAGAGTATCACAAGTGGAACATCATTCATGGAACATGTGAGTTTCCCATCACTTTCATCTGCAGATCCTGGCAACTCCTGAAAAGCCAATCTTGAGGATTGCGAGACCCTCAGAAATAGTTTGTGATACGTTGCAGAGGGCTGCCAATGGAGTCAGCAGACAAGTGATAGAAGAGTGAGAACAAACAAAATAAAATATGTCTTTACCTTTTTTTCATTTCATTTCATTTTTTTTAAAGAAAGGTAGCAGGCTTAACAGCAGTGCTGACAGCAGGACTTTTCAGAAAAGTAAACCTTTAAAAAATCTGAACGGTCCATCAGACTGACAGTTCCACAATTCACATTTTCTATAGAAAGAAAGCCTATAACCAAATGCTAATGTAGGTACAAATGAACGCAAATGTTGAGAACAAAAGAAATGGAGTCTTCTCCTGTACCTCAGAACCCTAACATAAGGATATATGAATGTCTTGCACTGAGCTTGTTCTGCTACGCTTGAAAAAAAAAAAAAAAGGCAACATGACAAATGTGTTGTATTTATTATGATAGTATTCTTGGCCTTTATAGTTTACCCAAACCAAGGCTGGCATTTGACGTTATTAAGACCACATTAAAAGCCTTCCACCGACTGCAGGCTCTTTCTTTCTCTCTCTCCCTCCCTCCCTCCCTCCCACCCCTCCTCACCCTTTTAAGCAAACCCTGAGCTTGATCACACACTAATGTGAAAAGCGCTTGCTCACAGCAGCGCTCAGCTATTCCATGTGCATCAAACCCCAGGTAAGGAGCAATTATGATCCAGCGTGGAGATTAACGCTGTCACAGCATTGCAATGCATGGGGAAGGCACTGAAGCCCCCTGCTGGTGGAGGTGAGACCAGACAAACAGGGAAAGGGAGCAGCTCATCACTTTCTAAGGAGGGAAGAAAAGAAGGATCGTTTTTCAAGAGACAGGATGCAGCAGCCAGATTCTGGGTACACAACTGCTCTGATGTTTGTCATACTGAGTTCAGTGGGATTTACTCTGAGTGTACAAAAAACCACCCGTTGACCACGTTGTCCACTGAAGTCAGAGCAAGAGCCAAGAGGCGTAAAAGGAAGAACAAAACAAAATTTTTGCATTGGGATTCCTCCACTGTACGGTTCTGTAGCCCGCTGCAGATGGCTTAGCCTCTATGCTTGGAGACTGTGGGGACTGTGCCCCACTGGCATGCCCCCCCCCCGAAAACACTTGCTGTCTGTTGGTTGAATACCCAACTCAATCAGGATTGATGGCCTGATTTTGGTGGGTAAGGATAATAGAGATTGGGTCAACGTGAATTTGGTTGTATGCACACAGCTCCCTATTTAACGACGACACCTAATTTGCAGGTGACAGGTGAATTGAATGGCAGGATAAGAACAGGTCCAGTATGATCCCAATCCCTCACCAGGTATGGCTGTGTCTGCACAAGACTTCCTGGTTCGTGGACAGAGCCAATGTGTGTGTGTCATTCACACTCCCTTGCTGCCAGGCACCTTTTCTTCAACAATTCCGAGTTTCTTCCCATCCAGAGGACACCAGAGTGAGGGCAGAAATCCCCTTCCTGTTCTGCCCCTTTGATGATGTCATTGAGGCTTCCTGATGACATCACATAATTCCATGGCATTGTCAAGGAACCTGTGCGCAAAGGAAGGAGCAGGAAGTTCAACTTCCTGCCCTCACTGTCATCTTCTGGGAAGGAAGGAAGTAGAACACATTGAACAAATGGCAACCAGCAGCAGCTGGCAAAAACTAGGTGAGGATGCAAAGGTTTTTTTTAACAGCTTTCCACTCCAAAGACCGCACGTTCAAACATAAAAAAGTGACTTGAAGAACTTTCAGCTCAGCTCTAGCAAAACACAGCCTGGGGAAGTGGGGAGGGGAGGCACGCTAGCTCACTGATCTCATCTTCTCCCCCCCCTTCTCTCATTCACTCTTCCATTCCTGCCCTCTGTGCCTTTTGAAATGGCAGAAAGCAGGAAGGAGAAGGATGATTCAAGGTGGAGCACGATGGAGGAGGCACGAAGGGGTCAGGGAAGGGTGAGAGGGGGCACAGCTGAGATCGGGAGTGAAGGAGGGTGTCTGAAGGGGATGCAGGACGTCTATGAGAAAGATGAGGGGGAGCACGGGGGAGATTGTGGGTATGGCGGAAGAGGATGTTGGAGGAGAATTCGCAGAGGGGCAACTTCTAACCGTAAACTCCCAGGTGGCAGGTGGGCCTGGGCCAGGCCTGCTGAAAGCTGCCATTTTCGTCCCACAATCCCCTTGGTGATGCTACATCATCACATAGCAGCACATAGTTCTGTGGAGAACTGTGGGAGGGCAGGATGTGGCCACTGTAGCCAGTAAGAGGATTGCCACCAGTTTGCATAAGATCCTGCTTCCACACACACCCCTGCAAAAAACAGAAACAAACAAACAAAACCCACTCTCTACCATTTTACCTATCATGGTTCAAGTCTTCTGAGGATGTTTTCTCCCAAGTTCACTCTCGATGATGGTTCCCCAATGAATAGTGTGGAATTACTGGCCACCTAATGCGAAGAGAGGACTCTCTGGAGAAGACTCTGATGCTGGGAAAGATTGAAGGCAAAAGGAGAAGGGAAAGGCAAAGGATGAGGTGGTTAGACAGCATCACCGATGCAACGAACATGAAAATGAGTGAACTCAGGAAGATCGTGGAGGACAGGAAGGCCTGGCGGGATATGGTTCATGGGATCACGAAGGGTCGGACACGACTTAACGACTGAACAACAACAACAACAACAACAACAAGCTTCACTGAACACAGTGGGGCTTGCTTTCCGGTCAACATGCGTTCTGTTCGGCTGCACCTTCCACTAGATGCATAAATATTCAAGCTTCAAGTCCCCTCATTCGGAATGTGAGGAGTGCTCCGTGGGGGACCCCTCTTGAAATAAGCCTTTAAGTTTAAGTCATTTGATGTATGTATGGCATTGCCCAGTCATCGGCTCTTAAGAAGGAACAAAGACAAAGTAGGAGTCACAGAATCCTAGCCAGCATTTTTGCTTCTGTTGTTTTGTTCATTAGCGATGGGAAGATGATGTTCCTTGTGTGATACAAAAGCTGGTTTCCAGAGCGCCAGTGCAGGGCCGCTGCCACAATCCCAGGCTCTCTATGCTAGTTTGAGGAGTGGCATTGAACAGTGGTTACAGACTGTGTTCAGCTCTTTGTTTGTCCCAATTATCTGATCTTGCCTATTAGAGAGAATGGAACATTGTGATGTTATGTTAGTACAGCCTTTCGACGCACTAATAACACTCTTGTTTATTGTTCAGAACAGGTTGCATGGACTTCTGTTAGGCCTTTGCCGGCACATCCCCCAGAGCTTTGAGACCCATTTCTTCCTTCCTTTTTTTTCTCCCAGCAGAATAAAATTGCAGCCATCTGACTCAATGAGCATCTCTCAGTTCTAAAGATGTTGATAAGATACTGCAGCGAATGCATTATATGAAATGTAAAAAGGTCAGAAAACTAGAGTTGATGCAAGCAACTACAATTAAACCTGCTTACGGGGAGAATAGGCCATCCTTAAGTGGGATGTATGGCAATCCTCCTTATGTTTTTAAAGTCATGGCAGCGATGACATTCCAGGGCTTTTGAGCTCTGATCATCCCCAGGAGGAGGCACTGGAACAAGATGGCAAGCTCCTATCCGGTGCTTCCCCTTTATGCTCCCATCTTCCTCTTCTCCATTTGCAAACTAGATTTATTGGAACATTTGGGGTCGAAGACTAGTTGGTTTTGCATTTCAAAGCGCTGAAGTCCTTTAATTATTCAAGAAAGCTCTCTCATCTTCCCTCTCAGCTCACACAACTCCCAGTGTCTAAATCCCCAATCACCACAATCCCATCATGGGTGAAGAACGATTTGGGATTATTTAATTCAATTCAAGCATGATTTAATTCATTTTAAAAAGCACACATTTACGTTCTTGTTAAAAAAAAAAAAACCTTAACTATTCAGCACGGGAGCCGCACAGAACGGAACGCAGGCCCTGATAACGAAGCTTGTTTACCAAGTTGCCACAAAGTGCAGAGTGGTGTTTGCGATTACTAATGTAACTCCATTTGTCTGCGTGGTAATTCTTGGGAAGGCCTGGTTTCGGTGGCCATTTGTAGGTTGATATAGTTCTATAGTACAAACAGATGTTAAATTAGCTCAGAGAAACACCTCGAAACAGCGGCAGATTGCTTGTAAGTAATAGGCAGGATGATAAAATTCCGATGATGGCGACGTGCGCTCATTTTATGCCCCGGCACAAAGGCAAAACAAAATAGCATATAGGCTGTGGACAAGGTGGAAAATGGATCAAATTAAGATAATGCCATAATAAATGAACTCTGTATTATGTTAATAAAGCACAAGTTTTGCACTGTGAATCTGCCAGAGTTTTCTTAATCCATTTCCTTCCAGACGCTGCTTTGCCAAACTGTTCTTGTAAGGACCAGAACTTGTTGGTGTGAAAACAAAAAGAGGGGTATCTTGTACTCATTTATACATAGCTGAAGCGTCATAGAATGTTAGATGTTGAAAGATACCTTGGAGATCATCTAGTCCAGCCTCCTGTTCAGTGCATCTGTCTGAAAACCTTCAACACAGGAGAACCCACTACTGTATAAGCAAACTGTTCCAGGGCCAATCAGCTCTTGCAGTCCAGAAATTCTTTTAATGTCTATCCCAGTAAAGTCCTTGATTAGAGGCTGGGGGCTGTTGAGGACCAGACAGGGGCAAACAAGCTGACATTAAATTGGAAAAGACAAAGGGCATCTTGGTTTGCAGATCCACCATGCAGGTATTGGATCACCAACTGATTCTGAATGAGCTTGCACTCCCTCTGCAGGAGCACATTCATAGGTTGGGGTTTCTCTGGGACTCTTCACTGCTCCTGGTGGCCAGGTGATGGCAGTGGCCAGGGGAGCCCAGCTTAGGTTGATGCACAGATCAACTGCAGCCGCACATGAGTCAATCAAATCGGCTTACAGTGGTCCATGCATTGGTGACATCAGGACTCAATTATTGCAATGCGCATTATGTGGGGCTGCCATTGAAGACTGTCTGGAAGTTGCAATTCGTGCAGAATGCAGTGGCCTGTGTGGTCCTGGGAACTCAGCAGTTTGACTCACAGCGTGATCCTATCCTGCTTCTCCACCGGTGCAGCGAGAACTGGAGGCCCTGGAAAGGAAAGGGAATCCAAATGCCCTCTAAAGGGAGGATTCAAAGGAGATGTAAATCCTCTTTTCCCTCCAAGGACTCCCATTCTGCCCTCCTCCACTGGTTGCACCGGTGGAGGAGCTGGGTAGGATTGTGCTGTCAGTCTGACAGCTGCCCCCAAATCTGCACTGGATGCTGGTTCAATTCTGGGTCCAATTCAAGGTGCTGGTTTTGATCAATAAAAGAATACCAAGAAGACCCTAGATCTGACCACTACTTTCCAGAGAAACCCTGCCCCTCAAAAGGGTAATGCATATTACCCAGAAACAGAACTATGCCCCCACGTGGGGGGGCAGCTGATGCGATGCCCCCCACGTGACGCCGCAAGTCACGCCCCCTGCGAGGGCATGACGTCAGTTGCGCATGCGTGGCTCCGATCACAACACAGACAGCCCCCCCCCACCGTTTTGCTTACCTTTTTGGAGCCAAACGGCTCCAGGGCAGGCAGGAGGGCCCAACGCCAATACGGGCCAGTGCGAAGCCGACAACGGGGGCTCACCGCCTTGGGGCCCATGCCCCCCTGTCCCTACCCCAACGACGCTTCTGATATAGTAGACTGCAAGATCTGAGGGGTAACTCAGAGGGAAAATTATTCCTTGGGATACCATGGATCCACACAATTTAGTGCTTTAAGTATCACAAACGTTTTTTAAAAATTGTGACCAGAAATAAACTGGTAACCAGTACAGCTCCTTGAGGACAGATGAACTATGCTCCACTTGACTAACCCCTGAAAAGTGTTTTAGCTGCGACACTCTGGGCTAGCTGTATTTTCTGAATAGTTATCAAAGGGAGCTCCATGTTGAATGCGTTGTGGTATTCCAAGTATGAAGTTTCCATAGCTTGTGTCGTGGTAGCAAGGCCACCAAGGCTTTGTCCTCTGAGGCATTGAACTTGGGAGCCCACAGGTGACGGAATGTGTGACAACCATGTTCAAAGGCAGTATACTTCTAGATACCCAGTTTACGGTAGGGAGCAGCTGTCACTATCAAGTTCCGCCTTTTGACTTCTTGAAGGCATCTCATTGGTTGCAGCTGGAAACAAAGGGAAGACAAATCTCATGGTCTTCATTTCTCAGAAGAACAAGGCTGAAACTTGGTTTGACCTAAGACGTTAGGGTCGTTCTTTCCCACATGAAAGGAAATCTTACTCACCCCAAAAGAACAAGCTTTCTTCTCTTATAATGGAAATCCTGACATGATCTTAACTACAGTCGAACAAGTAGCAGGTCTATAATGAGGTGGCATTCTTGACAGCTTCTCTGGACTCCAGGGACAGGATTCTACAACAACACAGAGAGAAAAGCTCCAGAAAATATGCACAGAACGAGCTCATTTTATTTATTCTCCTTCCCAAAAGGACATGTTGCCAATCCAAATTAGGTTGAACAAGATTCGAAATGAACTCTGTCTCCATCAACCACCAACGAGAAAGAAATATTCTTGGAAGCCTGGAAGAAGGTTTGTGATTAAGTATCTGAAAAGATTTGTACCAACTGAAAAGAAAGATGGGCCTCCTCGTGCACGAGTGACAGGTGTATAAAGCTGTCGGAAGAAAATGGGTACCTCGCAGTTTATTGTTATTTGAGGTATTCAAAAAGATTTTAAGCTTTCTGAGGTGACTCATCTTCAGAAAGCCTAGAAGAGATGACATCAGCATCAGCATCAGCTAGTGCAGGAGAAAGAGATGTCTAAGCACATTAGATTATGAACTGTATGAATTCGATAATGACTTTTCGCATGATCATGCGAAAAAGCCAAACCTGGAAGTTCTGTGTCAGTTGCCTAGAAAAGATAGGACCTTCCCTTCCAAATGGACTTGATGAGGGTCAAAGTAGAAGAGCTGTTGGAGATCTGGGACTAGATCTCTTGTCTCTCATTTATTTTAAAAGCAGCTTGGTTATTTCGTAAATGTAGCTGTAAACGATTTTAAGAAGAAAATGGTCGCCCTTCGGAGAATCCGAGGGCAGAGCAAGACAGCAAAAGGTTGGTGTTTGGTCAATCGGGGATTGGAGCCAGATCAGGACAGAGGCTTGCACTCGGAGGGCCAGGCTGCAGAGTGAGGGTCTCCATTTGGTGTACAGGCTTTTTATCATGGCTTACTATATACATAGTCTAACAGCCCAATCCTATCCCCTGCCTGCTTCATAGCATTTATCACTGCCGACGGAGCAAGTACTGCATGATATGGTGGTGGTGGTGGTGGTGGGGCAACCAGACTAAATACCTATTTGCTTACCTCCCTGTATGCCACCTGGCCGCCATTGGGTCTCCTTCGACCTATGCAAGCTACTTCACTGTTGTAAGTTCAAGGAGACTCAGGGGGGCAATTCAGGGTGGGGAAAGGGGGACCTTAGTGTGTGCTACTGCTGCCAGGATCCTCCCCCCACACACACCCGGTTTGGCCTGGTCCTCACCTCATCCTTCCCCAAACTGCTACCACCACCACATTACCTGCTCTGGCATGGGCTGGGTGAGCTGGTGGTGTGCACACGGGGTCTCCAACCATTTGTGCCAGCGGCCCTGAAGTGCACGGCCGCTGGGACTTACAGCGGTAGATCACATGTTCTGCTGCCATAAACCCTAGATAGGATGGGGGGGGTGGGGGGTATAAAGGTAGTTTACAATGCGAAATTAAAAGCAAACTTAAAAATAAGGAACCACAGTCATAAATACAGCAGAAAGTAACACAGTTTAAAAAGCAGCCAGTCAAACCAATTTAAAGAAAGGTGGATTTGTCCTCCCAAGGATGGAGACTGAGGGACATGGGGGTGGAACTAAGCAGGAAAAAAATAACCCTTCTCCTTTAATAATGCTGACCTCTTACCCTGCAAATTTACTGTTCTCTCTCTCTCTCTCTCTCTCTCTCTCTCTCCCCGAGTGGTGGGACTTGGCATGTATGTATGCAGCATGTTAAAGCAGGTCACATCCAAACCAATGCTGGTTTTACACTGATGGATCTTGCCATCCGTCAGCATAAGCCCCGTTCTGGCAGCACGAAAGCGTTGCACTGTTGTGCACTCCGGAGCCATTGGTGCAAATGGCTGGAGGCCCTGTGCATGCAGCAGCAGCAGCAGCAGCTCCTGGATGCCCCACCAGAGTAGGTAAGGTGGTAGTGGGAGAGATTCAGGGGAGGATGGGGTGGCGACTGGGCCGGACAGGGGGTGGGAGGGGCAGGATCTTAGAAGTAGTGCTGCATGACAAGATCCTATCCCCCTTTCCCTGGACCAACATGCACTCTGTGGCTAACTTATGCCAGCTAAATAGATGGTGTAGGTCTGAGGAGACCCGTTAGAGATCGGGCAGCCTACAGGGAGGTAAGTAAAAGAGATTTTTGCTTTACCTTTCCTGGGCTGCCTGGTTGCCGCCCCCCATAGTATGCAGCGTGAGTTTTGTCAGTGGCGCTGCATGCTATGGGCTGGCAGGGGATAGGATTGGGTCGCCAGTCACCTGCATGCATTCTGAGATACTCCAGTTCCATGAGACAACTTATGCATACAGGCAGCTGCATAAGGATTGGCTCCATCCTGACCTGTTTATTAAACAGCAACAGCAGCATTTACCGGGATGTTGTGTTTTTCCAAGTTTTCAAAGAACTTCACTTATCTCAGTAATCCTTACACCAACCTTGTAAAGCAGGCCAACTTTATGGGGGGGGGGGGTGAAGTTGAGAGATGTGGTGACTTGTAACTGAGCACATTTGTTGATAAGAAAATGTTTGAAAAAAAAATTGAATGGTGAATTTCCTGGCTCACAGCTCAAACCTTTTAACCACTCTCTGTAATTTCTTCCTTGGTATTCCATTCGAATAACTGCATTGGAACTTAAACGAATTGGTTGTCTTTTTTGCATTGTGTCATAACAGCGGGCAAGTTTCGTGTGCGCACACATATGTACATACGCACATATCATGGCATACTTGTGTGTGTGTGTGTGCGCACACACACACACACACACACACACACACACACACACACACACACACACACACACACACACACATTCTTCCCTTCCTCCTCTGACTGCCACCCCTGTCTCCAGTAGATCAATGTGCTTGAAGAAAATATCATAGACTCCATTGCAGGTAATAGGTTTAGATCACGATTACACTTTCTATTCAATGAACTGAGACTGCTTGGGCCATTTCTGTTGGAAAATTCACCTGTTTGAAAGATTCATTTTCTTCCACGCAGCAGAACGTAACGGCACACGAACAATGCCTGCAGTATTTTGGGAGCTTCGTCTTTGGGTTTTTTGTCTTCCTCTCTCTTCCACTGCATTTACAGTTGGGTGCAAAGATAACATTCAAAAGTGGAAGGAACCCGTGCATAATGGACGAGTAATGTACACCTGAAGCCTCTGTGCATTAATTTATTTATTTTTATTTATTTATTTAAAGAATTTGTAGCCCGCCTTTCTCCCGAAGGCACTCAAGGCGGCTTACAACATATTAAAATACATATAAACAACTTTAAAATAATTAAAACATTTTAACACATTAAAATAATTAAAAACACTTGAGATTAAAAACAACCCCAATGGGTCACCAGCATTTACATATATAACCATTTGTTAAAAAGTCAGCCCACCGTGTCAGACATTAAAAGCAGTCCTGAATAAAAACGTCTTAAGGCTCCACCGAAAAGCCTCTAAAGAGGGAGTCGTTCTTAGTTCCAAGGGGAGGGAATTCCACAATTGGGGCGCCACCGCCGAGAAGGCCCTACTCCGCGCCGCCATCCCCCTCACTTCCGCCAATGGCGGCACGGTCAACAGGGCCCCCCCGATGACCTCAGAGTACGGGTCGGATTGTAGGGAAGGAGGCGGTCCCTCAAATACCCTGGACCCGAGCCGTTAAGGGCTTTAAAAGTCAAAACTAGCACTTTGAATTGTGCCCGGAAACGAACCGGTAGCCAGTGTAGCCGCCGAAGCAACGGTCCGACTGAGTCGAACCGACAAGCCCCGGCAACCACCCGGGCCGCCGCATTCTGCACTAGTTGCAGTTTCCGAACAGTCTTCAAAGGCAGCCCCACGTAGAGCGCATTACAGTAATCTAGTCTAGATGTCACTAGGGCATGGGTCACTGTGGCCAGGTCTGCACGATCCAAGTACGGTCGCAGCTGGCGCACCAGCCGAAGCTGGGCAAAAGCCCCCCTGGCCACAGCCGCTACCTGGGAATCCAGGAGCAGCTGCGCATCCAGGAGAACCCCCAAGCTGCGGACCTGCTCCTTCAGAGGGAGTACAACCCCATTCAGAGCAGGACGATGATCCAGTACCTGAGTCGTAGACTTCTGGACCAGAAGAACCTCTGTCTTATCAGGATTTAATTTCAGCTTGTTCGCCCCCATCCAGCTCCCAACTGCCTCCAGACAACGATTCAGGACATCGACCGCCCCCTTGGAGTCAGGTGGAAAGGAGAGAAAGAGCTGGGTGTCATCCGCATACTGATGACACCCTACCCCAAACCCCCGGATGACCTCTCCCAGCGGCTTCATATAGATGTTAAACAGCATGGGGGATAGAATTGACCCTTGTGGCACCCCACACCTCAAGGGCAAGGGTGCCGAACAAGCATCCCCCAGCACCACCTTCTGGGATCTATCAGCCAGGAAGGAGCGGAACCACCTCAGAACGGTGCCTCCAAGCCCCAACCCAGCCAAACGACCCAGGAGGACACCATGGTCAATGGTGTCAAAAGCCGCCGAGAGGTCCAGCAGGACCAACAGGGACGCACTCCCCCTGTCCAGTCCCCGGCGCAGGTCATCCACCAAGGCGACCAAGGCCGTCTCTGTCCCGAACCCCTGCCTGAAGCCAGACTGGAATGGATCCAGATAATCAGCTTCCTCCAAGACTCTCTGGAGCTGAGACGCCACTACCCGCTCGATCACCTTGCCCAGAAACGGGATATTTGAGACTGGCCGGAAGTTGTTCAGAATAGTGGGATCCAGGGAGGGTTTCTTCAGGAGGGGACGCACCACCGCCTGCTTCAGAGACAGCGGCAGCACCCCCTCCCTCAGAGATGAATTTACCACCCTCCCCGTCCACTCAGCCAGCCCCACCCGGGCAGCTCTAATCAGCCATGCTGGACAAGGGTCAAGCGGGCAAGCGGACGGTCTCACACTCCAAAGAATCCTGTCCACATCCTCAGGTTCTACAAGCTGAAAAGAATCCCAGGAAGGAGAACAGACAGGTGCCTCAGGGACATCATTAGATACTGCTAACGCGGCGTCCAAGTCATGCCGAATCCGATCGACTTTGTCCACGAAGTGCTTTGCAAACTCATCACAGCGAGCCACCGTGTGTTCCACCCCATCTACTGGGGGGGCCAGATGGAGCAGGCCCCGAACCACACGGAAAAGCTCAGCTGGACGGTTCTCCGCAGACGCGATGCCAGCAGAAAAGAAAGCCTTCTTAGCTGCCGCCACCGCCACGGAATAGGCTCTGAAGTGAGCTCTAGCCCGTGCCCGGTCGGAGTCGGCACAAGTTTTCCGCCACCGTCGCTCTAGACATCTACCTTGCCGCTTCATCGTCCGCAGCTCCTCAGTAAACCAAGGAGCCGCTCTGACTCTGCGGCTTGGTCGAGGACGCTCAGGAGCGATCAGATCCAGAGCCCTGGTCATTTCCCCATTCCAGAGGTCAACCAGGGCGCTGGGTGAGTCGCCGACTCTGGCAACAGGAAAATCCCCCAGAGCCCTCAGGAATCCATCCGGATCCATCATCCTCCGGGGGCGGACCATAGAATGAGGTCCCCCACCACTGCGGAGGCGACAAGCTGCAACAAGCCTAAATCTCACCAGGAAGTGATCTGTCCATGACAAAGGAGTGATGTTAATTTCCTCCACATCCAGATCACCATCCACCTGCCCCGCAGTAAACACCAGTTCCAACGTGTGTCCCGCATCGTGCGTCGGGGCAGATATTCTCTGAGACAGACCCATGGTTGTCATGGCGGCCATGAAGTCCTGAGCCGCAACTGTCCTCGGGGCCTCAGCATGGACATTGAAGTCCCCCAACACCAATAGGCGAGGGCACTCCAACGCCACCGCCGAGATCACCCCGGTCAGCTCAGGCAGGGAGACTGTTGGGCAGCATGGTGGGCGGTACACCAACAGAATCCCTATTCTGTCTCGCCCTTCCAGCACGACATGGAGGCACTCAAACCCAGTGGACCGCGGGACAGGATACCCAGTGAGATGGATGGTATCACGATAGACTATCGCAACTCCACCTCCCCGCCCCTGTAGTCGTGGCTGCTGCAATACCCGGAAACCCGGCGGGCACATCTGGGAGAGACTTACCCCTCCCGACTCATCCAGCCAGGTCTCCGTAATACACACCAGGTCAGCGCCTTCATCCAGGATTAAATCCTGGACTAGGCAGGTTTTATTGTTGACTGACCTGGCGTTCAAGAGCAGCAGTTTCAGACTCAGGGGACTGTTGCCCAGACCGCCAAGGGTCAGAGGGATGGGAGAAGGGCCAGAAAGGGGGACAGTCTGCCTGTGACTGACCCTCGTTCTCCTGAAACGGCCTGCCCAGCCCCCACCGCCATACCTTCCATGACCCGTCACTCTGCTAATGGTGGTTGCCCTCCCCTCCCCTAGACTCCCTCGAGGTGACAAACACATAGCCCTTCAGCGGAGCCTACTTCAAGACCACACAACCTAACAAAACTCACACACTCCAGCCCACTCTCAATCACTACCACCCTCCCCAGTCAGTCCACAACCCACTGTCTAACACTTCATCCAAACCCAACCACTCCTGTTCAGAAAACCCCTGCCTCCCTCTCACTGAGGCTTGGATCACTGCACCCCCCACCCTTTGCCCCCCTCTCACTGGGGCAAAGGTCCCACTCGTCCCCCCTAGGCCTCCCTCTCACCGAGACCCAGGTTTAACACTCCCCTAACCCATTCACAGAAATCCCAAAAACTTAACAACCACACACTCAACCTACACACTAACCCTCACCCACATACAAAAATCAATCACTCAACCGTTCTCTAGATGCTGACACGGTAGCTCCAATCTCCGTAAGGTGTCCTGTGCACAAACAAACAGTGTGCATGGAGAAGGGAGAAGGCTGACGGTTGGTAGCAATTGGTGACCCACTGGATAGCAGCAGCTTGGATGGGCTCAGTCGTGAGAAGCAGTGTTCTGGCCTGCCTGGTCTTCGCTCCACTGGCGAAGAGCCACGGGCAAGCCAGTGGCTCTTTCTAGCAGCAGCTCACCTGAGGGGAGGAGAGAGAGAGATTGCTGAGCAATAGCTCCACAGGCCCAGGTGTTCCAGTTAAGGGGCCAGTCCTCAGCTCCACCACTTCCAACCCCAGAGAGCCCAACAAACAAACTGGCAAGCCAGTGGCTCTTTCTAGCAGCAGCTCACCTGAGGGGAGGAGAGAGAGAGATTGCTGAGCAATAGCTCCACAGGCCCAGGTGTTCCAGTTAAGGGGCCAGTCCTCAGCTCCACCACTTCCAACCCCAGAGAGCCCAACAAACAAACTGGCAAGCCAGTGGCTCTTTCTAGCAGCAGCTCACCTGAGGGGAGGAGAGAGAGAGATTGCTGAGCAATAGCTCCACAGGCCCAGGTGTTCCAGTTAAGGGGCCAGTCCTCAGCTCCACCACTTCCAACCCCAGAGAGCCCAACAAACAAACTGGCAAGCCAGTGGCTCTTTCTAGCAGCAGCTCACCTGAGGGGAGGAGAGAGAGAGATTGCTGAGCAATAGCTCCACAGGCCCAGGTGTTCCAGTTAAGGGGCCAGTCCTCAGCTCCACCACTTCCAACCCCAGAGAGCCCAACAAACAAACTCTTGTACCCCCTTCCCATCCAAAACACAGCCCTTGAAGTGGCTGACAATCATAAGAGCCAGGATGGTGTAGTGGTTCTGGAGTTGGACTTAGACCTGGAAGATCCAGGTTCAAATCGCCACTCAGCCATGAAGCTTGGGTGACCTTGGGCCATGCCAATCACTATCTCTCAGCCTCACCTACCTCACAGGGTTGTTGTGAAGACAACATGAGGGGAGGAACTATGTACACCACCCTGAGCAGAGACGCTGGGCGCCCTCCCGGCGCCCGGGTGCGTGGGGGCGGGGCCTGTGCACGTCACGTCGACGCGCCCCTCGCGTGACGTCGGCGCGCCCCCCGCCCGTTTAGCGGTCATTTCGGAGCCAAACGGGCTCCAGGGAGGAAGGGCAGGCCAATCCAGCGGCTCGCCTCGCTTCAGTGAGTTTCCCCGAGCACGCCCACCCGAGCGCCCTCCCTCCCACCTGGAGCTCCTGCTCCACGCGCTCCACCGACGTTCCTCCGCTGACCCTGAGCTCCTTGGAGGAAGAATGGTATAAAAATGTGAAAAATAATAAATAAAACCACACATGTTGTAATATCTGCTTTTACCCCACTATTCCTCCAAGTAGCTCAGGCAGCACACAAGAGACGATTCCATTTTATCCCCAGCCACAACAAAGCTGTGAGGTCATGATTGGCCCAAGAATTTCATCCAGTTTTTCTTCGTCCTTGACCAACACCCTGATGACTGGCTCCAACTGAGCTCGCTCGCTCTATGTTTCCATCTATTATCAAGGCAACTTGGGCACAACATGGTATCCATGGCAGTCGCTTTATCGTTTTTTTGTTTGTTCTTCTCCCATACCAGTTGCATAACAGGCAGGGAATTCAAAAGGGGAAGATTTCCATCATATCTTCATACTGGAAAAAAGTCTCTGTTGAATTTCTGTCCTGCGGCTCTTAAATACAAACCTTTCACAGGACCACAATATCTTATCCTAGAGGCTAGCTGAATTCCCATTATTGTTCTCTATCATAAGGGGAAAGAAGTCTTGCATTATTAGCAGCACCTAGAGACAAACCAACAAACAAACAAACAAAAAACAGAATATAATCTTATGGCCCAATCCTACTCTATACTTGTGCCGGTGGGCAAAAGTGCCAGCAAGCGCTTTGAGACTACATTAGAGTTGGCAGCACCGGCAGGAAGTCTTCCCGTGTGCGCTGACACAGTGGAGGGAGGACATCCGCTGGAGCAGGTAAGTTCAGCATTGTGCAGTGCAGGGGCGGGGAGGGGGTGGAACAGGGGAGGGGAGGGCAGTGATGGGGGTGGGGTGGGCAGATTGGGCCCGTAGGGATGGGATCGATGATGCCGGTGCACAACATATTCTATGCCACTTCCTGGGCCTGTTCCTCCAACACAGATCAACTCGGACCTGTGCCGGTGATAGAGCTGGCACAGGACTGAGTTGACCCATAGTGGCAGCTGGGGATTTCCCCGGGGCATAGAAACAAATGTTCCTGAGGAGACCTCCCACCTGCTCATTTCCCCCGCAGGATATACTGTAGCCCACGCTTGTGCCGCTGCATCGGCACAGGAGGATTTAGTTAGAATTGGGCTTCCCATTATAGAGAATCTGTCTCTGTCCCAACCAAACTCTCAGCTGTCCCTGTGGAGTTTATGCCACTTTCTCCTTGGAAGCCTCAAGGTTGGTGCAATCCTAAATATATATTTATTGGGATGTACCTCTCATTGCAAACAATATAACATTCTTGTGAGGAAATAGTAATGGGAGCCAACCTTTCGGCAGCAAACAGTTCCCAGGCAAAAGCACCCACCAGGTAGAATGCTTTCATTTTGGGTTGAAGCTACTGGGTCCCCTCTCAGGAGTTACTGTCAGCACTCACCTGATTTACGGCGCAATCCTGACTAAAAGATCCGGCCGCTGGCCCGGGCCACCCGCCAGATCCTG